>CM037590.1:6250280-7504147 GCA_021018995.1 Chloranthus sessilifolius
TTGCCAACTTCTTTTTCAACAAATGCTTTATCTTTTAAAAGCTACAAAGGCTTCAAATTTTTCTTGCAAAAAATAAGCCCATATCTTGCGACTATAATCATCAATGAAAGTAATTATATATCTTTTACCTCCATTAGAATGTGGCGTTATTGGCCCACAAATGTCGGAATGAACGAGCTCCAATGCTTTCTTCGCTCTCCAAGATTGTCCTTGTGGGAATTGAGTACGGTGTTGTTTGCTAACAACACATTCTTCACAAACTTGCGAAGAAGCTGTAATTTGAGGAAGTCCCGTCATCATGTTCTTTTGTTGTAGTATTTTTAGTCCGCCAAAATTCAGATGCCCATAGCGAAAATTCCATAGCCATGCCTCATCTTTTAATTTTGCAGAGAAACACGAATGAGCGATGTTGTGGAGATAAAGTGGGAACATACGATTCGCCGTCATGTGAACTTGAGCAATTAAGCCCAACTTTGCATCTTTAATCTGACATACTCCATTTTTTATAGAGATCTCGTATCCCTTTTCTTGTAACTGACCCACACTAAGCAAGTTGCTCTTTAAATCCGGCACAAAAAAAACATTAGCGATAGTGTGGGTGGAATTTTCTTTGGTTTGGATTGTTATCTTTCCTTTTCCCATAACTGAAATTGTAGAGTTGTCACCAAACTTAACAGAGCTGCGAAATGATTCATCCATGTCAGAAAATACATCCTTCTCTCCACACATGTGATTGCTATAACCAGTGTCTAAATATCACATGTTTTGTTGAGATTCTTCCTTCACGTGACACAGCATCAACAGAGACACATCTTCTTCCTTTTCTGCAAAGTTAGTTTGATCTCCACTATGTTTGTTCAAATCAGTTTGACATTCTGATTTATAATGGCCATACCTGTGACATCTGAAACATTCAACATTTGACTTGTCTGCTTACTTTGATCTATAAGTTGTTAAGTAGTGGCCTCCACATCCTCTGCCTCTTCCTTGAAATTGACTTTCTTGATGATGATGATTTTGTTGTTGGTTCCCACGATCATTGTTGTATCTGCCTCCTCTACCTCGACCTCTGCCTCTTCCTCGTCCTCTATCAGCTCTACTAGGTGTAGAGTGATTTTCTGAAAAGGCCTTCAATGCTTGTTCTTCTTTTTCCGTCTGATTAAGTTTTTGCTCATGAACCAACAAAGAACTTTGTAATTCATCAATTGATAGTAAACCAACATCATTAGCTTCTTCTATAGCACAGACAACAAAATTAAATTTTGGTGTCAAGGATCGAAGAATCTTCTCAACAATGAGAACATCCTCTGTCTTGTCGCCATGGATCCGCATCTTGTTAACGATTGTCATCGTTCTTGAAAAATAGTTTGTAACTGATTCACCTGACTTCATTCGAAGTATTTCGAACTCCGAACGAAGTGCTTGAAGCTGTTGCCTCTTAGCCCTCGCCGTACCTTGGTACTTCTTCTTCATGGAGTCCCAAATATGCTTAGTCGTGTCTTTGCAAAGAATGGTTTCCAAGATTGAACGATCAATTGCTTGGAAGAGATAATTCTTTGCTTTAAGATCTTTTAACTTCAGCCCTTCGAGCTCTGTCTTTTGCGCATCTGTCAGCACAACACCTTCTGTTGGTTCTGCTACTCCAGAAACAACAACCGTCCAATATTCTTTGGACCTCAAGAAGTTCTCCATGAGCATGCTCCAATGGTCATAGTGACCATCAAAGCGTGGAACGGCTGGCTGTACAAAACTTTCGGAAGCCATCAATTTCACTTTTTCTCTCCTCGAAACTCAAACTTGGCTCTGATACCACTGATAGAAGGAGAGAAAAGAGAAACTAAATAAATGAAGAAGTAAACTTTCTATTCAATTCACTTGCATAAAACACATACAAGATGATCCTTATATAGAGTTAAACATAACTACCATATACTTAGCACTTACCCACTATTCTACCCACAATCTTAGTAACTACCCACATTTAGCACTTACTCACAATTATACCCACAATCTTAGTAACTACCCACATTTCCACTTATCCAACATTTAATAGCCTTTAATAGTTTTTTATTAATAACGGTAATTTTTTGTTACAAAAAACTGTTGCTAATGGTCTAACTCCCAATCAGAGCCGTATATACTTGCTTTAGTAGGGCCCCCTTCTTCTTAGTAACTCCCTGCAAAGCAGGATTTACGTACTCTAACAGCTACCTCTCTTCTCTCTGTTAACTCCTTGTTAGAGTGAATAAATTTTGCTTTAGCACATATCAAATGGAGAGCAAAGGAGAACTGTTGGAATAGATAAATCCTGCTCTATGAATTAGCAAGAAGAAGGGGGACCTGCTAAACCAGATAACAGGAATTTAACGAAGAAAAACAGAACCTGCTAAAGCAGGTAAACCCTGCTCTCACAGAATGCTAGCAGTATTTATTAGCTCTAGCAGTTACAGCCTTGCTCTCTGCTAATTCCTTCTTAGAGCAAATAAAATATGCTTTGGCAAGGATTAAATATAGAGCAAGGGAAATTTGCTTAAATAAGTAAATCCTTCTATGCATGGAGTTAGCAAGAAAAATTGGGGCCTCCTAAAATAGGTAGTACGGATTTAACAAAAAAAAAAAAACCTGCTACTGCAGGTAAACCATGCTCTCACAGGGTGCTAATAGAGAGCTAAGTCCAATACAGCCTTAATATATATATATATAAGGTCGGGTCTTTTTAGCAAAAAAGAGCCAACCTCAAATGTTTTAGAAAAATGGTGTTTTCACGGATTTTCAAATTTCAAAAAATCGTGAAAGCATTGTTTAAAAAAAAAAAAAAAAAACAATGCTTTCACAATTTTCTGAAGTTCCAAAATCCGTGATAGCACCGTTTTTCTAAAACGTTTGAGGTCAGATTTTTTTTACTAAAAAGTTTGTTTTTTAAGCATGTTTCTCTAATTATCCCTATATAATGGTACTCAACCTAAGTGGCAGAGGCATCATTAGTAAAATTTTAATTTTGAACACCAAGTGCATGAAAGATCAAAACTGACTTTCACTTATATTCGTTAAATAAAATGAAGCTCCGTAAACATATTTGTAAGACTTAGAAAAGTCTCTGCATATTATTTGGCAAAACGTTCACATAAAATAAATTTATTTTTATTCAATATAGTTTGCAAAATAAAACTCTGGGACTTGAACATATTTGTAGTGCATGAGTAAAACTGATTTTCTATAAATATTTCGTTAGAAACTTATTTCACACAAATAAGAAAAATGACAAATATTAGATAGGCCCACAATAGCTGCCAAATAATAAAAAATGGTAAAAAATAAATTTTCAACTTATTTTTAGTCATTTTTTTTATTACCAAACAAGCCCTTAAACGTATTTGTAGTACATGTGTAAAACTGATTTTCTATAAATATTTCATTAGAAACTTATTTAACACAAATTAAGAAAAGTTACAAATTTTAGGTAGGCCCACAATAGCTGCCAAATAATTGAAAATGGTAAAAGATAAATTTTCAACTTACTTTTAGAGTAAATTAGACATTTTTCTTGTTACCAAACTAGCCCTTAGATCGAACGACCTCTTGTACAACTCCGATTACCAAAAGTACCATTGGGCACTTTTGGCACTATTTGTGAATTTTTTCAAAGATAGAAATATCACTATATCATGGTAGGCTCGTGATCTAAAGATCCATTGTGTGATAGTAGTATAAATTGCTCCTCTATCTCACCAAGACCACCACCACCGCCACCACTTACGTACTTTTCATATGTAAATAAATAAATAAATATTAGGTCAATTCAAATAAATATGACCCCATTCCCGACTCAACAACTTGATCCTATAAAACCCTCTACTTTTCATATATATAGGACCGAGGATACGTGCCCGGGCGTATCTCTGCGCTTATTGATATGGGCCCGACACGAACTTTTAAAATATTGTAAAAGTTATATTTCCTTTCAGACGCCATTTTTTACGTTTTTAAAAGTCGCTTTCTTTTCTCTCTTCTCTTCTTTTCTCCAAGAAAATATAGGTTTCTCCACATCTGTCTTGTATGAGCTTTATTTTTTGACTAAATCTGATTTGAAATGAGTAGAGGCTAGAGACTATATTTAGCTCGGGGAAAATAATCGAAATGAACGACTATAATTGACTAGGATTTAAAGTTGTAAAGCCCCTAGATTAATACCATTATTTTCAACCCGAAATTTCTCCTTCTCTACTCGTGTGTCACGGTTAAAACTGTTCACTGCAAATAAAATCGATGATTATTTCGATAAACGACATCTTCTACTCACTTTTGATTTCATATAGGTTTCGTTCGGTTTCGGTTTTTTTTATTTTATATTTTCATCTTTATTTTATTTTTCAGATTTTTCTAATTTTTGGTCAGCTTTCTACACTTACCAAACCAGTTTTCGGTTTTGGCCACTCAAAACCAAAACTGAATGGAAATCAGTTCGGTTTTTTTTGGTTTGGATCGGTTTTGGATTGGTTCGTTGGGCCAGTTCCTATGTTTCTATTTTGGGTAGCTATTTTTGCAATGACTCCCTTGAATAAGATGTTAGAGGTAGTTTTTCGTCCTAATATTACACACCTTTAGATCTTGAGAGCGTAGCCCACATATCATACAATCAGATGTGGATTCCACGTGGCATACATCCATGGTCACAACATACCATGGTATGCCATGATCACAGAAGCATTGGGATGTGTGCCACGTGTCATGAACACCCGACCGTCTGATATTAGGACATGATCTTACAGTCAAATGCATAAAAGATTGGGACAAAAAAGGATCTCTATCAAAATCTTCAAGGCAGTCAACAGTGTGACCAGTGGAACCATCCGTTTTTGTTGAAAAACTTGGACCCTAATTTTGGTGATTACTGTTTTAGGTAAGCATCTCTAAACCCAGAAATGGCATTCCAAGGAATACCACTTAATAACTTGTAAATTTTGTAAGATTCTCAATTCAAGTAGCCCACCTTTCCATCTTTTTCTTATTAAAATAGAATAAAAGAAAATAAATGTAATTTCATTAGGTTTTTCCTAAATTAAGGAAGTTTTTTAAGGTTAAAATTCGATTAGTTTGGCAACTTTATTTAAGGAATATATCTAAATCAAATCAGACATTCTTATTCCAGGAATCCCACAAAAAATTGACTTTTTCCAAACTCGAGGGCGTGCATTTTGATGAAATCTTCGAAGTCAAATTATCCATCCCATGTCTCTACTGCCCGCCTAACGGAATAAAATGAGTGCTACTATTGCCACATCAACTTTTGCTATTGGTACACCAATCTGAAGTGAAATTTATGAAGCTAAAACTTGGTGTGGCATTAGAAGCACTCTATATAATTTTTATTTTTTTTTATAAGTACACTCTATAAAATTGGTGAGATTATAATTTAAGAAAATTACCATGTAAAGGTATTGAAAAATCCCATTCATATAAATTTATTATATTTTACTCTTTCTTCTAATAAAAAAATACCATTTCAAGTGAACTTAAAATTCATATATATGATGGCATTTGTTAAATTTTATAATTTACTTGAAAACAAGTAAAATGGGCATTTTACTCCCATTTTACTTCTTTATCTTGGTTATTTTTAGAGATTTGGGACTAAGCAATGGAGTCACATCTCAAGTAAGTAAGACCATCACCGTTGATCAATCTGGCCAGGGAAATTTCCAAGCCATTCAATCCGCCATCGATTCTGTTCCACCGAACAATGACCAGTGGATCCGAATCCTAGTCGGCCCCGGCGTTTTTATGTAACTTCTAACCTTTATACATACATATGTTTACTTACTTTAATTTTTGAATGACTTCTCCCTATTAGAACTTTATATTATTTTTTATTTATGACTTATATAGAGAGAAGGTTCTGATCCCTCCGGAGAAAGGATTTATAATACTCGAAGGTGCCGGACTTACGAAAACAACGATAAGTTGGGATGGTCACTCGAACACGTTCCAAAGTGCTACATTTACCTCATGGGCGGACAATTTCGTCGCTCGATCGATAAGCTTCAAGGTATGGAATTTTAACTTGATTTTGTAAAATTCAGCAAGTTTGGAAAAAAATTGGAAAAAACAAAATGAATAAATTTAAAGAATATTAAAAAATCACAATTTATTAAAGGTATGGAATTAATTGCAAATTTTTAAACAACACATGAATTTTTTAAAATTTCCAAATAATTGGAGATTAGTTCAATAACAAGGATAGAGATTGCTTTTCGTCCCAATTTTTCAATCAATAGATCTTGAGATCACGGGCCTATGCTCATACAATCTGAGCTTGATTCCATGTGGCACACATCCCAAAAAGTGAACATAAGTCGTGTCTAAGGGTATGCTATGATCACATTCACTTTTAGAGACGTGTGTCATGTGGAATTAATATCTTACCATAAAGATTGGGATGAAAACGATCTCCATCGTTGGATTCAAAACAATCAACAAATTTTTACTTTATTTAAGTGAGATGGCTATAATATAAAGTGGTGTAGTACTAACATAAGCCTCTTCTTATGATTCAAAAAACTGCAATAAACTTTCAAAACTCTAGCTTGGCGATATCAGGGAGCCTGCCTAAGCCCATTTATTCATAAATTAGCTTGAAAGCTATAGAACTTTAATTTATATTCATAAAAATAGAAAAGCTGATATATCATAAATACCTAATAGGCTAATAGAAGGTTTGATTTCATTTGCCGAAAAAGTCTAGAGTCTAAAAGTAAAAGTTCTAAAGTTCGGTACATAGTGACAAATTTCGTTTTTGACAATATTTCAGTAGGAAGTCATCTCGGTTTATTTCGGATAAATTTTAAGAAAAATTCAAAAAAATTCGTGGTGTATAAAAAAAAAAAATCGTGGTGTACATAGAGACAAATTTCATTTTCAACAATATTTCGGTTATAGGTCATTTCGATTTATTTCGGATAAATTTCAAGGAAAATTCAAAAAAATTCGTGGTGTATAAAAAAATAATATATGAATTATATTTAATATTTATGAAAATTTTATTTATTAATTAAAAATGGCTAAATTTAAAATAAAAAAGTATTAATTTCAATGAAGTTTTGTTAATTTCCTCAAAATTAATGAAATTTTGGCATTTCAGAGAAATCCCTGAAATTTCGCTGAAAGTTTTGTCCAACCCCTGTTTCACTGAATTTCGAAGAAATTTCTCATAAATTTGGAGAAATTTGTCCCTAGGGTTCTGTAGGTGTATTTTTAGGGAGCACCTCTCGTGAGTGTCATTTAAGCACCAATTAAATGGCGTTTAAACGATCTTAGACCATTTATTGGCTTATGATCTTTGAAATCCATACAATCCAAGTTGTATATCATCAATTGAAGGGATATGAGTTAAAAAATTATACATTTTCGTAGATTCGAATCATACGATCAATGTACTCTAATACCAACGATTGTTCTTAATTTTGATGGCTGATATTAAAATTCATTGCTAAGATGGTTTACATCCACTTAGAAACATGATCATTTGGTTGGGACATGTTCGGCAGTTTAGATTGGTCATAGATGTGTGCCACATGGCAAAAGGATAAATCACACTTCAAGAGTATAAGATAAAAAGTGACATTTTAGTTGTGTAAGATCATTTAAACACCATTTGGGGTTTAAATACCGGTCAGAAGCCATTATTCCTTTTTTTAAACATATTGCAAGTGAAATCTAATATATTTATCAACAACCTAGGGTCTTAAGCATGGTATCAAATATCGGTTGATACCGATACCTATCGGTTTTTCGGCAAACCGATATGTATCGATGCCGATACGTATCAGGTATCGGTATCACCATATCGGCATCAGCTGATTCTTCTATTTTCTTAATTTTTTTTAAAAAAAACCTACCAATTCAACTCGGTATTAGCCAATACGTATCGACCGATTTGTATCGGTCCATGGACCGATATCCAATACCGATATCAAGTTTGACACCTTGGTCTTAAGTCCAAACTCGGCCTGTTTAAATTTCAAGATTAAAGTGTTAGCGAAGGCAGACCAGCGGGCTTTAAAGTAAGGCCCAAACACTCTTCATATTGAGCAGGGTCTAGCAAGCCCACTATGATCAAACCCATTGTCGACAATAATCATTAGTGGATTAGAAGAAGGTTGGTAGAGCAACTTATGTCCACCTAAACCGTTGTCTCTAAGCGAACCGTTACCTGCACTATGGAAAGTTGGCCCTTGCATTGAATTTAAAGAAAGACTCCGAAGTTTAGGGAGATGTGACATACAAAAATACAATCGGGGCTATTTGATTTTATGATTTATAGATTTTTAGTGCATAAAATTAGGGCAAAACATAATATCTATCGAATTCCATATATTATAGTTAATTGTTGAATTAGATAATAGCTAGTCTTTGACTATATTGAATCAGATAATAGCCCCTGTACTAATCTTTTGTACTTAATATTTTTATATCATAACCTTCAAATCAAATGATGTATATGGTATTTAACAAAGCAAAGGTCGCCTTCAAATCAAATGGCTCCCTTTCTTTAACCTTGCTACTGAGTTGGCATATATTTGTTGAGATAGATTTGATATTTGGTGCTCGATATAGGGGTCTCAATGGGCTGGGGTTGAGCCTGTCAGGCCCAGTCTGAAATGGGTTGGATATTTGCTAAGGTAGTAGGCCCTAAACCCCCCAGCCTGATTAGTAATCGGGCTGAATATGGGTTAGTTCTAAAAGTTTGATTAAAAATTGGCCCATTTAAGTTTGGCGTGATTCCAGCACAAACCCGGTCATTTAAGATAATTTCTATATAAATTATGAGGAAATTGTCGGGTGGCCTCTAGCCCGAGTCTGAAATGGGGTGGGTATATGCTGAAGTAGGTAGGCCCAAATAAAACAAGAGGCCTGGCCTGGCCCGATCATTAATCATGGGCTAGGTCTAAAAGGCCAATTAAAATGACCTTGTATAGAATTTAATTTCTTTGTGGCCCCACTTACTTCCATTTCTATCACCTTATAATACAATCAAACAGAAACATTTGTAAAATAAACTTCATTTTCCGAGATATCAAATACGGCTTAAGTAGGGCCTAATCAAGGTGTCAAAATCGGTATCAGACTCGGGTATTGGTCCATGGAGGACCGATACGACTCGGCCAATACGTATCGGCTGATGCCGATACATATACCTATTGTTTTCTTTTTTAAAGAAAAGAAAATAGATATGTACCGGCTAATAATGATACCAAGTTGAGATATCGATGCGTATCAGTTTGCTGAGAAACTGATACGTATTGGTATCGGCCGATTTTTTATACCATGAGTCTAATATGTTTGTGGAATCTGATCAAGTTGTGAATTCAGAACCGTTCTAGCGTACATGGTTGTCTTTAGAGGCAATTTTTTGCACCATTGATCTGGAGATCAATCTGATCAAATGCACTGTAATTTGAATTTTCAAATTCCGCGCTTCAATTCAAGCTGGTCCGGTTCAGGTCGAGTTTGGGGTTAAATAAAAATCCTGAGCTTGAAAGGACTTTGCTGACCCAACCCAACTTTGTATTTGGGCCGGGTTCAGACTTAATTTTTACGGTACAAAATAAGGGCACTTTGGGAAAATAATCAATTGACTAAAACTCAGCCCGAAACCTGTCCACCCCAACCAAGCCTATTAAATTAAGGGAAAAAGCTGTGCAGGCCTGAATCTAGCCCGAACTCGGTTCTTGTCAGGTTTTGGCCCAATACAAGCCTGAGTCCGAAAGGACCCAAGCCGAGCTTAACCCAATTTTATATCTGAGCTTGGTTCAAGCCTAAATTTTAGGACTAAAATAATTGGACCGACCGAAAGCTCTGACTTATTGCCTTTGCACTACATGGCTACACTAGTTGGTGAGTCCATTGTTACAAAATTCGCTAATTTTTTGAAAAATTCATGAGTAATTTGCGAATTTAAGATCTCCCGAATTATTCTCGAAATTTTCAATAATTCACGTAGTGCGAATAATTTCCGAATTTTTCAAAAAAATTGTGACTTTCTAATATTTTAAATATTTTTTAAAGTTTTAAATCTTTTTATTTTTACTTTTTAATTTTTCTCACTTATTTTTCCTCCAAAAACTTCCCCTGAACTTTCCGAATTTGCCAGATTTTTCCTAATTTTAACCTCAACGAATTATTGCCGAACCCCAATTTGGTGAATATGGGTGAACCGCACCAGATTAACATACATTGTTTGAACCAGCTTCAAGCTGGTATGTTGTGAGAAAGGTAAAATTAGAGGTCCATTGGTCGAAAAGGTGAAACTATGGTGGTCGATCATGAAAAAAAAATTTCAAAGCAATATTATTGGCACTTTGGACCAGGGATCAAAATTTTGGCCGAAGCGCATCGGTTTTTGTTGGGATCAAAATGAAATCCCCATATTTTCGGTTTCAGCATAGATGTAGTCAATTATCAATCGATAATTTGCTACTTCCATAATTTTAAAAAAAAAAAATTTTTTTTAAAAAGGCACCGAAAATTTTCAAAATTTGGGTCAAATTTTTTATTTCGGGGAAGACGGTAACTGAAACTAAACCAAAATTTTGATCCTTGCTTTGGACATCTCTTCTCCCACCTATCTTTTGACGCACATGACCTCAAAGGCTAAACAAACAAACACTTCTCCATATTAGGGGTGCAAACCCGAACCCGACCCAAAAACTAAGCGAACCCTCTTGAAAACCAGTATGAACAGAACCAATTTTGGTTCGATTTCGATTTTGGGTGGTGAAAACCGACAACGGATTAGGTAGTATAAGAAAACTGAAAAAAATCAAATAAACAGAAACGAACCGAAACGGAAACTGATTTATTTCAGCTCGGCTTAACTGAATCGGAAATGAAAATTTCGATTTTGGTTCAGATTCAGGTAACAAATCTTTCAGTTTACGTTAACTTGTATTCTGAAATCTGGTATTGGACAGAACACATATAACCATAAGGTTGTGGGAGATACAGTGGAGATCTCACAGGCAGTAGCAGCTGAGATAATAGGGGACAAGTCTTCTTTCTACAACTGCGGTTTCTATGGCTTGCAAGATACCTTGAGCGACTTATCGGGCCGACACTATTTCAAATCCTGTTACATCGAAGGCTACGTGGATTTTATTTTTGGCATGGGCCAGTCCATCTACGAGGTTGGTCAAATGAAAAATTATTATTAATGGCCGGACGGGAAATATCAGACCATTCAATGGATGCTTATGTGGCATGATATAAGTGGCTGCCCATACGTGCATTGATTGCCTCACTGCACTTGCATCATGCCACATCAGCAGTCCGTTGAATTGTTTGTAGTTTCGTGTCGGCCATATAACATTGTCTTTGGTCAAATAATCAAATCTCTCAAGCTTACGGATAGTGTGGTCTTAATGGATTGGATCGGGCCTCTTCAAAATAACTCATATCCGACCTGATTAATAATCAAGTCAAAATAACTCAAAGGTCAATGGATCGGATCTGGCCTCTTCAAACAACTCATAGCTGACCCGATTATTAATTTGGCTTTTATGTATTGGATATATAGCCGAACAAGTCGATATTACAATGCGAATATATCAGATAGTATTGGCCGGACAAGTCGATATGTATCGGATATATCAGATAGTATTGGCCGAACAAGTCGATATGTATCGGATATATCGGATAGTATTGGCCGAACAAGTCAATATTTTTTTCTATTTTTAAAATACTATATTAAAAAAATAAAAGAATAATTATTTTTTCCAAAAGGGCATTTTGTCTGGTATACATATTGGCTGTTTGATATGTTTGACCCGATATTTGACCCTATATTGAATAGAGGGGTGTACATTGTATCGGATGGGGCCTAACCCGATAAATACTGCCACTAAAACTAGGGAGCCATTACTTGCACACAAGAAGTTGGCAATTGCACATAGTTTAGAAGAAAGACTTGAAATTTTAGGGACATGTACCATAAGTAAAACACCATCTGCGCCGTCTTATTTGAAGGTCATGATCTAAAGCCTGTTATTGGATAGGATTGGAACAAAGCATGATCTCTATCATATGATTCAATGCAGTCAACTATTTGATTTGATGAGAAGCTTTTACTGAATTGAATCATATGGTAAAGATCATGTTTTTTGTTTCAATGTTTTGCACCTAAGATCTTTGATTAGGCCTTCAAATCAGATGGCGCAGATGGTGTTTTCACATGGCACAAACCCCAAAATATTGAATCTTTCTTTTAAACTATTTGCAAGGGGCGAACATTTCGTGTGCAAGTAATAGCTCCCTTAAAACTAGGCTTGTGCAGTGGTGTTACTACCACACTAGTTTATGTTACAGCCAATTCACTCAACTAAAGGAGATTTATGTTGACTGTTTGAATCAGATGATGAAGATTATTTTTTGCTGAACCTTCCACAACATAGATCTTGAGATCATAGAGTCAAATGTTGATTTCACGTGGCACACATCCCAAAAATGAACGTGATTATAGCATACCATCAAACATGATTCATGTTCACTTTTTGGGATGTGTGCCACATTGAATAAGCATCTAACTGTTTGATAGTAGGCCAATGATCTCATATAAAAACTAGGATGAAAAATTATCTCCATTATCTTATTTAAGCAGCCAAACAAATTTTTCCTTTGTTTAAGTGAGGTGGCTGTAACATAAAGTTGTGTGATAGTAACACCAGCCTAAAACTATGGATGTGTATTATAGAAATACGTTAAAGGTCGCATTTGGGTTAGCTCTCTCGGGCCAAAGAGTGGCTTTTTCGCTCTTTGTCTCCAGTGGGGAATTGCTTTTAAGTTTGGTAACATAGCTCATATCCCCATTTGATCTGCCACGGAGTTGTTTTAAGTGATAAAATTTCTCTTTGCTTGCTTTCCGCTAGGGCAGATTTTAGCTCTTTCGGGTGGGTTTGTGTTTGATTGTAAGTGCTTTTAGCTCTTTCAGAGAGTAAAGGAGCTTAATTTTGTTCTCTTTAAAAGAGAATTTAAATATGCTCTTTTAAGTGGACTTCTCTTTGCCTCCACGACACAACCCCACATCTTTTCCAAAAAGCACTTTTTCAAAGAAAAAACATTCGGTGAAAAGCATATTTCACCCATGGCCACTTCAATCTTAAAACAGTGGTGTTGAGAAGCTGCCCCATGCTACTTCTCACATAATATCATTTTTAACATGTGATTGGCTTTTGTGAAAAGCCGCCCCTTTCCAGAACTTGAAAAGTGCTTTAGGAGAAAGGTTGTCAAACAGGGCCATTTCTTTTAAGTTTACGTGTACATATTTTATTAAAATATATATATATATATATATATCTAGGGTAGTATTTGCGCCCATGTGTGCAACCCCATAAAAATTGGTGATTGCGTTGGATCTGATGATGGAGATTGTGTTTCACCCTGATCTTCCACACAACAGATCTTGAGATCATTTTGTACCTATCAGATGATCAATTTTTTATTCTACGTGTCATGGATCTCCAAAAAATGCCCCTTATATGCAATGACACACATCATGTTCAAACGTGATTTTGGGGCCATATTTTGGGATATGTGAGATGTGAAATAAAAAACTAACCATCGTAGGTGCTACATGATCTCAAGATCCTTTTTGTGGAAGATTTGGGTGAAACACAATCTCCATCATCTGATCTGACACAATCAATGATTTTGAAAGGTTCCTACGTAAGCGCTTTCAGAGAACACATAGGTGTGTTTAGAGCTACCCAAATATCCAAACTCTTATTTCTCTGTATAGAGGTGTGCAATATCCGTTAACGAAGGCCCAATGAAAGGTACGACGGGAGCTATAACAGCACAGGGAAGAGAAAATGCCAACGACACAAATGGTTTTGTATTCAAGCATTGCGAAGTGTATGGGAATGGGGAAGCGCTTCTTGGAAGAGCTTGGAGAAATCATTCGAGAGTCATTTTTCACCAAACAAATATGTCGAGTGTTGTCGCTCCCGAGGGATGGTATGCATGGATGGCTAAAGGGAATGAGTAAGGATTTTTTTCTCTTTTGTTTTTGTTGTTTTGTTAAAACGATATAAAAATTTGTGTAGGGATGGAAATATGGGTTGGGCCCACTGGTTTTGCCCGGGTTGGGTTCGAGTCTAGAGTTCCAACCCCTCGGGTTCGATTAAAAATACTTACTATTAATGATTAATGAAGGATTTTTCACCAAACCCAAGTGGTCGAACCCACCAGAGCTCGACTCGAATCCAAACCCCAGGAAAAAACCTTGAGTGATTAATGAAGGAATCTAACCCTCAAGGAGTTAGACGAGTTGGTCATCACCATGCTTTACGAAGCAGAGGTTAAGTTTGAATCGTTTCATTTAGGTCATCACACCTTAATAATAATGAAGCGTCTAACCTGGGAGCTGGTATAGGGGAGTTAACCCATTCAGGCTTTATCTTTTTGGATATGTGGCACTATTCATCATGTCATGTGTTGCAAAGCCGTGGCTTGAAATTTCTACAGTGCTGAAAATTGCATCGAAAAAATATTTCTATCATGTATTTTAAAGTAATTTAATCATTCACTTTAGATG
The DNA here is from genome assembly GCA_021018995.1 of Chloranthus sessilifolius. Classification (NCBI taxonomy): domain Eukaryota; kingdom Viridiplantae; phylum Streptophyta; class Magnoliopsida; order Chloranthales; family Chloranthaceae; genus Chloranthus; species Chloranthus sessilifolius. The sequence continues at coordinate 6,264,868 of CM037590.1, forward strand.
CACTTTAGAGGCTTCTGACCACTCTGACTCACACGATGGAGTTGTTTTTTTTAGTCTTTGATGGACCAAACCTTCACATCAGGTCCAAAGTCAGAAGGTGTATATTAAATGTACGTGCCACATGGCTTAAAAGGTGTGTTTGATGGCCCTTGGGATTAGTCTGATGCTCTAAGAGGCCGAACGCTCAATTGAAATGGTGACAATCTATTGAAAATTAATTAAAATTTAATTACAAGATTTCTAATTTTTTTCTTAGAAAAAGTCGTGACTTTTTGAAAAGTCGCGATTAAGGCAGGATTTATTGACTTTATGAATAATTTGTGAATTAAATTTCAGGAGCCAAATAACTTATGTGGAGAGCGGATGCATCGGTTCAGGGTCTAAAAGTCCGAAGCGCGTGAAATGGGAAAATAATCTGAGCCCCACAGAACTTCTCAAGTTCCTCAGCATGTCTTTCATAGACACTGAAGGATGGATTCAACAACAGCCTTCCTAACAAAAGTTTCTTCATCATCTACATTTTCCATCTTCCATGACATCACATTGTTTCCCACTAGTAGTCATCTAGATGTGTTTACTCTACTTTTTTAATACTTTATTATATTTAATAAAGGGCTGTGGTAAAAGGCTTAGGCCTCGTTTGAGACCTCAGGAAATGTATATATTTAATAAAGGGCTATGGTAAATTTAATAAAGGACAATGGTAAAAGGCTTAGGCCTCGTTTGAGAGCTCAGGAAATGTATATATTTAATAAAGGGCTATGGTAAAAGGCTTAGGCCTGGTTCGAGAACTCAGGAAACTATATTTCATGAACATTTTCTGTAGAAAATGGCTTTTCTCCGTATTTTCGGAGCTTTCCTTCTGTTCTTGAGTTTGTATAGGGCCAAGTGCTTTTGGAGCATTTTCTGCTAAAAGTGACGGATGGTTTTCAGAGGAATTTGCTTAGGAAAGCTCAGTTTCTTAGCTTGGGCTATAATGGAACACAACCAGGGGTCTCACTAAATCGGTTCTTCAACTGGTAGCAGCCCCAAGGAGTAGCTGACTCCTTATCATTCAAATCAGTATTTTTAGCATCCCCACTATCATCTTCGTCAACTACATCACTAAAAATCCTTAAAGAAAAATCTGATTCTTGCGAAACAAAAACTGGGTTGTCATAAAAAAAACCCATTTTTATTAAAAATTGGGTCCTCATCAACAATATTTTCATCTTTGGGGTTCGAATCGTGTGAAAAAAATCTTGGGTTATGGAGGAAAACCCATGTTGAAGAAGAATATGGAGACTGTGAAGGAATTGGAGTTGCGGTTTTGGATGGTACCTGGTTTGCTTTGATTGAATTTGAATGAACCTTTTGTATTGCAGATCTGATTAAAAGAGCTCTCGCATTAGATCTCCACATCTCTCTCTCTCTCTCTCCTTGGTATCACCCAGAGAGAAGGGTTTTAGTGAAAGCGGAACCCCATTTTCAATTGAGTTTTGGTATTAGGTGCTTCATCAAATCACTAAGTATATGATGTTAGGCTAATCCTTACCACCCACTTGGCATTTAGTAATGACCATGGGTACCTGTATTTGCACCCAAATATTCATCACCAAGTATTTGTTGTTGACTTCCTTGAATCAGGTGATGGAGATCGTTTTCATCCCACTCTTCTACACACTTGATTTTGAGATCATGGCACACCTATTAAATGGTCACACTATAAAAATAAGGTGTTTCAACGACACTTGCTGTTAATGCAGCTTTTGGTAGCGGCATGACTAATAGCAATCATTTTTGGTAGCGACAGAACTAATAGCTGATGTTTTTTGTTAAAAAAACTGTCGCTAATAGTCTTATTTTTTGCAGTGTCAGATGTTAATTTCATGTGACAAACATCCCCAAAAATGACCCGAGAACCTTTTCTCATAGTACGCACATGATCACAGTCGCTCACTACATCAAAATGAGGTAAAAACTACTGTAGCAATATAAAATAAACCACTGTTTAAAATAGTGGTGTAATATTTCACTCCTTAAAACAGTAATTTTTTAAGTTAAAATAGTAGTTTAAGAAATAATTGTCTTATCACATGATGATATCACGTGCAATCCATCGGGCGACCTCCAACCTATTTCGTTAAGTGGTATATCAACTCCTTCGTTTGGCATTTAACCTAATTTCCCTTCTCTCTCTAGCTTCTCCCTCTCCCTCATTTCTGCTTCGATCATCTCAACGGAGTAAAGATCAACCTCCTATTCGATCGTCTCCAGATCCCTAATCAACAACGTTGATGCCTCATCGGATGAAGGTCAACGAAGACAAAGATAAAATACATCAGACGAAGATCAACGAAGACGAAGATCAACCTCCTATTCGATCGTCCCCAGATCCCTAATCAACAACGTTGATGCCTCATCGACGAAGATCAACGAAGACGAAGATAAAAAAACATCAGACGAAGATCAACAAAGATAAATATCAACCTTCTATTCGATCGTCTCCAAATCCCTAATCAACAACGTTGATGCCTCATCGGACGACTCCCGATCGATCATTTCTCTTGACTTTTCCGCATCGAGATCCGATTTTTAAGATTCTTTGAGAGGTTAGGGTTTCCAAATCCCCCTATTTTTTTTATTTTTTCTCTATTTCTCCCTCCTTTAATCCCTCTCTCCTGCATCCCTCATGCCAACGAAACCCTAGCCTCCCTTATCTTTGATAGTTTCCCTTCTCCTGCATCCCTCATCCCTCCTGCATCCCTTTCCATAGCACTAGCAATCTCCACCTCTAACCGTATTACCAAGGCAAGCCGATCATATAGAGTTCATACATCAATCATCTCTACAATCTCCTGAGAGCATAAAGCACCGTATAAAGCGGTCATGAGCATTTCCATGTCATAAAACACCATCAATCCATCCATTCTCTCAGTGATAGTACACAGAACTTATAGAGCACACTCCATGTTCGATTTCGAGGGTTTATGTTTCTTCATTTTTTTCTTTCTTTTGTGTCTAGATTGTTGAATGGGAGAAGGCAACATACCACATATTCAATTAATGGCTGAGACTAGAACTAAAGCTCTCTCCGTTCTCAGTTTGGTAAAGAAAAAGCAAAGAATTGGAGAGCTAAGAGCAGATAAAAATTTATATTGAGTTGGCAATTATTTAGCTTTTTTATCCACTATTTGTTTTTGTTTATTAGTTATGTTGATTGGGGTACCTATATCAGGAGTATTTGCCATTATCGTATGCTGGCAGCCCATTCATTTAGCTTTTATCAAGATTTGTGATTCTTGAAATTTGCTGTTGGACATAGTACTTGGATTTTATCAAGAAGATGTGCCTAGACAAGTAGACATACTAACTACATTAATTTTCATTCTATCGAGTAATGTTCATGCTGCTTAAATATTGAATTTGAATATATTTATAAACTAGAGACAAATGTCAAACTAGAAAATCAGGGATAATTGGGAATTCCATTATTTGTCGTTGCTTAGCATTTGCCATTGATAAGAATTTATATTGTGTTGGCATATTTTTATATTTTTGTGAAGTCGATAACATGTATAGTGATGATGTTATGATATTTTGATTGCAATAATGATAACTTTAAGGTTGTGCACGTAAACTATTTGATGAAGTGCTTGAAAGAAGCATGGATAAGTAAAAATAATTTTTATTAAGGTTGTGAGAGGAGTGATATTTGAATGTGAAAGGAGACTCTCTTGCAATAATAACAAATGACAGTCCAAGAGAATGCCTTTTTGGAACTGATTCTCTCACATTCACTTCACTTGTAATGCCCCCTGCCCTCACCCCCCCCCCCCCCTCCCTTTATTTTTCCTCCTTTTCCCTCTTTAAGATGACCTAGTTTTATCATTCGAATCACGAGCAAACCCCTCCATTTGAGGTTAAAGAAGCATACTTGTCGTTAAAAGGAATGAGAGAATGGTGCTCAGTCAACACCATTGGCATCATTGGTATAATATCATGGGTGTCTACAAAACTATAAATGGCATGTTCTAGATATACTATAAGAATTTGAAGTACTTTGTGTGTGTGCACGTGCAAAGTTGGTCTATAGTTGATAATATGCTGCTTATTTCACTGTTCAATTAAAAATTGTACTGTACAACGCTGGTCTATGAGAGATCATATGCTACATGTTGTTGCTTTGCTCAATGTCCCCTAAAAAGTTGGTCTTTGACCTTCTGAGGGGGAGATCCATTGCTGAATTAAATGCATGCAGATTTCAAGTTTTTAACAGGTTATCATTTATCAAAAGACAGTTTTAACTGCTTATATAGACACCGGGTGATTTAAAATTTAAATTCTTATGAATTAAGATTCCTCCTTTTGGAGGGCATGTTGGGATGCATTTTTATTCATTTTTTGTGTGCTATTCTTTTGGAAGTGAAGGGATATATATATATATATATATATATATATATATATATATATATATATATATATATATATATATATATATTTATATTCTTTAGGTTCTTTTAGCCATTTAGGTTAATGGTATAATTGATAATATGGTTGTTAGGGCCATAAACAATAACATGTAGTTTTTTTTCTGAATCAAAAATAAACATAAAAACTACTAAGTAAAAAAAATTCAGCAGAAGTGGAGGCTTAGAAATTTGATTCTTAATTATTTGCTTAGAATTTTGATTCTTAATTATTTGCAATTTCTCTGTGGAACGAGTGTGTTTGAGACTTTGGTACTCAGATAAATCAAATTATGAGATGTAGTTCAAACTTGGGTCCTAAATTTGGCTGTAGTTTCTTTGTTGGTTAAGTCTTGCATTAAGAACGGGAGAAATAAAACCAAAGTAGACTCACTACAATGCTTATACTTTATCTCTCAGTCGTAAACAAGTGGGAAAAAAAAATCCAAACATGCAATCAAAATCTAAATTTTAAAATCGTTAACAATTCATTGAAATTCTCTCTGCAGCCTATAAGAAAGAAAAATATAAATAAATAAAAGAAGATAGTTGAAGAAAATCAAAATACAAAGATTTAAAACTAAAATCTTACCTTTTAGTACTTCTGTAGCAACCCATGGAGCAAAGTTATGCTATGAGCTGAAGGCACAACAGACCCATTAAATTTTGGAACAGAATTTGACACCTTTTCTTTAGTAATCCTAAACTTCTCTGAAAAGGCATCTCCTTTCTGGCGACAACCCTCATTTTGTTTGGAAATCTTTGAGGCATCTGATGGTTTGGATAGATGGGCAGGTGATTCATTGCAAGAGCTGCCACACTACAAAAAAATAGATTATTAGCGGCAGTTTTTTGGAGCAAAAAATCGCCGCTATTAACAAAAAACTATTAAAGATTATTAGCGGCAAGGGTATTAGCGGCAGTTTTTTGTTAATAGCGGCAGTTTTTGGCTGCCGCTAATAGTCTTGTTTTTTGTAGTGCCAATTACCCATTTCTCTGCATTATCCCACTTAGAAGGGAAGCTTTTTCTAGAGAGATTTCCAACACTAAAGCTGAAAATAGGCCTACCAGGAGTGGAAGGAGTTTCTAACCTCCTCTTCTGAGTTAAGGTTTCAAGCAATGCTCTACTTTCACCCATGTTGTTCTTAGTCATTGGAAAGGCTTTTACAAAATCAAACGTTTCTTTGAGATTAAGCTTGCAAAGTGGATCAGGAAAGGTATCCGCAAATGGGTTCTCTGTCTTTGTTGTACTTACTTTTGTTCCTCACCAATGGTGATTCCTAATACACCAAAAAGCCCAAGGCAAAAAGAAAAGACTAATTAGTTAAAGCATTTGAAGAAAACATAATACCCACACAAAGTGAAGAGAAAATGGAGATATTTTTACCAAGTTAGTGGGAAATGTATAAGCAGCTTGAAAGCATTTTGGGTTCTTGAGCTCCATAGCAGTAAAATTAGAAGGTTTCACAAGTAGGCAGTGTTTGGGTCAATCTAGCTTCCATGCAAAGTACCATTACTACAACTATATTATATTACGTGTAGCTTTAAGTTAGGTACCTTTGTTTTCAAACCTAGATTCTTCCTTCTCAATAAGTTTTACATAAATAAATGGGAAATTATAAACGTAGGACATATTTGTTGCGATAAAGTGCAAGCAGCTGATGTGGCGCAACGTGACAGGCTGCAGAGCTTAGCCCCACTATGTATGCAGCCAGTCATATCGCGTCACATAAGCTACCTGCAAATTTGTCTATAAAAAATTGGCTTCCAGCCATGTCGATGGTCCACAAAACAGATTTTATCCATCCATTTGAAAGCTTCAATTAGCAGCCAGCATCATCTATTATTTGATCAATGCTGGTTGCGACTAAATTACTTTTCACTTCAACTCCCATATTAGTGGAAGGTAATTACTTCAAAAAGCTATGTTTGGCAACGCCTTTAAGGGTCCTGTAATCACTTTTAATTCCTGAAAAGTAATTTTAGAGCTAAAATTATCATTTGGTGTTAGGTGAGTTTGGGCCCTGTACATCTTATTCCAATGCCACCCTGATATTGATGTGAAGAGTTAGTTTTAGGTGCTGGAAAGTCGAGCTTGTGTACAGCCTTATGCGCTGCTAAACCTGACTTTCAAGAGTTTGAGATCTCTAAGTCTGCTAATTTCTGAGGGACTGGTTTATCGATGCATGATTGAACCATGCGGTTCACCAGCCCATTCACCAAAATCCCAAATTATAATGCATGATTGATGGGCCATTTCATCTTTGAAGTATTCATGCTTATTTATTGAAGATTTTACTAAATTTAGAGGATTGATTGCAATGGTGTCCTTACGTCTTAGAGCCCAATGTTAACCTCCATTTAATTGGGACTAATTATCACTGGCAGGCTACAAAATCTATTGTCTTAATAAAAGTTTATGCCTTGTTGTAGATCATAAATCTCTATTCTTATTTGACTATTATGAACTAGATTCGTTGCTTGTTTTGCTGTTGCTTCCAAGGTGTTAGCTTCAACATTGAACCAAGTATGGGTTACCACTTAATAGTAACACCCTTTGCTTTTTTCTGGACATGTCTGAACTTCTAGGCGGGCCAGTGCAGTCCATAGATACTCATGATTGGTAGCACGCTTATTAACACATACTAAGCTACCATTCTATAAATTTTCCAGAGGATGGGACATCTTAATCTACTATTTTATTTATTTTAAAGTTATCCAAATTGAATAATTAAAATCTATTTCTTGAGCCAAAAGGATAACAAAATCAGCACCTATGTTTGTCAAAACTACTGATGCTTTAAACATGCAGCTTAGGTCCAACGCATTTTCAAATAATTTAGTAGTTTATGTTTAAAGTTTCCTTAAGTTCCTCAAATAATTATTTGCTATTAACTGGGAATGTTGAACTTTTGGCATGTTACTCCACCAGGTGAGGACTTGGACAGAAAAAGAAGAGCTTATATTGTAGCTAAAAAAGTAGATGAGGCGATGACTTGGGACTGGTCCTTTTCCCACTATGAACAATCAACTAGTAAGACTATTATTTTAGTTCATTTTACATCAGAATTTTAGTATTGAAATGTATGGGGAATGTGAATTGGTTGTAAAGTCCGAGCTTCAAAGTTTATAGCAATTATTGTACTTCTCATTTATGGATGATTTCCTGTTGTATAGGTAGAGTTGAGGTTCGCCATCAGCACTAGTAAAGATCTGCAATTTTCAGTTGAGGTCAGTAATACTCTCGTTACTTATATGAAAATGTTACTGCAAATTCTGTAATGACCCTAAAATTTTAGGGAGAATTTTGTTTCTTCTGTTCTCTTTTATAAGATTTTCTTGTTGCCATTCTATTTTTATATTGTTGGCGTTGTAAGGCTCACCAAATATTTAACTAATTAACAATTTCTAAATCTCAGTACGTGGATATTATCCAAAAATAGTTACAGTTTTAGAGTCCATGAAATTAGGTGGATTTTTTTTCCCGAAGAAGGTAAATTTTCTCTATTTTATTTAGAACTCACAATGTAGAAATCTTCAAGTGTCCTCCAAATGGGTCATTAAAACTCAACTATATCAAATGATCACTAGGTTATTATCTTGTATTTAGATAATGGTAATACTATTAGACATGGCCACAAGGGTTATAGCATATATGGAATGAATGTTTGTAAAGTTGTATTGTCATTGTGGATGGATATATACTGGTCCACTATTAGTTTTATCAGGGGAGAATTTTTATGGGCTACCTTTGTGCTCAAGTCCTAGATTAGATACTCAAATTGGAGACATGACATGCCTGGCAAGTGGAGATTGACTCCCGGGCTACTCGCCAAATCAGCTGTGTATTTTGTGAGAAAAAGAGAAGTCAAAGTATAAAAATATAAATGTCAACTAGGACTGTCCAATTGAGTACTCGAAATTGACCGAGTATATGGGTCAACTTTTTTCCAAATTTAGACAGGATACTCTGCTCCCTTCTACAGTCATCTCAAAATAATTGTGATCCTAGATATGCAATTTTTGGGGATGAGGCTCAAGAGTTTTCTATTCGATGGGTGCTAATAAAAATACCCTTCAAGAAAACAAGTACTTTCACTTCCCTTTTGCCATTGAAACAACAACCCTTACAAGGCGGCCTCTTACCTAGTAAAAACTGATACTTATTGGTTTCTCGGTAAACCGATACGTATCGGCCCTGATACGTAGTGGTATCTCATCTCGGTATCGGATACCGTATCGGTCGATACGTGTCGGTGCATGTACAGATCAAACCAAACCATAAATGAATTTGCTGCTTCTCAAATGATTTCTCATAGATATTGACCAGTAGATGATCCTAAACATCTCAGTGTACACAGTGAAGTACATTAGTAAGTCAATCGATTGGAGGGTCAAGATCATATAAATGGTGATTTTTGGCCTATAGCTCATCCAAGTTTTGGATTTTTTGTTTTGCAATGTCCATTGATATCGATGACCCAAAGTTGTGAGTCTGTTGTGGACAAACGGGACACATTAAGATTTTTGAAGCATCGGCCAGGTATGGGCCAGGCCAGATTTTGCTTGGATAGCTTGAGTCAAGTTTAGGATCATATCAGGTTGGACTTGATAAAGCCCAAATTAGCTTTTAAGATGGTCTAGAGTTGATGGGCTTAAATAGATTTGATGCCGAATCAAGTTGGGCCAAAACCAGTTGGGGTTAGATTGGGTTTAAATCAGATTGAGCTACAGTAGGTCCCTTTCAGGTTGAGTCTAGTTAGGGAAAATGGGTTTCCGTCTAGTCTAGCTTGGGTAAGGTTGAGTTGGGCCTGATTATGGTTGAGTTGGGTCTTGTTATTAAATTGGACTTAATTGGGTTCGGTTTAGACTTCTTTTTTTTGTTAGAGGGTATTCGGCTCTTTCGGAATTGTCTTCAAATGAACCTGAGTTCTTAAACTTGATCTCAATTGCTGTTCACTATCAAATGACCCGCAAATCTGGCCTGTCACAACCCCTATTTGTATATTATCAGTTGGCAGAATTGTTATCTTTGCTATATCCTCTACTCCGCCCAAAAATAATGCATATCAGAGCATTAGAACCGTCCAAGTGGAGTGCTTTAATATGGCAGTTATTCATATCTTCTTAATGCTTCATACTTCATATTAATGCGCTCTGATCGCATGCTTCCAATTCTCTAGTATGCATGATTGTTTTTGGCTGAGTGTACAAGTGATGGACATCCACATGAAACACTTAGATTGATCAAAGATGTATGCTACATGGCCTAAATGGTGCTTCTCATGGCACGCTTTGTGTTTCTTTAATCGTATGGCTCCAATGCTTTGGTACGCATGATCTTTTGGCTAAGTAGTACAAATGATGGACATCCGTATGCAACCAAACCCAAAACCGAATTGACTTATAATCCGTTAGACTTTCTTCGGTCTTGATCCGGTTTTCTGATCAGTTTGACATTTAAGTTGGAAACTATCCCTAGATATAACCCAACACCAGATCTAGATATTAAAAATATATTTTAATTGCCACATGGCATGTTTAGAAATTTACTAAGTGGGGTACAATGGTAAGAAATTGAGCAATTTCATTTACCCTTCCACGTTGGATTTTATTTGATCTTGTTTGGAACTGTAGTTATAAAAAGAATAATGGCATATTTTGACCCTTGTGCAGTTTCGGCTGTTTGCTTTTTCCCTATCCAGGAAGTTCCAAGGTGAAATGCAAATAGTGGCTATAGCAGAAGTTTTGGTATGATCTCCATCTGGTTTTCTAAGTGGCACCACGTGTATGTCAATATAGCATACTTGGAGGCTGATTCTATCAAATACCCGAACTTTTTATTTCCAGATTTATATTATCATGGATGATTCAGCAGATAATTATTGGCTCCGCTTGTTAGTTTGAGAATGGGCTCAATTCTCTATCTTATTGTACATTGGGTATGTTCTAGTATTTCCAATTTTGTAGTGTAAATTTCTTGACTTTGTATTATCAATATGGAGCTGCTAATTGGTGAATTGCTTGCCATATCTGAATTTGATATATGTTGGGTTAGGCTTGGTGCCTGCCTCGACTTCTTTTTTTTCACTTTCCTCCTCTTAGGGAAGCAAGTTTTCTAGTTACAGCAACCGTTCAAGAAACATACGAAATGACAGCTGCAAACTAAATAGGGAAAATACCTTGCAGGAGCACCATTCTCATCAACTTCTTCATTCATGATAAAATCTGCCATTTCATCCTCTTCACCGATATTCCCATCCTCTTCTTCTTTGGTTGTTCCTCCTCTTTAGCAATATCCTCGAGAGGTGGCCCTAGGAAATTACGATAAATCTTATCATTCAATAAAAGATGGAAAATACAAGAAATGAAGCCCGAAACAAAGTTGCATAATACACCTCTAATTTTTTATTTAAAAAGGTACTCTGTTATTCTAAAATCTAAAAGACTTTTTTTACCAACTTCTGAAAATACCAGTAAAATCAAATGTGTTTTGTAACTCTAAATTATAATCTGTTCTTTTTCATACGATTATGAAAGAGATCGACTTTGGTCATCCTCCGGTATAGATAGCACTCTCATCGTCCCACTTTAGACCACACAACACACAATTTTTACGAACCCAAGTCGTCAAAATGACAGCCACAATTTGGGCTGAACTCAGCCCAATAGTTAACTATCAGAACATTCATACCATTAGAATCATATGACTTTAAATATGAACCCTGCAGAAGATATTAACAGTCCACATGAAAGTGGTGTGATTGGAAGGTTTGAAGCCTATGATGGTCATGATTGATGGCTGAGCTTAGTTCAAATGGTGGCCTGCCTTTTGGACTTGAATTAGTAACAAATGTGCGCCACATAGCCTAAAAGCAGGACAGTTTGTGTTATCTCAACCGGACATCAATAGTATGTATCATCTCAACCCTATGGGGAGCAAGAAGCACCACTTCATAAGATATAATTTTCGTTTCTTTCTCAGTTTTTCAACTTATAAGAGGACAATAGAAAGTTCAAAAGGCTAAATGCTATATTTCAAACATTATTATAATAATGGATATAAGTTTGGTAATTCATTCTTATGTGCCAAAAAAAATACCCAACAATAACGAACGTAGATACCAAATGAGCTCCTTTTGTATGGAATCTACTATGAAGCAATCTAAAGTTAAATGAAGGGATCTTATGTGCGAAGGAAAGGAAGGTACGCATAAGTTTCTGAAATAGTATAAATTGCAGAATTTAAAAGTTCGTTTATGTAAATAAACTGATTCGGCTCTTTTTTCAATATCCAATTAGTTAACATATAGTTTCTTCAGCTATTTTCATTGGTTCAAAAATGAAGATTGTATTGTTTCAGGAGCAATTACTTTTGGAGCAGCTTGAGCAGTCACAATTGCAGGTGTACACTACTTATGGGTCATTTAGCATTTTTAAATGAATTGGTTTGGCTATTTTCCAAACCGAAACCGGAAAAAATAGGTTTCGTTCGGTTCAGTTCGGTTTCGATTTTTTCAAGTTTTTCAGTTTTTTAGCTTTTTAAGATTTTTTCGATTTTCTAATCCTACTTAATCAGTTTCGGTTTCCGCCTCCCAAAACAAAAACTAAACCGCAATTGGTTTGGGTTCGGTTTGGGTTGGTTTTCGGGTTGGGTTCGGGTTTCAGGCCTTGCATCCCTACATCTATGCAAATATATAGGTTTATGACCGGTAATGAAAAAAAGAAAAATAAATACCAGATTTACAACAGGGTCTCCTTTACATTTTTGAGTTCCTTGTGCATATACAAAAATGTATATTAACATATATATGTTAATAAGTTGTTATTTATTATTATTTTTATATATGTTAATTAGTTTTGACAGGTGTCTGATATGAAAACTCCTCACTTTGCACTGTCATATAGATTTGCACAGTTTTGCTACCGTTTTGTGCAAGTCATAATTAGGTAAAATCTATAGCTCAAAATTTATAAGGTCATTCTACACTAACAGGTGCATATGTCCCAATTTTTGAGGTTGCAATATTGTCAACTTTTCATTGTGCTACAGGCCCAAGATAAGCAAATGTTATACTTGCTATATATAATTCAGTTTAGAAATCCACATAAGTGATCTTTCAACGAGATTTCTCTACATACAAGAATTACTGCTGATGTGCAGTGAAATATGATGATATTTCACCCTTAAAGACCTACATTTAGCTACCCGATAAAAGCCATTTAACATGTTTTATATAGGTTTAGTGACTTACAGGTCTGGAGATGTGTTGAGCATGAAATAACCCAAAAGTTCAGAATATAACGTCAAATTTGTGCTACCTTGGATTATCCAGAACTTATCTCGACTTGAAGCTTAATTTTGGCCTTCAAAACATCGGATTCATGAAATGATTAAAACACCAAAGTTGAAGATCTCGTCGTCTTCTTTCCAACGTCGCAAGAATCGCCTCAATCCGACTTCGAGATAGAAAGTTATGGCTAAAATACCGAGACAGTATCTGAAGCAAAGTGTAGCGGGAGTTCACGAAAATCTGGGAGGTCGATCGATCGACCCCCTTTTGGTCGATCGATCGACCCCTTTTTGGTTGATCGATCGACCTAATCCAGATAACTTGAAAATTAAAAACAAAATTTGATCTGGTCGATTGATCGACCATATTCAGTCGATCAATCGACCAAGTTCAAAATTGTGTTTGGCCGCGAGAATCTCGGTACTCTTTTCAAAGAATAAAATCTTGGATTCAAGAAGGAAAAAGCGGCTTCCGTTTTGGGAATTAGGGGAAATATATTCTTGGAGTTATATTCATTCAGGAGCCTTCTGTTTTAGAGAGTTTTTTCATTTTTCTGCATTCTTCTGTTTTAGTTTTCTGCGTTTCAAAGTATAAGAGCATTGAGTCCCAGTTTCTTGAACTATCTTTTTAATATTCATTTTGAGAAGAAGATAAGTCTTAGTTTTCGAATTTGGATCCTCTTTCAAGAAGGAGGTGTACGTACTTTGGATTAAAGCTTTTTGTGAATAATATTAAAGCTCTTTACGGTATTTTAAATATTGATGTTAATGTCTATTTACATTTCAACCATGTTATTTACTTTTACTATGTGTGGCTAGTTTCATTAAGGATGGGGATCTAATGAACCCCATCTGAGGTATTTATTTATATTAATATAAATCTGTGTGATTGAGATGTCAGATACTTTTTAAGACCCTAATATTCATTGAAAATGATGAAATCATTATTTCAGTCTGAGATATAGGAGCTAATCTTGCCCTATGATTTCAGATCTGTAATAATGATTTTATCATAATTATACCCATCTCGGGGTGAAGTTTTACTGTCATATGAGGTGTGAGTGTTAATCATACACTCATGGGATGTTAATCATACATCTCTTTGATCTCGGATTGATAGTGTGACTTTATCCCAGTGGTGAGTTCCAATCACTATCTGAGGTGTGAGTGTTAATCACACACTCATGGGGTGTTAATCATACATCTCCTTAATCTTAGATCGTACTTTAGAAATAACCCTAGAGATTGGGTTCTAAATGTTGTCCGAGGTGTGAGTGTTAATCATACACTCATGGGATGTTAATCATACATCTCCGTGATTTTAGATCTATATTTTAGAGCTCACGTGTGTATGGGGCAGTACTTCTTTTGAGAAATCTGTTAAAGATCTCACATCTCAATCCACAGATTTGTATTCTGTAAATGATAAACCTACGATGGGAAGATTTAGCATCCCAATCCTTATATTTCATTAATTGTTAAATTCCGTTAACATTTATATGTTAGTATTTATCTCATTTATCAGAATTCTCAAAATTCTAGGTTGTTGGTTACTGTGATAGATCTGTGGAAATTTTTTTAGTTAATTGCTATTTCTGATTTAAATTTTCTAACCAATCCTCATGGGAACGATCTCGTACTTTGCACCCACTGACTACATCACGATTCATGCACTTGCGAGTACAACTTAATTTACACATCAACTGCAAAAGTCAAATACAGCATATGTATCTGGCAACGTGGTGTTCGTAGATATTGGAATTCATATCTAGCAACAGGTTAGGTTCTTACTAGCTCAGTTTGTCACTTATATTTTTCCTATTTTAGGAAAATGAATTACATGAGTTATTACACCATGGCCTAGACTTTAATTATGGTTCTCCTTTTGATTTCAGACAACCAATTTCAAGCTCATCTTAAACGGATCACTAAGGGTCGGGGACACTTGGCAGGAGAGGCGAAGTAATTTTTTTCTTTTCTTTTATTTTGAAAATAGGTCGTAGGGTTCTCAGATTGTTAACTTTCTTTCTTCTTCTTTTTGTTTGAATAAAAGGATTGGACATGTAGAGTTTAAAATATTTTACGGATTTGAAAGGTTAGATCATAAGTTGAGATGCAACTTTTTGTTTGAATAAAATAATTGGGCTTCTGTTTTTTTTATTAATGACATTGAATGATTTGCATTTGAGTTGAATGAATGTGTTGAAATATGAGATTAATAGTTTTTTTTTTATATATAATTTTTTTTAAAGCATTACAAAAAAATATTTTAAAAATTGCATTAAAAAAATATATAAAAATTGCATTAAAAAAAAAGTATAAAAAAATATTATTTTAAAAAAATTTGCATAAAAAATCGTCGACGTAATTTTAAAAAAAAAAATGCATAAAAAAACCATTGTCAAAAGCAGTGATTTTTTCTATAACTGTTAAGAGCAGTCATTGTTGAAGTTCATAAACCACTGTCTTGTATAATGGTAAAAAAAAATCACTGCTTTTTTTACAACTGTTTAGGGTAGTGATTTTTTTCAAAAAAATTAGTGTCAAAGACAATGATTTTTTCAAAAACCACTGTTTAAGGCAATGGTTTTTTTGGCTTTTTTACCTAGTGGCTTTTAGAGATGTGATTCCATGTGTAATCAACATCTGACCATCTGCCATGATCTAAAGATATAATTTGTGAAAGTTTGGGACAAAAAATAATCTCCATCATCTGATTCAAGGCAATCAATGCCTCTCATGCAACAATGATCCTTGCGTATACCGAATGTTCTATTGCAAAACTGGTATTGACCATTTGGATTTGTTACAATGTGAAGTGCATACGATGATTTGAGGGATGGGGCAGCGGTTACTTTTATGCATTATCACTGTATTAAAAAAAAGCGCATCATTGTACGACACTCTCAGTCGCGGCAGTAGTAGCCCCAACCCCGACCCCTTCATCGACCATTGAGAGGGAAAATATACAAGTGAGGGGGGATCGTAAGCTCAGACTCTTCTGCTTTCGAGGAGTAGTTGCTAATGCCACACGTCATGATTTGTTTGACAACTTTGACGTTAGGACCGGGACCCCTGAGCGTACTACAACTTTTATCCACTCCGAGCTTGTTTCTAACATACACATAATGTAGTAACAACCACATAAAAGAAGCTACGTTTGAAGTGATTTTCTCATAATCTGCCCGACATACGTCGTCAACACATTGCTGATTGGATGTCTACAAATTTTGATGATCATTCGATCAATATAACCACTTTGATGAAGATTATAAATATGTGCAATTATAGGGTGTGGAGAGCATCCACTTTGTGCACAAAAAGTCCGAAGTTGAGTCTCTAACTGTCCACCCTTCAATCACCCATACGTATGGGACCAACATTGGGGAATGGCCTTTTATATCATATTTTACATAGGATAGGTCTATTTGTACTAACCAAAAATCTAAAAGCAGCCGCCTATTCTTACTTGTCAAATGGTCTACGGGTGGGGCTAGTAGATGCTTTTAGGATTTTGGTTGGTGCAAATAGAGGTACCCTATTCGGTAATTTTATTTTATTTTATATATATATATGATTTGAAGCACATAATGAGAAATGGGTGAACTTAGCCTTCAAACTCAACTAGATTCAGTAGAGCCCTTTTAAGTATTTTTTGCTGTGAGGAGGTATTTTTGGGACTAGTGTCATGTAGAACACAATCTATGTTGTTTGATTAGAGAGCATGGAATAAAATATCCCAAAATTTTCAAATTATCGCTGGTAAGATATCTCGGTTTCGGCCGGTTCCGGCTATTGAAAATTGGACCGAAAGTCTTAAAAGGCTTCAAAAAGTCCAATCTGGCCAAAATCCAAGTTGATCTCGATTTCAATCATGACCAAAAGGTCCGAAACCTAGACCGAATCCGAGGTTTTAATCCTTGTTTGAGTCATGATGGAAAGATCTTTGGTGTCATGATCTAGCTCGTATTAACCGTGCTAGTCTCAAATCCTAACTCAATCATAAGATTAATGAAGAGGAAATATTCTGGCGTCAGAGGGCAAGAGAGAAATGGGTGACAGAAGATGACCAAGATCCTAAGTATTTCCACTGCCTTGCCAATGCTAGGAATAGGTCTAACTAGATTTCTTCTAATTTTTTTATTTTTTTTTTTAATCGATGAAGTAGAGATTCCATTAAAGATGAAAAAAGCTACATGGAACGGGGCGGAGCGAGAAACTCAACAAAAAAGAAAGAAAAGGAAAGAGGAAAAAAGAAACAGAAAAATACGAGAGGCCCAAGCACGGAACACCGCAGGCCTAAGGCGGATTAGTCAAGCGGTTGTGAGACGCAGCCACAACGGGGGAGCCACCAAGAACCTTGATCCAGAATTTGATTAACCTGCTGGAATCTTCGAATAGAGCCAACGGAGGCCGGAGAGAACCGTTGAAGAGACGACTGTTGCATTCATTCCAGATCACCCAGAAGATAGCGAAGGGAAGAAGCCTTACTTCTGGGGTGATGTGTTGCTGGGGGTTCTTTTGGAATTCGGTAAGAACGTCACTGCAAGATTCTGGCATGCATCCTACTATCCGCCAACGATGTCTGAACATGTTCCAGACGAAGTAGGCAACCGGACAGTGAATGAGAACATGGTTCGCGGATTCCGCTTGTTGACAACACATAATGCATCTGTTAGGTAAGGAGAAACCTCGGCGAATAAGAGAGTCAACAGTTTTAATTCTATTGTAGGCAGCGCTCAAAGAGAAGAGGATGGCCTTAGGAGGAACTTTGGCCTTCCAAATATCAGCAGAGAAGCAAATCAGGGGCCTTAACCAAAGAGTGTCATATGCTGATTGAACAGAGAATCGCCCACATTTGGTTCCATTCCAAAGTCTACGATCGGGAGCCATAGAGAAGTTGAGAATAACGTGAATGGATTTCTTCCATTTTTGTTGGGGACCGTCGAATTTCTGAGAAGAGCGAGGTCAAGATGGCTATTTTGGAACATTTCAAGATCGGTTCAAGGAAGAGTTTCAAGACCACCCTTTTCCTGAAGGAATTATGTTCCAGCGCATTTCTAATGAGCAAAGTCATGAGATTGAATCCCCTTTCACTCTCTCGGAGATCAAAGCAGCTGTGTTAGATGGGGATGGAGAAAAGGCCCCAAGTCCTGATGGCTATCCTATGATGTTTCTTCAGTCTTTTGGGAGATTGTCAATTCTGATTTGCTCAATTTTTTCAATCAATTCTATGAAAGACCTCACCTAAGTAGAGGAATCGGGGCCACCTTTATCACACTAATTCAGAAATGTGACAGAGCTGATAAGATAAGCAATTACAGGCCTATAAGCCTCGTCGGCTGCTTATACCAAGAGCTTTCGAGGGTTCTTGCCAATCGACTAAGATCGGTTATTGATGGTTTAATTAGTCCCTCCCAAGGGACCTTCATTAAAGGTCGCCAGTTTCTTGATGGGGTGGTTCTGACATATGAGTGCTTGTATTCTAGACACAACGAGAAGAAGGTTGGCCTTGCCATCAAGTTAGATATGGAGAAAGCTTTTGATCGAGTTAATTGGGCCTATATCAAAGATGGGGTTCGGATCAAGATGGAAAAAGTTTCTTGACGATGGGTTCGGATCAAGATGGAGAAAATGGTGTAGATGTTGTTTGCGCCGGTTGATGTTTTATGTGCTTATTAATGGCTCCCCCGAATGGCTATTTTCCTGGAACAAGAGATATTCGACAAGCCAACCCCCTATCTCCACTTATTTTTAACCACGTAGGTGAGTGCGAGAGATTGTAACCCAATAACCCATCTGCAATTTGCAGATGATACGATTATTTTTTGTGATGCTACCTTCGAAATTTTCCTAAACGTCATATAGGACTACAAAAAATAAGACTATTAGTGGTGGCCAAAAACTGCTGCTATTAACAAAAAAATTATTAAGACTATTAGCGACGAGGGTATTATCGGCAGTTTTTTTGTTAATAGTGGCAGTTATGGCTGCCGCTAATAGTCTTATTTTTGTAGTGTGGACACTTAAAATCTATGAAGCTTGCACTGGACAACGGGTGAATCTTACTAAACCACTATAATGGGAGTTCAGGTTGAATAGATTTCCCTTCACACTTTCGGCAATTTTTTTGAGTGTGCAGTTGGTTGCATCCCTATCACTTACTTGGGCTTGTCTCTTTGTCTAAGAAAGTCAATATTATCTTCTTGGGAAGTGTTGTTAGAGAGATTTCAAAGTAAACTCTCAACTTTGAAGGGTAAATTTTTATCAATGGCGGGTAGAAATACTCTTATCAAGAGTGTCCTCTACTCTTTGTCGGTCTACCTTTTTCTCGATGTTCCAATGCCCGAGCACTATCATCTCTAGATGTGAAAAGTTGATCAGCAATTTCTTATGAAGTAGTAGTGAAGAGAGGACCAAAATCCACGTGCTTAATTGGGATCTTGTATGCATGACCAAGAATTAGGGTGGCCTTGGCATCCTAAATCTTGGGTTTTTCAACAAATCACTCCTTTGTAAATGGCTTTGGAAAATTGGTGTTCTCAATAAGCAACCACTATCTCTCATAAATATAATATTTCGTGTAGCGGGTGGGATCCTACCCTCACAACCAGATATAGGGGCTCCGGCTGGTGGAAGGGGGTGCTTACTAAGTCAACTACTTTTTCTAGAGGCAGTCGCAAGGAACTTGGTACTGGTCATAACATAAAGGGCGATTTACTTAAAAAGGCCCTGTGCTTTTTTTTGTCACCTGATAGTCAGGTGGTTGAATTTATAACGCAGGAGCGCCCCAGCACCCTTTGAACAGGCATATAAGCACTTTGCGCAGGAGATAAAAAAAAGGTATAATGTCGTTTTTACCCTTAATATAAAACCCCTATCTCTTTCTCTAGTTGAACGACCTTCCACTTTCTCTCTCCTCTGGTTTTTACTTTCTCTCTCCTCTGTTTGAATGACCTTCCACTTTCTCTCTCCTTTGGTTTTCACTCTTTCCTCTGGTTGAATGACCTTCCAACTTTCTCTCTCCTCTGTTTGAATGACCTTCCACTTTCTCTCTCCTCTAGTTTTCACTTACTCTCTCCTCTGTTTGATAGACCTTCCACTTTCTCTCTCCTCTGGTTGAACGACCTCTCAAATGAGGAGAAATGAAGCGGGTTTGACCTCAGGGGCATTTTTGGCATAGGGGGGCTTATACGTACATGCATAAGGGCTCGTGGATGCTAAACGGCAGGATAAATCTTCTTTAAACCCATATTGGGGCGCTCTCAGGTATTTTAAAAAAAATCACAGATTTCGTGAAAAATTAGTTTGGGGGGCCTGATTCAGTACTTTTCTCTAATATAAAATTCGGGGATGATAGGTAGGCCGCTCCCCATGCCCTCAAGTCTCTTTACCCTTCTATTTATTCTCTAAGCAGAATCAATGGAGCCTTTGTTTCAGAGTGTTTGAATTTGAATGTTCCTGGTAAGTGGGATTTGGTTTTAAGAAGGGATCTTCGAGGAGCCGATATTAATTGTTTCAACAATCTGCTCTCGGATCTCAGCTCCGTCCCTGCTCTCCCTCCTTCCTTTGTAAAGTCAGCGTATGACACTCTCTAGAGGAGGCCCCCTGATTACCTTTCAATAGAGTGATTTGTGGAGAATCAAGGCCCCCCGCGAGGGCAGTACTCTTTGTTTGGTTTACTGCCATCGATCGGATCAAAACTGTGGACTTTTTTATCAGACGTGGCCTTCAAATCCCAAACAGATGTATCCTATGTGGAAGTCATCATGAGCCTGCTTCTCACACTCTCATCCCACTGTCCTTTCACTTCCTCCCTGTGGGATCATTTTCGCTCCAGAAGGATGATCTTTGGGTGTCTTCACAATTCTGTTGGAGCGCTTCTCTCTGAACTCTGTAGCAGTTCTATGAAGAAACATTGCCGCCAACTATCAATCCTCCTGGTTGCCATCTTCATATCAGTTTGGAGGGAACGAAACCTTCGTCTCTTTGAGGGATCCAGCAGGAATCCTAGATGTCTGATCGAAGAGATTCCTGGTCTGATTGACCTGTGGTCTCTGCTTTAATTGCTTTGTATCGGTTTTGTTTGTTGCGTCTTTGGCTGGGGCCTTGGGAGTCTGTTTGACCTATTGCTCTTGCTATTATTATTATTTTTTATTTTTATTTTCCTCTTGTTCTCGTTGTAATCTTCAATTTTTAATGAAATTATAATTTATCGATAAAAAAAAAAAAAGAAGATTAGCCTCGACACCAACACTGAGTAATTGGCCTTTTAAATGGGTAAGTTGGGATCAAACCTATAACTAATAGGTTCGATCAGCACCGCTCTCATCCATCTATTATGATTTTTGTTTAAGGTTGTGTTTGGCATTTTTTTGAAATCATGCTGTTTTAAAGAGGGATGTTTTTTATATTTCACCAAGCAGCCTTCCCTTTTTTTTTCTCCCAATCCTTCTTTTTCTCCCCATTTTTATTTGCATCAACTAAGAGTCGTAACTGCTCTTTTCTACTCTTCTAAAGATCAATGCAAACAGCCTTAAGAGTTGGAAGTAGGTGAAGAGTCTTCGAAATAGAACATCTAAATAACTAAAAGTACATTACTGATTCACTCCCCGCACCTCATACAAAATATAAGTGTACATAGCACCCATGAGCATTAATTGGTTATATAATGTTCGCCTAGTGTAACCATTTGAAAAACAAAAAAAGACATATTAGCACCCATCAACCCACTCTCTCACAGCTCTCATTTATCTGACCTTCATTTCCAGTAAGGACACCTGAAGCAGAAAGTTTGAGGAAAGCAGATGTAAAGGATTCAAAGAAATCGTTCTGATCAACGGCAAAGCGTACCACGATCGGAGAGGTTCGAGGGTCCGTCGATATGTCGATATCGATCCTTAGTAGTCCTCGACCGTTCATCGTGTCGCTAAAGTATTGGTTGTCAAACACAAACATGGTGAGATCGTTCGGCGCAAAGGTAGAATTGAGTGTGAGAATCAGTTGGGGACAACTTATTTCTCCGGCCGCCTCACGGTTTACGATGTTTCGGCAGTGGGTGATCCCAAGTGTATGTGCACCTACAAAAACCACACTAAAATTTCAAAAATGCCCATAGCAGGGGAAGGGTAAACGGGTCGGGACGGGTCATGCATGAGATCCAACCGCCATGGGTTGAGTTTGGATTCAGATTTTTGACCTATCGCGGGTGGCTGAGTCAGAAGTCTTGACCCGTTTATTAAATGGCTTGGATTCGGGTCCTAGTTCTTGACCCAACTCCCTAAATTTTAAGCTAAGTTGGCCCAACCCGACACAGAAGTTTTTGCTAATTCGGGTTGATTATTTAAATAAACAGTTTGACCCTGACCCAAACCGACACATTCGGGTTGAGGGTTTAAATAAGGCCGGTGCTACTATCACACCAGGTTATGTTACCGCCGCCTCACTTAAGCAAAGTGAAAAATCATTGACTGCTTTGAATCAGATGATAAAAATCATTTTTCCTCTCAATCTTTGACACAATAGATCTTGAGATCATGAGCATACCATCAAAATGATGTTGATTTCCTAGGGCACACATCTCAAAAGGTGAATGTGATCATGGCATACCATCAAACGTGGTTCACGTTCACTTCTTGGGATGTGTGCCACATGGAGTCAACATCTGGCCATTGGATGGTAGGCCCATGATCTCAAAATGTATTGATCGATAATTGGGAAGGAAAAGAAAAAAAACAAAAAAATCTCCACTATCTGATTGAACGTGGTCAATGGATTTTTGCTTTGCTGAAGTGAGGTGGCTGTAACATAATTTGTTGTGGTAGTAAGTAGTAACACAAGTCTGAAATAAGGCCTCTGTTACTACTTGTGTTACAACCTCCTCATGAAAACAAAGGAAAAATACATGACTGTTTTAAATTGGATGATGGAGATCGTTTTTCGTCCAATCTTCCAAAAAATAGATCTTGAGCTCATAGGCTTACTATCAAACGGTCAGATGTTGATTCCACGAGGCACACATCCCAAAAAGTGAATGTAATCAATATACTATCAAACGAAGTTGGCATTCACTTTTTGGGATTTGCGCTACGTGAATCAATATCTGACCATCTGATATTAGGCCCATGATCTCAACATCTTTTGAAATGAAGACTGGGACCAAAAGCGATCTACATCATCCGATTTAAACCTTTCTGGTAGTGGCACCAGCCTTAAATAATATGTAAGGTGCCGGTAACATAAAGTATGGTAGTGACACCAGCCTTAAATAATATTCCTCCTTCATGCTTGTATATATGTTCTATGTAATTTTTTACCCAACATGGCAACTGATTCCTTCATATTCAACCCTTTTTTGGCAAAAGTTTGGAGCATGCCGTCGACTCCGATGTCGGGAGGAGGAAGAGAAGCGTCTGCAAGTCTATAGCTAGTAGTAATGGAGTCCCTCCTTCCTAGTGGAACTCGTATCTGAGGCCCGCCCGATATAGCCACTGCTTCACGTGCCGCCAACACGACAATGTCGGCACACGAAACTTGTCGTGGGCATTCTTCTTCGACCATCGCCTTTACGAGTCCAATCGATTCCCTATTTCGTATTCCAAAGTTCTTATCGGAAACCATCTCGATACCCGCATTCGATCCGACATAATCAAGGAGGATTGAAGCATCACAACCCTGTGATTATTAAATATAAAATAAAATAAAATCAACTTCTCATGAACTCTCAATATATAAGTACTGAGTACTAATTATCTACCAAATCTTATTTGAGGGCCTTTGGGAGGTAGTCTAGTTTCTTAGGCAAACCTTCTCCAAAAAGTAACTAATCTTGTCGCTATTGAAATAACAATTTTTTTGTTAATAGCGGCAGTGTTTGACTGCCAAAAACTGTCACTGATAGTCTTATTTTTTATAGTGTACTTCTCAAGCACTACTTTTCAAAAGAGCATATCACTTGTTGAAAATGGGGTTGTGCGAAAAGCAGCATTGAGCAGCTTCTCAATACAACACAATTTTTAGCTAGAGGTGATCATGTCTTCGGGTGAAATGAGCTTCTCACCCCACAGTTTCTCATTTTAAAAAGTGCTTCTTGGTAGAGGATTGCCAAACAGGCCTTAGTGTTCGCCTTTGGCTTGGATAAATGACTACTTCTAGCCTTGGAGCTATAGAAGATATGAAACAAGTTTCCACTGTCAAAATATTGCAAGAGGGGCAGAGTTGCCATTTTGTAATTTTATGTGTTTGACCCCTATGTTTGAATAGCAATGACCTTGCAAGATTCATTAGGGGTAGTTTAGTCATTTCCTTTTTTTCTTTTTCTTTTTTGGATAAGTAGGCATTTACTCATTGCACAAAATATATTGAAAGAACTAAGCACCAAAGTCCTATTTTGATCACACTTGAAGACTCTAGTTCACTGGGAGCTAAAGTCTTGTTTAAGTATAATCATCATGCGTGCAATTTAGAGAATTTTGGTGCACAAGGTTGAGATGAAAAATATCTTGTGAGTCAAAGCAGTCGACCTGTATATAAAATTAATCACGACTATATAAATTTAATATATTAGAAGTTTTAGATGGCTTTTAATCGCTTTGAATAAGGTGATGGAAATTGTATTTTAGTCCAATTTTTTGCACATTAGATCTTGAGATCATGAGTCAAATCAAATAAAGTACATGATGTTTCCCATGGCAAATACTAAAAGTGCCTAACCATAGTGACAAAGTCAAGGTTTGGGAATAAATCATCTTGAAAGAAGTTCGAAAAAATCCAGCAAAATTCGTCACAAAAATTTTAAAAATATTTATGAAATTCACGAATAATTCTCAAAATTTATAATTTTTTGAATAAGTCGTGAGGACTTATAATTTTATTCATTGTTTCAAAAATCATGAATAATTTGCGGCTTTTTCAAAAAGTCAGAGAATTTGATCAATATGCTTGTACTATGCTTGTAACTCTATTGTGCGAGTCAGAGAATTTGGTCACTATGCTTGTAACTCTATTATGCCATTGTCATCTAGAGAATAGCTTTTATAAGTGAAGCCATAAATTCTATTATGCACATTTTTGTTCCACTAAACAATATGAGAGGAGGACCCATCAACCCATCTTCATTACTACAATAAATAAATAAATCAGCATTATGGATAAACCTAGCCATTTTGTAGCTAAGTGGGCTAGTGATGATCGACAAATGTTAGTAGTTGTTTCACAACACTTGTGGGCTACTACATCATAGATTTCGGCTCAAGAAAACTCATTTGAGGGCTACTATACAATAGATTTGAGCTCAAGGAAACTCATTGCACTACAGATTTGGGGGCTTACACATAAAAATATGTTGTATAAGAAGTACAACATATAAATTTTGTTAATTTATATGGCGGCCTCTGCCCCATACCTCTCTACCTGGCAATCCCCTTTGACCACTGAGTTGCAATATTATTAACCTTCCATTGAGCTATTTGCTCAATCCCTGTGGAGTGCATATTAATGAAAGGAAAATGATGAAACCTACCATCTCACATTTATGGCACACACACACATAGTGAGAGAAAATGGGAATGTACATATGAACACACAGCGGTGCGTTTGAATGCTATATTTCTTGCCACATTGCATATGATACCTTACACCCATCCTCTTAAGGTTCACCCAGTCCAATAGGGTTTTAGTGGGGGAAAAATTCAGACCGTTTTGCCCTTCAAATCGGAGGCCAAAGTTGCCCTTCAAATCTCATATCAAAGTTTTCCATCTATCGGTGCCGCCTCCTGAACTTGGTACATTAAAATTTTGCATCTTTGACCATATTTTTGAACCGTGGATAAATACCTTTTTTATTCTTTACAGGGACCGGCTCTACCTTGGGCAATCCTCAGGTTAGGTGTGCCATGTGGCGCCCAGCTGGTTTGAACACATGGTTCAACCATGCCTTCGAATGCATGGTCTCGAGCCCAAGGATCAAAATTTCGGCTTCGGGCTTGACCGAAACCGAAATTTTGGATCCCATACAAATTTGGACCGAAATTTCAGTCCAAATTATCGTTTCGGTGGGGACCGAAACCAAAAATTTCGGCTGAAATTTTGGTCATTTCGACCGAAATTTTGATCCTTGCTCGAGCCTTATACATAGAAATGGAGAGAGAGAGAGAGAGAGAACCTGAACTTGGCAGTCATGGAACATGAGCCTCAACAATGCGGCAGGTGAGGTGGGGTCTGTGAGAAAAATGGGTGCAAGCCTCTCCCTCACAAGCCTCTCAACTTGTGGGCATGTCTTCTCATAGTACTCATAAGAGAGCTCACCCCCATAAACTAGAAAACAAATGATATGGAGCAAAACAGCTACTAAGTAGTTTCTTCTTGCTGCCATTCCTTCGAACTCTGATGCCAGAGCACGCACGAGAGGGCTATTTATTAGTTATTGAATTGAACAAATTGCCTACCTAGGCAACACTCCATTGTATTACCAAAATGCCCTTAGTATGTGTTTTTGGTAACCCAAAATAGCCCTTCAAATTCTCCTTCAAGTTCCGCTCACCATCAGTTACTTTTATTAAGGATAAACAAATTTTTTTTTTCGAAATATGAGTTAGTCTACCATAGGTGTCCACTTATTATATTCATTATAACAGTCCACACATCTATGTGACTCCTAGGCATACATGGACTTCTATGTCAAGGACGTAGTCAAGAATTTTTATTGGTGGGAGCTACAAATGATAAATATAATGTTAGTAGTTATTTTACCATCGATTTGGGAGTTTCTACATCATAGATTTATATATATAAACAAAAGTTTTATAAGAACCATACTTAATAGAAACTCTAGAGTTAAATAGGGCTTGAGCCGATTTGGGAGCTTCTACATCTATGATTTAGGGATTTATATATAAACAAAAGTTGTATAAGAATCATACTTAATAGAAACTCTAGAGTTATATGGGGGCTTGAGCTCCCACAGCCCCCACACCCTTCTATTTGGCTACTTAAGTGTTCTATGCATTGAAAGTCCGTGCATGCCACGCAATCACACACGCTCATTGTAGACTAACTCTTCAATATAGGGCGTCCCAAGCTTGTGAGTTAAAGATTATCAAGCTTATCAAGAAGTTTTTAGCCCATCATCATCCTATCAAAAGCTTACATCAACAGGTGTCAAAGCCCTAAAACTTTGTAAAAGTCAGCTTTTGACTAGATTTTGTGGCTTAAAGGTTATTCAAAAGATACGATAATTTGCTCATTTCTGTGAGGAGAGCAAGGATTTAATAGCAATTAATATCATCAACTCGGCCGGCAGTCGAATCTCATATACCATACCTTCAACTAAACCGGCCGATACTCTAGATCCTTTTTTTTGCATTAAAATATTGGATCCATATAGGACGACATGAACTGATATCGACTGATATTTGACCACTTTGACCTAATATTTGACCCTATATCCTAGCGAGTGTATATATTGTTGTGAGGGGCCCTAACCAAATACATATCGGCCTACATGCATCGAATATTTAATACATCATGGAGGAGAGAGTCAATCCTTTAATTTTGGGTAAGGATATCCAGGCCATGGATTTAATGTCGGATATATATCGGCTGGGTCCCAAGCTGATACAACTCCGATATATCTGATACGTCAGCCAAACCAGCCGATATTCAAACACCTTTCTTCATTTGTAACATAATATAAAAAAATTAAAAACAAATAAATTTTTTATAAAAAAAAAATTATTTTTGGTATTTTGTTCAAGTCATATCATATGACTTGATATTACCCATTATAGGCCAATATGGTCCGATATTTGATCAATTTGACCCGATTTTTGACCTCATATTAAATCGGGGTTCATATCTTAATCGGATGGAGCCTAACGCGATATGTATCATATATAGCCGATATTTAAAACCATGGATGGCATTGAAATCAGTAAGGTTCATAAGGGTCATTTCACATCTTCCACCCCTTATTCCCCAAAATTAATCATGCAGACTCCAACTTTCTTTTTTATCTGCTGTTGCAATGCAGAGAGCCAACAAATCACACACCAGATTTGTGGACAAAATCACATGCACTGCAATCCTCTGATCACTGTTCCATTTATTAAATACACTTTCCCTTTTGGCCCTATGATATAAATGTTCAACTTGCAATCCTGTTTCTTTGTACATGCAATTGTTTTGTCAATTAAAAGGAGCTTATATATAAATTAAAATTAACTATAACATATAGTGGTGCAGATTCGGTAAATTGAACAAAACTGAATAATGAACTTCTTTGGTTTTCGATTCGGTTCAGCCTAAATCGAAACTGAACTGAATAGAATCAGTTCGGTTCTTCGTTTTTTTTTTTTCGGTACTTGTTATGTAACGAAAAAAATAAAATTCAGTTGGGTTTACTTTCAATTTTTAATTTTCATTTTTTAACTTTTGGCCAGTTTTTCAGTTTTCTTCTTTCTGTTGTTTCGAGTTTGTTAATCTTAGCTAATTGGTTTGGTTTCCTCCACCCAAAACTGAAACTAACCCGACTTAGAATCGGTTCAGTTTGGTTCAGTTTTTATTCGTTTTTTATCCAGTTCGGACCGGATCCCTTTGACCGATTCTTGAGTCTGTTTCAGGTTTTGGCATAAACTTGCATCCCTAATAATCAGCTTCCAGCTAAAGAAAAATACGGCTGTGTTTGGGATTGCTCTTTGGAAGTAATGAGCAGCTTTAAATTGCTCTTTTGAAGAGAACTAAATGCAGCTCATTCACTCTTCAAAAGGGCTAAGTGCACTTACAACTAAACATCTCATACTAAAATGCACTGCACCAGAGAGATGCAGTCTGCCTCCAAGAGCAATCTCAAACACATACCCCACTTATTTTATTTTCTTGAAATTTGAAATGTGATAAAAATATATATATATATTTTAAGTCAAGCCAAATCAAGCGATTTATTTTGTGCAAACATTTTCAACCACAGGATCGCTGTCACATGGTTCATCGTCTCGTCAACTTTTAGATGTGTGGCATCAAAAAATTTCATCGATTAGAGCATTATAGCCGTCTTATCATTAGACTTGCATGTGCACTATTGCCTATAGCTTTATGAAAGTCCACATCAACGACATTTGATCCGATGGTTAGGAACTTATGCTTTGTGGCACTTTGGGGATATTGTCAATAAAGAAGTAGTGGAGTGAGTGACTTTATTTCACGACGCTTAAGCACATTAACTACTTTGAATGAGGCGATGAAGATCGTTTTTTCGTTCTAATCTTTCACATAATAGGTCTTGAGGTCATTTTTTAGAAATGTTTGTCATATAAAATAAATAATAAACTAATCATTGACCAAGATCCGATAATTTGGACTGAAATTTCGATCATCTTGATTGAAATTTCGGTCAAAATTATTAGTTTCGATCCTCACCGAAACGGTAATTTGGACTGAAATTTCGGTCATATTTTGTATGGGATTAAGATTATCGACCAAAATTTTGATCAAATTATCGGTTTTCGGCCGATATTTTGATCCTTGCTATAGATGTCACATAAGTCAGCATCGGCACAAACTTGACTCATGTCAGTTAGGCATGAAGCATACAGACCTGACCTTTAGTCTTTCAATAATAAAATAAATGGGTATATGGCCACTTCGGCGAGTCACTCTTAAGAAGAATTGAGGAGCAAGGGAGTATCAACTACAGTGGTGAAGGCTAAGTAATCGAACCCAACCCTAGAGGACGAGAATCAAATCCAAGACCCACTCTGTCGGACTAGAGGGAGCGTATCAGCCCTATTTTTTGGTTTATTAAAGGGAAATTTACCTGATCGACCCTGTCAGATGTACCTTTTATGTCAGAGGCCCTATATTTTCACCTTTACCCAAATCAACCAGCTGGGAGCCTAGCCGGCCCTAAGGATAGCAAAAAGTCTAAATTACCCCCTTTCTTTAAGGCATAAAAGCATCTTCTTCCTCATTTTAATATGATACAGTTTCTAAAAGTCAAAGGTGACGAAGGTGACGGCGTCTTCTCCTCAATCCAATCTACTCCGATCTGCTATTTGGATCTACCCAGATACACCTTTTTCGTCAGAGACTGTAGCATATTAGAATGAGGAAGAAGATGATACACTTATATAATTTAAATTTTTAAATATTTGCATTTTTTTATATTTACGCGATGTGAAACGAGATCTATGTCGTCTGATTTGAAGGCCACAATATAAAATCGATAGCCAATAAATATGAAAAAAAGGCGATATCGACTCTGTAAAAAAATTTAATTTTAAATTTTAATTTTTTTTTTTACAATCGATGGCGACTCTATACAGAGTCGATGATGACTATGTACAGAGTCGATGACTGTAAAGAGTCGATGGCAACTCTTAAAATAGTTGGTACCAATTGTGTTAAGAGTCGACATCGATTGTTAAATTTTTTTTATTTTTTTTAAAAAGTGATATTGCCTTTTTTTTGTATTTATATTTAGTGCCATTTATTTTATTATGTGGCTTTTAAATCAGACGGCGTAGATTTGATTTCACATCGCGTAAATATAAAAAAATATAAATATTTAAAATTTTAAATCATGTAAAACGAAAGTGTAAGAAGGGATATTTTGAACTTTTTGTACTACCTGAAAATAATTTGATTAAAACCTATATGGGTAAAAGTTAAAATACAGGGCGTCTGACGTAAAAAGTGTATTTGATAGGTTAAGGTAAAGAATCGCCTTTTAAATGAAATACTGTAGTTTCACCTTTACCCAAACCAACCAGCTCCAAGCCTAGCCGACCCTTAGGTTAGCAAAATGCCCAAATTACCCCCTTTCTTTAACGCACAAAAACATCATCTTCTTCCTCATTTAAATGCAGTGCAGGTTTTTAAAAAGTCGGAAGGTGGCAAAGGTGGCGTCTTCTCCTCAATCAAACTATTTCGATCGCTATTTGGATCGACCCAGATACCACTTTAAGCTGTGATTAGAATAAGAAAGAAGAAGATGATACACCTATATAATTTAAAATTTTAAATATTTGCATTTTCTATGTTTCTGTGATGAAGAGATTTATTCGATCAAACTATTACATTTGCTATTTGGATCGACCATGAAATCGATTTGAAGACTACAATATAAAATCGATAGTTCCAAAAATAGATATGAGAAAAAGCGATATACTACTATACAATCGATATACGACTAGTACATAATCGATACCGATCATTTTTAAATTAGTCATCGACTCTCAAAAGTAAATCATCGACTCTATCACGAGTCACCATCGATTATCTCACATGCAGTGTCATCACTCTGTCTGAAATCTCATCGATTACATAATTTTATTTATTATTATTATTTTTTATTTTTTTTACAATCGACTCTATATAGAGTCGATGGCGACTTTTATGCAGTCGATGCGACTCTTAAAATGATCAATAAAGATCGATGTGTCTATTAAAATTTCTAAATTATATCATCTTCTTTCTTATTCTAATCTGCCATTGTATTTAAAAGACGATTCTCTAGTCTCATCCAAATAGCGTAATAAATAGTTTGATTGAGGAGAAGACGCAATACCTTCGCCATTTTTAAAATAAAATGACATTTCGTTTATTAAATCTGACTAGAACGGTAAAACCCATTAAACGCTTCAATTTGGACTTTTAAAATCAAAATGCCTTCTTCTTACCGTTTAGCTATCAAATTAGGATGACAAAAGGTTTTTGTTTTAGGGGAGGGGTTCATTGTACTTTAACGCCTGCAAGGCTGCAACATTAATTGCTGTTTCTGTTATCTTTGAAAGAAAGAAATGCTATTTTTTTTTTTTTTTAAAGGAAAAGAAATGCTATTCACTACTCACTATTCAGTCCACTAACCTTTTCCTGTCAAATCGATGAGTTATAGATAATATTATAAGAATAAAAAGAGTCATGCCTTTGTTCCACTGAGCTCCACTACATTTAATGCCTGCAAAATGGCTGTTTCTTTTGATGCTGAAAGAAAGGATAGTACTTTTCAAAAAAAAAAACAAAAAGAAAGGATAGTACAAAACAAGGATCAAAATTTTAGGTTTTATTTCGATTATAGAGGGGACAGAAACCGAAGATTTGAACTGAAATTTCAATTGATAATTTCAATCTTATACATTTAATGATCAAAATTTCGGTCTTATATTATCATTTTTGTGGGGACCAAAATCGATAATTTGAGTCAAAATTTTGATTATTTCGATCGAAATTTTGATCTTTGGTACAAAATTATCCCTATCAGTGAAAAAAAATTGTCACTACTAACAAAAACACTGTTATTATTAGTCTTGTCGCTATTGAAATAATAAATTTTTTACTTTTTTAATCACATCAATTTTTTGCTACGAAAAACTTTCGCTAATAGTCTTATTTTTTGTAATGGAGTACCTCTGTTTGTGCTCATGCATTCTCTAACAGCGCCCACATTTCAAACCCTTTGAAAATCATTGATTGCGTCGAATCAAATGATAGAGGTCGTGTTCCATCCGGCTCTTTCACACAATAAATCTTGAGATCATTACACACCTATCCGATAGTGAGTGTTTTATTACATGTGTTACAGGTCCCCAAACAATGGCCCTTGAATCATATGAGGCACATCACTCTGAAACATGAATTTAGGGCCATTTTTGGAGAATCTGTGACACATGGAATAAAAAAAATGACCGTCTTATAGGTATGTCATATTTTCAAGATCTATTGTAGGAAATATTTGGGTGAAATACGACCTCCAACATTTGATTCGATGCAATTATTAGTTTTCAAATAGTCTGAGACATGGGGACTTTCAGAAAATGCATCGACATATACAAAAGTACAGAAAAGAAAGTGTTGGTCGTTCACTATCATGGATTTATATGTCGGGAGATACGTTTCTATGTCTCCGGACTCACTTAGTAGATAATTGTACCATGATCTCATTCGAAATCAGAAAAAACCATCACTTTTGTAAAGGATATTTATACTAGTTCCCCATTAAAAGTGGACGATTCATCACTTTTGTACATGTAACATTATTTGAATCACCATGTGCATTAATTATTATGATATAATCCTAAATTGTATCTAATTTATGTGATTATTTCGTGACTATTATGGTTTGTCTACTTGTTTTAAATCTTATTTTCTAAAGTAAAAAATTAAATTAAACAATGAGATGGTGTCAATTTTCAAATAAAGCGATGAATAAGAACATCGTATTCATTATTGGCACAAGAGTTGGTTCAAAGTAACCTGACAAACTCCAAATTTAAATTTAAAATGATTACTTTATAATTTTTTACATTTTTAGAGAATGTCATACGACATAAAACAACTCAGATATAGTATATGTGCAACTTGCACACACATAGAATCGTCAGTGGCGTAATACACTGGGAGGATAATCTTGTGAAATAAATCTCACACAACTAATCATTCATCTTTGTTAATACAAAGAGAGAAAGCAAACACAATATCTAAAATCCATGACCTTATACCCTGCAAAAGGGGGAGGATACTAAGTGAGCTATTGCTCCATTGGTAAATTGAAAATAGTTTATTTTATTTTATTTTATCCGGTCATTTAGGCCGAGACAGTCTCGAGAACCAAAGAATAGGCACGCACACACATATGACAGTTGGAAAGCAGCTTGAGAAAATACTAACTACAGTAATTAGGGTTAACTAACAGAACCTAACCCACACCTTGTAAAGATAATGATGAGAAACAGTGTGAAGGACGAGTATTAAACCCACGACCTCTTCCCTCACAATGGAGGAAGGTTATCAATTAGGCTAATGCCTCTTTAGTATTTAAAAATGATTATTAATTTGATACGTGTGGCACTATTTTTTATTAAATGTGTCACTTGATGCTAAGGGCCCAAATAAAAATTTGGTGGATTGAAAATTGGAACGTAAATAAAATTAAACTATATATGGCACTACTTTTATTAAGTGTGTCACTTGTCGTGATAAACCTAAGGTGAGTTGAAGAATGCATTGAAACAACTTTTATATTGTGACTGTAAGAAGGAAAGCATCTTTAAAGTGAATGATTATTATGTAAACTTATTTTAATTATTTCTTTTAATGGTATTTGATCGCTCTAAATCACATAATAGAGATATTTATTCAATGTAATTTTTGACCTTTTAAAATTTTACATTAGGTCCTTCACATTGGCACACTCTGATTAAAGTTAGTGCCATATACATCCATTCAATAACCCAAATGGGGTAGTTACCCTTACACCATTGGCAATGGGAAAGTATTTGAATGTTTGGTTATTGGGTGTGTTTATTTGTCAAATCTTTGAAAGGACTGACAAAAATAAATTATTGACTACTTTGAATGGAAATAGTTTTTTAACCTAATTTTCTATGCAATGGATCTTGAGATCATAGATTTACAATCAAACGCTCTATTTTTAATTTCATGTCACACATACTAAGAAAGTGATCAGAAAATCATGTGACACACATCACACCCAAAAATATTTTTTAGGTCACTTTTTGAAATGATGAGCCACATAAAACCAAAAGATGACCGTCTGATGGTACACCCATAATATCAAGATTTATTATGTGGAAGACTGAGCCACAATGGGTCTCTACATACCATACGTATTTCACCCCTGATCACGTTGAAAGCTGCAAATTTTTCTGCCTTGCATTATGCAAACATCAATTTTCAAATAGGTAAGCGTAAGGAATTTTACCACCTAAACAAATGTATGACGAGTCATAGTTGTCCAAGTGGCAGAATACAATATATACTAGTGATGAATATTTTTTAAAAAGTCAAATTTACATTAGGAGCATTTTATTTTTGGGTTGCATTATTTGCACCCTGAAGAACACACGCATTTCCACTCTAAATGATAGAGAATGTTTTCTTCCCAATCTTCCAGTGTACATCTTGTGATCATGGCGCACCAATTAGACGAATCAAATGTTGATTCCACATTAGACACATCCTCAAATGTGATATGGTCACTTTTGGAGATGTGTGTCATGTGGAGTTAACATTTGATCTATCTAATAGGTGGGCCATAATCTCAAGATCTAGCATGTGAAAGATTAAAATAAAAAATAATATCTCTCGTCTGATTTAAGGTAGTTAACGATTTTGTAAGGTGGAAATACTTATGCTCTTCACAAGTTTAATGGGTACAAATAACGACACCCTTTATTTTTTTTGGGTAAGTTGGGCTCGAAACAACGAGCTTGAATGATTTGTACATCAGTTAATTATAGGTACCCCTCTCATTGAAAAAGTGGGCAAATTGGTTTACTAGTTTTAGGGCCTTTGTGGACCTTCCTAATTTATGTGATAGTTATCATATAAATGAGGATTTCTATTCCAATAACGTTGAGTGCTCACCATAAGATGTTTGGAATCCTCAAATGTTAGTTAGAATTTAGGATCGGTCTAAAACTTCAAAAGTTTCAGTCAACTCGAGTTTCAGCCCGAAGCTACCCTACATTGCCCTAGGTTGGATCCTTTCAAATCGCAAGGGCCACATTCTCGGTGAATGTGCAAATAACGAAGCTGAGCTGAAAGCATTGGCATACCCATATTGAAGGGTATGGGGCTTCAAGCCCTCATTTAACTCTGAAGTTTTTATTAAGAATGACTCTTATATAACCTTTGTTTATATATAAGCCCTCAAATCAGCTCAAGCTCTTATATAACTCTAGAATTTCTATTAAATATGATTCTTATACAACCTTTGTTTGTATATAAGTCCCTAAATCGATGGTAAAATAACTACTAATACATATTTGTAGCCTCCACCAACAAAAATTCCTGACTACACCTCTGGCTAAAAGCAAAGTAGTTCAGAATTCTTAGTCGCGTTTGCGCCAAGTCGTCAACCATTGTGACAACCCCTTGGAGAGTCAATTCTTTGTCACAACTGTGCAAACATATGGAGTGCCCACATTGGCTTTTTTTTATTTATCCTCTTTTTTTTTTAAATTTGGTAAGGTGAGATTGAACTTGTAACCTCCAAGTTGTAATAGTGTCAACCCTTCATTCAGCTATACACTCAACTCAATTATGGCATTGTCTTGCAACTACTTGCTGTACTGGTCAAACCTTGAGAAGTGCACAACTATTTATAAGCATGCAAAATGAGTGAAAACTTAGAGCATCTCTAACGGGAAGTAGTAAAAAATTGTTGTTGGAGGATGGCATGACAAATTTGACTCATTGATTTCAGGTTTCAAATCTTGAGAACTCCATTAGAGGACATCAAAAATAGTCACTTGGAGCAAAGAAATGAGCAAAATGAGAGATCATATTTGAATTTGAAGCCTTAAATTTTCAGTAGCCAATATTGACTACCGAAGCTTTGGTACCCTATTCTGGGTTGGAGAGAAATCAGGCGTCAAAAGATGTCGTTGGAAGCTGGTGATGTGGATTTGGTGCCTCCATTGGAGATACTCTTAACCTACCAACTAAGGCTGGTGCACAATCTCCCTCTATCAACCTTGGTCAAATATAAACTCTGGTATTCACTTTTTAAAGCATTTACGTGGGAGAATATTTTCTTTCAAAAATGATCTTTTCTTAGCTAACAATACCATTGAATTTTGGGAAATTTACCTGACAGGCCCTATCAGATACGCCTTTTACGTCAGAAGCCCTATTGTTTCACCTTTACCCAAACCGACCAGCTCCGAGCCTAGCCAACCCTTAGGTTAGCAAAATGCCTAAATTACCCCCTTTCTTTAACGCACAAAAACATCATCTTCTTCCTCATTTTAATCTGGTATAGTTTTTAAAAGTCAGAGGTGGCGAAGATGACGGTGTCTTCTCCTCAATCCAAACTATTCCGATCTGCTATTTGGATGGGACGGATACACCTTTTTAAATAAGGAAGAAGAGGATACGCCTATATAATTTAAAATTTAAAATATTTACATTTTTCTATATTTACGCGATGTGAAACGAGGTCTATGCCGTCTGATTTGAAGGCTACAATATAAAATCGATAGTTCCAAAGATAGATATGAGAAAAAGGCGATATCGATTCTGTACACAGTCGATATCGACTCTGTACATAGTCGGTATCGATCATTTTAAGAGTCGTCATCGACTCTGTACAAAGTCGTCATCGATTATATATATTAAAAAAAAAAAAAAATTATGTAATCGATGACGATTCAGTCATCATCGATTACATAAAAAAAAAAATTATTATTATTTTTATTTTTATATAATCGATGACGACTCAGTACAGAGTTGTCATCGACTCGGTAATCGATGACGATTATATAATCGATTACATAATTTTTTTTTATTTTTTATTTTTATTAAATCAATGACGACTCGATTTAGTCGATGGCGACTTTACTTTGTACGAGTAAATCATCGATTACATTATTTTTATTTATTTATTTATTATTTATTTTTATATAATCGATGGCGACTCTGTATAGAGTCGATGACGACTCTGTACAGAGTCGATGACGACTCTTAAAATGATCGGTACCGACTATGTACAGAGTCGATATCGACTGTGTACAGAATCGATATCGCCTTTTTCTCATATCTATCTTTGAAACTATCGATTTTATGTTGTAGCCTTCAAATTAGACAACATAGATCTCGTTTCACATCGCGTAAATATAGAAAAATGTAAATATTTAAAATTTTAAATTATATAGGCGTATCTTCTTCTTCCTCATTCTAATCTGTTACAGTCTCTGACAAAAAAGGTGTATTTGGGTCGATCCAAATAGCAGTTCGGAATAGTTTGGATCGGAATAGATCTCATTTCACATCGCGTAAACATAGAAAAATGCAAATATTAAAAATTTTAAATTATATAGGTATATCCTCTTCTTCCTTATTCTAATCTGCTACAGTCTCTGACAAAAAAGGTGTATCTGGGTTGATCCAAATAGCAGATCGGAATAGTTTGGATTGAGGAGAAGACGCCGTCACCTTCACCACCTCTGATTTTTAAAAACTGTACCAGATTAAAATGAGGAAGAAGATGATGTTTTTGTGCATTAAAGAAAGGGGGTAATTTGAACTTTTTGCTATCCTTAGGGTCGGCTAGGCTCCCAGCTGGTCGATTTGGGTAAAGGTGAAAATATAGGGCCTCTGACGTAAAAGCTATATCTGACAGGGCCGGTCAGGTAAATTTCCCTTGAATTTTAGCTATTAATTAATGAACATCCTTAACTTAAAAGCTAATGTTAAAAAAAAAAAAAAAAAAAACAAAAAACAAACCACCTTAAAAACTAATTTTTTTCGATGTAAATACCCTCAAATTTTGTAATCATAACACTTGATCCATTGTTCTTGAGTTACTCAGAAACTCATTTTTTTAGGAAAATTGATATTTTCTTGTGTTCTATATTTTCTCAAGAAAGTGTAAAAGAAACTGTATTGTGTATTTCTACGCCCTATAGCCGCATGTATTTATTACCTTCATCAAAGCGGTTATTTGATCGGATAATTGTCAAAATTTATATACTTTAAATCGGTAATGTGTTTAATACTTTGGTCGATTAGATTCTCGAAATGTTGTCTTCAACATATAAACCGACGGGAACTTACTCGAAAACCGATAGTTGTTAATTCGGTTTCTGTTTGAGAAACTAGAAACCGATAGTTATTGGTTCGGTTTCGGTTTAGCATGAAAACCAGTCAGGACCGACCCGATAACATCCCTACCTATTTTCCATATTTTTTA
The DNA here is from genome assembly GCA_021018995.1 of Chloranthus sessilifolius. Classification (NCBI taxonomy): domain Eukaryota; kingdom Viridiplantae; phylum Streptophyta; class Magnoliopsida; order Chloranthales; family Chloranthaceae; genus Chloranthus; species Chloranthus sessilifolius. The sequence goes on from CM037590.1 coordinate 6,303,317, forward strand.
CATATAAAATATCAGCTTGGGTCGCATTGATCTGGCACGACTTAATTTTCGCCCGAACCAACCTCTTAATCGTGCCTTGAAGCTATTTCCGATCTATTTCTATCATTTTTTGTGTAACTCACCAACAATTTTAAGACAATATTTTCATGACACAAAAAGTGATGAATCTCTCAAACAAAAACACACATTATGGTCGTTGCCCTAAACTAATCAAATTTTGTCTGAGTACCTCTATTAGCGCTAATGCCATTTTTTAAAGCGGCACATTGACTGTTTTCAATCAGATGATGGAGATCATTTTTTACCTTGATCTTCCACATAATGAATCTTGAGACCATAAGTATATCATCAAACGGTCAGTTTTTTATTCCATGCAGCACGGATACCCAAAAAGTAATCCTAAAATCATATGGTACACATCACGCAAACGAGATTTTAGGTCATTTTTTGGGAATTTGTGACACGGGGAATAAAAAACCTACCGTCTAATGGTAAGATCATGGTCTCAAACTTTATTGTGTGGAAGATCAGTGTGAAAAATGATCTCCATCATTTGATTTGAATCAATCAATGGGTTACCAAGTATTGCACAAGTGGATGCTTTCAAAGATTGTGTTGGGCCGAATAGAGGTTCCCAACCACCTCAAAAACTGTCTCAGAAAATGCCTTTTCCTGAGAAGAATACTCTGAAAACCAAGTGTCCCTATTATCAGAAAGTGCTCGGAAAACACATAAACCAAGAAATCTCTCGAACAGAAGGAAACCTCCGAAAATGCTCCGAAATAGTATTTTCTGCAGAAAAGTCTCAGGAAATGGCATTTTCTTGGCTCTCGAACGAGGCCTAAAAGTAGGGATAATGGCTCCTAACAGTCATTTAAACACCAAAATGGGGGTTAAATGATCCTACACCAAAATCGTATTTTTATCTCACCCTATGAAGTGTGATTTATCATATGCCATGTGACGTACATTTATGAGCAATCTAAATTGTCCAAATGATAATCCCATCATTGGAACATATATCAACCCAAAGAAACTTGCTTATAAGTGGATGTGAATCATCCGGTTGATAAACTTTAATCTTAGCCATTAAAATTAAAATCAATGTCGATATTATAGTCAATAGATTGGATGGTTTAAATCTCTCTAAAATACCATTTTTGGGTCTATTGTATTTCAATCTATGATCTATTACTTTGATCATTTAAACACCATTTTGGTGTTTAAATGAAGGTTAGGAGAGTTGGTCCCTTAAAAGTATTATCGTTAAAAGCTTACAAAATTTGAAGGATTAGACTCATTGAGTAAAAATTTTAAGAGTTTAAAAGATTAGGCATCTCCCTCTCCGGTAAATAGAGAAATTTTGAATCCCTCTCAAGTTTAAAGTAAAAATTTTGTACCCAATTTGACACCTAAAATTATCATTTTTTTTTTTTTTAATAATAATAAGATCACTTATAAAAATGCGTCATTTTTAAAAATGCTGCATCTCTCACGGTTTGACCAGCTTGATGGACCGCCGGATCAGATGACACATGGCATGTGACGCCCAATGTTTGGGTTTGTCCAGCCACGTGGCATGTATAGATTAAAAAAATTATCTTTCGAATTTTAAGGTTCTCATGGGTCAAAGTAAGGTGATGCATCTCAAAACTTAATTTGGACATTTTTGACTATATTTTCAACATTGAAAATGCATCAAATCAAATCCAATTTTTTAGATGGTACCTGATCAATTTTATCTAAATTTCTGTGACACTTGATCCTCGTGATAGTGCCATATAATGGCGAATTGGTCGACGCAGCCCTTCTCATTCACTCCATTTTCAGTGCAGGTTTAGCCAGATGTTAAAATTAGGCCCAAAGTCGGGGGCACACCTGGGGCCTGCTACTCGCACACCATTTCTCTTCTCGCACAGCAAAAAAAAAATCATATATTGCATGAGGATTGGTACCTCTAATCGCGCCTATAGGAATGATTTCATAGGATTGCTGAAATTGCCTACGGAAACTCGTTGATTGCTTAGAATATGAATGTTAGAGATCATTTTTCATCTCAATCTTCCACCTAATAAATTTTGAGATCTTAATCTTATCCTCACTCAGTTTTTATTCAATGTAGCACAAATATAAATAAATAGTCCTAAAATCATGTACGAGTGCATACCATATGATTAAAGAGCATATTTTTGGGACCTATATCACGTGGAATAAAAAAATGACCATTCAATTGTATGCTCATGATTTCAAAATCGATTTTGTGGAGGACTGGAGTAATGACTATCTTATTTCAAGCAGTCAATAGGTTTCGGACGTAGGAGTTTTCGATAATCCTAACGCGAAGCCGTGAACAAAGGTACCCCATAAGTATATAGGGTTCGCAATGGGCTGGGTTTGGGTTTGAAATTTTATTATTTTTGAATAAGGACCAGCCCGATCCCGACCCGCTTATATTAAAATTTGAGCCCGAGCCCGGCCCATTGCCACCCCTAGATGGTTTGGATCTCTTCATCGTTGGTTTGGTGTGATGATACAACTTTCGTGCGGGAAGAAAAAGGCGGTGTGCTCGTAGCCGCCCTCATTTATAACGATAGACAGAGAGAGAGGAAGGAACTAGAGAGAGAAGAGGTTTGGTTCTGAAGAGAGAGAGATGGAGATGAGTGAGGAAGGAGGGATCGAAAGAGTGGTGGATTCGAAGGACTTACAACAACAGAGCAAAGCCCTTGATAAGCTCACCGATCATGTTGAAGATCGTCAGCTCAACTCCATCAGAGTCCAAGAGGTTTTTATTTATTTATTATTATTTGATCTTCTCATTCTTTTTCGCCTTTTTTTTCTTCATATAGTTTGTCTTGAATTCATGTTGATGTTAGAATGTTATAAATTGTTTGCTTTTCATTTATCTATTTAGTTATTGACTATATAATGATTTTGTGATTCTTTTCCTTAATTATTTCTATAGACAGGAGGTAGGGTTCCCAATTCCTAATTCATGTTATTAATTAGTTGCAAAGGTTTGTAATAAAGTTTTATATTTTATATTGATTCATTGCAAGGTTATAGCCATAAATTCTGGAAAATCATGGAAACCAAGGAGATAAATTTATAGTGAAATTGGGTATATCTTCAATGTGTTTACCTCTCCAGAATTTGTGGAACCATTGGTGGCCGGTGACAGCTGGTACACGGTTCCAACAACATTATCTGCTAAAAGCTTTAATACCGGCGGCATTAAACATTTACGAGTATGAACTTCTGGGCCGGTATTTAAATGTACTGGGCACATGGTTTAAAATACCGGTACGTATCGTTAGCTTCAAAACCTATACGTATTGTCCTATTTGTATCGGTTCCGAACAATACATTGGTATGTATCGTCTGATACTATGATACATTCAAATATTTTACCGGCAACCACCGAAACTGATATGAACTAGATGATGTGTACCGGTTTCGGCCGAAACTTTGAACCATGACTGGGCCGTTTAATCTCGTACCATTTAGTGTTCTAAACCTTGGGCTCAATGTTGTCAAATCGCTTAAGCCATGCTAATCGATTTGATTGCATTTTGCTTAAGCGAAATCGCTTAATCGCATAAGCCATAGCTTAATTCTTTTTTTTTTTAAATAATAAAAAATAAAAAGAAGGGATAGCAACAAGTATTTAAGTCTCTTCAAATAAAGTAAAACTAAAAAAAATTAGAACTGAGCGAATCATTGACAAAATCAATGACAAAGAAGGGGAAAGTAGACATTCTTGTATTTAATAAAGAATTGTTACATACTAATACTAATATTCAAAATTATAACTTTAGTTATTACATTGAGTACCGGCAATGTACTCTACACATCAATCTCTAACCCATTGTGGTACTTCTCCTCCATCATTACCACCATCAATAGCATTGTCGTCGTCATTGGAATCATTTCCTTCTGCATACTGTTCTTCTTCTGATCTCACTAGTATGGAATCCAAGTCATCTGGTGGTCTGTCTTCTTCTTCTTCTTCTATTATTTCATCTTTTTCATCAATATGCATGCCTTGGTTGCTACTACCTCTACCAACTGTTTGCCTCCTCTCAGTGAGTGCCAGACCAAGAGCCACTTCTTCAACTTGGGCTCATGTCAAATCTTCCCCATAGAAGACAGACCCATCTGGAGTGTCAATCATTCATGGATGGTCATGAGGCACATCATCCACACTGATGGGATCATAGAATCCCGGTTTCTCTCTCCTTTCAAGGAATCGTTCACGCAATTTTTTATTGTACTGTACGAACACCAAGTCATTGAGCTTCTTTTGCTCAAGTCGGTTTATCTTCTTTGTGTGGATCTGTTAGACACGAGAACTATTAGAAATGGAACTATTATAAACTTTGCAATTTAATTAAAAACGAAGTAGATTGAGTTTAAAACTTCAATTACCATCTCGAAAGAACTTCAATTCCACTCACATTCGAATGCGGGACAAGGCCAAGTGTCCTAACTGCCAATTTTTTCAAAATGAGATCCTTTGTTATCGGATCTATCCCATAAGCTGCCCACCATTCCGCTCCATGAGCAAGATGTTGTTTATGACGGCCTATGCCACCCGTGCTCTCATAATCACACAAGGTGTATACTATAGTTTGCTTCTTGGTAGGACTGTTATACCGTTCATGTTTCCAACCCGGATCGCTCGATTTTAGGTCTTAGAGGATCTGGGTTAAAAGAGGTAAGACATAATTAAATGGTGATAGAAAGTAGGAACGAGACTTAGAGATTTATTTTTTTTGTAATTGAAACAAAAATAATAAAACTCAAACCTCCTGAAGGCTTGATTGATCCGAGTCACTTGATTGATAGAAGACTAGAAGCTTGCTTCACTCTTCAATCTTGATTTTTGAATTTTTCTTTGATCTTTCCCTTTGAGCCTTTAAAGTTTGCTTAGTGCTTACACACTAACATTACTAATAATAAAACTAATTACAAGTTTTACAACAATTTAATATACTAAGAAAGAGGATTATAAAGCACAAAAAAATAAAAGAGCAAGTTAGGAAGATGAGAGGAGATTTGGGAGCATAGAATGAAGATTAGAGAGGAAGAATAAGGCAAACTAGTTGTGTGAGAGGTATAGGACCCAAACCACCCTTTTATAAGGGCAATGGGACCACAAAAAAGAAAAAAGTAATAATAAAGTGCTCCAACGGTCATAAATATGACCGTTGAAGCCTTATGCGCTCGCTTGCTGAGTATGCGTTTTATGACTTATGCAATCGCATAAGTCATAAAACATGGCTTATGCAATCGCATACTTCAGTATGCGATCGTGTAATCCACTGCATCGCATAAGCCAACATGACTTATGCGATTTGAAGGTCCAAAATGACATATGCGATCACATAATCGATTATGTGATCGCATATGACAACACTGCTTGGGCTACATTTGAATAGTGGTAACGTAGCAACGTGTTTGTGCATATCGTTGTTACACATTGCTACAAGGTAGTACGAGCCCATGGGTTCGTACTTCATACCATGGGTCAAAAAATCGTCCGATACCGATACGTATCGCCTGATACGTATCGGTTTTGGACCTGGGCGGTATGATACATTGCCTATGTATCGTACCCCCTAAAAAATAGGGTAATTATCGTCCGATACGGGCAATGTATCGCTCGTATCGGACGATACTTTGAAATTATTGGGCGATAATTTCAAATTATCGTCCGATAATTTGATTTTTAATTTTTTGAAAAAAAAATAAAATATCAAAACGATCGCTATTTTAAGTTAGCGGCCGCTATCTTAAGTTAGCGGTATGTTAGCAGCCGCTAACTTAAAATAATATATATATATATATTTTTTTTTTTTTTTTTTTTTTTTAAAGTTAGCGGTATGTTAGCGGCCGATATCTTAAGATATCGCCCGTTCTCTGGACCATACAAAAAAAAAGTATTGAACCGATACATTCAATGTATCACCGATACATTGAATGTATCGGACGATACGCGATACGTATCATCCTGAAGGTCAGGACGATACGTATCGGTTTTCCGATTTTTTGACCCTTGCTTCATACGCATTTTGATGTAAGCATGCTACAAAAAAGGGAGAAAACACGTTATTTAAAACGCATCAAACAAGCATTTAGGGTTAACAGGACAGTTATAACTGAAAAAATGCGTCGTTACTGGGGATCAAATTTTACACCAAACCTGCACTTGGCAATAACTTTTCTCAGGCAAAGAAGAGTTTGCAGTGGACGTGTTTCTTCAACCAAAGAAAGCTACCCCTATGAAGGCAATGCCTTGTTGGTTTATTCTATTACATAATTTTGTAGGTTTTTGTTCAAAATATGCAATTTAAAATTTTATTTAATTTCATATGGAAGATTCATATTGAGTTTCTTTATGCACAGTCGCTGTCAACTAAGTGATAATTGAGATTTTTGAAAATTTAAGCTTGTATTAAATCTGTGTTGTTTTATGGGAATGCAGGCCATGGCTTCTATTGCTGCGTCTGCGGATGCTGACTGGAACGCAATGAGAATGAGGTAAGTTTTTTAATAGCAAGCACTGCACTGACAAGTTCAATACATGTATAATATACTGGAAATCATTTGGTATGAATTTATGCTTCAGCTGTATTGCTAGATTGGGTAGTATATGCTATTTTATATTAATTGAAAGTAAATGTTATGAAATTGAAGTTATAAATTGCAGTTCCATATGATAGACTACCTAGCCAAAGAGGGTATAAGTAGGGCCTCTATATGTATGGCTGAGGCATTGCCTTCGATTGGTTTGTAGGGTACTTGGATTTTCTTTTAATCGATAAAATGATATTCTTTATATATATATATATATATATATATATATATAGCTTCATCTTTCTAGAAGAATATGGATAAGAAATCAAAATAGCAAATAGAAGTACAGATTCTTTAGTGGATGATTTGGGGAAATATTGGACTGTTCTCAATCATAGCGGAGTGTCCTAAAGGTAAACTGGAAAAAGATATCGAACGCTTCCATAGTATTGTTTTTTTAATCGGTAATGAAGCAATTCATTAGCGAAAGAAAACGATTCAAGAAAGGGAGCCATTACTTGCGCATGCTTTTCAAGTGATTGCTCCAAATTTGTAAAAAAATTGATACCACCTTTTTTTAAAAATTACTAAGTTACCCTGGTGGTTGCACCTTGGGTAGAAAACCCTAATCATCGTGTAAAGAGAGAGAAAGAGAGAACATGGAGAGAGAGAATGTGGAAAGAGAGAACCGTGAGGAGAGAGGGAATCGTGAAAAGAGAGAGGTGTATATATATATATATATATATAGAGAGAGAGAGAGAGAGAGAGAGAGAGATGTGGTCAACACATTAATTAGGGTGCCTTTTTTTTAATTCTATGTGCAGTTCTAAGAAGGATGTGCAAGGAAAATTTTTTATTTATTCGGTGCAATCACATAAAAAGCGTGTGCAAGTAATGGCTCTCTTCAAGAAAACAGCAGCCCAAGGAGAAGCTAGGCAACACAAATAAGCACCAAACACCAAAAACAGAATGAACAGGCCTAACAAAAATGACATATCACCAGGCCAGTGAGACCACTGAGACAGCTGCCAAGCCACTGGGTGTGACTCAACAGAGAGATGTGCTCAAAAGGACAGCAACTACATAGAAGTCTTTTCTTCCTAGAAATCCCTGATGACTCAACGAATCCTGCCCAACAACCACCTTAGCCCTAACCCATTTTACCGTAAGTATATTCACGGATGACGGACCTAATCACCATCTGATAATTTCTGCTACTATTCAGGACTCATTTCTCTCCAATCAAATGACCGACCATATAGCCACCAAAGCAACCTCCCATAAGTTATTTTTTTCCAAACACGGCCATTTTTACCCCCTCTCAACAACTGATCAGCTTTGTAATGATTTGGGAAGGCACCAACAAATACCAAACACCCTCTGAATCCTGGCACGCATGCTGTGTGACGACCCAGACCCACACACCGTGATATTGTCCGGTTTTGGGCATAAGTCCCCTCCCCGGTTTTGTTCCTGGCATGGGCTTAAGTCCCCACCCAAAACGCTTTGTGACATGTAAGGTCCGCATACACCTTATAGCCCAGGATCTGGACAGTTTCCTATCCGATGTGGGACTATTACAATCCCACCTACCTTATAGAAAAGCCGTCCTTGGCTCTGATACCATTTTGTGACGACCCAGATGCACACATCACGATATTGTCCGGTTCTAGGCTTAAGTCCCCTCCACGGTTTTGTTCCTGGTATGAGCTTAAGTCCCCACCCAAAACACCTTGTGACATGTAAGGTCCACATACACCTTATATCCCAGGCTCTGGAGATTTCCCTATCCGGTGTGGAACTATTACATCCGTCTTCACCAATACGTGATGAACACTTCCCCAATAAGGCCCAGTTTGTACTCCTTCAATTTTGTAATCCATCCTATTCTGGCTATTCCTTTCTGGTAGGCTATATCAAGATATTAACCTGTTCTAGTAGACGTCTACAGCCTTTCCAAGATTCACAGGCAGGATATAGAAATTGGCCACTATCTATCAATAATTGCTTGTAACTCCGCCGCTAAGGGCTTTGGAACATACTAGATGCCTAGAGCAGGTGATGCTGGCGGTGTTTGTCGGAGTTTGAGGGATCCTGATGCAATTTACCAAGTCAAAGCGACAGGTTTGAAAACCCACCACAAAGGAAGGGAATGATGTCCTGACTAAACAAAAGCTTCTTCAATGGCTGGGTCAAGAAAAGGATGCCCTTGTTATGTGATAATGCTGGCCTCCTTCCCTTCAGAGAGGAAGTTTCTTTGGATCTGTTCGAAGCTATCAATTATCGGGCCCTAGTATTAGGGATCATGTCCTGATTATAGATTGACAGGTTGTGGACTGAAGTGAATAACAAAGAGAGATGCCTGTAAAAACTAGAAAGTACCCTTAGACTTAATCTTGATGGTGTTTAAATGGAATTCCAAGGACTCCTTCTACGGTGACATTAATTAGAAAAAACAATGCAGGACTCATCACCCAATAAATTTACACCCCGACCATACGCTAGGGAGGCTGTAAAGAGAAGCAAAGGGGTGCTTAATGTTCGATGAACTTCATTGGCAAGGCATATCCGCAACAAGAGGAATTAGGAAAAATGAGGGAGAGACAACGATGGCTTATTTGGATCCTGGTGCCTTAAGGATTTAAGTGAAGATGGGGCTAAAGGGATATTGTAGGGTGTCCAAATCTTTTGTTAACCGTTTAGATGGTCTTCTCGTGGTTGAGGATGAGCGGAGATATTTGGTTGAATGGGGACCAAAATTTTCACTTCAATCTACAACCTGTCACTTCAGTCCTCCTCCTCCAAGTGCCACCAAGTGTCGGCACGACAAAAACCCTGAAAGTAGAAGTACCTAGGTAACACTGATTTCTTTGTTATAAAATATATGCTAGTGATTAATGAAGTTTGTTTTTAATATATATTTTAACGTAGACTAGTTATATTATAATAATGGTCTAGCAATGATGTCCTGAGGCACTATGTTTGATTTAATGGGAGGTCTTCTGGTTTTCTTGGCCATTGCTCATTCATTTATAATGTCTCTAGTCTGTGAGATATGTGCTGGCCTCCCTCTTCTGTTGGTCTGCAATTTGGTTCTTTTTTCGTTTATTTTTTTTCCTTATTATTAATGATGAAAAGAATTTAAAAAAATCTAGCAATAACTATATAAAATCCTTATTAATTCTATGAAAATGCTAAAATATATAAATACAGTCATCTACTCAGGGGCGTAGCCAGGAATTTTTGTTTGTGGGGGCTACATATAATGTTAGTAGTTATTTTACCATCAATTTGGGGGCTTCTACATCATAAATTTGGGGGCTTATATACAAACAAAGGTTGTATAAGAATCATACTTCATAGAAACTCTAGAGTTAAATGGGGGCTTGAGCCCCCACACCCTTCTATGTGGCTACGCCACTGCATCTACTCATAACCATCTGCCCTCTTTTTTAGAGGCCGGTGTGTCAAACTACTTGAACTTTGTCTTTGACACCTGAACCTATGCCTAGGTAACATAGCTCTTTGTGATGGTGGGGAATGCAACGGATCTTATGGTTATTCTAACTTCACCGTTTCGAAAACTGAGATGCTTTGACTGAGGTGACTAGCCTCAGATGATTTTATTCTCATCTTTGACTCAAATCGGAAGAACTCCATGCATTCTTTTGCTTCAAGGAAATGTCTGAAAACCTAAGATAATCCCATCCTTCCTTAAACCTTACTTAATAATCCTCAATCTTAGCCAAAACTTTGGCCTATGCATACAAATTTTGGAACCGACCAGCAAGTGGTCATTTTTAATACCCGTCTATTATTCTAGGTATTATATCCTGCCTACAAATTTTTTACAAGAGAAATTCTCGATACATAAAATATGTATTAAAACTATTTTTAGGCTTGGGCTTCTTAGTTATATTGATTATGCTACTAGGTTACAGGTCTAACCATGGTTTTAAAACATGGAAACTTGATTCGACTCGGAAATCATCTGAGTAGGGTCAACTCGGAAAATCTCTCCGACTTGACTCGCTCCTACTCAGGTTATTTAATATATATATATATATATATTATAAAGATATATATTTTCTTCTTTTTCTTCTTTCTTTCTTTCTCCCTTTCTTTCTCCTTCTTCTTCTTCTTCTTCTTCTTTCTTCTTTCGTCTTTCTCCTCCTCCTCCTTTCTTCCCTCTCCCTCTCCCTCTCCCTCTTCTTCCTTCTTCCTTCTTGGGTCACTAAAGTCGACTGAGTCTCATCCCAAATCAAGTCTGTAGCCGAGTCGACCTGAAACTGGGTCGAATTGAGTCGACTGAGTTTCGAGTCCACTCGACGAGTTTTAAAATAGTGGGTCTAACCATTGGAGATGATTTGGTCCAATATCGGCCACGTGATTCTCTAATATATATTGGGAAGGCAACTTGCCAGATTCATCCAGGCCGATTATAAGCGGGCTTCTTGGAGCTAGCCCATACCTAGCCTGATTACTAATCGGGCTGGGCCGTGCCTGCCATTTATGAATTAGGCCACTTAGGTAGCCATACCCAGCACATGGCGGGTCGGGCAGTAGTCCGGCTCGGTAATTTCTATATAAAAGAACTCAAATCGAGTTGGAGTGGGCTTAAACGTGTCGGTTGTTAATCATGCTTTTGGAACTAGCCCATATTGGGTCCGACTTACTAATTGGGCCAGCCGGGCTCAAGCGCTGCCCGTTGAGACCCCTAACAAGGGTGGGTATTTCTTTGAGCAGCCTATTGGTGAGACACAATCTTTATTGCATGGGTTTGTGGGACTTTAACTTGGGGCAGAATTGTGCTATTCAACCATCGTAAACCATTTATTTTCATTTTTTTCTCACTGTATTTTGTTTCAGCACTCATGGTTGTAACTTAGCTTTACATACAATTAACAAAAGGAAATAGATTTCTTTTGTAAAACTTGTAAAAAGAGATGACTATAAAGGTGCTCTCTCTCTATCTCTCTTGAAACATATATGGAAAAAAGTTGACTGGTCTGTGGGTTCTACCATATGCCTGGTGGCAATCTTGGTTTGGGTGCCACATGGAACAAGGGAGCATTGCATAGATTATATTTAAAATAAAATAAAAATTCAACCACGGATCTCTACCATCTGATTTTTGCGTCAAAGAATCTATGGTGACAACAAACTTGTTTCAACCATCTATTTTTCGATGCAAAAAAAATAAATAGACGGTAGAGATGAGTTTTTGTTAGTGTTTTTTTGTCCTAATATGATCTATGCATTGCTCCCTTGCTCCACGTGGTAGGGACACCAAACCTATGGACCAGGTGTGCGCCTGAACCTACGGACCAACTACCTGGTTCTCTCTCTCAATCTCTCCACTTATATATATGGCAAAACAGAAAATGTGCCTGGGCGTAGAGATGTCTCTACGCCCCTCAATGCGAAGCTGACACGTGGAAAGTGCAATTGCACTAACCCGGGTTAGCTACAACTACTGACAGTGGTAGGTAGAGTAGGTAGCGCATGCGGCTATACCTGACGGAGATAGGTAGCGCATGCGCCAAGGGGAATGCCTCGTCATGATATGGCGGTAAAAGAATTAAAAAAAGGGTACAAGTTCTTTCTTTGTCTCTCTCCTCAGGTTCTCTCTCTCTCTCTCTTGCACTTCTCTACAAGACTATGGAAAAGTTGGATCCTTGGGACAACGCTCTCTCTCTCTCTGGAGCTCTGACTGGATATAAGCGCAGAACAGTGACATTTGAGGTAAGTTTAGCGCTTCGCAGCTCGTTTCGGTACATTATTTACATGTTACAGATCATAAGTTTAGCAATTCATATATATATATATATATATATATATGTTATAATCGACGCATAAACTTCTTCTGCGAAGAGTTGTGGCTGGTTATAGATGTGTCGTTGCTTTTGCACCCTGGCGACGGCGCCTCGTTGGTCTGCGCCATTGCTTCATATGTGAAGCGGTTTCCTCATTTGCTCGTAGTTGATGTATCTCTTCACTTATTTATAGAGTAGAGATCATAAAATTATAAGCATTCGAAAATATATAAATTATAATTGACGTAGACGTAGACATAGACGCTTCTTCTGTGAAGAGTTGCCTGCCCCATCGCTTCTTATGTGAAGCGATACGAAGCATCGACGCAACGAGTTAGAAGCGCCATCGCTTCGTTCTTGAAGCGATGACGCTTCATATGGCGGCACCATCGCTCTGTTGTGAATCAGTTTCCTTATTAGCCCGTTGTTGATTTATTTTTCGTCTAATGCAAGGGCTGTAATGGACTCGATTGGAGGATTCAATGTAGGTGGTGTTGATTTAAATCTCATCCCTAAGACGGTTTCTTTAGAAGGAGAATCACTTGGTTGTGATATGGACATCGAAATGCTGGAATTTTGTGGAGGGTCCAAGAATACCCGCGAGGAATGGAAGCCACATATCCGCTTGAAATTCCAATATGAAGACGAGACATATAACTTCTATAATTTATATGCGAGGAAAGTTGGTTTCAACGTTCGGAAAAGTAATACTTACAAATTCGCAATAGTGGAGATTATAAAGAGAAAATATGTATGTTCGTTTGAAGGGTTCAAGCAGCTAGACAAACGCAAATTACACGCCGAAATAAAGTGTTTAAGAGATCACAAATGGGGATGTGAGGCAAGGTTGAAGATTATGATCGACGAGCAAAAGTTGTGAGAGGTAATGAAATTTAGAGAGCCGCATAATCATCAGTTGTATACATCTACGAAGGTGAAGGAACTACGATCACATGATAAGATGAGCAAGACAAGTAAATCGTTGATAGGAGCATTTGATGGCATAATTCCTCCTTCGAAGATTTATGATGTTTTGTTGAGTTTGGACGGAGACGCTGGCGTGATGGTAAGCCCTCAATAAACTCGGGATTACCTAAAGAAGATAAGAAAGGAGAGTAGCATCCATCTGATGTGCATGACTGTCATTCAAGACCTTTATTGATAGGAAGAATAAAGAAGATGGTTTCTTCTTTGAAGCCAAACTAGAGGAAGAATATCATATGCGTAGTATATTTTGGGCTGATCACATGTCACAGTTTGCGTATCAATATTTCGGTGATGTGGTGATATTCGACACCACTTACAAAACAAATAAATTGCTGCTACCTTTTGCCCCATTTACGGGGTTCAACCATCATTGGTAGACGACGCTTTTTGGATGTGTGTTGCTCGCGGATGAGGCGGAGAAGACATTCATTTGATTGTTTAACACGTGACTGAAGTGCATGGGTGATAAACAACCTAATGCAATCATCACCGACCGATCAATGCAATGAGATGAGCAGGGCCATCTCTGAAGTCCTTCCGTGAATCACACATCGCCTCTGCATGACACATAGGAAGGAATGAATTGAACCATCACTGTTTGCTGAAGCTAAGGATTGAGAATTTTGGCAGAAAGTACAATCAGTGTAAGTTCAATCAAACGGTTGATGATTTCAAAAGGAGATGGACAGAACTCGTGGAAGAGTTTCAATTGCAAGACAATGTGTGGTTCAAACAAATGTACGCTCTTAGAAGGAAATGAATTCTATGCTACTTAAGCGATACTTTTTGGGCCGGCATGACCACTACGCAACGCGATGAAAGTATAAATTCTTTCTTCAATTGTGTTGGCGCTTTGTCTTTAAAGCGTTGGCGCTTATTTGTTGAGGCTTTGATGCTTTACGATGTTTTTGCGCACTATCAGACCAATGCTATATTTTGAATCATGTGGATTGACTATGGTAATTCTCTCATGTGTTGAATTTGTATTTTTTTGACGCGTTCATTTTAGAATTGAAGGGTTGATTCAGTGTTCTCATGCGCATCTGACACTGTTATATTTTATTCAGACCAAATTATTGAAGCGACGACGCTTTACACACAAAGCGACGTCGCTCCGTATTGAAGCGCTGACGCTTCATACAATGAGTTGGCGCTTTGTCTTCAAAGCGTTGGTGCTTCTTTGTCGACGCGCTGACGCTTTATGTAGCCTATGTGCCTATCAAACCAAAGCTGTATTTTGAATTATGTGGATTAGCTATGGTAATTCTTTAATGTGTTGAATTTGTATTGTTTTGACGCGTTCATTCTCTATTTGAAGGGTTGATTCAGTTATCTCATGGGCATTTGGCACAATTATATGTGATTCAGAACAAATTATTGAAGTAATAACGCTTTATAAAAGACGCGACAACGCTTCGTGTTTGAAGCGTGGGCTCGAGCTCATCATCAACTGTGTTGGCACTTTGTCTTTAAAGTGTGGGCGCTACTTTGTTGACGCGCTGACGCTTTACGATGCCTCTGCGTGCTATCAGACTAGTGTTGTATTTTGAATCATGTGGATTGACTATGGTAATTCTTTCATGTGTTGAATTTGCATTTTTTTACGCGTTCATTCTCGAATTGCAGGGTTGATTCAGTTTTCTCATGCGCATCTGTCACAGTTATATTATATTCAGACCATGGGTTAAAATGCCGGAAAACCGGTACGTATCGTCCAGTCAAAAAACCGGTACGTACCGGACGATACGTACCGGAACAGTAGTGTACCAGACGATACATTGAATGTATCGTCCGGTATTTGCAATACAAGCGATACGGTACATTTAATGTACCGTATCGTTCACGTCCGATACCGATACGTATCGTCCGATACGTATCGGTATCGGACGATATTTTGATCCATGATTCAGACCAAATCACTGAAGCGACGATGCTTCATACACGAAGCGACGTCGCTCCACATTGATGCGTTGACACTTCATACAATGAGTTGGCGCTTCTTTGTCGACACACTTCTTTGAATGGATCCTGTGCGCATTTGTCAAGACTATTTAAAAGAAATCATTTATCAGGGAAAACGATTTCATTAGAACCTTAAACCTATTTCTTTACTTTGTCGAGAAAAAAAACCTACAAAAGAACTGGAGTTTGTTATGTTGGTGGTGGTGCAGGCGGAAGTGGAGTTGGTGATGCTGGCAGTGGTGGAGGCGGAAGTGGAGTTGGTGATGCTCGCGTTGGTGGTTGTGGCTGGGGTGGAAGAGGAAGAAGTGGAGGAGGAAGAAGAAGCACTGGCTCTGGAGCTGGGAGAAGAAGGGACTCTAGGTCTCTCACCACTGCCAACATAACGACAAGATTGTCATAGTCCAGAATGACGATAACTTCGTCGAGGGGAGAGGGAACCACATGCTCGTTGTCGTCATCCTCTGGAATGAGAATAACTTCGTCGGGGATGTCAATCATGGGTTAAAATGCCGGAAAACCGTGCGTGTCGTCCAGAAAAAAAGCACGCGTCTTAGGACGCATCTAACGATGAGTGTACCGGACGATACATTGAATGTATCGTCCGGTATTTGCAATACAAATGAGCGATACGGTACATTTAATGTACCGTTTCGTTCACGTCCGATACCGATACGTATCGTCCACGTCCGATACCGATACGTATCGTCCGATACATATCGTCCGATACGTATCGGTATCGGACGATATTTTGATCCATGATGTCAATAACCGAGTCATCGTAGGAACGGATGAAACGCTGGCGCGCGAGCCGATGGCTCCTCCTTAAACTGCCGTGACATATTTCGGTATGGGCTGGGGAAGATGAAATGCTAATATAAGGAGAGATACACAAGATGAAACAAACTGAGCGCCATGATGCCCTTAAATAGCAATTTATTATGAAACCTCAATAAATAGACTGTTGTAGTCATTATTGTGCACTGTCGTCACAAAGAGATTTCATAAATCTTTGCGCTTCAAATTTATTGCATCGACTGTGCGTATTTCATGAAGTTATCTCGAATTACGGTAAGAAGCGCGCCGCTTCATGGTGGGACGCATGTCGGTTATTGTTAGAAGCGTCAACGCTTCAGTTCGACACGTTATCGTGTCTTGTTCGAAGCGCTTATATTCAGGGTGCTGTCGCTTCTTGATGGAAGCGGCATTTCGTTAATTACGAATTTCCAGGTACAATGCAATTATGGAGTGGGTTGTCTTTTCGTGCAGTCTTTTCCAACATTATTGCAGCAATGGTTGTTTGTATTCCATCATTAAGGCTATTTATTGGTTATCGTGCATTTTCAAAACATATGCCAATAAGGTTTCCAATAAGAAGCGCAGCGCAGCCGCAATTGTTCGTATTCCATCATTGTGGGCTATTGGTTTCCAATGAAAAGCGTATTTTCCTATAAAAAATACTGCTTTGTCGATGCAAAAGCGTTCTAGTAACAAAACTAAACACAAAATTGGGGCCCTGTTGCATCTTATTAGTAGCACGCACTTTCTTTTAGCACTTCGATTTTCGTAGTCGACGTGATGTCGCGTCGCAGTTAAAGCATCAACGCTTCATTTGTCGTATGGTAACAATAATCCGTATGATTAAGGCACTGTCGCCTCGATGTATGGGATGATGTCTCTTCTTTCTAGAAGCGACATCGCTTCTATTAAGGGCTTTGATGTTTGTAGTCTGTCATTAAACACACAATTGTTAAACTTGTGTCCTCACTGAATTGGAAGCGAAAATAAGAATAACATAAAATAAATTTTTTGCACTAAATAATGGAAGTTATGAATATATTAAATCCAAAATTAAATATCTCAAAAAACTAGTTAGAAGGGTCAAGCGAGTCTAATAAAGAGCGCTGGCGTGTCGTAGTCGACACGACGTCGCGTCGCGGTTAAAGCGTCAGTGCTTCGTTTATCGTATGGTAACAACAATTTCTGTGATAAAAGTGTTGTCGCCCCCAGCGGTATACATTGGAAGCGCCAGCGAGTCCAATAAGGAGCGCTAGCTCACCTTAGTAGTACCGAGGCGCGTCACTGTTAAAGCGTCGACGCTTCAACATGGAAGGGCTAGGTTGATTAAATTGTAAAAACACATCCTGTGAAAAATCTTGTGTATATATTGAACTATTATCAGTTTACATTGTATCAATCCTGTGTAAATCCTATATAAATTGTGTCATTCCAGTACATGTAATGTATAACAACAAATGTTAAAGTACATTTAGGTATAATAAAAAATTTAAACAAGCGATTCAACATCGTTACTGCCGTCCCAATTCTCTTCCTGGTGCGCAACGATGGCATACCTAATCTCGGCCTTGAAATGAATGATGTCTTCCTGCGTAAATGTTGGCTGGAGGTTCCTGCTGGAATAATCAACGTATTTCATCATGAAAACCCCACAGTCAAAACCGTTTAGTTGGCGTGATGCGTTGCTTACACCCTCACAATCCCAAGGATATTGCTTAGAAATTGCATCGGTTGCACTGTGCATATATAACAAGGCTGGCAAGTAATGCGTCTATCCAAAAAAATATATATATAAGAGAAGTTACACATTCATTTAGCAAATAGAAGGGGGCGTTGATGCAACTATACAGAAGCACTGACGCGTCCACATCAAACCATGTGCGCTACTGATTAAACGCGTAGACGCTTTGGCTAGGAGGCGCTAGCGCTTCTAGTGCTTCTATTGAATGTAATGGATCTTACCAGGGACCTTATCTCCTTGCTAAATTTGGCGTCCAGAGGCAGATCCGGGCACGGGTGCAGGACAATGATATTACGGGTTGAGGGGATGGCCATGGCCAGCGCCTAATGGAGTGGCTTGTCGATGTGAATCGGAATAAATTTTTTTTCATAATCAATCGCAGACAAGGCGCGATTCTTATTGATGAGGAAATGCTGCATCGGCTTCGTGTCATTTTGCGCCTAAAAAAATTCAGCATATTCCTTGCTTAGTCCCGCTATGTCGGTCGAGAGGAAAGATGTATTCTCCTTATTTTTCTTCTCAAATTCTTTAAAATCCAAGGTCATGCATTTGAGTGCGACGGGAAACATCCGGAAAGTCTTCTTATTCTGTCCAGGTTGCATGTCCTCCCGCTTGTCCATGACCCTAAAGTAAGCTGATATTATTTGTATACGAAGGTAAAAATATCAATATGGAATCAGGGACGCGGTTCAATAGTGATTAATACTTACTGGGTCTTCTATTTGCTTTGGGGATCGTAGGTTGCGCGTTAGTTCGACGGTAATACGCTGCGACCCAACAGTCGAGATGACAATCCTACATAAGGGATGTCAGTCCAATAAGAAGCGTTGGCGCTTCCTTTAGGCTAGCCAGCAACTCGCATAAGGGGTGTTGGCGCGTTGAGATAGAGGCGACGACGCTTCGACACCTAGGAGTTGACGCTTCTAAAGAGATGTTGTAAGGTGGGGATATACTTACTCGTTCTCACTAATGGATTTTTCCCAAATAGCATTCATTTAGGCCTAAGTTGATGTGGCAGGGCCCCCTGATTTGGCCCTCTTTTTGCGGGGCTGGGAGATCAGCTCTCCCTTTTGTTTAGGGAGAGTTTGTGAGGGAGGAATCGCGGTGGGGGCTTTAGCCCGGTTCCTCTCACTTCTCTTGAAGACGATTGGGCCGCCTTCGTCGTCCTCTTCTTCTTGCACTGAAGACCTCTCCTTGGTGCATAGGGGCATCTCCGGATCGGAGTCATGAGACGCAATTGGCGGTGGTGGTGGAAGCAGAGGTCTCGATATGAGTTGGGGTTTGGATTGGGTAGGAGGTTTGGGTTGGGCTTGGAGTTTAGAGGCAATAGGAGGATGGGGTTTGGAGGCAGTAGGAGGATGGGGATGGGGCTGGGGTTGCGGCTGGGGTTGGGGTTGGCGATGCACATCGCCGAAGGTTGGGGCCGAGACATACCTTTTCTGGTTGGGGACAGTTGTCTGGTGTTCCCTAGCGAGCCCCACCAGACTTTCCCCCACACCGCGGGCCTGTAATATGAGAAGAATAGCAGTTACTGTCTAGTCAATAATTATCATATAGAAGCGTTTGCACTTCATATCCAAAGTGTTGGCGCATCAAAGTCGATGCGTAATCGCTTCATAGTTGACGCGCGAATGCTTCATTTCCCGAACAAATAAAGCATCAACGCCTCAAGTAGAAGCGTAGGCGCTTCATATCCGACACGTGGACGCATCATAGTCTATGCGTTGGCGCTTCCTCGGTTAATTTGCTCAAGCTCTCAACCATAATTTCGAAGCATACCTCGGTTAATTTTCTCAAATTCTCCTTTAGAGACACCTGGTTCTTCTGGAAGAGGGCCAACTGATGCATAATATAACCCTAATTCTTCAAGATCGTGGCGTTATGATCCTTCAGTTTCTGGTTCTGCTGTTCCAGCTGGAGAACATTTAGACTGAGGCCGTCGAAGCCTTTGCTCCGCTCTTTGATTAACGTCTCATAGTCTGCAATTTTTTAATTGGCAGAGTGCTTCCATTTCTCAATGGACTGCAAACTCACGGATTTACTGGCTTTGAGAGCTGCTTCTTCTTCATCTTCATCTTCTTCTTCCTCTTCCTCCAGGTTAATAACATCAATGTCCATTTTCGTCCTCCGCAAAGTAATGGGAGGGTCCGCAGACCTTCAACCACTTCTGCAGATCTCTGCTCTGGTTGCAGTAATTCTGCTATCAGAGGTCGAGCTTGCTCATAGAGAGTGTAATCTAGTTCCCGGAAGGCCTACAAGAAGATAGATTTTCCATATTATTTTCGAGTGATAAAGATTTTAGGAAAAGTCTACACCGCTTCTCGTATTAGTGATTGCGCCTCTTATAAGAGGCACTGACGCATCCTTTGAAGCGATGTCGCCCCTTATAAAAGGCAACGACGCATCCTTCGAATCGATATCGCCTTGTAAAGAATATACCTTGTTCTCGAAGTCCGCGATATAGAACTTCCTCGTACTCTCATCCACTGCCCATTTTAGCAGCCTTGGGAAGCGCATGGAGCTAAGAGCTAGGGCGCTCCTCGGGTTGATCTCGTATGCCCAGATATGAAATAAAACATTGATGAGTTTTTTTATGAGCGGCCTTTGTAGGAAATAAAACACGAAATTTTTGGAGATGACATTACCTGCAGGGTAATAGTGCAGTCGTAAATATTGTAATCCTGCATAGCATTTGCCCTCTTAGTTATTCCTCGGCTCCTCTTCGCTTTATCTATTCACTGCAGAAGGTGTTTGTATGCGGCATCCCCTACGGATATTAGTTGAAATTGGGGAAATTATCAATGAACTCAAGGTAGGGCTCGTCGAGGGTGTATTTTGTGTTTGGGAAGAGGACGGTGGTGAGGACGAACAATAGACAGAGTTTCAGAAAGTCCCCGTCCGCTCCCTGCTCGACTTTGTCAATGGCACCAAGGATGTCTCCCCTCTTTACAGGGTTACTAAAAAACCTATCTCTAATGGTTTGTTCTTTGGGAAGGGGCTTGGAGGTTGGGTAACGAGGGGCGGAGCGGTACTCGTTTGCTCCCTGCTCGACTTTGTTAATGGCAACAAGAATGTCTCCCCTCTTTATAGGGTTAGGGCTCCTGAAAAACCTATCTCTAATGGTCTGTTCTTTGGGAAGGGGGCTTGGAGGGAGGGTAGCAAGAGGTTATTTATTCAAGACCAATTATTAATAAAAAATCAAGGGGCCGGAATATGATAGAGGCCTTCCCAAAATTTCAAATATTTTTCTCGGTCCATAACTTGATGATTGTGTCCAGGAGGCCATTAACGCTTTTCACGTCGTTCGGTGCCAAAGAGAATACCGCGAAGATACATTGAGAAAGCAGATTTTTCCTCTGTTCAGATGCTTCGTCATAAATCGCCCGACAGTTCTCAATGGTGCACTTGGTAGCTGGAGTCTTGATAAACATCTTGAAAATCTGTGAATCGGGAAAAGGAGAAATTTAGAGAAGATAGTAAAAATAGGAGCGACGACGCATCCATGTCAAAGTGCAAGCACATCGTCAAAAAGTGCGGGCGCTTCACTTTGCTCATGCACTGGCGTCAACGCCCCCTATAAGGAGGCGCAGAGGCGCTAACGCATCTTCCAAGGAAAGGATGGCGCCTCTATTTGGCATATTTGAAGCGGAATTAAATGAAAATGAGACTCACCTTGTTAATAGATGTAGGAAAAGGATTTCGCCGCTTTGATGTTTCTGACTGCGCTTTAAGAAGATGAAAATTAGGAGGGCAAAGGTGAAAAGTAAATTGTGAATTTTTAATTCACAAATTTGCCACCTTAAATAGTTTTTTCGAATGGAAATGATGGCCATTGCACACCACGATGTCACACGCCATAATCCCATCCGCCTCGCCCTCTCTCTCATTTAATGTTCTGACAATGGTAATAAATGATATAAGGTCAGACGTCGCTTCCCACAAAATGGTGCTACGTGTCAACGTCAAAATGCGCTTCGTGTCGTTTAGAGGGCGCTTTCCTTCCTTGACAGAGTGCTAACGTTTCATGATAGTTGTGCTAGCGCTTCGTCTCAGAGTGCTAGCACTTCTTACGGACGACGCAAGCTCTTCTGACTTAAGCGCCATTAATGCTAAACATTTGGGCAATAAATGTTCTTCCCGAAGGAGCGCCTCAAATAATCATTTCAAATGGAAATGATGTCCATACCATCCACGATGTCACTTGTGGCTTCACATTTAATATTCAGACGGCGCTTCGCACGAAATTGTGCTATGTGTCATTTGAAGGTGACGTGCCATATGGAAAGCGCCTTCCATTGCTTGACGGAGCGCTAACGCTTCTTGATAGTCGCGCTAGCGCGCCGTCTGCAACGTGATTGCGCGTCTTGTACGAAACGTTTGCGCTTCCTACCAAAGTGCTTACCCTGCTTACGCAAGCTTCATTAATGCTAAACATTCGGACAATAAATGGTTTCCCCGAAGGGGTGCCTCAAACAGCCTTTTCGATGGTCATTGCAAACCACGATGTCATGCACCGCTTCTCATTTAATGTTTTGACAACAGTAATAAATGATATAAGGTCAGGCGTCGCTTTGCACAAAAAAGGTGCTAAGTGTCATTTTTTAGGCGTTGTCCATTCCCTTAGGGAGCGCAACTGCTTCAACTAAGAGGCGCTGGAGTCCATAAAGGAATGGCATGCGCTTCCTTTACAGACGCGTAAGCGTTTCAGAAGACGAAGCACAATATAAAATGATTTGAATTGAGGTAATAATGGTATTTTCAAATGAAATGATAGCCATATCAATGCCAATGTCAGGAACGTATCCCCTGCGTTTCACACCACTTTGCCTTTCTGATTCTGTCAGTGGTAATTATGGATAAAGCGGGGTTAAATGAGGAAAATGTTGGAATGCCGTATCAGCCAAAATGGCGCTACGTGTCGAGCTCCTATCAATGGGCGCAGATACTTCTTTACGCCCGGGCGCATATCCCCAGCCCTCTCTCTCTCTCTCTCTATATATATATATATATATATATTTACACGTGGACCCTGCACATGCGATGCAAGTGGGAGCTGTTTATTTTGAGAATAAACGGCTACAAACTATCCAATGTTTTTTGTTTTTGACAATATATAATATCAAAAGCGATAAATATCTGAGCATGTAGTGACAACCACTACATTTATATTAGTGCAATAAGGGAGCAATTACATGACCAAAGAGTACATCCCCTGATATGCATGCTCATAATTGAGTAAATATGGCGCTACGTGTCGAGCTCCTACCAATGGGCGCAGATACTTCTCTACGCCCGGGTGCATATCCCCGGCCCTCTCTCTCTCTCTCTCTCTCTCTCTCTATATATATATATATATATATATATATATATATATATATATATATATACACACGTGGACCCTGCACATGCGATGCACGTGGGAGCTGTTTATTTTGAGAATAAACGGCTACAAACTATCCAATGTTTTTTGTTTTTGACAATATATACTTTTCATATCAAAAGCGATAAATATCTGAGCATGTAGTGACAACCACTACATTTATATTAGTGCAATAAGGGAGCAATTACATGACCAAAGAGTACATCCCCTGATATGCGTGCTCATAATTGAGTAAATAAATCTCAGGGTATAATTAGTTTTACTAAGAACTTTTAGCATTGGTGGTGGTACTAAAATTTTAGGCTCTCCATGCAGATATGTAACTCCTAAAGCCTGAAATAGCAGCCAATAAATAGAGGAGTTTAGAAATAGTTTATGAAGAGCAAAGGGATTAATAGTTAATACATTAAACTCGAAATAATGCTCAATTTGTGTGCATTTGGTGGACAGATTGTAGCCTTTGAAATAGTAGCCTCAACTTGTAATATTTGAGAAACAACAACATAATCATTGTCACTGACTGATTCTCTAAATTGAAACATTGAGCATTTTCTAATTACAAAGAGAGAGAGCATTGTTCAAGTGAGATATGGGCTTAACAAAGAAACTTTGAATCATACCCAACATCCATGGTAACAGCCCTAAGGAAACATAAGAGCGAAATTTCCTGTTTAATTTGGTATAATAATAAAATATGAATCATGCCCAACATCCATGTGCTAACAAAAAATAGGTTAACTGGTGACTTCAATGGACTTGAAAGACATTAAAAATTTTGCAAAATTGTCAACATGTCTAGAAAACACCAACCAATTTAGAGTGTCTGATTTTTTTTCCAATTCAAGAGTATCCCTTTCCTTGTTGATGTCATCATAAACCTTCCCTTCCTTAACCATACGCTTGTATAGAGTAAGAGGACCTGAAATGGGACATGATTATATGAAAATAGAACACATATCTAAAACTATAAAGGAAACTCCAAAACAATAATAACACTACTCAGCATCAAGTTATTTAGAAAAAAATTTGAGAACTCTTAGCGACTACTAACTGAAAGAAGGTTAATTGACATCTTTGGAACATGTAAAGTGGCTTCTAAAGAGAGATCACCAGCTTGTGCAGTTCCTTTCGCAATAACTGGAACATGGGATTCATCAGCTACATGAACATTACATGGTGTCATCATAAGGATAGAGTCTGGAATAAAGATATACGAGAGTTCATTCATGATGAAACTACCTCAACAAATACCAAACACTGCAACACTGGAGAAACTACGACTAAATATAGTCAACACAGTGGACAATTAGTTGTGCAAACCAGCACTTACGAAGATTTCACACACCATAGTCATAGTCCCAACAAGGATTCAACAACCATAACTGCATCTGAATTACTTCGGCAGTACTCCAGGGTAAAAGGAAACTGGCCCAAAAACCCTTCTAGTATCGACACTGCAGTAACTATAACAGCCACCAACATATGATGTGATACAATACCATTGTATGTTGTCTACACATGCCCCACACAGCAGGACATTCACAACAATACTGTTGAAAACCAGCTGGGATAGTCCCACACACGTCAGCATAATACCCAAAATCATATATAAAGCACCCTTAATTTTATATATACCGCTTGCAACACAAAATCATGGATTAAGCACCAATAAATATATGCAATATTCTACTATTACTATCTGCATATCAATTTACTAAAGCATACAAAAGCATACAACACTTCTTTGTTATGTGCATGTGTATGTGGGCATCAAACGGGTGTGCAGTGAAATGAGTAAAATTTTCCAATAGAAATAACCTTTTTCATAAAGATCAGCAATCAATACAGCCCACTGAAATCCTAGTAAAACCCTTTTAAAAAATAAAATTAGTGGAGAAATAAACACTTCTCAGTTTTGTCCATGTGTTTATGGGGCATCTGTTTGGGTCCAATGTTACATTTGTGTGGGCAGAGCAACTGACATCCCTAGGCCTATCCAAAAAAAATAAAAACTTACTTCCCAAGAGCTTTATGATGCAAAATGAGTCCCAGCCCAACACCATTGATCCCTGCAGACCATAATCCACAAAAACATCAGCACCATTTGGCAAATGTTATGAAGACACATATTCTAAAGATTTCTAAGAGAGAAGATTGGAACAAAACATAATTTCTATCATATGATTCAACACAGTTAACTGTTGAATCAGAAAATCGCCTTTGATTGCATTGAATGATAGGCTAAAGATCATGTTTCATGCCAATCTTATACACCTAAGATCTTTAAATCACAGTCCTCATATCAATGGTGCTTTCACAATAAACAGTTTCCGAAAATACCAAGTCTTTCATATAAACTATGCTCAAGAGCCAAGTACTCGTGTGCAAGTAATGGCTCCCCTTTTTTTGAGTTATTTTTTATGGTAATATCTACTCATCCATCACAATTCCGTACCTAAGAAATGGCTCATGACTTTGACGATTTAGATGAGTATACAATTCCACAAAGGCACCACTATGGGTACCTCGGTTTGCGCCTACAGGATTAGTGAAGGTGCCTATGTCTAAAACCCATGATTGCTTGGAATCAGATGATAGAGATCGTTTTCACCCCAATCTTCTACACAATTGATCTTGATATATTGAGCTTACCATGTTAATTTTTTTACTCCACGTGGTACAGATCCCAAAAAAAGTTGCCTAAAATCACATGGCTCAATTCTCTAATGTAATTTTTGGACATTTTTTGGGATCTGTGCCACGGGGAATAAAAAACTTACCATTTGATGTTAAGCTCATGGTGTCAAGATCTGTTGTGTGGAAGATTTGGGGTGAAAAATGATCTCAATCTACTTGATTCCAAGTAGTCAATGGGTTTTAGATGTAGCCGCTTAGTAATCCTGTAGGCGCGAACAGAGGTACCCAAAAATTATATTCAGAATACAGGCCGAAAGAATATTAAAAAAAGGTAACAACATTTGTTTGCAAATCCATGAACTGGACCATTGAACCTCCACCTCCTCAATAAAGCTCCGAAGAATCGCAACATATTCTAAACAGAGAGAATTCCACACTTGATCACATCACCCAAGCCAAGTTGTGCAATTGAATCGAAGTACCTTTAGTATCTGTCGAAGAAGTTTGATAATCAGATAGTGGAGATCTACTCACCTGGCTATCTATGTAATTCTATGTTCAAACTAGTCTCTTGGAGATTTGAAGTCGGTTTCATCATAGTAGTCCTTGTTGTTCTAGAATCTAGCTCCAATTAGCTTACTGTAATTTATTTTTAAAAACACCACCCATTTCTATGTTATAACAAAATTAATATCCATGCATTTGAAATATGAGAAAGGGATTGAAAGATGGATTACTTGTTGTTGGTGAAGTTGTCTGCAATTTAACGTATCCCCTTCCATTTTTTTTTTCTGGGGGACGCTCATAGCTTGTTGAAGTTTAGTTTGACATTGGGTAAATTACCTTTTCTCTCTCCTTATATTATTCTGGGCCCCTCCACTCATTGCCAATTGGTTTTGAGTTGCATGCACAGATTTATAATGGCATCGGAGCAGTCTCTTCTCCACTCCACATCACCCCCGTTCAATTGTCCATGTGATTTGGCTCAATCCTGCTAACACATGTGGGGGTTTGTTGAAGTTTAGTCCCACATTGGGTAAATTATTGCCTGGTCTCTCCCCTTATAATATCCTGGGCCCCTCCACTCACTGCCAATTGGTTTTGAGTTGGATGCACAGATTTATCATAGGTAAAGCTCTCGGATTCTGGCCAGATTCTTGGGAGAATTATTGAAAATTTGGGAAGTTCAGGGAATTCATAAAAAAAATTTAAACAATAGAAAATAAGGAAAAATTTAAATTAATATTACGACGTTCCCTATTTATTAAAAAGTCATTTTATTCGTTTGATGGATAAATCGCGATTAAAATGCAACTTTTAAAAAAGTCTCCAATTATTTTAACTAACGGAGATTGAAGTCAAAATACGGACCAATGTAATTTTAATAAAAATCTCCAAAACAATGGCATCGAAAACTGGCTTGAAATGATACTAATAGAAACCATTTACTAAGATTCATCAACACAAAATCTTCAATTTGTGTTAGCTCATCATCCATACATCAAATTACAGACCAACCAACCAGAAAAATTATAAATACATGCACACAACGTACACAAAAGTGATCACCCAGCCAAGTTTCACGAACAAGTCGGAGAGGAAAATTCGAAGTATTAGGCAAAACAATGGAAAGTTCAGGAAAAGTCAGTGAAAATTCGGGGGGATATTTTAAATTTAAGAAAGAAAAGTAACTTCAAAAAGTATTAGAAAGACGTTGAAAAAGTCACAATTTATTGAAAAAGTAGTGAATTAATCACATTTTTTTTCTTCAAAAAGTCAGATTTAAAAAATAATTTAAAGTTAGAATAGATAAAAAGAAGGTAAGAAGCTAATAATAAAACTAACGGGGGTTGGCGTAGTAGCCAGGACCACACCTTAAGAAGCGGAGGTTCTGATAATGAAAATGAAGTAGCAATAACAGGAGAGAAAGTCAACTGATGATCACTTAAGGGCAGTAAAATTTGCAATTATGTAATACTCACAAGAAAAATATTTGCCTCTAGGATAAATAAGTATTTGTAATATGTACAGGACCTTACCATTATGCATAGTATAAGTGATTTATATATGACACAATAGAAAGTGCTAGACATCTAATAGTGTGATTTATCATTCCTCTAATAAAGCCATTAAAAAGACATTAATAATAATGCTAAACAGAGGAAAAAGGGAAAAGGGCGAACCTGTGTTGAAGAGTCGGTGGAGCCCTGAGCTTTTTGAAGAGAGCTTTGGATAGGGCTTTTTAGCCAGAGGGGAAGAGAGAGATGTCTGGACTTCATCTTTAGTAATGCAGAGTAAGGGAAAAAAAGACATTGAATATCAAACCTTATGTTAAAAAATCTCTAAAATATTCAGACATCAAACCTCTAAAATAAAATGTACTATGGGAGTAGGAAAGTTTACCTTGAGAGGAGAGTAGAAAAAATTAGTGTTAAGAGTATCAAAATATATTTACAATAATTACAACCTCAAGAAACTTCTTATATATTGTTGATGGTATCAAAATATTTACAATAATTACAACCAAAAGTGAAGTGCTAACTGTCAAAATATTTATTTACTCAAAATTTCTTTTCAGATGATCTTTAATACAAGATTTGTGCTATTGTATTTTTATCATTTATGATGTTTCTTGTCTTGTTCATGTAAAGATGGTGATACATCTTCAATTGTTATGATGTTGACCTTTCTAGCTCCAGGTCCTCGAAAATCATCTTGAGCAGAATTTACTTGGAAAAGATATTCTTTGTTGAAACTATCGCGAGCAAAGTCTTTCAAAGATTTGACACCATCCTACATATGGTTAATAAGATAATGTTAGTAATTTCAAACAAGAATTGAGATATATAATTTTATATGATTCCTTATATTCAAATGAGATTGGAATAAAAATTAGTACTTTTAATTCTTTGGCGGTGCATGTGGTCATTTTTTCTACATGCTCTCCAAATATAGCAACCCACGTATTCAATGTGTTATCTGTAATCTAACGATGGACCTGAAACATTACGAAAAATATTTGTTAAAAATAATTAATGAGCATTGATTGAAGTTGTGTTTTGTCTATATACAATTACAAAATTATACCTTGGTTCTGTTATAGCAAGACATCGATGACATGTTAAGTCTATTTTTCCCATTTTTTTTGTACATATAGTACATGCATTGTACCATGGGTCAGCTTGTGTATTGACTTTTAAGACTGTTGCTTTGATCCAACACTTGATGTCTTATAAATATGAGTGTTCATTATGATATTGATTTTGAAAGTGAATAATTTCTTAGTAGAAGATTAGTGAATTTTTGTTTTACCTCTTGTTCTTCCAAAATTTGTTTGATGGTAAAGTTTAATTTTGAAGAACTTGAAGTACTTTTGAGACCATTTACCGTTTGTCGTAACTTCAATTCTTTCAATGTATCCATGTTTTGTAATGACCTGCGTAAGAATACTTTTAAAATACTAAAAAATTTAAGATAAGAAATATTCATTTGTAAGTAATGAATAAGATTTTCTTTTTTAAGGTAAGTAATATTCATATATAAATAATGAATAAGATTTTCTGATACCATAAACATAAATTTTCAACTTTAAGAATCCCCGAGTTTAGTATTTCGGTGAACGGTCTAGTGGGTAATGAAAATTCTGCAAAAGATATATAATTTGTTAGTTCATTTGTTGAAAAAAAGGAATCATAAGCAACTGTTGTTGAAAAAAAATTTATTTACCACTATCATAAGTGTGAACTTTGATATTTGTTGCAACGATAATTGACATATCTTATAACAACTGAGAAATGGTTTTACATTCATTCTTAGCTAGATCGTTCCACATAGTCAAAGTCATGGCTTCTAAGTTGTACTTGTTTGCATAAATAAAAATAACATATTAGAGAAAACAAAAAAGTTTGAATAGAAAGTAAATCTCGAATAGTTTTACCTTTGATCGAACATTCAAGACAATAGCAACAATATCTGAATAATTATATTACTTGTTAGATTATAATATTTATAATTTATTTTATTTTGGTTATCTCCAATACTGAGTTTGAGGTATTAATACTTGGAGCAAAAAGTAATACCTAAATTTTTGTTAGTATCCTGATATTATCGTAAACTTGGAAGAGGTGTGAATGTATATTCTTTATCAAACGACTGAAAACTCTCTTCTCCACTTTCTTGAATAGTTGTTCCATTATTGATTGTTATTTGAAATCGATCATTGGAATTATTGTACCTCGTATATATCAATTTTATTGTAGCATTTGAAACATAATAAGACTTTTCCCAAAAAAAGTTGCGGTTCGTGAACATCGATATGCTCGTTGAATACCGTTGCTTGAATTTTAGTGTGCTAAAAAAATGATATTTCTTGAATTAGACATTGAAAAGAAATAAATTAAAAAATAAACGAATCAATATAATATTTTATTACCTGCTCATCAATAAATATTATGTGCAAATATTGATGTTCATTCTGTGTGGACGAGACCTTTTCGAATAACTTTGATTTTCATTGTGCACTCGATCTTCCCTTCTTGCAGCTTTGCAATAAATTTATATTTTCTAACCATCTGCTTATTGTTATGTAAGAATTAATAAGAATAATAATCAATCAATTTTAACTAAAAAATATGTAATTGGGGAACAATAGAGAAAAGTTAGAACCAAAGAAATCTATCAAAGCAATTAATAAAATTTTATATATATATATATATATATATATATATATATATATATATATATATATATATATATATAATAGATACATACCTTTGAATGAAGGTCCTATTGCTTTGCAATGGTGAATAATTCATGATACACAACATTTTATGCATATGTATTTCTATCCCTCTTGGTTTTGCTTGATCTAATCCATGCTTTTAGCTGAATTCATGAATTTTGCTCTTGATAATGCATCATATAATTGTCATAGCAAGCTGGGGAAGATGTAATCCGACATTTTCTAATGTTTGTCCTTGTGTTTTGTTTATTGTCATAGCAAAACACAATCTAATCGGGAATTGTAAATGGATTTTTCTTATTTTTGGAGGCCTGAAGAGGAATCCGTGGCAAAAATACTCTTTCCCCATAAATTGCCCAACTGCTATCTCAGCTTCAATCACATTTGGCTTGAATTCCTTATAAACAAGCCGAGTATCATTACATAAGCCTGAAGAAGGATCAATAATTCTAAGTAAAATGATTGGACAATTTTTTTTGGGATGAGCTCATGTGGTGATAGTCCATTTGGAGTTAGGCTATATAGAAACTTTTATGGATGATTTTTTGTTGTGTCGTCAAGAGATGAATCGAAACTATAGTATTTCACAGCGGAGCCTCGATACTTGTCAATCAACATTGAGTTGATGTCATCAACAAATTCATATTTCGAAGCAAGTATTGTCTGACTTGTCATGAATTTCGAAGAATAAACATTTGTTTGAAGATTTGGAAATATATTTCAATCAATTTTATTTTTGAATTCGTGTCATCATCATGGTTAATGATCATATCATTCGGGATGCAGATCAAATCTCCATTAATATGTTGCTCTTCATCGTCACCAATACGCAATATGAAATTACAAAATGATGGGACAATTTTCACTCTCATATTCTCTTTCAATTGTAGCTTTTCTAATGTATGCCATAACAATGACATCACTAAACTTGCATCAATTGCTTCTTCCATTATACTTTGGCTAAGTACTGGAAGTGTTTGTCGAAAATCTCTCCCAAAAATGATAACTTTACCACCGAATGATAATTTTGAGTCCATAATATCTTATAATATCCGGTCTAATGCTTCAAATGCCTGTCTTTTTGCCATGGAAGCTTCATCCAAAATTATTAACTTTGCCCTTCGTAATAACTATGCCAGACTGCTTTGTTTCGATATATTGCAGTTGGAGGATTCTTCAATATTGATTGGAATTTTAAATCGTGAATGTGCAGTTCCCCCGCTTGGCATAATAGATGCTGCAACTCTTGATGTTGCACTGGTGATTGTTATTAATTGTTTAGATTTCAATTGAGCAAAAAACACCTTATATAAATAAGTTTTCCCTGTTCCACAGGGGCCATCAAGGAAAAATGCTCCAGGTTCGTTGCTAGTTATTCTTGACATTATAATATTGTATGCTTTCTTCTTATCTTTATTAAGTGTTGAAATACTACGCAAATCTCCATCGGAAACGACAATAGCCAATTCTTCATTTATTTCCTTCAAGTTTGTTCTCTCTGGAGCAGTGGTGTACTTATTTCATGAAGATCATAATTTTTGATACTCTTTCCCATTGATTCTAAAGAATGAACTAATGTTTTGTAACACATGATGAAATCATTTCTTCGTTGATGGTCTCCGTGTTTTTATAGTCTTTAGCCACTGCCTCATAATGTTCTTCCGACAACTTTCTAATATCCCTTGGTGCACAATATACTAATATCGTAGCAAACAACCGGCGCAAACTAAATGATATTAGAAATAATGAAGCTTTCGATAAACATTCTGAGATATGTTGTCAGACTCAAAAAGGCCATGCAGCTGAGCTTACTAACGGAATGTAGAACATTTAACTTCACTTACTTTTAATAAATCTTCAAATGTTGCAGCCCCTCAAATATGATTAAGCAACAACCTTAAATAATATCTTTCACCTTCAATTGGATTTGCAACTACAATTCTTCCTATTCATTCTTTAGATTGTCTACGACGCTAATATTTTTCTGACGCATGTCATACATAATGTTAAGGAAATTCCCAATAGAGATATTTTTGAGCTTCTGGATCTGTTTGGTTCATGAGAAAATATTTTGTTAACATTGATTTTCCTGCAATTTCATTAGCAATCACATTTGTCAGATCCGCGCTTTCCCGAAATGTATCCAATTGCATATTTAGTAGATGGAGATGCAAATTATTCACAGATGGATACATTTCACTTAAGGGCAAAGCCATATATTCTCCACATTGCTTTTTGAAGACAAGCCCATCTTGCTGCTTGAAATTGTTGGATTTCGTCAATCACTTCACCATCACTGTTAGAAGTAACATGAAAAGTAACGTGATCAGGACCTTTGTATATATACTTATATAAATATTTTACAGCTTAGATGGTGGAACAAATTTCTACATTTATATGTGACAATTGAATTTCGCAAGCATATATAGATTATATGGTACAACCCATTGATTATCTAACATTACATTTCGAACTTTCACCGTTTCTCCATTATCTCTACGCCTATAGATTGGATATGAGTCTTGTCTTTGTGTTGTATAATCGCACAATGGGCGAGGATAATGATTTTTACAATACCCATTATTCATACATGAATTATTTGGATTTAAGCA
The DNA here is from genome assembly GCA_021018995.1 of Chloranthus sessilifolius. NCBI lineage: Eukaryota > Viridiplantae > Streptophyta > Magnoliopsida > Chloranthales > Chloranthaceae > Chloranthus > Chloranthus sessilifolius. The sequence continues at coordinate 6,336,564 of CM037590.1, forward strand.
TCCACAAGGCCGATGCATCATATGTTTAATGACCAGGTTATAGAGATGGGGATGTTTTTATTGATTTGGAAGTTCTGCATTTATGAAATTATCATATTGATTTGGACTGGTAATCTTATACTTTGGTTATAAAATTATTAGCAAATGACCATGCGAAAGACCTCTCTTCTGAAATTCAATCACGTAAAAGTATGCGGCAACCTGACCAAATATATTTTTTCTTAAACAAATCATGCTTTAATTCTTGAAGTTTTGCTCTAAAATTTTTTGCTATTAAATCAGGTCTATTTTGAGCCTCTTCTCTTGTATTCAATTCTTTTGTGATCTTTGGCCAACTAGGATTACATGTCAGGGTAAGAAAAAGATATGATTTACCAAACTGATGAACTAATAACATTGCATCAAGTTATCGACGACGCATATCTCGCGGACCTCCGATAAAAGAAACAAGCAAAACGATTCTTCATCCAATCTTGTAAGGTCGAGTTTGTCCAAGTGTAACATTGACGACAATTCCTTGATACAAATAAGCACGGATCTTGTCTTGTTTTTTTCTAAAGAAGTCCAAACGGGTACTTTCAACCTTTATATACATATCAACAACAAATTGTTGAAATAGATGACCAATACGTAACAGAATAGAAAGCTTCAGTTGGCCTAATTTGCAACTGGTAACAATAAAATTCTCGACATGAAATATTATCCTTTTTATAATGTTTTTGTTTTGAACCTATGAAATAAAATATTATCAATGATTCAAATAATTTAATAATATATATAAATTATAAAATATTTAAATATCTTAAAAATATGAATTCTTACGTTGAGTTTCATGCTGCAGTGTAAAGATATTTCAGCATGAGTGTCCAATAAGGAGTATGGATTTCATCACGTGTAGTCTTCTTTTTTGATGAATCTATCTTTTTAATACCTTCATGCCAACCGTTATCTCCATAAGGGAATAAGAGGGGATATTGTAGTGGATCATAACAACAAAAAAAATGTTGAACTTTGTGACTCACACCTGAATGACCATATACAATGATATCACGTCCTCCAATTGTACAATTACGATTATCTTCTACCCATATTGCTGCAACTTGTGATACAGATGGAACATTATAAATTCTTTGATCTAGCTCAACATCACTTCTGATTACGGTCTTTTGATTCTTGATTGAGGATGTCTTTCAATTGAGGATGTTGCATACAGATTCACTTGCAATATATCCAGTAGTTTCATGTGTATGTTTGCTTTAAATTTGGCTGATGTTTTCAATCTATTCTCGACCTCATATTCCGTATCATAGAAATATAAATGCAAATAAGATGGTCGACCATCTTGTGACAATAATTCATTGATATAATGATGCATTTGACCTTGAGCCTTGAAAGTATATGTACCTCAATTATTTTTACTCAAACTTGTCATATTTTACACCAAGAGAAGTAAATGCACAATTGTTGTATGTTCTAACATACTTCCTGAACTCAACTGCTTCGTTACTTTCGAACGTAAACGAAGTATGCAACTCCTTAGGAATTGGATTAGAAGCTAAAACAACTTTTTCTTGAGCACAACAAAAACCTTTTGATTCATAAGGAAACTTTTTGGCACCACAAAATGTGCATGAGAATCGAACAGTGAGAATGAAAGCTTCAGTTGGAATCATCTCAGATGATAGATATTTGTGGATTGCATATCTTGCAGTGATTAAAATTATAAGTAATTGTTAACTAGATTATCTTTTCTAAGTGCCTGATTATAGGAAGGAAGCATATATTTGTTAGGTATTTTTTATGGAGTATTATTCGTTTCCCTCGATGCTTTCGATTTACTTTCAATTTATGAGTTTACAGGCTGGAACTTTTTGTTGAAGCAATTTTCTTTATATTTCAATTCATGATATCTCCTTTGTCAGTATTCTCGACTTTTCTAAAATAATTTCTTTCATTGTCGTATCTAACACAATACAAAAGTAATTAGTTCTATCTATCATGGACTTCAAGATTTTATTATAATATAATATATGCACTTATCATTTTCTTTCATTTCGAAACTTTTTGTAACACTCATTTTGATTTAATGATATCTTTTCCGTTGATATTCTCGACGCCTAGAAGCAATATTGTCATTCCCTTTTCCTTTCATTTGATTAATCGAAAAAACCGTTTGAGCATCACTTACAAATAAAATTTAATTTACATTCTGTAACATGAAAACATAAAAATTCAAGTATGGTTTTAGTACTCCAAGAACTTATGCAATACTTAATAAAGTATCAAAAGTTCATTATAATATACTTGCTCTAGTTTTGTTGGGTTCTCTTATTCGCAAACTTCTCTTTATCAAAATAATTAGTGTTCCAAATAGTTGATACCTTTTCGTAACTAATTTTTTTTTCTCTGTCTTTTTTTGTTGCGCCATCCATTCGGTTTTCTTTTAAATTAACAATACCAACTTTTACAGTTGAAGGAAACATGAAGGCTATATTAACATATACAATCGAAGTAAGCATTTACTAATTTCTAATAGATATTAAAAATATCATAATATACTTGCTTTACTACTATCAAGTTCTGTTATCTTCAAGCGTTTCTCTTTTTCAAGGTAATTGGTGCTCCAATTAACGGCCGTCTCTTTATAAATAACTTTTTTTTCCCTTGTTTTTTTTTTCTGTCGCAACGTCTTTTTCTTCCATTACATTAACAATATCAGCTTTCATAAATGAAGGAGATATAGAACCTATGTTATAAGATACACATTTTAAATAAGTATTTAAACAAATTATTCGTAAGTTATCGATGAAAAAATATATATTTTTAAATATTATAATCTTGTTGAATTGCTTTTCTTTCGGCGACAATTGCATTTTTTTTATATACGCATCCCTTTGTCTCACGTGAATTCTATCATTTTATTGTTCCGTTAACCGAGCATAATATTCTCTTTGAATCTGACGCCGATGTTCTAGTTTCATATCTAATAATAGAATACAAATTATTATATTATATTAAATAGTTATTAGTCAACATCTTCTAAGACTTTCAATGAAGGAGCACATTACTATGTTTTTCTTGTTGTTGACATCCATCCTCCATGCTTTGATTCCCTTGAATTATTATTCTATATGAACAATGACATTTAAAAAATAAAATTATTTGTTTGCAGCAAACATTTTGTACAAATGATATATACATCACAATAGTTGCATTCTCATTCTAGAGTATAGTGAAAGTGAAATTATATGTAGTTTTTAACTTAGAAGTACGTAAAATTTTATATATGATATTTAATTAAAGTAATTCTCTGTTCAAGGCACCAAACCAAAGCTAATATCTTTATAATATAAAAAATAAATAGTAACATAACACTCAAACAATGTATAGAAATATCTGACTAAACATGAAACATCCCAGCTAGCAAAAAGAATGCTCATCAAGTTATAGAAAAATTATTTTATAAGTAACAAAAGGAAGACCAATCAAGTTATCAAAAGGAAAATCAACTTAAGAAAAAAAGGTAAAATAGTATCTCTATGCTTACCTTAGCCAATTACATTATCTATCTGGTCAAAGGCTATCTACAACAGACTCCCGAGATATAATACACCCAACAAAAAATTATTACCCTTCCAAAATAGCCTTCGTCTTTGTTCAGTTCAGTCATTGTCCCTATCATGCGTGATAAAATGTCTCTCATTACAGCCAACATGTTAAATATTCAGTTATTGTTGTGTTATATTATTGACAAAACAATATAATATTCAGTTATTGTCGTGCTTGTGAACGTCGTAACTATGCTTATTGATCTTATTTATAGAATTATTATATAATAATATAAATCACTTTATTTAGCTATTATCTTAACATCATCATTTAAATAATTGAACTTTTTGGTCATTTATAATTTTTCTTGCAAAATAATTTTTGCTAAAATTTCGTTCAAAGTGAAAATATCACATCAACTTTTTTTCATATTTCTTTCGAACTGAATGTAGATAAAAGATTCACATGCTACATGCTGAAGTAGGAGAAGAGGAAGACAATGAAAAACTTAAAAGTCATTCACAACACGTTCTATAAGATAATTATATTACTAATGAACAATGTCAAATATGTACTTCAAAACCTAGAGCAATAGTTTTCACAAAAAGATATAGGAGGATTTAAAATATTTACAGAACCCAAAATTCTCTACTAAATACATATCAGTAAACTATCCCCTTACTATTCGCCTAAAGAACCTACATGTATTTCCTATGATCAGTACACCCTTGGGCTCGTAAAGCCAATATTTTTTGTATCATTTCCTCCCACTTTATCGTAAACACCATCTCAATATCATCTCCAACTTCTTCTTGGGGATGTGCTCCCTCCTTATCTTGATCCTTAAAAGATGACTCACCTGCTAATTCATCGAAAATGCTAATTTTGAAGAACTCCAACCACATTTCTTGAAAGATCTTTGATTTCTTTTTCATATTTAAATCCATGGTAGACACCAATGGTGATGATGCATATTTAAAGAGAGCTTGATACTCTCAAGCATTTATCCAATTGTAGCGCCTTTTCCTTTTATAATGAGGTGGCGGTATAAAAATTGAATCATCAGTTTGGGTACTCCTAGCTGCCAATCGTATAGATTTGGGAGGATGTACTTGTTTCCTAGCTATCATTTTCCTTCGCAGCATAGTTCCTAACCATCAAGGAACATGCACCCGATCACAATGATATTGAATAGGAAATTGAATAATGTGATATAAGTTTATTTCTACAATATAAACTTCGATGCAACTATTTTACTTTATAATTAATCATTTATGGTTAAATAGTCCATTGAGTAAGCATGACAGAAAGTTTGAAAGGAAAAAAATAATGTATAGCTTAAGAGCTTTTCAAGATCATTTTCAAGGGTAGTTATGGGTTTTGATATTTAATAATAATAATAACATTACAACTGAAGTGACTCGATAGAAATGCTAGAAAAGGCATATCCTAAACATGAAAAATTGATTAAGCTTAAAAAAATTATAAATAAAGTTCAAGATATAAAAAGTGTATATGTTTGGTTAAATTATACTAATTTTTTTTAGTATATGCAATATTTGAGGAAAGGAGACCGTATGTAAGTAAACCATAAATATATAAATGACTGATTATTTTCTACTATCAATTTATAAAACTCTGAACCAAAGCAGATGAATCTAGTCCTAGAGCCATGAAACGCAAATCAGTCTTTGTATCCTATTAGTTAGAATACAGTTTGCAAACCAAAAGGACGGTTGGCTCTTCGAAAGATTAAAGACTGGAATGAGGCGGGTATTTCAAAATTATTTTAGTCCTGGGTGAAGCAGGGAGATTCTCTATGAGCTCATTGGGTTAAGGCCACATATATTGAGGATCTAGACATTTAGAACTGTTTTATTTCGAATGATTCATCGTGGAGTTGAAAAGGACTGATGATTATTTTAGTCCTTGGTGCCGCAGGGAAATTCTCTATGAGCTCATTGGGTTAAGGCCAAATATATTGGAAATCTAGACATTTAGAATTATTTTATTTCGAATGATTCATCTTGGAGTTGGAAAGGACTGATGATAGGTAGAGATAGAGTGCAGGAGAACAATATATATGTTCTGAGAGATGGCTCTGGGATCAGCTTCTGGTTTGATCCTTGGGTCAAATGCCAATTCATTATTCATAAGTATAGCAGATGATTGATCGCCCAATCGGGGATTGAGGAATCGCCTTTTGGGGGAGACATTATTGATAATGGAGCTTGGAACCTTCCGGCTGTAAGTACTATTAAAATGGAGCAGGTCTGGAAAGATGTAAATAAAGTTCCAATTCCGTTTGATGGGGCAGAAGATAATTTAGTGTGGGAACCGGGTATAAATGGAAAATTAAGTTTGTGATCAGCTTTGTCAATCATTAGAGATTCTAAACCTCCTGTAGATTGAAACCTATTCATTTGGAGTGGAGAAAATATTCCCAAACAGTCCTTTTATGTGTGGCTAGCAATAAATTATAAACAATTGACTATAAATAGCCTCAGTATGCGAGGAATGATAATTCCTTCGACATGTGTGTTTTGTTGGAATTGTGGAGAGGACATAGATCACCTATTCTTCTCTTGCGAGTACCCTTCTTGGATTTGAACGAAATTACATTTCTATGAGACCTTTTACCAAACGACTTAAATGCATATTTTAATGAGTCAAATCTTACAAAGCATTTTCTCATACAGCAAGAATACATACTAGGAGCCTTTGGCAGCACTTCGAGATGGGCATATTGTATGAGAAAATGCTTTGTAAGATTTGACTCATTAAAGTATGCTTTCAAGTTGGTTGGTAAAAGGTCTCAAAGAAATGTCCTATTGAATATCATAGTAGAAACAAACTTTTATCACACTATTCAATTTCCTATTGAATATCATTGTGATTGAGTGCATGTTCCTTGATGGTTAGGAACTATGCTGTGAAGGAAAATGACAGCTAGGAAATAAGTACTTCCTCTCAGATCTATAAGATTGGCAGCTAGGAGGACCCAAATTGATAGTTCAATTTTTGTACCACCACCTCCTTATAAAAGGAAAAGGTGCTGCAATTGGATGAATGCTCGAGAGTATCGAGCTCTCTTTAAACCTGCATCATCACCATTGGTGTCTACCATGGATTTAGATATGAAAAAGAAACCAAAGATCTTCCAAGAAATGTGGTCGGAGTTCTTCAAAATTTGTATTTTCGAGGAATTGGCAGGTAAGTCATCTTGTAAGGATCAGGATAAAGAGTTAGCACATCCCCAAGAAGAAGTTGTGGATAATATTGGGATGGTGTTTGCGATAGAGTGGGAGGAAATGATACGAAAAATATTGGCTTTACGAGCCCAAGGGTGTACTGATCATAGGAAGTACATGTATGTTCTTTAGGCGAATAGTAAGGGGATAGTTTACTGACCTGTATTTAGTAGAGAATTTTGGGTTCTGTAAATATTTTAAATCCTCCTATATCTTTTTGCGAAAACTATTGCTCTCTGTTTTGATGTACATATTTGACATCTCCCATTAATAATATAATTATCGTATAGAAAGTGTTATGAATAACTTTTGAGTTTTTCATTGTCTTCCTCTTCTCGTACTTCTTCAGCTTGTAGCATCCGAATCCTTCATCTATATTCAGTTTGAAAGAAATATGGAAAGAAGTTGATGTGATATTTTCACTTTGAACAAAATTTTAGCAAGAATTGCTTTGCAAGAAAATTATAAATGACCAAAAAGTTCAACTATTTAAATGATGATGTTAAGATAATAGCTAAATAAAGTGATTTATATTATTATATAATAATTCTATAAATAAGATCAATAAGTCATAGTCACGACGTTCACAAGCACGACAATAACTGAATATTATATTGTTTTGTCAATATAACACAACAATAACTGAATATTTAACATGTTGGCTGTAATGAGAGACATTTTGTCACTCATGACAAGGACAATGATTGAACTGAACAAAGGCGAAGGCTATTTTGGAAGGGTAATAATTTTTTGTTGGGTATATTATATCTCGGGAGTCTGTTGTAGATGGACTTTGACTAGCCTTCTTTTTGCTTGCTGGGATGTTTCATGTTTAGTCAGATCTTTCTATACTTGTTTCAGTGCTATGTTATTATTTATTTTTTACATTATAAAGATATTAGCTTTGGTGCCTTGAACATAGAACTACTTTAATTATATATCATATATAAAATTTTGCGTATTTCTAAGTTAAAACTATATATGATTTTACTTTCACCATACTCTAGAATGTGAATGCAACTATTGCGATGTATAATATCATTTGTACAACATGTTTGTTTCAAACAAATAATTTTATTTTTTAAATGTCATTGTTCATATAGGATAATTCAAGGGAATAAAAGCATGAAGGATGGATGTCAACAATAAGATAAACATAGTAATCTGCTCCTTCGTTGAAAGTCTTAGAAGATGTTACTAATATCTATTTAATATAATATGATAATTTGTATTTCATTATTATATATGAAACTAAAACGTTGGCGTCAAATTTGAATAGAATATTACTCTCGGTTAACGGAACAACAAAAAGATAGAATTCGTGTGAGACAAAGGGAAGCGTATATTTAAAAAAAAAAAAAAATTGCAGCCAAAAGAAAAGTAATTCAACAAGGTTATAATATTTTTAAAAAATATATTTTTTCATCGATAACTTGCGAATAATTTGTTTAAATACTTATTTAGAATGTGTATCTTATAATATCAGTTCTATATCTCCTTCATTAATGGAAGCTGGTATTATTAATGTAATGAAAGAAAAAGATGTTGCGACAGAAAAGGACAAGGGAAAAAAAGTTATTTATGAAGAAATGGCTTCTAATCGAAGCACCAATTACTTTGAAAAAGAGAAAAGCTTGAAGATAACAAAACTTGACAGTAGTGAAGCAGTTATATTATGATATTTTAATATCTATTAGATATTAATAAATGCATACTTTGATTGTATATGTTATCTTATAATATAGCCTTCATGTCTCCTTCAACTGTAGAAGCTGATATTGTTAATTTAAAAGAAAACCTGAAGGATGGCGCAACAAAAAAAAGACAAAGGGAAAGAAAAATTAGTTATGAAAAGGTTGCAACTATTTGGAACACTAATTATTTTGAAAAAGAAAAGTTTGGAAATAAGAGAACCAAACAAGACTGAAGCGGGTATATTATAATGAGCTTTTAATATTTTATTAAGTATTGCATAAGTTCTTGAAGTACTAAAAACATACTTGAATTTTTATGTTTTCATGTTACAGAATTTAAATTAAATTTTATTTGTAATTGATGCTCAAACCTTTTTTTTGATTAATCAAATGAAAGGAAAAGAGATTGACGATATCGTTTCTAGGCGTCGAGAATATCAACGGAAAAGATATCATGTAATCAAAATGAGTGTTACAAAGAGTTTTTGAATTGAAATAAAAATGGTAAGTGCATATATTATATTGTGATAAGATCTTGAAGTCCATGATATATAGAACTAATTACTTTTTTATTGTGTTAGTTACGACAATGAAAGGAATTATTTTAGGAAAACGTTGAGAATACCGACGAAGGAGATAACATAAATTGAAATATAAAGAATTGTTTCAACAAAAAGTTGAAGACTGCAAGCTCAGAATTCGAAAGCATCGAGGAATATGAATAATACTCAATCAAAACAATTCTCATGCATATTTTGTGGTGTCAACAAGTTTCCTTATGAATCAAAAGGTTTTTATTCTGCTCAAGAAAAAATTGTTTTAACTTCTAATCCAATTCCTAAGGAGTTGCATACTTTGTTTACGTCCGAAAGTAATGAAGCATTTGAGTTCATGAAGTATGTTAGAACATACAACAACAATTATGCATTTACTTCTCTTGGTGTAAAATATGATAAAAGTCGGAGTAAAAATAATAGAGGTACATATACTTTCAAGTCCCAAGGTCAAATGTATAACTATATCAATGAATTATTGCCACAAGATGGTCGGTCATCTTATTTGCGATTATATTTCTATGATATGGAACAGATCGAGAATAGATTGAAACTAATGGATAGCTTGCAAGTGAATCCGTATGCAACATTTTTTCGGCAATTGAAAGACATCCTCAATCGAGAATCAAAAGATCATGATCAGTAGTGATGTTGAGCTAGATCAAAAAATTTATAATGCTCCATCTGTAGCACAAGTTGCTTGCAATTTGGGTAGAAGATAATCTTAATTGTACAATTGGAGGACGTGATATCATTGTATATATTCATTCAGGTGCGAGTCACAGAGTTCAACATTTTTTGGTTGTTACGATCCACTACAATATCCCCCTCTTATTCCTTTATGGACATAATGGTTGGCATGAAAGTATTAAAAAATTGATTCATCAAAAAAGAAGACTACACATAATGAAAGCCCTACTCAAAGTTCATTAGGAACGCATACTGAAATATCTTTACCCGATTCAATTGAAGATCTACTGCAGCATGAAACTCAACGTAAGAATTCATATTTTTAAGATATTTAAGTATTTTATAATTTATATATATTATTAAATTATTTGAATCATTAATAATATATTTTCATTTCATAGGTTTAAAACAAAAACGTGGTAAAAAGGATAATATTTCATGTTGAGAATTCTACTGCTACAAGTTGAAAATTTGGCCAACTGAAGCTTCTATTATGTTACGTACTGGTTGTCTATTTGTTGCAACAATTTGTAATTGATATGTATATAAATGTTGAAAATATCCGTTTGGACTTCTTTAGAAAAAAACAAGACCAGGTTCGTGTTGATTTGTATCAAGGAATTGTCGACAGTGTTACACTTGGGCAATCTCGAGCTTCCAAGATTGGACGAAGAATTATTTTGTTTGCTTCTTTTATCGGAGGTTAGCGAGATATGCGTTGTCGTTTTCTTGACGCAATGTTATTAGTTCATCAGTTTGGTAAACTCTATAGTTTCTTACAACGACATGTAATCCTGGTTGGCCAGAGATCACAAAAGAATTGAATACAAGAGGCTCAAAATAGACCTGGTTTAATAGCAAGAGCTTTTAGAGCAAAACTTCAAGAATTAAAGCATGATTTGTTTATGAAAAATATATTTCGTTAGGTTCTTGCATACGTTTATCTGATTGAATTTCAGAAGAGTGGTCCTCCGCATGCTTATTTTCTTATAATTTTAGTACCAAAGTATAAGATTTCCAGACCAGATCAATATGATAATTTCATAAGTGCTGAACTTCCAAATCAACAGAAGCATCCTCATCTCTATGATTTGGTCATTAAACATATGATGCATGGGCCTTGTGGATACTTAAATCCAAATAATGCATGTATGAAGAATGGGTATTGCAAAAATCATTATCCTCACCCATTGTTCGATTATACAACACAAAGACAAGACTCTTCCAATCTATAGGCGTAGAGATGATGGAGAAAAGGTGAAAGTTCGAAATGTGATGTTAGATAATCAATGGGTCGTACCATATAATCCATATCTACTTGCGAAATTCAATTGTCACATAAATGTAGAAATTTGTTTCACCATCAAAGCTATAAACTATTTATATAAGTATATATACAGAGGTCCTAATCGCGTTGCTTTTCATGTTACTTCTAACATTGATTGTAAAGTGATTGACGAAATCCAACAATTTCAAGCAGCAAGATGGGTTTGCCCTCAAGAAGCAATGTGGAGAATATATGGCTTTGCCCTAAGTGAAATGTATCCATCTGTGAATAATTTGCATCTCCATCTACTAAATATGCAATTGGTTACATTTTGGGAAAGCGAGGATCTTGCAAATGTGATTGCTAATGAAATTTCAGGAAAATCAATATTAACAGAATATTTTCTCGTGAGCCAAACAGATCCAAAAGCTAAAAAATATCTCTATCGGGAATTTCCTTAACATTATGTATGACATGCGTCTGAAAAATATTTGCGTCATAGACGATCGAAAGAATCAATAGGAAGAATTGTAGCTGCAAATCTGATTGAGGTGAAAGATATTATTTAAGGTTGCGTAATCATATTCGAGGGGCTACAACATTTGAAGATTTATTAAAAGTGAAGTTAAATGTTCTACATTACGTCAGTGTACTCAGTTGCATGACCTTCTTGAGTCTGATAAGTATACTGTGCACCAGGGGGTATTAGAACATTGTGGGAAGAACATTATGAGGCAATGACTGAAGACTATAAAAACACAGAGACCTAGTATAATGTGCACCAGGGGATATTAGAATGTTGTGGGAAGAACATTATGAGGCAATGGCTGAAGACTATAAAAACACAGAACCATCAACGAAGAAATGATTTCATCACGTGTTACAAAATATTTGTTCATTCTTAGAATCAATGGGAAAGAGTATCAAAGATTCATCATGTGTTACAAAATATTAGTTCATTCTTATAATCAATGGGAAAGGGTATCAAAGATTATGATCTTCTTGAAATAAGCAACACCATTGCTCCAGAGAGGAACAAACTTGAAGGAAATTAATGAAGAATTGGCTATTGTCGTTTCCAATGAAGGTTTGTGTAGTTTTTCAACACTTAATAAAGATTAGAAGAAAGCATACAATATTATAATGTCGAGAATAACTAGCAAAGAACCTGAAGCATTTTTTCTTGATGGCCCCGGAGTAATAGGGTAAACTTATTTATATAAGACGGTTCTTGCTCAATTGAGATCTAAACAATTAGTAGCAATCGCCACTGCAACATCAGGAGTTGCAGCATCCATTATGTCAGGCGGGCGAACTGCACATTCACGATTTAAGTTCCATTCAATATTGAAGAATCCTCCAACTACAATAATATCGAAACAAAGCGGTCTAGTTATTACGAAGGGCAAAGCTAATAATTTGGGATGAAGCTTCCATGACAAAAAGACAAGCATTTATAGCATTAGACTGGATATTACAAGATATTATAGACTGAAAATTATCATTCGGTGGTAAATTTATCTTTTTTTAGGGAGATTTTCGACCAATACTTAGCCAAAGTACAAAGGAAGAAGCAATTGATGCAAGTTTAATGATGTCATTGTTATGGCATAGATTATAAAAGCTACAATTGAAAGAGAATATGAGAGCGAAAATTGACCCATCATTTTGTAATTTCTTATTGTGTATTGGTGATGGCGAAGAGCGACATATTGATGGAGCTTTGATCCGCATCCCGAATGATATGATCATTAACTATGATGATGACACGAATTCAAAAATGAAATTGATTGAATATATTTCCAAATATTCAAACAAATGCTTATTCTTTGGAATTCATGACAAGTCGGGCAATACTTGCTCTGAAAAATAAATTTGTTGATGACATCAACTCAATGTTGATTGACAAGTATCCAGGCTCCGCTGTGAAATACTATAGTGTGATTCATCTCTTGATGACACAATAGAAAATCATCCAGAAGAGTTTCTATATAGCCTAACTCCAAATGAACAACCACCACGAGTTTCTATATAGCCTAACTCCAAATGAACAACCACCACATGAGCCCATCCTAAAAAAATTGTCCAATCATTTTACTTAGAAATATTGATCCTTCTTCAGGCTTATGTAATGGTACTCGGCTTGTTTGTAAGGAATTCAAGCCAAATGTGATTGATGCTGAGATAGCAATTGGGCAATTTGTTGGGAAAAGAGTATTTTGGCCTCGGAATCCTCTTCAGCCCTCCGAAAATAAGAAATATCCATTTATATTTAAGAGGAAACAATTCCCAATTAGATTGTGTTTTGCTATGACAATAAACAAAGTGCAAGGGCAAACATTGGCAAACAATAGAAAATGTCGGATTATATCTTCCCCAACCTGTATTTTCTCATGGACAATTATATGTTGCATTTTCAAGAGCAAAATCTATGAATTCAGTTAAAGCATTGATTAGATCAAGCAAAACCAAGAGGGATAGTAGTACACATACACGAAATGTTGTGTATCGTGAATTATTCACCATTGCAAAGCCATAGGACCTCCATTCAAAGGTATGCATATATTATATTTATTTAATTTTATTAATTGCTTTGGTTAGACTTTTCTCTATTGTTCCCCAATTACATATTTTTTTAATTAAAATTGATTGATTATTATTCTTCTTAATTCTTACATAACAATAAGCAGATGGCTAGAGAATTTTTTTTTCAAAGCTGCAAGAAGGGAAGACTGGGTGCACAATGAAAATCAAAGTTATTCGAAAAGGTTCCGTCGAGAAGTCCACACGGAATGAACATCAATATTTGCACCTAATATTTATTGATACGCAGGTAATAAAATATTATATTGATTCATTTATTTTTTAATTTACTTCTTTTCAATGTCTAATTCAAAATATTTTATTTTTTTAGCACACTAAAATCCAAGCAACGGTATTCAACGAGCAAATCAATGCTTATAAACCACATTTTCTTCTAGGAAAAGTCTTATGTTTCAAATGCTAGAATAAAATTGATAGACACGAGGTACACCAATTCCAATTATCGATTTCAAATGACAATCAACAATGGAACAACTATAAAAAGAAATTGGAGAAGAGAGTTTTCAGCCGTTTGAGAAAGAATATACGTTCACACCTCTTCCAAGTTTACGACAATATCAGGATACTAACACAAATTTAGGTTTTATTTTTATTTATGCAAACAAGTACAACTTAGAAGCCATGATGTTGACTGTGTGGAACGATCTAGCTAAGAATGAATGTGAAACCATTTCTCAGCTGTTACAAGATATGTCAATTATCGTTGCAACAAATATCAAAGTTCGCACTTATGATAGTGGTAAATAATTTTTTTTTTAATAATATATGTTTATGATTCCTTTTTTCAACAAATGAACTAACAAATTATATACCTTTTTCAACAAATGAATTAAGAAATTATATACCTTTTGTTGAATTTTCATTATCCACTAGACCATTCACCGAAGTACTTGTCAACCCAGGGATTCTTAAAGTTGAAAATTTAAGTTCATGGTATCAGAAAATCTTATTCATTACTCATAAATGAATATTACTTATCTTAATAAAAAAAATCTTATTCATTAGTTACAAATGAATATTATTACTTATCAGAAAATCTTATTCATTACTTATAAATGTATATTACTTATCTTAAATTTTTTAGTATTTTAAAAGTATTCTTACGCAGGTCATTACAAAACATGGATACTTTGAAAGAATTGAAATTACGACAAACGACAAATAGTATCAATTACTTCAAGTTCTTCAAAATTTAACTTTACCATCACACAACTTTTGAAAGAACATGAGGTAAAACAAAATTCGCTAATCTTCTACTAACAAGTTATTCACTTTCAAAATCAATATCATAATGAACACTCATATTTATAGGACATCAAGCAGCAGTCTTAAAAGTTAATACACAAGTTGACCCATGGTACAACAGTATGTACAAAAAAATGGGAAAAACAGACTTAACATGTCATCGATGTCTTGCTATAACAGAACCAAGGTATAAGTTCGTAATTGTATCTAAAATAATTATACAAAACACAACTTCAATCAATGCTCATTAATTATTTCTAACAAATATTTTTCTTAATATTTCAGGTCCATCGTTAGATTACAAATCACTGATAACACATTGAGTTAATGGGTTGCTATATTTGGAGAGCATGCAGAAAAAATGACCACATGCACCGCCGAAGAATTAAAAGTACTATTTTTTATTCCAATCTCATTTGAATATAAGGAATCATATAAAATTATGTCTCAATTCTTGTTTGAAATTACTAACACTATCTTATTAACCATATGTAGGATGGTGTCAAATCTTTGAAAGACTTTGCTCGCGATAGTCTCAATAAAGAATATCGTTTCCATGTAAATTCTGCTCAAGATGATTTTCGGGGACTTGGAGCTAGAAAGGTCAACATCATAACAATTGAAGATGTATCACCGTCTTTAAATGAACAAGACAAGAAACATCATAAATGATAAAAATACAATTGCATAAATCTTGTTTTAAAGATCCTCTGAGAAGAAATTTTGAGTATATAAATATTTTGACAGTGAGCACTTCACTTTTGGTTGTAATTATTGTAAATATTTTGATACCATAAACAATATGTAAGACGTTTCTTGTGGTTGTAATTATTGTAAATATATTTTGATTTTCTGAACACTAATTTTTTCTACTCTCCTCTAAAGGTAAGCTTTCCTACTCCCACTGTGCCTTTTATTTTAGAGGTTTGATGTTTGAATATTTTTTAACATAAGGTTTGATATTCAATGTCTTTTTTCCCGTACTCTACATTACTAAGGATGAAGTCCATGCATCTCTCTCTCCCCCTCTGTCTAAAAAGCCCTATCCAAAGCTCTCTTCCAAAATCTCAGGGCTCCACCGACTCTTCAATACAGGTTCGCCCTTTTTCCTCTGTTTAGCATTATCATTAATGTCTTTCTAATGGCTTTATTAGAGGAATGATAAATCACACTATTAGATGTATAGCACTTTCTACTGTGTCATATATAAATCACTTATGCTATGCATAATGCTAGGGTCCTGTACATATTACAAATACTTATTTATCCTGGAGGCAAATATTTTTCATGTGAGAGTATTACATAATTGCAAATTTACTACCCTCAAGTGATCATCAATTGACTCTCTCCTGTTATTACTACTTCATTTTCATTATCAGAACCTTCGCTTTTTGAGGCGTGGTCCTGGCCACTGCGCCAACCCTTGTTAGTTTTATTATTAGCTCCTTATCTTCTTTTTATCTATATATACTAGCTTTAATTTTTTTTTTTTAAATCCGACTTTTTGAAAACAAAAATGTGATTAATTCGCTACTTTTTCAATAAATTGTGACTTTTTCAATGTCTTTCTAATACTTTTTTTTCTAAAATTTAAAATTTCCCCCCGAATTTTCCCTGAACTTTCCATTGTTTTGCCTATTACTTCCGAATTTTCCTCTCCTACTTCTTCCTGAAACTTGGCTCGGTGACTCACTTTTGTGTAGGTTGTGTACAAGTATTTATAATTTTTCTGGCTAGTTGGTTTGTAATTTGATGTATGGATGATGAGCTAACACAAATTGAAGATTTCGTGTTGATGAATCTTAGTAAACGGTTTCTATGAGTTTCATTTCAAGCCGATTTTCAATGTCATTGATCTAGAGATTTTTATTAAAATTATTTTGGTCCATATTTTGACTTTAATCTCCGTTAGTTAAAATAATTGAAAACTTTTTGAAAAGTTGTCCATCAAACAAATAAAATGACTTTTTAATTAATAGGGAACATCGTAATATTAATTTGAATTTTTCCTTATTTTCTATTGTTTAAATTTTTGTTATGAATTCCTTGAACTTCCCAAAATTTTCCTGACTTTGCTGATTTTCAATAATTCTCCCAGGAATCTGGCCAGAATCCGAGAGCTTCACTTATGATAAATCTGTGCATCCACTCAAAACCAATTGGCAATGAGTGGAGGGGCCCAGGATATTACAAGGGGAGAGACCAAGCAATAATTTATCCAATTAGGGACTAAACTTCAACACGCCCCCACACGTGTTGGCAGGATTGAGCCAAATCATGTGGACAATTGAACTAGGTGATATGGAGTGTGAGAAGAGTATGCTCTGATGCCATTATAAATCTGTGCATCCAACTCAAAACCAATTGGCAATGAGTGGAGGGGCCTAGGATATTATAAGGGGAGAAACAAGTTAATAATTTACCCAATTTTGGACTAAACTTCAACAAGCTATGAGCGTCCCCTGGGAAAAAAATGGAAGGGGATATGTTAAACTGCAGACAACTTCCCCAACAACAAGTAATCCATCTTTCATTCCCTTTCTCATATTTCAAATGCATGGTTATTAATTTTGTTATATAATAGAAATTGGGTGCTTATTTTTTTAAAATTTACAGCAAACTAATTGGAGCTTGATTCTAGAACAACAAGGACTACTGATGAAACCGACTTCAAATCTCCAAGAAACTGGTTTGAACATGGAATTACACGGATAGCCAGGCCTGTATCTCCTCTATCTGATTATCAAACTTCTTCGATAGATACTAAAGGTACTTCGATTCAATTGCAAAGCTTGGCTTGGGTGATGTGATCAATTGTGGAATTCTTTCTCCGTTTCAAATATGTTGCGAGTCTTCAGAGCTTTATTGAGGAGGTGGAGGTTCAATGGTCCAGTTCATGGATTTGCAAACAAATGTTGTTACCTTTTTTTAATATTCTTTCGGCCTAAATCTTCCACACAACGGATGTTGAGACCATTAGTTGAACTTCAAATGGTCAGTTTTTTATTCCCCGTGGCACAGATCCCAAAAAATGGTCCTAAAATTACATTTGAGAATATGAGCCATGTGATTTTAGGCCACCTTTTTTGGATCTGTGCCACGTGGAGTAAAAAAAATAATATGGTAAGCTCATTATCTCAAGATCAATTGTGTGGAAGATTGGGTGAAAACGATCTCTATCATCGGATTCCAAGCAATCAATGGGTTTTAGACATAGGTGCCTTCACTAATCTTGTAGGCGCAAACCGAGGTACCCATACAAGTCTTTCCTGTTTGGTGTTTTGATTCACACAGTGGTGCTTTGGTGGAATTGTATACTCATCTAAATCGTCAAAGTCATGAGCCATTTCTTAGGTATGGAATTGTAATGGATAAGCAAATATTATCATGAAAAAATAACTCTAAAAAAGGGGAGCCATTACTTGCACATGAGTTCTTGGCTTTTGCACATAGTTTATATGAAAGACTTGGTATTTTCTGAAACTGTTCATTGTGAAAGCACTGTTGATATGAGGGCAGTGATTTAAAGATCTTAGGTGCAGAAGATTGGCATGAAACATGATCTTTAGCCTATCATTCAATGCAATCAAAGGCGATTATTTGATTCAACAGTTAACTGTGTTGAATCATATGATAGAAATTATGTTTTGTTCCAATCTTCTCTCTTAGAAATCCTTAGATTATGTGTCTTCATAACATTTGTCAAATGGTGCTAATGTTTTTGTAGATTATGGTCTGCAGGGATCAATGGTGTTGGGCTGGGACTCATTTTGCATCATAAAGCTCTCGGGAAGTAAGTTTTTTTTGGATAGGCCTAGGGATGTCAGTTGCTCTGCCCACACAAATGCAACATCAGACCCAAACAGATGCCCCATAAACACAGGGACAAAACTGAGAAGTGCTTATTCCTGCACTAATTTTATTTTTTTAATGGGTTTTACTAGGATTTCAGTGGGCTGTATTGATTGCTGATCTTTATGAAAATGATTATTTTTATTGGAAAATTTTACTCATTTCACTACACACCCCTTTGATGCCCACATGCACATAACGAAGAAGTGTTGTATGCTTTAGAAAATTGATATGCAGATAGTAGTAGTAGAATATTGCATATATTTATTGGTGCTTTATACATGATATTAAGTATTATGCTGACGTGTGTGGAACTATCTCAGTTGGTTTTCAACAGTATTGTTGTGAATTTCCTGTAGTGTGGCTTATCAATTGTTGGTTGGTTGAGTAGTTTGGGGCTGTGTGGACAGCATGCAATGGTATTGCATCACATCATATGTTGGTGGATGTTCTAGTTGCTGCAGTGTTGATACTTGAAGGGCTTTTGGGTCAGTTTCCTTTTTCTCTAGAGTACTGCCGAAGTAATTCAGATGCAGTTATGGTTGTTGAATCCTTGTTGGGATTATGACTATGGTGTGTGAAATCTTTGTAAGTGTTGGTTTGCACAACTAAGTGTCCACTGTGTTGACTATATTTAGTTTTAGTTTCTGCAGTGTGGTATTTGTTGAGGTAGTTTCATCATGAATAAACTCTCGTATATCTTTATTCCACACTCTATCCCTATGATGACACCATGTAATGTTCATGTAGCTGATGAATCCCATGTTCCAGTTATTGGGATAGGAACTGCACAAGCTGGTGATCTCTCTTTAGAAGCCATTTTACATGTTCCAAAGATATCAATTAACCTTCTTTCAGTTAGTAGTCGCTGAGAGTTCTCAAATTTTTTTCTAAATAACTTGATGCTGAGTAGTGTTATTATTTTTTTGGAGTTTATTTTATAGATTTAGATATGTGTTCAGTTTTCATATAATCATGTCCCATTTCAGGCCCTCTTACTCTATACAGGCGTATGTTTAAGGATGGGAAGGTTCATAATGACATCGACAAGGAAAGGGTTACTCTTAAATTGGAAAAAAAATCAGGCAATCTAAACTGGTTGATGTTTTCTAGACATGCTGACGATTTTGCAAAGACGAAGCTCCCCTAGGACCCAAGCGAAGCCACGACGAAGCTGATCCCCGCCGCCCACAGCAGCCCCGCGCAACACACCGACATTAAGCATCACAACAGTCCCACAACAATAAGTAGTGCAGCCCCTCCTTAAAATCGGCCATCTTCATAGCGTTCCAATTAATGACGAGGTCCCGAATATCACGGGTGACCATAGCAGTTGGTGTAGCCCTTCTTCTGAACACTATTGTTTCTCCTAACCCATATAACCCAGAAAACGACATACACAATCATAGGCCACAAATCCATCCTCTGATCCTCCACCCCACATTCCTTCCACATTTCCATCATTTGAACCGGCCGGCCCGGAATAACCCAAAGGACATTGAAGATGCCAAAATCCTTGTACCAAATGTCGCGCGCAAACGAGCAATGAAGGAGGATATGGGCTGCGGATTCCCTCGTCATTAATAAGAGGCATTTGTTGCGCACGGGAATGTTTCTCCTAACAAGGTAATCACGCGTTAGGATTCTCCCTTTCACCACCGTCCACGCAAAGAATTTGATCTTTGGAGGAATCTTGATTTTCCATAAACCAACCCACCACCGACCATTGCTACTAATCCTCTCCTGCTTTAGCAACTGATTATAAAGGGAATTAACCGAAAAGTTCCCTTTCGTTGAGAACCTCCATAGCCTTTGATCCCTATTGCTCTCATTTGGAACCACCCTCTAATGAGAGCCATGAGGTTCCTAAATTTCTCCTCTTCCCACAATCTAATAGGACGATGAGTCGGGATGCTCCAGACCCATGAGCCCTGACCCGGCTGCACAAAATTGGAGATGACTGCCTCCTTCGCGTCTGAGAGCATATAGATTGTCGGAAATCTGATTTGTAGCGATTGATCTCCAACCCAATTATCCTTCTAAAAGTGAATCCGCAGACCATCACCCCAACTGTACCTGATACCATTTTGGATATAAGTCACACACTGTTTCACTTCTTTCCACCAGGCCGACTCAAAGTTCAACCTAAAGATGTAGTTCCAAGGCTCCTCCGACGCCCCATATTTATTGGAAACCAGCTGCCATCATAATTTATCGGACTCTCTACCATCCCCTATCCTCCACAGCCACTTAGTGAGAAGGGCAGAATTCATCAATCTGAGTCTCCGAATCCCTAGCCCCCCATCTTCCTTGTGGACACAACACTCCGCCCATTTGACTAGGTGGAACTTCTTCCGATCCCCATTTCCGGCCCATAAGAAGTCTCTTAGCACATTTTTACTTCATTTTTTATTATTATACCAAATTAAACCGGAAATTCGCTCTTATGTTTCCTTCTGGCTGCTACCATGGATGTTGGGTATGATTCAAAGTTTCCTTGTTAAGCCCATATCTCACTTGAACAATGCTTTCTCTCTTTGTAATTAGAAAATGCTCAATATTTGAATTTAGAGAACCAGTCAATGAAAATGATTATGCTGTTGTTTCTCAAATATCACAAGTTGAGGCTACTTTTACAAAGGTTATAATCTGTCCACCAAATGTACACACATTGAGCATTATTCCGAGTTTAATGTATTAACTATTAATCCCTTTTTTCTACATAAGTTATTTCTAAATTTCTCTATTTATTGGCTGCTATTTCAGGCTTTAAGAGTTACACATCTGCATGGAGAGGCTACAATGTTAGCACCACTACCAATGCTAAAAGTTCTTAGTAAAACTAATTATACCCTTAGATTTATTTACTCATTTATGAGCATGCAGATCATCAGGGGATGTACTCTTTGGTCATGTAATTGCTCCCTTATTGCACTAATATAAATGTACTTGTTGTCACTACTTGCTCAGATATTTATCGCTTTTGACATGAAAAGTATATATTGTCAAAAACAAGAAATATTGGATAGTTTGTAGCCATTTATTCTCAAAATAAACAGCCCCCACGTGCAGGATCCACTAGTATATATATATGTATAGAGAGAGAGAGATCAAAGGATGAAAAGAAAACAAAGACGGCTCAGTGGGGAGCTGACCAAAGATGGACATCAGCATTCAGCAGCCTATCGGCACATACAAAAGACTTTCATTGGCCTCCCTAGAAGCTTGAGAAAATGACTCCCTTCCCAAAAAGGGTATCTTGCGTACATTCATTCTACTGACAATTTGTACTTGAGGGCACCTGATCGGAGATTCTTGGGGGAGAGACATGGTATTTCATGACCTCATCTAAGCGTTCTCATATAATTCTTTTCAAGTATTCCGTACTGAGTGCTTTGTGCAGCTGACCACTGGTTGAATACTTCCAATCTCATGTAAAAGCCGTGTAGAGTGACTGAGAGAGCATTGCTTGTGAATCATCTGCTTATAAATCGTATCAGTTTAAATCCCAAGCATTGGTTGGAACATATTCTGCTACTTAATTTTTCATTGTTCAGTTGTAGTTAAAATTTGGTGAATTATTTTCGTACAGGGAAAAGGAATTGGCTGCTGTTAAGATCAACGCTGCTGATGTGGACATCATCGCAAACGAGCTTGAGGTCTAATCTCGTCTCTAGTGTCCTCTTTAAGTATGCATCCATAGTTCATAATTCCGGATGAAACTGGTACTTATTGTCCGATACATAGCGGTTTCGGAGGTCACCGGTTAGATACATTGAATGCATCAATACATATTAGTATGTATCAGCCGATTCATACCAATGTATTGTCCAAAACCGATACGTGTCATCCGATACATATTGATTTTGGAATTGACTAACACATACTGGAAATTTTCCGAGATTTTGAACCTTGTATGTATCCATCAATTTGCCAACATTGCTTATTTGTTGTTTCTCAATTGTATAGTTGGACAAGAAAGTGGCCGAGAGGACACTGCGTGAACACAAAGGCGATGCAGTTGCTGCCATCCGATACTTGCTTCGCTAGGTTTGTTGTTGAGTGTTTTATATATTGATATGACAAATCTCAGAAAAACTTGGCAAATATTCAATTTGGGAATTTGCAGATCCTTAGAAGGAGAACTAGTATGACGTTATTTAATTTTCTCTAACTTCATGCAAGTACTTGAGAAGTATATAAGATAGCAACTGATCAGTCTTGAAATGGATTATCAGAAAAAATGGACATTTTTTTTCTTCTTTTGTACACGGAGATGATTCCGATCTTTCAGGTTTAGGGTTGGATCATGTAATCTCTGAACTTGGAATAGATGAAACGACTCTAAGCCCTCACTTATTTTGTTTCGGCAACTTCGCCTCATTCTTAAAGAAGGTGCGAAACCTGTTCCCTCCTGACGAGTAAAGCTGACTGAATCCATCCATATAGAAAGATCTCGGAACCCTTTGTAACCAAAGCGTCACGACATAATTCCAAAAGTTATAGACCATAGTGACTAAGTCAGGGTTGGGAATAAATCGGCTTGAAAAAAATCCATAAAAATCTGGTAAAATTAGTCAAATTTGGGAAAGAATCGGTCAAAATTCAGAAAAATAAAAGAAAACTTATAGAAATATATTAATTAAAATTTTAAATTTTGAAAAAGTTAAAAAATTTGTAAAAAAATTGAAAGAAATTCGTGAATAATTCATGAAATTTACAAATAATTCTTGAGATTCACAATTTTTTGAAAAATTCGTGAAGAATTATAATTTTATTTGCTTTTTCAAAAAATCACAAATTATTTGTAATTTTTTTTAAAATTGGAGAATTCAGTCCATCAAATTAGATCATTCACGAAAAAACCAAAATAGACAAAGGGCACACTTTTTAAGGTGGATTGCACCATCATCCAAATGGCACAATCCAGTGTGTGTGAACCATCGCTAATCCCTAATGGACTCTTGCATAGGGCTGTCTACGGAAATCCAACCCGAGTTTTTTAACAGGTCGGACATATAAACTTGAACTGGTCGGTTCAGGTTTTCGGTCCGGGCATTGGGTCAGGTTGGATCGGGCATATACCCTTGACCTGTTGAGTCCTTTCAGGCCGGACAAATTAGCATTACATTGGACTGCAAAAAATTTGGCCTACTTTTGCACCATTGATGTTCTGTGGAACACAGCTACTTTTTTCTTTTCTTGGTGTTTTCAGGGAAGCTGTTTTGCAGGGAGAAGCCTGGCCAAACAGGCCATTATTTTCTTTTAGATTTTGTGACATTAAGGTTGCTTCGTTCATAGTGAATCCAATTTAGCTACAAGCTTGGTTAAGCTGAACTAAGTGACTTGGGCCTTACTGACAAGGATTTTAAACTGATATGTATCCTTGGCGTGGTATAGAAAATCGGCCAATACCGATACGTATCGGTATACTAACTTGACATTGGGCCCATATCGGCCGATACCTATATTTATTTATTTATTGTGTTTTTTTGTAAATAGGCCAATATTTATCGGTGTCTGCTGAGTCGTATCGGTCCTCCGACGATTGATACCCAAGTCCGATTCCGATTTTGTTTCCTTGATCCTGGGTATTGGCTGGACCCCTGGCCGATATGAATTCAGCGTAGTGGCTGGAAACCTGGCCGATATCATTGAAGTATTTTTAGGATAACAATCACTTATAAAATTTTTTAAAAATTCCATTGAGGGTACTTTGGGGATTCTGGCCATTTCATATCAGCCAATCGATAGGAGGCGATATGGGTTGATATGGACCGATATTTCATCGACATCAACCAATACTTGACCCTATAGCAAATCAGGGGCATAATATCGTATCGCGTGGGGGTTAACCTGATATGTCGGCAAATATGTATCAAATTGGATCTTTAAAACCATGCTTATTGATCAAGCTAGGAAATATCGGATCAAAAGAAGGAAAAGGAAATATGACAGTTAGGAGGGGCGAAAGTGATTTAAAAATATAATAATAAAATTTGGTCCCATAGGTATAGGGTACTACGAGGAGTGGACGGGATACAAACTTAACCTCAAAGTAATTGCTTTCCCTACTTAAATCCGCCTTTGCACACTTCACAGCTTAAGTCTTTTACATGAACTAAGCAATGGCCGCTTAAAAAGATAAATAATAACAATAGTAACTAAATTTTACTTTTAAATGTCCAAAAAGAGCTCTCCGAGACCGGACAGGACCTAAAACTGAGATTTAAAATTTTGGATTTTATATCGAAAGGTTATATGTATATTTCATGTCGTGCTGCAGATCCTAACCGTCCAAATTGTAAGGTATTGCATTATTGGACAAAATAAAATCGCTCGAAAACACTAAGGGCAAGTTCCATTTTCCAGTTCACCGTGAAGAGCGGATGTAAAAGCAATCTACACATTACAAGCATTATTTTGACTTGCGAGGTCTGACATTGTAAAACTTAAAAATGTAAATAAAAAGAAGTACAATTTAATAAAATCTCCATAAAGAGACAAGTAAAGTGATTGAGCTCATGGAGTGGATTTCACATAGTTCTTTCACTTCTTCCTAAAGTAAAATAGTACATATTACGGTGAACTGTGCAACTATTTTACACACAATTCTACTTTTTTATGAGTAAAAGAAATCATTTTACACCACAACGGTACTTTTTTATAAGTAAAAAAGATTCGTTCTTAGCACCTGTAAAGTGAATTTTACATTAAATGGCATTACTATAAAATGAACTCGCTCTTAAGGCCTTAACAAGTAGGAGTTTCTTGCAAAATGATTGTTTAGGTCACTGTAAAATATGAGTGTACAATCTATTTTATGGGCTATTTTACTTTCGATATGAACAAGCTGTGTAAAATCTACTTTATAAGCTACTATTCAATAAAGTAAAACTTATTTAACCATTCTTAAAATTACTTTAGAGTTTAGAGCTATTACGAGGGTTGGCCTCCTAACTCGTAAGTCAAAAAAATTACAGGGAAAGTACACAATAATTTTACCCATGCAAAGTGAATGAGTAAATTTTTCCGTTTACCTATAATATTGCCCGATTGCACATAAAGTTTTCGGCGCCAAAAACAACCACAACTCAAGGGACTTTTCCTTCGCCTTTAATATTAGTCAACAACTTTCTTTAAGGCCTTGTTTGATAACATGAAAATGTAATTAAATAGATGAAAATAAAATTTACTTTCCAATTGTTGAAGTTTGATAGCTATGTAAGGAGATGGAAATGAAATTAAGTGAGCCCCGCATGAAAATTTAATTTCCATACACCAAGTTATTTTAGAGGAAACCATTTCAACCTTTTAAGTGGCAGAAATTGAGTTTCCAACTAACAAAATAATAATGTTTGATCATTTCAAATCTAAAGTTGTAAAAAACCTAAAAGCAAAAAAAATTATCTTTCGACTTTTAAAAGTAACTTTTATTTCTATGACTGTCATACCAACATAATCACTATAACTACCACATTATCTACATCATACTTTTTTTTGTTAATATTTGACTTTGGTCAAAGTTTAATTAATTTTTATTTTTTATTAAACTTTGACTCCAATAATTTGATGGCAGAAAAATGATATTGCCGTGTTGATCTATAATATGATACTAAATTTTCGATTTTATTAGTCAATAGTTAGACCTTTAGTCAAACTTTGACTTATTATCAAACTTTGACTTTTACACAAAATTTATTTTTAGTCAAACTCGAAACCTTTTTATAAATAGAGTCTACTACAACATAAATTTATACCCTATCAGTGTAATTTTTTCTTTATCAAAAGTTGACTTTTTGTTAAAGTTCAATTTTCTATAAAATGTAACACAATTTAATTTTTTCGAACTTTTGTCATTCCAATGAGATTATCATTTTGTTAATTTATTACTTTGTAGTACATTAATAAATTTTATTTTACCTTTTTTTACATTTTGTCAAAATTTGACTTTTTAACAATTGATATTTGATCAAATTTTTTACTAGTGTAACGTAGCAATGAATATGAATATTGTTATATTAATTTGTAACTGCTAGATCATTATCGAATTTTCTATCAGTCATAGTTAAAAAATTTTATCAAAGTTTCGACTTGTTTTAAAAATTAAATTTTCTTTCAACATGTAATCATACCGTACATACTAGCATTTATTATCTAACTTTGTACTTTAATCTTAAAAAATGTATTGATCAAAATTTTACGTTTGATCAAAATTTGACTTTTATTCAAAGTGAATATTTGATCAAATTTTGACTAGTGTAATCTAACGATATATATGAATATTGTTATGTTAATTTGCAATTGAACTTTTATAACTTGATATATTGCAAAAAAAAAATGATTAAAGTTGAAATTTTGGTCACAGTTTGATTTTTTTTTTTTAAATAATTTCCTTTCAAAGTGTAACCTTATAGTAAATACTAGCATTTACAACTTTATTATTTATCTTTAAACATTTTTATTGATCAAAGTGTTAAGTTTGGTCAAAATTGACTTTTTATTTGAGTTTGACTTGAACTTATGTAACTTAATAATAAATAGTGATTATTATGGTGTTTCTCCCAAAAAAAAAAAAAAAAAGGTGATTACTATGGTATTAATTTGAAACGTAATAAAATATCATTAAAAAAATTATTAGTTAACATTTGACTTTAATTATAGTTTTGATAAACAAAAAAGAGTTCATCTATGACTAGTGCAACACGAAGTAATAAGTTAGGTATTTTACTAAATAATTTTTCTTCTTCTTTTCTCACCAAGTATTTATTCAAACTAATTCTACTTTCATAAAATTATAAAATATATGATCCAAACTTAAAAATTTATTTTCAAATTCTTTTTCAAACATACCAATCAAACAATGGAAAATCCATTTCTAAAAGAAATCATTTCCCAAGAAATCAACTAGGAAATTAATATCATTTCCTCTTTGGAGTTTACAATGAGCCGACGGCTGATTGCAGACAATGAGCTGATGTCTTGCAGATCTTAACATGCAGGGATCTTCATGATCATTAAAGTCTACTATTCACTGCACGTCCGGCTCATTGCAGTCAAATTCCAGAGTTTAATGGGGAGGAATTTGTAGCTTAATTGAGTGATAATCTCTTAAGGCTCTCAGTGGTTAATATCTTTGGTGGTAAACAAATGGGCAATCTTGGGCCAAGCTTTCAAAAGTAAGCTGATGGTTAAAAGAGCAGTGAGCCGTCCTTTGAAAATTTAAGTGATAGTAGGCTTTTCCTCCTCCTCAAGTAAAAGGAAGAGGTAACTACGATCACTTCAATTGATCAACTAGATATTTCAAAACCCAAAAATAATTGACTTACAGATTGAAAACCTCAGCACCATCCATCCAACTACCATCTACTCAATTCTCAATTTTTTGACACATTGGTTACACGGTGTGGCCCGAGCACCAGCGATCCATGGTCGATCTGAGATTTCCGCATGGGCTGGCCAGGTGATGGCCTCATATTAGAAATCACCCAACAAATATTATAAGGAATCGAACCGCTGAGTCAAAAGCTTTTATGCACTTGATCAAACGATCAGAATCATCTAACGACATAATTTTTTTTATTTCAGTCCGATCAACATATACACCTTTGGCACAGAAATCTCAGGTTGATGACCTTGAGTCCTACCACTACTGATGCTCGAGCTCACACATCTTGCAAGTTGTAACTATTTGTTTGAGCAGCCTCA
Organism: Chloranthus sessilifolius; assembly: GCA_021018995.1. Lineage (NCBI taxonomy): Eukaryota > Viridiplantae > Streptophyta > Magnoliopsida > Chloranthales > Chloranthaceae > Chloranthus > Chloranthus sessilifolius. The sequence goes on from CM037590.1 coordinate 6,364,978, forward strand.
CCTTTTCCTTGCTAGTACTAACCGTAAGTGACGACCAAACATCTGAAGATTCAGATTTTTTTTATTATTTTTTTTAATTATCGGAAACGTTATATTTCCCTTGAAGTAATAAAAATAAAACAAAAGTGGCCGAGCGAAAAACTCTGGGAGAATGTTTGTAAGTCATGAAATGTTTTCTGAACTACAACCAACAAGAACAACAGCTGTTAAGTAGCTCAAGCACCAGATACAAAATAGAATACTGACCATGACAAAGCTACAATTTTTTTACATTTTTTTTGCTCCACACATCTTGCGAAAGTAATCCTACCAACTTCCATAATGGCTTAGCAGTTTTGACAAAGAGTTGGTATTAGGTACCTCACCTCCGACAACCTTGGGAAACGTGCAATTATTGTTGATCGTTAAATCAGCGATTGGTATAAAGTGTACTTTCACGGATTTTCATGCTCAAAAATAAGTGGGTACCTTGCAAAGCTTGACCATTTGGTAAGAAAGAGATTGACCCAAGTGCCAGCATTGGGCACTCGGGTCAGGTGTCTAATACCCACTCTTTGTCAAAACTTTTTGCACATGCACAAGCATTTTGAAAATTACAATTTATAACTATAAAGGCTGAAAAGTTACAGATTACCTACACCTGCAGGTGATACGTAAAATGCTCACAATCTAGAATCTGTCAGTGAGAAGACTAGGCCTCTGTAAACGTATCTTTGGTTTGTCTTGGGTTTTTGTTGGCTAATTCCACAATTCTCATTGTGGGTCTTCTCCAGGAGCGGATCGTAGTCCTTGAGGTTGGTTAAAGCACTGCCTTTGTAAATTTCTAAGTCTTTCCACGAGCTCATGGAAAGTAGGCCGCTGTTTTGGTTCACTGTTTGACAATTGGAAATCACACGTGAGATCAAATGATGCAGAGGAATAAGTCCAGCTTGGTTAAAAAAGGAACAATATATATACCTATGCCAACAGCTCTCAATAATCGAAGCCCAAGTTGGGTCCAAATCCCCTGGCATTTCTAGCCGTCGGTTCATGAAACCGACAGCTCCAATAATCTGGATAATCCACAATGAATTGCTATTAGCATAATCCTAAGACATTACAAACATAACCCACTGAAAACAACTACTCCTTCGGTACTGTAATTTTGTAGAAAATTGTAAGGACGAAAAGATAAGCACACATATTGTTAGATAAATTAGGAACAGAAATCCGAAAATGATGAAATGGACAAGAGAATTGGACTCGAGGCACGTAATCGTTGTCTTTAAAACGCTATTCGCTCGCTACTCGAGAAAATCTTCGAGTTTGCAAAAGGGTTCCAGCGAGACATTTCCAGGATACAACGAGCCCAATCTCTTAGATGCGATCCGTTACTTTGCAACAGTAGAGGATCGCCCCAGAAAACTCAATCCGTTGGAGTACCACCAAAAGAAGAAAGCAATAGGAATTCTCAAGTTATATGCAAGGAATCCGATAGATTTCAGAGTATCCAAATCTGTGTCCTAAGGCCTCCTTATATAGAAGTTTCAATATGACTGTTGTACCAACAATCGTATTTTGGATGGCTCAGATCTTTCAAAGATCTCAACCGCCTCATCCAACGACTGTATGAAAGGTTGCAATTTTTCGAATTCAAATTCGAACGGTTACAAACCTTTATAAGCGGTTATGAAACGGTTGGGTCCAATGGTCAATATTTGACCAATCCGTTTGGCCCAATAAAACCGAATTGACCCACTGATTAGTGGCCCATTAGGCCCGACTCGACCCATGAATAATCTGACCGTTGGATCTGCCTGGTCAAAAAATCAAACCTCTCCTTGTGACGATGCGCACGTGCGAAGTGCAAAGTGCGTGCACGCCTAAAGCGCCAATGTGCCTAAACGCCAATCGTCATGCACACGCGCGTGCGCGAACGCGACGGCTCGCCGCTAGGCACACTCTTCTCTTCTTATTGTCAAACAATAATAGAAGGTGAAAGGTTTTATATATAGCCTAGGCATTTTTTATTTTTACCAATGTGAGACTATTAATTTGCATATAAAACTTGAGAATATCTATTGCCTAAAACTCAACCCAAAACTAAAAAAATCAAATAAAGTTTTATTTTCTTTAAATTATTAAAATATTTATTATATTAATAATAAATATAACACATATAATAGTAAATTAGTATTATATATAGAGAGAGAGCCAGAAAGAGAGCATGGTTGTCAAGGTGACACTATATGGACTCGCCATGGCGTATGGCAATGGGAAACACCAAATACAACCAAATAGCCATGATGGCTAAATAGCGACCCTATAGCATTGCCATGACGGAATAACATTATGGCATCACCATACATGCTATTTGATTTTTTTTGGATAATAACGTATAATACTTATAAAATAGGGAAGTTTCAAGTATGGCATTGTTATAACTTATAATACTTATAAGTTATAATATTTTTATATTATATAAGTTACAAAAATTGACTTACAAGTTACAAAATTATCGTCTCTCTCTCTCTCTCTCTCTCTCTCTCTCGGGACGTCAGCTACCAACATCAACGTCGGTAACACTACAGTATATGTACTTTATATTTAAATATTTTTTTCATATTCTATATTTGTTGATATTTCATATTTATTTATTTATACTTACTGTGTTGAAAATTTGTTGATGTTTCATATTTGATTTGTATTTATTGATATTTGTTTATGCCTAAAATATGAAATCCTCAAGATTAGGATCAAAGTATGATGCTTTAGTAGTTGATTTTTTTTTCCGTATATTTTTCCTATATAAAAAATTATAAACAAATAAAAAAAGAATACTACTAATTAATCGATAAAATAAAATTTTTTAATTTTTTAAAAATTAATAAATAGCTTCGGCATGGTTTCGCCATAGCCACACCATAGCGTAGCGAGCCTCTTCGTCATAATCTCTCCATACCGCCTTAACTACCTTGATATATATATATATATATATATATATATATATATATATAGAGAGAGAGAGAGAGAGAGAGAGAGAGGGAGATCTAGGTCATAGGTCCAATCCCAGCTTACCTATCAGCGAGAGAGAGAGCCAGTAGCCTGGTCCGTAGACCAGGCTTGAGCCTGCTCCTAACTCCAAAACACTCCAAAAGGGTGACATGTGGCAGCCAGAACATGGGTTTGGTGCCAGCTAGAGCAAGGGCTCATTGCATAGATTATTTTGAAAAAATAATAATTTAAAAGTGATATCTACCATATGATTTTGCATCAGAAAATGGATGGTTGAAACAGTTTGTGTCATCATTCATTTTCTGATGCAAGATCATACAATAGAAATCCTGCAATTTTTTCCCCTTGAATGCGATTGATAAGATGGCCTCTTTCCACGTGTCAACATTTTGGATGCTCCAACCAGGCTTGGACCATGCCAAACTTTTCCAAACACACGCACATACAGATTATATATATATATATATATAGAGAGAGAGAGAGAGAGAGAGAGAGTTTGATGGGCAGCACTTTTCCATCAACTGAACAAAAAAGAACTTGTATTCTTCAACACATTGAAATTTCGTTACATACTCACTAGCTAGAGATACTAAGATAACATGTAATCTAAAACAACAACTTCATATCTTATCTAAACTAACTCTAATCATTATGATTTTATCTTATCAAATAAACTCTCTCTTGTAGATATCAACAATCTCATCCTCGTTTATCCAAAGCAGTGTTAATCACTTAATCTCAACACTCTCCCTCCCTACTCACCAATGACTTTTCTTTGTTTTTTTTATCGGAAAAAGAAAAAAATGCATTGAAGAAAAACACAAAAGTGCATGAAGATTTCAGCAACGAGAAGCTGAAGCAAAACAATACCAGACACCAGAACAGAGAAACACTAAAACAAACCAAATTTAGGAAGGCACTTTTAAACAATGAAATGTAAAATTAGGTCACATAAAGGTTTTCCCACTTCTCTAGATAATCCCTACCCTATTCCATCCTCTCATACTTAAGCAATCAAACCCAAGTGCTCACAAAACACGAGCATTCTTCATTATCATTCCTACCGTTCTGAATATTCTGTTATTTCTCTCCATTCATATAGCCCAAAGCATGGCGAAGACTGAAAAGTTCCAGAAAACACCTTTTATTCCATTCAAAATTGTCACCTCCCAAGCTGTTATAAGCTGCCCACATTCTTCCAGGAAGTCCCAACTGACACCAAAAATTTCCAGTAGAATGCTCACATACTGATAAAAAAAGACTTGACCGAAAAAAAAAACTCTCTACAAATTTTACCACCATTTCATTTCAAACATATATACCACCTTGGCTAAAAGATCCCTAGCAACCAGATAAACCAACTAGAATCTATCCTTCAAAGGTTTATCCCCAGCCCAAATATCATTCCAGAAGCTAATTCTGTCACTCACTCCCCAGCTAAATTTAAGACATTGGCTGAACTCATTTAACACTGAGAAAACACCATCCCACCAACCTGACCTTGTACCCCATGTCGCAAACACCCCAATCATTCTCCCCACAACTGTACTTAATAGAAATGAAAAGGCGTCGGTCGGTCCTAGAAACGGCGGCAGTGGCGTGAGGAGTTAACGACTGGACGTGCTGCAACCTAGGGATCACCAGGCAGCTCTTTCACTCTATAGGGATCGGGTTGCATAGCACAATGATTCTTGGAGGGTTGGTTTGCCCAGGTGACTGATCCTGCCAAAATGTACTCCTACCTATTGCACCGACAACCAAAGTCGAGCATACAACCAATGATCTTCAACCCAACAAACGTAAGCTGAAAATCCGTAGTGCGCTAGCATGCCCAGCAAGAAAATGGATGCGCTAACACACAATGACTTCCGCACTAGCGCGCTCGGCCCTTGCTTGTTGGCTGATTTTCAGCTCCTTTACACTGAACCCACCGCTCTTGTTTGTTTACCGTGCCACCATAAACTGTCTCTTTCTTTTTCCTCCTCTTCCCTCCACAGCCACTTTCCCAACAGTACTGCTTTATTCATTTCCAACAATCTTCATATACCCAAACCTCCCTCCTCTTTAGAGGGGGATGACAGACCTCACAATTTATAAGGTGGGATTTCCTCCCTCCCTCGCTAGTTCATCCCAAAGCTTGATTTGATTTGAATTCAATGCTTTAGTGAGGGCTAGATGGATCACCAGCCCAATCTACATCATAATAACCTATTGCTTGAACAGAACTCCATGTTCGTAAAATACATTGTCATAATTACTCCTTCCCCATGTTTCTCAATATGTGCAATTTCCTTGGCTTTTGGATGAATTGGCTCATGACACCAACTGAATACACCAAATGAGAGGCGAGAAACGGACCCTGTATGAAGGATTGAGATGCTACAGGCACAAAGAAAGTAAGAAAGAGGAAGAGCAATGAAGACCTGGAGGGAAGCAGTGAGCAGGGACATGAAGGCTTGTGAAGTTACGAACAGCTTAGCGAACAGAAATGAGTGGAGAAATAGGACCCACCCCCCAAAACCTACTTTTCTTCAACCAGCTTTTCAAGGGCATTATTTCTTCCTTTTGAAACTTTTTGTTTTAAACACTGTATTACAGTGTTTCGAGGCTTTATTTGTTGAAAGGTTTTGAAGCCCATTTATCATTTTTTGCACGATTCCCAAGACTGCTGGATCTCGACTCCATCCCTTAGAGGATGCATCAGAATGTTCTGTAGGCCTCAGGACACATGGTTGCATAGGCTGGTTTGCAGTATTGAACATCTTTCAATCATTTTGTGTTTGGAACGATAGAATCCTCTCTACTTTCATGGCTCTTCTCAGAATCTCAACTGAACAGATTTGGATTGACTGAAGTTTGGTCTGTAAGTGAACTTGGTATCAATTTGGATTTTGTTTTTTTCTGTCTGGTCTTTCTTCTTCCAATGCAATTGCCATAGATTACGTCAATCATTAGCACGGTGCTGAAACTATTGACAGTTCATTTGCATAATATCTATTTCACGAACTTGTTTGTAGGAAGACCTGCAAAATTCAATGTGGCTGCGAGTGTTTTTTTGTCTTCTTTGTTGAGAATTTTTTTCTCCCTTGTTCTTGCAGAAAATGGGGGATGGATACAATTATATGGTCAGTGCCAATTTACTAACTAGTCTCACTTCTGTCAAGCTGAATTTTAGCAATTATCTTGAAATGAATTTAGGATATGTAAGGTTAGGTCTCTAGGATGTTAGGGTTAGAGAAGAGAGAGAGAGAGAATGTTTATCGAGTTGGATTCTCTCACTAGCTTTTATATTATTTGAGTAAACTATTATATACACACCCAAATTTACTATGCACACACACATTGCACATATTACTTGTATTCCTAACACTCCCCCTCAAGCTAGAGCATGCATATTAACCATGCCCAGCTTGACAACAACATCACTAAGAGTGCTAGCCCAACGGCCTTAGTCAAAATATATACAAGTTGCTGAGAGAGTGTAACATCAATCAAAGTGTCGTGTCTCATACTTTCTCTCGAACAAATGAATGTCAATCTCAATGTGTTTGGTCCTCTCATGAAAGACAGAATCAGAAGCTATCTTTTCAGCTACCTCGTTGCCACAGTGAAGAGGAACAAAATTTAAAATAGGATAATCAAGCTGAGATAGTAGAGAGCGCAACCACAAAACTTCGCAAGTGTCATGTGCTATGGCCCTATACTCACCTTCTAGACCGGATTTGGACACCACAGCATGCTTCTTACTCCTCCAGGCAACCAGGTTGCCCCCAGAAAACACAACCAGAAGTAGATCGACGGTCTGTGATGGATCCAGCCCAATCGACATCAGTGTAGGCTGAAATGCTCATAGGACTTGATATACCTAAGAATGTGATGGACGATAGCAAGGTGGACAGCACGAAGAGCATGCATAAACTGGCTCACAAGACTAACTGCAAATGTGATATCAGGTCTAGTGAGAGTAAGATAAACTAATCTGCCCACCAATCTCTGGTACTCATGTGGATCGGGAAGTCAATCACCATCCTTCCCATGAATTGAAAGCTTTTGATCCATGAGTGAGGTAGCTGGTTTACAACCAAGCATACCAGTGTCACACAATAAATTTATGACATACTTTCTCTAAGAGACAAATATCCCTTTCTGAGATCTAACAATTTTCAATCCAAGGAAATATTGAGGTTCCCCGAGTCTTTAACTTCAAATATTATGTCCAATTCACTTTTAGTCCAACTGATAAAGATATGATCATCACAAGTAAGAATAATATCGTCTACATAAACTAGAAGAATTGCATGGCCAAAGAAACTAGAGTGAATGAAAATAGTGTGATCAGAGTGACATCTCTGGAACCACAAATCGACAACAACACTGCTAAACCGATGGAACCATGTCCTGAGTGATTGCTTTAACCCATAAATTGATTTTCGAAGTCGACAGACATTTGCAGTCTCCCCATGAAGCAAGGAACCAGGAGAGGGATCCATATAAACCTCCTCAAGAAGGTCACTATGAAGAAATGCATTCTTCACATTGAGCCAATACAGAGGCCAACCCTGCATGACAGCAAGAGCTAATAGAACACGAACATAAGTCAACTTAGTTACGGGAGCAAAGGTAGCCTCATAATTGATCCCATGGGTTTGAGTATATCCTTTTGCAACAAGTCGAGCCTTATACCGAAAAACAGTGTCATCTGGATTGTGCTTGATAGCGAAGACCCACTTGCAACCAATAGTGTTCTCTTATGGAAAAGAAACCATGTCCCATGTATGATTGGCCTGTAAGGCATCCATCTCCTAGATCATAGCAGCTCGTCAGGAGGGATTTTCAAGGGCAAGCACAAACAGTCCTCGGGATCATCTTAGAATCAATGGCATATAGAAAGGCTCGGTAGGCGGGACAGAAGTCCTGATAGCAAACAAAATTGGCAAAACGATAAGGGGTCACCCGATCACGAACCCCTTTCTTGAGTGATATAGGAATATCCAGATCATTAGTAGATGGGGAAGAAATAAGAGTTAGATCAGGATACTTACAGGAGCTAGAGTCACCACTACGGAAGATGCTGGAGGAGGCACTGCTACAATTGGGCCACGCCACCTGCGTCGGACAATAGTAAGCACCTCCTTTTGTTGTTAAGAGGCTGAAAGATCCTGAAGTGCAAGCAAAGGGGGGAGAGGGGTAGGAGTGTAATGACCCTCATTAGAGTAGGGAACATCCTCAAAAAAGGTGACATCCATGGAAGAGTAAAACCAATGAGTATGAGGATCATAACAACGATACCCTTTAAAAACAGTAGAGTACCCAACGAAAAGACAGCAGATAGATTTATCATCCAATTTCTCTCAAGCAAAATGAAGGTCCTAGACAAAACAAGTATACCCAAACACACGAGGCTCAACAGAATAGAGAGGATCTGCGGGTCTAAGAGTATGATATGGAGTATGACCCGATAAAGCCCTAGATGGGGTGCAATTCAAAGACTAATAAGGTTTTGGCACATACATACGACAAAGTAAGCATCAAGTCAATCCTAAAAGATGTCTGTTTTTACGTTCAGCAACACCATTTTGTTGCAGAGTATAAGGGCAGGAGAACTGACGAATAATGTCATGCATTGTCAGGTAATCAACAAAGGATTGAGACGTACACTCCCCTCATTATCAGACCCTAAAATTTTCACAGTAGAACCATATTGAGTTTTAACCAAGGCATGAAATTCTTAAAACTTATAAAAGACTTCACTTTTATTTTTCAACAAATAGAGTCATGTACACCTAGTGCAGTCATCAACGAAAGTAACATAATACAAAAAATCATCAACATAAATAACTGGGGATGGACCCCACACATCAGAATGCACAACATGAAATGGAGCATCAGATTTACGCATATCCGATGGATAGGAATGCCTTACATGTTTCGAGAGTTGATAAACATCACATTGAAATTTAATTGAACTACAAAGATATTTAAAGCTTGGAATCAATGAACATATGTTTTGAAATCCGACATGGCCAAGTTTGGCATGCCACAAAGATAAAGTATCAAGGCTAATGCGAACACTAAAAGGGGAAACATCAACAGGTCCATCAGCAACAACAATGATAGGTGTGCTAAAGTCGACCAACAGGAAGTACAGTCGACCTCGCTCAACTCCTCTACCAACAATCCTCTTCGTAGTAAGCTCCTGAAACACAATAAGTAGGATAAAAGATCACACAATAGTTTAGTTTCTTAGCAATGCTAGTAACAGATAAAAGATTAGTAGAAAACCGAGAAATATGTAAAACATGAGATAGTGACAAAGAAGATATAAGAATGGTCCCAACCCCTATAATGGGAGTGAAGGAACCGTCAGTAATGCGAACCTGAGCAGGAGAACAAAAGGGAGAATAGAGAGAATAATCCTGAAACTCACCCGTCATATGATCAATGGCCCCTGAGTCAATAACCCAATGAGGAGCAATAGTAGTGGTCACAGCAAATTCAAAATTATAACTTTAGTTTTGATACTGAGTACCAGCAATGTACTCTACACATTCATTTCTAACCCACTGTGGTACATCTCCTCCATCATCATCGCTAGCATTGACGTCGTCATCGAAATCATCTCCTTCTACATACTCTTCTTCTTTGACACAGGACAATGACCCTAAAATGTGTGAATATGATTTTATGCTATTTTGCCGAAATTAAATAAATTAATTCAAGTGTAATCGCAAAATTATCTTTAAATACCTTAGGGTTTGAAGAATTAGGTGGGTATATCACACAAGATCCAGCTAAGGTCCAGTCCGATGCGCAAGTACTTTAAAATCGAGGCGAGATCGGGCCTAGAGATAGAACTCCAACTTTTAAGGCGTAGACGTTCGTCTTTGATCCGATGTAGGTTCACTGGTTCGATCTAGAGTTATGAAAGGGATTTATGGTTTTGTAATAGGCTTATGGTTTGGTTTTAGGTTATAGTTTCGAAAAGGGCTTTGGCTCTGATTGATTCAGGGTTCAGAAAAGGTTTAGGATTTAGGGATCAAAATTAATAGATTGAGATTTAGAAAACAAGCAGGGATCAATAAGGTAAAAGATTCAAAGAAGACAGTGATAGATAATAGAAAAGATAACAATAGCTTTTGGGAATCATTCCTTTGGCCTCACACCAAACACATCTCAGGCAAAGAATATTCAAGCATAAAAGCATTCAAAATATTCAATAACTAATTAAAAAGTCTTTACAAGCTTCAATATATAGGCCACCAATAATTAAAATTCGAAATAAAGCCATCATACTAATAAAACACTAAAAAAGTAAATTTCGTCAAAATTAGAAAATCCTGTCACGACGCCCACGGACGTCCGTAGTGCCCCACGAACATCCGTGACATACAGACAGTGGGGGTATAAACTCACGGACGTCAGGTACTGTTCATCACGGATGTCTGTCATTGTTCACTATAAACAGTAATTTTTTTTTTCTTTTCTGAAGTTGAAATTATGTTGCGGCTCAACTTCAGTGCTCTTGATCTTGACGTCCCCATCATTCTCCTCCACTCAAAATGTTTCATCACCGATAAAACACGCATGTTGTACTCGGGCTCCCTCTCATCTTCTTTCGACACCGGTAGAAAAAATGTGGTCCGAATCCAATGTCCATGTATGTGGCGTCCCCATCAATTCCCCTGGACCAAAAAGGTTTCATCACTAATGAAACACGCTAGTGGTAGATGTCTATCAGGTTAGGGTTCAAGCGGCGAACTTCATTCTCGTGGATCTAAGTGTTTTCAGACTCCGGTTTGCCGACCCATTTAACTAAGTACTTTTAAAACTCCCGTCATGTGTAGAGACGGCATGATCATTGATTATATCTTCTATTTCATCTGTTTTCTGTCTGCTTGGGGAAGGAAGAGGTACAGGCTACAAGGTTGGGTTGGGGCTGGGACTAGGAGGTGGCTGGAGTGGATTTTCAGGAGGTGGGGTGAACCCTAAGTAAGGAACCAAGTCCTCCACATTGAACGTTGAACTAACCCTTGTACCCGGAGGAAGCTCAAGCACGTATGCATTAGGACCACTCTTAGCCAAAATTCTAAAAGGCCCAGCGCCTCGAGATTAGAGTTTCTTTGCGGATCCCGGTGGGAACCACTCAGGCCTAACCCGAACCATCACATAATCACCCACGTGAAATTCTTTGAAACGCCTGTGAGCATCTGCAGATAATTTATATCGACTATTGCTTGAATTAATCTTTTGTCTAATTTCGGCATGCAAGCTATGTATGTGTTATGCAAATGCATCGGCAAACTCTGACACTCTATGGGATGCAGGCATGGGGATAAAATCTAATGGGGTCCTAGGCCTATGACCATGTACTACCTCAAAAGAACTCATGCCTATGGATCTATTGACATAATTATTATAGGCAAACTCAGCTATGGGTAAAATGGTATCTCAGGTCCTAACATGATCACCGACAAGATTACGAAGGAGATTCTCAAGGCTCCTATTGGTGCTTTCGGTTTGGCCATCCGTTTAAGGGTGATAAGCGGCTGAGAATTGGAGCAAAGTGCCCATCATGTGCCAAAGTGTCTTTCAAAAATAACTAGTGAATTTAACATCCCTATCAGACACAATGGTTTTGGGCAACCCATGAAGACGTACTACCTTCGCGAAAAATAATTTAGCAATGTGGGATGTGTCAGAGGTTTTGGAACAAGGAATGAAGTGGGCCATCTTGGAAAAGCGGTTCACTACGACAAAAATGGAATCATGCTTCCTAGGGGTCTTACGAAGCCCAAGCACAAAATCCATAGAGAGGTCTTGCCACGGTGTGTGTGGCACGGGTAACGACGTGTACAAGCCGGTATTTTGTTTAGTCTGTTTTGACACTTGGTAAGTACGACAACGTTTGACAACCCGAGCGACATCTCTCATCAGGCTAGGCTAAAAGAACCTATCCTCTACGAGCGCAACAGTTTTATTACGCCCGAAATGTCCGGCCATCCCTCCAACCTGTAACTCCCAAACGAGAAAGTCACGCAATGAAGTGCGAGGGATGCAAATGAGACTGCCTTTAAACAAGTACCCATCTTGGATGGTGTACACAGAGTGTGTGCTGATCGGGTTACTAAGGAGAGCAGTGTACTCAACCCCAAAATCTGGGCAATCAGGGTACTCATCCTTTAGTCGTTCAAACCCAACGACCTTAGAGCTCATGGAGTGCAAAGTCACCACTCGACGACTAAGTGCATCAGCAGTCCTATTTTCAGCACCAGCGTTATGTTTTAACACAGATGTGAACCCTTGAAGGTACTCAATCCACTTCGCGTGTCTTGGGTTCAACTTTTTCTGTGAAGCAAGAAAGCGTAAGGTTTTATAGTCAGAGAACAACACAAATTCCTGCGGTCTAAAGTAATGTTTCCAGTACCAAAGAGATCATACAATCGCATAGAACTCCTTGTCATAGGTGGAATATTTTTGCTTTGCCTCATTAAATTTTTCACTAAAATAGGCCATAGGTAACACTCTTAGCTAAGCACTCCTCTTATGCCTACACCCGATACGTCGCATGCAACTTTGAAGACTTTGAAAAAGTCCAATAAGCGCATGACGGGTGCACTACTCATTTGTTGCTTGATCTCAGCAAAGGCTTTCGTTGCTGCTTTGCTCCATTTAAAGTCCCCCTTTTTCATGCAACCAGTGATTGGGGCCATGATGGTGCTGAAGCTTCTAATGAAGCGACGATAAAAAGTAGTCAAACCATGGAAGCTACAAACATCGTATATGTTCTTAGGCTCGGGCCGCTCCACAATGGCTCTAACCTTTTCGTGGTCTGCGACCATTCCATCGGCCAAAATAATAAATCCCAAGAAAACAATAGAACGTTGCATAAAGGTGCATTTCTTGAGATTTGCAAACAATTTCTCGCCCTTGAGGGTTTCACAAACCAACCTAAGGTGGGTCAAGTGTTGTTCCTTGTCATGACTGTAGATCAGGGTGTCATCGAAATAAACAAGAAGGAATTTGCCTAGAAACGGCCTCAACACTTGGGTCATGAGTGGCATGAAAGTGCTCGGGACATTAGAAAGTCCAAAAGGCATGACCATCCATTCATAAAAACCATCTTTAGTCTTAAAGGCTGTTTTCCACTCGTCACCGGGGCGGATTCGGACTTGATGGCAACCACTCCTAAGGTCTATCTTTGAAAAGATAGTCGCACCAACCATCATGTCAAGCATGTCATCGAGCCTTGGTATGGGAAATCGATACTTAACGATAATCTTGTTGATTGCACGGCTATCCACACACATGCACCATGTACCATCTTTCTTAGGAGTGAGTAGGACAGGTATGGCACACGGGCTCAGACTCTCTTGGATGAACCCCTTCTGAAGGAGCTCATTGACTTGCCGAGTCAACTCGGTGTGCTCAACCAGATTCAAGTCTATTGCGTGTTGGATATCATGCAGAGGAGGGAGTTCGTTTGGTAAGTCTTCAGGGAAGACATCCGTTAACTCTTTTAAAATCGGCTCAACCTGCTTGGGACACTCACTCTCTGATTCGGGTGCACTCTCAACAGTGACAACTATGTACATCACACTCTCATCTAACGATGCTTTCTCGAACTCAGGACTCACAATATTAATGGCTTTAGAAGACTCGCTGATGCGGGATGCCAAGATCAAGAGCCATAGATTCAAACCACAACAAATTTTCCAGCCAAGAAGAAGCGGAGCGAAAACCAAAACTAGGCGTAAAGACGAAAATTTTGGAGAAAGGAATGAGCATATAGCAAATTCGATCGATCGAAGTACTATTTTCATCGATCGAATGTCGATGGCGATATTTCATATATGTGAATTTCTATCGATTGATTTTCACTTTCGATCGATCGAATTTCAATTTCGATTGATCGAAATCGCGCCAAGTTAGTTAAAATTTTTTTTTTTCTATTTCGAACTTAAGTTTTAAGAGCTTAATTTTCTTTTATTTAGTATTTGTTTTAGGGTTTTATTTTATTGTAAGACCTCCTATATAAGGTCATTAAAAACATTGTAGTTAGTTTTTTATTATGGAATGAAAGAGAGTTGCTTTTGTACAAACCCTAGAGAGTTTGTGAAAAGTTTTCAACTGAAAGAAGGAATCCTTCAAAACCTTGAGGAGTGAGCAATCGTTTCTCGTGCGACTTGGTGCGAAGCCGACGTACAGCCGTGGTGTGAAGCTTCGGAAAATCCTTGGTGTGAAGCCTTGGAATCTATCTTTTTAGTTTGTTTTTTCTCTAGTTATCAAGTATTATTTTTCTTTCTTTCCATTGATAAAAGAACAAAAATCCCAAATGTGTCGTATTCCATGATATCATTAATCTCTCATTTTTGAACTATTTATTCAAGTTTCATCTCCTTCAAAATCCCCGAGGAATCAAATCTGATATTGCAATTATCGCTTAATGCCCTAAACTAGAACGAATTCCGAGTTCCTTCATCGGAGCCGTTTTTCTAGATCGGGAAATTTTACGCATGCAACGCTAAAATGGATTAATCTAATTGTTTTATTCATTTCATTGAATTAATTTTATGTGTTGTTTGATTTTAAATATTTCCGCTATTCAATTCATTCTAAAGGTTAATCCCAAATTTGCAAATTAAGATTTTAGCGTTTGTCCCGCGTCACTCGCCCTTCTTCTCGACTTTGTTGGTCAATGGTGCTTTGGGAGCCAAAGGTTGTAAAGTAATCTTCCTGCCCTTATATATGAACGTGCATATGTTTAATCGACCATAAAGAGTCACGTCCATGTCGTAGAGCCACGCCCTTCCCAAAATGATATGGCCCACATCCATCGGCACCACAACACACCATAAGGTGTCCAAATAAGAACCTAACTGAATCGGTACACGACACCTTTTCGACACGGGAATGGATGAAGAATTGACCCATGCGACCTTATAGGGTCTCGGGTGGACTTCAGTTGTAAGCCCCAAGCAGCGTACGACATGAGTTGATATTATGTTAGTGCAACTACCGCTATCCACGATGACCCTACAATTCTTTTTACCCAATCTGGCAAAGGTGTGGAAGATGTTCTCCCTTCGCCAGTCCTCCTTTTCATCCTGTTGAGGTTGTGCAAGGGCACACCTCACAACTAAAGCATGACCAATAGCATCACCCTCCTCATCACTGGGTGTGCCAATCGGCTCAATTACCTCTTCTTCGATCACTACCTCATCATCATCCTCCTCTCCCTCAATGAAAAGAGTCCTTTGGGGTTCTTTCGTAGGGCATTGGGCGGCAAAGTGTCCCATCCCATGACATTTATAGTACTTTACTTGAAAATTAACCCTTGAGGATTCTCCGACTACACCTTTTCCCTTTTCAAACTTCGAATTGGTAGGGGCAAGTTGACCACTATATTGTGGCTCAGTTCTCTTCACCACCAAAGTTTTCAAATACCGTTCAAAATCTTGCACAACGGCATAACACCTTTCAAGAGTTTCTACGGGGTGGAAAATTAATTCTTTTTGCAAATCAAGTCGCAATCCAGTGCGAAATCTAGAGAGTGATTCAGGGTCTTCCGATACTTTTGCCCTCATCATAAACTCTTCGAATTTGACAATATAATCGGTCACGGGCATACCACCTTGACGTAAATTTTACCACTGGTCGAGGAGGCGTTGGTGGTATGATAAAGGAACATACTTCTCAGTAAGTCGTTCCTTCATGTCGTCCCAACGGGTAATGGGAGGACAACCCGCATTCACCCTAATGCGCTCAACATTGAACCAGAAAAGTCGAGCTTGACCAACTAACTTCATTTTAGCGAGTCTAACGCAACGGTCGTCATTCATGGCATACCAATCAAAGTGTTGGTCCATGTCGGAAAGCCAATCGAAGAAGATGGTAGGGTCAGTCTTCCATCGAAGTCGGAATCTCAACTCGGACGTTCTTGAGGAGTTGAACTTCGAGGTCATAATCATCTCTACGATGATCCCTACGGTTCCGGTTGTCTTGGCGACCATCACGTTCAAAGTGAGGACCTTCACGCTCTTGGAGTTGATTTTCAAGTCCACCTATCGCTTCCAGTTGATTGATTCGATCACGTAAGCTATCATTATCAACTCCTAGGGATGTTTGGGCTTGCTCTATGGTATTCAGACGTGCATTAATCGCACTCAATTCTTCTCGCATAGCTCTAAGAGTATCAAGAACCTCATCCGAAGCCATGGTGATCACAAGGTCTATTAGGATTCTAATATGGAATGCAATATGGATTCCCAAAAGAAAATAATGCAATAAAATAAATATGCCAAGCAAAGATGCCCTAACCTAGAAAACCTAGGGCTCTGATACCAAAACTGACTAGGGACAACGACCCTAAAATGCGTGAATATGATTTTATGCTATTTTTCCGAAATTAAATAAATTAATTCAAGTGTAATCTCAAAACTATCTTAAAATAACTTAGGGTTTGAAGAATTAGGTGGGTATATCACACGAGATCCAGCTAGGGTTCAATCCGATGCGTAAGTACTTTAAAGTCGAGGCGAGATCGGACCTAGAGATAGAACTCCGACTTTTCCAGGCTTAGGCGTTCATCTTCGATCCGATGTAGGTTCATTGGTTCGATCTAGAGTTGTGAAGAGATTTATGGTTTTATAATAGGCTTATGGTTTGGTTTTAGGTTATAGTTTCGAAAAGGGCTTTGGCTCTGATTGATTCAAGGTCCAGAAAAGGTTTAGGGTTTAGGGATCGAAATCAATAGATTGAGATTTAGAAAACAAGTAGGGATCAATAAGGTAAAAGATTCAAAGACAGTGATAAATAATAGAAAAGATAACAATAGCTTTTGGGAATCACTCCCTTGGCCTCACACCAAACCCATCTTAGGCAAATAATATTTAAGCATAAAAGCATTCAAAATATTCAATAACTAATTAAAAAGTCTTTACAAGCCTCAATATATAGGCCACCAATAATTAAAATTCGAAATAAAGAGTCCTAATACTAATAAAACACTAAAAAGTTAAATTTCGTCAAAATTAGAAAACCCCGTCACGATGCCCACGGACGTCCGTGACATACGGACAATGGGGTTGTAAAATCACGGACGCCGGTTACTGTTCACTGTGAATAGTAATTTTTTTTTTTTTTTTTTCCTGAAGTTGAAATTCTGTTGCGGCTCAACTTCAATGCTCTTGATCTTGACGTCTCCGTCATTCTCCTCTACTCAAAATGTTTCATCACCGATGAAACACGCATGTTGTACTCAGGCTCCCTCTCCTCTTCTTTTAATGCCGGTAGAAACGATGTGGTCCGAATCCAATATCCATGTATGTGGCATCCCCGTCATTCTTCCTCTATTTCGTCTTCATCCGATCTCACTAGTATGGAATCTATATCATCTAACTGGCCATATTTCGAACCCGAATCATTCGATTTAGGATCCGAGGTTGAAGATGTATACATAATTAATTGGTGAATGATGATAGAAAGTAGGAACTAGGAAAAGAAAATTAGAGATTTAAAATTTTTGAAACAAAAAAAATAAAACTCATAACCTCCCAAAAGGCTTGCTTGATCCGGGTTACTTGATTGATAGAAGACTAGAACTATAAGTTTGCTTCACTCTTGAATCTTGATTCTTGATCCTTGATCTTTCCCTTTGAGACTTTGTAACACACTAATACTAATATTACTATGTTTACAACAATTTAATTTACTAAAAAAAAGGATTACAAAGCATAAAATAAAATTAAAAAACTAGATAGGAAAGATGGGAGGAGATTGGGACTAAAGAATGAAGATTAGAGAGGAAGTTTAAGCCAAAATAGTTGAGTAGAGGACTGAACCCACCCTTTTATAGAGGCAATGGGACCTCAAAAAGCAAAAAAAATAATAATATGTAAGTGCTTGGAGCATTATGCGATCGCATACTTCAGCATGCAATCGCATAAGCCATCATGGCTTATGCGATTTGGTGGCTTAAAGTCACTTAAGCGATAACTTATGACAACAATGCATATGATTGAAATACCTCTGCTACTTGGGATTGAAGGGAGCTCAAGTCACCAATAGAAGTCTCAATAGCAACAATATGGGCAGATGTAGAAAATTTAGGCTAATAACCCTCTGGACAACCGTGAAGACGATAACAATGATCACGATCATGTCTCAAAAGACCATAGTGAGAACATGTGAGGGACGAACGACCTCCTCGGCCACCACGACCTTGTCTACCTCCTCTATCGCTCCCCCTACCCCTAATAGCAAGAGGGAGAATATCAGATGCAAAAGCAGCACGCTCCTGAGGAGCAGAAGCGACTGGATCACTAGAAGACATCACATGGCGATGTTGCTCCTCAGTAAAAGTAACCCATAAACAGTGCTAACAGTGGGAAGCAGCCTGATAGTGAGAATCTGTGTGCGAGTCTGCTCATAATCAGAATGAATGCCACCCAAAACTTTGAAATTTTGATCTCGCTCATAGCGCTTAGCCAGCTTAGCAGCAACGTCTTCCCCAAGCTCTGAAAGATGCTCATAGTGACTGAGCTTCTCCCACATACTCTGTAATGTGATGTAGTATTCCCCCACAAAAGAATCCTTCTATTTGCACTCAACAATCATCTGCTGGAGTTTATAAATTCTTGTGTCATGATCAGAGGGAGCAAAAGTATCTGCTAACTTGTCCCAAAGCTTAGCGGTGGAGTCATAAAACATGAAGATCTATAGAGGGATCCATTGAATTAAAAAGCTAGCTAAGAATAATCGCATTATCCGCATAACATTAGTCTTAGGTCTTGCCGCATAACATTAGTCTGAGGTCTTGGGGTAGATCTAGTCAACAATCCCCTTTTCATACGACCTTGAACGTAGAGCATAATTGCTCTTTTCCATTCTAAGTAATTACTGGAATTCACTTTCAAAGTGGTTATGGTAGTGGGTAAATTCTCACTACTCATATTTTTATAACCATCAGTCATTTTGGTCAATAAGGAGAATGAACCAAAAAAAAAAGTATCACAAAAAACTTTTATAGCAGAAATACACCAAACATTTCCTCAAACAGCTTTTGTGCAATCCATCATATGTCTAAAATATCTCAGCAGTAAACATCCCTTCTCAAATATGACAATAAAATAGGTATAACATCTCACTAATAAAAAAAGTAAGATGTTCAACAACAATATGAGTCATAAGGAAGCAAAACGACATTTATCAACTGTTCAATAACTGCATTGATTTCACAAATCTGATGCAACAAATTCCACAAATCTGGTATACGATGACACGGATCTCCACAAACCTTTAGAAGCATCTTCACACAGTGGCCAAAGCTACAACTAAACTCTCTAAATATAATCATCAGCCACTGATAGATCCAGAAACAAGAGATTGTTTAAAGAATATCATATACCAACAATTCACAAATTCAGAAATCGATAATCAGTGTAAGAAATCCATCAGCAGGTACCATGGGTCAAAATACCGGAAATCCGATATCGTAATCAGGTATCGTCCAATACATTCAATGTATCGGCGATACATTGAATGTATCGGTTTGATACATTCAAAAAAAAAAAAATCCCCAAAAAATCTGAAAAAATAGCAAAAAAATCTGAAAAATTATATTTATTTATTTTGTATTTATTTCAACTATTTTTGACTTATTTGATGCATTATTTAGATGAATATATAAGTCACATGCCTATTTTGTGACTTAACCCAAGTCACATGCCTATTTTGTGACTTATTTTTGACTTGAGATCACATTTTTGACTTAATGTAATAGATCTTCTAACATTATTTTTGACCAGCTGATCACATGCCTATTTTATTAACAATATTTCATAATTTGATTGACGCAACCACGCATAAACTAAATTACAATGTATATTGACAAAAATAAATTATATATTGTCAAAATTAATAGCTATGCTGATAAAAATAAATTTAATTGTATATGGAAAACTTACTTTAGAGCCACATTGAATTTCGTGGTGGTTCTTGGCCCTCATGATCATCATCGTCATCGGTGTGCGAGCTTTCCGGCCTTTGCTTATAATGTTGGCCATATTGATACCCATGATCATATGTGCCCCCTTGAAACTGAGGTTGTAGCAACGAATATGGCTCAGTGTAGTACGTAAAGGCCGGTCCTCCAAAAATCTGACCAACGAAGTCATATGGCACCGGGTAGATTTGTTGTGGCTAGTAGTATGGGTTACTAGTTGCTGAATCTTCGGTATTTTGCAAACTGAATCCCCCGAAGCTAGAAGTCATATAACCCATATCTGTATCATCTTGTGGACCTTGTGGTGGTGGTGGTGTTTGATATGATTCTGACGCTCCTCTTCCTTCAACCCCTCCCATTCTAAATGTAGGAGTGTCGAACTGTGTTAACGGTGTCGAGTCATTGTCCCATGCCGCCATATCTCTATAAGGATCAGAGGTACCAACATCCTCCCCTCCACCATCATGCCCTCCACCATCATCCTCACCATTCCCATCATCACTACCGGGCTGCGTTTCGTCATCAGATCCAACCACTGAATGACGATTCAATCTTCTTTTCCGCCTCGGTGGGTGGGAAGCTTCTTCGCTCACTACTCTTTCAAAGATTGTCGACCCATTCGGTGCTCTCGATTCAAGATCGGCTCTTCTCTCTTCGATCCATTGATTCAAAGGGTCATCCTCCTCGAATAAATAATCCAACTGGATGGGATCAAAATATTCACTGTCTACAAGGTAGAATATGATAGATGAATTAGTATGATATGTAAGTAAGACGTCATATAATTGAGGATCTAAGACTTCATGTAATTGCTTACCACGGTTGGTCCTCTGTATATTCCTGACCCTTCATCGCATGTTGTAGTGGCAGTAGACTAACTTTTCCAATTGGTCCATAGTTAGTCTATTCTTTGTCTTAGTATGAATGAGCGAGAAAGTGCTCCAATTCCGCTGGCAGTTGGACGAGGAACACGTTTGCAACAATACTCTCATTGCTACCCGCCTCAATATCGGACCATCACCTCCATAATGCATCCACCAATCAGTGGGTTTATCGCGTTTAATTTGGGATTGCGCCAACGGGGTCCCAAATGACCCATGTCTCTTGCGAAACATATCAATATAAAGATGAAACACAGTAAGGCACATATCAATAAATAGATGATAATATCACATGACATTTGACTTATTAGTTATAAGGTATGATACTATGATTACTCACATCTCTTATGGCTTGACCTTAGTCCGCCAACTCAGGGAGCATTCTTTCGATTACATTGAGCAAACCGGTATACACTTCATCAGTGTCACTCAGCTCGAAGCGTCGCGTATACTGGAAGGCTGGATTCAAGTAGTGTGCTACACATCAAATATGAGCAATTTCATCAGTATATGAAAATAATGAATAAATAAATAAAAATCACTACATAATTGTGCAACATGTTATACCTGCTGCATGCAAGTACTGGTGAAATTGTGCATCCCACCTCTTATCGATAATCGCCCAGTATCGTTTATATTTTGTAGGGCATTTGATTTTTATAGCCAATTTTGCCTTATCCATTAACTCATAAACGTACCCCATCGTTGGTTTGTCATCACCATCAACCAATCTCAACACTTGCACCAATGGGGTAGTGACGATGATCAGGTGGTCGACATCTGCCCAAAACTGCGTGCTATAGATCAGGTTAGCAACTTCAGTACAAGCTAGTCTCTTTGCTCGTGGGAGTCCTATTTCATGTTGATTCCATTCTTTCGACGACACCATGCTTTTCAGCTCACGCCTATATCTAGACAAACTCTGTAGGGCTAAGAACTGTGTTGCAAAACGTGTAATCGCAGGTCGAAGCAACTCATTGTTCGTGAAGGCTCTCATTAAATTGACCAGCTTGTCACTGTTGTACAGGTAGGAAGTAATCGTTCTTCCCTTTTTAATAGTTGCTTATGCCTTGCTTCTCTTTCCTAAATCCTTAAGAATGAGGTCCATGCAATGAGCGGCACACAGGGTCCAGTACAAGTGACGTCTCTTCGTCATTAGTTTTAATCCAACGGCTTTGTAATTTGCCGCATTGTCTGTTACCACCTGCACAACCCGCTGCTCTCCAACCTCTTGAACTACCATATCCATTAGTTGAAAGAGGTAGTCAGCAGTCTTTACGTGTCTAGAAGCATCAACTGATTTCAAAAATACTGTCCCGGCATCGCTGTAAACCAAAAAGTTGATCAAACTCTTTTTTGTGGGACCAGTCCATCCATCGCACATAATTGTGCAACCTCTCTCATCCCATACATCCTCAAAGCTTTGTACATAGGCAGTTATCTCATCGTACTCATCTTTTAGTAAGGGCCGAAATATCTCGTATGGAGAAGGCTTTTTTAACTCCTGGACCAACTTCTGCACTTGTATCAATCATGCTTTTGAAGTACGACAACTCTGCTAATTGGCTCGGAATGTGATTGTATATAAAAAACTTGGCAATGGATTTTTCAAGCTTCTTCCCCATTTTTGTAAGTGAGATTGCACTCAATTTGGTTTGTTTGGAGCTTTCAGTGCGATGCATGAATGGATCCATGGATAGTACTGACCTCTAAGTAGGCGGCTATAATCCCTCCGGATCTTGACTTTAACTCGGCTTCTGCTCAACATCCTCATCATCCTCAACATGTGGCCTATGACTAGATCCACCACCTATGAAGCATAGATGGGCCCTCAACTCGGATCAAACCGATAATCGGCTTCTTCCTGATCTCGCCGCTGTTGTGCTTCTCTGGCACTTTCTCTCATAGCTCTCGCTATCTGCTCATCCTCATCATCCTCAGGTGCAGCTGATGTAAACTCTAGATCTGGCCTCCTGATTCTCTCATACATTTCCCTATCACGATCGGCTTCAACTTTTTTCTTTCCCTTTGCCGCTTGTAAACTAGCTTTGATATATTTTTTTACTTCTCTGGGTACACTGGGACACCCTCTTGTCTCTCCCTTTACGTGAGCCAGATGCTCCTTTAACCGTGTGATACCTCCTCCCAGCAGTTTTTTCCACAAAGCTTACATTATATCTGGAGTCTATCACCATCTATTGTTGTACCGTATTGCCACGCTGGATCTGTCGATCGTACCATATTTATTTATTTCACCTGCATGAATGAGCAAACGATTGCAATAAAGTAAACATCTAATTTACACTTGAAAATAAATTTTATTTTTTAATTATTGCTATTTTAAAAATATTAGATTATTTTATTAAATTTATTTGATATTATTCTAATTTTTATAAAATTTAGATTACATTTGAAATTTTATTTTATATTATTCTAATTTTTAAAATATTAGAATAATATGAATGTTTATTTTATTAAATTTATTTGATATTATTATAATTTATGAATGTTTATTTGATATTATTATAATTTTTGAATATTTATTTGATATTATTATAATTTATGAATGTTTATTTGATATTATTATAATTTATGAATATTTATTTGATATTATTATAATTTATGAATATTTATTTGATATTATTATAATTTACGAATATTTATTTGATATTATTATAATTTTTGAATATTTATTTGATATTATTCTAATTTTTTAAAATTTATTTGAAATTTATTCCATATTATTCTAATATTTTATGGGACATATCTCATAATATTAATTATTTTAATTATATGTGACGGCCACCTATAATTAATATGGGTCACATATAATTAAATTTATTATTAAAATTAATATGGGTCACATATAATTTAATATGAGACCCATAAATTTAATTATATGTGACCCATATTAATTTTAAGTTTAAATTATATGTGACCCATATTGACCCCATTATTTTATTAATTATATGTGACCCATATTATATGTGACCCATAATTTTAATTATTTATATTATTTTTGACCCGTAATTTTAATTAATTTAAATATTTTAATTATTTTCCCCCTCTTCTTAATTTAAATAATTAAGATATTTAAATAATTAATTTAAATATTTTAATTTTAAATATTTTAAATATTTTAAATTATTTTTCCCCTCTTCTTAATTTAAATAATTTTAATATTTTAATTATTTTTTACTAATATTTATGGGTAGATCTACCATTAAATATGGTAGATCTACCAAATTTATGACTACATCTACCCTTATATAAGGTAGATCTACCATATTTAATGGTAGATCTACCCATAAATTTAAATAATTATAATAATTAAAATTATAGGTAAATGATAAAATTTAAAGGTAGATCTACACTTATATAAGGTAGATCTACCCTTAAATAAGGTAGATCTACCCTTATATAAGGTAGATCTACCCATAAAATCTGGGTTCGTATCGGACGATAATTTCAGTCCTTTCAATTTTTTTAATTTTTCTCCAAATTATCGGACGATAATTTGATATTATCGTCCGATACGGGCGATATTTTGCCCGTATCGGACGATAATTTAACTATTTCATATAGGGTACGATACATACCCTATGTATCGTACCGCTAACCTCCAAAACCGATACGTATCGGTATCGGACGATATTTTGACCCATGGCAGGTACAACATAATACTTAGAAGAGCCCAACCGCCATATTAGAACATAAATGCAGATATTTGAAAGCACTAAGAAGGCCTTAGATTAAAACAAGAGTGGCAGTTGGAGCCCAAAAAAGTGAATCAATGACTACCCCTTACCAGATTCAAAATATCCCATCCAATACTCCATGAAAAAGCATGAACCCAGATTCAAATAATTCTAAAAGAGCAGATCCATACCTCTAGCATGAGCTTCTCTACCACAAAAAATTTGGACCATCAGATCTAACAAATCTAGTCGATAGTATAAGAGCCACAAAATTTGGACGTGTGAGATCGACTTGCTCTAATACCAAGATGAATTTAGGATCTGTAAGGTTAGGTCTCTAGGATGTTAGGGTTAGAAAAGAGAGAGAATGAGAGAAGGCTTAGTGAGTTGGAATCTCTCACTAGCTTTTATATTAAGTGAGTGAATTATTACAGACACACCCAAATTTACCATGCACACACACTGCACATATTACTTGTATTCCTAACATCTTGAATGGGAACGGCTCATCACCCTATATGTGCAAGGTCGGATGAAAATGGGATTGTTTATGGGGTCTACTCTGAGACCTAGGACTGGGGCTACAGATATTGAGAAATGGGATGCCTATAACACCATTATTTTAGGATGGCTTTTCATCTCTATGGATCCTACCATATACCACACCTTCATATTCAATGAGTCTGCGCCAAACTTGGAGCAAGGTGGTTGACATCTTATTCCCATTAGAGCATGATAACTGTACTCTCCAAAGTACGTGGGAGGAGCTTGAAAACTGAGTTGTTGTCCAAGTTTGGAGAGGAAGTTGGAGCCAAGTTTGCGAAAAAAAACTTGAGAGAGACCATATTTACAAGTTTTTGGGAGTTCTTGGGGCTGATTACGAGCATACTCATACTCATATTCTTACCAAGAGACCTCTTCCTACCTTGAACACTATATATGGAATTCTTTTTGCTGAGCAACAACATAGATTAATGATGTCCATCAATACTGCTCCATCTGAGAGAGTTGCTTTTTCTCGTCCCTTTGCAAGCAGGGGCAAGGGGAGTGATAGAGGTGGTTGTCATGGATGTGACGAACGTGGTGGTCGTGAACGCTCCACCATTACAGGTTCATATTGTGGACTTACTGGACATGATAGGGAGCATTGCTATCGACTGCACGGTTATCAAAGGGGTATCAGCCACGAGAGTCATCTTCTGCTCACACTGTTGCTACTAATACTCCTTCTGAGGCTTCTTCTGGTGACATTATGAACTCCTTTTGATCACAGATGGCTGAGATGATTCCTTGTTGAGCTTAGGGCTGCCCAGGAACCTTCCACAGATCACACAGGTTCCTCATCCTCTTCAGAGACTCCAGGTATCCATGTCTCTTTTGCATTTGTTACAACTACTACATCTCAATCTCCTCCTTCGGTATTGACTCAGGAGCTACTAACAACATGACAGGTGAGACTCAAGGCTACTCACTGTACTCTCATTCTCCATCCCCTGCCCAGGTTCGTCTTGCAAATGACTCCTTCTCCCAGTCTTGGGTATTGAGACTATTCTCATCTCCTCATCTCTTTCTTTATCCCATGCGTTACATATGTATCAATTTTATACTAACTTTCACTTTGTGAGTAGTATTGTCAAGAAATTAAATTGTACAAAACATTCTTCCCATCTCATTGCGTTTTGCATGAGCTTAATACGAAGATGATTATTTGTAGAGGTGTTGAAGGAGAGGGTATCTACCATCTGGATGTGCCAGAGTCATTGTGGCAGATGTACCAAAGAAACTTATTTCTAATAGTTTTCTCTTTCCTATTAAAGTCAATACTAATTCTTTATCTTTGTGGCATGTCAAGTTTGGGTATGTTGGATTTGAAACTTTATGCAATATGATTCCTCATTTTAAAAATGTTTTGCCTGCTTATTAAATTGCAGGGTGATGTTTATGAATTGTAAAAGCACGTTAGGCATACATATGCATCGATCTAAATTTCCTTTTGATATTGTCCACTCTGATGTTTGGGGTTGTAGCTTCTTTGGTTGGTTTTCACTACTTTGTTTTCACCCATGCTTGGTCGTACTCTTTGAAACAAAAAAGTGACGTTTTTCCAAACTTCGATGCTTCCATGCTATGGCTCGCAACCAATATGGAACTAGTATCAAAGTCTTAAGATCTAATAATGGGGGTGAGTATACATGTCATGTCTTTGATGACTATATGCGGACCCTTGGCATTAGTTATCAATTTTCCTGTCCTTACAATCCATGACAAAATGGTGTTGCAGAACATAAAAACAAGCATCTGTTGGGGCTAGCAGATGTTTACTCCGCGGTATGTACGCGCCAAAGACCTACTGATCTATGGCACTCCTTACTGCTTGCTATCTTATAAACCACACTCCATCTAAGATCTTAGAAGGGTATATCTTATCAAATACTTTGGCCCGAAGATCTCATGTTTCTCGTTGAGCCACATGTATTTGGTTGCACATGTTTTGTCAAGGATCTTCATCCTTCTCGACAGAAGATTGATGACAAACTCTTTTTTGCGTCTTTGTTGACTAGTCGAGTATGTCAAAAGGGTATATGTGTTATGATCCTCAGTCACATTGGCTCTATACCTTTATGAATCTGACATTCTTTGAGGATGTCCCTTATTTTCAGAAGATGGTGATACTCATGTTCTTTCCCCATCCCTTCCATTACCTGCTCTCCTCGAATTGTTGATTCTTCCATACAACAAAAGCATGGGGTGATTACTTACGTTCAACGTGGATGGCATGGTCCTTCTACAACATCACCACCACACTCCCCTCCACAAGTGGCTCTTGTAAGTATTACAAGTCTCTCAACTCCTTTTTCCTTCTACTCCTGATGTTTCTGCGGACCTTGAGTTGCCTATAGCTCTTCACAAAGGGGTTTGATCTTGTTTTACATCATATCCTATTACAAGATATGTAAACTACCAGGGATTTTCTATTCCTACAGAACTTTTCTATCAGCTAGAGACACTAAAATATTCCTTGTACTGTCAAAGTTGCTCTAGATCACCCATCATGAAAGGCTGCAATGATTGAGGAAATGACTGCCCTTCAAGAAAATCATGCTTGGGATATGGTTACTCTTCCTCGGGAGAAGCAAACAGTGGGTGTTTGTTGTGAAACACAATCCTGATAGCTCAATTTCTCGCTATAAAGCTCGCCTTGTTGCAACAGGATTTACTCAAGTATATGGGATTGACTATAGGCTACCTTTGCTCTTATTGCCAAGCTCACATCTGCTCAGATCCTCCACTCTCTGCGGCCATGCAGGATTGGCCTCTTTATCAATTGGACATTAAGAATGTGTGTCTCAATGGGGATCTCACTGAAGAAGTTTACATGGATCCTCCACCTGGGTTCCTCCTTTACAGGAGATAGGACAAGTTTGTCGACTTCGGAACAGTCATCCAGGGCATGATTTCAAATGTTTAACAGTGTTGTCATTGATTTGGGGTTTCAAAGGTATCACTCGAACCATACTGTGTTCATCCACTCAGGCTCCTCTGGTCGCACTATTCTTCTAGTAAATGTGGATGACATCATTCTTATAGGGGATGATCAAGTTTTTATCAGTCATGTGAAATCTGAGTTGGGGAGTGTTTTTTAGGTCAAGGATCTGGGGAATCTCAAGTATTTCCTCGGGCCTGAGATTGCCAAGTCTAAGAAAGGTGTTTTCCTGTCTCAGAGGAAGTACTCTATGGATGTACTCAACAATACAAGGATGATAGGGTGCAAGCCAGCCACCTCTCCTATGGATAAGAAACTCTCTCTACATGAGTTTGATGGTGACCACTTGAATCCTCAGGAATAACAAGGACTTGTTGGAAGGCTTATATATTTCACCTTTACTAGGCCTAACAATACCTTTTCCATCAGTCTTGTGAGTTAGTTCATGCATGCTCCTCGCACAATTCACCTTGCTGCATCTCATCATATCCTTCAGTACCTCAAATCGAGTCCAAAGTTTGGTCTAGTTTACAATCCACATAGGGGATATGAGCATCTTCGTTTATACTAATGTTGATGGGGTCAGCTCTATTATGGATTGACAATCCACATCTCGATACTGTCTTCCTTGGAGGAAACTTAGTGTCCTAGAACAGCAAGAAGCAGAGAGTGGTCTCTAAGTCCTGTGTTGAGGCTAAATATAGAGTCGTTGCTCATGATACATGTGAAGTTTCATGGTTGTGATCTGTTCTTCAGAACTCAGATTTCACATTAGCCATCTTATACCGCTTCACTATGATAATGAAGTTGCAGAAAAGATAGCATCGGACTCTGTTCTACATGAAAGAACAAAGAACATTGAAGTTGATATTCGGTTTGTTCGAGGAAAAATGAAGGATCACTCGAGTTTATTGATGTAGCCTCCTCTGAGCAGCTTGCAGACATTTTCACTAAAGTTGTTGGACTAAATATACTTCGAGAAGTTGTTGTCAAGTTGGGCATGTTAGATGTGCATGATCCAGCTTAGGGGGGAGTGTTGTTAGTGATATATTGTTCTCGTTATATGTGTAATGGGCGTGTGAGTAATATATGTAGGGTGTGCATGTAGTATTCTTATAACTTAATATAAAAGCTAGTGAGAGACCCCTAACTCACACTGTCATTCTCATTATTCCTTCTCTTTTTCTCTCTTTATTCTCTAACTCAAACCCTAAACTTAATACCACTCACCTGACCCTAATACCACCAACCTAAACCCTAATACCACCTATCATCGACATCAATTACTCGCCCACTGTATTCACTCCTTTATTTTAAGGAAAGCCTTCTTGTTCACCAAAAATAAAAAATAAACAAGATGCATATCATGATTTCCTTCAGCAGGTATTCATGTACTTGAATTCAATGAGTGCATGAGCATGGCACAAAGCAATGACATTAAGACCAAAATTAACTTGAGAATAAAACTTCTATCCTCTCAAAGAACTACAAATTTGGGTAATGATTTTGTTCAATGCAATCTCTATCATCAATTATTCCAGACGCATGAGTAAATCGTGTCTTGTACTCAGGGCGGGAGACTGGATATGTGGGCGGTGCCGGAATGTCAACTTCAGAAGTCGCACAGTTTGCCACCGTCTAGCCTGTGATGCTACTAGATCTCAAGGCATTACGGTTAAGCCTGCCGACTTTAGGAATACTCAGACGAGAAACACGCACCAGGTCATTCTTAACGAAGCTCAAAGACGAGACATCCAACAAGGTTGGTCGATAGCGGGGGTCAACAATGGCTGGATGGTGGATATTTCGAAGGACCTTTCTGGCCATCTTTCCTTTGCTGATACTGTGAGAATTAATTTGAGTGATCCGAAAGAACGGAGTGGAATACCAAACGTTCACCCCGTCCCAAAGGATCAGTTGACCCCAAGTCGAGGGGCTCTTAGGTTTTGTTTTGGATCAGTTCCGAACGCTGGCTCTTAATCTTCAACAATATTGGGTCATTTTACACGGTAATAAAGACTCCTTATCATTATTATCGATACATAGATGGATTATACACAATGGAATGCATCAGAAATCCCGCACCTTCTTCTAACTCTACCACTAAATTCCTACTGCTATTCGGGAACGAACTAGGAGCTAAGGAACTATGCAACACTAAATTTTTCCTCATCCTAGATTGTCCGGTGGAGTGCCGACCGTGGGAACCGACGGTGGGAGATGCCCAAACCCATTGGGAGAACGATGGGGTTTGGCTCGGCATCTTTGGGCTATCGATTCACGCTTGGTCCCCCGGGGTCTTCAAAGAGATTGGCGATCGGTGTGGTCGCTTCATCCAGGTCGACAGACGATCGGCCGACCTTTGGGACACGGACCACGCCCGGATTCTCGTCGGTGTCGACTCTTTGGACACCATCCCAAGAACATGCGACATCCAAGTTGGAGCCCACCAATGTCAGCTCGTCATAGAGGTACTAAGACTCAAGCGGCTCTTCTTGCCGCATCAGACGAGCGAATCGGCTCAGGGGTCCCGGGACACTGACGTCGGTGTTGGCGGTGCTCTCACAGAAATAGCTCACCCGCTCAACAACCCATTTGGAAAGGGGGTGGCTTCGTCCTCCATGCCGACAGGCGAGGGGCTTGTCCACGGACCCGCCGCACCGGTTGGGCCCACTCATCCGGACGACCACGCCGGTTTGGGGTAGAACCCCCCCTCGAACATATCAGGTTGCTCATGATGTGGTCCTGGAGGATATGGAAGTGACTAACAACAATGGCAGCCCTAACGGATCCGGTTTGGAAGAGGAAGAAGTGGCAAAGGAGGCCGCTGCGTCTAGCCGGAGTGGGGTCGAAGAGGAGGATAAGAGAGGTTTCCCTCAACCTCCGGCTGATCTTTCGCCGCCCGAAGAATCGACGATTGTGATTGCGCTCCCTCTCCGCGCTACTCGACAATTGTCGACAACTAATGCTACCGGAACCTCTATGGGATCCCATGGAGGAGGCTAGGATCTTGCCTTATTTGGACAAAAGCAAAGAGAAATCGAAAGGATTCAAAGTATACCACCGAAAAAGGAAGATTTTATACTCCCACACAATGCAGTTGTCGAACGAACGGGCGACACGTAGGCCTCATCGAAGACCGAGCGCCGCTAAGATGGTGACATATCATCATCTCGATGCTTCTCTTGCACGAAAGCCGACATCACGCTCTCCCAAATCCACCTGCTACATTGACCTTCAATACGGCAATGGGACGGTAGCTGGGTCGTCCGAGGTTGCGCCACGTGGAGCTTCGACCGATTGTGGAGATCACAGGTCAGAAGCTTTGCCATGTGTGACTTATTGGAAAGCTGGTAGAAAAGGCTACTATTTGAGGACAGAGGGGATTGACAGCGAGGGCTTCTAAGGGGGCTGACACGTGGCGAACACTTAGACCTCTCGGTTTCCAGTTGGAGTTCTAGTATTGCGGAACCGATAGCTACATTATTGGTCTCAGACCCGAAGACCGTCCTCCCATTATTTCAGGTACGGGTTGGCCTGATTCGAAAGGCTTTAGAAGTACTAATGCCCACGGACCCGAATCTCGACCCTAAGACCCGTAAGCTTGGACTTACCTCTTCAAGAACCCCGACGCTGAGTCTGCTAGTAACAGACGAAGACTCTGATAACCGTCTTTTGGGGTTTTCAGCTCAAACTCCAGCCTCGCCTGGTAAGACAAACTTCACGGCTATGGTGGAGGATTCTCCGAGATCTAACGGGACTATGCACAACCTAGAAGAGCCTAATGAGATCGATCGGCTGATCAGGGCGGGGCACGAACTCGGTATGTCGTTTAATGGAGATGAGGAGGCTTTGAGGGAGGTTTTTCAGTCCATTCTGGTTAACCGCCGGACGGGCTCGCGTGAGCTTGCTCGACTACAATGGGGGATGGCCGATGGGAGAGGGAGAGGGGGGTTTTGATCCTTCATCAGTGTTGACGAGCGGGCTAAGACGAAGTTTTCGCGATGAAGATGCTATCTTGGAATGTGAGAGGCATATGTGACGGTGCTAAACGGGCGGGGGTCAGACACGTTATCGCAGCGGTTAAGCCAGTGGTAATTAGACTCGGTGGGGGCCTTGGGGCGTATCCTTGTGGCGTGGGCTTCCGGGATATTTGAGAAGATTGAGGAGATTGGGATTTTCTCAGCCTTGGTGGTACTTCGGATCAGAGACAGTGGTCAGCGTTGGGTGTTGTCTGGTATTTACGGTCCTTCGAGGGATAGCCAACGAAGCGATTTCTGATTTGAGTTGGCTGCGGTTATGGCGAGCTTGGGCGGTGACTTCAATGACATTAGATGGGGATATGAAAAACAAGGAGGGCCGCCTGATGTTGCTGTCATGAGAGATTTCAATTCTTGGATTGCTGATTGGGGCTTGATGGATGTACCTCTAACAGGTTCTAGGTTTACTTGGTCAAACCTCTAAGACACCCCGTCAATGAGTACAGTGGATCACTTCCTTTGCAACACGGATTGGATGGAGTTGTTTCCAGCTGCCAGGTTAGAATGTCTAGCGAGAGCGGTGTCCGATCATCGTCCATTGGTGCTTACGTGTGAAGCTAGAGGGAAAGGGCCGAGTCCGTTTAGATTTGAGAATGTGGTTAGCGGACGATCGATACCGAGAGGCGTTCCCACTTTGGTGGAATGAATTAAGGCCTTCTGGAACGGCGGCCTACCAATTTATCTCCAAGCTGCAATGGATTAAGAAATGAACCATACTGTGGAACAGGGAGATTTTCGGGCTGCTACACCTCAATAAGGATATAATTCTGACCAGGTTACGGGAAATTGATAATCTGGAGGGAGGCTTCTATCAGACGGTGAACGTGAAGAACGTGTGCAAAAAAAACAAGAGTTCAATAAATTGTGCAGGGCCGAGGAGATTTCTTAGAATCAAAATGACGCGGGACGGTAACCCTAAAATGTGTGAATATGATTTTTAATGCGATTTGCCGAAATTAAATAAATTAACTCAAGTTTAATCGCAAAATTATCTTAAAATACCTTAGGGTTTGAAGAATTTGGTGGGTAGATCACGTGAGATCCGGCTAGGGTCCAGTCCGATGCGCAAGTACCGTTAGATTTAAGGCGGGATCGGGCCTAGAGATGGAACTCTAGCTTTTCCAGGCTTAGGCGCTTGTCTTCGATCTGATGTAGATTTACGAGTTTGAACTAGGGTTATAGAATTTGTTAGGTTTGATGGCTCGTATGAAAGCTAAGGTTTTTTATGGAAATAGGTTTTGGGTTTGGATTACGGATTCAATATGGGTAATGGATTATAAGAGAAAACAGAGAAAATATAGAGCAAAGACAATAAAAGATCAAAAGATAATAGATGGGAATCACTCCCTTGGTCTCACACCAAACTCATCTCAGGCAAAGAATACTCAAGCAATAATGCATTCAAATATTCAATCAACTAAATAAAAAGTGTTTGCAAGCCTCTATTTATAGGCCACCAATAATTAAACTCGAAATAAAAATTCCTAATACTAGTAAAACACTAAAAAGGCAAATTTCAGCATAAAAATAGAAATTTCGTTCTTGAAGTCTCATACGACCAGCGTCTTCTGAGTTGTGGCGGTGGTTGTGACACCGTCTTTGTGATAGCATCTTCTTGTCAATCCTGTGTATTGTTTTCTTCTGACGGTTTGTGCCCTTTTCTCCTCTGAGGCTACGGTACCCGGGGTTCCTCTATGTTTCTTCCGATGCCGAAAATCTGTTGTGGCCCCAAATCCAAGGCTGCCGGACTTGGCGTTCCCCATCACAAAAAGCAAAGGTGAAGTGGCTGAAGGAGGGAGATCTGAATACCTAATTTTTTCATGTGATCCCCAATGTACGAAATAAATCTAATTATTTGAGCAGTGTAGGGGTAGAGGGAGTGGTGCATGTGGGGATCGAAAGGATCCGTGATCAGGTGGTCAAGTTCTACACCAGGTTATATGCTGATGACGGGCTATTGCGGCCAACATTGGATGGGCTTTCTTTTCAGGCCATCTCCCACGCAGACTGTGTCGGTATGGAGCTCCCCTTCGGTGAAGAGGAGGTCTGGAGAGCTATTAAAAGGGGGGTTAAGAACAAATCGCCGGGTCCCGACAGCTTCACAATGGAGTTCTACAGTGTTTTCTGGACCGTGATAGAGGAAGACCTGATGGAGGTGTTCCATGATTTTCA
This sequence comes from Chloranthus sessilifolius, assembly GCA_021018995.1. NCBI lineage: Eukaryota > Viridiplantae > Streptophyta > Magnoliopsida > Chloranthales > Chloranthaceae > Chloranthus > Chloranthus sessilifolius. The sequence goes on from CM037590.1 coordinate 6,399,249, forward strand.
CAGAACCGGCTATATTGGGCGCAGCCTTAACTCTACTTTTATTACACTCATTCCGAAAAAAGCCGGAGCCAAGGACATCGCTGATTTTCGCCCGGTCTGTCTCATCAATGTTTTATACAAGATAATTGCTAAGGTTCTCACAAACAGACTCGGGTCACTAATGGGGTCAATCATATCAGCCAACCAGGGGGCTTTCATTCATGGGAGACAATTAATCGATCAGGTGGTGGTAGCACACGAAGTCATCCACTCGGCTCACTTTCACCGTCGTCCTGCTGCCCTTTGGAAGGTGGACATGGAAAAGGCTTACGATCGTGTGTCGTGGAGCGGGCTAGACTATATGCTTAGCAGGTTTGGCTTCGGGCTGAAGTGGCGGAATTGGATGAGAGCCTGTTATGTGACTCCTTGGTTCTCGGTGCTAGTTAAGGGCAAGCCGGCCGGGTATTTTAAGAGCTCTCGGGGCATCTGGCAAGGCGATCCCCTCTCCCCGTTCCTGTTTAATATGATGGGGGAAGCGCTGACCGGCCTTATCGAACAGGCTAGACAGCTGCACCATATTTTAGGGATCACAGTGGGGGTGGGGACAGATCTATTGCTATTCTCCAATATGCGGACGATACGATTCTGTTTGGTAAAGCTGATACTGAGGAATTCCAAGCCTTAGCGGACACTCTATCAATCTACGAGGCGGTGTCCGGTCAATGGATCAATTTCCACAAATCAAAGGTCACGGGTATTGGAATTGATAACTCACAGTTACAGGTTATTGCTGAGACTGTGGATTGTGAGACCGAGGAGCTTCCTATCAGATATTTAGGGTTGTCGTTGGGATTGCGGCAACCTACGGCGAGGGGATGGGAGCCGGTGATTCCACGCTTCGAACAACACCTATCCACGTGGAAAGGGAAATTGCTAAGTAGTGATGGCCGGCTGGTATTGCTGAAATCTATGCTTACAAGCTTACCGATTTTCTATATGTCCTGTTTCAAATGTCCAGCTGAAGTTATCTATCGGATGGAACAAGTTCAACGTAATTTTCTGTGGGAGGGGGCAGGTATGGAGAAAAAGTATCATTTGATTAATTGGGAAACTTGCACGCTCCCGATGAATTGCGGAGGGCTGGGAATCCGGTGCTTAAGGTGGACCAACCTAGCCCTTCTTTGGTAAATGGTTTTGGAGAGCAGGAAATGAGGAGGAAATGGAGAGCCTCTGGCGAACAGTTCTAGTGGAAAAATATGGTCATGCCAACCACAACTGGGGTATCAACACCGACATTAGTAGAAGGTCCTCATCCTGGTGGAAAAATATTTGTGACACTTGGTACCGTTATTCAAAGGGGATATGCTTCAGCTGGGGCAGCGGCACTCGAATTCAATTTTGGGAGGATTGTTGGGTTGGGGGGGTCTCTCAAACTGATGTTTCCATCTATTTATGACTTATCTTTACACCCCGAAGGGCGGATCGATGAGTTTATTCACGATACGGGGGAAGGGTGTGGGAAGTTTATTTGCGCAGAAATCTAAGAACTGATAAGGAGGAAGTATTCTCCAACCTCCTTCATTCTCTCTACGAGATGCAGCGCATGGGTTAAAAAAATCGTCCAATACCGATACGTATCAGTTTTGGACCTGGGCGGTACGATACATTGCCTATGTATCGTACGCCCTAAAAAATAGAGTAATTATCGTCCGATACGGACAATGTATCGCCCGTATCGGACGATACGTACGATACATTCAAATTATCAGGCGATAATTTCAAATTATCGTCCGATGATTTGATTTATGAATTTTTTGAAAAAAAAAAGTATCAAAACGATACATTGAATGTATCGGACGATACGCGATACGTATCGAACGATACGGACGATAATTTGATTTTTTAGATTTTTTGAAAAAAAAAAAAAAAAAAAATTTATATTGAAACGATACATTCAATGTATCACCGATACATTGAATGTATCGGACAATACGCGATACGTACCGTCCTGAACTTCAAGACGATATGTATCGAAAATCCGATATTTTAACCCTTGATGCAGCGTAATTCACACAACCAGGATCGACAGGTGTGGTTCCCTTCACTGTCAAGTCCTACTACCAGCTGCTATCCCGTAGGCCTTTTATCAGATTTGAGGGAGTTATGTTGTGGAAGGCTTGCATTCCGCCCAAAATTAAGTTTTTCTCGTGGACGGTGTTCAAGGAGAAAGTTTTTACGTGGAACAATCTCATCCGGAGAGGGAAAGACATTAGCAATCAATGCGTTATGTGTGCACAGGGGGAGGAGTCTGTTGCTCATCTCTTCATCCATTGTGCGACGGCTTACGAAATCTGGAACATTGTGCTAAGACTCTTTGAAATGAGTTGGGTCTTCCCAGCCAATCCTTACATGCTCTACTTGGCCTGGGATGCGATTGAACTGGAAGGGTAGGAAGGGAAGAGGTGGAAGGGTACGTTTTTTGCTGTTCTTTGGTGTCTCTGGCGAGAGAGAAATAGGAGGATCTTCAACCAGAAATCTAAACCGATGGGAGTCATTGTCAGATATATCGTTGACCTAGTTCACCTATGGGTAAACAGGGAGAGCGAACTACCCAAAGAAGAGTCGTGTCCTTGGGACCCGGGTTGACAAAGATCAACAACCTGCTCGGGCTGCTTCGGCTGGTCTTCGTTTTGTTTTTATGTCTTTCACAGTTTCGTTTGTTGCTATTTTTTTTCCTTTTGACCATGTATTGTTCCCTCAGCACCTTGCTGTTTTTCAATATATTATCATTTACGAATCAAAAATAAAATAAAATTGTTCAATGCATTTTACATATAACTTCGTGAAGCGCCTAAGATGGACGACTCAAGTCCATATATGTATTTACTAAGATTACTCATCCTTATTTTTTTTATCAGTTGGGGAGTCCCTCTAATCTGGCCAAATCTCACTCAAGCATATACAAGCCTTTTTGTCTAGTCTGGGGTCCCTTTGATGTTGGGATTTGCGTAGTTACACTAAGTTAGGAATTGAATGATAAGACGAAGAGTTTTATCATTGTTTTCCAAATAATAGTCAGAGACATAGCCTTTGTTCTATGAGAACTTTCTATTCATTCCTCAAAGGGAACTTTGATGGCATCCAAGTATTAAGACTAGGGAGCATCAATCTCGGTGTTCCTAACTTTCCTGTTATGATTCATTTTGGGTGATGTACTTGGCAAGATCTCTCATTATAGAATCATTGAGGGTTTAGAACATCCGCTTAAATACCAAGTGTTAGGTCTTGTGTTGTCACAAACATCAAAAACAGTGTAAGCACTCCTAGTTTGTGTATTGCGAAGGTGATGAAGAACATCAAGAAGTTCTACACATTTTAAATGGTTAAAGATTGCCCATGGTGATCAACAAGAGTCCAAGAGCAAGTCAAACAAAGACTGTTCGTACTTTAGTTGTAAGGTCGACCACCGGACCATGAGTGGTCGACCATAGTAGACCGATCAACTGTGTGGTGATGAATTTGACTAAAATTAGAATTCCTATTTTTTCTCCAAATTCTATATAAATTTTCTTTTTCGAAAATTAGGTTTTTGCTTCTTCAAAAAATAATTTTTAGGCCCTAGAAATTTAGAAGAGAAAAATCCCTAAGCTGATCTATCCCTTTATGAATCTTTGTGATCTCTATGCTTTGATTTTCAATTCAAAAAGGCTTTTTTTATTATTTTTTTCTTTCATCTATTTCCTTGCTCGTGGATTCGAGTGGACATTCACTGCTTGTGGATTCGAGTTCATCGTGCGCTCGTGGATTCAAGTGGATCACCATGGGCTTATCAACGATTGCCATAACAAATCAAAAGCCTTCTGAAAGGGCGAATCGGGATTGGTTCGTTGGTTGGCAAAAGGGTTTAATAGGACTATTCGTCAATGTTAGGGTCTACATATCATTTGGTACTTTTGATCCTTTTTAACTTTCATAATGGATTTGTTTCTCTGGACGAGGTCTCGTGGATGTTTTCTTGGATAGGGTTGTACCACGTAAAAATTGTGTACATTGATTTATTATTATTTTGTGTGATTGGTTGATAATAGGCTTAAGAAGAATTTGAGTTATTGTTAATATGCCTTTTCACCCTCCTCAAGGCTAATCTAGCTTATGTCACTAAAGCTTTTATTTCAATTGGTAGAAAGCCATAAACGGAATTTCACCAAGTTATTGTTTTGTGCAGTTAGTTGCACCTAGGCAACAGAGAAGTTCCGGTCATTATCCAACAAACGCATTATATTGTTCATTGGCTAGAGTAGAAGATGAAACCCTTCAATATTCTCCTACAATTTCCACTATTGTTGTTTACTTAATTTCTCCATTTTCCCTATTATTCCCTAACCGTTCCTACTTCCTGTAATTATCATTACCAGGAAGCTGATGCATTCCACTTCAATTTACCCCCCACCATGTTGGCCCTTATTTTATTTTTTATCATTTTCTCTACACCTAAAAAAATTTGTTAGTGGAGATTTCGTGATCCATGACCTTATAGTTAGATTTTTTTAATTTTTCAATTTATTTTGATTGATTACCACAGTCAGATCTGATTCTGAAATATTGAATCATTTCTATACATGATTTTGAATACATCAATATCTTTAAAAGTAGGATTTGATAGATAAATACTTATTGTTTCTATAGTTTTGGAACAAGGGTTGAAAGGAAAATGGCTACTGGTAAAAGATAGGTTCTCAAGGAAGTATCAAATTCATATAGTCTTGGTTTGGCCAATAAAATGGCTGGCCTCTTGGTTCAGCCAATTTATCTCCACTAAGTCTGATGCCCTTATTATTATTTTTTCATCTTTCACTACACTTTAGATACTTCATGGAGATTGCACGATCCATGATACATCATTAGAAAGGGGACTATTTGAAACAGAAATGACTGCAGGTAAAAAATTTGAGAGACTCGAGCAAACTCTAAACCATAGTCTTGGTTTAGCCAACATAAAAAGGTTGGGCTTTTGATCTGGGAAATATTTGCAATATATTCTATCCTCTTATAACGTTTGGTGATCGATGATTTAGTGTTCTATATAACTTTATGCAGTTATATTATAAAAAAAGGTCTAGAAAGTATAAACAGAACATACTTCTCATCTGAGAATGGTATGTCAAAATATCCATATTCATGTCCTATATGACACTTGGCTAATTGCATTTTCACACTCATCTATTATATAATGTATGCATAAATAGTAAATTGAGAATGTGCAAACAGCAATTTGCTTTCTTAGAAATATAAACAAATATTTTTATGGAATATCTCGAAAGTGAGAACAGATGTGGCAAGTTTATTATCCTGGAGGGAAATTACCTGCATCGAATTGAGATTATCCCAAGGGAGTTTTTCGGTGACTAGCTCCCATAGTATCACCCCATAGCTGTATACATCCGACCTATGTTTCCATATAGCAACAAAAATAATTTTTGAGCTCTGACATTTAGAGAACAAAATAACATTCTATATAAAAATTGTCCAGCTGACTTGTAACAGCAACAAATGAAAACCTTATTGATCACATTAATAAAACAACAAAAGAAACAAAACCTACTTCTCATCTGAGGGCTCATTACGAAGAACTTCTGGAGCCATCCACTGTGGCTGAAGAACAATATGCAAAAATAAATTGTAATTGTCCAATAAATACTCAGATTTACAAAAATCATACACATAAAGAATTGCAAAATGAACAGATTAATTCAAACGAGATTAAAGAGCAAAGATCATGGGTTAAAATACCGGTTTTCCAGTACGTATCGTCCAATGAATACCGGTTCTAGATGGTATGTATTGTTCAATACATTAACAATATGTATGAAATGAACCGGTACAATACATTCCAAGTATCGTACCGGTGACCTCCGAAACTGGTACTTATCGTTCGGTACGAACCGGTTTCGGGCGAGATTGAACCATGCTAAAGATAGGCACTAAAGACATTGTATAAGCAATACCGTTCCTTTCCCAGACTTTGTTGTCAGACATGTTTCACGCTTGAGGCGTGAGAGACCAAAATCACCAACCTGTCCACACAAAAAAAACGTTGCATCTATACAAAATAACAGTTTTTAGATCAGAAGAGAAAAAACTATCAACCAATTATTCTCATATAAATAGAGCCACACCTTTACATTCCAATTTTTATCTACTAACAGATTTGATGACTTTAGGTCACGATGGATGATAGGTGGGTTGAAGTGATGAAGATAATTCATGCCGCGTGCCTGTATAAGGAAAGGAAAGGAACATTGCATGATTAATGGCAGTCAGAAATTTTCATTTTAAAACTGACTTCATTCTGACAATAGCTATTTTGAAGAAACTAGAATGTATATGAGAAGGTCAATAGCTCCACAAGAAGGAAATCAGGGAAATGCTCAAAATAATTAAAACAGCGCAGGGCCCATATGTTAAGGGCTTGGTAGACATCTCTTAGTTAAATGGAACATTGCTGTAGTGTGCACTATAAAGAGGGTTCAGAAACCTAATGGGACATAGTTTCTTGTATGTTAGGCAATAAATTAATGGAAATCTTCAAGTTATTATGGCAAAGATAAAAATAAGAAGAAAACAAGGATACAAAGCAAGAAAAGGGTGCCAAGATGGACTTCTGAATGGAAACAAGATTATAGATTTTGTTTCGTGCTCTTCATTCGTTTCTTAAGCCCCTTTCCATTTGTTCGTGCTCTTCATTCATTTCTTATAACTTTTCCTAACAACATGGGTGATTAAAATTATATAAAACCCTCCATCCAAACCCTAAACCCTTTTTCTTTAACCTTCTGTTTTAACCCTAAACCCCGATTCAATCTTTCATCTTCAACTCTTCAACTCTAAATCTGTCATCTTCAATTTTAATCTCTACAATTGCTAGTTGGTTGTTCATGGCATCAAGGCCAGTGACTTGTACCATGGGTAGGCATGTCTTCTCAACAAGAGGAGCTACTGGGAGGCTTAATAAAGGAATGAACAAGAAGACTGGATGAACAAGGGGGTATCTCATCCGATTCTAAGGGCAGGAGATTGGTTCTGCAATGTGTATCATGCTCAATTACAGCTTCAGATGGAAATGCCTCAGAGATGGATGCAAGGGCTTGAAGAAGCATGGGAAGATATTGCAGCAAAATGATCCGAGAGTTTAAAAGCTGAAGCAGATTAACCTATCTAAGCCACAAAGGAGAGATGTGCAAGAAGGATGGCAGATTGCAGAGAAAGGCTACAAAAAAATGGAACATGCAGTTCCAAAAGAAAGTCCGATCGGAGAATAATGCCGCAAGGAATGTTAGAAGTGAGCATAACGTCAGCTCCAATCCTGAGCATATCCACCTTCAAATTTGCTTCAGAATGACCATGGCAAAATGAAACCAGTCTACCAGTGCACAGATCCAACATTTTCTTCTTGCCATATTGGCATCCTCTGGCCCTTTACCATGGAGCTTCACATGCAGAAACAACTTCCTTGATGAACCATAATGTCCATTTTTTTTGGCTAAGTCAGTAGGATATTCTGAAGTTTCGAAAAAAGTAAAACCCGATAATATCAGATAAATGACATGATTAATCTCCAATGATTTTTTATTTTTATAAGGGATCAATACTGTATCATTCTCCCATTAAGCTCTGTACCCATGATGCCAATTCCAACTTAAAATGTGCAGTCAATTGCTTCCACAACAATTTTGGTAGTTTGGCTTCACCAAATGGAGACTGCCAAGTGCCAAACTACAAATTGTTAAGAAAGTCGTCAGTTATCTCACATGCATTTAAAGAGAACGATGAGGAATTTCAAACAAATGCCTAGATATGATTTCAACTAAAGTCAGGTTTCTAGAGTCTCTATTGATGTATATTTAGGCAGTAAACACTTCTACACATACCAGAATAGGTTGCCATTCGAGGAAAGGGTGATGCAGCTCCAATATGTCGATGATACCATCATATTTTTGGGTGATGAAGAGCGACACATTACATATATGAAAGCCAGTGTCTGTTGTTACGAAGCATCTGGGGCCAAAGAATGAAAATTGAGAAGACCAAAATCTTTGGCATCAAGGTTGAGGATGATATGAGGAGGCTTTCTAGGGACTTACTTTGTGGTGGGATAGGCTTCCAACTACGTATTGAGTGTTCTAGCAAAACATCAGTGTCCAATTTGGACCCGATCATTGAGTATTTCGATAGGAAATTTACAGGATGAAATGGGGCCCTACCATCAAGTGTGGGAGACTAACACTCAAAATTCAACCCTTTCAAACCCTTCAATCTACTTTACGTCGATTTTTTAATGTCCAAAAACTGCGGGGAGAAGGTTGGAAAGAATCCAAAGAAATTTTCTACGGAATGAGAACATATCCAAGGAAAATCATGTGTGTGTGGTGGGGGGAGACATTCTATCAGAAACCTGAAAAACGAATATGGCCATGCTGAGAAAATGGTTGTGGAGGGTGAGTCATGGTGGGCCGAGGGTATATTCAACAAATATGGCAGAGACATGTCAGGCTGTGGTGTAAAGGGTCCAAAGGGTCAATTATATTCGGGTTAGTGGAAGGGGGTGAACAAAGTTACAGCCAGATTCAAGGACTATATGGGCATCATGTGGGGCTACGTGATAAGGTTAAGATTCTGGAAGGCCTGTTGGTGGGGTGACCAGGCCTTTCATGGGGTGATTCCCAAAGATTTTTAGACTAGTAATATTAAAAATGCATCTGTAAGGGAAATTTGGGAAAGAGATAGAAGCGAGACTGCGTTGTGTTAGTGATGTAATTACTTTAGTAGGTGTGTTGGTAGTATTCATTGGGCATGTGTTGAGTAAGTGACTTAACTTACTCAACTCCTCGTATTTTGTCCACTTTGTAATCTGTGACGTATTGATTAGGTGTATATGCATAATGCATTGAGATGGGGCCTAAGAACTCAACCATAATTCTCCTACTTTTCTCCTTCCTCTCTTACTAAACTCTAACCTAGATCTTTAACATCATAATTTACTTCGTATCAGAGCAGGACCATGCCTCAAATATCGTGTCTGCTGATGTCATCATTACCTTGTTGACGTCACGCTGACCATGGTATTCAAGACGATGCTATAGCGTCCCCATGGCGAATGGCGAAGGAAAACACCATATACAACAATAGCAACGACGGCTAAGTAGTGGCGACATAACATTGCCATGGCGGAATAGAGTTATGGCATCGCTATGCACACTAATTGGTGTTTTTAAATTATAACTTATAATACTCATAAAATAGATAAGCTATAAGTATAACATTATTATAACTTATAAGTCACAAAACCCTCGACTTTTCCTCTCTCTCTCTCTCTCTCTCTCTCTCGTCACGGCAACTACCAACACCAGCGTCCACGACATCTACTGGGCGACGACAACTACTTAGTTAATCATACTTTTTTTATAGGTTTCTTGCAACATCAATATTGTAAATTTGTGAACTTCCAATTGAGAAACATGCCCAACCCCTATCACGAATTGGGCAATGAGCGACACTACGGTATGTATACTTGATATTTCATAGTATTTAATATTCTATATTTGTTGATATTTCATGTTTATTATATTGGAGATATAATGTGTATTTGTGCGTAACAATAGGACTTTATGCATGTGGGTATGCATAGTAGGTTTAGTCCCACATTGATTAGGAAAATAAGTTGTGTCTTGTATGCCCTCTATATAAAAGGGCTCATCTATTGTATAACTTAAGGAATCTGGAATAGAAGTAATGTAGTCTTTAGTGGATATTGTGCTCTCTCTCTCTCTCTCTCTCTCTCTCTCTCTCTCTCTCTCTCTCTCTCTCTCTCTTTTCCTAATAAACCCTAATGGGTATCTCACCTCTTTAAATATTAGTTTTATTTATTCTGCTTGGTATCAGAGCCCTACCTAGGCTAGATCTTATTTTTGTCAGCTTCAATGATTTATAAAATGCTCTTGGTCATCAATAACTCCATCAATGGTTTAGCTACAACTTGGTTCAGAAATATCTTCATGCACTGCAACGACATATTCAAGATCATCATTATCATCTCAAAACCTGCTACAGCAATATCATCTCCTCCTTTATGTCTCATTTAAAGCTACAACAACCAGATTGTGCAAGTTGATCAGTTTCTTTTTGTGGAGCATTCCTACTGTTTACGAATCTGCTGATTGATGGTCAGATCTAGTGTACAGTGTTCAAAACCAGAGGTATTTTGTGCCTTTTTGGATCTCGTTTTTGAGCTCTTTTAACTTCCTAAGATTTCTGCTACTATGATTCTCTTGTTCTGGGTCTTATATCTCTTGGTGCAGTATACTAGAAGTATTTTGTGCCTTTTTGGATCTCGTTTTTGAGCTTTTTTAACTTCCTGAAATTTTTGCTACTATGACTCGCTTGTTCTAGGTCTTATATCTCTTGGTGCCTACTGCTGAGAGTTTATACAAGTTCTGCACATATTTATGAGCTGATGTACTCGGATATTGATGGTTGGGTTTGTCGAAGACGCTGGATTTTTCCCTTTTTCTGTTTTGAGGATTCTGCTGCTGCTGGAATTTTGTGTGATAGGTTTTCTGAGAAGTTTGAAGCCTCTAGATCAATTTGATTCAAGCTGTGTCCAGCCTAGGTTTTTTCAGCTTTGGGTATTTTTTTTTAAAAGCCACGTGGTCAGTTGTGGATCTTCAGATTTATATGGAATGTTATTTATCTTTTGATGGTTGTTGTTGCTGCAAGACGATAAGGGGTTGCCTAACATTGTGGTCGCAGCCTCGATGTCCGTGCATGCTGCCACTCGCACAATCATTGTGTTGTTTTATTGAATTCTAATATTAATGATGCTCACTGATGTTGCTGGTATGCTCCCCCTAATAAGCTACCAAAATATTAGTCTAGGGATGTTAGTATTGCATTGTGCCTGCACAGTAGATGTTTGATAAAAGACTTATGAGAGGTATTGGATATCTTTAATGGGTTACTATTTGTGACGACCCAAAACCTTACTCGACCCGACCCGATCCAAATCCATAAAGCGCACACACTCTACACTTGTACATGCTAACACCATAAACTTTCCCATATAACTTAAATCCCCAAATTAAAACCCATGCGCAGCAGTCGAGCCGTTTTCTTCTTCTTCTTCAATTTTGTAACGCAGTAACGTCTCGCTCCATTACTCGCGGATTTAATCCAAATTCAAACGGTCACCCCACCCGAGCCTATATATAGAGCTCTCTTCCCCCTCTCTTTTCCACACCAAGCCTTCTTCAAAGCTTCTCTTCTTCTTTAATGTATGTTTTTATATCTTTAGATCTGTATTTTATAAATTTTAGTTTTTGCAATTTGAAGTTCTAGTTCTTTAAACCCTAGATTTATCCTACATTTTAATCCTATATTCCTTAGATACCTGGTTCTATTTTCTGTTGTTATTTTTATTTTTAATAAATCTGGTTTTAATTAAAATGATGGTTTAAATCCTGGATTATATTTTAAGGATTGGTTTTATATTTCAACTCTAAGTTTATATTTTAAACTCTTGATTTATATGCCACTGGTGTATTTAAATTTTAGTTTATAATCGGAAATGATATTATAATCTGATTTTTAAATTCTAATTTATAATCTAGTTTATAACTTGGGTTATATTATGATAGTTTTATTCTGTTTTTTTTTATATATATTCTGAGATCTTTAAATTCTGGTTCTATATTTCCAATCTGGCTTTATAATCTGAGGTAACATTTTCTATTCTGGATTTTATACATAACCTAAAATTATATTTTTAATTCTGGTTTTCACACTAGTTTATAACCTGAAATTATATTTTTAATTCTGGCTTGTATGCTGGTTTTATAACCTGAAATTATATTTTTAATTCTGGTTTTCACGCTGGTTTATATATTTTTAATTCTGGTTTTTATGCTGGTTTTATAACCTGAAATTATATTTTTAACTCTAGTTTTATGCTGATTTTATATTAAATATAATTATATTAAATCAGGTTCTAAGATTAAAAAGGATTTAAAATTTATTTATTTAATATTAAATCAAGGGTTTTAAGATTGATTTATAAATCACACTGTTTTAAATTAAGGATTTCCGATATCAAATATTTTCTAAAATAGAGATTTGGAAATAACTCGATAGAATCCATCCTAACATCGATAACCTACTGTAGTTCGTTCTCTCTACTTGACCACTTTCCCTTGTACCCAGATAACTATCGAAACCGTGAAACTTCACACTGTCCCCACAAGACCCATGAATCTGACGATTGAGGCAAGTAGCCTATCCCGTAGCATGTTTTAAACATGTACATTATTAGGTAATGATGCTTTTGCTTTACATAGTATATACTACAATATTGATAAGTAGAAGTTTGAATGATTAATGATAGTATGGATAATTCTAGACTTGTCTTGTTCAATTATGATTATTTCATTTTGAATCATGTTAGAAAAACATAAATGTCATAAGCATTGTACATTCGATTTATCTCTCATATGATCTCATTGCATTTGAAATATCATACTATTTTAGAATGAAAATTGATAAAGCATATTAGATAAATTTTTCTAAACGAAATGGATGTGAAGGACTTTAGAAATGATAATATGATTTTTGTTTAAGATTCTCATGAGGCCGCATGGTAATATTGGATGAACGAATCCATTTGTGTACTTCCGTAATACGAAGTAAACCCGTCAAGCCGGATCGGCACGGTAGACAATGGGATTGATGAAAACATTGAACCCTCCTTTGTGACTGGTATCCATGATGAATGATGATATGAATGCAACTGCAATTGGATCGGTGCTATTATTTAACAATTGTACAATTTAGTACAATTGTAAACTAAGTTATTTTTGTTTTTTTTCTTTATATTGAAGCATAAGATGATATAGTTGATGGTATTTCTTATTTGATATGAAGTTCTCAATTTGAAACTGAAAAAATTGATGCAAGAGTTTTATATTTATTAGGGTTACTTGTTGAGTTTTTCTCACCCCTGTTGTTATTTAAATTTTAGAAATCGGACCTCGTAGCTCAGAGGCTGCATTTCAGGAAGAGACCCTAAAAGACTTGTTGGTTTAGCCTTGGTTAGGAGTTGTTAAACGTTGTAATTGGAAATAAGTGTAACTTTGAATTTTATTAATGAGAACAGACCGTTATGCTTCATTTATTTGAATTTTGATTATTGAATGTATTCATGTGCCGGAATGGATCATGTATCGGATTTCGATGCGTGACAATTTGGTATTAACGCTCAAGTTTAGCGAAACCTTAGGTGACCTTAGGTTGTGGACCCATAAGTTAGAAATAGAAATAAATCCAATATTACCTGTAGAGATTAATTTGCGTATTTCCCTGGTTACCATAAAATGGTGAGAATGCGTCACACTATTAGGAAATGTTGCATTAGGCGTCCGCGTACACCGCCTCAAGAATGGAATGAGTCTAGTATGAATGCAAGGCATGTTAGTTACCCATCTTCGTATGAATCCTCTAACGAGCCTTACTATACACCAGGACCCGTAGAAGTGATAGAATTCTCCGACGATGAAAACATCGAAGTAGAACTTGTTTATACAGCGTCTGAGTACATCATATTATTTGATGACGATGATGTAGACGGATTGGAACCGATGGAAGCGGAAGAAGCATCTGATTACGACCCGGAGGAAATATCTGCTTCTTCTGAGAACGAAGAACAAAAAGAAGTCGAAGTCTCTTCGGATTACGAACCTGAGGAAATAGAGCATTATGACCCAGGAGAGGCTGAGAGAATAGATATCTCAGATGATGATGAATAGATTAGTAATATCTAGAATAAATTAAGTCGAAGTTTAAATTGTAATTTGTTTTTCAATCAAACATGTTAACTATTTTTATATAAATAAATTGAGTGAATTTTATGAAATATTTTTACAACCTTTGCTTGCAATTAGTATTTACTGTGCCATTTTATCATTACTAGATGGCTGAAGAGAATATTACTACACCTGCCACTAACTCGACTAATGTCGAGAAAGTATTGGAAGGAATGCAAGCAAACATGGTCAGGAAGGAACAAATTTCACATCCTTTTACTCCACTCACCACGACGTTGGAGCCAACATCGAAAGACTGAAGAAGATGAACCTTCCAATCTTTAAAGGATTGACCAATCCGCTGGAAGCCGAACAGTGGATTGAAGATATTGAAAATATCTTCCTGACAATGAAGTGTACAGAGGAGATGAAGGCCACCTATGTTGTTTTCTTGCTAGCTGGGGAAGCCAAGAGGTAGTGGAAAATGATGATGAGATCTCAAGTAGAGAATGAAGAGGTGATAGTGTGGGAGAAGTTTTCCAAGCTATTTTTCGAGAAGTACTTTCCGAAGCACATTCAACAAAAGAAGGAAAGTGAGTTCCTTACACTGAAGCAGGAGAATTAGTTCGTTGACTTAGAAAGATTTTATCGGCACCCTCTATCAGATGCAGAGTGAGCATAAAAGTTTGACAGAGGTCTTAGACCCAATATTCGTACATGTACTTCCATGTTCTTTTCGGAGGATTACGCCTTGTCAGTTCGACGAGCACTGAAGGCAGAAGAAGATTACCAGGAACTCCGCGAATTCCACATGAAGAGGGAGTTATCAGGCACTAATGGTAAGGCACCAGTTTGGCCAAACAATAACTATAAACGACCCCGATTCGAAGGTTCGTAGGTCGTTGCTCTTCCTAGTCCCTCATGCACAATCTGTGAAAGGCAGCATGGTACCACGCCCTGCAGAATGATGAATGCAACTTGTTTCAATTGTGGAGAGTCGGGGCTTTTGTCTCGAACATGTTCAAAACCGAAGAAGACTTGCAATGGTTGCGGAAAAGTGAGACATATATAGAAATACTGAGGGGTGACGAGGAACGCTCAACCGATTCAACAGCAGTACCCGCAACTGGTGCAGTACCAACAACAACAACAACAGTACCCGCAACAACAACAGCAGCAATAACAACGACAACAATTGGTGCAGTACCAACAGCGCCAAGGAAATCAACAGTCCACTCAGTCCACTCAGCAGCGACCTACTCAATAGCAACCTACTCAGCAGCAACGTCAAAACGTTCGAGGACAAGTGTTCGCCTTAACTCATAAGTACCCATTTCTGAGAAAGTTGCTAAAGTTTTGATTGATTCTGGTTCAAGCCATTCTTTTACTTCACCGGCATTTGCTAAATACTTGAAACCTGTGCCACAACATCTAGATTTTTCACTCTCCGTATCCACACCACTTGGGGATTCGTTAGTTACCAACACAATATATAGGGAGTGTTCAATTAACTTAGAAGGTCGAAACCTACCAGTCGACTTAATTTTGCTTGATATGTTCGACTTTGATGTTATCTTAGGTATAGATTGGCTCTCTGCTTACCATGCTAGTATCGATTGTTTTATAAACGAGTCAGTTTTCGTATTAAGGGTCAACCAAGATTCTCTTTCCAAGGGGAAATTATGAATTCCAAATTTCCAGCAATTTCTGCCATCAAGGCAAGAAGACTTCTCAATAAAGGTTGTCAGGATTTTCTAGCATATGTTCTGAGTGAAGAAACGAAGAAAGAGTCCAAAATTTCTAGTATTCCCACTGTTTCTGAATTTCCTGGCGTCTTTCCTTATGATCTTCCGGGATTACCTCCCTCTCGCGAGATTGACTTCACCATCGATGTACTATCGGAAACAGCTCCAATCTCGAAAGTTCCATATCGTATGGCACCGACAGAATTGCAAGAATTGAAGAAGCAATTAGAAGAATTGTTAGAGAAGGGTTTTATTCAACCAAGTGTTTCACCTTGGGCGCTCTTGTTCTGTTCGTGAAGAAGAAAGATGGAACCATGCGGATGTGCATTGACTATCGTCAGCTAAACCAAGTAACTGTGAAGAAAAAATATCCTCCTTCGTGTCGATGACCTTTTCAATCAACTACAAGGCGCTTCAGTCTTTTCGAAGATTGACCAAAGATCAGGGTATCACCAGTTGAGAATCAACGATAGAGACATAGCAAAATCTGCTTTCCTGACACGTTATGGACATTACGAGTTTTTAGTAATGCCTTTTGGTCTGACAAACACCCCAGCCGCATTCATGGATTTGATGACTAGAGTTTTCAAACCTTTCTTAGCTAAATTCGTAATTGTATTTATCGACGATATACTGGTCTATTCAAAGAATTGTGAGGAGCACGAGGAGTACTTGAAGAAAGTTCTGAAAACGCTGCGAGAACATAACCTTTACGAGAAGTTAAGTAAATGCGACTTCTGGTTAGATAAGGTCTCATTCTTAGGTCATGTAGTTTCTGGAGGAGTGTCTGTCGACCCAACCAAAATTGAAGCAATCATAAATTGGGAGAAGCCGCAAAATGTAACTAAAATCAGAAGTTTCTTAAGCCTAGCAGGGTACTACCGACGACTTGTGAAGGATTTTTCAAAGATCGCACTTCCAATGACTAAACTCACTAGAAAATGTGTCAAGTACATTTGGACGGACGAGTGCGAACAAAGTTTTCAAGAGTAGAAGAAACGGTTGACATCAACACCAATCTTAGCAATTCCATCAGGAAGCGGAGGATTTCAAGTTTGTAGCGATGCATCAGGAAGAGGTTTAGGCTGTGTACTTATGCAACACAAGAAAGTGGAAGCAGAGGATTTCAAGTTTGCAGCGATGCATCAGGAAGAGGTTTAGGCTGTGTACTTATGCAGCACAAGAAGGTCATCACCTACGCATCAAGACAGCTGAAGCCTCATGAACAAAACTACCTAGTTCACGACCTAGAGCTTGCAGCAGTTATCCTTGCCTTAAAGATTTCGAGGCATTACCTGTATGGGGAGAAGTTCAAAATCTTCACCGATCACAAGAGTTTAAAATACCTCTTTGCACAGAAGGAACTGAACATGCGCCAACGACGTTGGATGACGTTTCTAAAAGATTATGATTATACTATTCAGTATCATCCTGGCAAGGTGAACGTAGTAGCGGATGCGTTGAGTCGGAAATCCTCGGGGACACTCGCCACACTCATGGTCAACAAGTGGAGGCTGCACGAAGATTTTGGGAATATGGGGGCAACCATCCGAGAGGAAGGATCAAAGTTCTTCTACGCTAATCTAAGCATTCAATCGACCATCGTAGAGAAGATAAAAGAAAATCAAGCAATCGACCCTCAAATGATAGAGCTAATGGACGACGTGAAAAACGGAGAAAAGACGGAATTCAGAATATGTGCGGATGGTTCTTTGCGATATCAAGATCGATTATACGTACCAAACAAGCCTGAGCTAAAGAAAGAACTGTTGGATGAAGCCCACAAGTCTCGATACGGTACATCCGGGAAGTACGAAGATGTACCAGGACTTAAAGCGGCATTTCTGGTGGAACAACATGAAGAGAGAAATCGCTAAATATGTATCAAGATGTTTATCATGTCAGCAAATTAAAGCCAAAAATAAGAAACCAGCAGGATTATTACAACCTTTGCCAATACCGGAATGGAAATGGGAGGGGATAAATATGGACTACGTCACTGGACTACCAAGAACAAAGAGCAGTCACAATTCGATTTTGGTGATAGTAGACGGACTTACTAAAAGCGCACATTTCTTACCTATAAAGAGATTGTCCGATTGCACGGGGTACCAGTGAAGATCGTGTCGGACAGGGATTCAAAGCTTACATCAGGACTTTGAAGGAAGTTACAGGAAAAGTTTGACACTAAGCTACAATACAGCACCGCTTTTCATCCAGAAATCGCAGACAGGCTGAAAGGAAAATTTGCTCGCTAGAAGATATGTTACGAGCTTGCACGCTAGACTTCAAAGGAAATTGGGACGATCATTTTTCGTTGATCGAGTTCGCCTACAACAACAGTTATCAAGCAAGTATCCAAATGGCATCCTTCGAGGCACTCTACGGAAGACCTTGTTGATCACCTGTATGTTGGGAGGAAGTTGGAGATCGAAGTCTGCTCAGACCAGAACTGGTAAAAGAAACCACATAAAAGATATCATTCGAGAACGTCTCGTTGTTGCTCAGAATCGATAAAAGAGTTATGTTGACCGGGATCACCGAGAGCGTCAATACGAAGTTGGAGATCATGTGTTCCTGAAGGTATCACCAACTAAAGGAGTTCTGAGATTCGGAAAGAAAGGAAAGCTCAGTCTCAGATTCATCGGTCCGTTCGAAATCCTGAAGAAGATTGGAAAGGGCGCTTATCAATTGGCTTTGCCTCCATCACTAGCCAAGGTACACAACGTCTTTCACGTGTCGATGCTGAGGGATTATAAATTTGATCCCACACACGTGTTAGACTCTGAACCTTTAGAAGTACAAGAAGACCTATCATTTGTGGAAACCCCAACGCAAATCATCGATTGGAAGAGTCACGGTACTAGAAGCAAAAGAATTCCTCGCGTAAAAGTTCTGTGGCAACATCACTCCGGAGACGATGCAACATGGGAACGTGAAGACGAGATGCGCCAGATGTACCCGCAATTGTTCGAAAATGCTTAAGGTAAATTTCGAGGACGAAAATTTTTTTTTAAGAGGGAAGAAGTGACGACCCAAAACCTTACTCGACCCGACCCGACCCGATCCAATCCATAAAGCACACACACTCTACACTTGTACATGCTAACACCATAAACTTTCCCTTATAACTTAAATCCCCAAATTAAAACTCATGCGCAGCAATCGAGCCGTTTTCTTCTTCAATTTTGTAACGCAATAACACCTCGCTCCATTACTCGCGGATTTAATCCAAATTCAAACGGTCACCCCACCCGAGCCTATATAGAGCTCTCTTCCTCCTCTCTTTTCCACACCAAGCCTTCTTCAAAGCTTCTCTTCTTCGAGGTATGTTTTTATATTTTTAGATTTGTATTTTATAAATTTTAGTTTTTGCAATTTGAAGTTCTGGTTCTTTAAACCCTAGATTTATCCAACATTTTAATCCTATATTCCTTAAATACCTGGTTCTATATTCTGTTGTTATTTTTATTTTTAATAAATTTGGTTTTAATTAAAATGATGGTTTAAATCCTGGATTATATTTTAAGGATTGGTTTTATATTTCAAATCTATGTTTATATTTTAAACTCTTGATTTATATGCCAATGGTGTATTTAAATTTTAGTTTATAATCTGAAATGATATTATAATCTGATTTTTAAATTCTAATTTATAATCTAGTTTATAACCTGGGTTATATTATGATAGTTTTATTCTGTTTTTTTTTTTTATATTCCGAGATCTTTAAATTCTGGTTCTATATTTCCAATCTGGCTTTATAATCTGAGGTAACATTTTCTATTCTGGTTTTTATTTATAACCTGAAATTATATTTTTAATTATAGTTTTCATGCTGGTTTATAACCTGAAATTATATTTTTAATTCTGGTTTTTATGCTGGTTTTATAACCTGAAATTATATTTTTCATTCTGGTTTTCACGCTGGTTTATAACCTGAAATTATATTTTAATTCTGGTTTTTATGCTGGTTTTATAACTTGAAATTATATTTTTAACTCTGGTTTTGTGCTGATTTTATATTAAATATAATTATATTAAATCAGGTTCTGAGCATAGTGACAAATTTCACCGAATTTCGGCAAAATTTCGCGAAAATTAACGAATTGAGGGTCAAACAAAAATTTTGAAGAAATTTCGGAACTTTTCGGAAATTTCGGTTTTTTCGACGAAATTTCATAAATTTCGAAAATTTGGGCTTTTTTTTCAATATTAGTAATTTAATACTAAATGGCGCAAGCATAGTATGCTCAGTGCGCACCACAAGACAGTGCTGCTTGCTCAAGTGAAAAGTGGAAAGTATAGCCTATTATATAGGTGAAAGGAGTTCCACTTTTAAAACTTCAACAATGTGGGACTAAAGGCAGTTTGCACTGTCTTTTCCTGCTATAGCTCTATGCTTCAGCAGCACTGCTTGGCCAAAATTGCAAATCAGGTAACTATATATGGTTTTATGGTCTCTTCACACGTCTAAGCTTTTCTTCAAAATCTGTCTCCTCACTTATTCTAATGTCCCTTATTCCTCTAGAGTAGCCCCCTCATCTGGTCAAAATTCAAACCAAGTATGTTTGATTCTTGATCCTTCAACAAAGCTCATATATCGTTCAAAGTCACTCTAAAAGTATGCTTGATTCTTGTCTATTAGCACTTGGAACAATTGCTTAAATATATATTTTTATATATTTTTAATCCCCGAAATTTTGCCGAAATGTATCGAAATTAATCCGAAATGTACCGAAAGGATCCCCCACAGAAAAATTACCGAAAACGAAATTTTTCACTATGGTTCTGAGATTAAAAAGGATTTAAAAATTATTTGTTTAATATTAAATCAAGGGTTTTAAAACTGATTTATAAATCACGTTATTTTAAATTAAGGATTTCTGATATCAAATATTTTCTAATATAGAGATTTGGAAATAACTTGATAGAATCCATCCTAACATCGATAACCTACCGTAGTTCGTTCTCTCTTCTTGACCACTTTCCCTTGTACCCAGATAACTATCGGAACCGTGAAACTTCACACTGTCCTCACAAGACCCTTGAATCCAACGATTGAGGCAAGTAGCCTATCCCATGGCATGTTTTAAACACGTACATTATTAGTTAACGATGTTTTTATTTTACATAGTATATACTACAATATTGATAAGTAGAAGTTTAAATGATTAATGATAGTATGGATAATTCTAGACTTGTCTTGTTCAATTATGATTATTTCATTTTGAATCATGTTAGAAAAACATAAATGTCGTAAGCATTGTACATTCGATTTATCTCTCATATGATCTCATTGCATTTGAAATATCATACTAGTTTAGAATGAAAATTGATAAAGCATATTGGATAAATTTTTCCAACCGAAATTGATGTGAAGGACTTTAGAAATGATAATATGATTTTTGTTTAAGATCTCCATGGGGTCGCATGGTAGTATTGGATGAACAGATCCATTTGTGTACTTTCGTAATACGAAGTAAACCCATCAAACCGGATTGGCATGGTTGACAATGGGATTGATGAAAACATGGAACCCTCCTTTGTGAATAATATCCATGATGAATGATGAATTATGATATGAATGCAACTGCACTTGGATCGGTGCTGTTATTTAACAATTGCACAATATATGTAGTACAATTGTAAACTAAGTTATTTTTGTTCCTTTTCTTTATATTGAAGCATAAAATGATATAGTTGATGGTATTTCTTATTTGATATAAAGTTCTCAATTTGAAACTGCTAAAATTGATGCAAGAGTTTTATATTTATTGGGGGTTACTTGTTGAGTTTATCTCACCCCCGTTGCTATTTAAATTTCATAAACCGGACCTCGTGGCTTAAAGGTTGCATTTTAGGAAAAGACCCTAGAAGACTTGTTGGTTTAGCCTTGGTTAGGAGTTGTTAAACGTTGTAATTGGAAATAAGTGTAAATTTGAATTTTATTAATGAGAATGGACCGTTATGTTTCCTTTATTTGAATTTTGATTATTGAATACGTTCATATGCCGGAATGGATCATGTATCGGATTTCGGGGTGTGACACTATTACTTTTGGAGACTGCATCGTAGGTGTTTGAAAAATGTTTGTTTGTTTGTTTGTGTTGCTTTGGGTTATTAGTTGTTGGTGCTCCTGCTACCTCATGATACGTGGAGAATGTTGATGGTGCTACTCACTCGTGAATGCTGCAATCTTGTATCCCCCTCTTCCATTTTGTTTATTGTTGTACATGTATGTGTTTGTGGTGTTTTCACTCCTTTGCTACATGTCCCTCTTATGCTAATGTTGAGTGGCCATTGCTGCTGTGATATGCAGCCCCTTGATGTGGATGTCTTTCCCACATTATTGTTTGATTAGTGGATCCCACTATCTTTTTTGACCTTATGGTTTTTCTTTCTGCCCCACAAATGAAATAGGAGATGGTTCAGGGCTCTTTCTATTTTTTGGCAAGTTACTTGAGCATCCTTGTCATCGATGCTCTACTTGAGGAGGAGTGGAGTATTGGAGATATTTGTATTAGTGAGTAACACTAGGTCTTTATGCATGTGAGGTACGCATAGTAGGTTTATTGCCAAATTGGTTAGGAATATAAGTTGTGTCTTGTATGCCCTTTATATAAAGGGCTCATCTATTGTAACTTTAGGCATTTGGAATAGAAGCAATGTAGTCATTAGTGGATATTATGCTCTCTCTCTCTCTCTCTCTCTCTCTCTCTCTCTCTCTCTCTCTCTCTCTCTCTCTCTCTCTCTCTAATAAGCCCTAATGGTATCTCTCCACTTTAATTATTAGTTTATTTATTTTTACTTACTAATACTTGCCCATGTTGCAAATTTGTTGATGTTCCATATTTGATTTGTATTTATTAATATGGGTTTATGCTTAGAACATAAAATTCTCAATATTAGTCAGAATCGAACCTGGACACTTGGGACCTGACCGGAAATCCCATATTTTTCCCCTCAGGGGCATCACTATCCAAGGTCTCGAAGGCTGATTTCTGGAGGAGGTCCCTCATTGCATCATCTGCTGAATCTGTCGGAGTTGCTGCTCAGATTGGATTTTTTCTTGGTGAATATTTCATAACTCATGATATCTCAATTTAAATAGATCATGAGTTATGAAAATGACTTGAAATTAAATTTCCCTTGAGATATGTTGGATTTGTGGATGATGCATATCGATTTTTTTCTTAGAACCTCACTGGAAATGTCGTCAGGAAATTGGTAACACTCGATTCAACTCTATGTTTATGAAATCATTTGAGTTTCTCAGTCTATGGTTACTAAGGAATTTTTTAATTACTTTGAGGTGTATTTCTTAATGTTTGTGGTTCCCGATGGTTATGGTTGTCAGAGTGAACTCGAGACTCTTTATGATGGTTCGTGAGTATATTTCAACTATTTTAAGGGTTTATAGTTATTATTGTTGTGAAAAGGTCGTGTGACCTGTGTGAGAGGTGTATATCTCAGTTAAGCTGTGGCGAAAGAATGTATGGGAACTAGTTTGTGGTTGTGATTGATTCTTTGTGATGAACTGAAAGCTATTATGGGCAACGGTATTGAAGGGTCGCATGGGCTTCAAATTACTGCCATCAAGTATTATGGAAAGAACTATTTGTCGTGGTCAGTTGGCATATATGTATTTGGAGGCCAAGAAGAAGTTAGGATTCGTCAATAGCACGATTGTTAGACCAGATGAAACCGATCCGAAGTATAGAGATGGGAATCTGAAAATTGGAACATAATGACCCTATTGTTCCATTCCAGGCAACCCCAGATTAGACAGTCCTATATGAATTCTTCCACTGCAAGACTTGTGGGAAGTTGTTCGAGAAGCTTCTTGCCAACAGAAAAATCTGGCAAAAATGTTTCAAGTGACTGATAAGATTAGCAACCTGTGTCAGGGAGATAGGTCATTTGGAGACTACTGTAGGCAGATGAGTTCGTTGTGGGGTGAACTAGCTTAGTACTAGGAGAATGAGCTATGTAGCTTGTGTATAGCCAAGGCCCATAAGATAGTTGAAAGGGAGAAAGTGGTTGATCTTTTGAGGGGTGTGAATCCCGAGTGTGAAGCCATTAGGGCTAATATTCTTGGCAGGGATGAGTGCCCTCCCCTTGGTGCAATTTTTTTCTTTTCTCAAGCAGGAGAGTCGACGACAGTTTATGCATGTTTATGAAAGCAGTGGACTTGAGAGATCTGCCATGAAATCATTCTCTTCCTTTGATAGTGGTAGAGGAAGAGGTGGTGGTCATGGTGGAGGAAAAGAGAGACGTGGTGGCATCTCTATGAAGAAAAGAGACAAGTCAATGTGTTACTATTGTGGCAAGAAGGGACATACCAGGTATAGATAATAGGATCTTCATGGGAAGCTCAAGTTTACTCCAGGTCGTGCCTATTATACCACCATAGATGAGACGACTCCCTCCACCACTAGGGTAGCTGGTTTGCTTGCACCTCCAGCCTCCTCCACTCCATCAGATTTGCAGAGTCTAAGATAGAGCTTCAGGAGCTCCAAGGCCATCTTCAGTGGATGACTACTACCCAGGGCCAGGCCTCATCCTCCTATGTTGCCGAGTCAGATATCTATGGGTCTGCACATGTGACCACATCTTCACAGTCTCCTTGGATCATTGATTCAAGGGTTACCGATCACATGTCCGGTATGTCAAATCATTATTCTATGTTTGAGATTTCTGATTCATGTCATATTTGCATTGTTGATGGTTCCCTTGTCCCTGCCAAGGTTAAGGGAACAATACACTTGGGGGATTTATCTCTTGAATCTACGCTCTTTATCTCTTGAATCTACCCTTCTTATTCCCAAGATGCCTATGGACCTCCTGTATGTTAGTAAAACTTCTAACTCTCTAAATTGCAGTGTAACATTTTATCCTCTTATTGTATTTTTAAGGACCAAACATAGGGGGGATCCTTGGACGTGGTACTAAGGAGAAGGAGATCTACCTATTTGAAGACAGAGCGCATTCCATCAACAGAAGCATCAGTTCTTTCAGTTGAAGAGGCATAGTTGTCGCATGCCCCTTGTGGCCACATGCGTATCTCTCATTTAAAACTCTTATTCCCAGAAAAATTTGTTAATTTGGATAGTCCTTCGCACTAAAGTGTGAAATTTGTCAGCTTTCTAAACATGTTCCAACTCCATATCCCTTACGTAGCAATAGAAGCTCTAGTCCATTTGAGAATTCATTCTAACGTGTGAGGACCTTCGCATTTCCTGCTTTGTTTGGTTATCGTTACTTTGTTAACTTCATGACTACACCCGCTTTACTAAATTGTTTTTAATGCGCTCCGAAGATGAGTTTGCCTCCATTTTCCCTTCTTTTTATAAATTGATAGGCACTCAATGCCATAGGGTTGGAAAGAAGTTTACCTTTGAAAGTTAAAATTCAGACAGGTGACACATGAGCTACCAGAGGAGGACCAAGAAGAGCTTCCATCTCATACCACTGATCAGGATCCCTCACTCGATGAAGGTCCATCTCCCTCAGATTTAGACCTTCCCATTACAGTCAGAAAAGATTCCCAATCATACACCTTTTCCAGCTCTCCTCTTGCTCCCGCTGTGATACAATGGCATGGCCATGAAGCCCACAACTTCACTTATTCCCCTTTATCTTACAACCAGACGGTCATGATTGACATAGCTCTATTAGGAGAAAAGATCTAGAAGAGGAGGATGTAAGACGATGATAGCTCTAACACTACTCACCTCTATCTCACAATAACATCCCTTGAGTATTCTATATTTTAGAACAACACAACATATGACCATTAACCTACATTGCTCCTGCAAGGCCACCAATCTTCCATTCTTTCGCGAGACTCATAGGATTGCTAAGACCCATGATCTCAAGATCTTACAAGGTAAACTTTTAGCATCATCTATCTCCATCTCTCTATTGATTTTGTTGTCAGAATATAGAATAGGAAGGTCATGTATGGGATTTTATATTTTATATTATAAAGGAGATTGTTAGTCTAAGATGTGTTTTTTTGTTGAGGCCAGTCATGTTAAAGAAGAAATGGAGACTGGTCAAGAAGTTTGTGATTGAAATCGGGTGGGTGCACCAGGGGGTCAAATTAGACCCCACAGGCTAGGTGCACAAGATTTCAAAAGGGTTGGAGCCCAAGTGTGAAAGAGTTTTTTTTTTTAGTTCAAGCAATAAAAAGAAATATACAACACCACATTTTAGGAAATTTAAGCCATTAGATAAAAATTACATCAAGAAATAGATGGAGGTTCACGGTTTGATCGAAGCCCATTATGGCCTAGATCATAGAGATTTGAGCTGTCAAACTAGGCATAGGACCCTAGTCCGGGGAACCCAACAGCAGGAAACAACAAGGCAGCAGCCCCTTCTTTAAATTTATATGCCCTTTAAGGGAATTTTTGCCTGCACAAACCCTGTGCCATATGGAAGGGTGCATGGCCCTCTACCTTTGAATCAAATGGTTAGACATGAGGTCAACCATTTGACTTTTGTGAGTTTGAAAGCGTGGAAAAGCTTCAAAATCTGATTTTTCTTGCTATAAGGTGCACAGTTCTGTATCTTGAGCCTTTTTTGGGCTTTTTAATGGGTTTTAGTGTATTTGGGTGGGGGGAGGGGGCAGATTGAAATAGATAAGAGGGAAAGTTGATAAACGAAGAATAATAAATGGTGTGATCAGACGTTTCGCACTCCTTCAACACAAACTTCTTGATCATTCACTCTTCCTTCTTTAACATGATTAGCCTCAACAATAAACACAACGTCATAGACTAACAATCTCTTTTATAATATAAAATAAAAAACTTTATACATGAACTTCCTATTCTATATTCTAACAACAAAATATATAGAGAGATAAGGATAGATGGTGGAAAAAGTTTACCTTGTAAGATCTTGAGATCATGGGTCTTAGTAATCCTATGGCCCTCGTGAAAGAATGAAAGTTTGGTGGCCTTGCGGGAACAGTGTAGTTTAATGGTCATACAGCTTTGGGTGTGATGGCTGCATGTGTTGATCTAAAACTTGACTAAGCATAGATACTCAACCAATGTTATCATGAGATAGAGGAGAGTAGTGTTTGTGCCATCATCATCTTACATCCTCCTCTTCTACATCTTTTCTTTTAAGAAAACCATGAGAAATCATGGTCGTGTGGTTGTAAAATAAAGGGTAATAAGTGAAGTTGTGGGCTTCATGGGCATGCAATTGCATCACCGCGGGAGAGAGTTGAGAGCTAAAACATATTGCATCATTTATTTTCATGGGTTCTTGAGGGATTAGAGAAGAGAGAGAAAGTTTGATCATGGTATGGATGGAGGGTTATGCGACTATAAAGAGAAAAGGAGACCAAGATGGTGGATATTGGATTTCCTTAAAGATGAAGGAGAGGCGGTTGATGGGCTGCTTAACTGTGGAGATGTTGGAATAAGAGACACTACCAATTCCTCTGGGTTTAGGGTTTTCTCAAGAAGAGTATGGACTTTTAATCTGTAGAGGAGGGTGAGAGACTGAGGGAAAGGATGGGAGGTTGGTATTTCACGTATGGAGCTAATGGGTTAAGGGCTTATTTAGGTGTGAGACATGCATAGAGTGAGTGGGTGGTCAAGACTGTCAGTTGGTGCCAATCTGAGAGTTCACATTGGAGAGGGTTTTATTGAAATTGACTTTACACTCCCCGAGTATCACAGTCGATGCCTCATTAATTACATTAAAAAAAATTGACTACCTCTAGTTAAAAAATACTAAAGAAAGTAAAATAATTACATCGGTAAAAATGATAAGAAATATCCTAGATCCTAATCCTTCATTAGCATCATCTTCTTTGACGTTAATGAGTGAAGAGATAGATGTGTAGCATGCTATCCTCGTCGGAAACCCCAGTGACGTGGAACAAGGGACGGCGAATGAAAGAACCTCTCCATCGAAAGCCAAACCCATCTGATTAATAAGCATGGGTCATTATGGGAGCAAGAAGCTCGTGAATGAACCTTAAAACGAACTCTTGATGCTTGTCTCGAAAATGAACTTAAATACTTGGTCCATATCTTTTGATGGTTGATCTTCAAAACAGTTAGTATTTTCAATCATAGCGATACCTAACCTTGGTCAAATATTGTCGAATTCCTTAGTATTCAAAAATTATAATCCTTACTTTTATATTTATACCGCTGGATTGAACCAATATCTAATGATCTTGTCAATCTACGATAATTTCATCGTAGGATCGAGCCACAATCTTATGACTTGGTCAATCTGTGATGATTCCACTCTTGGATCGAACCAACAATCTTATGATTCGGTCAATCTGTGAAGATTTCACTAGTGGATCGAACCACAATTGTATGATTTGCTCAATCTGTGATGAATTGATGATTCCACCATTGGATCGAACCAATATCTTCAAAGGAATTTCCCATCTCGAGGTTAAGATCCAAACACTTAATTTAAGGGAGTGAAACTCCATATAACTTAACTGTGACCCAAATATGCGAGGTCTTAGACATGGGTCCAGTATGGACCCACATAACCTTAGTGTGACCTGGATTGAGAAGACTTAGACATGGGCCAATAGTAGGCCAACATAATCTAAGTGTCGAACCTAGTGAGAAGACTAAAGAGAGAGATACCTTGAATGAGGTATCTCGCAGAAACTTCGGCAAAGAATCGGGATAAGAATTTTGGATCCCCGAAAATGATTCGAGACCTACTATTTATAGTTACTGCGGTGGTTACTGGAAGTAACCATCCGACAGTCTCGTATCTCTCAATGAGATCCACGGTAAAAATGGGCTGCATGAGTCTCAAGTGTCACGCGGATCGATAAGATGCGACCGTTATTTATGTGTAAGTGGTGTAGATTGTCACCTAAGCAACCCTCAACCAATGAGATTTGAGGGACGTGGATTAGACTCATGCAGCTTAAGGAAATTGGGCCATTTTCACTATTTAAGGTGTTTGTGACAAATTTTGTTCTCAAAATTCATAGGAGGACAGCCTGCAAAGAAGCAGTCTCCTCTTTCCTTCAGTTTTCTTCATTAAAATTTTAAAGTGGACCCACGCAAGTTGATCCCTGCATGGGCCACATGGTAGAGCAAGTGGAAGGAAGAGAGAAAGTGGTGACCTGCAAAGGAAGAGAGAAAGTGGTGACCCTGCGTGAGTCCCAATGAGTGAGAAACAAGAGGAGAAAAGGGATAAGAAGAAAGTAGATGGGATTGGGACCCACGCATGGGGCACTGCGTGAGTCACCTTTAGAGATAGAAGGAAAAAGGGAAAAAGGAGAAAGAGAGGGCATGGGACCCACGCAGGTGACCCTGCATGGGTCACACTTGGGGGGAAAAAGTAGGAAGAGAAGAGAGAGGAAAAAGAGAGAGAATGAGTGGGACCCACGCAAGGAGTGACTGTGCGTGGGTCTTATTTTGGGAAAAAAAAAGGAAAGTACAGGAGAAAATAGGAAGAGAAAGAGAGAGAAAATAGGAGTCAGGGAAAGAGAGAAAAGAAGAGATTAAGAATGAGAGAGAATAGGAGAGTAAGATTGGAACCCACGCAAGGGTCAACTTGCATGGGTCATCTTATCCTTGTTCTCCTCTTTTTCTTTTCTTTCATATTTTTTGAAGACACAAAATTTATGTGTCTACAAAGAAGAACAAACATGGGATGTAGTTTATATGCCAGAAGGAAAGAAGATTGTTGGTTGTAAATGGGTCCATACTATAAAATATAAACCAGATGGATCTGTGTGAAGATATAAAGCGAGATTGGTAGTGAAAGGGTTTACTCAAACCCAAGGAATAGATTATCAAGACACATTTGCTCCTTTAGCAAAGTCAAACACCATAAGGGTGTTCTTGTCCCTTGCAGCATTTAGAGATTGGCCCCTCACACAACTTGATATGAAGAATGTATTTCTTCATGATGACCTTAAGTAAGAAGTATACATGACTCTTCCTCCATGAGTCCTCAAAAAGGTGAAAAAGGCAAAGTGTGTAAGCTCAGGAAGTATATCTAGGGGCTGATACAATAACTTTGTGCTTGGTTCTGGAAATTTAACAATGTTGTCATGGGCTATGGCTATAAGAGAAGCCATTAGGATCACACATTTTTTGTAAAGAAAGTTGTGCACACCATAGTTGTGTTGGTTCATGTGGTTACATCATTGTTACAGGATATGACAACGAGGAGATATTGCATCTAAAAGACCACTTGCATAGGCCTTTTGATATCAAGGACTTAGGTCCCCTGAAATACTTCCTTGGCATTAAGGTGGTAAGATCAAAGAAGGGAGTCGCTTTGTTACAAAGAAAATATACAGTGAATCTTCTCCATGATACAGGAATGTTGGGGTGCAAGCTTGTTGTTAGCCCCATTGAACAGAATCATTGTTTGATTGGAGAAGTTAGTGAACTTCTCAAAGATCTCAGAGTTTATCAGAAACTGGTTGGCAAGCTAATCTATCTTACCATGACACGGTCTGATATAGCCTATGTTGTTAGTGTAGTAAGTCAGTATATGCACTCACGAAGGAGAGTATTATAGGTTAGTGTGGTCATTCCTATATTGAGATATTTACTAATGCTAACTGGGTTCGATCTCTTAACGATAGGAGAGTCTAGTATAGGTTAGTGTACCTTCTTAAGGGGAAATTTGGTTCCATGAAGGTAGAAAATATAACATGTGTGCAGAGGGTGAGCATAGAGCCATGTCCGAAGAGGCACGTGAGGTTATGTGGGTGCGACATATCCTAGTTGATCTTGGATTTTGCACTCCTTTGAGCATGACTCTATGGAGATAATGAAGCAGCACCATATCACTGAGAATCTATTCTACCATGAAAGGACAAAGCACATAGAAGTTGATTGGCATTTCATCAGAGAAGTGGAATCCAAGGAAATTGTCATCCCACAAGTACGTTCTAAAGACCATTTGGTTAACATCCACACCAAGGGTGTTGGGGGGAAGAGACCCTTTGACGTCACCACCATGTTGGGCATGATGGATATCTATGTTCCAACTTGAGAGGGAGTGTTAGTAATGCAGTTACTTTAGTGGGTGTGTTGGTAGTATTCAATAGGTGTGTGTTGAGTAAGTGACTTACTCAACTTCTTGTATTTTGTGTACACTGCAATGCTGATGTAATGATTGGGTATATAAAGCATAATGCATTAGGATGAGGGCCTAAGAACTCAACCCTAATTCTCTTACTTCTCTTCTCCTTCCTCTCTTACTAAACCCTAGCCCTAGATCTTAAACACCATAATTTACTCATGGAATATTCATCTTAAGGAGGATGACGAGGGAGAATTCTTGGAGTTGCTTGAAGAATTGAGCAAGATTGTGGTTGTGAGGGATAAGGCAGGATAGAAAGGTGTGGAAATAGGAGGAGTCCTTTTACGATGAAATCCTTCTATCTGTTTTTAAGCAGAAGACCTCTAGTTTTCCTCCCACAGACATCACTTTGGAATAATTCCTATTAAAGTAAAAACAATTCCATGGGAAGTAGCTTGGGGTAGAATTTTAACTTGCATTCAACTTTGCAAGAGAGGCATGTATATTCCAAAATTGTGTGTTTTGTGGCGAGTTTGAGGAGTCCATTGATCAACTTATACTCATTTGCCAATTCGCAAAGCAAGTCTGGTCTGGGAATTTTTCATTGTGGGTTTTGAGGGTGCATATGTGCTTAGGTGAGTCATGCCAACATTTTGGTGGAATGATCGAAATTCCCTTCTGAAGAGAACGTTGCCATCCTCTGGAGATCACTTCCGGTTGCGATTTTCTAGGGTAGTGGGAAAGAGCGAAATATAAGAATATTCAAAAGGAAGTATGGGAATTGTAAAGGGACGATTGGCTCAGTCCTTGAGGATATCTCTTGGTGGTGCCTGGCTTCACCCCGCTGCTCAGCCTACCAGTTGAGAAGATTCTACTTGAGTGGGAGCAACTTCCCCCACCTTAGAGACAGCTTCTTGGGTCGGGGTTGTGAGCGGAGCTACCTGGAAGTATAGGCCTCGTTGCTCCTCGCAACCCTTAAACTACACTGGAGTTTTTTTTTTTTGATAACCTGGGTATCCGGGCCTCTTAGAGTACCCGCCTAATCTCAGAGGCACATGCGCACCCCAAATTCAGCACATGTCGGGTCAGCACAGGATATAATCCCTAGGGTGGCCTTAGGGGGGGAGGGGATTCGAACTCAGGTCTCCTGCTTTTGAAAGTAGGTACCTGGCCAGCTCACCTAACTCCTTGAGGTTACTACACTAGAGTTTTGATCACCCTCTTTTTATTTCTCTTCTTTCTCACTTCTTGTATTGAAATTCTAGTTTAGTTTAGTTTTTCTTTTTTTTTCTTTCTTTTTGGCCAAGCATCTTGTTTGGTCCTTGGATCCGTAATGAAATTAATAGCTTTATACCGATCAAAAAAGAAAAAGGCCAAGCATATTTTCTACCTAATAGAAAAATCTTTGAATCATGATCCAATTGAAAATCATGTAATGTCAAATTGTTATCAAGCAAAAGAACAGAAGTTGCACAACTATGGATACTGTATTAAAGAATTCGGAAAAATTAAAGAAGCTGCAATGCTTGGAGGTACTAAATACCATCACTACGATTATAATACAACTCACAATGTCCAAAGCCATGTGAATGCGCCGTCTCCAATCCAATCTAGGTG
Organism: Chloranthus sessilifolius; assembly: GCA_021018995.1. Taxonomy (NCBI): domain Eukaryota; kingdom Viridiplantae; phylum Streptophyta; class Magnoliopsida; order Chloranthales; family Chloranthaceae; genus Chloranthus; species Chloranthus sessilifolius. The sequence continues at coordinate 6,431,494 of CM037590.1, forward strand.
TGGTCTTTTGAAGTAACCGAAACAAACTTCCACTGTATTAAGAAAGAGTTAGGTTCAAATATACCACAAAAAACAACTCTAATCAATTAAAAGAATCAAATAAGGACATTTCATAAAATAGATATATGTTGAATCATGTACAGTTTAAGTTCTAGTTATTTGTGAATGTGTCACATAGTGTACACATATATTGTTAATTTGTATATGTTTCTCTCCATCGGTAGCTCAAGAGCCCCCATCTTTCTTGTACTTTCCCTCTCACGCAAGATATGATGTAAACTAGTGTATACATGTACTAAATATTAAGGTTGAGTCCAAGGTTTTAAAACTGGCCGACACCGATATATATATATATATATATATATATATATTAGTTTCAAGCCTGGCTAATTTCAATACTTGTAGGGTATTGGGTATCCCTAAGTATCAGCCATTACCTGCTGGTATCTGTTGTTGGCTTTACGCATCGGCCTATTCTGTAGTACCATTATAATTTTTTGATTTTTCATTTGCTTTTTATCAGTTTAAATGTTCATAATAACAGTTGGGGCCCTCCTATATAAATTTGTGGAAATATTGTAACTTTAAGATTAATCACAACTTAAATTTTTAACATAAAAGTTAATAAATCTAGAATGTTTCGCAAGGTTCATGTTGATTTGACTTAAAACGAAGATATTGAAAATCTTTCAAACTTTCTTGAGCATGAAAAAGAAAATGAAAGGAGCATGAAAATAGACTAATACATGCATATTAGTATATTTTCATCTTCCTTTCATTTTCTCTTTCTAATAAATAAATGTAATGATTTCAGATTAATGAGATAAGAAATTGTTTAGCAAAACACAAGTTGGAAAAAGAAAAGTGATTGTAATCATAGAATTGCAGTTATAGACCATTGTATTGGGTATAGTTGTACATGTAGTATATTACTAAGAAATCATGACTAATGAAAACATCATTTCAGTATCATGTTCGATCACTCACACTTCATAATTTCAGTTACATTTGTATGTAAACAAACAATTTAATCCATTTATATACTAATAAATTATTAATTGGACCTCACCGTAGTAATTATTTATGAATAAAAAGTACCTAATAATATGTATGTACACATAAAGTACCATATTTAGAAATAATTTTGTTATTTTTTCTTTTTTTCAAATTATTTGCAAAAAAAAAGTAATGATAATGGTGTACCACCAATATTGATAAATATTGGTAATACTGAATTTCTAAACCTCGGGTGAGTCGAGTGTGGTCGTTCCATTCAAAAACCTTAACTGCTTATCTTCTACTTCATTCTTCTCTTCTCTTCTCTTGTTCATTTATTATCTAGCCCTAAATCTCAAGTTAGACTCTGAGCTTTGCTGCCCATTGTATACTCCAGAATCCAGATTACATACAAACAACAGATCTAAGGGCAGTGTTCAAGTACAAACGAGTGAATCCTAAGTTCACCTAGCTCTAAAATGCTAAAACCCTTCGAAACAAAATTTGTTTGAATTTTATTTTACTCCTGAGAACACTCTTGTGTGTATTTTCCTCCTTATGAAACCCTAAACATTTCAATTAGAAAATGAACAAACCATCCCATTTAATAATCCATGACTCCAATGCGTGAAAGTTTATTACATAATTCTTGATTTCGTTCTCTTATTAAAACAGAAAAGGAATACATAACTGTTATCTACTGTGAGAGGCCCATGGTTAAAAATCTCGCAAAATCGATACATCGGTCACTCCCCAAACTGATACATATCAGACTATCAGTGTACCGATACATATCAATGTATCGGCCGATACATTGATCAATGTATAGATCCTTTGATACATTGATTTTTCTTTTAATCTGAAAAAATATATATATATTTAGAAATTTTAAAATATTCTATTCTAATTCATTTATTTATTATTGTAAATTTTTTTAAGTAAAATTAACTATTTTTTATCAATGTATCTTGAGTACATCATTGATTCCGGGTGATTTTCACTAAACCCTTTTGATAAACTATGTGGGAATGGAGAAATGTGAGAGTAAAGAAAATGAAAGATAAGAATTAAAAAGGCAATGGCTCGGGTAAGTTAAATGGGCCAAAATAGAACAAATAAGTGCATAATGCCACAGTATGCACTTATTTTCAAATTATTAAAACAATCAGCCGATAATTTCGAAAATTTGAAAGTATCAGCCAATACGGTTAATACATTGAATGTATCAGACGATAAGGATACATACACCTCCAATACCAATACATATTGGACAATACGTATCAGTTTCGTCCAAGATTTTGAACCATGTACCATGCCGAAAAAACTGTCATGGTGGAAAACATGATCAAGCAGCCTCAATTAAAAATTTGTACCATTAGGATTTCAATTGTCATATCATTGTTGCATGTGAAACAAACAAAACTTCATGTTATTGGGGTATGTTGTCCATTTGTTTCCTTTTTCATTCAAATGATTAATCTTACCATAACAATCAATTAAACTTTTATTATACTAGGAAGAAGTCTTCATGCAAGCATCCAACACATATGGTTAATGGTTAATATACATAAGACATGGGAAAGATGATTCAAATGGCCTCAATTTCAAGTTTTCAGAAGGATAAGTGGAGAATGAACCGTGGAAGGAACTCTGTAACCACGCAAAGACGCTGAGGAGAAGTTACTGCACCCATAAAGAGTAGTACATTTGGATGCCGCAGCCTCTTCATAAGTGATACCTTCATATATAAAGTTAATCTGAGACTAATATCACGATCTTAAGTAATGGAAACACCTAAAATTGCAAGAAGTTATACTGCATATTTGAATATAATCCGTAATAAGTATCTGATGTATGAAGTTTGGCAAATGGTCATGCCAAACAGACTAAAAAAAACAAGTCCAACTTGCTAATTGGATTTAATTTCAGAAAATTAACTAGCATAGCTGCATAAAGCTAATCATATGCAAGAACATAATAATTAATTAAAAACTTTAAGTAATACATGTTTCTTAGAACTCCCGCTTAGAATAAGTCAGGCAGGAAGGTATCAAATTGAAAAAATCACAAGGGAATTAACACAGCAACTGTCCATAAGCATCTTCAATATCAAATTGTAAATCCTTATTTTCTCCTTGATCTTTCCGTATCAAGTAGGGATCTTCTACCATAAGTACTTCTTTCGTGAATATAACCACCCTAGTGAAAAACTTGACTAGAGCATCTGAACATTGAATTGGGAAATTGAACGCCATTAAGGAGTATGATGTCAAAAATAATTAAATCCAACCTATGAAGATGCTCATTAGTATACTGAAATATCAAGAATAGATGTAAAGATACATAAAATGCCATAATGTTGAGATGGGAAGGAACACAAGTAAGATGTTGTCCTTTAATTTTAAGTCAATAACCGTATAACTCAAAATCCAATTACAAATGCTACCAGGAACTCCTTATTACATGCCTAGGAAGCCATCTCAAGCATACGTGACGATCAAGATTCAATATCTTGTGTCTCGGAAAGATGCCAAAAATCAAAATTTTGGCATCTCGGAAAGATGCCAAATACAAGAGGGAAAAAAGGTATATGCTAGTGAGATAACAAAACTACGCATTAGGGCATGAAAAGTTATCGTCATGTCAATAGTCAACACAAAATAGACATGGTCTATGTGAGTTAACTCTAAGTTATCCTCTCTAATCCTCATGAGTATCATAGGCTTGTTGGTTCATTAACTTACCTCATTCTTACCAGTCCAGATCTTACTTTTGTTGTCAGTTCATGCATGCTCCATGGGTTTCTCATATGGGTGCTGGTCATCAGATTTTGAGATATCTCAAATCCAACCAGACACTGATTGGGCTGGTGTTGTCACTGACAGGAGATCCCCTTCTAGGTATTGTGCTTTCTTTGGAGATACTCTTGTGGCTGGGAAGAGCAAGAAGCAATATCTGATTTATCGCCCTTGTGTTGAGGTTGAGTACCATGTTGTAGCTCATGGTGCGTGCGAGATGTTATGGTTGCGATCTCTCATGACTGAGCTTGGATTTCCTATATCTAGTTAGATGCCTGATGGGGACATCAAGAGCAAGAGCATCGGAATTGGGCCTCAAAAGAGTCTCCAGCGGTGGAAGAGACGGAAGGGGAGCCATAGTGAAGAACTAGAAGAAAATTGAGGCTTTGGGACGTGTGTCAGTCGATCAATCGACCCAGTTTCTTGATCGATTAAGGCAATAGAGGTCTTAAGTTGTTGGCGAATTTATGTTCTTAGTCGATCAATCGATCCAAAATTTTCGATCAATCGAATGTAAACAGAAATTTAATGCGATATATATATATATATATATATATATATATATATAAATATATATAAATCGATCAATCGAGATGCTATATATATATAAAAATCGATCAATCGAGCTTAGCATCGATCGATCGATTTTTCGCGTAGGTGGACTCCACCAAAAGACGGAAATAGTGTTTTGGGGCAAACTTGTCCTTTTTACAGTATTTGTTTTAGAGTTTTCTTTTGTTTTAAGACCTACTATATAAGGTCCTTATAGCGTTATAATTAGGGAGTTGAATATTGAATGAAAACTTGAGAGTTTGCTTTTGTGCAAACCTAGAAAACTTGTGAAAGTTTTTTATCGAAAGAGCGAATCTTTCAGAACCTAAGGAGTGTTCATTTATTTCTCGTGCGACTTGATGCGAAACCTTTGGTGACAAGCCTCGGAATCCTTGGTGTGAAGCCTTGGACCTCTATCTTCTTATTCTACCCTTTTCTCTATTAATTATCTGGTAATATTTTCCCTTGCTTTGATAAATTCCAAAAACCACAAAATATTGTTAAATCTATTGATCTACCCCTTTGTTTAATTTAATCCCTTGAGCCTTCGTTTTCCCAAGCCTTAGAGGAGTCAAGAGACGACACCATAATTGTCACTTGTTGCCCTAAACTAGATCGAAACTCAAATCCTTCATCGGACCCGTTTTTCTAGTTCGGGAATATATATGCATGTGAACGCTACGATTGAATTAACCTAATTGTTTTATTCAATCCATTAAATTATTTGATGTGTTAGGTGAATTCCGAATATTTTTGGTGTTCAATTGAATCTAAGGTAAATCCCAAATTTGCATAATTAGTTTTTTAGAGTTCGTCCCGTGTCAATGTCCCTTCATTGTGATACTGAAGTAGATGAGACGATAGTGTAGACACCCCAATTTGCCCCTCTCGGAATATACAAATATGTTCGGTTAACCTTTGTCCTCACAACCCTAATGTGGGAACCATGCACTAAAACAATGGTACATGGCTGGACACAGGCTGAAACAATAGCTCTGTGGCTCAGATCCCAACTTAAGGAGACTATATACTAAAACAATAGTATATAGTCGGAATGCAAACCGAAACAATAGTCTAGCATTTCAGACCCCTTTACCCTAATTGGACCATATACTGAAATAATAGTACATGGCTGGACACAAGCTGAAACAATAGCTTTGTGGCTCAGATCCCAACTTAGGGAGACTATATACTGAAACAATAGTATATAGTCGGAATGCAGACTAAAACAATAGTCTAGCATTTCAGACCCATTTACCCTAATTGGGACCATATACTGAAACAATAGTATATGGTTGGACACAGGCTGAAACAATAACTTTGTGGCTCAGGCCCCATAACCCTAACGTGGGAACCATGCACTGAAACAATAGTATATGGCTGAACGCAGACTGAAACAATAGCTCTGTGGCTCAGATCTCAACGTAGGGAGACTATATATTGAAACAATAGTATATAGTCGAGATGCAAACTGAAACAATAGTCTGATATTTCAAACCCCCTGACCCTGACTTGGGAACCATGCACTGAAACAATAGTACATAGCTGAACGCAGGCTGAAACAATGGCTCTGTGGCTCAGGTCTCAACGTAGGGAGACTATATACTGAAACAATAGTATATAGTCGGAATGCAGGCTAAAACAATAGTCTCACATTTCAAACCTGACCCGAACCCGGACAGCCCCTAATTACACTCCCAAAACCACGCGCGCAATTCAATTGCACGCAAAACCACAAGCGTGCAATTAGTCCCCTTTTCAAACCAGCCTTCTTTTCCCAGACCACCTCGAGACTCGATCGCGCGCCTGACATGAGACGAGCGATCGGATTGAGCACCCCACCGCTGGCACACAATTGGCCTACACCCGACCTAGTCTTACCGTCCTTGACCCTTAAGCTTCCTCGATCAAGCGCTTCGGATGAGACGCTTAATCGGATCGCGCACTCCACACTGCGCGCGCAATTAGTCCTAACTTTGTTAGAACTAGGAAACTCACTGAGCAAGTCAGTCGATCGCTCACTGAGAGGATGACCGACTCAAAGAGATTAAGCACTGAGAAACCGGCGCGCAATTCGATTAAACGCCTGAAACAAGGCGTGGAATTGAAAATTAAGCGCACCCCACAAGGCGCGCAATTAGTAAAATACCTATAAAAAGACCTTTTGATTACGACCCAAACCCTAGCCCCCACAACTTTGAGATTTGAGTTTCGAGTTCTTCGTCTCCAAGCTTAGGATTCTGAGATTTCTCTCTGCAGCCCAAGCCGTAGGTATAATTTACTTTCTAGTTTTAATTTCCGATTTTAGATCTTAGGCTCTGATTTCTAGTCCTAGGTTTTAGTTTTCAGTCTCTAGTTCTAGTCTTTATTTCTTAGATTTAAAACTTAGGTTTTAATTATTAGTTCCGATTTTCAGTCTTAGACCGTAATACCTCCTTTTTATTCCGTACTTTAATCTCTGGTTCTAGTTCTTAGTTTCTAGAATCAGTCTTTAATTCTATTATCTAATTTCCAGTCTTAAAACTTAGTTTTTATCCCGATACCTTAATTTTCAGTCCTAATATTAATCTGGTTCCGGTTCTCGGTTTAGGACCACCCTTAATCCTACTGATTCGATTTTTTCTGATTTCGACTCCGATTTCAGTCCTTAGATTTTTTAGCCTTTAGTTTTAATTTCTAATTTCTTATAGTTCTACTCTGTAGATTCTAATTCTTAATTCTTAAGTTTTAGAATCCAGCCCTTAGGAAATCCCTGCCCAAAATCCTTAGTCTAGAGCCAATCAGGTCTCCCCAACCTTTTCTCAATTGTCAATCCCGTCACTTTTACGTTTGGCTTATTTTGAGGTATCAAACGAAGTCGGATTGAGGCGAAATTGGTCACATTGGAAAGCTTATCGAAGTAGCTTTCCAACAAGTCAAAAAACGCACAATTCTGACAAGTATCGAAGAAGTTATGATCAATTTTCGGCCGCTGTGCAAAAAGTGACTTTTTCAAAACTCCTAGTTGAATTAGGATTAGTATCTTTATTATATTATTTTAGAAAATAGGATTTATGGTAAAAGCCTATAAATAAGACCTTTACCCCCTAGCCATCCATATACAGAATTTTCCTCCACACAATTTTCCTCTACCCAATTCCCTCTATACAATTTTCCCCTATACAATTTCCCCCTATACAATTTCCCTCTCCACGATTTAGACGATTCTTCAGGTAATTCCTTAGTCCTTAATTTTCCGGTTCTAGTTCTTAGGTTCTAGAACCAGTTCCTTTTTTTTTATATTCTAGTTCTAGATTTAGGTTCTAGCCCTCTAGTTCTTAAATTCTAGATCTTAGGATTTAATCTACTGATTCTAGTCCTTAGGTTCTAGAACCAGTCTTTTAATTTTTAGGCCCTAGTTCTTAGGTTCTAGAATCAGTCCTTAATCTCACAATCCAAATTTTCCTAATTTCGATCCCAATTTTGGTCCTTAGATTTTAGCTTTAGTCTTAATTTCTCATAATTCTAAATCCTAAAATTTGCTTTATAGCTTCAGTTCTTAATTCTTTTTTTAGCCCTAAAAATTTTAACCCTTAAATACCAATCATTAATCTTTCACAAAAAAATACTACTTTATAATTCAAATTCAATCTCTCTCAATTTTAGTCACCCGATTTCCCCAAGGGAGCTTACGGAGGGTACCCGAGAATGGGGCCAATCCTCCTTAGCATAGCGGGCCCAAACCCCTTTTTTTAATTAATTCGAATTCTAATTAAAATTAGGATATTTAAAGTAATCAGACTTCTAGTATGATTAAGATATCGAAATCAATTAGACTCCCAACAGGAATAGGAAAACCAAACTAGTTAGACTAAAGGCAACCCACAGCTGCTGACGTTCGCCGGCGGACGATTCAGTAAAGGAGTTCAACCTGCAAGCCCCCGCTCCCCCTTAAAGCGTGATCAGTGACGTGTTGCAGCGTCGATAAATATCTGCAGCTGGCGATTACATATTCTCAGGTATTCTCCATTTAATATTCGCCTCTTTAATTTCAGCAATTTAATATTCTCTAATTTATTACTCCATCACCACCATCGCCAGAGTCCACACTGGACAGAATTGGGCCATTGATTCCAAGGATCGAAAGGAACCCAGAAAAAGCGCATACCAACAGATAGCCTCTAATTTTGTGTTATGTGAGAGGACAAAACATATAGAGGTGGATATTCATTTTATAAGATAAAAATGGGATCACTCCTTGGAACTTGTTGATTTTGCTTCTTCACAATTTGCGGATGTCTTCACCAAGCCTTTAGGTCCTAAAGTTCTGCAAGATATTATCGTCAAGTTGGGCGTGCATGATATAAATGCTCCATCTTGAGAGGGCATGTTAGTGTCATTAATGTAAAAAGTTATTAATATTGGTACGTTTAGTCATTAGTGGTTCTGTATGTAATAGGTTGTTTTTAATATAAAGGCCAATGAGAACTAAATACTCTCATTAAGTCAGTCACATGAATTCCTTTCTCTCTCTCTCGTCTTCTTCTCTAACCCTAAGCCTACAACATAACCCTATCTTTTACCATCATCACCTAACATATTCTAGCCCTATAACCCTAAACCCATTTTCAAATCCTCAACTCCTGGGAGTGTGGAAGACTATAAATTCTGTGATACATAATAACACGGGTGTCAGCTTCAGATCCAACTCTGTGATACATAATAACACGGGTGTCAGCTTCAGATCCATGAAGAATAGCTTTATCAAACGGCCGTATGAAATTAAAATCTCCTTGAATCCTACTCACAATCAAAGTGCTCATCAAGTGGAGGTTGTTCAACGATTGGGTATTGCAGTGCGCCGAAACGCCCCTTCACGGTTACTTGTGGTGAAGTGGATCCACTCGGAGGAAATTTGCTTAAAACTCAACACGGATGGATATGCTTCAGTTAATGGTGCTACTGGAGGAGGGATTCTTAGAAACCATGTGGGAGAAATGTTTTGGGCTTTCTCTAATTTTTATGGTGACTAACAACACTACTGTAACTCATGCGTTACATGATGGCCTTTATCTTATTGATGATTTCACTAAACTTGTTCATATAGAACCAAATTCAAAACTTCCAATCAATGCTCTTAGGGATCATTCGGTGCCTTGGAGATTTCATTACTGGCTAGACCGCATATTTGCAAGATTACAATTGATTCAATTGTCCTGCTCTCGTGTATACAGAGAAGGAAACTATGGTTGATTCACTTGCCAAATGGGCCGCCAAATCGAGATCGAATAACATCTTTCATCAACTTCCTGAGCTGCCAAACCCTATTCAGAAATATTATCCGGGCAACATTCTTGGGTTACATAATTTGAGAGTGATGTAATTTGTTTGGGCTTCTTCCTGATGTAATGGTTGTGGGATGATGGCAATGTCGAAGCTCCACGCCCACTTTTGTTTCAAGCCCGTATTCTTTGTCATATCATGTATTGTTTTTGGGAATTTTCATATCGTGTATCATATCATATATCACAAGATACACTTATAATTTTATAAATAAATAGGAAATTTTGATAAATATATACAAAAATATCTAAAAATAAGAATTAAAAATTAATGGAAACCTATCATCATTTCTATCAAATACTAAGTGTCAAAGACATCTATTCCATCATATGTAACATTGGAAATTAGACCTTAGAGCAAATAAATTGAGAAAAAAAAAAAAACAATATATTTCATTGGATTGATTCATAAATAGAGATAAAAATCCTTCGTAACATATATCACACTTCTCCAATTTTACACTATATTAAAAAATAAAACCCTATAGTATAAGGTTCGTGTAAGTGAATATTTTATACTTGCCTTGTATATTGGTTCCACCTTCTATTATGCCAAATTTAAAATGGAAAAATATAAAAATATAAAAATTAAAAGATAAAAAAAAAAAAAAAATTTAATTAAATAGAATAAAATCTTATAGGACATCTATATATCCCTTTCCTTATGTTTTGTCTAAAAATAATAATTCTTATCCACAAGTATTTATATATATCCATATGCTTGTTTTTTGACACTTAAATTGGTAACAACCAAATTTTTTTTTTTTAAATGTAAAAAATTAAGTCTCTCATTCTTCATCTCCATCCTCCGTATAACACCATCACCTTCATCATCAGTGAAATCATCATTTTTTTTCCCTCTCTTCTTCCTCGTAAACATCTTCCTCATTTGTAAATTATTTTTTTCCATTTGGTCACTATAGAAGGATTTATAACAGAGATTCATAAATAAGTAATAAAACTTATAAAAAACTAGTTATAATTGAAATCACATGTACCGTCCATATCATGTATCATACAATACGATTAGAAAAGGACACATTTGATCGGTACATATCATTTTTATGCTAGTGTATCATACGATAATGATAACCATATATATATATATATATATATATATATATATATATATATATATATATATATATATATATATATATATATATATATATATAGGTTGGGTGTGTTCCACCTGATAAACAAAAACTACACTATTATATGTTGTTGATGCATTGTGATATATTTATAATGCGATTTCAGTGGGCACATTTAATAAACATGATGTTTTTGGAATTATTGACATTCCAGTCCATCATTTTTAACCTATCTTAGAACAGAAAGGAAATCAGTATGTAGCAATTATATTCAGTACATACTAATATCCTGAAGTACATGAGCAAAACAACTCTAGAAACATATAATAGACATAAATAAATGAGCACATGGTTTTGGAATACAATAATGAAAACTTGACTTGGAAGACCACCTCTTGTCTGAAGGAAAGTATGACTTCCTCTGAATACTCTTGCTCAGAGAATACCTTAACTGCCACATCCTGCAAGAAAAATTGCAACCTTTTAGCTCTTTATAAAGTCGAGAAAAGATCCTTCAATTATCAATAGCATCATTATCTTTTTGAAAAGTGGCATCTGTCCGTATCACACATATTACACTAATGCGCACCACTCATGGTCAGTACATAAGTGGGCAGCGGTATGCTATATCCCATCACTTTGAGTAGGGATAATGGCTCCTGACCGACATTTAAACACAGAATGGCATTTAAATGGTCTTACACTTTTCAAATTTGTACTTTTTATCTCACACCATTGAATTGTGATTTTACCATTACGCCATGTGGCGCACATCTTGACCAATCTAAATTGTCCAAGTGGCAATCCATCATTGGAACATGTCTCGGCCTAAAGAAACATGCCTATAAGTGGATGTGAGCCATCCGACTGATGAACTTTAACAACAGCCATTAAAACTAAAAACAATGGTTGATATTATAGTCAACAGATCGGATGGTTCAAATCTCTCAAAAAGTTTGATTTTTGAGCCCATTTCCTTCAATGTATGATTTATCACTCTGACGGTGTGGATGACCCACGTCTTTAACCCTAATGGTGTAAGATCATTTAAACACCATTTTGGTGTTTAAGTGACGGTCAGGAGAGCGGGTACCCTTGAGTATTATGCATAATATATAGATACAGACATGCCATATTCTGATTAATGGAATGTGATCTCGTTCTTCTAGCTTCTTTAGACATGAGAGTTTCCCGCACGAAAGAAACGTAAAAAAAGAAAAGAATATAAACATACCGAGCCATACCATAGAGCATGATATACAGTTCCACAAGAACCTGTACAAACATTAAAATGACAAATGAAATAACAGAAGAATCATCAGGCAGAATTACTGACTAGTAACATTCGGATTGAGAAAAGGAGGCCGCCCGGGACTATGCAACCGGCTGTAGAGAAATCTATGCACCCACGCCAGCTGGGCATCATGTGGCATCCATCACAAGGATCGGGTGACACAGCACGTTGGCTAATATCGATCAAGTGCCACACAAAAATTGGGCACGATTCGATACATATCCACCATTAAAAATGTGGTAAAAGGTCTATAAAATCAATGACCAAATTTGTGGGGCGTCACCTTGTCTTTGACCCATCAAATAGAGGTCAAGAAAAGGGTAAACTACATGCCCCATGGCTGATCAAGCCAAAACAGCTGTTATGGGTTGATCATGCCATTTGTCATGTGAAAATGCGACTGATTGCATGGATCATTCCATGCAACCAGTTGCATACTCCCTGTTCTCTTAAAAAAATATGGAGAGAGTACTGGACCTACTGGTCATTGCTTTCAATTTCCAGGTGATGGAACAGGATTATTAAATACACCACGTGCACTATATAAAAACAAATATATATATATATATATATATAGAGAGAGAGAGAGAGAGAGTTTATAAAACAGTTCAAGAATATAATTAAATCAAGCCATCAGTGAACGAGTATATTGAAATAAAATCATCCATGAATAAGTAAAAGTGTCACTTTTTTTTGCTAGATAAAGTGAAAGGAACTGTCAGTTGACTATCTGAAAGGATAACAAATCAACTATTGAGTTGACTGTAACTTGGAAAGATGGCTCTGGTGCTTAGAGCGGGAGATTGGTTTTGCGCGAGCTGCCGGAACCTTAACTTCCGGCGCCAAGTGGTTTGCCACAGGTCTGGATTTGGCTCAACCAGAGATTTAGGGGTGGTCTGGAAATCAGCCGAAGAGCCGATTCCTAGGAGAAGTACTCATCGTCAAGTGTTTCTCAATGCCAACCAACTCAGAGACATTAGAGCAGGATGGTCTGTCGCTGGTAAGCGTTTCAATCGAGCTTCAGACTCGAACTCGGGAGGAGCTAGCAATCATCGACGCGGGCTACCGTTTGCAAATGTTATAGGGTCTAACGGACAGAACAGGAGAGAGGAGGATGTCGCCATCCCTGCTAACTAATCAGGCACTGTTCCATCGCCCAACATTGACGGGGGTATTGGAAGTGACCGGCTGGTGTTTAACTCCTCCCAATTTGGTTCGCTTGCTAAGAATTTACAGCAGCATCGGGTGGTATTATACAGCATCAAAGACACTTTCGCTATTTCAGTTACATCGGTGGATACAGAGTTCCTGGGACTACTCAGAAAGACCTACACTATCTACAATCACACAATCTAAATTTCTCCTCCAATGCCCATTGGAAATCGAGCCCGGGTTCTTCGTCGCAAAAAATCCTTCCGGATTGACGGAGCACCGGTGGAATGCAGTGCGTGGGAACCATCGGTGGGGGATTATCATCTACAATGATGGGATGGAGGGGTCTGGATCCGATTGATCGGCCTGCCGATACACGCTTGGACTCCTGACGTTTTGAAGGGGATCGAGGATCAGTGTGGTAGATTCATCCTCGCTGACCAGAGCTCCCTCAACCTCTGGGATACCAGCGTGGTTCGCATCCTCATCGCCGTCGACTCCTGAGAGCTCATTCCCAGGTCATGCGAGATCCGTCTCGGGGGCCAGAAACAGAGGGTCTTCATAGAAATGGCGCTTATGGAGCGGGTGCTCATCCCGCAACAGCCGAGCAATGAAGCCGCGGGGCCCCGGAACGTCAGGGTAGACAAATTCAGTGGTGCCACAGAAGAACCCTCGCCGGAGATCGAAAAATTTGAGGACGGGATACAAAGGCCCTGGGGGGATGTATCACGGAGCTCGGAGGGGAGCTCGTCCTCGAATGCGTCGTGTAGCGGTATACACAGGGGGACGTCCGCGACGGCAAGGGGGACTGGCACCCCAGGGGTTGCTCCTATCACTCATGGCTCAAGAGAGGAAGTTGAAGAGGGAGAGATCGCCAGCGATATTCACAGTTTCCCCTCTCTCTGTGATGGTGAGGGGGATAGGATGCAGCTACACAACCTCAAACCACCGGAGAAGAAGAGGCACCGCAAGTCTCCGAGCTACAACGAGATGGAGTTCCCACCACTGATGGTATCAACAGTCATGATGAAGTCGTACTCCTGGGCAGACCAAGGATACCTGCTGTCGGTTGAAGAGGTGGGTGAGTCGACGTGGATGCCGGCGATGAAGGACGAGGTTAGATACTGTACCTGGGATCTGATGGAGACTGAAGCTCTAGGATCCCATCTAAGGAAGAAGCTCGCAATCAGCTGAAAGGGCTTTAAGGTTTTTCAACGAAGAGGAAAGCTTTATAAAGGTACTAGGGGAGTGTCCTTTGCTCGGGTGGCGACACGTGGCCCTTATGAAGAGTCTGGAAGCCTACGGAGAGTTGACTTTGCCCAGTCGCGGAGGAGGTAGTATGGTCTCTCGATTATGAGGCTCCATGTGACGAGCAGGCGGGGTCTGTGGAACCTATTTCTCTCGACACGTGGAAGTCACGTGCGACTTGCAAGTCTAGTGGGGGGCAGATGGCAGGGGCCACCTCGTGGGTCTTGTTTGTCTCAGACCCGTGGGGAAACAAATTGCAAGCGGGTATGGGGTCTAGCAAAGGGATGATCCGTGTTTCGTTTGGGCCAAATTTGCAGGGCCTGAGGCCACGGGCCTATGGTGGATGAGAAGATCAGAACTTAACTGGGAGAGGGGGGGGGTTGACTCGGCGAGTTAGGGAATCTTTGCAACTCGGTCCATCTCATGTTTCCATGTCTTCAGACTAGGAGGAATGGGTCGGCGCTAATCCCTGCCGGATTGCGCATTCACCAGATCAGATCGCCGATATGAATCTTAACCTCGGCTCGCCCGTCGAAATCTCTGTCAGAACGGATGTCGGGAGTGGCATTCGATCCCATTGGAATGGAGGATGGAGCCCAGAGGGGAGGTGACTTGTCAAAGCAGTCCCCTGAGGGAAATCAGCGGGTGAACACGGGTGATGAGATGGAGGTTGAGAGGGGTATGTTGACCGACATTGACCACCTGATTTGTGTTGGACGCGATCTCGGAATGTCATTCAAGGGATCAGAGGAGGCCCTCCGAGAGGTGTTCCATTCAATATTGGTTAGTCGTCAGCATAACAAGACGCGCCAGGGTCGGACTCGAGAACTCGCTCGATTACAGTGGGGGATGTCAGATGGGAAGGGAGCGAGGGGTGCCTAAAACCCTCCTCGGTTATGGGCGGGACTCCGACTAGTTGTCTATGAAGATACTATCTTGGAATGTCAAGGGTATCTGCGATGAATTTAAACGTGTCGGGGTGAAACGGGTGATCAATGCGTTAAAACAGGTCGTTATTACATTACAAGAAACCAAGTGGGGCTGTTGTGATAGGAGAAAAGTGGCGTCGATGCTTGGAGGAAATCGATGGGAGTGGATTGGCGTCGACTCCGTGGGCGCATCAAGTGGGTGGCACCCTGGTGGCATGGAACTCGGTGCTTTTTGAGAATTGGATGAGGAGGTGGGGTTGTACTCAGCCTCAGTTGTGCTTCGGAATAAGGATTCCAGGATAGTGTGGATGTTTTCTGGCATTTATGGTCCGGCAGCTGATAGAGACTGCCTGATTCTGCCTTCGAATAGGGTCTCTTAATGGAATGTTATTAGATGGGAGTTCGAGAACCTGGGTGGGCCGTCAGATGTAACGGTCATGCGTGATTTCAACTCTTTCATTTCGGATTGGGAACTAATGGATGTTCCCTTAACCGGTGCGAGCTTCACTTGGTCAAACCTACAAGAGAACTAGTCTTTAAGTAGGTTGGATAGGTTCCTATGCAATGTGGAGTGGCTAGATATTTTCTCGGGGGCAAGACTTGAACGTTTAGCCCGGGCCGCATATTACCATACCACATTTACTTCTTACTTGCGAATCACATGAAAGGGGACTGCCGTTTGAAACATGTGGTTGTTGAATGGGGATTTCCAGGCGAGAGTTCCGGCTTGGTGGAGTGAGCCGACACATGCTGGGACAGCAGCTTAAAGATTCATTTCCAAAGTTCCTCGGGTTAAAGAGAAGATTAAACTGTGGAACAAAGAATTGTGCGGTTCGCTTCAGATCAAGAAAGAAGCTTTGCTCTTGCGGTTAAGAGAGATGGACAATTTGGAGGAGGGTAGGAACCTTATGGCGAAAGAGCGAGACGAAAGATACCTCAAAAAATTGGAGTTCAATAGTGTTTGCATGGCTAAAGAGGTCAGCTGGAAGCAAAAAGGCAAGGTAAGGTGGCTCAAAGAGGGA
The DNA here is from genome assembly GCA_021018995.1 of Chloranthus sessilifolius. Classification (NCBI taxonomy): domain Eukaryota; kingdom Viridiplantae; phylum Streptophyta; class Magnoliopsida; order Chloranthales; family Chloranthaceae; genus Chloranthus; species Chloranthus sessilifolius. Next base: position 6,447,900 of record CM037590.1, read on the forward strand.
GATGCTCACACCAAGTACTTCCATGAGATCGCCAGTGCGTGAAACAAATCGAATTACTTGGGTAGCATTGTTGTGGACAGGGTGTTATATTCGGAGGAGGAACAGATCAAGGAGAATATCGTCGCTTTTTACAAGAAAATGTACATGGATGAAGGACTGCATCGGCCTGGTTTGGACGGGATAGATTTCAGATCTCTCTCAGCGGAAGATAGTATCAGTATGGAACAGTAGTTCACTGAAGATGAGGTGTGGCGGGTGGTCAGGTTTGGGGCCAAAAACAAAGCTCCAGAACCCGACGGTTTCACCATGGAATTCTTTCGAATTTTTTGGACGACCTTAAAGGTTGGTCTGATGGAGATTATGCACGAGTTCCATACTTCTGGGTTCATAAGGCGGAGCCTTAATTCTACGTTCATCACCCTCCTTCCCAAGCGAGAAGGGGCTGATGATATTACCGACTTCCGCTGGATATGCCTCACTAATTGCCTTTACAAGATTATATCAAAGGTCTTAGCCAATAGGCTCAAACCGGTTATGAACGTGATTATTTCAGATAACCAGGGCGCTTTCGTGAGGGGCAGACAATTAGTGGATCTGGTTGCGGTGGCCCAAGAGACAATCCACTCAGCGCGTCATGATCGCCACGCCACAGCCCTATGGAAGGTAGGTATGGAGAAAGCATACAACCGGATTAGCTAGGATTGCATAGATTATATGCTCGGCATGATGGGTTTCGGAACTGCTTGGAGGAGATGGATGTGGGGATGGCATGGTTCTCAGTGTTGATCAACAGTACCCTAGCTAGATACTTTAAGAGTTCCCGAGGTATCCGTCAGGGGGACCCACTATCCCCCTTCCTTTTCAATATGGTGGGAGAAGCATTATCTGGGCTTATAGTGCAAGCTAGGCACTTGAACCTCATATCCGATGTTCCGATGGGATCTCATGGTAGAATCATCTCGCACCTTCAATTTGCAGATGACAATCACTTTCGGGCAGGCCAACGTTGCGGAATTCAGATCGTTGGTTGATGTGTTTTCGGTATATGAGGTTGTTTCAGGTCAGCACATCAACTTTCTCAAATCGGCTATCACATGTATTGGTGCGAATGATCAGCTGATGGCAGATTTAGCGTTTGCAATGAATTGTGCGACTGAAAAGCTTCCAATTAAGTACCTGGGAATGCCTCTCGGTCACAGAAATCCGTCAGCTAGAGATTGAGAACCGGTACTGCAAAGGTTCGAGAAGAGGTTGTCTTCGTGGAAGGGGAAGCTGCTCAGCAGTGGAGGCCGACTCCTTCTAGTTAAAGCAGTCTTATCGTCAGTGCCCATCTTCTACATGTCTATGTTCAAATGCCCAATGGGAGTCATCAACCGGCTGAAGCAAATTCAACGGAATTTTCTGTGGGAGGGATCGGGTCTGAATAAACGATACCACCTAGTTAACTAGGACACGTGTCAGCTGCCCGTCAACTGTGGTGGTTTGGGAATCCGCAGCTTAAGATAGACCAATATCGCGCTTCTAAGGAAATGGTTATGGCAAGCGAGTAGGGTGGAGGAAAGGGATAATCTCTAGCGTGTGGTGTTGATCGAGAAATACGGCCAATCCATGGGCAATTGGGGTATCAATACCTCGGTGCACCAAGGCACCGAGATCTGGTGGAAGAACATTTGCAGCACTTGGGCCGTGTTTACCAGGGGGCTGCGGTTCAGTTGGAGTTGTGGTACTCGTATACGGTTCTAGGAGGATGCTTGGGCCGATAGCGGCCCCCCTCAAGGCAGCCTTCTCGGACATCTATGTTATATCTTTGAACCCTCTTGGAATGATCGAGGAATTTGTGTCTGAAACGCAGGGGGGTAGACTGTGGGATGTCACTACCAAAAGGCTTCTGAGGGACGAGGAAGTTGCATCGTTCTCAAATCTCATCCATAAGCTCTATGAGATGCAACGGCACCCTCAAGGTCAAGATCAGCTGATTTGGAGTCCCTCCAGAGATGGAAACTTCAGCATAAAATCATACTACGGGGTGCTTTCACGCCGACCCTTGGTCAGATTCCAAGGCACAAGATTGTGGAAGGAGGCAATTCCACCAAAATTAAGTTTTTTGCGTGGACCTATTCAAAGAGAAAATCCTAACTTTGGATCAGATTATTCGTAGGGGAAAGGAGATCCCTAATCGCTGCGTTATGTGTAGTAATGGGGAGGAGACCACTTCGCATCTCTTTCTTCACTGCGGGGTGGCTCATGAGATATGGAGCGTCGTCATTAAGGCGTTTGGTTTGAGCTGGGTTACGCCGGCAAAGCCTGTCCTTCATTTCCTTATTTGGGAATCCGTTAAGATAGAGGGTCAATTGGGAGATTACTGGAGGGCAGCCCCTTTCACCGTATTTTGGACTTTATGGCGCGAGAGAAATCTGCGGATCTTTGAGAATAAAAGTCGCCCGGTGGGGATGATCGTGAAATCGGTCAGAGACATGGTGTGGTTTTGGGTGGCGAGAGGTGGGAATGTTTCTAGAGAGGAGTCCTATCTATGGGATCCGGGCTAAGTTGTGGCCGGGGCCGTGAGCAGTTTTGCTTTGTGTCTTTTTTCTCTTTTTTGGTCGCGTCATTGTATTGGTCTCTTCAGCGCCTTGCTGGTTTTTCAATATAATTGTCCAGTACTTATTAGAAAAAATAAATAAATCAACTATTGAAGCAGTACGCCTAGTAGACTAATTTAACCTATTGATCAATTTTTCTACTAGCAACAAAAACTCCAGTATAAAACAACACCTGGAGCCAAAGTGGACGAGCGTAAAACCTAAAAACTCAACTATAATGGAGCTGCAAACCTCACGTACAAATCTCTCATCCTAGCTCTATTAAAATATGTGGTTTTAATATTCAAAATAATGTGTAGTTGTTTTACAATAAAGCTGATTTTTAAACAAAAGATTCTAAAAAAGAATTTCAGCCCTGAACAGGAATGAGTGGAGAAATAAGACCTGCAAAGCCAACCAATAACACACGCCTAAAGAATTTCCCCTCATTTCTAGAGACTAAATTCTAGTCTCACATTGACTAGAGATAAAAAGTTTTTTGGGTTTATATAAGACCCTTCATATTCCATTTTTTGTTTGCCTCATTTTCAGGCGCGAACGAAGAGGTGCCAGTCATGGGCCTTGGGGCACAGGTCATAGACCGTGGGACCTTTGGCCATGGGCACAGGGAACTTAAGGAGCACTTTGCACTTGACACACTTTCACCTCTGTAATCTGCTTGAGTTGTCGTTTACAATTTTCAAACTGGCACTGATGGTAGACACATGGCATTAACAGCTGGCTCTTGTGGTGATGGATATATGGTGCTTCCCACAGGGAGTCAGTGGTGGATTAACTCCATGCATTGGCATAACTGTTATGCAAGTGAACAAGCTCTGTTACCAACACCATTATGGGAATGTGGTTATATGAACCTGGAAGCAAATGTGATCAAGTTCATCCACGAATGAGAATGTGTAACACACCTCATTGAGTTCCACAAATGAAACTTAGAGGCTCTCACCCATATGGGTTATCCACACCATGCAATCAGGTTCATCCATGCCATTATGTGTAACTCACATTGCTTATCAGCCAAGACATTCTGAGTATTGTGCTTTGATCGAAGAATTTTTATAAACTTGCTTTTGACAAACGTGCGTGTGTGTGTATAAAATGAGTGCGCATATGGTTTAGGTGTGGGAAAGTTCAAACTCGTATACACATCTGATCCAAATATAAATCATCTATACTTAGGCCAGGTTATATATAATGTAAGGGGTAAATATATACAAAGGGAACAGTCGGCATAGAAACATACGATATTTATTTAAGAGTTGGCTTGGTCTTTGTTTATTTATTAATTAAACAAATGTCTTAGTCTTTAATTAAATGTACTCTTGACTGTTATGTAAACACATGGGCGTTATTGGTAAGTTGAAAATTTAAATTTTAAAAAAAAAGAATTGCTTACTTAATCTCAAATAGGAAATCGTACTTCTCATATAAGAGAGAGGGAAAGAGAATTTGACAAACACATTGAATTAAAAAGAGCTTTAGAAAAAGAAAAATTCTCTCTCCTTTCCAACTTTCTAAGAGAAGCAAAATTAGTGTGAAGCTCAACATGTTCCGAACTTATATAAAAGAGAGAGAGAGAGAGAGAGAGAGAGAGAAGAGAGAACACTCTTAGTTTTCCTTCCAAATGCCCATGATTTATGGGGATAAATATTTCCAATACTACTTACTACCAGAAAGAAGATTCGTAGGAAAAAGAGAAACATACAAGACATGATAATGAGAGAAAGGGAGAAACAGGAATAGTTCCTACCCCCAAGACTGCAGTAATAGAACCATCAGAAAGTCGAACATTGGCCAAGGAAGATGGACTTAAAATATAAGGGATAGCCCTAAGACTCACCTGTCAAGTGATCAGTCGCTCCTGAGTAAATGACCCCACGAGGAGCAGAAGATGAAGTGGTGGCAGCAAAACTGTATGAGACTGCTATTCCTGATTGCTCAGACGAATATGAGAGATCGAAAGGAGCATAATTTCAATGGAAGCATTAGAAGCAGTTATAAGCTCAGATGATGTATCAGCCGCACATGTTTGAGCAGATGAAGATGATGATCAGGGCTTAAGTTTCTCAGGATAACCATGAAGATGATAACGATGATCATGGTCATGTCCAGACAGACCACAATTTGTGCACATAAGAGTCAACCTATCATGGCCACCATGTCCACGACCTCGGAGACCTGGCCGACCTTCTCTATCCCTCCCCCCTATCCCGACCTCCGGGAGGACAAGTATTTGTAGCGAAAGAAGCATGCTCCGAAGCTGGAAGAGAAGTGGCAAGGCCAGAAGACATCACAGCTCTATACTACTACTCAGCAAAAAGAATCTCATAATCTGTGCTTAGTGAAGGAAGTGGCCTAGTAAGAATCTGGGTCTGAGTCCGTTCATAGTCCGATCAAAGGCCACTAAGAAACTTATAAACTTGATCTCTTTCAAGTCGTTTTGTCAATTTTGCTCCAACCTCTTCTCCAAATTCAGATAGGCTCATAATGAATGAGCTTCTCCAATATACTCTCCCATAGATGAATCCCCTTGCATGAATCAAAAAACCGGAAAACCGATACGTATCATCCAAACCTCCAGGACGATACGTATCAGATATCATCCAATACATTCAATGTATCAGCGATACATTGAACGTTTCGGTTTGATACATACAATTTTTTTTTTTCAAAAAAATCCCCAAAAATACTCAAAAAATCAGAAAAATTAAATTTAATGATTTTCTATTTATTTCAACTTTTTTTAATTTTATTTCAGGCTTATTTGATGCATATTTCATACTTTTATCAACGCAGAACCTAAATTACATTATACATGACTCATGATCAAAATTAAAAGGTATATTGTACATGAAAAACTTATTTTAAAGCCACATTAAATTTCGTGGTGGTTCTTGGCCCTCGTGATCATCATCATCGGTGTGCGAGCTTTCCCTATAATATTGATCATATTGATACCCATTATCATATGTGCCCCCTTGAAACTGAGGCATTAGAGACGAATATGACTTAGTGTAATAGGTAAAGGTCGACCCTCCAAAAATTTGGCCAACGAATTTTTGGTTCGTTGGCCCGAGGTAGGTTGGTTGAGGCCGATAGTATGGGTTATTGGTTGCTGAATCTTCGACGTTTTACAAACTAAATCCCCCAAAGCTAAAAGTCATATAACTCACATCATCTTGTGGACCTTGTGGTGGTGGTGTGTAGTGGTGGTGTGTTTGGTAAGATTCTGATGCTCCTTTTCCTTAACCCCTCCACCTCCAAATGTAGAAGTGTCATACATTGTTATCGGCTCATCATCTCATGCGGCAATACCTCCATAAGAATAAGAGGGATCAACATCATCCCCTCCACCACTAGTGCCAACGTGGGTTTCATCACCCCCATCATCGTCATTATCACTAGCGGGCTCCGTTTCGCCATCAAATTCAACCACTGAATGGCGATTCAATCATATTTTCCTCCTCGGCGGTTGGGAAGCCTACTCCTCCACTACTCTTTCAACATTGTCTAGCCATGCTCTCAATATTCAACACTGGCTCTTCTCTCTCTTCGATCCACTAATTCAAAGGGTCATCCTTCGTGAATATATAATCGAACTCGATGGGATCAAAATATTCACTATATGTAAGGTAGAATATGATAGATGAATTAGTATATGCCTCGTCAATTACATCAAATAAAAATTGTAGGAACTAAGACTTCATATAATTGCTTACCACGGTTGGTTATCTGCATATTTCTGACCCTTACTCGCATGTTGTAGTGGTAATAGACTAACTTTTCCAACCGTTCCATAGTTAGCCAATTCTTTGTCTTCGTGTGAATGAGAGAGAAGGTACTCCAATTCCGCTCACAGTTGGACGAGGAACATATTTGCGATAAAACCCGCATTGCAACCCGCCTCAGTATCAGACCATCACCTCTATAGTGCATCCACCAATCAGCGGGTTTATCGTACTTAATTTGGGATTGCGCCAACGGGGTCCCAAATGACCCATGTCTCTTGCAAAACATGTCAATCTACAAAGATGGAATACAACCCTCATATCAATAAAGAGATCATATGACATTTGACTTCTTAGTTATAAGGTATGATTACTCGCATCTCTTATGGCTTGACCTTAGTCCGCCAACTCAGGGAGCATTCGTTGGATCGCATTGAGCAAACTACTGTACACTTCATCAGCCTCACTCAACTCAAAGTGTCGCGTATACTGGAAAGCCGGATTCAAGTAGTGTTCTATACATCAAATATGAGCAATCTCATCAGTATATGGAAACAGTGAATAATATGAAAAATAATAAATAAATAAAACCCACTACATAAATAGTTTAGCATGTTATACCTGCGGCATGTAAGTACTGGTAAAATTGTGCATCTCACCTCTTATCGATAATCGCCCAATGTTATTTATATTTTGTGGGGCATTTAATAGCCAATTTTGTCTTGTCCATTAACTCGTAAACATATTCCATCGTTGGTTTCTCATCACCATCTACCAACCTCAACACTTGCACCAACGGAGTAGTGACGGCGATCAAGTGGTCAACATCTGCCCAAAACTGGGAGTTGTAGACAGGTCAGCAACTTCATTGCAAGTAGGTCTCTTTGATCGTGGGAGATCAACTCATATTTTGTCCATTCTTCGGATTTGACCATGCTTTTCAGCTCACGCCTATATCTAGCCAAGCTCTGTAGGGCTAAAAATTCTGTCGCAAACCGTGTAATCGCGAGTCAAAGCAACTCGTTCTTAGTGAAGTCTCATTAGATTCACTAACATGTCATTGTTGTACAGGTAAGAAGTAATCGTTCTTCCCTTTTGAATAGTTGCATGTGTCTTGCTTCTATTTCCCAAATCCTCAAGAATGAGGTCCACGCAATGAGCGGCATACAGAGTCCAGTACAAGTAAGGTCTCTTCAACATTAACTGTCTTCCAATGGCTTTGTAATTGGCGGCATTGTCTGTTACCACCTGCACAACCCAACCTCTTCAAACTACCTTATCCATTAGTTGAAAGAGGTAATCAGCCGTCTTCGCGTGTTTAGAAGCATCGACTGATCTTAGAAATGCCGTCCCGGCATCGTTGTAGACCAAAACGTTGATCAAAGTCTTCCTTATGAAACCGATCCATCCATCGCGCATAATTATGCAACCTCTCTCGTCCCATACTTCGTGGAAGTTGCCCATATATCTCGTATGCAGAAGGCTTTTTAACTCCTGAGCCAGCTTATGCACTTGTATCAATCATACTTTTGAAGCACGACGACCCCACAACCTGACTTGGAATGTAGTTATATATAAAAAACTTTGCAATGGATTTTCCAAGCTTCTTCCCCATTTTTTTCAGTGAGATTGCACTCAATTTAGTTTGTTTGGAGTTTTCTGTCCGATACAGGAACAGATCCATGGGACCTGTAGTACGGCCTGAGTAGACGGCATGGTCTCCCTCACAGATGTTGACCTATGCAACCCAGCAGTCTCCTGAATGTCCTCATCATCATCAACATGTAGCCTATGACTAGATTCACCACCAGCAGCAAGCATGGATGGGCCCCTCAACCTGGACCAAAACCGATAATCGGTATCTTCCTGATCTCGTCGCTGTCGTGCTTCTCTAGCACTGTCCCTCATGACTCGCTATCACCACATCCTCATCCTCACCCTCATCCTCATCATCCCTAGGTCCAGGTGCAGGAAACTCTAGATCGCCCTTCCTTATTCTCTCATACATTTCTCTATCTCAATCGACTTATGCTTTTTTCTTTCCCTTAGCCGCTTGCATGCTGACTCTGACAGCTTCTCTCACATCTCTGGATACATTGGAACATCCTTTTCTCTCCCTTAACGTGACCCAAATGCTCCTTCAACCGTGTAATACCTCCTCCCAGTAATTTTTTCCCACAAAGCTTGCATTCCATTCGAAGTCTATCACCAACTATTGTTGTGTTGTATTGTCAGGCTGGATCTTGTCCACGTACCATATTTATTTATTTCACCTGCATGAATGAGCAAACGATTGGATTAAATTACATGTGATACATCATTGCATAAATGAGCAAACGATTGGATTATTCTAATTTTTAATGACATGAGATAACATTTTTAAATATTATTCTAATTTTTAATGACATTTTAAAATATTATTCTAATTTTTAATAATATTTTAAAATATTATTCTAATTTTTAATGGCATTTAAAAATATTATTCTAATTTTTAAAATACTAGATTACATTTGAAAATTTATTTGATATTATTATAATTTTTAAAATATTATATTAAATTTTACCCTATTTAGTTGATATTATTCTAATTTTGTGAAATATTATATTACATTTGAAAATAATTTTTATTTGATATTATTCTAATTTTTAAAATATTAGATTACATTTGAAAAGTTATTTGATGTTATTCTAATTTTTAACATATTATATTACATCTTACCACATTTATTTGATATTATTCTAATTGATGTGTCACATGTGACACATACCCCATGACACATGTGACACATCAATTACACATGTGACACATCTCACATACCCCATGGCACATGCGACACATCAATTACAAATGTGACACGTGTCGCATACCCCATGACACATGTGACAATTGTGTCACATGTATTGCTAACATATATTATTTATTAAGCATTTATAAATAATTTTATAAAATAAAAAATTAAGTTTATAGCCCAATTGTTTTTGGGTTCAAACAAAATATTAGAGTTGGTAAATTACCTAATAAAACAACTAACTAATTATAAACCTTATTCAAGTACGACTCTCTTTATTTTTCAAAATTTTGAACTTATATGATTGCCTAGTTTCTATTTTAAACTCATTTATTTGATATTTTTGGAATTAAAAATATTTAAAAGTACTCATAAGTCATAACCTTATAGAAAAAGAGGAGATAGCTTTTTGAGATTGAGTTTCCAAGAAAGTCAATAATCCGAAGTAAATTAGGGCTTTTTAATATAAAATTAATATTTTTAACTACTTTTGAAATAGAAAAAGCTTTAAAAATGCATCAATAATTAAATATATTTACACCATTTGATTAAAAAAACTTAAGAGAAAAATGGAAAAACTATGAGAAGTTCTTTATTTTAATTATTTTATTAATATTTCTTATTTTAATTTTTATAAATAATTTAAGAGTTCACCTTGAAATTTAAGGGTAGATCTTGACTCTAGAGGGTAGATCTTAAAATTTTATGGGTAGATATTGAAATTTAAGGGTAGATCTTGAAATTTTAACCCCTAAAATGTAAGAAAATGAAGGGAAAATGACCTAAAATGATAGAACACATACCTTCTCTATGTTCTTCAGCGATTCGGCGGCGATCCCGCACTTTTCGGCCCTTGATTCGGCGTCGATTCAGCACCAAAAATACAAAAAATAGTTCTCCCGTGCAAGAGCAATAAAAACAAATGCTAAAAAAGGGGTTGTTGGAGTTACAAACGAAGAAAGAGGCGTTTAAACCCTCTTTCACGCATCAAAGGTGCTAGGGGGACCCACTTCAGAAAAAAAACAAATTATCGTCCAATACGGACGATACAGTCAAATTATCATCCGTATCGGACAATAATTTGATTGTTTTATAATTACCTGAGAAACCTCCACATTATCAGACAATAATTTCAATTTATCGTCCGATACAGGCGATAAACTGCCCGTATCAGACGATAAATACTAAGTTTTAGAGGGGATACGATAAAAACTCATTTCATCGTATCGCCCACGTCCAAAGCCGATCCGTATCGGTATCGGACGATATTTTGACCCATGTCCCCTTGTTTACACTTTTGCTTGAGTTGATAGATACGGGTATCGTGCTTCGTAGAAGTAAATGCGCAAGTTTGCTCCATAGCTTGGCTGCAGAATGATAAAATATAAAAGTTTGATGGATGGAGGGTACCATAGAGCCAACTAAAAATAATTGTGTTGTCAGCATCCCATTTTTCGACATCAGCGGATCAAAATTTTTTGTCGTGGAGTGGCTCCCGTGAGATTGCCCATCTTTATACGGCTTTGAATATACAAGGTAATAGCTCTCTTCCACTCCAGATAATTTGTGGAATTCAGTTTAATGGTGGTAATGCTTGAAAGAATATTTTCAGAATTCAATCGGGTATACTTCTCAGACGTTATGACAAACAGAACAGGAAATTATCCCAGGAAACAACACAAAAACTCCAAACAATCGCACAATAAGGAAATCGATTCAGATAAACAAAGGAAAAACTATTGAAAAGAACGTATGGCAAGTAGGGAACAAGATACCAGAAGTTTTCATTGGAGAAGAGAACAAACCCAATCAAGTTAGATAGGGAAGAAAAACAACTACTGCTGAAAAATACAAAATCGATGCTCACCCGAAAACAAGAGAGAGAAGTTCAAGAATACTGAAAAAAAGGGAATAAAAAAAAGGATTATACCTCTGTAAATGATGATATGGCACTCAAACAACTCACCAAAACATTGATCAGGCACGATGGAACTCTGTGAATGAAAAAAAAATAACCAACCCTCTCTGCTGCATTGAAATCAAACGATCTGATCATGAGAGAACCCAGAAAACTGTGATTCCAGTGGGTGATGCATTGTAAGCTTCAAAACATCCTTAGAAAAGCTTTTAAAACCCGGTAAAAATTTCCAAAAATTTCAAATAAGAACTCTCTTGAAATCTACCTTCGCACAGTCAATTCGGGTCAATTGGTTGACTCGTGTTGATGTCAGCAAATCAATTGGTCGGCACTGATGCCAAGTAGTTACCAAACAGCTTGCATATGATGGGTTAATAGAGTGGTTTCAAGGTTTGGATGGTGGTATTAGGGTTAGTTTGATGATTTTAGGGCTAGATCTTTCAGGACGAGGATACACGAGAAATATGGGAGACTTGGCAAAGTTCTCCTATCATGTGATCAAAAGCCCAAGAGTCAATAATCCACGAAGTGAAGGGGCCTGTGACATTAAATAAACAAGTCCTGCTTGCATCCATAACGAGGAGCCGTAACCTAATAACCTGACTAACAATACTACCTATCAGAAATCCAAGTATCTTTGAGATACAACCAAACTTCACAAGGCTTCAACAAGTGAAAATCAATATGCCAACAATACTGATGAAACACTCCCAAGAACTCTTTCCATCAATGTCGACCTTTTTGCTGAATAAAAACACAAATATTAATTGCTCAACAGAGTTTAAGGCAAGATCTTTCACACAACTATTTTACCAATAGTTACATGATGAGGAAACTAACACATGCAATGCTAGGGCTGAGATTAAAATTAAAATTAATTCAAGCAATTAAAATATCAATTTCTCTTAACAAATTATCACGGAAATATTCTAAAAATTCAATTGGATAATTTAATTTCGGCCTAAAATAGCGTTACTTTTTGTGTACGTTCCCTATCGGATCTAGAAGACTAGGGCTCTTAACAAACGTATGGATCTCCGATAGTTTTAGGGCGTCGAACGAACTCGCAAGAGGGTTCTCTCGATACTGTACGAAAATAAAAGGCTAACAATGATTTAATGAAGACGGATAGATTGATTTTGGATTTTTTTATGAAATAAATAGGCAAAATCTAGATTTAATGGAAAATTAGATAATTAAGGTTATGCTACTTACGCCAATCGCAGATCAAAAGAAGATAGAGATAGAAGAAGAGTTGGTCTCGCACCAAACTGCACGCGGGATCAAAGAATCGCTCTCCATTTTGAGAGAATCACACCTTCACGAAAGTTTAGAACTCTCAAGATTGCAAAAACAATTTTAATTCACCAATAACTAATAATAAAGTTGTTTACAAGACTTTAAATAGGCTAACCAAATCCTTAATACGAAATTAGAAGAGTCCTAATGCGAATAAAACAAAAAATGGAAACTTTTGACCAAAATAATAAGCTACCGTCAAAATTCGCGCAAGTGGTCGATTGATCAATCTGGAGTCGATCGATCAACTGGGAAAATAATTAAATCGCCTAAAGTCACAGATTTCAATAGATCAAAAATTCCTGCTCGATTGATCAACTGAGAAATATAATGTCACCTCAGAATATGTGCCCACTGTCCATTCTCGATCGATCGATCATTGGAGTCGATCGATCGACTGAGTACTTTTCAGTCCTTTGAATTTGAGTTGTTTTTTTCTTTCGCCTCTAATGTTCTTTTGCCTTCGGTACGTCACTGGTGGCTGCCTAAATCTGATGTACATCACTACAACTATAACTCTGCCACCAACTACTTTACCAACGAAACCCCAACAATAACACCCCAAGGATGAGATGGCAATACCGCAATACCAACATAGCAATAACAGCCCACTAGAATGGGCACTAGAAAAATCATCGTAACTCGCTCAATAGGAGTCCAAATGACTCGAAATCAGAGGTATTACAAGAGGGACACAGGCTGAAATGAACATACGAGAATGAAAGTGGCTGCAGGCGACGTATGTGCAGCTTGCACAGAATACCATGAAGGCAGATTCACATGATATTGAAAAATCAAGATTAGGCATCCAAGATCTGTCCAAACCAGAAAAATGGCTCCAGATTTGATATCCATGGGGAAAATCGATCGAAACTGGTACTTCCAGCACCAGAAACTGCCCCGATATCTGTGTCCATCAAGAAACACGTGATACCCACAGAATATGTCTCAACCAGCAAAAACTCACCAACAGCTTCATATCCTTCGAATCTTTATACGGATGAACTCAGAATAAAATTATGATCACAATGGTTTCAACATTCTCTGCAGATCATGTCTTGGGAACTGTGCTGTTGACGTCATCCAAGAGAACTGGCATCAGCACTCACAGGGTCTAACCTGCTCTGATACCATGCTGCAAGTAGTCGATCTGAATGTCAAAGAAATCTAGGGTATAATCATGAAGAGGAAGAAGGGAGAGAAAGAAGAGAGACAACAAAAAGGAATTGTATTTTGGGGAAGCTTTGCCCATTCAAATGGGCAAAGATCTTTTATCATCATAACAAAGGGCAATGGTCAGGTCCTACCAGATAGAACCGGATTTCCAGTCCTACCCCATCCGCTGCCCTTGGAAGTAGGAGAATCCTGACTTTCTTGATTTTCACTTTTTATAGCATGACATGCAGTCAAGATTCTCCTATTTCCAAGGGCAGCGGATGGTGTAGGACTGGAAATCCGGTTCTACCTAGTAGGACCTGACCATTGCCCTAACAAATAATTACATGACAAAAATATCGTCAACATAACTCACACTATCCTGAATAGCCTACAACAGGATCCAATACTGCACATATACATCTATATATATATATATATATATATATATATATATATATAACATTAACTGTTTCTTTTTCTTTTCTTTTTTTTTAAACAAACTAAAGCTATAAGTACAGTCTTTTTTTTATAACCCCTATAAGTACATAGTCGTGAACTCGTGATCCAATATAATGCAATTTTAAAAGGCTGATATCCATCCACTGATTTCCAACAGCTACAGGCATCAAAGCAAAGTCTCAAAAAAATGATAGATTTTTTTTATCGGTAATAAGGCAAATCATTAAAGGTGCAGAAAAACAAACAGTAGCCCAGCAAGAAGCTAGACAGCATTGGGAACAATAATGCACAAAAACAAGATGAGAAACAGAAAATCAAAGGACACATCGCCAGGCCAGTATGACCAAAGAAGGAGCAGCAGAAGCTATGCCTCTAGCCCCGACCCAGTAAAGGGATATGCTCAAAGGGTAAGCAGCCATACAGAGGAAATCTATATAGGACAAGATTATTTTCGTAATCTGCAATGTATACTTTACTGGGATTAATAAAAGGAATAGGTATTTAAAAATGGACCCGATGTATCTTTTATTCTTCTAAGCCATTCCAGAGAAAGATGATTACCTTGCCCAATCTGTTCTCCGATTGTCAAATCTTCCCATAGAATCTCATAGTCAGAACGATCAGTATCCATATCAACCTTATGAATGGCGGAGCCACTAGCACTTCCGCTGCTGCTGATGCTGCTCGTACTATTGAAAGTGTGTGAAGACCAGAATCCTGAGGTCTCATTATTGCCTGAAAGGTTACTTTCACTCACATGGCTTTCCGACTTAACACTAGATTCGGGAGATTTTAAATGAATCCAATCACTTTCTTGATCATTATTTGACCAGGGCCAGGTAAACCGAGACCTTGCGTCTGCCTCATCGCGTTCAGTTCCTTTCCATGGCCACGATATTCCCTTCTTAGCAATCCATGACTCTTCTTTCGAACTTATGGTCTTGTGAATCCATTTCTTCACTTCACCCTCCTCAAAATCATTGTTGAAAGCCTTTCCAGGAGGCTTCTCCTCAGGCAATGAAGGAGAAAATGTACGAAAATGAGAAGGCAATGTGTCTCTAGGCATGCTAGCTCCACTTGAAGTCACATCCTCTCTAGGGTCAGAAAGAGCCATATGGCCCATATCAGAGCCGCCTTGGTCAGAATACTGATCACGTACGCTCACACTTCCCTGCTCCATGCCTTTCTCATTCATTTGTATCCGCGAACGGACCTTTTTTGTCACCTTAGAAGCCTGTTTTGGATATTCTAACAATCAAGAGATGTTGCACTATAAAAAAAAATGTTCATAATATAAAACATACCTATTTATGTCTAAGACACCACCACTGACATGATATTTTCTTCTATTATAATCCTCAAGATTATGGGATGTGAGCAACATTTAAACATAAAATTGGTGTTTTAAATGATCTTACACTGCTAAAGTGCGCTTTTGATTTTACACCATTAAATTATGCTTGTTCCCCATGTGGAGCAAATCTGTGATCAATCTAAATAATCCATCCATCATTGGAGCATGTTACAGCTAAAGAACCAAACCTAGAATTGGATGTGAAAACCATTCAATTGATGAACTTAAATATCGGCTGTTAAAAATAAGAACAACGGTTGATATTAGAGTGTGCAGATCAGATGGTTCAAATTTCCCAAAAAGTGTGATTTTCGGGTCCACTTCAGTTCAATGTATGAGCTATCACTTTGATGGGTTGTATTGCTAATAGCCTCACTTAAACACCAAATTGGTATTTAAATGTGTTAGAACTTGTTTGTCACACTACTCCAAAATCTGTGTAGGTCTCCCTTAGGATCTGTGAGTGCCAAGATGGATAGGGTCTACCTTGAGTTTTCAAGGCTATCTGTCATTTTCCCATAGACCTGCTAAATGTTCCCATTTGAAAGTAATTTTAAAATGACCAGAAATAAGGTTTGTTGTCTGTGTGTCGACAGTGCGCTGTTATAGTGTTCACAGTAGGTCGCTTCAACACCGCTACCGTTGAAGTATTAATAACAGGCTTATTGTCACAAAGACGTCACTTGAATCACAAAGGCGCTGTTGTTTAAAGGACTTTTTGGACTTTTCCTGTTTTAGGGTTTTGGGGCTTTTGATAAAAATGTTTTGAAAATAGGGGGGAAGACTAAGCAAGCTAAGAAAGCTTCTTCCCCCTTGAGCCAAAACCCTAGAACTCCATCTTCTCCAACCTTTGAAACCATTGTTGTGTTTGCAAAAAGATTTTAACTCAAAGGTTTCCTATCCTTCTTCACCTTCATTTTACTTTGTATTACTCAAGTGAGTTGAGTGTTTTGCTCAAGTGTGTTCAGTGTTTTGAGCCCTGGAGATTAGGGTGTGATTAATAGCCTTGAGGATCTCAAGGTGGATCGTTGTGCGTTCATCAACGGTAAAAGAAAGCATCAAAATCGGAAAGCTATGGAGACGGCCCGCAATGGAAAGTTGGATTGCATGGGGGTTTGATAGGGTATGTGCATTTGTCGGTATGTCATTCGAAACTCCTTGTACTCATTTATTTCATAGTGGACTTTGGTCCAGTGGTTTTTCCCAGTGATTGGGTTTCCACGTATATCTCGTGTTGTGAGTGATTGTTGGCGTTATTGTAATCTTTAGATTAAATTAGAATTAATCGGATACCCGATCCAATACCGTAGATCGACAGAATTTCAATTGGTATCAAAGTTGGTTCACTCATTTTGATTCTTTTTTAATCAAGCGTCTATGGCGTATTCAGGAAGTTCTAATTTACCTAGAGAGGGTATTTCCACAACACGACCTTCGTTGTTTGACGGTCATAATTATCCGTATTTGAAGGCTAGGATGAGGGCCTTTCTCAGATCCATGGATATCATGGTTTGGTCTGCTGTTGAGACTGGTTGGTCTCCACCTCAAGAAATTGTCCATTTAGATGGAATTGAAAAAATCACTATTAAACCAACTAATCGTTATAGTGGTGAAGAAAAACAAGCTGCAAATGATAATTCTAGAGCTTTGTATGTCATTTTTGGAGTTGTAACGGCTTCTGAGTTTAAGATGATTTGTAATTGTGAGGTGGCTAGAGAAGCCTGGTTGATCTTAAATCCCACTTTTGAGGGAACTCCACAAGTAAAGATTAACAAATTGCAAATGTTAACAACGCAATTTGAGAATCTTAGGATGGATGATAATGAGAAGTTTACGGACTTCTATACTAAATTGAATGATATTGTCAATGGATCTTTCTACCTTGGCGAGGAGATACAATCTTATAAAATTGTGAGGAAGGTTCTAAGATCCTTGCTTGAAAGGTTTAGACCAAAAGTGACAGCTATCTCTGAAAGTGAGAACATTGATAAGATCAACATAGATGAACTTGTGGGATCTCTTCAAACTTATGAATCGGAGATTTAGGTCAGCCAAAAGCAAAAAGGTGTTGCTTTCCGATCCTCTAAGAAAAAGATTGAAGATGAGGATTGTGAAAGGGGGTGACGATGAGGACCTTGCCTTATTTGCCAAAAAATTTAAGAAAATTTTCAAAAATAAACAGAGTGGTGGCAAGTCCTACTAGAAACCAAAGGTTTCCGTTAAAAATTCTCATAAAGAGTCATCTGAGGAAACGCAATGCTTCAAATGTCGTGGCTATGGGCATTTTGCTTATGATTGTCCCAAGAAGAAGAAAAATGTTAGGAAATCTAAAGCCATGGCTGCGACAAAAGAAGATGGCACTAGTGACGGACGCTCCTCTGATGAGTCATATGTATCTCAACATGGGTTTTGGGCATTTGTAGCCTCCATTCATGAGGAGACACATGTTGTTCCTCCTACTAGTCATGTTGTTTCAGATGAAGAAGAGGATGATGTGGACATATTTGAGGTTTATGATGAACTCTATCTTGTAAGTATTAAATTGAACAAAGAAAAGATGAAGTTGATCAATGATGTGTCATCTCTCACATACTCATGTGTTCTTAAAAATGTTGAGTATAATTTGTTGGTTAAAAATGTTGAAACCGTGGGAAATGAGGTGACAGTTTTAAGAGATAAAGTTAAATTTTTGAAATTTGAGGGAGCTGAATATTATTCCAAATACAACAATCTCTGCATTGAAAATGAAAGGCTCAAGAAGGAGCTTTCATATGAAAAGGTCACCCTAGAAAAATTACAAAATGCTAGAGTTGACACTCAAAAAGCTTGGGATATATGCAAAGGTTGGAACTATAAAACCGATATAGGTTTTAAGGAGGCTAATAACTATGTCTCTGGAGACAAAGGGAAAGGAAAATTGAAATATGTTCCCAAACTCCCAAGAAATATAAAAATTGAATCTACATCCATCTCTCCTCTTTTGCCCACACCCCCCCCCCCCCCTCATGCTAAAATGGTTAGTGGCAAAAAGGGTCCAATCTGTTTCTATTGTGGACGAAAAGGACACATAAATCTCTCGTGTCCTGTTAGAAAAATGGATATCTTTCGCCAAAAGCATGACACGATAGTTTTCTATCGATTGAGAGCTCTTGAAAATTTGATGGAGTGGAAATGGGTGAAGAAAATTTCTGAAAATGTTTTGGTTGCACACACTGTACTGCAAGCTTTTAAACCATCTAAGTGGTTTCTTGACAGTGGGTGCTCAAAACATATGACTAGAAACAAGTCATATTTTTCATCTCTTGAAAAATGTGACTCTGGTTCTGTCACCTTTGAAAATGGGGGTAGTTCCAAAATTGTTGGGAAAGGAGTGGTCGATGCTCCTGGATATCTTAAACTCTTAGAAGTTCTATATGTTGATAGGTTGAAGGCTAATCTGATTAGCATCAGTGAACTGTGTGATGAAGGGAAGAACATCACTGTTACTAAGTCTGGGTGTTCTGTTGTTGATAAATCTGGAAATGTTTTTGTAAGTGGAATCAGATCTTCTGGTAATTGTTACACGTTCCATGTGCAATTTAATCCCACTTGTCTGTTGACCTCTAGTGATGAGCTTGAACTATGGCATCGTCGTCTCGGTCACATGAATACAAAGGACCTTGTGAAAATTGCTTATGACGAAATTGTCAAAGGCCTACCCAAGCTAAGAAAACTATCTGACTCGATTTGTGGTGCCTGACAGTTGGGCAAGCAAACTCGAGCTCCTCATAAAAAACTCTCCAATACTGCTACTCCTAGGATTCTTGATCTTATTCATTTTGATCTTGCTGGACCAATGAAAGTTAGCAGTATTAGAGGAAAGAGATTTATCTTAGCTATGGTAGATGATTTCTCTCGATATTCTTAGATTGCCTTTTTGAGAGAGAAATCAAGTACCTTTGATGAATTTGTCATTATTGTTAAACGATGTCAGGTGAAGAAGGGCTTTAATGTCAAACGAAAGGTTTCGAAGACCCTCACTACCCCCTTCATGTGTATAAGTTGAAGAAGGCTCTTTATGGGCTAAAGCAAGCCCCTCATGCTTGGTATGAATGTTTGACAAAGTTCTTAGTGTCAAACGACTTTAATAGAGTCAATAAGACTTTTTATTTTGAGGGAGGATGGTGCTTTAACTGTGGCATCTATGTGGATGATATTGTTTTTGGATCAACACATGAGCCCAAAACTGAATGAATTTCTAATATAATGAAATCTGAATTTGAAATGAGTCTTCTTGGTGAACTCACATACTTTTTTCCTTTGCAAATTAAGCAATGCTCTTCTGGTATATTCATCTCTCAATCCAAGTATGCACGTGAGCTTGTTAAGAAATTTGGGCTTGAGCACACTAAGCATGCTAGGACTCTCATGAGCACTACTTCCAAACTTTCAAAAGATGTCACTGGAGTGGAAGTAAATAACACTCGCTATCGCAATATGATAGGTAGCCTTCTCTATCTGACTACCACTCATCCTGATATTGCTTTTACCATTGGCTTATGTGCTCATTATCAGGCCTCTCCTCGTGAATCTCATTTAAAATGTGTTAAGCGTGTCATCTGTTATGTGAACGGATCTTCTAAGTTGGGTCTTTAGTACCCATTCAATACCTCATCCTCTGTTGCTTGCTATTCTGATGCCGATTGGGCTGGAAATGCTGATGATCATAAGAGTACAAGTGGAGGCTTCTTTTACATTGAAAACTAATTTGTTAACAGTCAAATGCTATTAGATGCGGAAATTGGTCACTATACGGTCGCGGCACACTTTCGTGATTGTAAGGATCGGAGGGAGTGGGTGGGGATTACAGTCTATGGACAGAGTAACAACAGAGAAAGGAGGGAATTCTTTTTTGAGCTTAGCGTTGTTTTGTCTCGATGGGACAAGCCGGTCTGTGTTGGGGGGGATTTTAATGCCATGATCTACAAGTATGAGAAGAACACTGGACCAATTGACGCCACGGCCCGTCAACTGTTCGCAGACTGTATTGATCAAGGGGCTCTGATCGATATTGGGATGGTGGGGGGGAGCTTTACTTGGTCGAATGGTCAAGACTACCCAATGCTATGCAGATTGGACCGGTTTCTATGTGGTGTGGATTTTCTGGATGTCATTTCCAATCCGACGGTTAACGTCGTTGCGTCGACTATTTCGAACCACAGACCTATTATTCTTATGGAAATGGTGCACCCTCGGGACTCTACGAAGCCGGCCCCTTTCAGATTCAATCATGCCTGGCTCCTGAACAAGGAGTTCAAGGAACGGATTCACGAGTGGTGGACCAATGATCAAATTACCGGGTCGCCTTCCTTCATTTTCACAGCTAAGATCAAGAACCTGAAGGGAAAGATCAAACACTGGAACCGTGGGACGTTCAGTAACTCTAAGGAGGAACGAGAGAATCTGATGGCGGAGATAGCCACACTGGATAGGGCGGAAGAGACGGCGCCGCTTACCGAAGCAGATAAGCAAATCAGAACGACTCTTAAAATTGAGTTTAACCGCAGGGTGTTGGATGAGGAACGGCTTTGGAGACAGAAAGCTAAAGCCCACTGGTTGCGTGAAGGGGACGGAAATAATAAATTTTTCCATCTCGTTGCAAATGGGAGAAGGAAAAGGAATCATATTGCTGCTATCAAAATTGAGGGGACGGTTTACGAGGACAAAAATCTGATTCCTACTAAAATTACTTCTTACTTCGAGCAGCTCTATTCCGCGGAGGAAATTATTAGACCTCAGATGGACGACATTCCTTTCCAGGCTATCTCTGACCCCCAGGTGAGAGAGTTGAAAAGAAGT
Organism: Chloranthus sessilifolius; assembly: GCA_021018995.1. Classification (NCBI taxonomy): domain Eukaryota; kingdom Viridiplantae; phylum Streptophyta; class Magnoliopsida; order Chloranthales; family Chloranthaceae; genus Chloranthus; species Chloranthus sessilifolius. Next base: position 6,469,040 of record CM037590.1, read on the forward strand.
TTCGACGAAGATGAGATGCATAAGGCGGTCAAAAGTTTGGGCAAAAACAAATCACCAGGGCCGGACGAGTTTACGGCGGAATTCTATCAAACCTGCTGGTCTACGATTAGCGCCGACTTCATGGCGATGATCTCCGAGTTCCATGATAGCGGGAGAGTGGCTAAGAGTATGAACTCATCGTTCATCGCGCTGGTCCCCAAATGGGAGGGGTCCATCTCCATCACTGATTACAGGCTGATAAGTTTAATTGGCTGCGCTTACAAGATTATAGCTAAAGTTCTGGCGAATCGACTTAAGAAGGTGATTGGGCAACTCATCTCTAATGTCCAAGGGGCCTTCATCCCGGGGAGACAACTGATGGATATTGTTGTTGCGGCTGAGGAAACTGTCCATTCGGCCAAGGACCGTAAAGACAAAGGTTGGGCTTTCAAGGTCGACATGGAGAAAGCTTACGATAAGGTCAACTGGGAATTTTTGGAGTACGTTCTGCAACGTATGGGCTTTGGAGACAAATGGAGAAACTGGATGAAAGGTTGTTATGGGTCGGTTCATTTATCGGTTCTGGTCAATGGAGCCCCCCACGGATACTTTCGAACCAGGCAAGGGCTTCGGCAAGGGGACCCAATCTCCCCCATGCTGTTCAACTGTGTTGGGGAGGCCCTCATAATCTGTTCAAAAAGGCGGGAGAGATAAATCTGGTTAAAGGGTTCAAAACGGCTGATTCAGGACCCCTCGTCTCTCATCTACAGTACGCGGATGATACCATTGTGTTCTGCAATGCTCGCGACGGGGATAAGGAACTTGAGACCACCACGGACATCCTAAAGATCTTTGAAGCCGTCTCTGGGCAGAGAGTTAACCTGCATAAATCTAGTTTAACGGGAATTAATATACCTCTTGAGGAGACCGAGGCGGCTGCTAGAAGGGTGGGCTGTAAGGCTGATAGGTTCCCTTTTAATTACCTTGGAATACCTCTGGGTTATGGCAGGAACAGGCTAAGGTTATGGGACACGATTATCCAAAGATTTCAAAAGAGGCTAGCGACGTGGAAAGGCAAGTTTCTTAGCTACGGCGGCAGATTGATGCTAATTAAGTCCACTTTGGCCTCGATACCGATATTCATGATGTCCTTCCTAAGGGTCCCTGCTGGTATCGCCAAGAAGCTGGAAACTATTGTTAGGAACTTTCTATGGGATGGGGCTGGGAACCGGAAAAAGATGCATCTGGTTAGATGGGATCAGTGTTGTGAAGCCAAAGACTACAGGGACCTCGGCATCAGAGATCTAAACCTCGTCAATAAAGCCCTCCTTGCCAAATGGGTTTGGAGATTGGGAGAGGAAAAGGAAGCTAATAATTTGTGGCATCAAATTGTAACTGCGAAATATGGGAATGACGTTGGGAACGCCAACAATAATAGAAGGGGGTCTAACTGGTGGAAGGCCATTACTAGTACCTATCAAGATGTCTGCGATGGCACCAAGTTCAGTTGGGGTAACGGCCGACGGATTAAATTCTGGAAGGATGTGTGGCTGGGGGACCAACCTCTATCTCATAGGTTCCCCACGATCTACAACTTGTGCGATATGAAGGAGGAGGTTGTGAGATTTTTCTCATGCACCGCTGATGTGAATACTACTTGGATCATCCCGATCAGGCGTCCGCTGAGGGATTGGGAACAGGAGGAGTTCACTAACCTGATGGAGCTGTTACGGGAGACCTCCCCGAACGAGTCCAATGTTGATAAAAGGTTATGGAAGCACTCCATCAAGGGGATTTTTTCGGTGCAATCTTTTCATAATTGCATCCAAGCACGGGACAAAAGGGCTGAGACAACCAAGGTCTGGGCTGGAATGTGGAAGGCTAAAATTCCACAGAAAATTAAATTCTTTGGCTGGCTGGTTGCTAGAAACAGAATTCTCACCAGAGATCAACTCATTCGACGAAACATTCCTATTATTAATAAATGCATGCTGTGCATGAGAGGGGCGGAGTTTCAAGACATGTGTTCTGCCGCCTGATGAAGTACATTTGGAATAGGATCTTTAGAACCTTCAAGGTGGAGTGGGTCTGCCCAAGCGGGCCGGGGCAGATGATGGAAATGTGGAGGGAAATGAAGTTTGATGACCCGAGGAGAGATCTGTGGCCCCTCACTTGTTACGCGGTCCTTTGGGCTATCTGGCTGGAGAGAAACAATAGGATCTTCAGGCGAAAGGCTAATCCTTTCTCGATGGTTATCAGGGAGATCAGGGATCTTGTTATCAGCTGGGAGTCTAGCAGAATGGAGATCTTCAGTGAAGGGCTTTCCCAATTTCTTTCCATCTGGGAGGACCTCTGCAGGTAGCAGGCGGGAATTGGTGTCGACCCACTTGCGTTTCTTTGCCCTCTTGCTGGCTTCAAGGTGAGGAGTCCTTTCCGGGGTTCCTTTGCGCTGCCTCGTTTGGGTAGTTCCTTACTACCCACCATGGTGTGCGCTTCTTTTTCTGTTATTTTCGCTCTAGTTTTTGCCCTTCTTTGTAGTGTGTTTTTGTTTATATATATATTCTCGTTACCGTCTCCAAAAAAAAACTAATTTGTTTCTTCGTTCAGCAAGAAACAATCCTTCATCTCCCTATCTACTGCTGAAGCCGAGTACATTGCGGCCAGGACCTGTTGTACTCAAATCTTGTGGATGAAACAAATGCTTCAAAATTACGGGATTGATCCAGATGTGATCACTCTTCACTATGATAATACTCTCGCATTAAGCACATCGATATTCATTTTCATTTCATTCGTGAGCTAGTTGAGGACAAAGTGTTCACTTTAACTCATATTGACACTGAACTCCAACTAGCTGATATTCTTACAAAACCTTTAGACGTCGCCTAGTTTGAGTATCTTCGCAAGTTTATTGGCATGTGAATCATTGAGTAGGGTCTTTGTGCTTTTATTTTTTTTGTTTTTGTAGCTCTTTATCTTGTTTTTTTATTTTTTTCTTGATTCCTTGTGTTTACTTTTGCTCCTGCAAGATGCTCTTAATGCTTAAATTCTTTCTGGTGAGATTAGTATTTGATTTCCTGCTTCTGTGGAGTTATCTATCATGAACTGAGATTGTTCTTTTGTTGTCAATCTTTGGCTATTGATGTGGTTGATTTACTTGTTCATGATTTTATGCTCTTTTCCATTTTTTTTTTCATGAAATCTTGTTCTCCCATCTTCTAGTTTTGTTCAATTTATCTGTTGATGTACACTAAGAGTGACTTTCCGACCTATGTATCTCATGTGGTTATGTGAAGCTCTCCTTACTATGGTAGTGGTCACAATACGCACATGATTAGTATAAGTTAGCGTATCACTCTGTAGGATATGTGAGATAGCTTCCATTGGTCTGGACGTTTGAAAATTTTTGAGAATTGTATCTTGTGGAACATCTAATTCGCCCCAAGTGTGTGTCTTCCTTCTATGTTAAAAAAAAAAGGGGGAACTACAATGGAAAAGACAAGGGGGTAAAATCTTGAGTATTATGATCATTACATTGTGAGAGCTGCCCACTGCAAGCCGTTTGGACGGTCTTGCCGAGCGTCTTACCCACGTACGCACTATGCCTGCAAGCGTGTTCCAATCGCAGGAGAGGCAATGACAACATGTATGACAGGATTGGATTCATCCATAAACCACCTCTGAGCAATGTTCCGGATAGTGTCACTTCTCAGTGTTTGTGTATATTGTTGAACTTGCAATGTGAAGATGAGAGTTCATTTCTTTTATGAGATATTCGTGTTTGTTGCTAAAATCATAAATGGTTCAGTAAATTGATCGTTGAAATTGCTCCACTCTGCATATTGCCTTGATGCTCCTTATTCATGTGGTTGATTTGATTGGTCCGCATAAAATCATCCTCTAATATCATCATCGGTTTTCGGACTATATGCATCTTGTGTTTTCAAAAAAAAAAAAATTTATTTTTTTTAACAGCGCATTGTTGGGTACCAACAGCACGTTTTCGCTGGAGTTAGGTGTTTTATATACTATTTTTGAAGCCCCTGTTTGTGAGGGCCACAGCGCATTGTGGCTCCAAAACAGCGCGTTGTCGATACACAACAGCGCGTTGTTTCTTCACCACAGCGCGCTGTGGCTGGAGCTTTGTTTTCTATAATTTTTCTCTTCCTGTTTGTGAGGGCCACAGCGCGCTGCTATCTTTGGGCAGCGCACTATCAATGTGAAACAGCGCACCGTCAAAGTGAACAGCGTGCTGTGTTTTTTTTTTTGGTAACCGCTAATCAATTACATTTTCCAAGGGGCTTGCTGGTGCCAGACTGACAGCGCGATGTTGTCTCCTTGATAGCGCGCGGTTGGTGGTGTTTTTGTTTTTTGAACCGCCTTTTGTAACATCTTTTCAGCGAGAGTAGTTGCCCCCATTTATGACAGCGCGTTGTTAACCTTGTTTTGGTATTAAAAAAAGGGGTGCAACATTTAAATGTAATTGTTTTTTTTTTCTTTCCTTCATTCCGTCTTCTTCCCCGACCTCTCTCTGTCTCTCGTTGCACTATGGGTCCTCGGAAATAATTCCAAGACGGGCGCTTCTTCATCCTCCCCCGCGGCTTCGCCTCTTTCTTTCGGAGAGGGTTGCGTACAAATTTGGTGTCCTTCAATCTCGGTCACTCGTGATGTAGCGCCACTTCGATTTTAGTTGCTTATCGGAATACTCCTTCCATGGTAAGATTTTTTCTCACAGTTGAGTCCCTTTGTTTTCTCTTCGAGGTTCAGCCTATACGGAATTAGTTCCGTATTTTTACTGCCACTATGACTCCGCCTCCAATGTCTCTTCTCTTGAAGAGAAAGTTCTTGTGTCACATGTCAATGGCACTAAAATCACCGTGACCCTTAAATCCATTTCTCAGATTATTAAGATTAATCCTGTTCCCAATGGGGTGAGGTGATATATCCACGTGACTCAGATTCTCCCTCCGATGACTTGCCCGATCTTTCGTGGCAAGTCATCATTGATCACGTGTGCATTTATGTTGGGTTGAATCCTCAATCTTCTATTCCTACCAAGTTTCTCAAACGTCACTTTTATGTTTTGCGTATTTTGATCTTCAGCACTCTCTAGCCGAAGGTTGGCAATCTTAATGAGGTTAGGCTTCCTTAGATGTTTCTTATGTGGCTAATCGACATGGATCATCCTGTGTGTCCTTTCACCGCCATTTGGCAGATCATTCGTGCGCGTTGTATTAAATCGAAGGACCATGCGTCGATCATGTTCCCCATCATCGTTTCTAAGATCATTGATTCCTTCTTGGCTGTCCCTGAGCATTCTGTCAAAACGTCACAGGGTACTATTTTTTACCTTCCTATCTGGCTACGATTGAGAACACCTAGAAGAGCCATAATGATCCCTCCAAACTTCTCGCATCCACCCCGGGTGCGTCTTCCTCCACCTCGGCTCATGATCGTCCTCTCTCTACCCTTGATTTTCAGAACATGGTCTTGAAACGTTTCGACAATGTCGATCGTGCTATTCGTGTGGTAGAGGCTGAAGTGAGCACTGTGCATGCTCGTGTTGACAGCTTGGCGGACGACTTTGACCATTGGTGTGCCACCAAGGATTCGGACGATGAGGAAGATGGATCGGGTGCTAGTGGCCTTGCTTGATCAGGGAAGTATTTATTTCCTTTAAATTTGACAGTTTGGGAAATCTAAATTTAGATATTGGCTGTGGATTTTTAAATTGTGGTTGATGAATACTTTGGTTATTTTTTTGTGGACACGGTTAGAAATCAACTGCTAGTTACATTTCTTTATGGATCTGTTTTAGCTTAATTGTAGATGGTTGTCTCTATCTCTCCGATTGGTGGTTGAATCAAATATTGTGTATCAATGTCGTTATATGGTTGATAGATAATTGTGGTGGTCGTGTGGGGCCCTTGTGTTGAATGTGATTGTCTCCCTTTGTCCATTCTGACAAAAAGGGGGGAAAATGTTTAAGGATGATGTGGTTTTAACTTTAATTATCATATAATATCACTGTTGGTGTTGGATGGTTTTGTGTTTTATCTATTTTGCAAGTGATTGATCAAGACCCATCTTGGCTTAGGTTAGGCATAGATCTAAGGGGAGATCTAAGAGTTCATGTACTTTTCCTATTTTGCTTTCTCATATAGATCAATGTATAGGATTAGTGGGGCTAATTTGATTATGCTTGATTTAATGTAAACATGGTTTTTGTCATGAATGTGACAAAGGAGGAGATTGTTAGAACCTGTTTGTCACACTCTACTCCAAAATCCGTGTAGATCTCCCTTAGGATCTGTGTGTGCCAAGATGGATAGGGTCTACGTTGAGTTTTCAAGGCTATCTGTCATATTCCCATAGACCTCCTAACTGTTCCTTTTTTAAAGTAATTTTAAAATGACCAAAAATAAGGTTGTGATAGTGTTCACAACAGCGTCGCTTCAGTAGCGTTGTTGAAGTATTAATGTGTCCGTCACTTGAATCATAGCGCGTCGTTGCACCCCGAGACAGCAAATTCGAGCTTCTGGTTTCTTTTGTTAAAAGCCTTTTTTGACTTTTCCTGTTTTAAGGTTTTGGGGCTATTGATAAAAGTGTTTTGAAAATAGGGGGGAAGATTAAGCAAGCTAAGAGAGCTTCTTCCTCCTTGAGCCAAAACCCTAGAACTCCATCTTCTTCAACCTTTGAAACCATTGTTGTGTTTACAAGAAGATTTTAACTTAAAGGTTTCCTATCCTTCTTCACCTTCATTTTACTTTGTATTACTCAAGTGAGTTGAGTGTTTTGCTCAAGTGTGTTGAGTGTTTTGAGCCCTAGAGATTAGGGTGTGATTGATAGCCTTGTGGATCTCAAGGTGGATCGTTGCGCGTTCATCAACGGTAAATGAGAGCATCAAAATCTAAAAGCTATGGAGACGACCCGCAATAGGAAGTTGGATTGCATGGGGTTTGATAGGGCATGTGCATTTATCGGTATATCATTCAAAACTCTTTGTACTCATTTATTTCATAGTGGATTTGGTGTGTGTACTTTGGTCCCGTGGTTTTTCCCAGTGATTGGGTTTCCACGTATATCTCGTGTTGTGGTGATTGTTGGCGTTATTGTAATCTTTAGATTAAATTAGAATTAATCGAAAACCCGATCCAATTCCGTAGATCGACGGAATTTCAAAATGCCCGTAAGGAGGTCGGTCCATGTATTCGTGGGGGGTAAAGAACATGTATGGAAAGCTACTAACCAGATTTGATATTTTGGAGGCAATGGCAACTTGCAGAGGTTGCTGAGAATCAATACTAACTGCACTTCTACAATCTGCAACTGGGTTCCTACTAGTCAAAGGTACCTTTATTTCCTGAAAAGACCGTGAATCCGCTGAAACGCATATGATGCCAACTAAATTACTATCGTCGTCATAAAATGGAGTGTTGGTAGCAATGACTAAAAATCGCTCTCCTGACTTATTCTTGGCTGGAAACTTCCCCGTCCATCTCTCCCCAATAGTTGTCCGATTTATTATATTTGCTGCAATGTCAAAGTCATGAGCTTCGCTAAGTAGCTCAAGTGCATCCTGACCAAGAGCTTCTGATGGAGAATAACCATATAGAAGTTCTGCCGATCGATTCCTACAACGTTAAGGAACCTCAATGAATTGACTCACGCACAAAAGAATGACAAAACAAAAGAATGGATCGATGGTTTTTTTTAATAATCTGTACAAACATAACAATAAGACAAGATCAACCTACACTTCCACAGTTACTAAGGACAAAAGAATTATTATTGAGATGTTAATATTCGGGAATTAATCATGTTTGGAAGCACAACAAATCTAGATGTTAATGATATGTCAATCGAAAATGAAATAACTAGCAAAAGATATTGGGAAAACACAATATATGTTACATGCAGCTCCTCCATCATTCCATGTTGCTGGCATATCTAAAATGAAAGATATTAAATCTCCTAACTGTCTGGTTGGGATATGCCTCTCACCATCCCATTTTTAGGCCATGTGGCGCACATTTCTGACCAATCCAAGCCATCCAAATGGCAGGCCACCATTTGAACTTATCCTAGCCAAAAAATCATGACCATTAGAGGATTCATCCCATCCCTCCATAGCACTTAATATGGACCCTATGGTAAACATGAATGACGGTCAATATGAAAATAGTATGATAGGATGGTTTGAATCTTCTGATGGTCGTGACATTTTACTTGAGTTTAGTTCAAATGATGCCCTTCCATTTGGACGACATTGTCAAAAAAAATTGGGCCAATTGGATTGAAGAGCGGGATGGTGACAATGTAATCACAACCAGACGATGAGCTCCTATTGATCCAAAATGAAATAATGAGAAAAAGTTTCAGGAAAAAGCATCAACAAAACAATCAATTGTTTTTCAATTGTTATCACCAAGCACTCAATTGAAAGAACAGTTAAAATTTTGTAACATGTAATGTAACTCATTCTATGTAATGCAAAAAATAAAGATCGACAATGGACATCTCGTAGAACCTGAGATCAACATATAAAATAATTATCTTTTATCTGATGACTCGTATAAATAATTATTTTCTCACAAGATGGCCTAAAAATGACAAGTAGAAGAAATGACGGAAAATTTTCAAGCATGTACTATATACATATTTATAGGCTAAAATGTATTGAGGCAAGAACAACTATCACTTCAGTGATTTGGTTATTTGAAGTATCCATGTCTCTTAATCTAATTTTTCTGTCTAAAGATAATATGTTGCTTCTTTTTTTCCTCTAATTCCAAAAGTTAGTGTGTGTAGGTTTTGTGGGTGTGAATCCAGTTTAGCTGTCGGGTGGGGGTGATGAGTTCAATTTTTAATTAAATTGGCTGGTTTCTTTTTTTGACTCCCATGGGTCAAAATCTCGGACGATAGTATGTATCGTCCGCTATGTACCAGTATCGGAACCCCCCAATATGATACATTAAAGGTATCGTACCATACAAATACATATATATATTGCTATGGACGATACATTTCGGTTTTGGAGCTAGAAAATACGCACCGGAAAACCAGGATTTTGACCAATGTTGACACCTTTTATGGTATCGAAGCAGACAGTTTAGCGATATGGTTATGTTATTTGATGCATTGGTTTGGTTAAGTTTGGTTTCTTTCAGCTTTGGCAAAAATGTACATTGAAAAATTAATAACTAGAATCCCATTCCATTTCAGAGATTCCTAAACTTCACTATAACTTTGAACTTTCTGAGACAGGTAACAGGACACAAAGAACTCCCCCCCTGTAAAACACAGTAATGGCATCGAACAATTCATAAGAATCTCTATGGCCCAAATCTGACAAGTCTATCAAGAATAATGTGCATAAAAAAAGAAAAAAAAAAAGTATAACGTGCATAGAACAAGACAGCAGAGCAGTTGTCAAGAGTAGTTTTTTTACAAACAGGAAGCCACCAAATGAGTTTTCAAATCCAATTAATTTATCTATAACTTATTGAAATTCAATATTATCAAATTAATATTCAATTAGTCCTTAAAATGAACTTTCACAATCGCATATCAGGATCTCCATAACCAATGCCACACAGTAGTACTAAACAGACAAAACTATGAGCCAAACTAACCTTACCAATGACCTATCATTTTCTTTAGGGATATTTATATTCTGGCATATGTAAGATAGAGGAATTGCAAAGTACTGTTTAGCACCACCACCAAAGATGGAGGTATCCCCCAATTATACATGCAACTCGTGCAGGTACTCGTATATATCAGGACTGTCAAATAAACAGGCCAACACTTGGAATGTCCCTATTCTATACAAATCCAGTGATCCTAATTATCCCATCAATCACCTGTTTTTGGACAGTCATGAGATAGTACACAAAGAAGTCATCTGATCGGATCATTAGAAACATTCAATAGGTTCAATTTTTGGCTATCGCCTATCCAAAAGTAGGCAATAGGCTGGGTTGCCCGCCAAGCCCGTTATGCCCAACCCGTTTTAAAGCGGGTATGGGCTTGGGCTTGGGCTTGATCATAAAGCTTGCGGGCCGTGTAATAATCTATTTGTCACACTCTACTCCAAAATCCGTGTAGATCTCCCTTAGGACAGTTGTGTGCCAAGATGGATGAGATCTACCTTGTTGGATCAAGGTTATCTGTCACATTATGACCTTGTTCTTGAAAAAATGTCTTGATAGTGAAATTGGTGGTTTGTGCTGTGGGCTGCCCTTGCAGCCACAGCGCGCTGTGATATCACAGCGCGTTGTCATCACAGCACGCCTTGATCCTCCCGACAGCAAATCCGCTTGGTTGACTTTCTTATGGAAAAAGGGCTCTCTTGTCTTTTTCAGGTTTTTAGGGTTTTAGATCTTTGAGTATAAAAATTAGTCTTTGAAAACAAAAGGTCAAGCAAGCAAAAGAGCTTCTTCTCCTTGTGCAAAACCCTAGAGCTTGATCTTCTTTAACCTTTGAATATATTGTGTTTTTGCAAAAAAGATTTTTGATTCAAAGGTTCCTTTCCTTCTTCATCACATTTTACACTTCCCTGCTCAAGTGTTTTTTAGTGCTTTTGATCCCTAGAGTATAGGGTGTGATTGATAGCCTTGTGGACTTCAAGGTAGATCGTTGTGGGTGTATCAACGATCGAGAAGCATGTACAAATAAACTATGGAGGCGACTCGTGACGGGTGTTTGGGTTGCATGGGGGTTTGATAGGGCATGTGCATATGTCGGTATATCATTTTGAACTCTTTGTAATTTATCTTTCAATAGTAGATTTGGTGTGTGGACTTCGGTCCCGAGGTTTTTCCCAGTGATTGGGTTTCCACGTATATCTCGTGTTGTGATTGTTTGTTGGCGTTATATAGTGTAATCTCTAGATTAATTAGAATTAATCGAATAGCCCGATCAATTATGTAGATCGACGGAATTTCAGGCCGGGCTTTGGCTAGCACATTAAGCCCAATAATTAAACGGGCCTCGTATCACCAATCTCGCCCATTAAAGAAGATCTCTCCCCCTCCCCCCTCCCCCCCCCTCCTCTCTCTCTCTCTCTCTCTCTCTCTCTCTCTCTCTCTCTCTACATCTAATCTAATAGTTATAATCCCAAATTCTCAATAAGAACTCATATTCTTTGTGAAAAAAGATTTTGAAGTTATTATCTTCTTACAAAAAATAGAGTTTCAAGATTTTGAAAGGACAAAGGACCAAAGAAGCTCCATATCTCCCTCCCATAGTCCTATTCATTCAGCTCATCTACGAATAAACGAGCTGGCCGGGACCGGGCTTTGATTTTGAAACTTTGTTGCAAGCCGGGCTTGGGCTTGGAATCATAAGCTCGGCCACGGACCCGGGCCAAGTTCAAATTCTATGGGCTGGGTTTGGGTATACTCGAGCCCTTCCCAAACCCGGCCCGTTGCCACCCCCATCCAAAAGGCAGCCTGCAATAGGAGATGATCCTGACTGAGAATATGATAAGTTCATGGCAGAGAGGGGCACAAACAAGGTTTAAAATCTCAGCCGGTATAATATACATAGTTATGAACATCTCGGCAATGTACTGACCTAGACATTTATCAGATCGTTTATACAATCCATAAACGTTATATGCTGGTACATAATGGATTCTGGTATTTATAAACACGGTAATCATTATCGAACGATACACGATACAGTAGAAAACGATATGTATCTATTTTAATGGTATCTTACAATACATGATACAATACGCTATGATACGCTACGATACGAATGATACATGTGATTTCCATTATAATTAGTTTTTCTTATTTTTTATTACCTATTTATCCCCAACTCTGATCTCACTTATAAAGTACTTCTATATCGACCAAATAAAATAAATTTAAAAAGAAAAAAGAGAGAAAGAAGAAAGAAAGAAGAGGAAGCTGGCTACAAGGAAGAAGAGAAAGAAGAAAAAAATGATGATTTAACTAATGACGAAGATGATCATAAATTGTCATATATATCATTTGCTTACTTTTAGATTTTGCACATGTATTAATTTTTCCTATTTATTATAAAAACCTAAGTGCATCTTAGGATATACGATACAAAAGTTCTTGAAAACGATCATGATTGACAACCTTCTTTTTAACAATACATTTTAAAAAATATTAAAGTTAAAATATCAATGTATTCTCAAAATATATATATATATATATATATATATATATATATATATATATATATATATATATATATATATATATATCAATGTACTGGTATATACTGGTTAGAATAAACAGTATATACTGTTACCAGATATAGCGGGCATTTATGATAAGCATAAGATTCCAAAATTTGGGCATAAAAACTATAAAGATGGGATAAGTTTATTGTATGTATCATCCCATATCCATCGGCAAGCAATACAGTAAAAAACCAAACCATCAGATCATATTCACAAATTCCAATGGTCCATGAAAGCAGAGAATGACTTATTCGTCAATTTGGGCTATACAAGTTCTCATGTTCATTCGTCAATTTGTAGAAATAATTTCAATGAAGTATTAAATAAAAACAATTGAATTTGGGTATATCTATCCAAAATGTATCGATTTTACAAGTGATCTCCACTCCAAATACAAAAACAACTTGTAAAACGCATTTATCTTCAGAAAGATATAAACAATAAATACCCCTTCACTGTTAGAAAAAGTTAGGAAGAGAAATCCAAAAATGATGAATAGGGCAAGAGAAATTGGACTCGAGGCACGTTATCACTATCTTTAAAACGCTATTCGCTCCCTACTCGAGTAAATCCTTAAGTTTGCAAAAGGGTTCCAGCAAGACATTTCCAGGATACAACGAGCCCAATCTCTTGGATGCGATCCGTTACAACAGTAGAGGATCGCCCTAAAAAACTCAATCTGATGAAGTACCAACAAAAAGGAGAAAGCAAGAGATTTCTCAAATTTCTATGCAAGTGGGACTATTTATTTGCATATATAAAATGAGAACATCTATTGCCTAAAAATTAACCCACAAAACTAAGAAAGAAATCAAAGGAAGTTTTATTTTCTTTAAAAATATTTACTATATTTATTATATTCTAAACTAATAAATAAATATAACATTCACAACCATTTTTAGCTAAAGATATCATCATTCTTATAGGCTCCATTTGGACACCCACAATTTTCGCAAATAAAGAAAATTTAAAAAATAAAATAAAATAAGTTTATAAAGATATTTAATGTAATTTATGATGTGTATGGTTGACTTTACTAAAATTAATATTTTTTAAGCAAAATAAGTAACATTTTCCAAACATTTGCAATCTATGCAAAACTTGTTTGCAATTAATATTATTCAATCTATTTGGACTTTTTGTGATTATGCATCCAATCAGTACCTTACTACAGAACCGACCTAATTGGTGCCAGCAGCGGCAATTTCAAATTGCAAACCTTCAAAAATGCAGTGATATTTTTAAGCGTCAAATCAGTGATTGGTCAAACGTAAACTATCACTTAGTTGTGTGCTCATAAATAGATGTGCGGCTGCCAAGGCATGACCAATTCAACAGAAGTAAATTGACCCGGTACCTAGGGGTACAAGTTTTGCACAGAAACCGACCAAATATCGGCCCACCGAACCAGACCGAAACCCATAAAAATAAAAATAAAAAACTGAAAATTATGGGGTGTAAAACTGAAAAAACACAAAAAATTGGAAAATAAAAACAAAAACAAAACTGAACCAATTTTCTTCAGTTCCAATTTTTTGGAAGTCACTTAACCAAATCCTTTCAGTTATGTGTTTTCCGTTTAGGCTGATCCCAACCGCAAACCAAAACTTTCAGTTTTGGTTTCGTTTACCGAATCTGCATCCCTACCGATACCTAGGGATGCAAGCTTTGACTCAAAACCCGAACGCGACCCAAAAACTGCTCAAAGCAAACCGGTCCGAACCGGACTGACACCAACTTGAAACTGAACGGAACTGATTCTAGGGATGCAAACCCTAAACCGAATACCGAAAATCGGCCCTCCCGAACCGCCCCGAAAACTGACTTAAATCAAACCGATTAAGTAGGTTGAATAAACCGATCCATTAATAAGCCAAAACCGGCCCGAACCGGACCCGAACCGGTCCAAACCGATCTAAACCGGCTCCCCAAACCGAACTGACATTGAACCGAACCGATTGGAGGTTGTAATCTCCTTTGGAGTTGTTTTTTAAATAAAGTGGTTTGAAATCTGCTTTAGAGTCCGTAGTAAAGGGTTTTTTGCATATCCCTCCCGTGTTATGCTAATATTATATGAAACCCCCTCAGTTATGGGTATTTATTCTGCAGCCCCTACTTTTGTGTTTTTGTTTCATATAACCCCCTGTCGTTAACTAGCCGTGAGTTTATGGACGGAAAGCCTATTTTGCCCTTAATGAAACCAATATTTTAAAAATACCACCATTCTAAAAGGCTCTTCATTCATCTATATTTACAAGTCATGCCATTAAAGTTTATCACCATTCTAAAAGGCCCTTCATTCACCTTTATTTACAAGTCATGCCATTATAATTTACCACTATTCTAAAAGGAGTACCTTTAAATCCACCCACAAAATCTTTGAGTTCACCCACATTGAAACACATCAATTGCATTGAATCAAACGATGGAGATTTTTTATCGTCCCAATCTTTCATGAGATCGATCTTTAGATCATGGGTGTACCATCAGACAAGCGATTTTTTATTTCATGTGGTACACACCCCTAAAAGTGACCTTAATGTCAATTTTAAGCATGCACGTAATGTTAAAGTCACTTTTCTGAGATGTGTGCCACATGAAATAAAGCAATGATCGTCTGATGGTACGATCATGATCTCAAGATCCATCATGTGAAAGATTGGGAGGATAAATGATTTCCATCTTTCGATTCAATTCAATCAAGGTGTTTCAACGTGGGTGAACTTAAAGATTCAGTGAGTGGATTTAAAGGTACTCTTCTAAAAGGCCCTTCATTCACCCATCATATTCAAGACTCATCTAATGGGTGATTCCCCCATTAAAGCATGCCAACGCTTGGACAAATACTCAACCAATAGAGGATTTGTGGCAAACGATGCAATTATTCTTCAAAAGAAAACCTTCAATCTACATGTTCCACCCAAAATACTCGTCCCTCCAATTTCCTATATGATTCAAGACCCATTTTTAGGAATTGGATTGCCTAATTGCGTCTGCTTCCATCCACCGAATCTTTGAGTTCACTCACGCTAAAACACATTAATTGCATTGAATAAGACAATGGAGATCGTTTAGGCATACCATTAGACGATCAGTGTTTTATTTCGTGACACACATCTCAAAAAAGTGACATTAACATCACGTATACGATTAAAATTAATTTTAAGGTCATTTTTTTGGGTGTGTATCACATGAAATAAAAAATCAACCATCTGATGGTGCCACCATGATCTCAAGATCCATCGTGTGAAAGGTTGGGATGATAAACAATATCTATCGTCCGATTCAATGCAATCAACCGTCTGATGGTGCCACCATGATCTCAAGATCCATCGTGTGAATGGTTAGGGCGATAAAGGACCTCCATCGTCCAGTTCAATACAGTCAATAGTCTGATGGTGCCACCAAGATCTCAAGATACATTCGTGTGAAAGGTTGGGACGATAAATGATGTCCATTGTCCGATTCAATGCAGTCAACCGTCTAATGGTGCCACCGTGATCTCAAGATCCATCATGTGAAAGGTTGGGACAATAAACGATCTCCATCGTCCGATTCAATGCAGTCAATGTTTTTCAGCGTGGGTGAACTCAAATATTTTGTGGGTGGATTTAAAACTACTCTTTTTTGTAAGTGGAGGGGTGGATTTAAAATTACTCTTATCAAGTGTAGAGGGTGGCAATTTAGTAATTTAATTTTAAAAAAGATAAATATGAAATTTAGGCTATTCTTTAATGGTTGGTTAATCATTTAAAGTAGCATCCGTTAAAGGAGGTGTTTTATGAACACCAAAATACTAACTCAGGGGGTTTAAAGCAAATAGCTATAATTGGGGGGTTTATTTGTAATATCAACATAACTCAGGGGTATTTGCGAAAAAACCCCAAAGAGAAAATTTTATTTTCTTGAAAATATAACCTTATTATAATATATTTTGACTCTAAGACTCTAACTCTACTCTAACTGAGAGAGAGAGAGAGAGAATCTAGCAGCTTTATAGAGAAAGACTCTCCCCTTCGTCTCGTCCGTCCTCCGGTCGTCCAGCGTCGGTCTCGAGCTTGCTTAATGGCGTTCAGCGTCCCCGGTTTAACTCCTCATCAAAAGTCAAGCCCTCACCGGACCCAAATATACTCGCCCGAGCTTAGATCAGGCGATGGGCGGCGCGGAGAACTCCGGTGAGAGGAGGCTGATGAGCGGCGCCGAAAAATCCGGTGAGAGGGTTGAGGGAGAAAAAATCTCTTGCAAATCTCTCTCTCTCTCTCTCTCTCTCTCTCTCTCTCAAACCCAAACCGAACGAACCGATCCAAACCGAACCGAATACCGAAAAAATGGATTTCGGTTCGGTTTCGGTTTAGGTATTCTTGCAAATCGGTACACCGAACCGAGGTTTCGGTTTGTAGTGTACCGAACCGAAAACCGAAAATTTTGGTTTCGGTTCGGTATACCGAACCTGTATCCCTAACTGATTCGGGTTCGTATGGTTTCGGTTTTGGATGGTAAACTCCCAAAACCAATTGGGTAGGATGAGAAAACCGAAAAAAATCAGAAAAATCAGGAAGGAAGGGGGAAAATACCTTAAAAAAACCCAAAATTTTTGGGTTACGGTTCGGTTTTGGTTTAGGGAAAAAAACGAGCCGAGACCGAACCCGCTGAACCGAAAACTTCGGTTTCGGTTCAGTAAACCGAATTTGCATCCCTACCGGTGCTTAGTACCAACTCATTTCAACAACATATCTCTCCCAAAACAATATGTTTAGCCCCAAAATCTTATAAATGTAAAAAAAAAAAAAAAAAAAAAAACGTACTTTCACTGATTTGCGTGCTCATAATATTTGTGCACCTGCTGAAGGAGCACTGAAACCTCTACGCACTCGATTTCTCAGAATCAAATAATTGAAAACCTTAACAGAAGAAGAATTTGGTGATACAACATACCAGTAAATAATCAGATGGTTGAGATCGAATATATGAACAGATTGGCCCATAGACTGCAATACATTGAAACACATCCGATCAGTAAAACAAACTTCGCCTCGTCTCTGCAGCGGAGAAGAAGAATTGATCGTCTTCTTCTTCCTCAAGTGAGCGGAGGCAGCGAAGCTCGGCATCTGAGGAGACACATAGTAGGAGCGCTGCTGATGCTGATCTTCGACGACGCCACGCATTAGAAGCCTTGACATCTCTTGTTTTAGTAGAGCGTGACCTGTTTCCAGTTCTTTAATCTTCTTCAGCAGCTCTTCTCGTTCCGGGATCTCCATCTGATTATGATGAACTCCAAAAGACAATTGAAGATTCAATAGAGAGTGAGGGAGATCGTCGTAGAGCAGAAGAGAAATGGAGATCGTTCATATGTATTTGATTTCAGAGTTCGTTCTCTTCTGTTCTTTTTGTTTCTTGCTCTTCGTTCTCTCTCTCTCTCTCTCTCTCTCTCTCTCTCTCTCTCTCTCTCCCCTCTCCCTCGCTTTCGTTTGCATGTGAAGCAAGAGGCAACTTTTTCCCGGGCATTTTTATAGGGAGCGAGGGGCCTGAGGGTGGTGTTCTCTGTCCGTACTTGGGAAGTAGCCTTACTTTTTGTTAACGAATAGGAGTCGTATTAATGGTTCGGCGTCGGGGAATAAGTGGTCAGTTAATATGCCTACGCGCACCGCAAAATGTTTTCGCGCGCACCACTTATTGAATATGAATATTAAATGACTATTTTTATTGGGCGAATCCAATTAGTGTGGGCGTCAAATCATTAATTGCATTGAATTGTGCCTATCGAGATTGATTTTCAATCTTTTACATGATTTATCTTAAGACCATGGGAGATATATGTTCTACGAGACACAAATCCTCAAAAGTGATCCTACAATCACTCTTAGAGATTTGTGCCACTAACGATCGGATGACTTAGAGTAAGTATAAAATATTCCCCACTAAGATAGATAGGGCAAAAGGCAATATTAGCAAACATGGAACATTTTCCTGTTGCTCGGCTAATGCACAATAGCACATGATACATAGGTTGTACTTATCTAAGTTATTTAAGTGCCAAAGCATCTTATAACCTTATGCAGTTTAAACAATATGCTCATCCGAGAATGAGAAATTATTCCATATAGGGACTTCCGTACAAGCCCTACATTAGATATGATCAATGGTTCATATTAAATAATTTGACCCGTATGATTAATATATTATTTTGAGGTGGGTGATTTTCTTACAATATTTAGTCATTTGAACAAATTGGATTAAGCTAAAATCAATTATTTTCATTGATGATTGACTCTACCCTCTAGCACCAAAATTGTAATGATCTTAGAGTTATAATCACAATATTGGTATAAATTTTTTCTCAACTCGGGTTTTACGTGTTAAAAGTGTTACTTTAAAGTGTTACTGTTTTGAATTAGAAGATGGAGACTGTATTTTCTCTAAATCTTTCATATAATAGATTTTGAGACCACTTGGTCTACCAGCAAACGGTCAAATTTTAATTTCATGGGACACAAAACCTGAAAAATGATTCAAGAACCACATTTGATTTATGAATGATCATGTTCAATTTTTTTAAGATGTCTTCTACGTGAAATCAACATTTGACCGTCTGACGATAGGTCATGATCTGAGGACCTATTATATGGAATATTTGGATAAAAAACAATCTCAATCATCTAATTCATACTAGTTAACAATTTTACCACGTTGAAACCCAAATTTAAAAAAAAAAGAATCTCAAGTTACAATAGAATGAACTCTTTGCCTAATTTTTAATTTTTTGGTACTATTATTTACACTTTGTGAAATTACAACTTTACCCTATTTCTTCTAGACGAAATTTCGTTGTGTGCTTCAATCAATCAAGGAGACCGGTGTAAATCATCTTTTGTGCCAATCATTCACATAATGGATATTGGGATCATGGCATCTATCAAACGATCAATTTTTTATTTGAAATGACATACATCACAAAAATTAATCCTAAAATTACATTTGAACCTGATGTGTGTCACATGATTTTAAGATTATCTTTTGGGATGTGTGTCATGTAAAATAAAAATTAATTATTTGATGGCATTCTCATGATCGTAAGATCCATTGTGTTGACAATTGGAACAAAAATAATCTCTATGGCTGTTCAAAGTGATCAATACATGGTGACAGAATGTGATGGGGTGAGCTTAGAGTTTTATCGGGTGTAAACAATGGTACTCTTAATATTTAGTTGTCGATGTCGAACTCGGAACTTTGTAAAGATGTGTTCAAACTTTAAAGAGCGGACAAAATAACCCGCATGACATACGTGTACCGTGTGTCAAGTGTAAACTGTCAAGTGTCAAGTACCAGATGATACTAGTTGTCCCATCATGCAGTTTTGCACGTCTCTGAATGTGGACCATTCAGATCATGTGATCTTTTCTGCTTTGGCCACTCTAACGTTGCCGCGTGGAGCGTTCAAGTTGATCTTCACATGTTCTACCTGTATGGCAGAGGTCTCTATCCCACGGTTGGGATTCAACTTGTGTGGGTTCTATATGTTAGAAGCAACGTGTCAAACTCGGTATCATTATCCGTCCATGGTAGATTGATACTATCGCCGATACCAAGTTATATTCATGCCATTTAAAAAAGATATTTTTTTGAAGAAAATTGAGGTATTGGCCAATACCTATGCCTGATACTTGATATGTATTGGCCGATACAGGCCCGTATCGGTCGATACCGATACTTGAGTTAATAATTAATATGTATCAATACCAATACGTGTTGGTTTGCCAAAAAATCGATACGTATCAGTGTCCGCCAATATTTGATACAATAGTTAGCAGAACAATTTCCCTCTAAACAAAAAATAAATATCCTCCAAAATGGATAGTGACCATCATTTTCGCCGAGTGCTCCACTTGATATTAGGTTGTCAATTGGCCCAGTCGGCTCACAACTTGGCCCGAAAAAATTGGAATTTCACTATAAAAATAAAGTGTTTTAGCAGTATTTGCTATTAAGGCAATTTTTGGTAACGACAAGATTAAAAGCGACAGTTTTTGGTAGCGACATGATTGATAGCAGTAGTTTTTTGTTAAAAAAAATGCCGCTAATAGTCTGCCACTAATAGACTTAACTTTTGTAGTGATTTTTAGTGATTAAACTCAACCCGTATGTATGGCCGGGATTATATAATGGAGCTCCGGAAAAAATCGGGCCGATTAGAGCCTTACAATGTGAAGCCGGCTTAAGTCCGGCCAAGGTACCCAATATATATGTATATGCATATATTTAGTTATTTATAAATTAAATTTCTAATAATAGAGCATAATGGCTTATATAAAAGTAGATTTATAAATATTTTTTTTCAAAAAAAATATTTAAAAAGAAGTTTACAAATAAAATAATCGATATGTATAAAAACTTTTCAAAAGACAAAAATAGCCCGCGACCCAGCCCGGTCCGCCCCGGCCTGCCTTAGGGCGAGCTTGGGCTTACTACCTGTTTGCCCGCACTAGGGTTGCTCCCTTGGCGACCCGACCTATGGACAACCCTATTTGATGTGAAGATCATGATGTGAATTTTCAAGGTTAAAAATCATAACGAAATTTTTTTTTTATTTTGTGATTTTAAAGCACAAGTTTTGATTGGATGATACAAATGTTTTGACTCACCAAAATATGAGCATTGTGGTCTTCACAAAAAGTGACTTAATGGAAAAACACATTATGTTTCTATTTTTGTGAGTTATTTTCTTTCTTTTCATTGATTGCTTTGCATAAAATGATGAAGATCGTTTTTCCTCCGATCATCTACAAAATGGATCTTGAGATCATGTATCACCTATTAAACAATCAGTGTTTGATTTCACATGTCATAAATCACTAAAAAATTCCCCTTAAATCCGGTAGCATACATCACACTGAAATGTGATTTTAAGGCCATTTTTTGGGATATGGGACACATGAAATACAAAACTGACTATCAAATAGGTGAGAAATGATCTCAAAATCCAATTGTGTGAATGATCAGTTTGAAAATAATTTCTATCATTTGATCAGAAGCAATCAATAATTTTTAAGGAGTTGTACAGGTGAGTGCTTTCAGAGATTATGTGAGCGCTAATAGAGGTACCTTTTTTAATTGGTCGAGCAATATAAAATTGACTCGTAAGGTTAAATAGGTTATTTACTTTTGAGACTTAAATCTAGATCGTTGAATTACAATTAAAATTTAACTTTTAATTAGTTTCATAAAATTAACATGCATTCCTCGCATAATAGATTTGGTGACATTTATTAGATATTCATTCATAAGCTTCAAAATATCATTTTGTTGAGTATAAGAACATAAAATTAAAAACAATTGAGTTGTACATACGCTGATTAACTGCTACTAAACCGAAGACTTGTCAAACGACCTTTAGACAATAGAAGAAAAACTGATAAAGGTAAAAGTGGGACGCACATCTTTTAAGCAAATATAGTCAAGCATAACGAGAGCAGTCACAATTAATTTGATATAATATCAAGCGCCATTAAAAAAATGTAATAGGTGCAGTCGACAAACATAACTTTATATGAGAACGAACAAACAATTACTACGATAAGTGGCGTAGCCACAATAAACACATGGAAGGTTACGGGGGCTCAAGCCCCCATTTAAATTTAGAGTTTTTATGAAGTGTGTGTCTTATACACCTTCGTTTGTATATAAGTCCTAAAATTTATGATATAAAAGCTCCCAAATTGATAATAAAATAACTATTAACATTATATTTAATCAATTGTAGTACCCACCAACAAAAATTTCTGACTACCTCCTTGACTACGATGCATATGAGAAGGAAAAGAATTAAGAACGTGTTTTAAAATTTTACAAGTTTGATATTGAAATTTAAGATACTACATGTGTATTTGAAAGGTATGAAATAACAAATAAAAAATTTGAAGATTAACATGTGCTAGATGAGCATTTTACAAATTCAAAAGTATCTTTGGTTAATGTACGACTGAATGATGGCAAAATATGTGTACTTGGTCGATGAGTGGTAGCTCAGTTGGTATGCTCCCCTTCTGTGTGGGTAGTGGTCGCGAATTCGATCCTCCACGTTAATTCCCTCCCTTTTGTCTTTACAAAGGTGAGATTTGGACGTGTGGTATTTCCTCATCACAAATATTGATGCTTCTACACCACTAAAATGTTGGTGTTGCTCTTAAATTGATACATTTGCAACTGCACTCCCTTGCCTTGAGGTTGTCTACGCTCGAGGCAAGGGCAATACACCTATTACTGCTACAGAAATTAAGGTCACCATTTCATATCTTATGTCAATGATCTACTTAGAACGTAAATTTTGAAGAATAGAGAAAGAAGAAAAAATGTCATAATTTTTTTTAAAGAATTGACCAAACAAAATAAATATTTGAGCGAGAGACATAAAAAAGCATAAACAAAAGTAAGATTAGATGAAATTGATCATTTTGAATTAGACGTTGGAGATTCTCTTCCATCCTAATCTTTTACAACATAGATCTTGAGATCATGAGCACCAAATCACATGAAATACATGGTGATTATACATTACATAGACCTGAGTACAAAAACGTCGATACTCAGATAAAGTACCTAATACTAACCTTACAAAAATATGCATAATCATCAATTAAAGAGTGTATAGACAAGATGCATGATTCTAATCTTCTAGTGGAATTGATTTTTAGCTCCATAGTAAATCCACTTTGATAGCTTGCGATGTGGACCGAACTTACATGTTTGAGTGAATTTTGGTCACTAACAAGAATGTTTGGCTTCCTTTCTTCATTGGTTCTGTTTCAACGATAGAAAATCTGCAAATAGAAATCCAAGTTGCTAATAATAATGAATGTGGTGCGGGTTAGGCTCATCTGTTTCATTTCTTGTCTATAATACTTTGTTATGAAAGTTGATGATTTTATGAGAGATAACCCATCTTGGCCATTCATTCCATTACACTGTTACAAGTGTTAAAACTATTGGGGCATCTCTGAAATTAGTGGAGGGAGGTTGTTCTGCGAGTTAGACACTTCATACTTATTAGGCTGTTGACGTCATGGATCAAAATCTAGGTTTTGGTTTCGTTCATGACTTAAATCATAAATTGGTTAAAATTTCAATCAAAATTTTAGTAATTTTAGGATTTTTTTTAAATATGCTCCGAATTTTATCAAATTTTGCCTAACTTTATTTTATTAATTTTTTAAAAATCTTTAACATCATTAGAACACATATTTACCCACTTGCATTGTAGAAGGGTGTCAGTGTTTGCAATTGAATATTAAGGGAAACTTGAGATTTACACCCTAAGAGCTATTGACTAGATTGAATCCAATGATGCAGATAATGTTTTGTCCCAATTGATCACACAATGGATCTTGAGCTCATGTAAAACATATTAGACGATCAGATTTTGATTTCACATTGAATAAATTTCAAAAGTGACCCACAAACCCTTCTCATGATACGCCCATGATTATGGCCACTTTAGGGATGAATGCCACGTAGAATCAAGATTTGGCTGTCTGCTGGTTGGGATATGATCTCAAGATCTACTGTAAAATATTGGGTACCTCTATTACCGCTCATGCAATATTTGAAAGTGCCCATATGTGCAACCCCTTTAAACCCATTGATTGCTTCAAAACAGATGATGGAAATCGTGTTTCACGCTGATCTTCCACACAATGGATCTTGAGATCATGCCGCACCTATCACGGTCAATTTTTTTATTCCACATGTCACAAAATCCCTAAAATAATCCCCTTGAATCCTATAGCACACATCACGCTTAAACATGATTGTAGGACCACTTTTGGGGATATATGACATTTGAAATAAAAAATTAACCGTCTTGCGACATGATCTTAAGATCAATTGTGTGGAAGATTGGGATGAAATAAGATCTCCATCATTTGATCTGAAGTAATTATAATGATAAATCATACTTTAATGGTGTAAAAAAAGTGAGTTTTTAATGGCGTAAGATCATTTACACACTATTTAACAAATCATAGGTGTGTGCCACATGACATAATGATAAATCACACTTTAATGGTGTGAGATCATTAAAACACCGTCTAATCAATCATAAATTGAAGGTTGGGTAGTGAATGTGAATCATCCAATTGATAAACTTTAATATCAGCCCATAGCTCATATGGTTTAAATATCTCTAAAAAATAATTTTGATGGTTAACATCACCTATATAGTAAACTCTTATGATCTAAGATCATTTAAACACCATTTTGATGTGTATGTGATTGGCAGGAGAGTCAGTCCCCTACTCTTGCATATAAATGTCGGGCAAAACATCATGGCCATATCGAAGTTGCCCAGCCATTCTGGTGTGTATACTCTTGCATATAAAAGGCAAAAAACAAGCCGAAGAAGAAGAAAGAAAGGGGAAAAGCGCTAAACCTGATTTTGAGCCACCAATTAAGTCTTCACAATTTTTTTTTTCTTCATCCCTTTTTTTATTCTCTAATTAAACCCTTAAAAAAATTTCAAAATTGGAAATCAAGGTCTCGGCCAATGATTTCACGATGGCAGAGGGCGGGGGGTGGGGGGGACCGAAACCGAGACGTCGTGGCTGAAATTTTGAAATTTAGGCTGAGATTTTGATACATGATTGGCCCAGGACTAGGACCATGCTTCAAGAAGCCGAGGTCTAGTTTGAATTCCACCACTTGTTAGTCACTCGCTGGGATTTATCCCTATTGACTGATACGTGGGATGTGCGGCCATTGCAAGTACCCTGGGAGTTAATCGAGTGGCCTAAGAGGCTGGATGCCCTGATTTTAAAAAAGCCATATTATGCAACATGTTTCTCCATCTTGTGAGTGAAAAAATTTTAAGTGCAAAAAAGAGACTTTCTAACTTGAAACAGATCCTTGGCGTCGTCGGATTAGGCATTAAGCATCCGACCCAAAGATTGGGTCCAAGGATTAAAATTTTGGAGTTTGTTTCAGTTTCAGTGGGGATCGAAACTGAAATTTTGGCTGAAATTTTTATCCCCATACAAAAAATCACGAAATTTTGGAATTTCGTTTCCGTGGGGTCTGAAACCAAAATTTTGGTTATTTAGGCCAAACTTTTGATCCTTTATTGGGGATCTTTGGGTCGGTTTGACACGACTTGGCCCATTATGTCATACATAAATTCGAGGGAAATAAGGGATTTTAATCGGGTTGGGTTAAGTTTTTGGGTCGGGCATCAGGTCGGATCTGGATTTTGGGTAAGGGTAGGAATACATCCTTGAAATGTCAGGTTGGGTCGACTTGACTCAGGGTGCACCGTTGAGTCGGGCATATGCCCTTTGCAACCATGGACAAAAAATGTTGACCCGACCCTACCGGACCTACTAATAGCCATGGACCCACACCCATTGCCAAACAGAATCAGGTAAAAAAAAGAAAAAAATACCCTAAAAAAAAACGATAATTTCTAACCTGAAGTGGATCCTATAATTACCCGCTGCCAAAAAGAACCAGGGGAAAGTACGGCTTTTAGTAAAAACTAGTCTTTTACAGGGTAAAATTATCAAGTAAAACAGTTTTTGGTCCCCGTTGCTAACCATGCTGTTATTGTGGAATCTTCTCTCTCTCTCTCTAGACGCACTCGTGGATGGATCCAGAATCGGGGAGAACCGCTCGTGAGTCTCTAGACCTAACCTTCCAAATGTCCAATATTCTCGACACGGGGCTCGATCGCCACACTTTATCAATTATCGTTGCCCTCTGCGAGAGTGGTTTGAATCCGGAGGCACTAGCCGCCATCGTAAAGGAGCTCCGAAGCGAATCATCTTCATCATCTCCAGCACGATTTCATCACAAACCCTAGCGAATTCTTCTTTTCTCTGTACTCTCTCTACTTAATTTTCTATTTCAACTGCAGTTTCCATTTACAAGCTTGGATGATCTAATGATTATTATGTTTGATTTTTTTATTTTTCTCAATTCGAAATTATTTAGTAGTATTTGATCTATTATGTTTTACAGAACATGAACTTATGACACTTTTTGGTTAATATTCGTATAAAGGATATATAAACAAGTGATTTGTTGATTTCATATTTTTCTCATACTGGTAAAAAATTTCTGTCCATTTGGAGCGCTTCCAATTACTTTTCCACCACTTTGTTTGGGCTGTAAGTGGAAATTTGGATGTCTATCATAAAATTCTCTGAATCAATCAAAATCTGAAATTTTCTCCAAGTAGGTGGTCTGCCGACCTTTTTGCTGAATATTCGCTTGGTTTGTCGATTCTCCAAATTTTCTTGATTTTTTTCCAAATTCTTATCATTGGGATACATGCTTTAATCATATTTCACATTGTTTTTTAATGATTGTAGATTGTTAATGTATGTAGAGTAGGTAATACACTGATTTTATTATCTGAAGGCATCATTTTTTATTTTAAATAGGTTATCATATGTTTTTGTATATTTTGATGGTTTATTATTAATTTTATAATCTTCAAATTTTTTTTCCAAATCTTTCTTGAATGTATCCGAATTATACCGAACTAACACCTCATGGAATGATTGCCGAATCCAAACTTGGTTACTATGATTTGGAGTGTTTGGATGTTCATAACCGTTTTATTGGTGACTTGATTCTTAGACCAGTAATTTGGGGTCTAATCCTTGAACTAGTCCATTGATTCGTTTGGACGGTCTTTTCCTAAGCAAAGGTCGCGCATAATCGAAAATAGGGTTCTTAGACTTGAGAAAAATGCACTCTCCATGTTAGTGTGATGTTGATTAGTGGTGTTTTTCCTATTGTTGCTTTTTTGTTTATGTTTGATTTGCAACAAATTGGAATTCGAGTGTTTTCAAAGTGAGGGATAGTGAACGAAATCCCGTTTTTATTGGGTCAATGTGGTCAGCTTCCTAAACTCACAAACACCTAGGTTGAGGATCTAAAATATAGGTAGATGCGGGGAGGAAATTGTTTTCGTGCTTGGAATGCATCATTTTAGGGATGCATTGATACCCCAATCTAGTTGGAGGCTGGGGGTTGCCACATTTTTACCCCAATCAAGGGACACCCTACTAAAATTGTTATCGATGGTGTGTTCAACGAGGAGAGCTTTTCGAAGAATTTATGTCTATATTGGATTTGTGTTGAACCATATCAGTGTGGGCTTATTGCAGTCTTGGGTTTCTCATACTCAGTCACAGAAGGCAAGACCAAAACTAAGATGTCTTAGCCCCAATTGTTTCCTCTGTATGCTTCTGATGCAAGACAAACGCTAAACCGTAATTATGCGATTTGAAATCAATTTTAGATTTTATTGAGCAACAAAAATTCAAGAAAATCCTTCCAAAACACACAATATTTAGTAATTTTACTAGGGAAATTTGTTTAATCTGATTTAGCGTCCGTTAGCATATGAGCTTTTCTAATATAGAAAATAGGTCTAAAGACAAACTTTAATTTCGTTCTCGTTTAGGGCACTAAGCGACAATCTTGATGTTGTCTCTTGACTCCTTGCTGGGGTTTGAACAATTTAAGGTCCAAAGGGTTTAAATCAGTTGGTATGCTCCCCCCTCTGTGTGGGTATTGGTCGCGGATTCGATTCTCCACGGTAATTCCCTCCCTTTTGTCTTTATAAAGGTGAGGTTTTGTTGTGTGGTATTTCCTCATCACAAATGTTGACGCTTCTGCACCACTAAAATGTTGGTGCTACTCTTAAACCGTTACATCTGCAACTGCACTCCTCTGCCTTGAGGCTGTCTAGGCCGTCTGGCCTTATAAAAAACAATGTACACTCGAGGTAAGGGCAATACACCTATTACTGCCACGGTAGTTAAACTCATCTTTTCATATCCTATACCAATGATCTACTTAGAACTTAAATTTTGAAGAATAGAGAAAGAAGAAAAACGTCACAAAATAATTTTAAGATTTGACCAAACAATATAAAGATTTGACAGAGAGATATGAAAAACATAAACAAAAATAAAATTAGATGAAATTAACCATTTTGAATTAAACGATGGAGATTCTCTTCCGTCCTAATCTCTTGCAACATAGATCTTGAGATCATGAGCACCAAATCACATAGAACACATGGTGATTACACATTTCATGCATCCTATACATAGACCTGAGTACAAGAGCATCGATACTCAAATCAAGTACCTAATACCAACCTTACAAAAATATGCATAATCATCAATTAAAGAGTGCATAGACAAGATGCGTGATTCTAATCTTCCAGTGGAATTAATTTTTGGCTCCATGGTAAGCCCACTTTGATAGCCCAAGGCTGCTTTTGGGTTAGCTCTTTTGGGGCAAAGAGCAGCTCTTTCACCTTCTAACCCAATAACCCTCTCTCTGCTTCCAGCGACCATCGCTTGCCTCCCCCCGACGGTGGAAAGAGAACCCTTGCTCCACCCCTGCAAGCACTAATATGTTTCTAGAATCTTCTGTCTTGTAGTTAGCTTAATATAACACTGCATCCGTGAGTCTCCGAATCTTCTGGACCTAGCCTTCCAAATGTCCAATATTCTCAACACGGGGCTCTATCTCCACACTTTATCAATTCTCGTTGCCCTCTGCGAGAATGGTTTGAATCCCGAGGCACTAGCCGCTGTCGTAAAGGAGCTCCGAAGCGAATCATCTTCATCATCTCTAGCACGAACTCGTCACAAACCCCCTAGCGAACTCTTCTTTTCTCTGTACTCTCTCTCTCTCTCTATCTAGTTTTCTATTTCAATTGCAGTTTCCATTTACAAGCTTGGATGATCTAATGATTTGTTTGTTTGATTTTTTAATTTTCTCATTTCGAAATAATTTAGTAGTATTTGATCTATTATGTTTTATAGGAACTTATGGCACTTTTTGGTTAATATTTGTATAAAAGATATATAAATTAGTGATTTGTTGACCATATTTTTCTCATACCGGTCAAAAATGTCTGTCCATTTGGAGCACTTCGAATTTCTTTTCCACCACTTTGTTTGGGCTGTAATTGGAAATTTGGATCTCTATCATAAATTCTCTGAATCAATCAAAATCTGAAATTTTCTCCAAGTAGGTGGTTTGCCGACCTTTGTGCTGAACATTTGCTTGGTTCGTCGATTCTCCGAATTTTCTCGATTTTTTTCCGAATTCTTATCATTGTGATACATGCTTTAATCCTATTTCGCATTGTTTTATAATGATTGTAAATTGTTAATGTATGTAGAGTATGTAATACATTGATTTTATTATCTAAAGGCATCATTTTTTACTTTGAATAGGTTAGCATATGGTTTTGTATATTTTGATGATTTCTTATTAATTTTATAGTCTTCAAATTTTTTCCAAATCTTTCTTTGAATCTTTCTCGAATGTATCCGAATTATATTGAACTAACACCTCACCGAATGATTGCCGAATCCAAACTTGGTTACTATGATTTGGAGTGCTTGGATGTTCATAGCCGTTTTATTGGTGATTTGATTCTTAGACCAGTAATTTGGAGTCTAATCCTAAGCAAAGGTCGTGCATAAAACCAAAAGAAAAAAATTGATTTAATCGAAAATACTCAAAATAAGGTTTTTAGACTTGAGAAAAATGCACTCTCCATGTTAGCGTGATGTTGACTAGTGGTGCTTTTCCTGTCACTTTTTTGTTTCTGTTTGATTTGGGACA
The DNA here is from genome assembly GCA_021018995.1 of Chloranthus sessilifolius. Taxonomy (NCBI): domain Eukaryota; kingdom Viridiplantae; phylum Streptophyta; class Magnoliopsida; order Chloranthales; family Chloranthaceae; genus Chloranthus; species Chloranthus sessilifolius. The sequence goes on from CM037590.1 coordinate 6,498,894, forward strand.
AAATGAAATTTGAGTGTTTTCAAAGTGAGGGATAGTGAATGAAATCCTGTTTTTACTGGGTCAGTGTGGTCAACTTCCTAAACTTACAAACACCTAGATTTAGGATAAAAAATATTGGTAGATGCGGGGAGGAAATTGTTTTCGTGCTTGGAATGCATCATTCTAGGGATGCATTGATTCCCCAATCTAGCTGGAGGTTGGGGGTTGCCACATTTTAGCCCCAATCAAGGGACGTCTTGCTAAAGTTGTTATCGATGGTGTATTCAATGAGAGCTTTTTGAGGAATTTATGTCTCTATTGGATTTGTGTTGGACCATATCAGTGTGGGCTTATTGAAGTCTTGGGTTTCTCCGGCTCAGCCTCAGAAGGCAAGACCAAAGCTAAGATGCCTTAGTCCCAATTGTTTCCTCAGTATGTTTCTGATGCAGGACAAACGCTAAACCCTAATTATGCAATTTGAAATCAATTTTAGATTTTATTGAGCAGCGAAAATTCAAGAAAATCCTTCCAAAACACATAAAAATATTCAATAATTTTACTACGGAAATTTGTTTAATCTGATTAGTGTCCGTTAGCATATGAGCTTTCCTGATATAGAAAAGTGCTCTAAAGATAGACTCTAGTTTCCATCTAGTTTATGGCACAAAGTGACAATTTCGATATTGTCTTTTGACTCATTGCTGGGGTTTGAATAATTTAAGGCCCAAAGGGTTTAAATCGTTCAAAGAAAATCATCGAATTAAGGTTTAGAATTAGAAATCAAAATCCCAGCAACAATGCTAGAAGAAATGATAGGAGAAACAAACTAAATTAAATTACCTGACTATATTAGATAGAAAAGGCAAAAGGTCCAAGGAATCGCTCCAAGGGAGATAATTGGCTTCACACCAAACCGCATGCGGAAGAAGAATCGCTTATTGGGTAAAAGAATTGCTCTTTCGGTTGAAAACTGTTCACAAGTTCATGAGAAGTCACTCAAAGCAAACCATCAATTAATTTATCATCCATCATCTAAAATTGTCTTTACATGCCTTTATATAGGCTAAGAAACCCTACTTAAGCATAAGAAATGAAAATAGAAAGAATCCTAATCTAAAAAGGAAACTAAATCTTAAAATTCGCATTTAATCAAAATTCCGTGCGTGAATTCGATTGATCGTAAATTTGAATTTGATCAATCGAGTTCCTTCAGAACTGCACCGTAAACTTTCCGCGCGAGTTCCGATCAATCAAAGTTGAAACTCAATCGATCAAATTTATTTTGCATTTTAATGAACCCTCTTGATGAATTTGATTGATCGAAAACTGCATTTGTTCGGGCGAATTTGGGTAAAAACTCATTTTTTGTCTATTTTCTTTGCTTTCTTTGTCTTCTTTGGCTTTCTGTGCATGTTTTCCCAAATTGGGGTCTTCTCATGTGATTCATGCGTGTATGATCAGTTGATGTTCCATCAGTTTCCTTCCTCTCGAGTTGTATAGTTGACGGGGACGCCGACATTGTAGACATCGGATATGGACCTTTTCGCGTGTACCGACGTCGGAAGAAGAGGAATGGAAATTAAAACTAGGCGAGAGAGGACATTCGCCGAGCGAAGTTATAATCCTCGCCGAAGTGCCCTCGCCGAGCGGCCACTTAAGCTTCGCTGAAGAGCCCTCGCCGGTTATAATCCTCGCTCGAGCGGGCCTAGTGACGAAAATTTTCTTTTATTTGTTTTTTTTTTAGTCTTTTATTATTTTAGAACTCTTTTAGTGCGAGTTTTATTTCGTTTAGGGTTTTCTTAGCCTATATAAAGGCCTTGTAAACACTCTATTAAGGAGATTGATTATGAATGAAAAGAGCTTTTGCTTATGTGTGCTTGAGATGAGCCTCACGAAGAGTGAATCTTCTTCAGAAGGGTTTGGTGCGAAGCCAAGGGTGTGAAGCCTACAATTCTATCTACCTCTTTTATCTTTGTTTCATGATTCTACAACCCTAAATCGACCATCTTCTTGTGAAATCCTAAACCCTAAACTTCTCTAAATCCTTGAATCGATCCGATTCAACAACCGAGAGCCCAGAGAGTTATTAAACCTTCCGCTTTGATATTCAGAGAAAATCAGTGATCCCATCATTGAATCGTGAGCACCCTAATCTGGAAAGAAACCTAGAGTTCTATCTCTAGGATCGATCTGTCAGAACCTAACGGATCTAGCTACTGACCGAACCGCTCAATTATACGTGATTCTCCCAAGGAATACTACGAGACCCTGAGGTATTCGTTATATTTTGCAAGTTTCATTGTTTAGTTTAATTCCCATTTAATTTCGGCAAAAATTCAATCATACCATTCACGTAGTTTAGGGTACCGTCTTGCGTCAGTTTTGGTATCAGAGCCCTAGGTTCTAGGTTAGGGCATACTGTGTGACATTGCATTGATTGCACTTTATTTTCATCACATATTATTTCAGTTTGGCCAAAGTGTTCATCTTGCATTCCATTCTAGAGCCCGTCAGTAGTAAACTATATCACCATGGACATGAGTGGGATTACCGAAGCTCTTAACAGCCTGAGGGCTGACCTAAAATCGATCAACGATCGAATGACTACCTTAGAGGCAGCCCAAAGGACTCTCGAAACATCCAATGAGAGATTATTAGACCGAGCCAATCGGTTAGACGAGGGTGATGAGTACTTTGAACCACCGTGCCAGAATGGTCCACGTTTTGAAGCGAAATGGCTACCAACATAATCGAGCCTAATCATAGGTTTGATCATCATGGAGATGACTACGACCCGGAAGGGAGGCTCCTCAAAAATGTCCCAGTTGAGTTCCCGACTTTCGATGGAAGGCTAGACCCTCAAGTCTTCCTTGACTGGTTATCCGATATGGACCAGCACTTTGAGTGGTTTGGCATGAGCGATGAGAGGTGTGTTAGACTTGCTAAGATGAAGCTCATAGGCCAAGCCCGACTCTTTTGGGTCAACGTTGAACATCGAGCGAATGCGGGTTGTGCTCCCATTACCCAGGAGGACATGAAGGAGCGACTTACGTAGAATCGTCCCTTCTTCATACTACCATCGTCTCCTTGACCAATGGCAAAATCTGCGCCAAGGTAGTATGCATGTCGGATTACATTGGCAAATTTGAAGAGTTCATGATGAGAGCCAAGGTATCCGAAGACCCCAAGTCACTCTATCCAGATTTCAGACTCGGATTGAGATTTGACTTGCGAAAGAGTTAGTCTCCACCTGCCGAGACTCTCGCCGAGTTTACACTGCTCAAGATCTTGAACGATATTTGAAAATGACGGTGACTAGGCGATCCGATTTTCACACTAGTCAATTGTCTGGCGAAGTGAAATCTAGTCTTTGAAACCCACTTTGCCAAACCCACGCATAACCCACATCTACCAATGTGAGGTTTGACAAAGGTAAGGGTGTAGCCGGAGAATCCTCGAAGAGTGGGTCTCATGTCAAATGCTATAAATGTCAAGGGTTGGGACACTTTGCCGCCCAATGCCCTACGAGAGACCCACAAAGGAATCTCTTCATTGACGGGAAGGAGAAGAGAGTGAAGGAGTTTATGAGGAAGAGGTCTTTGAGTAATGCCACACCTAGTGACGAGGAAGGTGATAGCATGGGTGGCGCTCTAGTTGTGAGGTGTGCCTTGCACCTCACGGATGAAAAGGAGGATTGGCGAAGGAGAACATCTTCCACACCTTTGCCACATGTGGGACAAAGAGTGTAAGGGTAATCGTGGATAGCTAAGTCGCACCAATGTGGTGTCAGAACATACCGTCACCCGCTTAGGGCTTACACCTGAAGCCCATCCGAGACCTTACAAAGTCGCATGGGTTGACTCTTCATCCATTCCCGTATCTCAGAGGTGTCGTGTACCCATACAGTTGGGTTCATACACTGACACCCTATGGTGCGATGTGGTACCAATGGATGTGGGCCACATTATCTTAGGGAGGCCATGGCTCTATGATTTGAACGTGACTATTTTTGGGCGATCTAACATTTGTACGTTCAATTACAAGGGCAAGAAAATCACTCTTAACCCTTTGGCTCCCAAAGCACCATCAGTCAACAGAGTTGAGAAGAAGGGAGGTCAATCCAAGGCCATCAATATTGTGACCCCTTCAGAGTTTGAAAGAGCATCGAAAGATGAGAGTGTTGTGTATGTCGTTGTTACTGTTGAGAGTACTTCTGAGTCAGTCTGTGAGTACCCCAAGGAGGTAGAGCCCATCCTGAATGAATTTGTGGATGTCTTCCCTGAAGACTTACCTAGTGAGCTCCCTCCCATGCGTGACATTCAACACGCAATTGACTTAGTTCCCGGAACGACATTACCGAACCTGCCCACTACTGAGTTGAATCTGGTTGAGCATGCCGAGTTGACTCGGCAAGTCAGTGAGCTCCTACAAAAGGGGTTCATAAAAGAGAGTCTGAGCCCGTGTGCTGTACCAGCATTACTCACGCCTAAGAAAGATGGTACATGGCGCATGTGTGTGGATAGTCGAGCGATTAATAAGATCACTGTTAAATATCGGTTTCCCATACCGCGGCGCGATGACATGCTTGACATGATGGTTGGAGCCACTATCTTTCCAAGATAGACCTTAAAAGTGGCTACCATCAAAAGGATTCGCCATGGCGATGAATGGAAAACCGCCTTCAAGACCAAAGACGGTCTTTATGAGTGGATGGTCATGCCTTTTGGGCTTTCCAATGCCCAGCACATTTATGAGGCTCATGACCCAAGTGTTGAGGCCATTCCAAATTCCTTGTCGCATACTTTGATGACATCACGATTTACTGGGACATAAGGAGCAACACATCATCCACCTAAGGTTGGTTTAAAACCTTGAGGGGAGAGAAGTTATACGAATCTCAAGAAGTGTACCTTCATGCAAGATTCTCGTTGTATTCTTGGGATTCATTGTCTGAGCGGGATGGTTGCAGACCACGAAGGTTAAGGCCATTGTGGAGTGGCCCAACCTCGGAATATTCATGAAGTCCGTAGCTTCCACGGTTTGGCTACATTTTACCGCCGCTTCATCAAATTTAGCATCATCATGGCTCCCATTACCGATTGCATGAGAAAAGGGAGTTCTATGGAGCAAAGCATGACGAGGGCCTTTGCCGAGATAAAGAGAAATGGTTATCGCACCGCCATGCGCCTACCGACTTTTCTAAGGTCTTCAAGTAGCATGTGACGACGGGTGTAGGCATAAGTAGGCGAGTGTCGAGCCAAGAAGGCCACCTGCGGGCCTATTTTAGTGAGAAACTCAATGAGGCAAAGCAGAAATACTCCACCTATGACAAAGAGTTTTATGCGGTCGTCCGATCTCTGTGGTATTGGAAACATTACCTGAGACCGCAAGAATTTGTGTTGTTTTCTGACCACGAAGCCTTACGTTTCCTTGCTTCTTAGAAAAAGTTGAACCCGAGGCACGTGAAGTGGGTCGAGTACCTTCAAGGGTTCACATTTGTTTTGAAGAACAAGATCGCGCTTAGTCGTCGAGTCATGACTGCGGTCTATGAGCACCGAGGTCATCCAGGATTTGAGCGGTTGAAGCAAGATTATCTGATTGCCCATTTGGGCGAGAATACGCTTTCTTTGAAAATTGAACAACAATAACTCCGAATATACCTGCTTTGGATGGGTATTTGTTCAAAGGGAATCGTTTGTGCATCCCTCGCACTTCATTGCGTGACTTCCTCATCTGGGAGTTACATGCCAGAGGGATTGCCGGACATTTTGGGCGCGATAAAACCAGTGCGCTTGTTGAGGATAGGTTCTATTGGCCTAGCCTTGTGAGAGATGTCTCTAGGGTCGTAAAACAATGTCGTACATGCCAAGTTGCAAAGCATATAAAACAAAATACGGGCTTGTACACCCCTTTACCCGCGCCAAGACATCTCCATGGATTTCGTGCTAGGACTTCCAAAGACTCAACGAAAGCACGATTCCATTTTTGTGGTAGTGGACCGCTTTTCTAAGATGGCCCACTTCATACCCTGCTCCAAAACCTCCGATGCGGCTCACATAGCCAAACTATTTTTCGGGGAGGTTGTGTCTCTACATGGTTTACCCCAGACGATTGTGTCGGATCGAGATGTGAGATTTACCAGTTACTTCTGGAAAACTTTATGGCACATGATGGGTACCATGCTCCAATTTTCTTCGGCCTATCATCCTCAAACAGATGGCCAAACGGAGTCCACCAATAGGAGCTTAGGTAATCTTCTCCGTTGTCTTGTTGGTGATCACCCTAGGACTTGAGATTCTATTTTGCCTTTAGCCGAGTTTGCATATAACAATTCAGCCAATAGGTCCCTAGGTTTGAGTCCTTTTGAGGTCATCCTTGGTATAGGCCTAGAATACCAATTGATCTTATTCCCATGTCTGCATCTCATCGAGTTTCTGAGTCAGCCGATTCATTTGCACAGCATATACATGAATTGCATGCCGAAATTAGAAAAAGAATTAATGCTAGCAATGAACAATACAAAATATCTGCGGATGCGCACAGGCGCTTCAAGGAATTCCAGGTTGGAGATTACGTCATGGTTCGGGTTAGGCCTGAGCGGTTCCCATTGGGAGCCGCAAAGAAACTTCAAGCCCATGGCGCTGAGCCTTTTAGAATTGTGGCAAGGAGCGGCCCTAATGCATATGTTCTCGAGTTTCCACCTGATATAGGGGTCAGCTCTACATTCAATGTGGAGGACCTGGTTCCAGCCCCACCCCCTCACAACCCCTTCCACGCAGCCCCGAGCCCACATTCCAGCCCCACCCTGCAACCCCTACCCTTCCCTTCCCCACACAAGCAACGCAGAGAGGAGATCGAAGGAATACTAGATGATATGGCGATATCCACCCATGATGGTGGAATTCAAAAGTACTTGGTCAAGTGGTTTGGAAAGCCGGACTCCGAGAACTCATGGGTAGCTGAAGACGAAGTTCGCCGTTTGAACCCCGACATACTCGAGCGCTATCACGACACCGCTTCATCAGTGATGAAGCCTTTTCGGCTCGGGAGAATTGACGGGGACGCCGACATTGTAGACATCGGATATGGACCTTTTCGCGTGTACCGACGTCGGAAGAAGAGGAATGGAAATTAAAACTAGGCGAGAGAGGACATTCTGGAAACCGCAAGCGGTTATAATCCTCGCTCGAGCGGGCCCTCGCTCGAGCGGCCACTTAAGCTTGCTCGAGCGGTTATAATCCTCGCTCGAACGGGCCCAGTGACAAATTTTTTTTTTATTTTTTATTTTTATAGTCTTTTATTATTTTAGAACTCTTTTAGTGCGAGTTTTATTTCGTTTAGGGTTTTCTTAGCCTATATAAAGGCCTTGTAAACACTCTATTAAGGAGATTGATTATGAATGAAAAGAGCTTTTGCTTATGTGTGCTTGAGATGAGCCTCTACGAAGAGTGAATCTTCTTCCCGAGAAGGGTTTGGTGCGAAGCCAAGGGTGTGAAGCCTACAATTCTATCTACCTCTTTTATCTTTGTTTGCGTGATTCTACAACCCTAAATCGACCATCTTCTTGTGAAATCCTAAACCCTAAACTTCTCTAAATCCTTGAATCGATCCGATTCAACAACCGTAGAGCCCAGTAGAGTTATTAAACCTCCGCACTTGATATTCAGAGAAAATCAGTGATCCCATCATTGAATCGTGAGCACCCTAATCTGGAAAGAAACCTAGAGTTCTATCTCTAGGATCGATCTGCGCTGCAACCTAACGGATTTAGCGCCTGGACTGAACCCTGCCTGAATTATACGTGATTCTCCCAAGGAATACTACGAGACCCTGAGGTATTCGTTATATTTTGCAAGTTTCATTGTTTAGTTTAATTCCCATTTAATTTCGGCAAAAATTCAATCATATCATTCACGTAGTTTAGGGTACCGTCCTGCGTCAATAGTGCTGGGTTGCCCTATTTGCTAACCCCAGGCGAACTGCAAACCAGTTCGGTTTGAACCGTTTGGGGTTTGGTTTGCCCTGATTCACTACACTAATGATGGGTGAACCGGGCATTTAACTTGAAATCTGTTTAGTCCTTTAATAACATTAATGCTAGTAATGACGAGTTTTTTACATTTCAGCTAAAACCCATCCTACCCTTGGCGAATCAGGTTTGATGGAGGGTGATGAACCACGAACCACAAACCCGAAGCTGAACCGTGCGAAGCAGCGAACCAAGTAACATTGGTCTAGTGTATTTTACAGTTGGTTGCCAAGCTATCCTCTTAGCCCGCTCTCTTCGATTTTTTTTATTTATTGCTTTCGAATCAAGGTAAGCGTGAGGCTGTGAGTTTCTAGACCTCAATATTGACGGGGCTGAAGGTTTTGGTAGGAAACCAATCCTTTTGTGTTATGATAGAGATGGGATATCAGGATATTAGATGCCCGACTATTTGAGAAGCCCAACAACAAGAACTATTCCACGTCAAAGTTTGGGGTGTACTATCTGGGTGGTAATGCTTATAAAACTTAGACAGAAATCAAAATGTAAATCAAAATCGAATGAAATTTAGAATTGCATTTTCGATCTTCAAGATGGTAATAATGATATTAACCCTCAAGATATTGAGGGTGTGATAGATGATGGATAATTGGGGATGATGAAATCTTCAGTTAAGGTGAGGGCATCAATGTCCGTGCAATTACTGTTGATCTTGGTCTTTGTCAATCTCCAAATATGGAGCGTTTTGCTTTCGATGGAGATGAGTAACCCTTGGGTCGGGGGAGACGATGACGTGCAATTGTAAAGACGGCTGATATTGATAGTACGTTGGTTGAAAAACAAATTGCCGTAAGCGACATAAGGAAGGCTTCTTTAAATTAGGTAGTAGTCTCTCTGTTTTAAGGGTATGAAAGTGACTAGTTGTTGAGTTGTACGAAGTAAATTTGGGATGAAATATGGTTTGATGGGACACATGTTCTGTCAATTGATTAAGGGACACATGTTGAATAAAAAACATACCTATCATGTCATTCAAAGCAGTCAATGCCTTCCAAGGAATGGCTAAAACTATTTTGAAAATTTACCTGGTAGCCACTAATTTCAAAAAGAGTTCGACTGCTGAAGATGTTTTCCGTCCCAAACTTCGAGACCACAGATCTTTAGATCACGTTCTTCAAATCACACAGCACGTGATGAAACCAAATGTCGTGTGTCCAAAAATGTGACCCATGAACCGAGTTGGATGGCTCTCAGGTCAAGTGCCAAATACTAATTCTTTCTGTTAATAGATGTCAAATGGTTAGTATAAGGTTACCTGAGACAAGGCTGGAAACTAGATTCTTTCCAGCCCTTGCTGTCACAATTGTGTTGTGAGCACCAGAGACACAGGGACCATGGTCGGACATAACATGATGCAAATCTGGCAAAACCAATTCGCTACAGTAAGTCACAAATTACGAAGGAAAGTCCTGCCTCCTAAGAGTAACAATAGTATGTGCTTTTCATATGGTCAGCTTCTTACAGACACTCTGCTTTCTCAGGAGAAAGGCTTAGGATATATATATATATATACTATAAATTTGCAACCAAAGCTCACTTATGATAACCCACCTCAATAAATTGTGTGCAGTAGTGGGGAAGACTACGTTTGAACCAAAGAGGGGAGATAACATCACCCACACCATAACCCTTTTCAATGATAGTAGACATGAGGACACCAGCATAACATGGTTCTTCACCTACATATAGAATGTGAGAAAGATTTAATGCAATTGTTTTAGTGCCACCAAAAATTTGAAAAGCACACAGAAAGTTAGAGAATGCCTCGAATCTAACCTCGCTTGTCAGAGATGGTGGAGATAACATGAGTTGGAGCTCGAACCATCCCACTTTTAATTGCGAATTTAAGATCCTCAGGGATGAGGGGAGGCGTAACTTCAGGAACCGGTGTAATCATCCCCTCTTCAGACTTGAAATGCACGTGTAAGAAAATGTGGAATATAAAATTTGAATCTCAAATATCCAATAATGGCCACAGGGTAAGCTTGCCAAAGCACAAAAAAGGAAAAACCATATGACGCAAAATTAGGTTATATCACAGAATACACATACAAGTTTCTCAAATGTCTCTTTAATTGCATCCTCAAATGCTTCATAAAAAGTGGGAACAACCGCTCCTGCTTCCCTTAATGCTTTTGCATGTGCGGATTCCAACTCACCACCACTTTTGGCACCTGGTTTGGAATTGTTTTTACACCATTAGGGAAATGATGACTCAGAGAAAAATAATTCCAGACATTTGTATAATACTCACAGTGTGGCCAAATTGCATTTCTGATTTAAAGAGCCGTGCACATGTTCCACTAACCCAAGCAACCGCTGGTTTATTGATCTTTCCCTTTTTTAGGGCTTCAACCAGGGAGTATTCATCTTGCCCACCAAGTTCTCCAAGTACAACAATCATTTTTACCTGATTAAGGACAGACAATTAGACTAGTTCTGAAGAAGGGTCAGATGTTAGGAAATCTGATTATTGATTTCTGTTCTTATTATAGGGCAGTAATGAATTATGAAGTAGAATTCCGATCATTTTTTGACGGTCTCTTACTGGCCAAAATTTGCGTAAATATATCATGATTGAATTCATTTCAAAACTCCTTGATGATGTTGTGAGGGGTGGCAGTTATCCATGGACTACTGAAATAGGAATTTGGAAGGTTAAAGCAATTTTAATTTTCAATGACAGTATTTGTGTAGAAACCCCATATATTTGACCTGTGAAATGAAGAGCAAAAATTTTGATTATATTTTTTTTCTAAAACCATAGGGGATGTGATCAACCCTTAGAGGACAGTATACATCGCGATCATGTTCTACGTAGCACATGATCTGGCATTGACATGCAGCGTGAAAGCTCTGCACACCTACCCACCTTTACTTTTACCTATATATATATTGATGTGTATATGGAAAAGATTATATGCTCCGTAGGAGCAGGCATATGCCTGCTCTGGATCTCCAAAATAGCAACATGTAGGGCCAAAAAGATTGTTAAGGTGCCATGTGGAACAAGGGGGATGCGATCCTGTGAATAGATCATGTTAAAAAAAACCCTTCAGAAACAGATCTCAAGTGTCTGTTTTCAGCATCTAAAAATAGATGGTGACAATAAACTTGGTTGAACCGTCCATTTTCCGATGCACAATATTAGACGGTGGAGATCCGATGTGGCACCTGTCCCATGTTTTGGGTGCCACATGGACCAATATGGACAGTCTTTTGGAGCCCGGAGCAGGCATATGCCAGAGAAACAAACCGGGACTTATATATATAAGTAAATATTTAACATTTGGCAGCAGAAAATGGCTGTTTGAGTACATAATGTTTTATCCTTAGCTTGCACTTTTGTTGGTCAGGGTTTACCATTCTTGAATTGCATACATTTAGCTAACAAGGTATATTTTAGCATGTTCATGAAATTATGTAAATAGCTTCATTTTCAAGGATGACAAAATTAGAAATGTAGCCCAAAGATGTTTCAAAGGAACTCACACAGGAGTACATAAATCATTTTTTACCTGCGGGATGTTGTTAAATCGGAGGACATGATCTGAAAGAGTTGAGCCTGGGAAAACGTCTCCCCCTATTGCTATGCCTGCAAAAGTTCAGACTGCAGCCTAAGTATCTAAAAGCCAAAATCTACATAATGTACAGTGTGTATATATATATATATATATATATATATATATATATATATATATATATATATATATATATATATATATATATATATATATATATAAACCTTAACCATAGATACGAACATACCTTCATATAGTCCATCTGTTACACGTGCGATTGTGTTGTAGAGTTCATTTGACATGGCCCCCCTGTGATCGTAAAATAAAAAATTCAGACAAATACTTCTGAAGAGAAAGCTAAAGACGGCTTCTGGCATCATATTACAAGAAAAATCAAAAGGAAATGATAAGCTCAAAGGCTTACGCCAAATAGATGGAAGTAAGAAAAATGGGGCCTTGTGTTTTCAGCCACATTCGGTAGATTATATAATGGTTGATCAATAATCTGGTTTTGCATTTTCCCATAAACCACTATATTTTCTTGGAAAGGAAGAATAGTGGCTGCACTGCCAGTGATGGGCAATGAAGAAGAGAATAGGTGCTAATAAAATTGTCCTTGAAGCAAGCAAGATGAACAAAGGCTCAGTAAGTATTACAATAACAAATAAATGCTACATAATGCTAACTAGCTTACACAAAGCATAAATTCAGTATAAAATTAAAAAATCATTGTATGTGCTAACAAAAAAGCCCAATAAGTATTATAAAGGCCTGACATTGAATATAGATGCTACATCAGGAAAACAGTTGGTCTAGGTTTCCTAATTCCTTTCTCTCCTTGTTGATGGTTTTATATTTTCATCTTATCACGCCTCTTTTATCAATGCCGTAAAATTTTGACAAGAAAAAAAAATTGAGAACAGAAAAACTACTAAACTACTTCCCATTTTGTCATACTTTTTTCCGTTTCCCTGCTAAAATGTTTTTTGGCATTGTCCAAAAATATTTTTACAACATGAGGCAACATGCAAGTCAGTACTGAGGGCAAGAAAAACTTGAAATGGTGTTTGACCGATTCATGAGTTGAGGATAAATTTTTAAACTTAAAGGAATTTGGTATTTACATAACAAATGTTCCTCCAAATTTATATTACATTCTAAGTATCACGGAAAGACTCAGCTTAAAGTTGTATCCAATTTTAAGGAGTGAAACTTCCGAGTTTAAGAGAAGGCGGTGAAAAAAAAAATTCCTTAATGGCAACAATTCATTATTTCAATATAAAAATATATCTCTCAAAGCATTAATTAAAAAAGGTAGCAGCTTACAAAGAGTTGAATCTAAAATCCTACTTAGATGTAGTAAGATTAGAATATAATTCTGTAAGCTCAAGTCTATTTGACTGCAGAGAAACCAAAACAAGGCTTAAAAAGAACATACAAATTTGGACACAAAACCAACAGATCCGGGCCGGTAAAGCTTGCATTGAATTATATTGTCAATTGTTCCTGCAGTGTCACCAATTTTAAATGCTCCGGCTTGAATCATGGATCAAAAAATCGGATTTTCGATTCGTATCATCCAAACCTCGAGGACGATACATATTGCGTATCGTCCGATACGTTCAATGTATCGGCGATGCATTGAATGTATCGTCCTGGTACATTTAAAAAAAAAAAAAAAAAAAACCTTAAAATTTTGGGACAAACGATAAATTGACCGATAATTTGGACGATATGGGCAATACGGATGATAATTTGACTGTTTCTAAGGGGCCAGAGAAAAACCCTAAAATTCTAGGGCAAATAATAAATTGACCGATAATTTGGATGATATGAACGATACGGACGATACAAACGATAATTTGACTGTTTTTTAGGGGCTCCGAGAAAAACCCATTTTACCGTATCGTCTAGGTCCAAAACCGATACGTATTGGTAGCAGACGATATTTTGATCCATGGCTTGAATGCCTCCAACAGTAGCAGGGCCAATGACAACCTGCAGTTCATTATAAAGATCGACTTTCCAAACAATGTGAGACTCTGAGTTCCTGGACCTTGATATTGATGGGGCTGGAGGTTTTGGTGGGAAACCAATCCTTTTGTGTTATGATTGAGATGGGATATCAGGATATGAGATGTCCGACTATCTGAGAAGCCCGACAACAAGAACTATTCCATGTCAAAGTCTGGGGCATACTATTGTTGGGTGGTAATGCTTATAAAACCTAGACAGAAATCAAAATGTAAACCAGAATCAAATGAAATTTAGAATTGCATTTTCGATCTTCAAGATGGTAATAATGATATTAACCCTCAGGATACTGAGGGTGTGATAGATGTTAGATAATTGAGGATGATGAAATCTTCAGTTCAGGTGAGGGAATCAATGTCCGTGCAATTGATGCTGATCTTGGTCTTTATCAGTCTCCTAATATGGCTATTAGCGTTTTGCTTTTGATGGAGATGAGTAACCCTTGGTCCTGGGGAGACAATGACGTGCAATTGTAAGGACAGCTGGTATTGATAGTACGTTGGCAGAAAAACAAATTGCAGTAAGCGACGTAAGGAAGGCTTCTTTAAATTGGGTAGTAGTCTCTCTGTTCTATGGGTATGAGAGTGACTAATTGTTGAGTTGTACGAAGCAAATTAGGGATGAAATATGGCTTGATGGGACACATGTTCTGTCAATTGATTAAGGGGCACCGAGGAGGTTAAAAAGATCAAAAAGGGCCCTAGTTATTGTACCTATCATGTGTAATTCTGACTTTCATAAAGGTCTGCCATAATATAATTTAAGCTTCTTTTATGTGATTGAAAGCCAAATAGGGTTATCAATGCTCTTGATTTATATTCAAATGACTCTTCTCTTGATTGTTTTAAAATAATTGGTCATTCTCATACCCCTTAAACTGGAGAGACTTGAGTCAAAAGACTTCGAGAGAAGGTAAAGAATTGGTAGGGAAGTTGGAATCCCACAAGTAGTGCTGAATACAGTTTGGTCTTGAAGCTAAATAATCTGAAAATAAAAAATAAAAAAGTGGATTTGGGAATTGTTTGGGCGAGTATTGACTAGAAAACAAGAATTCCTTAATGAGATTTGATTGAACTGAACGATGAATTGGAGAGTCTTGATGTGTCTGAGTTCGAGAGAAGATCAACCCTTTAATGAGATTTTAGGCACACTGCTCACAAGGAGACTAGTTGGCTTGAAAATTGAGGAACCATTGGCTTAAAGAGGGTGACCAAAATACAAGTTTTTTCCCTGTTATAGTTGATGTTAGAAGGAGGAATGACATTCGTCATTTGAGTTTTGAAGGGTCCGCATAGAGGACAAATATGAGTTAAGTGGCAAGATTGTTAACTATTATCAGCACCTTTATTTAGCTGAGGGATGGAGAACACCACGTCTTGATGGTTTGAACTTCAATCTTTGAAAAGAAATTTGAAATGGAGGAGGTACGCAACATTATTTTTTATACGAGTGAGGATAGGGCCTCAAGTTTAAAAGGTTTCACGCTTTCTTTTTCATCCATTTATGGGACCTAATTAGTGAAGAATTGATTGTTGGTTTTGCTAAGTTCTATATTAAGGTGCGAATTGCTATATATCAAAGTTCGACTTTGTTGGCTTGAAGGATGACACTACTGAACTCATGAACTTTAGGCCTATAGTCTATTTGGAAGGGTGTCTTCTAGTGGTGGTGCTGGCCTGTAGACCTCGTTGGAGCTAAGTCGGGCCTTAAGCAGAGCCTAGGCAGTGAGGCTTAGTAATATTGTAATTATTTTTTACTCAATATAATATTCTATAAAGGATTTATAATAAATGATAAATAAGTCAAAACAACAAATAGTGATAGAAATGTGGTTATTTACTCATTAAGTATCAATCATCACGTAAAATTGCACGTTATAGGTATAAAATAACAACTCACAAGTCACAACTAACCAAAGAACAATTAGCCAAGTAAATAGACAAAATAATAACTAAATTATTTGTTTAAAAAACATAATAGTTTTACTGTTTTTGGATTTTAAAGGCATCTATTGGTCAATAATGTCTAAATCTAAAGTTAATTTGATACAGTTGAAATAAATTTAGGATATTTTTTTTTCAAGATAGTGACTTGATCTAATCTCGTTCTGGTCTAGTCTTTAAAAGATTGAAAGAATTGGGTTCTAAAGAGATTGGGCCTTAACTCATGTGCTAATGTGCATACAGTTTGAGGTTAGGGGGCTTAATCGCAACCCAAAGCTATGATTTCTTTGAAAAAAAAAAACTTGAATCATTTGTAAAGCTTGGTTGCAGTGTTTATCATCTCACTCAATACCTTGTAGTGGAACTTAGCAGGCCCACATAGATGCCCTCTAGAAGTCTAGCATCTCTCCTTATGACACGTAAGGCGGGTAAAGCATAAGTGGGCAATGCTAGGCAGTCATCCTCCCTAAGCGGGGCCTAGACGCAACTTTTAACAACAGAGGTTTAAAGTTGTCATGAATGGAATTATATCCTCTTTCCACAAGGGGCCTTTGTGGAAGGGGTATTGATTGCCCATAAATGTATTGGCTCACATCACAAAGCAAATATTCTATATTGTCTGTAAGGTTGACATAGAAAAGGTGTACTAAATAGTTGATTGGAGTTTCCTAGAGTACATGTCGGGGAGAATGCTCTTTGGGAAGCGAGGTGGTTGGTGATTGAATGAGTGCTATTCATCACCATTGTTCTCGATTTTGACAAATGTTAAATATATCGAATCCTTTAAAAGCTTTTGTTGTTTTAAAAGAGGATACCCTTATCGCCTTTCTTATTCGATATGGTTGCAGAAACTTAAGCATATAACTAGACCGCACATGTTAGTTGAGGCTGATTCATGGTTTTTGGGTGGAAAGGATGAGATTTTAGTCTCATATCATCAATATGCTGATGACTCACTAATGCCGTCTATAGAGAAACTTGATAATGTAAACGGGTGCTATGCTACAAATTTACCATGAAGTGGTCTTCGGTCAAAGCATCAACAGTTTGATCTTGGGCATCAAATTGGGAGATGGACCTTTGAGGGCCATCACATATGCTTTTGGATGTAATTGGGGGAAATTGCCATCTACGTCTTTAGGTCCTCCCTTATGTGTCGGGAACCCTCAAAAGGTAATTGGTTATTGATGAGTTGACAACAAGACTATAAGACGGGGTTCAATCGTGCATATTATTTGTTGGATGATGTGGTGCTAAATGGTCAAACAAGGAAACACGTAATTATAAGTACATACTTTGGAGAAAATACCTTAAAATTAAGGCATTTAAACATTAGTAGAATAAAGACGGGATATATGGAGTGAAAGTTTAGCAAACATGAGATCGTGGAGGATGATTTGATCAAAATAAGAAGAGGACCTTCTCTTTTATTTATTTATTTATTATTATTATTATTATTGTTATCATTATTTTATATATATATATAATTTTTTTGGGGAGGGGGGGTCGTTTTGTTTCTTTTGTTTGTGTTTGTTGGGTTCTGGCTATCGTCAGTGGTTCTTAGCCTCTCATTAAAGCGTTGATTATAGTTTCTCTTCTATTTCTTTCTTTTTTAATATATTTACCTTGCCTGTGAAAAATAATAAATGATCAAAATAAAAAAATGTGAGTGCCACAACGTCCTAAATTTAGGTATTCAAGATCTAACTATATACTGCGATGTTGGGCGGAGGATTTGAGGAGGATATTTCAAATAGGAACAATGCAGGGTGGATAAAGTGGTGACAAGGTGAGTGGCATGTTGTATGATCATTAAGTCCTAGTTCGATTGGGAAAGGCCATTACTCTATACTGGTTCCGTACGTATAAACGCGATGAGAAGGGTCATTGCTTGGTGCGATGGTAAAAGGCTTGGTCTGTCAAGCACAAAAAAGCGGGTTTGAGTCTGGAGCCATTTGTATAAAGTGACAGTCAAACGTTACCACTATTTGGTGCATTAGTGTTGGACTATAAAAAAGTGACAATTACAAAGTACATGTGGTTGAGGTGCATATGCTAAGGTGGATACATGAATTAACTATACATCTATACAAGACAATATTAGGAAAGATTTCATAAGAGGAAGTTTAGGGGTAACCACATTAACCGAAAATTAAGGAATCTTGTTTGAGATGGTTTGGGCATATCCATAAAAACCTAAAACAACTCTTGTACAAAGAACTATATGAGCACAAGGAAGTAGAAGCTGAGGAAGACTAGAAAGACTTAAGAGGGAAGTAGTGAGAAATATCGTGAAGGATTGTAAGGTAACAAAGTTTAGCCTTGAATAGAAGTGAGTGGAGCATTAGGACTTGCAAAGCTAACCTCAAATAGATGGGAGAAGTCGATGATGATGATGATGATGTTTAATGTGCTTTTTCCACAAGTATAAAATAACTTTACTATGAAATGTTGACTAGTCTATCTGGGTATATCTCAAGATTAAAGATGCTTGAAGTATAATGTTCTAAACTTCTCCTTTAAGGATTTGGTTTTTTTTACATAACTTCATTCTGTCCAAGATTTTCTTAGAGAAGCTACGTATTAGTTGGTCATCAAAGCTTTGCCTAATTATAGTTGATAAATAAGACCCTTACTCAAAACAAAGTTCCCATTGCCAAGAAGCACTACAACTATAGAGTTGGATGTAGAGGTTAAATTTTGGACATCCGAATTTGAATTGTTAACTGGTTCGGGAGGGCTGGGTTTCTATCTTCTAAGATTTAAAAAAAAAGAAGTAAAAATTTAACACCCCATTATCCCCTTCTCTATATATGTTGAATAATTTAGTGCTATGATACATGTACAAGGATTTAGTATAAGGGGAAGACCAATAGTCATGGATGGGAGTAGTGAGAAGTGATATGAATTTGCAGAATGATGGAGAGTTTAACCCAAAACAGAAATGAGTGGGGAAATAAGAATTGAAAGCCAACTCTAGGGACAAGGCGATGATGATATGAAGTCCATCTTGTATGCTTATGGTCCTTCTATCAAACTACAACTTTTTTATTTTATTTTTATCAAATAACCAAATTGGTAAAAATTGATAATGCAAAATCTAATTATAATCTTTATTAACTGAGCGAACAGTTTGAACTGTGATTTACCGAAATTACATTTTATAAATTCTGAAATTCTCAAAATTATAAAATCGCAATTTTCAATAGATGACGTGCAAACTGGCCTTTAGATATTCTAATTAGTCATCGATCTTTCATGCAAACTGTTTTTTATGTCCATTTTCACATCTTTCAGAACCTCTTTCTATTCCCAAATGACATAGAAATATAGAATCCATAAGGTTTATATATATATATATATATATATATAAAATCGGTAAGAAGAGATTCAATTGAAAGAAAAAGAAAGCGTGTAGGATCCAACCCCTCTTTCTTTTTTCCTTTATGGGATCCATAAGATGAACTTCGCAATCCGCAAACTTGATTTTAAAATTGAAGAATCTTCCAGTTTTTTCAATTGTATTGTCCAGAACTAGTCCAGAGGGGTTGGATAGTTTGTAGAATGAGGAATACTTTTTGGAATTAATCTTGTTATTTTTTATAACCTGGGTGTCTGGGCCTCTTAGAGCACCCGACTAATCCAAGGGGCATGTGCGCACTCGAAGTTAGCACGTGTCAGGTCAGCACGAGATATTAAACCCTAGGGCAAAGTAGGGCTTCGAACTTAGGTCTAAAAACCCTCTTCATTTCGTTGTTGTACTTTGGTTGAGTCGCCATAGAGCATATACTGCATGGTTGTGATTTCTTTGCCATGCCTTCTTCAGTTACATTTTTTTTTGTATTTGGCATTTCATTATATGTAGTTTTTTTTAGGATAATTCTTAATTATTAGACATTAATGTAACACCCTGAACTGCCCTAACATGTTTTAAATGTCTAAATATGTGAACAATATTGTACATGTAAATTTAATTTTTAGGGTCAACCTAGTTGACTATGACCTGAGGCCAAAGAACCATTGATACCAAAATACCCAAAGAATTACCTCATTACGAACCGGGTGTGATAAGTGCGGTAAATAAGCTGAGACCCAACGACCGAGTCTCTCCAAATATATCCTTAAGCTTGGACGACTCCCAAATAGGCTCAACTCAAATTTTTATTGATGTTTGATTTCAGTGGGCCAAGCCAGTCTATTGGGCCGTATGAGGTTAAAAGAAGCTTAGGTGAGTTTGGGCCTAATTACGTCTATGTGGATCTGTTTTTTTTTTTGGTTGGGTCCACATTAAATTGGGCTAGGATGGGTCAAAGTCCATTTGGGCGTATCTCCTAAGAAATCCAGACCGTCCAAGGAATGTGTGTGGTGAACTTCACCAAGAACAAGGTGCCTTGATATTTGGAACTCTATCCCCAGCCATCCAAAGGAGCTAAGCTTAAGATATTGCCAAACCTAGACCTACAGCATAGTTACCTTACTTTAAAAATATACAAATATATATATATATATATATATATATGTGTGTGTGTGTGTGTGTGTGTGCGCGCGCGCGCATAAGGTTAGTTAAGGCAAAGGACCAAGGAGTATGCTTCCTAGTACCCATTGAATGACCACCCAAGACCAATTGCAAGCTGAAAAGGAGTGGACGATTCATATGGTTGGGATGGCTCTTTGTCGTGGTTGGAGTGTGAAGGAATACGACTTGAGATAGGGACGTAAACTCTAGCAAGTGTAGATGTTGACCAGCTGAGAAAAGCTGAAAAGTTTTGGGCTTGGATGGTACCATTGTAGGGAAATTGGCCATGAACCGATCCCCAAAGCAGCTCCAACCTGTCGTTTGAAGAAAAATGAGACAAGAAGGTGGCTACTTCAGCTTTGTTGGTACGAAATGGGGAGGAAGAAGGGCTACACAGCACCCAATTCATGGTTATGTGCACCAGATTTCAGGGGAAGGGCTATAAATAAAACCCCCAATGCCCACAAGCCCTCACCCTCTTCTCACCTCTTCATTTAGTTGGAGCAAGGGGGACTGGCGATTTGGAGCTCTTCTTCATCTTCCAAGCCAGCAAGTGCGTGGAAGAAGAAGCCCTCGAAGCGCTAGATGTCGCGGAGATTCCGAGAAAAACAGAGGTAGATACGACTAACTCTACTAAAAATCTCACATACATGTCTATAATCTGTTGGAAATATTGCAAAAAAAAAAAAAAAAAAAAAAAGTCTCCCATACATGCTCACAACCTGTTTGAAATATGGCCGAAAAGAGAAATCTCACAGCTTCCTCTTAGTATTATGCAGCCACCTGAGCTTAAAATTGAAGCCAACCCTGAAATTTCAGCATTTCCTTAGGTATTATGTGTCCCTGAAGCTGTACCACTTGAGAGCTTGTAACTTATCAATATTTGCAATTACCTTAATGAATTTTTGGGTAATAATGGTACATGTTCTTTGACAAATTGTTGTCTTTTTTTTTATAGTATATAGGTATACCAATATTTTATTGATCTCTGAGTTTTATATTTAGTAAGGTTATTTGCTTTTACAGAACACAAATTATGATCTATCATATTTATTTGCACTATGATACAACCAATGTGATGTGATGTGCCACTATCATAACCCAATTATGTGAGTGGTCACGTTTGGTAACGTGGAAAACATCCATTGAGAAAACTCCATCCAGCCCTCCCTCCCGATTTATTTAAATGAATAGTGATTTTTTTTTTGGAGTTTTGTATTAGCTGAGGTCTCAGTCAATTTGAAACACGAAGGATTGTTCCTACTTATTTGTGACTGAGGTTACCGATTTCTCTGTATTTTTTGGGTCATGTGAAACCCAAATATGCATAAATTGTGCTTTCGTTATGCTTCAGGTTGCTGATTTTTCACTAAGCCCCTCATGATTTTCGTTTCTCTTAGGTAAATGATTACCCGTGATGCATTTGTGAGTTTGTGTGGGTGTTATTAGATGATGCAACTCATTGGGACATTATGTGCATATAAATTGTGTTCTTATTACACGTTAAGGTAGTTTAGACAGTAGTTATATATGTTATTTATATACATGCTTTGGCTGCTAAATTTTATACTGCAAAATTAAATACTGCTCGTGCAGGACATGATCATATTATTTTTCCTCATACTCTTTATATTATAACTACATATTGAAATATAACCTTAAAGCCTGGTGTGATAAATTTAATAAATTTTTATTACCTGTCATAGCAGCCACTTAAAAATTTATTAAACTATTAGAGCTAAGATCTAGTAATAGCAAGTAAATTTGATCATAAAGATGCCATCTATTTACGTTTCAAAGTTTCGCATGCCCCTTCGTAGCTCTTCTTTGGCTCAAGTTTTATTGCACTTCGTAACTGAATTATTAATTGTGGAGCTTACTATATATACCTGTCATAGCAGCCCACAAAAAACTGAATTAAAAACCAGCTGAGTCCTTTAAGTGCGCTATGCAGTCCAACAAAACCTGAATTTAAGCTTGAAACCAGCCGAGTCATTTAGGTTCTGTGCAGCCAAAACAGAATTTAAACTTGAAACCAGCTGAGTCATAGCCCACAAAACTGAATTTAAACATGAAATCCCAGCAGCCCCTCTTAGGTAATGTACATCCAACTAAAACAGAAATTAAGCATGAGTCTCAGCAGTTTCATTTAGGTAATGTGCAGCCAACTAAAACAAAAATTAAGACTAAATCTCACCAGTTTTCTTTAGGTAATATGCGGCCACCTAAAATGTACATCCAACTAAAACAGAAATTAAGCATGAGTCTCAGCAGTTTCATTTAGGTAATGTGCAGCCAACTAAAACAGAAATTAAGTCTAAATCCCACCAGTTTTCTTTAGGTAATATGCGGCCACCTAAAATGGAAGTCGAACCTGAATTCCAGCAGTTTTCCCTAGGTAGGGTACTGCGCTCCTAAAACTGAATTTGAATCTGAAAACCAGTCATCTACTTTAGGTACTATGCAGCCCAAATAAAATTGGATTTGGACCTGAAAACCCAACAGTTCTTTAGGTACTATGCAGCCCAAATAAACCCGAATTTGAATCGGAAAATCCAGTTGTTTCTTTATTCAATATGCAGCCACCTAAAACCTTAGTTTGAATCTGAATTGCAGCCGTTTCTTTGGGCAATGTCCAGCCACCTAAAACCTGAGTTTGAATCTGAATTGCAGCTGTTTCTTTAGGCAATATGTAGCCACTTAAACCCGAATTTGAACTTGAAACCCAGCAGTCCTTTAGGGTATTAAACAGCCTAACTAAACCTGAAATTTAACCCGAAACCCAGCAGTTCTTTGGGTGCTATGCAGCCCAACAAAACCCGAATTTGAACTTGAAAACCAGTAGTCTTCGTAGGCACTATACAGCCCGACTAAACCTTAAATCAGATCCAAATTCCAGCAGTCCTCTTAGGTAATATACAACCCAACTAAACCTGAGATTGAATGCGAAACTCAGCAGTCCTCTTAGGTAATATGCAGCCCCACTGAACCTGAAACTAAACTTGAAACTCAGCCATTTCTTTAGGTAATCTGCAGCCAAGTTAAATCTGAAATCAGCTGTACTCTTTAAGAACCATACATTACCTACAGCATGTTTATATAGTTTTATCCTCAGTTTCTTTTTGTTTCATATAACGATTTTAGAACCCAAGCAAATATATTATCCAACTAGTTTATTACTTAACTATGCCAATCTCATTATTATTTGATTTGAAAAATATATTCTCTAGCCAGTTCATTGGTTGAAAACCTTTATCAGGTTAGGTTAATAAATATTGACCTTTGGGTGAATATATGAATGCACATTTGGATTTTTGCCCAAGCCAGCAAAGAGTGATCAATTTTTATGGCTGATCTTGAAGAAATTGGGAATGCTATTTTGAGATCTTGAATAAAATCCCCGATATAGACTTGGATAAAGTACATATATTTAGATAAAACTTCTGAGCGATAAATTATTTAAAGAACTCACCCTAGAGACTCTTAGTAAATTGTAGATAAGTGAAAGAAGATACCATTTGTGGCTTTTTTGTTGAACTATTTGAGATGTACCGTGCACCGCCAAATAGCGGCCCAGTTGGGATTGTCTAGGATGGGCTTTTGCAATACAGTAATGGTCCTAAAGGACATAAGGGGTCTAACGACCATTCGGGTGAGAAGTGCTCACGCCTCTACTTCTGTGTTGGTAGAAGTACCTCCTTGGGATACTAAAGACATAGTATTCGTTTGAGACCATGGTCAATGCATGGTATCAACATTAAAATAAAATATGTAAGAAAATTTAGGTAACCATGACATGATTTTATGGTTGGGCGTACGAAAACTCTTCAAATCATTAAAACAATATGTAACCTTTGTATAATAGTTGAATTTATTTCATTGACCTTTGTCGGTATGAATCATTTTGTTTTCTTTTACTCTTTTTCCATTAAATGACTGACATGCCCGCTAAGAAGGATGTTTTCACATATGTTTAAGAATGTGGATATTTTTGCAAATTATGATATATATGTTATAGGCTTTTGGTAGAATTTGTTATTTTATTTACTAGGCTTCATAGCTCATTCTATTAATAAACTCCATAGAGTCTTAGCAGCCAGCACAGTAAACAATAGTGGCGTGAAACCAATAATAGTCCCTCTCTCGGGCATCTAACGACAATTTTGCTCTTTTTGCTAAAGAATTGGGTGGAGGCATGACTGGATGTTAAACATGTTTCTTTTTTGTTATAGGTTTCTTTTTTGTTTTTTAGGAATCTTTTGGTTGGGCATGTAATCTAAATTTCCTGAAAAAGTCCAATATGGCCCAGAAGGATCTTAGTCTTTTTGGGAGTCTAGTAGTGACTCTAATCTCGGGGTGAACTTTTTGAGAGCTTGTCCTGAAAATTTATGGTAAGAAAAATCTTGTCTTTTTATATGTGCTATGTATTCAGGAGGAATATTAGACTTCGCACTTTTTTCGAATGCGTCACTACCTTTATGTGCACGGTAGAAACATGAAGTTCATAAAAGATATCCTAAGGTTATTGTAATTTTGAATTATTTATTAGGTTCAGTTAATGACCGCCCGAGTAACAGAGTATTGCACATATGCAGGTGCCGAGACGAGGGGGGGCGTCACAATTAAAATGCATTCATTTTCCATCAGATTATCCTCAAACTGTCTTTTTCCTTTGCTAGTACAACTCAAGTTGCATTCCAATGGGACTTCAAACGTTATCTGCTGGCAGGGCGGTGAATGTGTTCTCAGAGATCTATGTACTTCTGCACCATTTATATTTACTTAAGTTGGCTATTTGACGGAAAACTACCCAACCATTAGTATGCCTGTTGTGCTTTTATTTATTGGGATTTGTTTTCAATGGTCTATCTATTTGGTGTTTGGCGACTCTTCTTCGTAGTCTTTCTATTTGATTTTGACAGGTTTAATGAAAGAGAAAAATATATATTAATTCATTTCAAGGTTTCATTAAAATTATAGTGATTTATAACAAGAAATTGCATCAGGCGTCAATCTTCTTAGCTCACATTTTTCCAGACTGTCGGATAGAAAGCTCTTATGTCTCTTAAAGTGTTTTGACTTCTCAGTATGTTGTATGACTAGTGTTTAAAAACTTGAACTCAACTGGGACTCAGCCAGTCCCAGCCTGGCTGAGTTCATTTGATCTAGTTAATAATATGCTTAGCTTAGTTAAACCAGTTAATGGGGAAGTTTCAAAAATTCTAGAAGATATCTACCTTGATCAAATAAGAAAAAATGCTACAAATGTATATCTCAACATATTATCATGCTTTATTGATGTCGTCATAAGTTTGGAAGTAAAGTACGATGAAAAAGGAAGAAAATGACCAAGAAACAAATGGAGAAGAAGAACAAAATAAGGAAAAGTTAATGAAAAAGCTTCAAGAAAGAAATTGAACAGGAGAAAAAATTAGGAAAAAAAATGAGATAAAAGAAGAGAGGAGAAAAATAAATGAGTCAAGGAATAAGAAGAGAGATCAAAATGAGAAGAAAGAATTGAACAACAGGAGGTAGGTAGAGTTGGCAAACCATAATCAAAGAGGTAAAAACATTGAAAAATTCAAAAAAAGTTTTTTAGCATTAGCATGCGGCTGCTTTGCTGAAAATATTTAGATACTATTTAGGGTCTTCACAGTGCTACCCCGATTGGCTAGGGGTAGGATGAGTTTTACAAGTATTTATTAATCTGATAATATAAATTTGTACTTTTGAATATACTTGATTAACTGTAAAATTAAAAAACTATAAATCTTAGGTTCATATCCCTCGTTATGCTTTTGGCATGTTATTTTAGAACAAAATAATTAGCATTAATCTGTCAATTTGCTTGTCATGTCGGATCGTATGAATTGGTTCGTTCTACCCAATTCGCAATTCACGATTCACTAAGTAAATGAGTGAATTAAGTCATACGGAAGGTAATCCAATTTTAAAATGTAGCTCCCCTAATGCCATCATCTTGGCATGTTGGTACTTAGTGGACTGCATTAGAGATTTAGGGTGTTAGTTGCCTTGGTCTAAGCCTTCTTTTACTTCATTATTTTCCTAAGGTAAATAATGCTATTACTATTATAAAGGATAAAGGTAGCCTGGTATTAAGGACAAAGTAACTTATTTGGCCTGATATTAATTTGCAGTCACATGACACTCAATTATATAATTAGGTGCCATCTAGAGGAGCGGCTTGATAACCTTAATATTGTGTAAAATATAGTGATAAAAAACACTTTATGGTCAATGGTGTCAACCGTGTGTTGAATGAATAGTGAAACCAAATATGATTATACTGTTCATTTTTTGTGCGATTGCTCATTTTGATCATAATAATTATGATCAATAAATGACTAGAATCCTCTAATAGATGTGAATTTTTGGCTGACATATCAATGGACTACTTGGATTACTCAAACACAAGACCACATGGCTTGAAAGTGGTTGATTGCGGTGCAATCTTTTTAAAGGCAATAATGATGGTTGACCTCTATAACTACAATTTGATCATGAGCCCAGCAGTCCTTTCAAATGGATTGCTAGATAGCATAAAATCGAAGGTCTGGGCAAACAACAATGTGTGGTGTGAGATCTTTCTTTTTGTGCTACAAAAAGGATTATCGTGTAGTAACTTGTCACCAGTAGAATAACTGAAGGGATGCGAATCTTCTTAGAGAAAGTTACCTTGTCCGCTCCTCAATTCACTTCTTTTATTATCAAGTGCTGTATTATGGATTAATCACTCAATTTTCTTTGGATAAATTGAGGAATTTCTTACAACTACCATCTGTCGATGACATGAATTAGACCTTTTGTAGCATGCAGTTCGATTGAAGCCATAATTTCATGGAATCTTGTGATTAGTCTTTTCTATCAATGATGTCAATATTTCATATAGCAAGCCCAAACCTCTGTCTGCTACCATGTGTAATGATACCATGGAGTCTTATCTTAATAAATAACAACAGTGAAGAGAGAAAATATAACTGATGGAGGTGGCCGAGCCTTCTAGTTGATCAAATTCATGGTAATCACTCTCCCAAGGAGGCCTAAAGCCAATTACTAATTTTGATTCACCTTCTCCACATTAATATTCCCCCTACTATTAAAGAGTTGGGGTGCAGTAGCAAGTGTTGTCCGCCTAAAGCGATAGGTTATAGGTTGAGTCTTGAAATCATCCTCTTCGAATGGGGGTAAGGCTGCCTACCATCTACCTCTCCTAGACCTGCGGGAGACTTGTGCACTTGGTATTACGTTTATTAGGAAACTAAGATTCCAGGCAACACATCTTGGAAATTTATATAACTAACTTGCTTTTAACAGTGTGTGCCTTTATTTTCAATCCAAGATTCTTGCTTCTCAAGCTGAGTTTCACTTGCTTAAATTATTGGCTTCTTTGAGTCAAACAATGTAGATCATTTAAAACTCCAGTCATCCCCATAGTGGATCTCGTGGTTGCAGACCTCCCATCAAACGGTGAAATTTTGATTCCACATGGCACACATCTGGAAATGTAAATCCCAAAACCATGTTGACGCATGCAATGATCCTGTTCTCTTTTGGGATGCGTGTCATGTAGAACCAAAATCCGTCTGTCTAATGGTAGGCCCAAGGTATCAAGATCTATTGTGTGGAAGATTGGGGTGAAAAAATCTCCATCATCTGATTTAAAGAAGTATATAATTTAACCATGTGAAACTTGGACTGAGAAGGAAGAATTTTGGGCTGTAAATAAAGGAACCTTTAAAAATAACCAAGAGTGAAATTGATGGTGTATTTAAGGAGCATGGTGCACGGTACATATGTCATGCTCGAGCAACATGGTGCTCATGACGCGTGTAACAAGTAGATAGTGAGAGAAAAGCCCCAAGATTGGTTGGTTGTTGGCCTCAATTACCTGAAGGGATGGCAGTTTTGGATACCCAGAGGTGTCTCATGAGCAGCCAAATGGGGTTAAAAGAAACCACAATAACCAAAACTGTTACCTGCTAATTTGGATCATGATCAAAAGGTGCTTAGCACTCTGCGCTCATCTAAGATTATTTCATGCTCTGAATCCATATAACCCATTATAGGCCAGAGCTTGGTGCGATGGCAAGTGCTGTCACTCAAATCAATAGGTCAAGGGTTTGAGTCCGGGAATCAGCCTCTCCAAAATGGGGGTAAGGCTACCTACCCATCTCTCTCTCCCAAATCCTGCTGAAATCGGGAGCCTTGTGCTCCTTTTTAATCCATATAACCTCATCAATGACTGAAGTTTTTAATTCTTAAATTTAATTAAGAAGTAAACCTCGGCTCCTGCAATATCTGCCATTGATGATATAATGCATATATATAAGGAGCTCTAAATGATATATCAAGGTGACAGCAATTCAAAATTAGTTTATTCAACTTCTCATGGATCATACAAATCAAAACAGAAAACCTGCAGTTAGCAATACAGACTACAGATGCTGTCGCAGAGCTCCAATGATCACCAGGAAAAAAGAGAATAAAATACAAAAAGCGAAAATGATGCACTTGCGCTAAAAAACCGGTCACTTAGTATAAAGAACATCCTCCCATGGGTGACGATACAACGGCTGTTTCAATCTCTTCTGGTCAAATGTATGCCTACAAATTTCAAGAGATAAATTAAATCAAAACAACCCCTGAAAAGAGTATTTATCATAGGTTATAACTTAGGGACATTTAAGAATTGAGAAAAGAGTATGTTATGAGACATCTATTTTAGAATGGGATAATGGCTCATGTCCGACATTTAAACACCAAAATGGTGTTTAAATGATCTTACACCATTAAAGTATGGTATACTATTATACCCTGTGGCACACATCTGTGAATAATCTTAATTGTCCAAGCAGCAATCCATCATTGAAACATGTCTCATCCAAAAAATCATGCCTATAGGTAAATGTGAACCATCCGCTTTAGTTAAAGTCTGCCAATGAGTGAATTTTTGGGCACAGTGCCTTCAATGTATGATCTATCACTTTGATGGTAAGGATTACCCACATCTTCAACCATTAATGGTGTAAGAACTTGGTGTTTAAATGTCAGTCAGGAGAGTCGGGCCCTTTTAAACTACCACCCCATACATCCCGTATTTATTGATACCGGTCTGTACTGGTGTGGTACTTAAATCTCATGTACCGCCACTATATGTACAAAATAGGCTTCAAAAAGGGGTTTGTACAGGCCAGTACAAACTGGTACCGGCTGTACCATTTTGTTCCGGTTATTAGATAGTGATAGTGACCCAGTCAGGTACCAGTACGAAAACAAGGATTTAAACCGTACAACTTACCCAATCAGGCCAATGGAACGTGCAAGCACGAAGAGGCCATTGAGATATCCAATTTCGACGATCTCGTCGATCTCTGGCTTCGTAAACATACCGCTGCCAGCGAGGAGATCCAAGAAGAGGGTCCCAATTGCACCATCCACATTGAGGACCAGGTTGTTGGCCTTGGAAAGAGTGTAGGTCTCGACTTGAACTGCGTATTCCATGTACTTCACAGATGGGAAATGTGTGTGTGCATATTGTTGCAATAGCTCTACTCTCTTGTCTCTGTTGTCTCCTCTCTTGATCCTTCCAGCATAAAAAAACAAGGAATATTTTCAAAGATTTGACATTTAGAGGACTAGATTCTAAACACAATTAAAAAAAAAAAAAAAAAAAAAAAAAAAAAGTAGAGCTTCAATATAAAGACAAAAAATGAAATATGTTATGAAACAAATGTGATTTTACCTTTCATTTTATGTGCAATTGAATCTTTTGACTGTATAATTTCATATTATTATTTTTTTTTCACAAAATAATTGTGATCATCAAGCCACTCCTATCCATGGCATTGGATCATGTGATTGGGTGCCATGTGGCTGCAAATTAGTGTGGACCCAGGGAAGTTACCTGGTCCATGGTACCAGGCCACCTTTACCCTTTAAATATTTATGAACATGTATCTAGTAAAGAAGGATGTAATTGCTATGGGCAGAAAAGGTGAGTTTTATAAGCCGTTCTTCCTAGATAAAAAGGCTATAAAATTTGGAGAAGAGCCCCGTGTACAAGATCCTACATAGTTACAAACAATGTGCGTTTTTAAAGACCAGAAGTTGTTTCCATGGCCAGCCCAAAAAAAAGGAAGCAAAAACTAACAAGCAATTGATTTGCCTTGATATTTTCTGCCATTTGTTAAAAAAAAAAAAAAAAAACAAAACATACTAGGACCTCCAAATTTATGCTCTTAAAGATTAAGATATATCTGAAACCTATTTACCTGTGTCCGATTCCTGGCACACGGATTCCCTTCTTTTTCATACTTTCCACAAACTCGTAAGGTGAGAGACCCTGAGAAAACAAAAACAGCAAAGCAAACATGGTTTAGCACATCCATATATTCACAGTAACCAGACCAACCAGATCTGTTAGTATCCTAGGGTGACGCCTGTTAAAGTTATGGAGAAACAACTTTCGTTTTTTAACAACTCACCTTCTCATATGCCTCCTTAAAGTATCTAGCAGCATCATCAACAGCCCCACCAAATCGGGGACCAATTGTGAGCAACCCTGTTTCAGAAACTCATTCAATTCAGTCTCTTCCAAGATCTACTCCCTTTAAATTATTTATGGTGTACATCAAAATTCAAATGTCTAAACCATACAGTTAGTGATCCTAATTGAACAATTAAATAGAGTAATTACAAATGCAACTTTATCTTGCAAATGGAAATCAGAGTTTACAATAGATGTCACTGTTAGAGTTGTTATTATGTACTCAACCAGAGTGCCAAGAGCTGGTTCACAGGTCCTTCTTGAAACATGTGAAGTGTGGTATGTGGTTTGAAGACCATGATCTAAAGATCTATGGTGTCAGAGAATTGAATAAGAAACATACCTATCATGTCATTCAAAGCAGTCAATGCCTTCCAAGGAACGGCTAAAACTATTTTGAAAATTTACATGGCAGCCACTAATTTCAAAAAGAGTTTGACTGCTGATGATGTTTTCCGTCCCAATCTTCAAGACCATAGATCTTTAGATCACGTTCTTCAAATCACACAGCACGCGATGAAACCAAATGCCGTGTGTCCAAAAATGTGACCCATGAACCAAGTTGGATGGCTCTCAGGTCAAGTACCAAATACTAATTCTTTCTGTTAATAGATGTCAAATGGTGAGTATAAGGTTACCTGAGACAAGGCTGGAAACTAGATCCTTTCCAGCCCTTGCTGTCACAATTGTGTTGTGAGCACCAGAGACACAGGGACCATGGTCGGCACATAACATGATGCAAATCTGGCAAAACCAATTCTCTACAGTAAGCTACAAATTACGAAGGAAAGTCCTGCGTCTTAAGAGTAACAATAGTATGTTCTTTTCATATGGTCAGCTTCTTACAAAAACTCTGCTTTCTCAGCAGAAAGGCTTATATATATATATATATATATATATATATATATATATATATATATATATATATATATATATATATATATATATATATATATATTTGCAACCAAAGCTCACTTATGATAACCCACCTCAATGAATTGTGTGCAGTAGCGGGGAAGACTACGCTTGAACCAAAGAAGGGAGATAACATCACCCACACCATAACCCTTTTCAACGATAGTAGACATGGGGACACCAGCATAACATGGTTCTTCACCTGCATATAGAATGTGAGAAAGATTTAATGCAATTGTTTTAATGCCACCAAAAATTTGAAAAGCACACGGAAAGCTACAGAATGCCTCGAATCTAACCTCGGTCGTCAGAGATGGTGGAGATAACATGAGTTGGAGCACGAACCTTCCCACTTTTAATTGCGAATTTAAGATCCTCAGGGATGAGGGGAGGTGTAACTTCAGGAACCGGTGTAATCTTCCCTTCTTCAGACTAGAAATGCACGCGTATGAAAATGTGGAATATAAAATTTGAATCTCAAATAATGGTCACAGGGTAAGCTTGCCAAAGCACAAAAACGGAAAAACCATATGACGCAAAATTAGGTTATATCATAGCATAAACATACAAGTTTCTCAAATGTCTCTTTAATTGCATCCTCAAATGCTTCATAAGAAGTGGGAACAACTGCTCCTGCATCCCTTAATGCTTGATTTTTTGCCTGTGCGGACTCCAACTCACCACCACTTTTGGCACCCTGGTTTGGCATTGTTTTACACCATTAGGGAAATGATGACTCAGAGAAAAATAATTCCAGACATTTGTATAATACTCACAGCGTGGCCAAACTGCACTTCGGATTTAAAGAGCCGTGCACATGTTCCACTAACCCAAGCAACCACTGGTTTATTGATCTTTCCCTGTTTTAGGGCTTCAACTAGGGAGTACTCATCTTGCCCACCAAGTTCCCCAAGTACAACAATCATTTTGACCTGATTAAGGACAGACAATTAGACTAGTTCTGAAGAAGGATCAGATTTTAGGAAATCTGATTATTGATTTCTGTTCTTATTATAGGGCAGTAATGAATTATGAAGTAGAAATTCGATCATGTTTTGACGGTCGCTTACTGGCCAAATTTTGGGTAAATATATAATGATTGAATTCGTTTCAAAAATCCTTAATGATGCTGTGAGGGGTGGCAGTTATCCATGGACTACTGAAATAGGAATTTGAAAGGTTAAAGCAATTTTAATTTTCAATGACAATATTTGGGTAAAAACCCCATATATTTGACCTGTGAAATGAAGAGAAAAAATTTTGATTATATTTTTTTCTAAAGCCATAGGGGATGTGATCAACCCTTAGAGGATGTGGTATACATTGCGATCATGTTCCACGTGACATGCAGCGTGAAAGCTCTGCACACCTACCCACCTTTGCCTATATATATATTGATGTATATATGGAAAAAATTATATGCTCCGTAGGAGCAGGCATATGCCTGCTCTGGATCTCCAAAATAGTAACAGGTAGGGCCCAAAAAGATTGTTAAGGTGCCACGTGGAACAAGGGGGATGTGATCCTGTGAATATATCATGTTAAAAAAAACCCTTCAGAAACAGATCTCAAGTGTCTGTTTTCAGCATCTAAAAATAGATGGTGACAATAAGCTTGGTTGAACCGTCCATTTTCCGATGCACAATATTAGACGGTGGAGATCCGATGTGGCACCTGACCCAAAACCAGAGAAACAAACCAGGACTTTATATATATATATATATATATATATATATATATATATATATATATATATATATATATATATATTAGTAAATATTTAACATTTGGCAGCAAAAAATGGCTGTTTGAGTACATAATGTTTTATCCTTAGTTTGTACTTTTGTTGGTCAGGGTTTACCATTCTTGAATTACATTTAGCTAACAAGGTATATTTTAGCTACCAAGGTAAATAGCTTCATTTTCAAGAATGACAAAATTAGAAATGTAGTGCAAACATGTTTCAAAGGAATTCACACAGGAGTACATAAACAATTTATTACCTGCGGGATGTTGTTAAATCGGAGGACATGGTCTGAAAGAGTTGAGCCTGGGAAAACATCTCCTCCTATTGCTATGCCTGCGAAAGTTCAGACTGCAGCCTAAGTACATAAAAGCCAAAATTTACATAATATACAGTAGGCATATATATATATAAACCTTAATCATAGATATGAACATACCTTCATATATTCCATCTGTTACACGTGCAATTGTGTTGTAGAGTTCATTTGACATACCCCCCTGTGATTGTAAAATCAAAATTTCAGACAACTACTTCTGATGAGAAAACTAAAGACTGTTGCTGGCATCATATTACAAGAAAAATCAAAAGAAAATAATAAGCTCAAAGGCTAACGCCAAATAAACGGAAGTAAGAAAACTGGGGCCTTGTGTTTTCAACCACATTCGGTAGATTATATAATGGTTGATCAATAATCTGGTTTTGCATTTTCCCATAAACCATTATATTTTCTTGGAAAGGAAGAATAGCGAGGCTGCACTGCCAGTGATGGGCAATGAAAAAGAGAATAGGTGGTAATAAAATTGTCCTTGAAGCAAGCAAGTATGAACAAAGGCTCAGTAAGTATTACAATTACGAATAAATGCTATGTAATGCTAACTAGCTTACACAAAGCATCAATTCAGTATAAAATTAAAAAATCACTGTATGTTCTAACAAAAAACCCAATAAGTATTATAAAGGCCCGACATTGAATATAGATGCTACATCAGTAAAACAGCTGGTCTAGGTTTCCTAATTCCTTTCACTTTTTTGATGGTTTTATATTTTCATCTTATCATGCCTCTTTTATCAATGCCGTAGAATTTTATCAAGAAAAAAAAAATTGAGAATAGAAAAACTACTAAACTACTTCCCATTTTGTCATACTTTTTTCCGTTTCCCTACTAAAATGTTTTTTGGCATTATCCAAAAATATTTTTACAACATGAGGCAACATGCAAGTCAGTGCTGAGGGTAAGAAAAACTTGAACAGGTGTTTGACCGATTCATGAGTTGAGGATAAATTTTTTAACCTAAAAGGAATCTGGTATTTACATAACAAATGTTCCTCCAAAGAACGTGGAAATGTTTATATTACATTCTAAGTATCAGGGAAAGACTCTGCTTAAAATCGTGTCCAATTTTAAGGAGTGAAACTTCCGAGTTTAATAGAAGGCGATGAAAAAAAAAAATCCTTAGTGGCAACAATTCATTATTTCAATATAAAAATGTATCTCCCAAAGCATTAATTAAAAAAGGAAGCAGCTTACATAGAGTTGAATCTAAAATCCTATTTAGATGCAGTAAGTTTAGAATATAATTCTGTAAGCTCAAGTCTATTTGACTGCAGAGAAACCAAAACAAGGCTTAAAAAGAACATACAGATTTGGACACAAAACCAATAGATCCGGGCCGGTAAAGCTTGCATTGAATTATATTGTCAATTGTTCCTGCAGTGTCACCAATCTTGAATGCTCCGGCTTGAATGCCTCCAACAGTAGCAGGGCCAATAACAACCTGCAGTTCATTATAAAGATTGACAAAAAGGTGAGATTGACAATGAATAAAAACCATCTCAACTGGTCATCAATTCAAATTTCCAAAGCATTTATATGAGGGTCAATTTATTTCTCTGAATCAATTGAATCTGATACTGAAATGTAACTTTTTTGTTTTCCACATGTACCAACTGATTTACCGATAAAAAAAAAAACATGTACCAACTGATTTCACTTAGTTTTCTGATACCTTATTATTAGCCCGTGCAAATGCAATCAACTGCTTAGCATCTGATTCTGGAACACCTTCTGCTATTATAGCGATAACTCTGATGGTTGGCTGTTTTAGTGCAGCCATGGAGGAAGCAGCTGCACTGCAAATATATCACATGAAATCGTTATGCAATTAAAATAACAATTTAATGCAGCATATTAATAAATAAATTGAGCACTGACCTTCTAAATGATGCAAAGTTGATAAAAACATCAGCAGTTGGATGTGTACTACAAGCTGCTTCAATACTGCAGAAAATATCCGGAAGATCATTAGGTCTCAAGTTCTTTCTCATATAACTATATTAAGGGAATCACAAGTACTTTCTCTCTCTCTCTCTCTCTCTCTCTCTCTATATATATATATATATATATATATATTGAGAAGAGAGAAGAATATTTTATCATTTGTAATCTATGTGATATTGTAGGACTCTTTATCAGGATGACGTTACAATAAGCTATTTGCGTCCTATTTGAACCGCTATGAAAGTTACACGACGTTCTTATTAGTGCGTCTATAGTGTTTGTTGGTGTGCCAACGAGGGTAGCGCTATTAGTGCGTCTATAGTGTTTGTTGGTGTGCCAGCTGGGACCCATGTGGCACCCAACCCGAATATCGGATTGCCACGACAACTTGCCCAAGCTCAATCAAGTACCATGTAAACAAAAATTAAAAAGGGTGCGCATCCACCGTTGAAAATGTGGTTAAAGTTGGAAAAAATCAATGTATCAGGCGGGTGGCCATCATCCTATATTTGACCTATGATTTGAAGGGAAAAAAAGTCTTGAAAACTATTTTTTAAAAATCAAGTGCCACATGGCACATGATCTAGCCCACGTGGGTAGCGCTTGGGTGCTATTAGCGTGGATACCAACCATTTTCCCTATATATATAGGTTGAGAAGAGAGAACATTTTATAATTTGTAATCTACATGGCATTGTAGAACTCTTTATTGGGATGACCTTACAATATTCTATTTATGTCCTATTTGAACTGCTCTTGAAAGTTATGCAAAGTTCTTATTGGCGTGTCTATAGTGTTTGTATGGTGTTTGTTTGGGTGTTAATGTTTTCCATGGATTTTTTTTGTCAATGGTATATATAATTATAACTTTGAAGTGTGTGAGAAAATAAATTTATAAACCTTCTTTCGCTCTCTCCATCAAACGCCAACCTAATGTAACTCTAACCCTAGAATCATCATCATCTAATACTCTAATTTTTCTCTCTTCTCAAAGTATGTATTTGCTAGTGTTGTAACAATTGGAGGGTCATATTGGACAGATCACTAAAAATGTGATTGGGGAGTTACATACAGAAGAAACATGTGGTATAATATAGAGGTTCAGAAATCTATTAGCAAAAGAAAACATACGCCAAAGAACAACAAAAAATAAGAAGCACAAATCATCATGTGAGACATAAGTTGGCAAACGAGAAGGTAAGAAGTCGCAAGTAAGGGTAGTGTGAGGCTTATGACAATTCGTATGGGGGGGGGGGGGGGGGAAGAAGTTTTCAAGTTTTCCATGATTAGGAGAAAGGAAAAGAGAAGGCACTCAACTGGAAAAGTGAATCAAGGATTGAGCCCAAAGAATATTTGTAATAGAAGATGAGATTAAAAAACTAAATATGGAGAAGGTAATTTAAAGATCTGTCAAGAGTGGAGTACGAGAGGGAAGTGTACCTAGAAAGGGATCAAAATCAGTGGATGATTAACCACATATATGAAACATAAGTGAAATTATCTTGGCAAGGATAAATAAAAGAAAAAAACTAGGATGAGATGGCATACATATAAAAGGAGATTTTGAGGGTTCAGAGGAGGCATGTTCGGTTTAATAGTGAGATGAGAACAATGTCCAAAGAATAGAGAAAGAGCACCATGGTCCCCTTTTATAAGAATAGCGGAGATATTCAGAAATGTGTCAATTTCTGAGGAATTAAACATATGACTCATATAGTGAAACTTTGGAAGGAAGTAGTGGAGTAGCATCTAAACCTATTTCAGTGTATGCCGGTTGATCAATGACGAAGTCATTTGCTTGTTGAAGCTACGGAAAAGTTTAGAGAGTTGGAGAAAAATGTTATATGGTTCTTATCGATTTGGAGAGAAGGCCTATGATAGGAAGCTGAGGCAAATAATCGCGCTGGAGCTACGAAGGAAATGCATTCCAAATGAATATATTGAAATAATAATAGTCAGAAATTGAGGGGAAATAATTAGTGTAAGAACTACATGTAGGGAGAGGGCTAACATCCCAATTAGAGTTGGTTGCATCAAGGGTATGCTTTTAGTCATATTTGTTTGCCTTGAATTGGAAACAAACATATAAGTTGAACTTCAATTGGCTAGACAAGCAAGCAAGCAAATGATAAGTCATAACTATGGAGAAAGTCTTTAGAGTTAAGAAGATTAAAAAAAAAGAGTTAGTCTACAATGGGTGTCCACCCATCATGTGCATTAAAGCAGTCCACACATATGTGTGACTGCGTGACGTGCATGAACTTATATGCATTGGAAATCCGTGCATGTCATGCAGTCACACAGATGTGC
Source organism: Chloranthus sessilifolius (assembly GCA_021018995.1). Lineage (NCBI taxonomy): Eukaryota > Viridiplantae > Streptophyta > Magnoliopsida > Chloranthales > Chloranthaceae > Chloranthus > Chloranthus sessilifolius. The sequence continues at coordinate 6,536,751 of CM037590.1, forward strand.
GGACTGCCGTGTCCACCCATGATGGGTGGACACTAATTGTAGACTTACTCTTAAAAAAAGTAGAATATATATATATATATATATATATATATATATATATATATATATATATATATATATATATAATGATTATTGTATGCCTGTATGATGCAAATTGTTGAGCTACAAATAAAAAAGAAGATAAGGGTACAGGTGGCTGGGATGCGTAGACTAAGGTGGATGTGGGAAGTAAAAACAAGTGAGATTAAAGTGAAAGTTTAGGAGCATCCCATTAAAGAGATCAAGAATGTCATTTAAGATGGTTTGGGCATGTCCATTGATGACATGTAACAACCCTCCTATATGAAGGGTTGTTGAGACACAAGCACGAGGAGGTAGAAAAGGGGAATGTCAATGAAGACTTGAGGGACGTAGTAAGAACGGACATGGAAGGATTGCAACGTGATAGCCCTAAACACAAATGCGTGGAAAAATAGCACTCACAAAGCCAAACGATAATAGATGGGACAAGATGATGAGGAAGATGATGACCTCTCCCTAGCGAAAAATTCTATAAGCATACTTAAAGTTGCTTATTAACAATAAAAAAGCCCGTCTCCAAAAAGAAATAAAAATAAATACATAAATAAATAAGCCTCTTGTCAAAATATTTTTCGACTAAAATTGGTTTAGTCAAGACTTGTTGGGCCAGCCCAAGTAGACTAAAGTCACGATAAAATGGAGGGAGGCAATGTACACTAAAGGGATTTATATTCATGCACATTAGAAAGACCGAGATGAACCCTCCCTAGGGAAAAAATTCTATAAGCATGCTTAAAGTTGCTTCTTTGTCAAAAACTTTGTTGAGTAAAATTGAGTTTAGTCAAGGCTTGTTGGGCCAGCCTGAGTTGACTAAAGTCAGGACAGTATGACATGCAACTAAGGAGGCTTAATATTGGTCTACGACTCGACACATGTCATGACCTTGTCAATTAAGTATCAACAATTAGATTAAGTTTTTCTTTGTCAATGATATTGATTATATAACCTTCTCAAATTTCTAAATTTTACATATGTGAAAGAAATTCACCTTGAATGAACTGGTATGGCAATCTCCTCTTGACCGAAAAAAAGTTTCTGGAATCCCTCAGCACCAGGGTTAATAATTCCAGCAACAGATGGTGTTTCCCTCCCTAATAACATAAAGAAATACAGACCAGCTTATTGTACGCCAATATATAATAGCCATCTAACAATAACAACAAGATTATCAGCATTCCCACGTAAAAAAATGCAAGTTTGCATGAAACAAAAAAAATTAAGGTATGCATACCACAAAGGAAGTCAAAATCAAGCATGCGTTGGATGGGAAGTTGCTTGTAGTTGTAGAATAATGCTTGTGTATTCCGCGAGAATAATTGTCCTGTTGCCATGATGTACAAAGGAACTCAAAGAAACCTGCAAATAGAGGATGCAACACAACATTGAGAACAGAGATCACGAATCATTAGGATGATGACTTAAAAATACTATCAGAAATAAACAAAGTAACCTCAGGCTGAGTTCCCACAAAAATATCAAGAGCTCAAAATAGCATGTTTCAACAAGAGAAGAACAATACAGGCAGTAGCAACAATAAAGTGCCTATAGCTTTGTGGGAAAAGATGATGTTAGTGTCACTATATTGGTGAAATTATTCTCTAATGCCAAGCTAGATCTGATTGATAGTTCATTTAGTGAAGTTATCCTCTGATGCCAATTTTGATTGGATTGATAGTTGTTAGTTTGTTACATTTAAAAATTATGTGATAACTCCTGTAGCATAGATGGGTTTCGCTCGAAAATTGCCTACTGGCTTTATGCCTTGTACTAATTAGACCACAAAGCATACAAAAAAATGACAGTCAGTCTGAAATGTACAATCCGCTCAGATTCTACAATTACTGAATGAAAACAAAAGTCACCTATATTCTCATGAAAAAAGAAAAGGTATTTCCAAATGCAGAAACACTTATGAACTCTCTAAAGTTGTCTTGATTTATAGCTTTGTTACGCTTATGAACAGAGTAACACTGCTAAAATATAATATTTGAAATTGCCGTCATATTCAGCCATCTTATGATCAATTAGGTTTTACTAAATTTTGGAAAACCAGGATCCTACCAGAGAATGTTTAGCTGCATTCTGCTAAATATATTGTAGTTTGATCATAAAAACCTAAGCAACTAGATCTAAGAAATTGATAGTCTTGGGATGGATGGAGAAAATGTGAAGATGAATGTACAAGAAATGGCACAGAAGGAATACAGAATCTAAGACCGGTAACTCAGTAACAAATTGGAGAAGACCAAAGAGCTCAAGCCTACATTGGAACTAATTCCATCATGCCGACCCAAACTTGGGAAACAATATGCAAAGGAATTGAAATCCAATGCTAGAACACTTGATACTCGAACCATGTTAACAATAATTTGAAAAGACTGATGCCTGCAATCTTATGGTGAGTGGATAAAAACCTTATATCGGGGAAGATGCAAAGGCATTGAAAATTACAATTCAACGCACACGGCAAAGCATCATATATGCTAAAATAACAACTAATTTTAACTGTTTAAAAATCAAGGCTTTCTGTATCATATGAAATGTATTATCACGAAAGATATATATATATACACAACACAGACTTGCAGTTGAATATCCCATATTCCTAGATTTGTTTGAAAAAACAGAATCCAAGACCGGTAACTCAGTAACAAATCGGAGAAGACCAAAGAACTCAAGCCTACATTGGAACTAAACTCCATCATGTCGACCCAAACTTGGGAAACGATATGCGAAGGAATTGAAATCCAATGCTAGAACACTTGATACTCGAACCATGTTAGCAATAATTTGAAAAGACTGATGCCTGCAATCTTATGGTGAGTGGATAAAAACCCTATATCAGGGAAGATGTGAAGGCATTGAAAATTACGATTCAACGCACATGGCAAAGCATCATGTATGCTAAAATAACAACTAATTTTAACTGTTTAAATAATCAAGGCTTTCTGTATCATATGAAATGTATTATCACGAAAGATACAATATATATATATATATATATATATATATATATATATATATATATATATATATATATATATATATATACAACGCAGACATGCAGTTGAATATCCCATATCCCTAGATTTGTTTGAAAAAACAAAGGATGTTTTCCTATCTCAAGCTCCAACCTGATTCAGTTCATCCATGCCCAAAACTTGAGGCTTCTCCTCCAAAACATCTCATTTTGGGCAGAATTGAGAACCATGGTTATAAGTATATAAGTAAGTTATACTGCATATGCAAGTTATAAACATATGTTTAGAAAAAAAAATTATTTATCGAGCAAAAATATACATTTGTTTTCATTTTTTTCAATTGTTTTTTTAAAACAGAAAAACCTCACAGTAGATTGGCTGAATCCAAATTTATCATATTGACCAAGTCATATATTAATTCTATATAAGCTCTGGATGGATCAACAACGATGCCAAGTTCCTAGTCAAGCTAACAGAGAGACCAGAAGTTCAGTTGACAGAAAAAATTGACTAAAGCTAATACAGAACTTCACATGATTTCGACAAAGTAACATAAAAATTCCTTTCAACCAACACAGATCTCTAAAATCTAGACCCCTAAAAAATAGATAAATCCAGATATATACATTTTCTTAATCCTAAACCCATACCAAATTTAAACAAAATACTACATTATATCACACGATATCAGTTCAATCACCACAATACACCAGTTCAAAGCAAAATATTTATAATAATAATGACATAAAACTATAAAAAATTAAAAATTAAAAAAAAAAATTCACACTCAGAAACAAAATCACCACAAGATCAATTTGAGCACACCCCTACCAACTACAACAAAATACCAGTATCTACCACATAGATACCAGATCTAACCCGAAAACACTCAATAGTAATAAAAACAAAATATTTATCACCAGATCAAATCAATTAATCAAAAAACATAAAAAAAATGCCGCATTTTCGCAACAAATCTTCCAATTCAATCAACAAATGATACCTATACGAAGAACAAACAACAGATCTCACGCCAAATCAACAACATCATTTAGTTCAGATATCCATTAGCAGATCAAAAACCAAAAAACACAATACTAAACGACTAAAGGAGAAAGAAATCACCTTAGAATCGAAGGGCTTTGCTATATATCTTCTTCGAGTAGAGAGAAAAAGAAAGACGTAAGAAACGGTATATGAAAAAGAAGAGGCAAAAATGCAAGAAGCTCGGAGGGCGGACAAGTTATATATAGTGAGAGAAACAGAAACAAGCTCCAGCTACCTCAAAGGAGAGAGAGAGAGAGCACGTGGCGCGTGTTCGTTACTTCACGAATTGTTTCCACTGTTTGATTGATTTTGTTTTCCTTTTTTTTTTCTTTTTCTTTTTCTTTTTCAAAGAGAAAGAAAACAAAATGTAGAGAGGAAATCTATTTATCTAAGTATGGGCTAGGTACGGGTACAATATTAAGTTGCAGTTGGCGATTGGGTAGATCCAGATGGGTCAAGATGAGACTCAATATCACTTGCAAAACGCATATAACTTTTTTTTGATAATTGTGATTAGGATAAAAGTAGGCTGGTGATGACAATGATAATAAATAAGACTCGCAAAGCCAATTTTGAATAGATGTGATAAAACTATGATGATGTTAACAATAGTTACTAAGGACTAGGTATCTAATCTCTTCCTATATTACTTTGTTGTCATGTGGCACCCAATCACATAATTGAGAGCCCCCTAAAGGAGCGGTTCGATGATCATAAGTAAAGAACAAAAAATAATAGTAATAATAGTAATAACAGTAATAACAAATCTATCAAAATGTACCATTGTGTGAAAAATGAAGAGTGATATCCAACGTAATTTTACCATTCATTTTTCGTGTATTGACTTTATTGGCTCCATGGTATTATATGACTTATTTTAATATTTTTTTTATCCTGTTATTGTCATCTTTCTTTCTGTGGTATTCCATCAAATGATTGAGTGCCACATAGCAACAAACTAATCCAGATCAGGTAAGTTACTTAGTCTTTGGCACGAAATTACCATTACCCTTACACTTATTGCCTTAAGTTTTGATGAGTCTATTACGAATGAGCCAAACAAATTCACAAATATTTTAGAAAAAATTTTAAAACCTTCTATATAATCTATTTTCTTAAATCTTTCTTAAAGTATTTTTTAACATCTTATAAACTTTATATTCAAAACTTAAATATTTAAATAACTCCAAATCCTAAACATATAACTTAATATAAAAAAATGCCCATTAATATATAATCTTGACAGTTAGGGAGCAGCGTGAGGTGACACCAATTATAGTTATAAGGGTTAACTAACAGAATCCAATCCACACATTGTAAAGACAATGGTGATAAACAACGTGAAGAATGAGTATCGAACCCACAGACCTCCTCCCTCACAATGAAAGGAAGTTACCAACTGGATTAATGCCTCGTTAATATATAAGTCGTAAAACCTAAACTCTAAATCATAATGCACTCTTCACCATAAGATAAGGAAGTTTAAATTAGGGCATTTAGTTTTAAATTTACAGTTTGTTCTCGATTGTGAACGTAGCTACGTGTGACTTATACATGAAAGGGCTTACATGTTTAGATCCTCTCTTTTGTGATGAATGACTATAGTGACAAATTTTGTTTTTGGGAATATTTTGGTGGGAGTCTTTTTGATATATTTCGAATTAATTTCAATATCTTTCGGAAAACGGGAAAGTTTCGAGATTATATATATATATAAAACTGAAATTTATCAAAAAATATCAAAATTTACTGAAAATACTAAAGTTATCGAAAAGTATTGAAATTTTTGAGAAAATTTCGCTTAACCCCCATTTCGTGATCGGCAAAATTTGTCATTATGTGTATGACTACTATTTACTTTATATTTATAGAATAATAGGAAATTACTATATTTTATATATTACAGGTTCTTTCATAATCGTCCACTACTTATCTTAAGTGGCACATGCTTTTTATAAATTAAAGTCATCAAGATGATATTCATATAATAATCAAAAGTAGGCCAAATTTTTTTGAATACTTTTAAATTCACCCACTGAATCTTTGAGTTCACTCACGTTGAAACACATTGACTTGATAGAATTAGATGATGGAGATCGTTTATCCTCTCAATCTTTCACAGAATGGATCTCCGGATCATGGACCTACCAACAGATGGTCAGTGTTTTATTTCTCGTAACACACATTTCAGAAAAGTGACTTGAACATCATGTCCACGCTCAAAATTGATTTTAAGGTCACTTTTTTGAGTGTGTACCACATAAAATAAAAATCGACCGTATGATGGTACAACCAAGTTCTCAAGATTTATTGTGTGAAAGATTAGGATGATAAATAATCTCTATCGTCTGATTCAATATAATCAATGTATTCCAATATGAGTGAACTCAAAGATTTGGCAGGTGAATTTAAAAGTTTTCAAAGTTTTACTCAGTTGATCAGAAGAGTTTATAAGTATGGTTGAAATTAAATGGACATTTTTTTTTCCGAAGAATTAAATGGCAAGTTGGTAATATGTTATTTGAGTTGGTACCAGGCACCTAACGCTTAACCGATATTAGGTATGAAACACAAATTATTTCAAGTGATGTTTGGGCCAGTCTCAGTTCACCGAACTTAGACTTCAAAAACTAATAAATAAATATGGTCAAGCTTTGGAAATTTTGGTCAAACACTAAAATTATTTATAAGAACAAAAATAGGGCTCTTAATAATATGCAGGGCCGGCCCAAATTTTGGCTCATACTCAACGTGAAGAAAGTGGTACTTTCTATCAAACAAAATCGGCCCAATATTTGGATCAGGCTAAACATGCTGCAATCCAGATCAATCCGGGCCGGACTCGAGTTGAGTGTTCCAACATTCGGCCCGAATATTTTATATATATATATATATATATATATATATATATATATATATATATATATATATGCGCCTCTATAATATTAATATAATTATTTAATTAAATTTTTAATCTTTTTTAAAAATTTTATTAGAAAAAAAATAGTCCAAATCCAATCAAATTTTATTATAAAAAAAAGCCCAAAAAATAATTCAACCAAATTTTATTAAATAAAAACAGTCGAAAGAAACCTGGAAAAATGCACAAGCCCAGCTAGGTCCAGCCCAATAGGGGCCGGGCTTAGACTGAGTACATCGCAGCCAAGGTTAAGATTAGACTGAAAATTTTGAAAACCCGGCCCAAATAGATTAGGGCCGGATTAAACTTCAGTCCTGCCCTAATCCGGCCCATTGGGAGCCCTAAACACAAATCACTGAAATTATACATTTTACTATTACGGGGAATATGTGAAAAACCTATGCGCCTCTGCCCACCTAGTACTAACTATTTCTTATAAGAGTTGGTATTTGGTGTGTGCTACCTAACGCTAGGCCATACCATCTTTCTTCACTCTTGAGCATAGGATTAAAACTCGTCCACTACCGATATGTCTTGGTTTTGTCAAGAACTGATATTGATGCCATCCCAATACAAGTATTGGGGTGGTATTAGTATCAGATTGATATTATTCAGTATCGGCCGATACTATCTTGATATTGGCCAATACAATTCGACATAATCAATTTTTTAATATATTTTTTTAGAAAATATCAACCAATACAATATTAATGATTATGTATCCGTATTGATCCAATATAGGCCAATACCCGATACCAAAGCCTAGCTTGACACCTGCGTATGACAGTCAACTCGATCCAAACAAAGAATGAGAAAATTCACTTTTTTGGCATGTGGCACCATTTTAATTCTAAGTCCGATACCCAATGAGGAAGGATTTTGGGAAATTTACCGATCGACCCTGTCAGATACACCTTTTACGTTAGAGGCTCTGTATTGTTACCTTTATCCAAATCGATCAGTTTTTAGCCAAGTCATTTTCAGCTAGCACAAAAAATCCGAAATACCCCTTCTTATATTTTTTTTCGTTCTCCATGATTTAAAATTTAAAATATTTACGCGATGTGAAATCAGATCTATTTCGTCTGATTTGAAGGCCACATAATAAAATAATTGGCACTAAAGATAAACACGAAAAAAAGACGATATCTCCTCTTTAAAAATAAAAAATAAAAAAATTTAACAATCGATGTCGACTCTTAACATAATCGATACCGACCATTTTAAGAGTCATCATCGACTCTTTACACAGTTGTCATCGACTCTGTATAGAGTCGCCATCGATTGTAAAATAAAAAATAAATAAAAAATAATTTTTATTTTTATTTTTTTATTATATAAAATCGATTACGATTCTATACAGAGTTACCATCGATTTTATATAAAAATAAAAAATAATTTTTTTTTATACAGTCGATAGCGACTCTATACAGAGTCGTCATTTATTATATATATATATATATATATATATATATATATATATATATATATATATATATATATATATATATACAGTCGAAGTCGCCATCAACTCTGTAAACAGTCGTTAACGACTCTTAAAATGGTCGGTAACGATTGTGTACAGAGTCGATATCGTATTTTTTCATATCTATTGGCTATCGATTTTATATTGTGGCCTTCAAATCAGACGGCATAGATCTCGTTTCACATCGCGTAAATATAGAAAAATGCAAATATTTAAAAATTTAAATTATATAGGTGTATCCTCTTCTTCTTCATTCTAATTTGCTACAGTCTCTGACGAGAATTGTGTATCTGGGTCGATCCAAATAGTAGATCGGAGTAGATTGGATTGAGGAGAAGACGTCGTCACCTTCACCACCTCTGACTTTTAGAAACTGTAGCAGATTAAAATGAGGAAGAAGATGATGATTTTATGCCTTAAAGAAAGGGGGTAATTTAGACTTTTTGTTATCTTTAGGGTTGGCTAAGCTCCTAGTTGGTCGATTTAGGTAAAAGTTAAAATATAGGGCCTCTGAATTAAAAGGTATATCTGACAGGCTCGAGTTAAATTTCCTATTAGAAAACCAAAATGATATTCAAAAAAAAAAAAAAAAAATTGATAAAAAAAAAAAAAAAAACAATTGCTTAAAAATATCCAAAAAAAAAATAGAAAGAAAAAAAAATCCAAAATGAGTACGAAGAAATCGAACCGATTCATTTTTGACTGATCCCAACCAAAACTTAAAATTTTCAATTTCAATTAACCTAATGTACGCCCTTATTATTAATCAAGAGGCGGCGAAAAGAGTAGATGTGTGCCACGTGGTGGGTGGGGAATGAGTGTCACGTACCAAATGACATTCAACGTTGGCGGATCGTTCTTTGCATTTAAATATTTTTTTTTTTATAAATACATTCAAATATTTTATTTATATAATAAACTTTTGGTTTGTTTGGCCGGCCTTTTTGACTGGAAAAGTAAGTTAAATAGACAAAGCCTTCAAGCTGTAATCAAAGTTGATGGGCGTCAGAGTCGAAACTGAATGATACTATAATATAATATAATATAATATAATATAATATATATATATATATATATATATATATATATATATACACACGTACATACACGTGCATCTGCTTATTTGGATAATAACTCGTTACAATGCAAATTTTAAAAATATTTTTTGCGTTTTATTTTAAATTAGGCAAACTCCTATTTAAATTATTATGTATTTAATTTATTAAAGTAACCTTTTATCATAAGTATATTAGTTCACGCACCTGATACCAACTCATAAAAAAAAGAATTATAATTGGGTTGTATCGAAATATTTTTTTTTAGGATGTCATAACTCATAGAAAGCCCAAATGTAGTGCATGCATATGCAAACTTGCACGCATAAAGGATCCACTATGAGCCTAGCACACTGGAAAGAGACTCGCACAAAAGGCGTAGGGATTAAAATCTACGATCTGTGCTTCCATAAAGGAAGATGATACCATTTGAGTTATTATTCAACCAGTACACAGATATTGTTGAGCATCAAATAAGTGTTAATAGCTAACATACATTAATAAATTAATTAACACTTATTATGTTAAAAAAAAATCACTTTTATTACATATTCTGCTTCTTAATAGATCTATTAGGCATATTTTGACACAAATGATCAAAATAGATCAATTATATCTATATATCATTTTGAGCAGATAAAAAAAATGCAACTCATGCTCAAGAAAAATGCATACGATTAGAGCCTATAAGATAAAGACAGTACGATTTAAAACAGTAAATCGTAAGCAAGATGCATATGCTTGAAGTTGGATAACCCGTTTGGATACCCTTGAATTGGATGAAAGATTGTGTGATATTAGTGACATGAAAAACATTTGTATTGTAGTTTTGAACAATTAATTATTTTTAGGGTAGTGCTATTTGCACTCTTTCAATGGAAAAAACATTGGCTACTTAAATCAGACGATGGAAATAATTTTTTGTCTCAATCTTCTACAAAATAGATCTTGAGATCATGACACACCTGTCGACGACCACTTTTGGGGATGTGTGTCATGTGGAATAAATATCTAATCGTTTGATAGGTGTGGCATGATCTCAAGATCTCTTATGCGGATTATTGGGACAAAAAATTATCTTCATCGTCTGATTCAAGGCAAGCAACAATTTTTTGGTGTGAATATCGTGTATTCGGGTAGTCGATTGTGAATAACCCTCCATTATTTTTATTTTTATTATTTTTATTTATTATTGATATTATTATATCTTAATATGATTCAATTTTTATCATAAATTAATGGGTACCTCTGTTTGTGAGCACTCTTTTTCTGAAACCGCCCACATCCCAGATCCTTTGAAAACTATTGATTGCGTCGGATCAGATGATGGATATCATGTTTCACCCAGATATCACTAAAAAAAATAAGACTATCAATGATAGCCAAAAACTACCGCTATTAACAAAATAAATTGCTACTAATAGCCTTTAATGGTTTTTTTGTTAATAATGGCAGTTTTTTTATTGTAAAAAACTATCGCTGATAGTCTTATTTTTTATAGTGTATTCCACAAAATACATCTTGAGATCATAGCTCATCTATCAGACGGTCATTGTTTCATTCCATCTATCAAAGATCCCCAAACAATGGCCCTAAATTCACGTTTGAGCGTGATGTGTGCCATATGATTCAAGGGCCATTTGTTTTGAGATTTGTGACATATAGAGTAAAAAAATGATCGTCTGATAGGCGAGCCATGATCTCAAGATCTATTGTGTAGAATATCGGACTTAAGCACGAGATCCATCATCTGATCCAACACAATCAATGATTTTAAAGGGGTTTAAGACATAGGCGCTTTTCAGAGAATGCATGGGTGCAAACAGATGAACCCTAACTAAAATAAAGTCTTTATCCTTTGAGATTTTGATAACATTTTTCTATTGTATGTTAATAAAGTGTGCACGATTTGAGATTTTGCTATTATAAGCAGGAGTTTTATTGTCCTATGTGACAGAATGAAAGAATATCCATTCACAAAGGAGACAAATGAGTGCCAAATTTTAAATTTCTTTCTCTTTTATAGGTTGGTGGGATATATATATTGGTTAAGCCAAGATTAGATATATATATATATATATATTAAGCCAAGATTAGATCTCAAAATACAAAATCGTTTTGGAATACCTGAACAAATAGCATGTGATCTAATATATATATATATATATATATATATATATATATATATATATATATATATATATATATATATATATATGGAAAAGGTGTTCGTCCTCTAATGTTTCTCCAAGATTGGGAAAACCTCTAATTGGCAGCATGGCACCAAATTAATCGCACACCAAGTACGGGTGCATTGCTTTGATCATATTTAGCAACAAACAAATCCAGAAACTCATTTCCACCATGTATTTTTTGAGCCTTGAAATTGAAACCATTAAAATTAGTCAAACTTTGACAAAGGCCTTACAAGGAAAAATTTTGAAATATTTTTTTGAGAAATTGATCTAAGTTGTTCCCTTATGCTCCCTATCGCACCCAAATAATATTTTGGATGCCACATTGATCTCCACAAAATGTTGAAGGACATTGACAGTCCTCCAAGATACACGTGGAGCTCCACATGACATTCAAAACATATTTTGGGTGTCACGTGAAGTACGGGTGCATCGCTTAGATCAATTTTTAAAAAAATTTAATTTTTTTTCTTCTCAAAGCACAAGTCAAACTTGGACTAGTTTCAATGGTCCAAATTTTATTTCTAAAGAAATACATTGTAAAGATGAATTTCCAAATTATCTCTTTTTCAAAGATGATCTAAGCACTGCACATGTCCTTCATATGGCATCAAAATAGTATTATAAGTAACAAATCCATATAGGATCTTGGAGGACGCTCACCATCCACCATTGGAGGATGAAACCATTTTCCTATATATATAGGTATGATCACCTAATTCGAGTTGGTGATATTCAAATCGCGGTCAAACATTGATTGTGTCATGATTTGACAATCACCAACTCGAGTCAAGTAGTCATTACCCTTTTCATGTGGGACCGGGAGCACCACATTCAAGGCCGGCCCTGAGATTTTAGGGGTCCAAAGTGAGTTTCTAAAATGGGGTCCTTCATGTAACTTTGAAAAAAGAAAAAGTTGCAGCAATTATTTTTTGACAAATAAAGTAGCACTCATATCTCTAAATTAGATATATCTACATATTCCATTTAACTACGTATAATTTGACAATACAATAAACAATATAATGAAAATATATATTAAAAGAAAATGTAACAAAAAAAGAGTAAAGCTAAATAGTAAAGCGTACCCGATGGATCGAGTAACACAAACAATAGCATTTTGGCATCTCTGAACTTGTTCATCTGCATTCGAAAAGAAAAAAAAATAAGGTCTTATATTCTAGAAAAATATAAACATAAATTTGTATGGGAAAGTCCAGACAATACATTCAATGTATCGCCCGGTAAGTTACTATTCCGATAAGTATCGATTTGGAGCTCGGACGATACGTATCGGAATAGCGAGATTTTGACTCTTGCGTGGACCTCCATGACTACATGTAGGAGTACGGCGAGTATACTCCACCTGGAATACCTTCATATATATATATATATATATATATAACACCAGTGACATACCAACTATTTAGTGATGAAAAAAATTATTGGAAAGATGAAAGCAAAAATAAAAGAGATGAAATCAAGAGTGGAACTTAAAGGTACGTTAAGATAAACGATTCTCTAAATGTTATTTGCTTCCTTCTGGTTAGAATCACGACAGCAAAAGAGGAGAATGACAAACACATTTCAAAGATATAACCAAGCCCAACCCTCGATACTTCTTTGTGTTTACACTCACAAAAGAGAATTCTGAATACTACACAATATGCCTAAAAAAGAATGAAAGAAATTCTTATTTTCTTGTATTTTTAACGGAGATCTTATCTCTATTTATGGAGAAAATTATGAACCATTGTGTCTTTTTAGATTACAGTGAAAAGATTTACCGATCTGTGTCTTGTTATACAACGTAAAAAGAAAATTCGATTTCACTTGTGTCTTTTCAAAGAGTTGTGTATTTTTTTATATAACATAAAAAAAAAAATTGATTTCACTCGTGTCTTTTCAGAGAGTTGTGTCTTTTCATATAACAGTGAAGAGATTTACCATAATACAAAATAAGTGTATCTAATATAAAGTTACATAACTTTATCACTAAAATTGTAACGCTTATTTTTACCACAAAAAAAAATATAACTTGAAATAAATCAAGAAAGAAAGTTATTTAAAACTCTTTAAAATATACAACAATCTCTCACTATTTTAAAAAGTTTTTAAAAAATATAAAACAATTTCTCACTATTTTTAAAAGTTTTTTAAAAAATACCTATTTGGGTATATGAAAATGATAATGCATAAATAAAAATATCTAAAAGATTTGAACTTTCACTTAATGTAAGTATATCAGAATTTATCAAACTGCTTAATAACTCATAGTCTTGAACTAAGGACCTTATCCAACAAATAAGATATACTACACACATTATAATTTATAAAACTTACTATTCTTAAAAAGCCAGTACATTTATAGTCATGTGTTTTACCCCAGTTCCCCAGTTTCTTGAGTGCTCTAAGAGAGTCTATTACTCTATAGGAAGCAACTCGTCTTTCACACTCAAATAGATAAATCTATCAAGAGTGACTCTTGTATACAACTCTAACTTATATAAGGCTATAGATTCATTAAGACAATTAATCTCATCCTCTCTCACAAGAATAACACTAGTTTGGTAAACATATGACAATGAGATATTTTGAACATATAGTTCGTTCTAGTGCCAACATAATCACTCGTTCAATTTATTTTTCTCATTAAACCTAAATGATGGTTCACAAAATTTATGTTGGATTCTCATTGAAGGTGGCTTTTATTCTATAGACCTTAACCTCATACCACTTAATATCTTATGTAAATATTCTCTTACAAGGCCCTTCGTAATAGTATCGGTCAAATTCTCTATCAACCTTACAAAATCTAAAGTCACTACTCCACCCTTGAGTAGACTTTTGACATAGTTATGTCTCAAACTTATATATCTATTTTTACCATTGTACATCTTATAATTTGCTCATTTAAAAGTTACTTCATTATCACAGTATATTGTAATTGGAGTGACGGGTTTATCCCTTATAGGTATATTTACCAATAGGTTTTTAAGTTATTCTACTTTTACATGCTGCAGCATGTACAATAAACTTAAGAATAATATGATTTTATATCCCCGACAAAATTTGCCTTAGGATAAACTCTTTAATCATCTATCGAAATCTTGATTCTTTCTTAATTCGTAGATGACGTAAAAGTTGAGTCATAGACAAATATTTATTCCCTCGTCGATAATTCATCTTCTTTTTATAGTCATTCCAAGAAGGCGGTAATTTAGAAATTATAACGCAAATTTGAAATTCCTCAGGAAGTTTAATCGTAAAAAAAATAAGATGATTAATGATAAGTTGCAAGTCATATATTTGTGCAAGAATAAGCTTATCATTTTTCATCTTAAAACTAAATAAATTGCCAACAAAGAATAGACTTATCTTTTGCAGTGGGCATGCTAACGTAGATGTCGTAGATAGAATTCGTGAGCGCGTTCAATATATAACTATTACATATGTAATCATCATCTTTACGTTTCTTTCACGCAGTAATGACCTCCGAAGTGTCGTCTGATTTTGCAAGCAGCAAGTCAGGAAGATCTTTGTCTAAAATATATGCAACATTCAAGGTGGTGAGGAAGAATAAAATCTTCTGTTGCTGACGGGTAAAGTTCTTTTCAATCGAAATCTTGATTCATCACTTTGATTGACGCCATAGATGCTTTCATGTAGCAAAGTAATATTTAGAATTATTTGAAAAAATTATTTGAAAGATGGAAGCAAAAATAAAGGAGATGAAATCAAGGATAGAACTTAGAGGCGCGTTAAGATAAACGTTTTCTCTAAACATTATTTATCTCATTTCTGTTAGAATCGCGACAACAAAAGAGGAGAATAGCAAACACGTTCTCGGGATAAAACCAAGCCCAACCCTCTGTAATTATTTTTATATTTGTACCCACAAAAGAGAATTCTGGACACTACGTAATATGCCCAAAAAAGAATGAAAGAAATTCTTATTTTCTTGTGTCTTTTTCTTGTAATTTTAACAGAGATCTTATCTCTATTTATAGAAAAAAATTCTGAATTATTGTGTATTTTCAGATTACGGCAAAGAGATTTTAGATCTGTCTTTTCACATAACATAAAAAGAAAATTCGATTTTACTAGTGTCTTTTCAGAGAGTTGTGTTTTTTTATATAACGGTAAAAGATAAATCGATTTCACTTGTCTTTTTTCAGAGAGCTGTGTTTTTTCATATAACGGTAAAAGATAAATCGGTTTCACTTATCTTTTTTCAGAGAGTTGTCTTTTCACATAACGATAAAAAGATTTACGGTAATACGAAATAAGTGTATCGGAGATAAAATTATATAACTTTATCATTAAAATTATAACGCTTATTTTTATCACAAAAAAAAATATCTTGAAATAAATCAAGAAAAAAAATTATTTAAAACTCTTTAAAATATACAACATTTAATAGCGTAAGTTCATCAATATCGAACTACGGTTGAACATCTTTTCCTTTTTTTTCTAATTATAAGTACTAGTAGAACACACATGTAATTTATGTGAGCGTTCTAAGTACGTGAGCTAGAAAAAGAGAAAAATTAATCTTTTCGTATCTTCATCTAACCACACACAATTCTCCTTTCTCGTATTATAATAATAAAAATTAGTTTAAGATTAAATGACTAATGCTATATACCAGGCTTAAACCCCAAACTCAGGCACAAGGGTAAATGGTAATTTCACCCTCCAAGCCTGTTATCTGGGATTTGTCTAAGGTTTAACATTTAGAGTGTATAATTTTTCAATGAGTAATGCTATATCCCATATATTGAACCGTATACAAATCCTAGACACAAGTATAAAGATAAAATGGTAATTTTACCCTCCATATCGTTGGAGATTTGCCTAGGGTGGTTTAACGTATAACGTTTCAATGGTAAACCCTTAGATGCACACAACTGAAAGGCATGCAAATTAGTGAAAGTACTTTGTTTACCCTTAAGTTGGGGTTCAAACATATATGTGCATTTTCCAAGGCCTGCACAGGGAGATTGACCGGCACAAGATATAAAAAATTGGCCGATACTGATACATATCGGTCCTCTAACTCGGTATCGGTATTCGTATTGGCCGATATATATTGAGTATCGGCCGATACGTATCAGTTTGATCCGAGACATGTATTTACTTTTTTTTTTTTAAGGGACGATCCATATCAGTATCGGCTTATTCGTATCAGTCCTCTATGGACCGATACTCGATGCAGAAACCGATTTTGAGTCCTTGGATCCATGCACCGTCTTGGTGTACGGGTCAAGATCTAGTTCCAGTTTGATGAGATTGATTTAAAAGAGTGACATGAAGGATCTTGGAGTGAGAGCATATGTCAAGGATCAAAATTTTGAGTTTCATTTTGGTTTCGGAGGGGATCGAAACCGAAATTTTGGACCAAAATTTCAACCCCATACAAAAATGACTAACATTTCGGTCCCATATTATCGTTTTGGTGGGGACCGAAATTAATAATTTCGATCATTTCGGCCGAAATTTTGATCCTTGGCATATGTAGCAAATGAGAGGGATGCTGATGATGATTAGTTTACAACCAAAATACGCTACATGTACCCTTTTAGTATTGGCTACTCTTCTTGGCTTTGCCCGGGTCCTTTCAGGGTGAGCGCCGTGCTCTCTTTGTAGCTACCTTTTTTAATGATTTTTTTATTTATGAAAAGCAAGTATAAATAAATCAAACAGATCGGGTTGACCAAATACCCAACCCGTCCGACCGAGATTTTTTACCGGATTGGGTACGTAAACTTGATCCATCGCATTGCGTTGGACATGAGATGTCCGATCCACCTCTATGTTGAGTCAGGTCAGGATAGAGTCGATAGACAAAAATCGGCTGTTCAGGTTCAGTTGGCCCTACTCTGATAATATATATATATATATCATGAAAATAAGATTTTATATTGGGTCAGGTCGGGCATAGGGTGGGGTTTCAGGTCGGGTCGGGCCAGACATGCAATTTTTCCATTGGGCAGCCAAATTTTATCTATTTCATATTAGCTACTAAAATAGGCAATCAGCTCAAAAACCATATTGTGGACCTCACCTTTGCCTCACCAATAATATGGAATAGGCAATTGTCTCATTTATCTCAACCAATTTCGGTTCAGATATCAGTTTTCTTGTATGAGTGGTTGCCTACGTTATGCATTCTCCTCGGGTTTCACATTGTGATATCTCTCACCAGATACGGAGATATATATTAAATCCTTTCCTGATTGAGGGCTATTCTATTTCGATGTTGGACACTCTAGTCAGTTATTATAGTACTCCGACAGATCCCTGCTCTACACCCAGTTATCATGCTTCTTTGGGAGCAACCTCATTGCTTGGAAGAGTAAGGAAGAATGTGTGATTTCTCAGTGGGCTATGATCCACGACACCTGTGAACTTCTTTGGCTTCGGTCTCTCATAATTTCATAATTGGGGTTCCTCCTTCCATTCCAACGCCCCTTCAGTGCGAGTTTCCAATAACCCGACTACTTTGATTTTGCTCCTAACTCCATACATGAGAGAGCTAAACACACTGAGGTTGATATATATCTTTCGTGGAAATTGCAAATAGGCATGCAACAAATGCTCTGGCCGAGAGCCGACGGGCATGCCTGCGCCCGTCTAATTCCCAAGTGCAACCTAAGTCACCTCCTGCTTTGGCCTTAACTAATACCAACTCTTATTAGGGTGGCGACATTTTCACCCGCCTAAACTTTAGAGCACCCCGGCTGAAAACCATTGATTGCTTTGAATCAACATGTTATCGGTCTGATGGTATGCCCATGAAGTCAATAACATCAACATGTGAGCCCTCTGATGATACACCCATGATCTCAAGACCTGTTGTGTTAAACAATAGGATGAAAAATAGTCTCCATCGTCTAATCCAAAGAAACCAATTTTTTTGCCATGGTGCTCTAGAGTTTCAAGTGGGTGCAAATAGAGCCACCCTAATTAGAGTTTGTATTAGGTATGGTCTGAGAGCCAGGTAACTTGGTAAGTGGGTCACTTTTTGAGACACGTGCTATATGATTATATCATTTGTGCCGTATGATTTGAAAACCATGATTTAATATTTTCTAAAATTGCTGCTTTGAATCAGATGATGAAGATATATTTTCGTTTCAATATTCAGTAACATAGATCTTCATATCATGATCCACAAATCACCCTGCCACAATAAAATCATGTGGCATGTGACCCAAAAAGTGGCCTACTTACCAAGTCAATTATTGGTTGCGAAGCTTACCTAATACCAACTCCTCTCCCTAAATTTTACACTAAGATAAAATTGATCTGGTGAGATGAAATTCAAGTTGGTATTAGGTATCCGACCCGTACACCAAGAGCAATGTACAGGTGTCTCCTGCCAAAATGTCAAACCTTGGGAGATGCACGTAATTTATAAGTATGCAAATCACTGAAAATACAATTTTAACCTTTCACTAATCTCAAAAGTACTTAGTTCATTTCTAAGGTTAAGCTGAATAAAAAATTGCACAGTAACAGATTATTTAGCTCTAAATATCAATAATTCGGGCAACAATAATTAGTCAGATGTAGCAAAGAGATATAATTGCACAGTAACAGATTATTTAGCTCTAAATATCACTAATTTGGGCAACAATAATTAGTCAGATGTAGCAAAGAGATATAATTGCAATATCTTGTCCTCCAACTGATATAAAGAAAATTTCCTAGCCTTATTAGCTTGGAGGATTATGTATATAAGCCCTTCCCTTTTCTTAGAGATTTTCATATCCGTGACTTTATTTCACCGTAAACAAAATGTTTACTGTTTTGAGTATCGACAAAACAAATCGGGTAAAGTTGTTTTGCCCGTCGCCCAAAATTGTGATTCGGATGTTAGAACCATGTTAACATCTCATTATTTCTATGTCCATATAATTTTTTTCATCCACCCCCTTCCATCACAACATAAAATATAGAAAAAAAGTCAACTCATCACCAAGTTACAGATCCCAAAAAAAAAGGAAGAAAAAAAAGGTTTACATCAATAATGCTGGACCGTAACGCTGAGCTTAAGAATTGCTCTCAAGTTCGGAATATCCATGAACTCAGTCTCCATAATTCCATATCCCTTAACAAACCGGAAAAAACCCGTCCCCGACACAACACTAAATTCTCTTTCCTTCATCAAGAAGATATCAGACCCCTGAATTTCGATGGTGCTCCCCTTGAATTGTCCATCAGTGAAGATCAAAGAGAAAACAAGGTGCAACCCTTTACCATCCAAGGCAGAGTTTATGTACAAGCCTTGGGCCCGTCCAATCACCTTTGATTCCAATTCGGGTCCTTCAGTCACAACATCATCGACCGCTACAAGAGTTCCAAAGTGTAAAATGCTAGAATCTGCACCTTTCGATCCAGCAACTGAAATTGCAGAGGCGCCGTGGCCACTTAGGTAGTCATGAACATAGCACACAAGTTTGGTTTGCTTGGGTTTGTGTCTTGGGAAAATATAGGATACAAAGAGGGCAGTGGCAGTGCAGAGGAGGCACAAGGCATTGGTGTTGATGGGCAAATTGAACATGGTGTTATGTATGTTTATCTAAAAAGTAACGAACAAGTGAGACGGATAGATAGAAAAGGGAGTGGCCACACTAAGGTATAAATGAGGTGGTGGAGATGCTGATCAAGGCACCAAGGTGTGAAATGGGAGAAGATGACGAGGAAGATTGGTTCTGGAGCATTTTTATATTAGTTTTCCATGGTAAATGATCCTTTTCGAATGGACAAATTTTTATGGGTATGATGACTTCATCTAAAAGATTCTTCCACATTGTTATTGGTGCCTATGGTTTATTGTTTTTTAAAGATTTGGTTAGTTTGATGGTGATGTTCTAAGATGCTTTCTTGGCGTTTTGTTTTGATTCTCAAAAGCCAAATAGGTTCTGTAATGAAATATGACAGTACAACTTGAAGAAATTTCTGTGTATCAACTACAAGCAGGAACTTGGTTTATTTAAAAGCATATTAGCCATAATCTTAGCCCATCCCAGTCCGGGCCCAGCCCAGCCTGGCCAACTCGTAGATAATCTGAGTGTTTTTTTTCGTCGTCACCTGGGTGATCCGCCAAGTAAATAACTCACTGGATCAGAATACATTTGAGAAATAAAACAAAGTACGTCGAAAATACCTAAAAAAATACATATTTTCTCATAGAGTGGGTATCTAATATTTGTAGCATATCCCCTCAAAAGGAGAAACAGATGTATGCCCCAGATTTGTATTATAGGCGATCGGCATGTTCAGCCAGAGTTCATGGCAATAACAAATGTGCTGTGCATGTATTAAAACAATCATTTATATATTAGGTCAGTCAGCAATTAGAACTTTAAAACCACCAGCACGATCAGATGGTATTAAATATAAGATGTAGCTTCTAGTTTACTCTTTTCTTCAAGGTATTTTGAGTTCTGAACAGTTTTCTTTTTCTTTTCATATTTTTTGGGCGAAACAGGCAACTTTTTATTAAGAGAATAAAAAGTTACATTAAAAAGAGTTGCTACACAAGCAACTTAGAGCACTGGAAAACAAAAACAGATAAACAGAAAAGACGAGCAAGAAAACAGAGACCCGAAGCCCACCCAAAACAAAAACAAAAACGCCAAAAACCAAGGATCTCCGACTACATTGCACCTGTGAGAATATCTCATATCAGCCATCAAGCCATTGCGGAAGGATTTGGATAATCTGGCCTAACAAATTAAATGGGCATGAAGGTGAAGAATTCGGCACATCTTTTCGTACCCCAGCAATCGCTCAGCACTTCTTTACAGGATTAAGGAAGGCACCAAGCCAGATAGAGCTTCGCTCTAACAAAGTTCCAAACTGACATAGCCACTCAACAGTGGAGAAGAAAGTGGTCCCCGGATTCACCGAAGGCACAGCACATCACACACTTATTTGCAATGGGTATACCTCTTTTGGGCAGCGTGCCCATAGTCTTCACTTTGTTCCCGCCAGCACACCAGGAGAAAAATTGCTCTTGGGAATGCTTTGATCTTCCAGTTCCGAACAGTTTTCTTTAAGGCCCTTAAAAAAAGGCAAGGAGAGATCAATAGTAGAGCAGCGACAGCAGCAAGAAACTGCACAAAAAAAAAAAAACAGAAAAAAGCACGAAAGGCAGCCTCAGACCAACCGAGAACTAATCAGCGCACAAAATCTCCCAATCTTCCAAGAAATCCTTGACCTCCCACTGACTTTTGTGGACCATGAGGCTGACCCAATGGACAGCAAAGTCCCTTGCCATCCTAATGATGCAGAAAATTGGTCGCCGCTTCCTACTAAACACCCTTGTTTCAACAGTTATCAAACAGATGTCTAAGTTAGTACAACCAAACCTAAGACCATCCAATGCGGACAATTGGATGAGTTTTGAATGTGGAAGACATTGGGATCCATAACTGATCTTATAAATCATGTCGAGTGAGTAGAGCGTGTTTTCGGATCTTAAAACCACTGGATCGTGTTTGGATGATGTCAAATTCACATATATCTAGCTTAGTGTTTTGCTAAAACAAAACTCCCTAATCATAATCCGGCTAAGATATGTTGATTCAAGAACATCAGGCACGCATCCTAAACAAATGCATCAACAAGCATATAAACGAATCCCATACGATAATTCTGCTTCTGCCCAGTCTACAGATCAGAAATTACAGATGGCAGATATTTTTATATTACAAAAGGGGATACGGGCAGGAGAAAAGAACATGACATGCTCTATTCTCACGCTTTGCATGTATAAATTAACAGGGATAAACTTCAGAACTACAATGGGATTACTTGCAAGTCAGAGATTTGATCAAACCCGCTTTCTGGATTTGTTCTATCATCGCGAAGAATGAGGAATTTTAGGGTGCCAGATTCCTTTAACCAGGCAGCCACCACAGAACCTGTTGAAATAAATCGTCCTATGTTGAACTGGGCAACGTGGAAGGGAGCGTTTATTCTGGTGAGAAGTGCCTCAATAGAACGCCGAAGAGCGCCATCACCCGCTACCTTGCTGTGTTTTCCCCACCCTGTCAAAATGCTGTAGAGGAACCATTGCTTCAGCATTTAAAGGTAGACGAATAACTATAGAGACCATGAATTAACATCTCTACTAAAAGTATAAAGGTAGCCTGGTACTAAGGACCAGATAATTTACTTGGTCCCATAGTAGTTCGACGTCACGTGGCACATAATCACATGATCTAGTGTAACGTAAAGGAGTGGCTTGATGATCATAATTATTAACAAAAAATAGTAATAATAAAATATCTAAAATGTACATTCACTGGTGTCAACAGTGTGAAAAATGAACGATGAATCCAAATGTGGTTTAAAATTTATTGTCCCTGCAATTAACTTTATTCACCACATGGCTTTATGGTGCTTATTTAAAAAAAAAACAGTTATGATCATCGAGCCACTGCTTTACATGGTACCCAATCATGTGAATGGGTGCCACATGGCAGAAAACTAATGTGGGACCAGGTAAGTTACCTGGTCTTTAGTACCATGCCACCTTAACCCCTACTGAAAAACAGTACAAAACATACTGGCATTTGGTTGCAACTTGTACATTATACAACATATACCTTTGTGTAGCCATCATATACATTTCACATAATCTAAATATGTTTACATTTTTTCAGCTTTTAAAATCTCCCCTAAAGGGAAAAACATAAATTTCACATCACATCAACTGATGTGATCCAGTACCTATCCTAATAGACTTTAAATATTTCTCGGATGAAAAGTATTGATTTGCTGGGTGACACATGCATGCTCCAGGATTTATATTTTAAACTTTGCTTAAGACTAACATATAAAATACAGTAAATAGAAAATGACCAACACTTTCCAGATTGTGGCCTAACCATCTCACTTCTAGGCTATGTGGCACATCTTTTGTGTGTTCCAAGTCATCAAAGTGGTAGCTCACTTGGGCCCAAAAATCACTCATTGGAGGATTTGAACCATCCAATCTACGCACTGTAATATGGCTGGTTGTGTATATTTTCTTTAAGGTCCATCTTAAAGTGCAATATCAGGTGGCTGCAATCCTCTCATAGGTGTGATTTCTTTGGTTGAGATATGTGCTAATGATGGGCTGTAAGTTGGACCACTTGGATTGATCAACGATGTGTGCCACAGGCTGTCATGCTATTATTGCAGCATCAGTTCATAGAGTTGCCATATAAAAAATATATGATGGAATTGACGTGATCATATTTGGTACGTTTTCTGAAGGTTTCAACTGTTACTTGTAAAGGAGCTTGTACCTCACTAATTTTGGTAACTCATGCCCGTCATAGACAACAGAGCGTATGTTGAGCAGCCAGGCATGAACCATTGCTTGAGCGGCACCAGAAGACATAAGATGCAAATCTAAACATGAATCACACCAAGTGCTCTCCCAAACATGTCTACGTTTTCCTTCAAGCACAACCAGCTGAGCCCCTCGTCTCTACAAAAAATGCAGAGGTGAATATTATTGACTATTTGCAAGCTTTAGAAACTCCGTCATATCAAATGTAACAATCGTTTCTGCATGGAGACTATAATCAAAAGAGGAAGTGAATAAAAATAAAAAAATTGACAGTTCAAAGAAATTACTACGGATGGGGTCCACATTAGATTATATTTTCCAAGGGAATGTTTAAACATTCAATTTCTATCCATTCCATTGCGCAATGCTAAGCCCCCTCTAAACCATCAAGTAATAGCCAAGGTTCATAGGTATGCTAGCCCTACAAGTGTATTTCACAGTTACACCCAACGTTCCCTAGACACGTGGCATGGGTACCAAGCATCAAGGTGTTATAGATGTTTGGCACGACAATTTCTAAAGATTCCAATACAGCTAAATGGGCTTTAAAAAAAATTAAAAAATTAAAAAAAATGAAGGTACATCTTAAAGAACCATCTGAGATATTGTAATGAAAATATATATAATGTATATCATGAATCTAACTAAAAGTATACTATATTATACAAATTGTTTTCAAGGACCCAAGATTTTTATTTTATAAGTTACTAAACTTTACACAAATTGTTCCCCGTTTTATCGTGTCAAAACGAGGAACAATTTCATGGTATTATGTGGTATGTTCATACATGTTTAGAAGTATTATGTTGTGTGTTGAGGAGTCTCAAAGTGCCTCCAAGTGTTGGCAGGGCAAAAATACCAAAAGTAGAAGTGCCTAGGTAACACTGGTTACCCCAGCCTTACAATTGTTTTCATGCACAACTTTAAAAAGAAGGGTAATGATGCTAATTTAAGAGCATTTTCAATGAAACAAAATGAATTTTCCTATATCTCACACATTCCATGAAAGTCCTATCTTTCAACAACTTAAGTTTCTTCTTTCCAATTGGTAGAAATAACTTTCAACAGAAGAAGAAGATGGGCTTAAATACATACTTGTGTGCTATGCCTAGCAAGAGAATTTTGGGAAGAAGTGCAAAAAACCAGGAGAACAGTAGTAACCTTCCCTTCTTGGCAAGTCCCAAAATAAATAAATAAACAATGGACAAAATGACTAGGATATGCACTATAGTGAAAACGGAATAATGAAAGTGGAATAACCAAAAACACATTACAACATCATTAGAAAAATTTAGCAATCTCCGCAACATTGTTTTGCCATGAAGTCAGCTTTTTTTAACTTCACTCTTCAGTTCCAACATGTAACTTAATTTCTTCCCTAGTAAGCGTTTTCTTGAATGTGATAATAATCTCTTCCAATTCACTTCTAGCGCACAAGATTCAAGCCCTACAAGAATTTCGGCAGGGGAAATTTGTTTCAAAATTTTAATTGTCAAGGATGCAATGTTTCGGTACTCAGCTTCTACCTTATAAATTACGTTGCCATACAACAATCGCATGAGTAGTTTCTGTCCTTGAGAACTGCTGTTGTCCTGCCCAATCTGCATGTGTATAAGATAAACTATGGCATTATTGTAAACTAGACAAAACAATAGCCCACAACGATAGGAAATATTTCAAAATTTTCTTCCGCTGGCGGACATGAGAGAGGCGCTGGTGCTTAGAGCGGGAGATTGGGTGTGTGCGCTCTGCCGGAACCTTAACTTCCGGCGCAGGAAGGTTTGCCACAGGTCAGGATGTTGCTCTACCAGGGACCTTGGTCTGGTGGTTAAATCTGCCGAGGAGACGATTCCCAGGAGGAATCATCAGCGACAAGTGGTTCTCAATGCTAACCAGGTCAGAGACATTGGGGAGGGATGTTCTATCGCCGGTAGAGGGATCATTCGAGCTTCTGGATTGTTTTCGGGAGGAGTTTCAAACCTTCGTAGTGGGTTATCGTATGCTGAGGCTGTAGCCTGTAGGGACTGACAGACAGAACCGGAGAGGGGAGGATGTCGCCAGTCCTGACGCCATCTCTGGTCCTGTTTCGTCTCCCTACGCTGACGTCGGAAGGGGTGGTGAACGGCTAGTGTTTAATTCATCTCAATTTGGTGCACTTGTTCAGAACTTACAACATTATTGGGTGGTACTACACAGCATTAAAGGTACACTATCGCTATTTCATTTACATAGATGGTTACATCGCTCTTGGGTGTACTCAGAAAGACCAACACTATCTACAATCACTCAGTCTAAGTTTCTCCTTCGGTTCCCTTCGGAAGACGGAGCACAGGCTCTTCGTCATAAAAAATTCTTCCGGATTGATGGAGCCCCGGTGGTTTGCGGTGCTTGGGAACCATCTGTGGGGGACCAACATTTACAGTGGTGGGATGGTGGGGTCTGGATCCGTCTGATCGGTCTGCCTATACACGCTTGGACCCCCGACGTCCTTAAGGGTATTGGGGATCAGTATGGTAGATTCATCCTTGCCGACCAGAGCTCCATCAACCTTTGGGATATCAGCGTGGTCAGCATCCTTGTCGCCGTCAACTCCTGAGAGCTCGTTCCCAGGTTGTGCGAGATCCAACTCGGCGGTCAGAAACAGAGGATCTTCATAGAAATGGCGCTCATGGGGAGGGTGCTCATCCCGCAGCAGGTGAGCAATGAAACCGTGAGGCCCTGGAATGCCGGGATAGACAAACTCGGTGGTACCACAGAAGAACCCTCGCTGGAGATCGAAGAACTCGGGAACGGGATAGATAGGCCCCGGGGGGATGTAGCGCGGAGCTCAGAGGGGGGCTCGGCCTTGGATGCATCGTGCAACGGTATAAATAGGGGGGCGCCCTCGTCAGAGAGGGGCATAAGCTCCTCGGGGGGTGCTCCTATCTTTCATGATCCAGGAGGGGTTACTGATGAAGAGGAGATCGTCGGTGATAATCTGAACAATGGCTCATCCTCTGTTAGCTACGGCGAGGGGGAGGCGGAGCAGCGACACCTTTTTGCCCTACCAAAGGGGTTGATGCGGCACATGTCTCCGGGTCACATTGAGATGGATCTATTACCGTCGATGGAATCAACGGTCAAGAGTAAGCCGTACTCCAACGATGACAAGGGACACTTGCTGTCGAAGGAAGAAGAAGGTGAGTGGACGTGGGTGCCGGCGAGGAAGTATGAGGTTAGGTACCGTACCTGGGATCCGATGGAGACCGAAGCTTCTAGTTGCCCTTTGAGGAAGAAGCACTCTGCCAACACAAAAGGCTTTAAGGCTTTTCACCGAAGAGGAAAGCTATATAAGGGTATTTGGGGTATGGTTCGTGTTCGGGTGGCGACACGTGTCCCTAATGAAGATTCTGGTAGAGTTGACTATGTGTTACTGCGTGGAGGGGTGGTAGGGGGTCTTCATGCTGATGCTTCACGTGCCTGGATGTCGAGAGATGAGTAGCCCTGGTGCGTCAACTCGTGGGACTCACGTGCTACCTATAAGTTTGGTGGGAGGCAGCTAGCGGATTAGATCCCATGGGTCTTATTGGCCCCAGACCCGTGGGGCTGTAGTTTGCAAGCGAGGATGTGGTCATGTGCGGGGACGGCCCGTGTATCAGTTGGGCCAAATCTTGTGGGCCTGATACCACGAGTTGTAGGTGGAGGGGAGGATCGGTGTTGGACCTGGAGAGAGGGGGGAGGGGTTCACTCGTCGAGTTAGGGTTACTCTTCAACCCTGCCCAGATCTTGAGTCGATGCCTTCAGATCTGCAGGTATGGGATGGCAATATCCCCCAACGGCTTGCCCAACTACCGAAACATCTCTCTGGCAGGATTCAGAACCCCGCCGCGCTTTCCTTGCCGGTACGGAGCTCGAGGGTCTCGGTTGACCATAGCAGAATGGAGGGAGGTTCCCTTAGTTGTGAAGATTCGCCCATTACCCCCTTTCAGAGCAGTCAACCGATGAACAGAGGAGCTGAGATGGACTTTGACTCGGATTACTCGAATGATAGACAGGTTGATTTGTGTTGGGCGCGATCTCGGAATGTCTTTCAAGAGATTCGATGAGAACCTTCAGGAGGTGTTTCGGTCTATACTGGTTGGGCGTCAGGCTAACAAGAATAAGTGCCGAGGGAGGGCTCGGGAACTTGCTTGTCCCTTCTCATCGAGTAGGGGCGGGACGCTGGCTATCTGATCATGAAGATGGAATCTTGGAATGTCAAGGGTATTTGCGATGAGACTAAACGGGATGGGGTTAAATGGGTGATCGAGGCTTCAAATCCGGCCGTTGTTACATTACAAGAAACCAAGTGGGGAAGCTGTGACACGAGAAAAGTGGCGTCGGTTCTTGGAGGAAAGCGAGGGGAGTGGATTGGCGTTGACTCCGTAGGAGCATTAGGTGGCTTCCTAGTAGCCTGGAACTTGTGTATATTTGAAAAAGTGGATGAGGAGGTGGGGTTGTTTTCGGCTTCGGTGGTGCTTCGGAATAAGGATTCTGGGAAATCTTGGATGTTCTCAGGTATCTATGGCCCATCGAATGATAGAGACCACCCCGACTTCTGGTTCGAATTAGTGGCCCTTATAGCCAGATGGAACCTCCCTTTCTGCCTTGGGGGGGGGATTTTAATGCCATAAGATGGGGCTTTGAAAAGCTGGGTGGGCCGCCAGAGGTAGTGGTGATGCATGATTTCAACTTGTTCATCTCTGATTAGGAATTGATGGATGTGCCGCTAACTGGTACTCGGTTCACTTGGTCAAACCTACAAGAGAACCCGTCCTTAAGTAGGCTGGACATATTCCTATGCAATTTAAAGTGGCTAGATATTTTTCCGAGTGCTAGACTTGAAGGCTTAGCCCGAGCTGTTTCTGATCACCGGTCGTTGCTCCTTTCTTGTGATATGCGTCGGAAAGGTCCGACTCCCCAACTCCGTTCCGTTTTGAAAACATGTGGTTGTTGAATGAGGATTTCCAAGCATTAGTCCCGTCTTGGTGGTGTGAACCGATTAAGTTAGGGACGATTGCTTTCTGATTCGTTTCCAAACTTCAAAGGCTTAAAGAGAAGATTAAGCGGTGGAATAGGGAAGTGTATAGTTTGGTTCAAGTCAAGAAAGAAGCTCTACTCCTAAGGTTAAAAGAGTTGGACGATTTGGAGGAAGGTAGGAATCTCTCGATGGAAGAACGGGAAGAAAGATACCACAAAAAATTGGAGTTCAATGGTGTCTGTATGGCTGAGGAGGTCAGCTGGAAGAAAAAAGCCAAGGTCAGATGGCTCAAAGAGGGCGACGCTAGCACCAAGTATTTTCACGCGGTCGCCAATGCGCGAAACAAATCGAATTACTTGGGCAGGATGGCCGTGGAAGGGGTAATCTATTCGGATGAGTAGCAGATCCGGGACAACATTGTCGCTTTCTACAAGAAGATGTATACGGATGAAGGAGTTATGCGGCCTCAGCTGGACGGGACTGCTTTCCAATCCCTCTCGATGGAGGTTAGTAGCGGTTTGGATCTGCAATTCAGTGAAGATGAGGTGTGGCAGGTGGTCAAGTTTGGGGCCAAAAACAAGGCACCGGGACCCGACGGTTTTACCATGGAATTTTTTCAGTTTTTTTGGATGACCTTAAAAGCTGACCTGATGGAGGTTATGTACGAATTTCATGCTTCCGATCTCATTGGGTGGAGCCTTAATTCCACATTCATTACTCTCATTCCCAAGAAAGAAGGGGCTGATGACATTGCCGACTTCCGTCCGATATGTCTCACCAATTGCCTTTACAAGATTATAGCCAAGGTCTTAGCAAATAGGCTCAAACCGGTTATGAGCTTGATTATTTCGGATAATCAGGGTGCTTTTGTGAGGGGCAGACAGTTAGTGGAGCTGGTTGTGGTGGCTCAAGAGACGATCCATTCCCCACACCATGAACGCCAACCCATAGCTCTATGGAAGGTTGATATGGAGAAGGCTTACGATTGGATTAGCTGGGAATGCCTTGATTATATGCTCGGCAAGTTGGGGTTTGGTTCTACTTGAAGGAGATGGATGCGGGGATGCTATTCATCGGCTTGGTTCTCGGTCTTGATCAACGGTACCCCAGCTGGTTATTTTAAAAGTTCCCGAGGTATACGACAGGGGGACCCGCTCTCCCCCTTTCTCTTCAATATGGTGGGCGAAGCATTATCGCGGCTTATAGTGCGAGCGATACAAAACAATCTCATAACAAGTGTATAAGTGGGTTTTCATAGTAGATTCATCTCGCATCTGCAATTTGCAGATGACACCTTAATTTTTGGGCAGGCCAATGTAGCAGAATTCAGCTCGTTGGCTGATGTCCTGTCTGTGTATGAGGCTGTTTCGAGTTAGCGTATTAACCTTCTCAAAAAGGCTATCACGGGTCTTAGGACGAATGATCAATTAATGGCAGATTTAGCGCATACGATGAAATGCGTGGTTGAGAAGCTCCCCCATTAAGTACCTGGGAATGCCCCTCGGCCTCAGACAACCGTCAATTAGAGACTGGGATTCGGTAGTTCATAGGTTCGAGAAGCGGTCGTCCTCGTGGAAAGGAAAGTTGTTCAGTAGTGGAGGTCGTCTCCTCGTTAAAGCGGTCTTATCTTCGATGCCCATCTTTTACATTTCTATGTTCAAATGCCCGATGGGAGTCATCAACCGGCTGGAGCAAATCCAACGGAATTTTCTTGGGAGGGGTCGGGGCTAAACAAATGTTACCATCTAGTAAACTGGGATTCTTGCCAGCTACCCATCAATTGTGGGGGATTGGGAATTCGCAATTTGAAGTGGACCAATATCGCGCTTCTAGGGAAATGGTTTTGGAGAGCGGGTAGGGTGGAGAGGGATAGTCTATGACGTATGGTGCTGATAAAAAAATACGGGGAATTCTTGGGCAGGTGGGGTATCAACAACACGGTGCACCGAGGGACTTCGCCTTGGTGGAAGAATGCTTGCAGCACTGGGGCCTACTTCGCCAGAGGTATAACGCTCAGTTGGGGTTGTGGCATGCATATTCGGTTTTGACAAGATGCTTGGGCTGAGAGTGAACCCCTCAGGTCTTCCTTCCCGGACATATATGCGCTATCTATGAACCCCCTTGGAACGAATGAGGAGTTTGTGTCTGAAACGCAGGGGGATAGACTGTGGGAGGTCTCAACCCGAAGGCTTCTAAGGGACGAGGAGGTCGCATCGTTCTCTAACCTCATCCTTAAAATCTATGAGATGTAAAGGAATACCCAAGGCGAAGACCAACTGATATGGATCCTGAGAAGAGATGGAAAATTCAGCGTTAAATCCTATTACGGAATGTTGTCACGGCGTCCGTTGGTCAGATTCCAAGGAGCGAGAGTGTGGAAGGAGGCCATTCCGCCCAAAGTTAAGTTCTTTGTGTGGACTCTATTCAAAGAGAAAATCCTAACAGTGGATTAGCTTATTCGAAGGGGAAAGGAGATCCATAACCGTTACATTATGTGTAGCAACGAAGAGGAGACCGCTTCGTATCTCCTTCTCCACTGTGGGGTGGCTCATGAGATATGGAGGATTGTCATTAGATCTTTTGGTATGAGTTGGGTTATGCCGGCAAAGCCTTACCTTCATTTCCTTATTTGGGAGTCTGTGAAGATGGAGGGCCACTTGGGAGATTACTAGAGGGCAGCCCAGTTCGCCGTATTTTGGACCTTATGGAAAGAGAGGAACTTCCGGATATTTGAGAATAAAAGCCGCCCAATGGGGATGATCATGAAGGCGGTCAGAGACTTGGTGTGGTTTTGGGTGGTGAGGAATGGGAATGTGTCGAGAGAGGAGTCCTATCTATGGGACCCGAGCTAAATTAGGCTGGGGTCTTGTCATGTCTTGTGGATTATTTTTTTTTGTTTGGCTATTGCTCAGTTTTTTGGTCGTGTCGTTGTATTGGTCCCTTCAGCGCCTTGCTATTTTTCAATATAATTGTTCTTTACCGATAAAAAAAAAAACACGATTGCAAATATTTCTCCACATCCTACTTACACTGAGGCCTGGGTGTTTCACTATGGCCTTTAGATTGGCCTTACATTGAACAAAGGCTTCACAAAGCACAAGAACTTAATCGTGGCAGTCATATTGTTGCTGGTTTGTAGTCTATGCCATTGGATGGCATTGATGTTAGGATAAATCAATGAGGAAGACGAGCTTCATTTTGGTAACCATCCATCATGCGCAAGTCGACTAGATCAACATTGTAGAATATTGACTATCGATCAGCTTATTGTTTGAGGGAAGGCGCTGCTTAACAGGTGCGCTATGTGTTTGGGGCAGGAGACGCCCATCCCCCATCTTTTCCTGCACTGTCCGATGGCTACCGAGATTTGGGGCATTATCCTAAAATCCTTTGAGTTGCTGTGGGTGATGCCCGAGAGCATTCAGCAGCTTGTGACTTCGTGATTGGGCCCTCACTTCGTTGGCCAGGCGCAGCTATCTTCGCTATTTTATGGGGGCATTTGGCTGGAAAGGAATGCTCGAGTTTTTAACCACTGGCGTCGGCCCACTGGGGCGATTTTGAAAGCAATTTGAGGCCTGATGTGTCTGTAGGTCCCCTCTGCTCCTAAGGAGTCGGGTACGGAAGGCGGCCTGCCCTAGCGGCTGTTTTAACCTTTTTTCTTTTGGTAGGGGGGGGGGTTCTTTCTTCGTGTTGTTTCCCTTTTGTTGATCTTTGGTGGTCTCTTTTTGTCCTGTTTCTTTCCAGCTCCTCGCTGGCTTTTTAATGGATATATCTTACCGATCAAAAAAAAGAAATTTCAGCTATTTTTTCTTCTTTGCTTAGTATTAACAATTTTATTAATGAAAATTAAGGAAAAGAACAATAACAGGACAAAAAGATTCACAAAAAGGTGATGAATCTCCCACACAATTAATTTCTATGGATAGTATTTAGCTAAAAGATACACTAGAGCATCTGATTTCCATCAGATCATGACTGAAAGAAACACTATTAATCTTGCAAATGTATCCTATTTTGTAAAGTAAAAAACAATCTCACTAGTGTCATATCTTTCTGTTCCATTAAACTATGTTGTGAGAGCAGTATTATCCCATGGCTTTCCCGGGCAATTGGTTATGCATGTGAGTAGGCTAAGCTTGCCTAGGCTGGCCTTCGCCTGTTAGAATATGTTAATACTATATTTGGTGTGTGGCTATGTATATTGGGTGTGTATGTAGTGGACTAGCCACTTAGGTAGTTTGCTTATTTCTTGTTTCTCGATATACGTGAGATTGTGAGTGGCCAGTATAAATACTAATAAGAAAGGATTAGAGTTACAACAACGCACCCCCATTTTTTTTTACAACCCTCTTCCTCCTTACCCAAACCCTTCTCCTCCTCTTCACCCAAACCCTAAATACAACTCTATCTCGGTATCAAAGCTATGTCCCAAGGTGCTAGAGAAGGGATGTGGCTGAAGTT
Organism: Chloranthus sessilifolius; assembly: GCA_021018995.1. Classification (NCBI taxonomy): domain Eukaryota; kingdom Viridiplantae; phylum Streptophyta; class Magnoliopsida; order Chloranthales; family Chloranthaceae; genus Chloranthus; species Chloranthus sessilifolius. Next base: position 6,570,334 of record CM037590.1, read on the forward strand.
AATCCCAAATGACTTGGGTGTGTCCAAGTAGGCCTCTCAATGACTGAAGCAGCAAGGCATATAGTAGAAAAATACAGTGTTTCATGAAAGAACAAAAAACATAGAGGTAGAATGTCACTTCATGAGAGAGAAAGTCGAATCTAAAGAGTTTTGCACACCACATGTTGCCTCGGAAGACCAACTAGATGACATTCTCACAAAGGCGGTTGGAAGAGTCGGAAAGGTAGACATTTAATCCAAGTTGACACTCACGCCAACTTAAGGGGGAGTGTTAGAATTAATGTTCTTAAAATCGTCGGGCGGGCTCGGGCGGATGTTCAAGAGGAAAACACTGGGCGGCGCCCCGGCGGGGTTCCCAAGATCCGGGCGGCCGCTATGTGTGTGTGTGTGTGTGTATATATATATATATATATATATATTATTTGCACCCATTCTTCTTGTGAAGTTATTTGCAACCAATTTATAACTTAACTTAGGGTTGTGGTTGTGTTAATTGCACCCAAGAAGGGTTCTTCCCCCGCCCCACAAAAACAAATTCTAACTTAGGGTGGCATTAATTGCACCCAAGAACACCTACAAGATCTATTGTATGGAATATCGAGGTGAAACACAACCTCTGTCATCTCATCCGACGCCATCAATGGTCTTCATGTGTCACATGCCCCTAAATTACCAAGTTTCTCTTTAAAGTTGGTGCAAGGGCCGACTTTCCAAAAGCACAAGTAATGACTCCCGAGAAAAAGAAAATTAAAAATTAAAAAAATTAAAAATAAAAAATACAAATTGGAACTGGGACGGGGTGGCTTGGGCAGATGCCCAAATCCGATTCGCCTTGATGGCGGCCGCCAGGGTGACTTTCAGAACAGTGGTTAGCATATGTAAATATTATATGTGGCGTGACAATGTATATTGTATATGTGTGTGTGGTGGACTAGCCACTTAGGTAATTTGCTTAATTCTTATTTCTCGATATACGTGAGATTGTATAGCTAGTATAAATACTAACAATAGAAATGGTTGAGTTACAACAACTAAACCCCAATTACCTCTCCTCTTCTTCTTCTTCTCCCTTACCAAAACCCTAACCCTAAATACAACTTTATCTTGGCCTGCGGGAGCAACTGTGTTCTAGGACACGAGTCTCTTCCTCCTTGACTTCCATGCAAGCCTTACTTCAATCAGAAGAACAACAAATGGTGATGCAACCCTAAGTGCATCACTAAAGAGATCATCTCCGCCATCTGTTTCTAATATCCAAGAGTGGGAATGGAACCTTCGAATGCTAAGACGGAAACTTGTGTAAGATTATTAGGCCACTTGTGTCCCCAGACATAAGTTAATGTGTCTATAAAAAAAAAGGAAGAGAATTTGACGTGGGACGGTATCCTAAAATGCGTGAATCATGATTTTATGAAGATTTCCGAAATTAAATAAAAAATTCAATCTTAATCTCAAAATTACCATGATACCTTCAAGTTCTGAGGATTCAAATAGACAAATCACGCGAGATCCGACTAGGGTCCAGTCTGATGCACAAGTCCCATTAGATTTGAGGCGGGATTGGCCCTAGAGATGGAACTTTAGCTTTTCCAGGCTTGGGCGATTGTCTTCGATCCGATGTAGATTCACGGGTTCGAACTAGGACTGTGGAGATAGGTTTAGGGTTTGGAAAGGATATATGGTTTGGTAATAGGCTTATGGTTTTGATTGATTTAGGGTCTCAGGAGAAGCTTAGGGTTTAGGGTCAAGAAACTAATAGAGTAGAGTTTAAAATACAAAACAAGTTAATCAAGGTTTAGAGCAAACAAAGATTGAAGATAGCAAAGATAATAATAGATCAGAAGAAAATGGATGGGAATCACTCCCTTTGCCTCACACCAAACCCATCAAGGAGAAGAAGAACCTCTCTCCACAAAGCAAGATGTGACGTGGGCTCGCGACGTGGCCATCCGAGTCAGCCGCAGGGCCACTTGTGCCACTAGTGCGTTAGGCATTGGTGGATTGAAGCTGGGGCATCGTCGGCGCGTCACCAAGCCATGAGGGCTTCGCCATTGGTACTTCAAGAGCTTCGGTCGTGGGCCTAGAGGGCACGCGACGTGGTGGCAGTTTGGGTCGTGATGCAGTGCCAACAAGGCACGCGATGCGGTCGCGACATGAACCAGATGGGTCAGCAGTGCAAGGCGTTGCGGTATGTCAAACCAATAGGTTTGAGGTACTCCTGCCATTTTGGCACTGTTGATGTTTAAACCATATATATGGGGAAATGATCTAACAGCCACGTGACGTGTTGCTGACCTAAGTAATCCCCTACAGAATGCATACGATAGCCTTGTGGGCTTGAGTTCGCGCATTCGAGCCTCATATAGGTGTTAGGTCGCTCCTGTCACGTCGTGCACTGGAGCCATCGTGTTGGTGGTCCACGACCACCCTCACGGTGCGGACCTCAAGTCTAAGTGGGGCTGCCCGTAGGAATGTCGCTGCGCATAGCTATATGAATTGTATTCGGTAATCCGCATAGTTTCTAACCTAATGCGTTACCGTGCAGGTTTGAAACGTGAATAGGCTGAATTAGTTCGAGAAAGCTAGTTGCCGCATGAGAGATTATGTCGCAAAGAGTAACTCCGTGACATTTGGCATCAGAGCCTAGAGATGGCTAAAGGGACCAGTAGTGGTACACACAGACGAACCAAGGAACGTCTAGACGACCTTGAGGGTCAGGCCGAACAGTTGGAGACAATGGTTTCACTTGTGGCAGGCCATGCAGAACGGTAAAGCAAGCAGGAAGAAAACCACATCATGTTGGCTGAAAACCATGCCACGTTAGCTGAGAACGTGGAGATCCTTGCAGAAGATACGAGGCGCACCGTCGAAGCCCTTCGTTTGCAGATTGATGAATTGACCGCTAAGATGAACGTCCTAATGAGGGCGATTGGTTCTGAGGCTGCTCAGGAGCCAGAAGCTCCCCAACGAAAGGTTAAAATACCCGAGCCACGGTGCTATGGGGGAGCTCGTGACACGAAGGAATTAGAGAATTTCTTGTGGGACATGGAGCAGTATTTCCGTGTTGTTCCACCTGCCACCGAACCTATAAAAGTGGTCACTGCGACCATGTATCTCGAGGGGGATGCTAAATTGTGGTGGCGTACGCGCTACGAAGAGATTCAAAATGGTCGTTGTGTCGTAGACACATGGGAAGACCTGAAGAAAGAGTTGAAAGTACAATTCTTGCCCGAGAACATTGACTATATCGCTCGGCGAAAGCTACGGAAGCTGCAGCACACTAGCACAGTGAGAGAATACGTGAGGCAATTCTCCGCTTTGATGTTAGACATCAGGGAAATGTCCGAGAAAGATAAAATATTCTACTTCCTTGAAGGCCTTAAGCCTTGGGCCCAGGCTGAATTAAATATAAGGAAACTACCGGACCTTGCAGCCGCGGTGGCTGTTGCAGAGCGATTAACGGACTATGAGCCCTCAGATCAAAATAGGAAGAGGCCGCACGAGAATAAAAGTGGTTCGAAGAATCCGCCAAAAGCTAATAAGAAAAGCAAGAGTGACACGCAGGAAAAGAAGGTGCACGGGAAATATTCACATGCAAAGTCATCTAAGTCCGCCAACTACGTGCCGAAGTTGGGTTGCTTCTTGTGCGGAGGGCCTCATCGAATTAAAGACTGCCCACAGAAACAATCGTTGAATGTCTTTCGAGCTACTACTAGCACTCCTACAATCCTTGCTAAGGAGGAACCAAAGGGGGCAAATGCCATAAAGGGACAAGTAGAAAAGGAAAGATAAATGCCTAAGGGCATGTACATAGAGGTATACATTAACGAGAAAAATACTCGTGCCATGGTGGACACGGGGGCGACGCATAACTTTATTGCTCAGAAAGAAGCACGTCACCTAGGATTGAAACTGGAGCAAGACTCCAACCGTATAAAGGCTGTGAACTCGGAGGCGCGCCCCATAGTAGGAGTAGCAAACGGGCAGACAGATAGGGGCCGTGAAGCGAGCAAATGAACTTTATGGCAAGACAGATGGATGATTTCAAGGTTGTCCTTGGGTTAGAACTCCTACACTGTTAAAGCAAAGGCCCATGCCATACCTGTCAAGCAGTGCATGTTCGGAGAAGAGACCCCTTGCATGATCCCGGTCATTCAGAAAGATAAAGAAGTGGAGAGTGATGGGTTTATCTCAGCACTTCAGTTAAAGAAGGGACTAAGAAGAGGGAAACCTACATTTCTTGCTACACTGCTAGAAGAAAAAGTAACAGGGCTGATAAAGATTGTGTCAGAATGTGTGTCAGGAATACTCAAAGAATTTCAAGATGTCATGCCGCCAGAATTGCCTAAGGTGTTGCCACCCAGGAGATCAGTGGATCACCGAATCGAATTAGAACCAAGTGCAAAGCCGCCGGCTAAAGCTCCCTACAGAATGGCTCCTCCAGAGTTAGCCGAGTTACATCGACAGTTAGATGAGTTATTGGGGGCAGGGTTTGTTCGATCGTCTAAAGCTCCATTTGGCGCCCCAATTCTATTTCAGAAGAAATGTGACGGTAGCCTTCGATTATGCATCGACTACAGAGCGTTGAATAAGGTCACCGTCAAGAAGAAGTATCTAGTGCCATTGATTGCAGATTTGTTTGATCAGTTGGAGCAGTGTGAGGTACTTTACCAAGCTGGACTTGAGATCTGGCTATTACCAGGTGGAGTCGCCGAGGGAGACGAAAGCAAGACTACCTGTGTGACCAGGTATGGAGCCTTTGAGTTTCTAGTGATGCCCTTTGGGCTGACTAATGCCCCAGCCACCTTTTGCACCTTGATGAATGAGTTGTTCCATGCCTACCTCGACAAGTTCGTGGTGGTGCACTTAGACGATATCGTTATGTATAGCAACACATTGGAAGAACATCTCAGCCACCTCCAAATCATCTTCAAGATACTGCGAGAAAATCAGCTCTATATCAAGAAGAAGTGTTCATTTGCACAAGAGCAGATTTTATTTTTAGGACACCGTATTGAGGGAGGAAATATCAGCATGGACCTTGAGAAAGTTCGTGCAATCCAAGACTGGAGAGTGCCAGAAGGCGTGACCGAATTGCGGTCATTTTTGGGTTTGGTCAACTATTATAGAAGGTTCATCCCCGGTTATTCACACCGTACAGCACCACTGACTGACCTCTTGAAAAAGGATCAACCGTGGCAGTGGTGGGAAAAATGCCAGAGGGCATTTGAGGATTTGAAAGCGGTGGTCATGAGTGACCCCATGTTGAAGCTACCTGATCACTCCAAGCCATTTGAGGTATACACGGATGCTTCCGACTATGCGATAGGAGTATTAATGCAAGAAGAGCATCCAGTGGCCTTTGAGAGCAGAAAGCTGAACGATATCGAGCGGCGGTACACAGTTCAAGAAAAGGAGATGACGACGGTAGTACATTGTCTAAGGACGTGGAGGCACTACCTACTTGGGTCGAAGTTCCTAGTGATGACCGATAAGTGGCGACCAGCTACTTTCAGACACAAAAGAAATTGTCGCCGAAACAGGCCCGTTGGCAGGATTTCTTAGCCGAGTTCGATATGGACTTAGTGTACAAGCCTAACAGGACCAACCAAGTCGCAGACGCTTTAAGCCGTAAAGCAGAGTTAGCAGCATTGAAAGTTCAGTTAGCAGCTTTAAAAATTGAGGAACAAACTGCAGCTAGCCGCATTAGTTCGACTATCCCCGATAGATTGCGCGATGTGTTGAAATTAGATCCACTCGCGAGGACCCTACTACAACAGATACAAGAGGGGAGAACACGGCGATTCTGGACTGAGGAAGGACTGTTGGTGACCAAAGGGGACCGTTTTTATGTGCCAAAAGTGAGAAAACTTAGAAAGGAACTCTTGAAAGAGTGTCATGACACATTGTGGGCTGGTCATCCAGGAATTCATCGCACGCTCGCCTTGTTGGAAAGGTGTTTCTATTGGCCTAAGATGGAAGAGGACGTAGAGGAGTATGTCAGGACTTGCCTGATATGCCAGCAGGACAAAGTGGAAAGAGCTAAACCATTTGGACTCCTGCAGCCATTGCCAGTGCCATCCAGACCGTGAGAGAGCGTCTCCCTTGACTTCATCTCTGCATTGCCTAAAGTAGGGACACTCGAGTCCATCCTGATAGTTGTGGATCGGTTCTCTAAGTACGCTACATTCATTTCGGCACCGTTGAATTGTAATGCAGAGTAGGCTGCACGATTATTTGTCAGTAATGTTGTGAAACATTGGGGAGTGCCGCAAGTGATTGTCAGTGATAGAGATCGACGGTTTGCTAGCAAGTTTTGGTCGGAAGTCTTTATGCTCCTGGAAACAAAACTGAACTTCTCATCCAGCATGCATCCACAAACAGACGGACAGACAGAAAGGGTGAATGCTATTTTGGAACAATATTTGAGACATTTTGTCAGTGCCAACCAAAAGAATTGGGTTCAGTTGTTGGACGTGACACAATTTTGTTATAATCTGCAGAAGAGTTCAGCCTCAAATAAGAGCCCATTCGAACTAGCAACTGGCTAGCAACCGTTAACGCTGCAAATAATTACTATGGGATATACTGGGTCAAGCCCGACAGTATACCATCTTGCCAAGGAGTGGCAGAGAAATACAGAGATTGTTAGGGCCTATCTGGAAAAGGCCGCTAAGCGAATGAAAAAGTGGGCCGATCAGGGTCGACGACCTATCGAGTTGCACGTAGGCGATGAAGTTTTGGTAAAACTTAATCCGAAGCAGCTCAAATTTTTCAGAAGAAAACACGCAGGATTAGTTCGTAAGTATGATGGGCCATTTCCGATCATGAAGAGGATTAATGATGTCTCATTTCGAGTGCAACTTCCTTCCCGATTGAGAATGCATCCGGTATTTCACGTCAGTTGCTTGAAGCCTTATAAAAGAGACCCGAATAATCCAGGGAGAAGTTTGTCAACTCGTGTCGCCCCAGATACCGATTTACAGTTGAAGAGACAGGTTGAAGAAATCCTTGCACACAGACATAGTAATCGGGAAGATGGCAGTCAGAATGAATTTCCTGTGGAGTACCTTTTGAAGTGGAAGGGCCTACCAAAGGCCGAAATTACTTTGGAACTTGAGAGCACCCACCAATCCTTCCAATCCACCCTAAAGAAATACTGGAAGCGCGTCGACGGGGATGTCAACGCAACTAAGTAGGGGAGGATGTGATGTGGGCTCGCGACGTGGCCATCCGAGTCAGCCGCAGGGCCACTTGTGCCACTAGTGCGTCAGGCATTGGTGGATTGAAGCTGGGGCATCGTCGGCGCGTCACCAAGCCATGAGGGCTTCGCCATTGGTACTCCAAGAGCTTCGGTCGTGTGCCTAGAGGGCACGCAACGTGGTGGCAGTTTGGGTCGTGATGCAGTGCCAGCAGGGCACGCGATGCGGTCGCGACATGAACCAGATGGGTCAGCAGTGCAAGGCGTTGTGGTATGTCAAACCAATAGGTTTGAGGTCCTCTTGTCATTTTGGCACTGTTGATGTTTAAACTATATATATGAGGAAAGGATCTAACAGCAACATGACGTGTCGCTGGCCTAAGTGATCCCCTACGGAATGCGTACGATAGCCTTGTGGGCTTGAGTTCGCGCATCCGGGCCTCGCATAGGTGTTAGGTCGCTCCTGTCATATCGTGCGCTGGAGCCATCGTGTTGGTGGTCCACGACCACCCTCACAGTGCGGACTTGAACTCTAAGTGGGGTTGCCCCTAGGAATGTCGTTGCGTATAGCTATATGAATTGTATTCAGGAATCCGCATAGTTTCTAACCTAATGCGTTACTGTGCAGGTTTGAAACGTGAATAGGCTGAATTAGTTTGAGAAAGCTAGTTGCCGCACGAGAGATTACGTCGCAAAGAGTAACTTCGTGACAAAAAGCTCATTCAATAATAATAAAAAACTAATTAAAAGTGTTTACAAGCCTCCCTATATAGGCAACCATTAATAATTCGAAATAGAAGAAAGTCCTAAACAAAATAAAAATCTAAAAGGCAATGTTCGCAAAAATTAGGAGTTCCCGTCACGACGCCCACGGACGTCCGTGACCTACGGATACAGAACCACGGATGTTCGTGCTCCCAAAAACAGTGAGCACTTGTATTTCTGGACATCCGTTCTGATCATATGGACGTCCGTCGTTTGTGAACGTCTTTTGCCTCCTTTTTCCCCCTGAACCTGTATCACTCGGGCTTCCTTTGTTTCTTCCGACGTCAGTAAAAGCGATGTGGACCAAAACTGGTGTCCACGTACTTGGCGTCCCCATCGGAATTCTTGTCTCTTCAAAATTCCGAAAAAGGACAGCATATCAGTATCGCCTTGTCACAACTAGTTGGGGTAGGCTTTGCGAGTTTTCTCAACTCATTTATGTTTAGAATTATTTGTTTCAAAACATCATATTTCTCCATTCTAAAATCCCAGAGAGAATTGTTTTTTCCTCCCTAATCTGCAATTTTGTTTTAATCGTTATCATGCTTTGTCCCATCTACTTTTGAGGTCAGCTTTGTGAGCCCTATTTTTTTTTTATCAACAAAAGCAAAGAAATTCATTAAAAAGAGATAAAGTTGCATACCTTTCCAGTAGTGAGACACTACCACAGCAGAAAGAAAACTCTTAAAAATTCTTCCCCGGAGAAAAGTGAGAGACCCTACTCAACAACCGAAGAGGAGGGAAAGAGCAAAGAAAAATGTGAGGATCCCAAAACAACATGGTCGGGGAAAGGGAGGGAAAAGGGGAGGAAAAGAGGTTCAAGGAGGGTCCCATGCTTTGAAAAGGTCTAAAATATCGGATTGAGACATGTGAGGAATGATTGCCAAGGCCACCCTATAGCCTCGTCATGGCGAATGACGATGGAAAACGCCATATATAACTAAATAGCCATGATGGCTAAATAGTGACGCTATAGCGTTGCCATGGTGGAATAGCATTATGGTATCGCTATGCACGTTATTTTATCTTTTAAATAATAACGTATAATACTTATAAGTTATGACATTTTCAAAATATATAAGTTACAAAAGTTAACTTACAAATCACAAAACCTCAACTTGTAAATTACAAAATCCTCGACTCTCTCTCTCTCTCTCATCACAGCAGCTACCAACACCAGTGTTGCCGACACTACCGTATGTGTACTTACTATTTCATATTTTTTAATATTCTATATTTATTGATAGTTCATATTTATTTATTTATACTTACCATGTTGCAAGTTTGTTGGTGTTCCATATTTGATTTGTATTTATTGATATTTGTTTATTCCTAAATACATGAAATACGCAATATTAGAATCAAAGTATGACGCTTTAGTAGTTGAATTTTTTTTTTCTATATTTGTTTCTTATATAAAAAATATTTAAAAAAAAAAAGAATACTACTAATTAATAGATAAATTTTTTTAAAAAAAAATTACAATAATAAATAGTGTCGCCATGTCTTCGCTATGGCCACGCCATGGCGTAGAGAGCCTCTTCGCCGTGACCTCGCCACACCACCTTAACTACCTTGATGTGAGATGCCATAGAAACCCAACTCAGCAAGAATTCTCTAACTGAATCAACCACCAAAACTGTAGGTTGTCTCGTTTTACGGTCGAAGACTTTATTAATCCTTTCTAGCCAAATAGCCCACCCTATTTGTGAGTCCTATTTCTCCACTCATCTCTGTTTAGGGCTAAACTTTCCCGTCAAAGTCAAAGAAAAAAATAGAGGCAAAAGATACCGAAGCATTGTTATATCAAACCACTTGTACAGACCCATGGTATGGGTTCAATACTATTAACTGGTTTTCTTTTTTGTAAAGTGTATTGAAGTTGCAGATATATGCTGTCCTCTCCAGAGATGAAAACATATTGTATAGTGAAAAGCTACATCCAGAATGAGAGTCAACGGGGGGGGGGGGGTTGGATAGATCTGCTGCTTACTGTACATGGAAACATCCGACCTATACTATAGTCAAGTCGTCCACGTATCTTTCTAATCTCCTTCATGGTATCATAACTCGGCCGATACATATCCGTATCGACAATACGAATCGATTTCGTCGAGAACCGATACTATCGGAATCTGTATCAGCATCGGATCGATACTGGTCAGTATCGGCCGATACTGACCGATACAACCAATTTTATATATATATATGGAAAAGGCCTCCGTCCTCTAACCTTCCACGTGGCACCTAAAACACTTTTTGGGTGCCACGTGGACCTTGGGTGCATTGCTTAGATCATCTTTGAAAAAAAAAAGAAATTAAAAATTCATCTCCAACATATATATTTTGAATCATAAAATGTGGACCAATGAAAACTGTCAAACTCTGACTTGTGGGTTTAAAATTTATTTTTCGAATTTATTTTTTTAATATTGATCCAAACTGTCCACCTGTGCTCCACGTGGATCTTGGAGGACGGTCACCATCCTCCATTGGAGGACCTAACCGGCTCCCTATATATATTATCTTCTTTTTTCAAATATATATATATATATATATATATATGTATCGACTTGGCCAATACGTATCAGTCAAAGATGGGCCAATACCCAATACTGATATTGACACCTTGGTACTAATACATTCAATGCAACTCTTAAAAAAATGGTACTTAGTTAAGAATATGACAAAAATGATCTAAATGAGATGCATACAAATATGATTTCACATTGATAACTAGACTAACTCAACTAAAATGATCATTTAAAAAGGTGAAAGCATAAAAAACAGATAAGGGCATGAATGGGTTGGCAGGCCTACAGGTCGAATTTGGTCTAGAAGTTCAGCCTCATGGGTCAGGCCCAGTCCAAAAACTCAGGCCCAATTGATAAAAGGGATGGAACTAGGCTTGGGTGCTAAACCATTTCCCATTCACACAAGCCTGTCAAACATAAATGGGATGGGCCCGGACCTTATTTCTCAGCCCTAATAATAAAGGGATAATGGCTCCCGATTGACATTTAAACACCAAAATGGTATTTAAATGAACTTATACCATCAAAATTAAACTTTTTATCTCACACCATTGAAGTGTCACTTATCATTATGCCATATGGTGCACATCTGTGATAAATCTAAATTGTCGAAGTAGCAATCTATCATTGTAACATGTCTCAGTCCAAAGAAGCGTGCCTATAAGTGGATGTAAGCCATCTGACTGATGAACTTTAATATCAGCCAATAGAACTAAAAACAATGGTTGATATTATAGTCCACAGAACAGATGGTTTAAATATCCCTAAAACACCATTTTTGGGTCTGATGGAGTTTAATCCATGATCTACCAGTGGACAGTATGGATCACCCATATCTTAAACCATTGATGGTGTAAGATCATTTAAACACCAGTTTGGAGTTTAATGACAGTCAGGAGAGTCGGGTCCAATCATAAATGATCTCCGCTTCAGCCTGGATGTTAGGCTGCCCCAAAAGGAGTACTCAATTAAGGTCTGATAAGGCCCATTTGTAGCCCTAACTGCAGAAAACCAGGTGTATGTTGGAAATGAAGCTCACCTGGCCAAAGTGCCATAACATATCTGTTAGAGCATTATAAAAGGCAGATGCAGTTGAAGAGTCCATGCGCTTCACTTCATCAAAAAGGGATTGGGCTTGTATCCATATTTTCTCCCTACAGCCCATAAGAAGGCCATGTGCAACACCATAGACCTGGTTATCGAATGACCGAAGTTCCTCCAATAACATGGAAGCATCTTCAAATGAGTTGCAACGGCTGGAAAAAGAGAGGCAAGCACATTAGGAAAACAGATTTAACATGTACTTATGAAGATGCTTAATAATATTATCTTTTCACCGATTGAAAAAAAAAAAATGTACTTATGAAGTGCAATTACTGGCAAATATGTAGTAGCAAAATACACCAATAGATGGAGGGAAAATATGTAAAACAAGCAGGGACCATAGAGATGAGTGGGTGGAGTCTTATACGTCATTGGTTGGAACCCTTTAATGAAGGGAGGTTTGTCCCCCTTGTTTGAGAGAGACGGTTTCCTAAAATGAAAAGGAGGTTTGCTCTCTTGATTTGATTTCTCTTTTTAAGGATAGTGAACTGGCATGAATCTGTGAGAGGTAGCCAAATTGGGTGAACCATGTAAATTTTGTATCGCAGTTGTGATTCTTTTTGCACGTTTTTCTTCTTCTTTGAATCCCTAGCTTTGCATGTTTCCCAACAAATACATGAGCAAGCAGTGCACTTTATATACGTGAACTAGAAAAGAGTATATATGGGAGGAGTGACACAAGCACGCATGGATAAACACAGACAACCCTGATGAAAAAGGAGGTTGCTCAGCATCGAGCATGCAGCCTAATAAAGAAATCTTTCCAAATCCTTATGACAAGCTCAAGGAGATATACGACTTGCAAAATGGACCCCGACCAGATGGGATAAGGTGATGAGGAAGATCATATATAGGCATCAATGATGAGGATATAAATGTTTATATATAAATACCCAAAAAAATAAGTAACATAAATTAACCGGTGTTGTCAAAGTTGTGCATAGCTGCAAGACTCACCTGCTATATACAGACATACACATATATGGAAAATGGGGGGCTGCATTCAAACGGACAGCCTGAACCATGTGTTCAAACACTTGATGACATGTCATGTGATCGCGAGTTACACCACACCTCTAAGGATTCACCAAGTCAACTAAGTTTTAAGAAAAAATACAATTTTTAACCCTGTAATCACAGGTCAAAGAACATGGTGCATTTAAATTTTGCACCTTTGACCAAAATAATCAACAGAGAAAATACCCTTTTAAATTTTTTTAGATGGTACCAGATCAACCTTGGGAAAGTTGTGTCAACTGATTCTCGTATTGGGTGCCATGTGGCAGCCAACTAAATCGAACGATTGCCTCAACCATAAATTCAAATGCATATCCCTGGGCCTCTCTCTCTCTCTCTCTCTCTCTCTCTCTCTCTCTCTATATATATATATATATATATATACATAATATTATAACTTATAAATTCAAACTTTGAAAGTTATAAAATTACAAGTACAGTATAACTTTTCAATAATAACTTATAAGCTATATTAGCTTATTCCTTAGAGAGTTAACTACTTACTTAAATTATCTTTTGGTGCACATAATGCTTAATTTTTATGAGTCCAGTCAGGAAAACTTACATTAAAACATAAGGTAAGGAGTCGGGCTGGGTACGAGTCTTGAAACCCCAACCAAAGCCTAACCCATTTAATAAATGCTTCTGGTCTGAATTTTCCACACAACCCGACCCAACAGGTTGGAAATCTGAACCCAAAGCCGACCTGTGGACCAGGTGTCTTCACCCAGATAGATTTAGGCTTAGGGTTCGGTTAGGAGAAGAAGAAAAAGAAAGATGGACAAGAATTAGGGTTAGGTTGTTCTACCTCAACCCTTTCTTTAGTAATATATATAATAAGGCATTACAATATCGCGTATCTTGGATACATTGATATATGGGAAATCACTTAAGTGGCTAGTCCACTACTCACATGCAAAATGAATTTAGTAGCACCCACATAATGCATATAATTCCTAACATGGTTCAAAATTTCGGCTGAAAACTCAAAATTTCTGCCAAAATGTTTCGGCTTTGGTGGGAACCGAAACCAAAACGAAAAATGAAATATTCGTTATTTTCGGGAACCGTAGCAGATTTTGGCCGAAATTTAAAGTTTCGGTCCAAAATTTCGGTTTTGGTCCCCACCGAAACCGAAACGAAATCCAGAATTTTGATCCTTGATTCCTAACACCAGCCCTCAAGTTCGTACATAGATGTCAATCATGCCCAACTTGGATGATATGTCCTTCAATCTCCCTCTTCCAACAGCTTTGGTGAGAATGTCAGCTAATTGATCTCCAGAAGCAACACGTGGTATGTAAAATTCTTGGGACTCAACCTTTTCTCCCATGAAGTGGCAATCAACCTCTATATGTTTCGTTCTCTCATAAAAAACATGATTTTCAGCTATATGCTTTGCCGCTTCATTATCACCATATAGGGTCATTGGTAGCTCAACTTTGACACCCAAGTCATTCTGTATAAACTTCGGTCACATCCCTTCCCTAGCACCCTGGAACATAGCTATGTATTCTGGCTTTGCACTGGAATTAGCAAAATGTTGTTCTTGCTTGTCCAAGTGACTACGTTACCTCCCAGGAATGTAACATAGCCCGTAGTAAATTATCACTCACTGATCTAGCATGATTCACATAAGTGTATACTTCGACATTCAAATTCCCATGATCGCCATAGAGAAGTCATTTCCCTGGGTTGGACTTCACATATCTCAAAATCCGCTACACAACATTTAGATGAGGAGAACGTGGAGCATGAATTTACTGGCAAACCACACTCACCCGACATAGGTAATATCGGGTTTAGTTATGGTTAGATACACTAGCTTTCCCACCAATCGTTGGTACTTCGTGATGTCCTTCAAAATTTCTCCACTTACAGAGCTTGTCCTGAGATTTGGATCCATATGGGTATCTATAGGCATGTACCCCAGCATACAGGCCTGCTTCAACACATCAAGAGCATATTTTCTTTGGGACAAGACCATGCCTTTATCCTACCTGTCCACCTCAATTCCAAGGAAATATCGCAGAGGTCCTAAGTTTTCGAATATCAAAGACTTTGCTGAGGTAACACTTCAGCTTGAGAATCTATTCACTATCATCTTCTGTGACTATAATGCCAACCGCATATACAATCAGGGCAGCAGTACATGCTCCCCTTTTCACAGAGTGTATGATCATAATGACTCCATTGATATCCAACCTGCATCACAACATCTCTAAACTTTTTAAACCATGCCCTTGGAGACTGCTTGAGACCACAGATGGCTAATGGGGACATCCGATTCAAGCAACCGCCCATAACATATTAGAGGTGAAAGAAGAACATCAAAGTAGAAAATCCGAAATTTATTGCCAAAAATTCTCTGATCAGAGGGTCTTAAATTTTCAATCCCATCACTTTTATGTTTAGCCTATTTTTTAAGTGTCAAACAAAGTCAGATTGATGCAAAATTAATCATATTTGAAAGCTTATTGAAGTAGCTTTCCAACGAGCCAAAAAACGAGCAATTCCGACAACTATTGAAGAATTTATGGCCAGTTTTCGAAAGCTGCACATAAAATGACGAATTTCAAGACTCCTAATTGAATTAGGATTAATCTCTTTTATTATTTTATTTTAGAAAATACGATTGGTTTCCTTATTGTTTTAGGACTTTATTTTATTGTTTTAGAAGAATTAGAATATTTCTTTTATTTGAACAAAGAATTAGAGTTACACTAGGATTTCTAATTTTATGCATTGTAAAGGCCTATATAAAGGTCATTAGTGCTAGAATTTAATTATTGGTAAATTAAAATTGCTTTTGCAAACTTGAAAGTTCTAAACTTTCGTAAGGGTGTGATTCTCTCAAAACGGAGAATGATTCTTCGATCCCGTTTGCGATTTGGTGCGAAGACAACTCTTCTTTCATCTCTATCTTCTTTAGATCTACGGTTTGCGTAAGTAGCGTAGCCCTAATTATTTATTTCTCAATTAAATCCTAGATCTAACATATTTATCCCATAAAGAAAAATCAAAATCAACCCATTTGTTCATCATAAACTCATAATTAGTCTTTTATTTTTGTTTGGTATCAAGAGAACCCGCTTGCGAGTAGGGGCGGAGCCAGGATTTTTTCATAGGGTGGTCATTTAATTAATTAATGTTGGAAATTTGTATAATTTTTTTTCTAAACAAATGCTAAAAAAAGAAAATATCTACAAACGAAACTAGATACGAAATAAAAGAAAATCATATACATACCGTTCCAACAAAATTGGTTCAGTGTTCTTAAAATCGCTGGCGGTCGGGGGGATGTTCGGAAGGAAATTGCTGGGCGGCCGCTATATATATATATATATATATATATATATATATATATATATATATATATATATATTTGTGCCACTTGCCAGAATAGGAGGAAGAAAAAAAAGAAAAGAACAAAAAAAGAGTTGTGCTCACTGCTTAATTGTCGAAAAAAAGTGTTGTGCAAGATCATAAAAAAATGAGGAAGAAGAAAAAAAATTGAGGAAAAAGAAGAAAACCAAAGGAGATAAAAAAAAAACCAAAATTGGGGATTGGGGCGACCCAGGCGGGTTCGGGGTTGTCCAGGTGGGTCAAGGCCACTGCAAGGCGTCCCAAATCCAAATCGCCTAAAACCGGCGCCCGTGGGCCCAAACCGCCTGGGCGATTTTCAGAACATTGAATTGGCCTAATTCAAAATTCCCTCGAAGAATGACTACGAGGTAGCAGAATTCTCATCGTCATCCTCCAAAGTGTAGGATGATATCGCAATACGTTGGAGGGAGCCCGTGAGACCATCGAAGCTGTTGAACATATCCTGATGACCCGACATTTTTTTATTTAATAATTTTGATGCCTCTGTAAAAGATGTATTAAGGTTTTTTTACTCTTTACATATCTTAGTGAAATGCTCTAGTGGTAGACTTAGTACTTTGTGAATGTTAGGTTTTAGGTTCAAACCTTGTTATATGTAATAAATTGCTTAATTTTTAAAATTAATTATACTAGAGCCTATACACCATATATGTGAGTATGTAGCTCTACAACATAGTGGAGCCCATTATGAGAGAAATCTCTCTGAAAATAAGGTCGTGAGCACCTATATAGATGGAGGGGAGCCTAAAAATAGGCCAAAATTATAGGATTTAGTTAACAAAATGAAAGAATAAATATTTGTTATGAAAACAAATACCATAAAAAAGTTTGTTTGAAGATTTTAGATAATTTTGGGTGGTCAATATAATTTTGGATGGATGAGAATATGCTAATATAAATTAGAACACCTAAAGCTTAGTAACAAATTTTTAAAAAGTTTGGGTGGTCAATTGACCACCCAAGTCATAACATGGCTCCGCCAATGCTTGCGAGTTCGTTCGACGCCCTAAAACTATCGGAGATCTAGCCGTTCATAAGAACCCTAGTCTCCTAGATCTGCGATAGAGAACGTACACGAAAAGTAACGCTATTTTGGGCCAAAATTAAAACATCTAATTGGATTTCTAGAGTTTTTTGTGGGAATTTCTTATATGAAATTGTTGGCCAAGGAGAGAAGAACACGAATGGAGTTGAGCTTAGAAACTGGAGCAACTGTCTCTTGGAAATCAACATCAAGGGTTTGAGTATATCCCTTTGCAACTACCCTTTCCTTGTACCGTTTGTGCAGTATTTCATAGTATGTACCTATTTGCACCCAACAACCTTCTTTCCAGCAGGTAACTCAGTTACCTCCCATGTATTTTTTTGCTCAAGGGCACTCATCTCAGGCTAGCAGCTGCAATGAAGCTTCAGACAGAAGATGGAATAGATGTGGAATCTAGAGAGGAAATACAACTAAAGTAACAAGGCTATAAAGCATGACAAACTTACTAATGGGATGTCTTGTACCCCTTTGATCCATGTCGTGAGCAAGAGGATTTCACTTTGTCCTCCCTTCTTCCTTCTTACAAAAACCTTGCCATTCTTAAATTATCCCGTTGTAACTTTGGGGTCACTTATACTTGCAATCTCCTGAATCTCTTCTCCAACATCCTCTTCCGCCAAGAATGGAGGGGAAAGAGGTGCATCCAGCCTCTCTTCACCACTTGGACACTCCCCCTGAAGCGGTCACTAAGGGGGAGCATAAAAGAGAGTAGACTCAAAGGTGACATTCATGGTAATAATGGATGTACTACTGGAGGGATCAAAACATTGTAGCCCTCGGATCTAGCAAGCTACCTCACAAACACACATTTTGGGCTTTGGCAGAAAATTGATCACTTTTGATAGAGGGTATGTGAGCATAACATAGACAACCAAGGGTCCTAATGGGCACTAGGAAAAACTTACCAGTGGGGCATAGAACTTAGTAAGGAGACTTGCCCCCAAGGACCGGAGTAGGCATGCGATTTATAAGGTAACTAGACGTGAGAACAGCTTCACCAGATGAGCGTTTGGGAAGAGATGGTGATTCTTGTTGATGGGGACGTCGACATCGAGGACCTAGGTCTTGGGCCCCACAAGGTGTACCGGCTTTAGAAGCGACATAGGAGCCATCACCATCACCGATCGATGCCACGAGCCAATTCATCGGTGATGAAGCATTTTAGGTATGGGAGAATTGATGGGGACGCCGCCTAGAGGACCTAGGTTTCAGGCCGTACAAGGTGTACTAACTAAAGAAGAAGTGACGGAGGAGCCATGGAACACCAAGATCCACCAAGGGAAGACCTTAAGAATCAGCCCAAAAGAAGAGTCCCTGCCTAGGTTCGCTCGAGCGAGCATCCATCTCGCTCGAGCGAGAGCGCTTCAAAATCAAAGCCAAAATTCTCGATCTATTGTTGCTCAAGCGAGGGAGCATCAAAATTCAAAGTCAAAACTTTCGGCTAAAAGTCACTCGAGCGACCCCTAGTTGTCGCTCGAGCGACCTTCCGTAAAGATTCCCGATCGAGCGGGAACCAAATTCGTTCGAGGGAGTCACGTGACAGATTATGCCCTTTTTATCCTTTTTGTTTCTTCTTTTCTTATGCCACATGTAAGTTACCTTTTAGGGTAAGATAGTACTTTTCTATTTTAGGGTTATTCCCACTTGTAACTACTATAAAGCTTAATTTTGTATGCCATTTTTGGCACTTGTTGAAAATTAATGACAGTGTATTGCATTTTGAGCTTGAGGTGAGCTTTGAAGAGTGAGTCTTCTTCCCCATGTGGGTTTGGTGTGAGGTCAAGGGTGTGATGCCTATGTTATCTTTGATCTTCTCTTGCTTTCTTGTTCTGGTTGATCTTTTATTTTCCCCTTAATCTCTTGTATCCAATTTTCTCCCTTTTACTTGATTGATCCAATTCCCAAACCCTAGATCTAGAGCAACCTTGATGTCCATCTGCGACCGTTGTTGGGCTCGAGCTTGCTCGATTTACACCACTTAACCGCTTCAATTCAAACCCTAGCGAGGAACGACCGAATCGACCCCAAGCCACAATCTAACCCCCCAACCTAGACATAGCTAGAGTTCTATCTCTATGATAGCCTCTTCAGCATTTCCCACCGGATCTCGCGCGTCGGCTTGGACCCTACGTGAATCCAGTATGGTCACTTAAGCGGAACCCACGAAGCCCTAAGGTATAGCCTTAATTTGTGATTAATTGTTCCATTAATTAGTTTAATTTCGACAAATTAGCATATCATGGGCATTCACGGATTTTAGGGTCCTTGTCCCACGTCACTTGCACTCAACCACTCCATTTTGTTGTGGAGTGTAGGGACAAGTGGATTGCCACTCAATACCATGCATCCTTAGATAAGACTGAAGATCTTGAGAGGTGTATTCTCCCTCATTATCATATCTAAGCGACTTAACTTTAACATTGAATTGAGTTTCAATCCACTTGTGATAGAGGCGAAAGATCACACCAACTTCCCCTTTGGTCTTCATAAAAAACAAAGTTGTATAACGAATACAATCGTCAATGAATGAAACAAAATAACGATAAGCACCATTGGCAACGACAGGGGAAGGTTCTCAATCATCGGAGTGAACAAGCTAAAAGGAACACCACATTTACTATTTGATAAAGGATATACAATACGATGAATTCCAATCCAAGTAGCAGACCATCATCAGTATATCAAGCTATCATTAAGGGAAGAATTAGTACAGAAAATGACCAAAGATAAGAAGAAACAGGAACTTTTGGTTAAGAGCAAGAGGTTTAGGATAAACAATAATTATTATCATCATGTAGAAGGATTACCAAGAAAGAAATCTACTTCTCAATAGTAAGGACCTTCACTCTAAGTTCCCCATTTTCGCAACCCAATTTTTGCAAGAATTCGTTGTGTCATTAGCCTCTCTAATTACATAAAGGAAATTAATCACCCCCTTTGAATGTTGACCAATTTTCTCCTTGAAAGCATTTGCTAATCTCGATGGGCATTTCTTTCTAGTTATCACCCATCCTATGACATCTTGGGAACCCCTTCTACTATAATAGGATTTGCAAATAATTTTCCTGCAGAATCTTAAGCCCTCTAGTAGAGTAAAATCTTTTGCTTCGGCGGAATCGCCCAAACTTAACAATCTGGTGAATGACTTGATAATGTTCCATGATGATCCCTTATTAGGCTCCCAATTCAACATGAACCACAGAAATTTTCTATAGATCATCCTTCAAATTAATTGTGAGTAAACTCGGCGGTCATGTGTGCCAAACTTCTCTTTTTTTTTACCTCTGGATCATCATGGAATATAGCTCGAGCCGATTCCTTCTTATGTCATCCTCCCATGACGGAGAAGAAACACTTCCTTGTCGACCCCCATTGTCATAGCACAATGAATTAGCTTCCCTTTTATGCTGCTAATTATGCCATTTTCTGTCCTTTGTCATGAAAAAATAATCTTAAGCCCTCTGGGCATTTCTTTCCATTGATCATCCATCCTATGACCTCTTGGGAACCCCCTTCGACTATAATAGGATTTGCAAATCTTAAGCCCTCTAGTAGAGTAAAATCTTTTGCTTTAGAGGAATCACCCAAACTTAACAATCTGGTGAATGACTAGATAATTGTTCCATGATGATCCCTTATTAAGCTCCCAAGTCAACATGAACCGAGATTTATAGATCATCCTTCAAATTAATTGTGTATAAACTCGATGGTCGTGTGTGCCAAACTTCTCTTTTTTTTTTAACCTTTGGTTCATCATGGAATACAGCTTGAGCCAATTCCTTCTTATGTCCTCCCATGATGGAGAAGAAACAATTCTTTGTCGTAGCCCCCATTGAATAGCCCAATGAATTAGCTTCCCTTTTATGCTGCTAATTATGTCATTTTCTGTCCTTTGTCATGAACAAATAATCTATTGTTCCATTTGGACTACAATCCCCAAAGTATCGCAGGCGGTACCAACTTCCAACACAAACACCCCTGGTTTTTAAATGATCTTGAACCCCATAGCGATAATACCATCTCACATGTTTCTGGCAAGCACCAAATCACACTGAAATGATGTAGGAAATAATATGCAATACGACAATGCAGCAAAAGATGATTTGTCTCCCTATATATTAAGCACATTATACATCTATCTCCCAATGCAAGCCTCAGCATTGAAGGAGGTTCAGCACGAGGATCTTACCCTGGATCACCGTCCAACAAAATGTACGCACTATAGAAGGATCTGGAATTTCCCAAAGCTCAATGAGAGGCTGCCTACAAAGAAAAAAAGTAGAAAGATTTGACCGAGAAAAGACTCACTTGAGTCATGCATAGACTACTACCTTCTCTATTAACCCGACATATATACCACTAACCTACCCAAGAGAGAACACAAACACAAAAAACTGCCCTCGTCATCCCAAATTTCTATGCAGTCTAACATCCCAAGAACCGCATCCCAATTTTTTCAATGAAATCAAACTCCAACACCCCCTTTGACATGGAAAGCAAATGCATCTCCCTAAAAGAGATTTAAGATGGGATCTCACCACACCAAAAATCCACCCAATATTGTAATGACTTCCATCCCCTACCTATATTTGAAACATTTCCCAAAAATCTGTTACACAACACCCGCTCTCGACTAACCTACACATTTGACCCCCCTTCTCTACACAAAACCGCATTTTTTCCCCAAAACCCTTTACCACAATGAATCCCCCTAATCCCCCAGCACCAAATCCATTCCCCTGTCTATTGCATCTATATAAGAAGGCATCATAAGAAACACACAACACATGAAAGATGAGTATGATGTTGTCTTGGACCAGATAAGATCACAGGATGGAAGTATATATTGTAGTTGCAATGCAAGCAATTCATACACCTTCGCATATGAGACACATGGCATCGAAATTAATTTGGAAGTATAAAAATTAGTTGATGAAACTACAACTGGCATGGTATACGAGTAATATATCCAGGCTTTCATTTTAATCTTCTGAATATGATAATAAGAATCAGCATGTAATATCGATTAAGAATAAAAGAATAAAAGAATAAAAAAAACACATGTAATAGCGAATTGCAATGTATGACACTAAAATTTACGTACCTGCAAGCATTCAAAATGGCGGAAAAAGTAACAACATTTGGTTTTATTTCCAGTTCATGCATCTTATGAAACAAACCCAGAATGCACAAAATCTCCTGAGACTTCCTTTTTGTATCTTCTTTCGTACCCCTCCCTTTATCAACGGCTAACTGGCCAAAAATCTTCATAACCTGGTATCCCACTTCCTCATGTCCCACATCACTCATAGTAACATCCCCAATAACCATAGAACCCGTAGAGTCTGTCTTCGCATAATTTCCATCATCAACATCTTGAATTTGGGCGGTCCCGGAACGGCCAAATGCGTCAATAATAGAATTGTAAGTGATCACATTGGGTCGAATCCCTTCTCGCGTCATCTCCTCCAACAATGTTACAGCAGATTCAACCAACCCATTCTTACACAATGCATCGATCAACGCACTATACAAAACAACATCCGCCTTCAATCCCGCCTTCTTAAACTCCGTAAAGATCTCCATTGCTTCGTGGTACATACCACCTTTCGAGTACACATCGATCAACGTGGAATACGTCAAAATGTTCGGTGCAACAGATTCCGCCTTCATTTCTTCAAACAAGTACTTAATCGCGTCGTACTTTCCTTGCTTACCGTACCCGCCCAGTAATGCATTGTAAGTTACAGCATCCTTCCTAATACCTGAACTCTCCATCTCCTCACACACGGAGAGCGCTTCATCAAACCGTCCGAGTTTCGCATAAATCGAGAGTAAAGTATTGTATGATACCCTATCTAAACTGATACCTAAATATTTCATCTCGTTAAACAAATTAAGCGCTTCTTCTAACCTACCCGCTTTCGCATACCCATCAATCATTGTACTATAAGTCACCACATTCGGCCAAATGTTCTTCTGAGACATGTCAGCCATTACTTCAAAAGCCAAATCCATTTGCCCACCTTTGCAAACTGCATCTAAAAGTGTGTTATAAGTAAAAATATCCCGATTGATTCCTCTGGTAACCATTTCATCAAACATGTTCCGTGCAGTTTCCCACGAGCCGCTGCGACTGCAAGCCGCAAGAAGTGAATTAAACGTTATCCGATCAGGCTGCACGCCGTGTCTCACCATCTCATCGAAAATCTCCACCACACGATCGAAATTCACACCACCCTTCCCACACGCATCTATCACAGCATTATAAGTAACCAAATTAGGCTTCAAACCCAAATCTTTCATGGACTCCAAAACCCCGATTGCTTCAGAACAGTATCCGCTCCTTCCATAGGCGCTGATCAGCGCAGAAAAAGCGTATACCGTGTTCCCGTACCCTCCGATGTTGGCCATATCGAACACATTTTTGGCGAGATCAACCCGCCCTAATCTACCTAAAATGCTAATCATCGAACTAGCTAATTTCCCCTGCTCGTTACGTTTTCTCTCTCTACTCACCGCGAACTCGAAACAGTGGATCGCTTTCAACCACTCCCCGCGGTTTCCGAGCTCGCGGAGGATGAATCCGTAGTCATCAGATCCGCAGAGTTTGGATTCGAAGCTAAGCAAAACATTTTCTAAAGTTTGTTCATCAGTACCGTAACGTATCGCCTGCTGGAGAGCATCTTCGGCGAAGGAGGTGTGTCGGCTACCGAGTGCAGCAGCCTTTGGACGGCCAAGATGCATTTTGGAGACGAATCGCGTTGACCGACGGCCACGGAAATCAGAGCTGAGCTCTGACTTTGACGGAGCAATGGGAGAAAGAGAAGGGAATTTAGGGTTTTGAGGGTGGCCAGGTTTGGGAGCATTTCGGGTGGCTGTTGATGAAGAAAAAGGGAACTTTTGGGAGGTCCAATGGTGGTTTTGGTGGTGGTTATGAGAGTGGTTTTGGAGGTGGTTTTGAGAATATAGGTGATTTTGGTAGGGCTTCGTTGCAGTGATGGAGCAGTGAGGAGGAGTTGAAGAGGCCATTGAGGGTTTAGGGGGAGGTTTTAGAGAAAGAGAGAGAGAGAGAGAGAGTGAGAACAGATGAGATAGAGAGAGAATCAGGGGAATTTATAGGTGCGTAGATTTCAGACATTGATTCTTAAGTGCGCGATCAGTGTACACGGGTCAATCTTCTCTCACCAAACTCGAGGTTTGACTTTTTTGACAGATACAGATTGAGCATTGCACGGTGCACGGTGCACGGTGCACGGATTGGCACCTAATACTAAATAAGCATTAAAAAGCTACTAGCCACATTTGGAGTGTGCTAAAATAGCGGCGCTTTTAAAGAAGTAGAATTTAGTCTAGATTTTGTGGTAGGAGCTAATATCATTGACGAAATTACATATTTTCTCCTGATTAATTTAAAATTTACGGGTTTGTACTAACCTCACCACTAATGGCAACCGGGTTAATCTCATGTGCTGATATTTTTTAGTGTCAAATTAAAAAAGATAAAAAAGGTACATTTACACATTGTCATGCTCATAAATAATCGTGAGCGTCCTCAATTTTATCATTTTGGCAAAAGGAGCATGACCTAAACATAAGAACCCGTGGTTTTCGTAAGGCGCTCAAATCTTTCTCTATCAACCTTGAAAAATGTGCAAATATTTGTAATCACGGACAAGTACTCAAAAATCGTTGTGGGCCTCCCAACTTACCTTTACGCTAGCAAAAAATTAATTGACCAGAGCACTACTCATAGCTCTAAGTCATGTGACTAGGAATTTAAAGTATGATATGTATATCAACATATCGGATGGATCTTAGGCCAAAACATATATAATATTTTGGATATGTATCGGCCTCGATTGATATTTAAGCACCTTCTGTTTCTAAATAGTAGAAAATATAAAAATGTAAAAAGGAGATTTTTTTATCTTTTATATGAGTTATATATAATTACGTATGGACCGATATGATCTAATATTTAACCTATTTGACCGCATATAGAATTAGAGTGTATATTCATATCGGATGGAGTTTAATCCAATACATATCGACCAATATATAGCAGCTGATATCTAAAACCATATATATGATTAATGCTAAGAAATTTTTTAAATTATTTTTGAGTATACCTCGACAGTGAAAATATAAGTTTGACCATTTTAACATTACATGAGGTTAAAAATTTTGTTCATTAGGTTGCATGAGTTTTAATCTCCCACAAACTTTGAGAACCGTACAACTTTTCATCCTCAAAAATAAACTTTTGAAAATGCATACAAAGTGAAAGGTCAAAAGGGAATTTTCACTTGCGTAGTTGTATAATTATAAAAAGTTAGGTGCCTTTAGGGGGTTGCCTAATTTGGGAGAAGGAGCTTGACTGCTATAAGCCAGCAAACAGAAAAGGCCGACAACTAGCATAATGCACATTACAGGCATATTTTGGGCAATGATGAGGTCCAACTGATTGAACTTAGATACGGGGTTTAACAAGTTTCAAAACCCTTAAATTAAAGGGAATCTTGACTTCACCTCATTTCACGAACATAAAAACAAAGAAAGTCAAGATTTCCTTCTATGCAATTGTTGTAAAACTGGTTGAACCCTGTATCAAGTTCAAACAGTTGGACTTAATCATTGCCTACTATCGTAGGCAATGAGCTTAATCTACGCACCCTTGTTTCATCATAATGCTTAAAAGTTACATGCAAAAGGCACTTTTCCACAGCAATGGTCCGCTTCTTCTCGTTATTCTTAAAATTTAATTTCAGCTTCACGAGATGCTTCACATGTAGCATTTTGTTGATCTCCATCTTTGATTCAAGAAGGTAGTCAATAGTTTAACGGTAGATTGTGAAGGTATGATCAAAAATTTGGTTTTCGTTTCGGTTTCGAAGGGGACTGAAACCGAAATTTTAGACCAAAAATTTGAATTTCGCCCGAAATTTCGGCCGATAATTTCAATCCCATTCATATGATGACCGAAATTTCGATCCCAACTACCCTACCAATAAAGATGTTAAAAAAGCTACAGCAATAATCAGGCGAGCTTTATCATTATTCCATTTAGATCTGGAATCCATCTAAAAGTCCAAAGCGGCAACCTATCATTCCAATGTGTCTTAGCCCATGAAAATGGCCTATAAGTGGAATTGAATTGAGCCATCCGATCATTCGATTGATGAACTTTAATATCATGCATTAAAAGTAAAAATAGTTATTATTATAGTCAACATATTGTATGATTTAAATCTCGCTACAACATCGTTTTTTGTCATGTTGTAATTCAAAGTATGATCTATCATTATTACTATATGGATCAATCAAATCTTAAATTATTGATGGTGTAAGATCATTTAATTACCATTTTGGTGTTTTAAATTACGGTCAAAAGAGCCAAACTAAAAATTTGATATGAAGATACAACCGTTGAAATATGAGCCGTGATCATGTCCATTTGAAGGATTGCACATTAAAACATGCATTCACTAGATCGGGCGCGCACATGTAAATCGGTAGGTCTATCCCCAGAGACATAAAATTTCATAAAGATCGGGCATGCACATCATGGCGAATGAACTGTCTGGTACATGGAATGGTGTAAGTGAAATGTTCATTTTAATAAATTTTCAAATATGTGAAAAAAGTTGTTCTTTGGAATAAAGCATTAGAAAGTAATTTTTACAAGGAAATTTTACATTTAAAAAATAAACTTGTTACGCCAAAATTTTACATGTAATGTGAAAATTGCATGTAGTCCAGTCAGCAAATTATTGCATGGAAGGTGAAAATTAATTTTGCACATCCTGTAGCCAAACGTATGAAAAACTAAAAATCAAAACCCTGCAAAATTAATATATTTTTTTTCATAATAGAATATATTTATTTTAACCCATGTAAAGTAAACATAAAATACATTTTCCATGAGTTTTGTCAAACAAGGCATACGAGTAAAGTATTTTCTTAAGGAAAGATGATATACTTTAGGTACCTCTCATGCCCTGCAATTTTAATTTTTATTTCTTGTGGTACAAATCTCTTAAAACAGTGAACTACTACTTGAACTCGAGACAAGATTTTACATGACACACTTCATGCTGAAATTGTATTTTTTGCGAATCTGTATCACGTGGAATAAAAAAATTGTCTGTATGTTGGTACAATATGTTCATGGTCTCAAGATCTATCATATAGAAGATTCAAATGAAAAATGATTGTTTGATTTGAAGCAATCAACGGGTTTCAAGGTTCGAACGTAAGCTCCCTCATAGAGTGCGTGGGTGGGATAGCTTGCCTGGCCCATTAGGCCCAACCCATTTTAAAGTGACTTGAGCTTGATTATAAAGACCGTGGGCCAATTTTGGACTAGCAGTTTCTGCCCGATAATGAAACGGGCCGGACTCTGATTTAGTGCCTAAGCTTGTCAGGCTCTTATATTTGATAGCCTCCTATTCCCAATCTCATGTCATCCGATTAAAGTGAAAGAAATCATGCATGTGGCTAGTAATGTCTAATTAATTATAATCTAAAACTTCCAATAAGAAATCATATTCTTAATATATGTATGTTTTTTAAGATTTTATCTTTCCAATAAAAATAATTTCCAGCATATCATATATTTTTAAAGAAAATTGTTGGAAGGAAGGACTACCAAAGCCTCTTTGTCTACCCTTCCATAGTCTCATTCTATTTTGCTCGCCTTATGAATAAATGGGCCGGATCGGTTCGGGTCGGGCCGGATCGGGCTTAAGTTTTAAAAGCTTGATATCTGCTAAAAATGATAAGTTCGTCCCGGGTCCGAGTCAGGCTTGGGCCAAATGCAACTTTTTTCGGGCTGAGATTCGCTATACGGAGCGCGGGCCGTTGCCACCCCTCTACCCAAGCCAAAGAGTGCTCAAAGAGTTGGATAAGGAAATCAGCAGAACCACCTCTCTCTCTCTCTCTCTCTCTCCGCCTTCGCCAGGACTGATAAACTGTAACCCTAAAACCCGTAAGATTTTGCTGTTATCTGTTGAAGAAGCAATCCCTCTCTCTCTCTCTCTCTCTCTCTACACTTGCTAGACTGCATGAGTAGGCAACAAAACAGCTTCATCAATCCCAGGTTTTGGAAACATCCATGGGATTGGTTATCGTTTCTCAGCCACCTCCTTCATCTCTCATCTCCCTCTCAATTCGCAGACCTCATTCCCACACGATACCTGCTCAATTTCTTCGTCGACCACTCGTTCCCCGCCAATGGCTGAATTCTTATTGCAGGTTTTGTGATTGATTTCTTTGCAATTTTACTAAAAAATTTATTAGTTATTCATATTTATTTTTGCATATAAGTAACAATTATTACAATTTCTATAATTATGAACACTTTAATTGTTGTTCTGATATCTGGATTTTTTTGGCATTTGTATCTAGTGTGAATCATAGAGACATAAATCAGTTTCATCATTATCTCTATGGTAGCTGTGATACTTTATGTGTAATTATAGTAACCAAGTTTGGATTCAGAAATCATTCGGTGGGGTGTCAGTTCGGTTTAATTTGGAAAAGATTCATGGAAAAATTCGGGGATTATAGAATAATAATAAATTACTAAAATATATCAAACTGTATTAACTTACTTAAAGATAAAAATGATAACTTTAAATAATGAGATAATTTTATGCCGTAGTTCGCATGTACTAACAATATATAATAATAAAAACAAAGAAAAAGTATGGTTAAAGCATGTATCAGATGATGAAAATTTGGATAGTTGGTCAAATTCGAAAAAAACTAGATGGTCAATGAATCAAGCAAATATTTGGGAAAATTCAGCAGGCCGCCTATTCGGAGAAATTTTCCCAAATTTTGATTAATTCGATTTTTTTTTTGTGAGAGTGTGTAAAATTTATTTTAATTTAATTAAATGAGATGTTGGTGAGGAATTGGCTGAAGTCCTTGCTACTTAAATCTGAAATGTATATGAAATTTAGCAAACGGGAAATCATTTAGGCCAAACAGATCAACAAACAGGAAAAAAATAGACACTAAGATGTCAATTTTGGGTAATTTTAGTGTCCATTCCATTGATGGATATGTTATTAATGTCCACCAATCACAGTTAATTACCATGGAAATTGATCTGGACTGTCTCCTTTTTAATAGGCATCAGCCTGGAACTTGCACCAATTTGAGGTTCCAAATTATGAGTTAGATGAGCTCTTTAGAGATCGCAAACCCAACTGCAAATAGATGGGATAGGGCTATAACGATGAGGATGGGCTCTTTGGAGATTTATTATTAACTGTACAAAAAACATGAATTTGATCGGATGGTTGAGTTCTAGTTATTGGTTAGGATCACACATCTGCACCACAGTCAATGTGCCCAAAAATGGACCAAATATATCAATGTTATCACATATGATACTAACTGCATGATTGATTTTGTTGACAAATCATTGGTAGTCCAAATTTCAGGCTATTTATCAAGAAGCTAGGATTCTCTGATCAATGCCAATTTTGAGCTGTAGCGTTGTCCAAGAGGTGAACTATCAATTAGATAATCCAAATTGATTATTTTTTTTATTATCAATACAGCAAAATACTATTAAAAAAGGAAGAAGTACATACCTGTGCCGTGGCGAGATACTAAAGCACAACGGCCAAAAGGAGCACACAAGCTACGCCCCAAAAAACCAAAAACAACCCAAATGCCCATCTGACGGTCATTTTTTTATTCCACATGGCATAGATCCAAAAAAAGGGCCCTAATATCACTTTTGAGCGTGATGTGTGCCTTGTGATTTTAGTGCTAAAAAAATGACCGTCTGATCGTATGCTTATAGTCTCCAGATCCCTTGTGTGGAAGATTGGGGCAAAAACGATTTCCATCCTTTGATTGAAAGCAATCAATGGTTTTTAGCGTAGGTGCCCTCCAAGATTCCGTGGATGTTAATAAAGCTACCATTAACATAACCCATATCAGGTTATGTATGTATGTTGCGTGTGCGCTTGCGTACAACAAAAGTATGGAGGTCTATATTGTGTGCAGGGAAAATGATATCGTCCTTTGCACATTCCTCCCCTTCTGATATTTGGGCATGGATCACCCATTTAGTGACCTGCCACTTGTATGAACTGGATTAGCATTCATTTATGCATCTTGTAAGTGATGATTGGTTACTGTCTCTATATTTTGATATCTTTCTCATTTCCTCAATCCCTCTCTTGTGTTCTTTAGATAATTTTTCATCCCACTCTTGTTTTTACATTCAGTCTAGGGAATTATGCTCTTCTTTTAACTAGCAGTCTAGGGACATTACTGTTATTTGTAGGACTGATTACAAACAAGTTCCATGCTATTTGTAGGGGCTGATTACAAACAAGTTCCAAGCCCAAAATGTCCTATTTCATATTTCTAATTTAGCATCTAAATTTGTATTTTTTACTCTTTTATTTACAGGCTGGACAAATTCAGTTCGAGGTGTTCCATTACAAATGCTGATTTAGATTTAAACCACATAGCTACAGAGACTGAGCATTCAAACGACCTACCATACCCCATTCCTATTGTGAATGTCAAATCGGAGATTTTTGGGACTGAATCATTACTGACCGAGGATACCTACATAAATCATCTATTTACGACCATACCGGTACAATCCTTGTTTTGTCAAATCATTAGATACTCCATATCAAGAGCATGGGTCAAAATCTCCGTTATCCAATACGCATCGTCGACCATCAATACCGAGACGATACGTATCGGTATTGCCGATGCATTCAAATGTATCGGCGTTACAATGAAAAAAAATGACATTTATTGGGTATGTATCGCCAATACATACGCAACGTATTGTGTACCGCTGGCCACTGATACTGATACGTATTGGACTCCGATACGTTTCGTCCACCATTAATTCCGAGACGATACGTATCGGTACTGCTGATACATTCAAATGTATCGGCGCTACAAAGAAAAGAAATGACATATATTGGGTATGCATCCCCAATACATATGCAGTGTATTGTGTACTGCTGGCCAGTGATACTGGTACGTATCAGACGATCCTTACCAAGATTTTGATCCATTATCATGATGCATAGTAATCCTGGAAGAGGATTTCATTGTCAGTAATCCTGGAAAAGGATTTCATTGTCAGTAAGATAGCCAACCCTATAGTAAGCATTTATTATATATATTAAAAAATCTTACTTTTTTCAGGTTTTATCTGAAGAGGAACAAAATGCTCTAGCAGCCAATCCTGCTCATCCTGCTGGCTTATGCGGTAAGCCAATTTTATTTCTCTAACGGTTCACAAATTTTAACATATTACAATATCAATATATGTTGATGTGCCAAGGCTTTGTCAAAAATTTAAATATTATTCCGCTGTGGTTCATATATCTTTCCAAGTTTGGAACATACATACTGATTTGTAAGATGCAGTTACCGGGATAAGCCACATAGATAAGTGAATGAATTTATCTCTGTTGATCAATTTATGTAAGATGTGTGGAAGATGGAGAAACCCAAGATGGAGCTGTCTCTCTTCTGGGCTTACTCGTGTATAACTCCTGTTTGAGTTGTTAGTGGAAGAGTTGCAAGAGTTCTCTTATTGCTTCCTTTTGCTGATCTAAAAGTCTTAGTATTGCCGAACCAATGGTATAGAATAGTGTCATCAGTGTAATAAATCCACATCAGATATGGAAATGACCAGATCCTGAGAGAAAAGGTGTATGCGGATTGCGGACCTTACATGTCACGATGCATTTTGCATGGGGACTTACGCCCATGCCAAGAACCAAACCGGGGAGGGGACTCAAGCCCAAAACCGGACAATATCGTGGTGTGTGGGTCTGGGTCGTCACAGAATGGTATCAGAGCCGAGGACGGCTCTTCTATAAGGTGGTGGTGGTCGTGGTGTAATAGTCCCACATCAGATAGGGAAATGTCCAAAGCCTGGCTATAAGGTGTATGCGGTTCTTACATTTCACGACGTGTTTTGGGTGGGGACTTAAGCCCATTCCAGGAACAAAACCGGGGAGGGGACTTAAGTCCATAACCGGACAATATCATGGTGTGTGGGTTTGGGTCGTCACAGTCAGCATAGTAATATCATCGGTAGGTAGATTGGCAGTATTCATGTATTTAGAAATCTTCTCCAGAGTCCATGGCAGTAACCCGACCGTCTGATTCTTTGTGGTTATGGTTGTATATGATCACAAGGTTTCACGTTACATGGAACACTTTTTCTTGCTTTATGGGGCTCATGTTGAACCCAAAAATGCTCTTTATAGGGTGGAGAAATTTTTTTCTGCCTATGTTATCCAGATATGGCCAAGGTACATGGTCATGGTGTGTGCAGCTTTTACATTCAAAATTGACATGTCCAGCACGAATGTGCTACTCTTTTTCTTTCTTCGATGATGACGTATCCTGGTCTCTTGGAGAACCCGACTAAGTCCTTGGGACACGTACCAGGTAAGTAGGGATAAATCCCTGAGGGTGGCCAACAGAGGTGGGATTCGAACTTAGGACCTCTGCTTCTTGAGGCGTGGTCCTGGCCATTGTGAGACGAGTATAATACTTATTTCGGAGTGAGATCTGGGTAATATAAGTTTCTCAATTTTGGGCTCCTTGGCTCTCAAACTGTTGAGGTCTATTTTCTGGTCATCCCAAGCTTAAACCATTAATACTGATTTTGTTGATTATAAACTAGTTCTATTGCTTCATCTGTGGTTTCTTATATCAGTCTTCTAAACTGATAAAAAAACATTTCAGCTTTGTATGCTTGCTCATTTACTGGGAATTTGGTGGAGCAACTGTGGAACTTTGCTTGGCCTGCAACTGTTGCATTACTTCATCCAAGCCTTCTGCCAGTGGCTGTTGTAGGCTTCTTCACAAAGGTACTTTTTTTGGCAACTGGGCCCATATGTTGGTTACTGAATTACTATAAAACTAATATAAATATCAACAAATTTAAAAATGTACAGCTTGCAATTGTTGTCGGAGCCCCTTTGGTTGGGAATTTCCTGGATTCTTTTCCTCGAGTCCCTGCATATAATTGTTTGAGTTTTGTCCAGGTAACTCTTTCAGCTTAACTTTCCTAAAACTAGTCGCATCTGGTGTGTTTTTCCTCTGTGGTCCTTAATATGATGGTAGTTTATTCCTAATACCTTTATTTCTGTCAGGTTGCTGCTCAGTTGTTGTCAGCAGCAATGATCATTCATGCACTTAATACTGTTCCCCCTACTGCTGCATCATCTGTGCTTCTCCAACCTTGGTTTATTGTACTAGTATTGGCAGGGGCTATCGAACGGCTTGCAGGCTTGGCACTGGGCGTTGCCATGGAGCGCGACTGGGTTGTCCTGGTAATGCAGTTTTTTCAATTCTAACCCGGTTTCAAAGAATATATATATATATATATATATATATATATATATATATATATATATATATATATATATATATATATATATATATATATATATATATATATATGGGAAATCTAAGTTCACCCACTTCATTGTGAGGTTAGCATTGTCCTTAGACAATAATACCCTTATTAAAGGGTATTTTTGTAAAATTATTAGGTATAATTTGGTAAAGTTGAATTAGATAATAAATGAGGTGTATGCAATAAATGAGGACACCTCATTTATTGCAACTACATACACGTCGTTTATTATCCAGTTCAACTTTACTAAATTACCCTTAGTAATTTTTCGAAAATGCCCTTTAATAAGGGTATTATTGTCTAACAATAATGCTTCCCTCACAAGGAAGTGGGTGAGGTTAACATTGCCCTATATATATATATGTATATGTATATACATATATGTGTATTGTTGTAACTCATGTTTCTGCTTGTATATACAGTTAGCAGGCACCAATAGGCCAATTGCACTAGCCGAAGCAAATGCTATTCTGAGTCGAATTGATCTTCTCTGTGAGGTACACTTGTAAGCACTATACTATCCTTAGTAAAAGACTAAACTATTGACTACACTATCCTTAGTAACTAATGATGGAGATTAGGTTTAACTGTCAATACCAATGTTCCCTAATTCACTGGTTCGCTCAATTCGAATTTGGGTTTGTAATTTGCGATTTGCTAAATCAAAGCCAACCTGGTTCGCTGGAGGTAGGATGAGTTTTACGTAAAAATATTTTTATAAAATTTAAATTTTATTATTAATTATGTGGCAATTTTAGTTATGCCATGTAAAAAAAATATGCCAATGATTTGCTGTAGAGAGATGAAGTGCTGTAATGCATGTGACGCTCAACCAACAGAACAGGGTTAAAGTCCTGTCTGCGACTTTTGGCATCTAATATTAAAAAAAATATCAAGTTATCAACTGGGTAGGCCGGTTCGCCCATCTTGAGCGAACCAAACCGCGAACCAGTTCTAATCGTATTGGTTCGTGACTAGGTAACCTTGGTCCATACAACTAGGGTAAAAAACACTCCAATTTTTACATACAGTTATTAACAACAATTCAAATTATGATGGATATGAGGATGCCAACGATTGCTTAACAAAAAATAAAAAATCTGGCAAGGTGAAGGCAAATGAAAGAGGATAAAAACGACCAACAAAGATGTTCGAACTTTGAACCTTGGACTTCGAGAAATATTGAATAAGGTAAAAGAGAAGGGTTTAAAACCCTCCTGAAGATTTTATTTGAAGAACAAGTTAGATTGACTCCAAAAAATCACCATAAAAAGAGGAGGAAAAACTGACCAACCCGATAAATTTGATAAAGATGGTGATAATGAGAACATCAACATGCCAGAAAATAACTGACGGGGGACGCCAAGATCAAGAGCCTTGGATTTGGGCTGCAACGGATTTTCCAGTGCAAGAAGAAACGAAAAGGGGAACTAGAGCTGATATGGACATCTATTCAAGCGAAGAATAAAGAATTGTTACATACATTAATCGATCGATCGACCCCAAGCATTCAATTGATCGATTGTGGACAGCGAGGGGTCTAATTTTGGCGAATTTCGGTACTCAGTCGATCGATTGAGTACAAATTTAGATCGATCGAATGTGACCCGAGATTCGAGTTATATATATATATATATATATATATATATATATATATATATATATATCACTCGATCGATTGATTTGTCGTGAAGTCAAATACGCCAAAAGTCGAAAATTGGTTTTTAGGGGCAAACTTTTCTTTTTTTTGAGTTTATTTGTTTTACGGTTTCTTTTTGTGAGGCCTCCTATATAAGGTCTTTAAACATACATTGTAATTAGTTATTATTGATTATGAATGAAAAGCTATTCTGCTTGAGTTGAGCTATTTTGAAGACTGAATCTTCTCTCCCGCGATGGGTTTGGTGTGAAGCCAAGGGTGCGAAGTCCACAATCTTCTATCTTTTATCTTTATCTCGATTTATTTTTTCTCTATCTTTTTTTCTGATCCCATAAACCCCATTTCATTCCATTAAACCTACCGAATTCCAAAACCCTAGCTTTCATCTGAACCGTTGAATCGACCCGATTCAATAAACCCTAGATCTCACCTGAGTCATTAAGTCATTCTGAATCAAAGCCCCTTGAAAAAAACTAGCGATTCCACTTTTGATCGAAGAGTGATGCAATTTGGAAGTAGCTAGAGTTCTATCTCTAGGATCCTCCTTCTGCGAGGCTAATGGATCTCGTGCAACGGACTGGACCTTACCCTAGCCAAGAGCGTTCATCCGAGCCCTAAGGAATCCTGATTATTTTAAAGAATTGTTGCTTAATTAATTTAGTTTAATGTCGGCAAATATTCATTTCATTATCATACATGTAGTTTAGGGTTGCCGTCCCGCATCAGTTTTGGTATCAAAGCCTAGGTTTTAAGTTAGGGCATATTTGTGTGACATTTTAATTTTATTACATTTTAATTTTCATTGCACTTTATTTCAATTATGATCAAAAGTGTGCATGTCTAGTGTTTGACAAAAGTCCTTATTCATTTTGATTCACATGTGTATGTCATTTCGATATCGTTTAATTTTTGTCATTTGTGTCTTCATTTGCATGCTCATATTGTGATTGTTAAAATTCCTCAATTGTTGTATGGTCTATAGTGTGCCTATTATAGTATTGTGTCTGAGTTATGTTGTCAAACATCATGTATGAGTCACTTACATGTCACTGTGAATTCCTTACCCGTCACGAAAGGGTACTAACTGAACAAGGAAATCGTTACACTCTAAATTTTTGGCAAAGTCCCAAAAGTCGTGATGAGACTAGAGTTAGGGGATACTCCCATCATTATGAACTCAAATATGATCTTGATAGAAAATCTCTAAAGTCTATTCAAATCGAAGTCCTAGATTTTGAGGGTATGGCGAACCCTAATACCTTCGTGGGATGGTTGGCTAGCATAGAAGAGTATTTTGACTCCTATGATGTGTTGGACGAATGTAAAGTTGAGTTCGCCAAAACGAGGTTGGTGCGTCGCCCTAAAATCGATTGAAATGGTGTGGAGTTTCGACACAAGATAGCTCAATGTAAGCCCATTATACGATGGGAGGACATGAGGGAGCGACTTATTGAGAAGTATGCTCCTTTCATGCACCACCACCTTCTACGATGTTTGGAAGCTAAGGTGGGTAAGTGTCATCAGCACACCCAACTTGAGTCAAGGAGCACATACACTAAGGAGAGCTCTACTTTCAGGGATCCACTATTGAAACTCACGAATACTCCTACGAGACCCTAAATTGAACATGGTAAATGAATTGTCCACGAGAGATGATTTCGGGGTTCAACCATTGAAACCCGCGATTACTCCTCCAAATTCCCAAATTGATAATGGGAAAGGAACAATTATTGAGAGCCCTAAAACTAGTGCTCCCAACAAATGCTCTAAATGTCACGGGTTTGGACACTTTCCTTACCAATGCCCCACAAAAAGTTTCACTCTATATTTATTGACTAAAAGAAAGAGTTTTAAGGAGCCGGAAAATTTAAAAGTGGAAGAGGTTGTGTATGACCCTCGTACCGTGATGAGTGAAAGAGGAGATAGAAGAAGCTGAAGAAAGTCTAGTTTGTGTTAAAGAAACTTCTATTTCCCTTGTGAGTAGTGATGTTGAGTCGCCCACACGTGAGTCCAACGAACTGGATATACAAGAA
This sequence comes from Chloranthus sessilifolius, assembly GCA_021018995.1. Lineage (NCBI taxonomy): Eukaryota > Viridiplantae > Streptophyta > Magnoliopsida > Chloranthales > Chloranthaceae > Chloranthus > Chloranthus sessilifolius. The sequence goes on from CM037590.1 coordinate 6,607,518, forward strand.
CTATTAGTGTCAATTGAATCGAGTACCATAGAGTCTTTGGCTTTGGTTGACTCAAGTACGCACTAGTTAATCGAGCTGAGCGTACATAAGCCATTAGTGTCCCTTGATTCGATCACACATGAGCTGATAGTGCCCACAGAGTCGGTTGTGCTTAAGTCGTTAATGTTAGTAGAGTTAAGAGCACTTAAGTCGGTTATATGTGAGTCGTTAGCGTCGCATGCACATGAGAGTATCGAGTCTATAGAGACACATACACATCATAGTCCCGAGTTGCATACCACCTCACATCCGGAGTCAACTTTTGAATCTTATTCCGCATTGCATGCCGAAATTATGCTTAAAATTAATTTATGTAATGAAACTTTCAAACTATTGATACAGTAACCTAAGACTTTTATGAAATTTCAATTAAATGATCATGCAATGGTTGAGATTGGATCTGAACGATTCCCACTGAGAGTCGCAAAGAAGCTGCAAGCCTGCGATGCTGGGCCTTTTAAAATTGTGGCAAGTAATGGTCCTAATGAGTACGTTCTTGAGATTCCTCTACATACAGGGATTAACTCAACGTTCAATGTGGAGGACCTAGTTCCTCCTCTGGGCTCAACCCCACCTCCTTTCAATCCTTCCCAAACGCTCCCTATTCACAATCCCATCCCAACTTTGCAACCGATACCCCTTCCTTCCCTAAGCAAGTGGAGAACAGAGGTAATTGAGGAAATTTTAGATGATCTTGTGGCATTCACCTGCGACAAAGAGTTCCTGGTTTATGAGATGCAGAGGGTTGGTAAGTTGACTACCGAGAGTGCATTGGCCAATCATGAGAGAGTTTGTCACTTGAGTTCCTGTATTTCCGATCGATATTGCGATCCCATTTCATCGGTGATGAAGACTTTCGGGTCCAGGGGAGTTGATAAGAAGCTTCAAAAATATTTGGTAGAGTGGGTTGGCGAGCCGGGTTATTTGGTTCGTCGAGCAGAGGTTTACAGTGTGCTCTCCGATATAATCGATTGGGAGGATACTCATACGTTATCAGATGCCGAGGTTGTTTGGGTTAGTTGCATGAAGTTCCACCATTTTGGTCCCAATACACTTGATCAGTACTACATGCGTGTTTCATCGGTAATGAAACATTTTGGGTCAGGGAGAATGACGGGGGACGCCAAGATTGAGAGCCTTGGATTTGGGCTGCAACAGATTTTCCAACACAAGAAGAAACAAAAAGGGGAACCAAAGTTGATATGGACATCTATTCAAGCGAAGAATAAAGAACTCTTACATACATTAATCTATCGATCAACCCCAAGCATTTGATTGATCGATTGTGGACAGCAAGGGGTCTTATTTTGGCGAATTTCGGTACTCAGTCGATCGATCAAATGTGTCCCGAGACTTCGTGTGATTTATATATATATATATATATATATATATATATATATATATATATATATATATATATATATATATATATATATAAATCGATCGATCGATTTGTCACGAAGTCAAATGCGCCAAGTCGAAAATTTGTTTTTAGGAGCAAACTTATCTTTTTCTTGTACTTTATTTGTTTTAGGGTTTCTTTTTGTGAGGCCTCCTATATAAGGTCTTTAAACAAACATTGTAATTAGTTATTATTGATTATGAATGAAAAACTATTTTGCTTCTGCTTGAGATGAGCTATTTTGAAGAGTGAAATCTTCTCTCCTGCGAAGGGTTTGGTGTGAAGCCAAGGGTGCGAAGCCCACAATCTTCTATCGTTTATCTTTATTTTGATTTATCTTTTCCCCGTCTTATTTTTTGATCCCATAAACCCCATTTCATTCCATTTCATTTCATTTCAAATTAAACCTACCAAATTATAAAACCCTAGCTTTCATCTGAACCGTTGAATCGACCCGATTCAATAAACCCTAGATCTCACCTGAGTCATTAAGCCGTTCTGAATCAAAACACCCTGAAAAAAATTAGCGATTCCACTTTTGATCGAAGAGCGACGCCCTAATCTGGAAGTAGCTAAAGCTCTATCTCTAAGATCCTCCTTTTGCGAGGCTAACGGACCTAGCGCAATGGACTGGACCCTATCCGAGCCAAGCACGTTCATCTAAGTGAAAAACCATGGAACCCTAAGGTATCCCGATTATTTTAAAGATTTGTTGCTTAATTAATTTAGTATAATGTCAACAAATATTCATTTCATTATCATTCACGTAGTTTAAGGTTGCCTTCCCCCGTCAATAACATCAACGTGTCAGAAAATGATGTCAATAACAACTTTCTAGGAGAAACTCCTATGGGTTCAATTTTTCTGATATATGACCAGATTCTCAAAAAATAGACACAATAAGTAGTTGAGGTTTTCCTAGCACTAATGCCATTTAGACATAGATAGAGGTTTGGGAGTGGAAAATCTACTTCTCTCCTTAAGGTCATAGAATATATTTACAATGAACAAGAGTGCAAGAAATACTAAACTACCCAGTACACTATCCTTAAATAGCAAATGAAGGACATTGGACCAAGGGTACCTTTAAATTCACCCAAAGTATCTTTGAGTTCACCCACGCTGAAACCCATTGACTGCTTTGAATTAGACGATGTAGATCATTTTTAATCCCAATCTTTCACACGATGGATCTTGAGATCATGGGAGTACCATCGGAAGATTATTTTTTTATTTCGCATGGACAATGGAGATCATTTTTAATCTCAATCTTTCACACGATGGATCTTGAGATCATGGGAGTACCATCGGACGATTTTTTTTTTATTTCGCGTGGTACACATCCCAGAAAAGTGACCTTAACGTCATGTGGAGCTCATCATGCTCAAACCTGATTTTAAGGTCACGCTTTTGGGATATGTGCCATGTGAAATAAAAAACTGGCCATCTGATGGTACGCCTATGATCTCAAGCTCCAACGTGTGAAAGATTGGGACGAAAAACAATCTCCGTAATCTGATTCAAAGAGTAATGGGTTTCAGTGTGGGTGAGCTCAAAGATTCGGTGGGTAAATTTAAAGGTTCTCTTGGACAAAACTGTTCATACAACTACTATAAGATACAACACAATGTTCGCATTCAATTATTAACATAAGTTTGCTGCTTTACGGAATAATTACGTAGTTACTCAGGCTGCATGCATTTTTGTCAAGTAAATTTCTTTCTTCATGGCCACAGATTGCTGGAGCATCACTCTTTGGCATTTTTCTGTCTAAGTATGATTCTATTACCTGCTTGAAGCTTGCTGCCAGTCTTATGATCTGTACACTGCCCGTTGTGGTAATTCATCTTCTGCTATCTATTTTCTATATTTATGGAATTCATCTAATAATATTAAGTGTGTTTCTTCTTGACTCATGCTAATTTTTTTAGGTCTTTTTGGTCTGGTTGACCAACAAACTCTCTTCCGGGGTTCTCGATCGCTTTAAATTCCCTCAGACCTGCGATACCTCTTTCAGAGGGGGCTCTTTGCAAGATCAGGAAGCATGGAATTTAGGTGAAGCTTGTTTATCTATAATACATTCTGTAAGTGGATAGTTTGTCAATAATATTATTTTTTAATACCATCTTATTAATAATATAGTGGAAAAGGGCATGGATGCTATCAAGCATGGCTGGATGGAGTATAAGCAGCAGCCTGTTCTCCCTGCAAGCCTTGCATATGTGCTTCTTTATTTCAATATTGTTCTTGCGCCAGGTGGCCTAATGACGGCATTCTTAACACAACATGGTATGTTTCAGATTTGCGATCGTCGTGAGTTCTAACATGTTTTCAACTCCATGCTTCAAGTCCAAGAAGTGTCATTGTTCTTATTGCATAGTGACAAAAGTCTCTTGACTTTTTCAAAAACTGGCAAAAGTCGGCGACTTGCAGTCATCCCACCGATTAATCGGCCAAGTCGCGACTCGGCCAATTAATTGACAATGTTTGTGATGTGGCCATTTTTTTTGTCTTTTATTTATTTATTTATTTTCCCACTTTTACTAAGTTGACAAAACCTTTAGGGTTTGTACTATTTTGCTCGGTTTGTGCATAAAAAACCTTTAGGTTTTTCCTATTTTGTACAATTTTGTCCATTAAAATCACTATGTTTAACTTGAAATGTATTATTGACGGGGAACGACCAAAAAAAAAAAAAAAATTTTTTTTTAGATTTTTTTTTTACTGTTCACGATGAATAGTGACGGACTTCCGTGATGAACAGTGACGGACGTCCGTGATTTTGCCCCCTCACTGTCCGTAGGTCATGGACGTCCGTAAGGCACTACGGACGTCCGTGGGCGTCGTGACGGGGTTTTCTAAATATTGCGAAAATTGCCTATTTTAGTGTTTTATTAGTATGAGGACTCTTTATTTCGAATTTTAACTATTGGTGGCCTATATATAGAGACTTGTAAAGACTTTTTAGTTAGTTTTTGATTATTGAATGAAAAGAGAGTTGCTTTTGTGCAAACCCTAGAGAGCTTGTGAAGAATTTTCAACTGAGAGAGTGAATCCTTCAAACCTTGAGGAGTGAGCAATCGTTTCTCGTGCGACTTGGTGCGAAGCCGACGTACAGCCGTGGTGTGAAGCTTCGGAAAATCCTTGGTGTGAAGCCTTGGAATCTATCCTTTTATTTTATCTTTTCTCTAGTTATTGTCAGGTATTATCCTTCTTTAATTTCGTTGATAAAAACCCAAAATCTCAAGTTTTTTCCCTTTATCAAAATTATTTGGAGCCCTATTTCATTTAAAATCCCCGAGGAGTCAAGAGACGATATTGCGATTGTCGAATGATGCCCTAAACTAGAACGAATCTCGAGTTCCCTCATTGGAGCCTTTTTTCTAGAACGGGAAATTTTTACGCATGCGACACTAAAATGGATTAATCTAATTGTTTTATTAATTTCATTGAATTAATTTTATGTGTTACTTGTTTTTGAATATTTCCGCTATTCAATTCATTTTAAAGTTAATCCCACATCGCATATTAGGATTTTAGCGTTTGTCTCGCGTCAGTTTTGGTATCAGAGAACAGTCTTAGTTTAGGGTTCTCCGCATCATATATATTTTAGGGTTTATTTCTTTCCATTTCAGATCTATCTTACACTGTCTAATTTTGCATAATTCCATAATGGATACCAGTAGCTTAGAAGCCCTTATTAGAGATCTTACATCTAAGGTGACTACTAGTCAAACCCGGATGGATGAGCACATCGCTAATCAACAAGCTAGGTATGAGGCTTTAGAAACCCGTTTTGAAGAGATCAATGAGCTCATTGCTGAGAATTACAATAGAGTCAACAACCGTGACCGTAGGAGAGATGTTCCTCCTCGACGTGAGGTCCAAGTCAATCTGGACGATAAGGTCATGAAATCTGTCAAAATGGATGCCCCTACTTTTGATGGGAAAAGACAACCCAAGGTCTTTCTTGAGTGGGTCGCCAGCATGGAAAACTACTTCGAGTGGTATTCCATGTTCGAAGAGCGCAAGGTCAGATTTGCCAAAGTCAAGCTTATGGGTCAAGCTAGACTTTATTGGTTGGGAGTAGAGCGTCGTAAACAAATTCAAGGTCTTCGTCCCATTTCCACGTGGGCTGAAATGAAAGTCCAATTGCATGAAAAGTACGTTCCCATATCATATGATGAACGTATTCTTGATCAGTGGCAGTTATTGCATCAAAGAGATTCCCCAGTCACAGAGTACATCGATCGGTTTGAAGACCTGATGACCTAGGCCGATGTCGATGAGCCAGCAAAAGTTACCCTCTCCCGATTCCGAATGGGTCTTCGCCCAGAGTTACAGAGGGAACTCATTCCTTATCTCGTTCCGAATCTCGAGGAATGTTTTGCTAGGGTCGAAGAATTAGAACAGTATCTCGACACCCCTAGTCATGGCCGGTCTAAGTCTTCCAAATTTGAGCATCAATCTAACCCTATCGAAAAGGGAAATAATGCCTCTAGTCAATCCTCAAAATCCATAATTTCCCAAGTTGACAAAGGAAAGGGACCAATGGTCGAAAGTTCTAAGCGTGCCCCGCAGCAATGTTATAAGTGTCAAGGTTTTGGTCACTTTGCATCCCAATGTCCTAGTAAGAGTCAGACTTTGATCATTCAGGAGCATACTGAGAAAGAGGACAACGATATACCCGAAGAAGTATGCGAACCATGTAGCACTCCAAGTGATGAGGAAGGTGAGGTTCCGGTCAGAGCCATAGGTTGCATTAGGACAATTCCCATTGCCGAGGTCGGTGTTGATAATGTGTCTATCTCAAGTGAGTCATTAGAGTTGGTAGGATCACATCATCATTTTGGTTTGCATGGGATTAACAATCTGAATTTATTGAGCACTGGAAATACGCATGATCGGACTAACACATTGAATATATTTAATGAATTTGATACTAACAGTTTTGTGTTAATTCCTGATGATTCTGAGCATGTGGAATCTTTCCCAATCTCGAAAAGAGGTAAGGATGAAGGTCTAAATTTTCCTCTAGACAAGAGCAACTTTCCGACAGTTGTCGTAACGGATCTTACGCCTATTCTAGATCCCACAACCCTACCCTTTGATCCATTTCTTATTGAGCACCCAACCTAACCGCACTCATTTACCCAGTTTCTATCCCTTACCTTACCTGTGCAATATGAGAAAGGGTCGAATGAGAAGGTCATAGAATTTTCAAGCTTCCATGCCAATGAAGGTAAGAATCAGAAGTATCTTACAACGTGGAAAGGCAAACCAAGAATTGAGCTCCCAAAGTATGACATCCGTAGATTCCCTAACTCATTGGAGATGAGTTTTTCCAACCTGAGGAGTATTGATGGGAACATCACACAGAGGAAGGCAGATGAAAGAATAAAGAGAAAGGAGGCAGAAAACGTCAGCGGATGACTTGCAAGGAGTTCCATCGTACGAGTTTCAATACACTGGATCAGTACCACGTGCGTGTTTCATTGGTGATGAAATATTTTGAGTGGAGGAGAATGACGAGGAACGACCAAAAAAAAAAAAATTTTTAAAATTTTTTTTTTTATTACTGTTCACAATGAATAGTGACGGACGTCCGTGATGAACAGTGACGGACGTCCGTGATTTTGCCCCCTCACTGTCTGTAGGTCACGGACGTCCGTAAGACACTACGGACGTCCGTGGGCGTCGTGACGGAGTTTTCTAAATATTGCGGAAATTGCCTATTTTAGTGTTTTATTAGTATTATGACTATTTATTTCGAATTTTAACTATTGGTGGCCTATATATAGAGGCCTGTAAAGACTTTTTAGTTAGTTTTTGATTATTGAATGAAAAGAGAGTTGCTTTTGTGCAAACCCTAGAGAGCTTGTGAAGAGTTTTCAACCGAGGGAGTGAATCCTTCAAACCTTAAGGAGTGAGCAATCGTTTCTCATGCGACTTGGTGCGAAGCCGACGTACAGCCGTGGTGTGAAGCTTCGGAAAATCCTTGGTGTGAAGCCTTGGAATCTATCCTTTTATTTTATCTTTTCTCTAGTTATTGTCAGGTATTATCCTTCTTTAATTTCGTTGATAAAAACCCAAAATCCCAAGTTTTTTCCCTTTTATCAAAATTATTTGAAGCCCTATTTCATTTAAAATCCCCGAAGAGTCAAGAGACGATATTGCAATTGTCGAATGATGCCCTAAACTAGAATGAATCTCGAGTTCCCTCATTGGAGCCGTTTTTCTAGATCGGGAAATTTTTACGCATGCGACGTTAAAATGGATTAATCTAATTGTTTTATTAATTTCATTGAATTAATTTTATGTGTTACTTGATTTTGAATATTTCCGCTATTCAATTCATTCTAAAGTTAATCCCACATCGTATATTAGGATTTTAGCGTTTGTCCCGCGTCAATTATGATGTACTTTTTATTATTTTTTTGAATTTTTTTTTTATTTTCCTCGATTTTTTTCAACTTTGACCATTTTTGCCGTTTTTTGCCGACTTAGACTGATGTGGAATTTAGATCTGCATGGTTGGGTCGTGGTCGAGTCAAACGAAGAAAATCAATAAGGAGAAAGTGGACCCACGAATGAGGTTTTAAAAAAGGCCCATTAAAGACCCGTGTGCATGTTATTTTAGGCAATATTTTTATCTAGGTTTAGTTTCGTTTTTTATTAGGATTCTTTTAATAAATGGTTTATTTTAGGATTAGTTTTCTTATTTGAATTATTTAGATATATATGTGGTATGTGACTGTTAATTTTGTCACTTTTTGCGCAATCATCGAAAAAGTGGTCACAAGTTTACCAATATGTGTTGGAATTGTGTGATTCTTTTCTTGTTGAAAAGTTACTTCTATAAGCTTTGAAACAAGACCAATTTCACGTCAATCGAACATCGTTTGACCCTTCAAAAGTGGTCGCGTAATAAAAAAGTGGGATTAATGGTGAAATTAATTATGACCGTTAGATTAGAAAGTTTTAATAGTTGATTGGGGGTTTTATTTTAAGTAGTATTCCTAAGGTTTTTATAAATATACATTGTAATCTCTTATGAGAATTACTATTTGATGATGAATGAAAAAAAATTAAGTTGCTTTAGCACATCTTGTGAAAAAGTGAATCTTTCGTAGACAACTTGTGAAGAGTTTTCGCCTTTGAGGAGTGACTCTTCAAAGTTATCGTTGGTGCGAAGCCGACAAACCTCTTTGGAGCGAATCCGAAGATCTTCTATCTTATTTTTCTTTTATGTTTTTGTTTTAATTGAAGATTGAGAACCCTAACCCCTATCGTGCGGGATTTGTGCTATTTTAGGGTTAGCGTGCATTCCGTCCGACATCATAGACCCTTGCCGATTTACTGCCGACTCCCAACTTTGTGACTATGTCTTATAACATCCGATATTTCTAGGAGAAAATAACTAACAATATATATGCCTTTTCTTCTTTGGTGATGGATCTGCCCTTGTATTTTTGAAATGAGAGAACTGTCATAAATTGTCAAGGATACGAATATTTCCATAACCCTTTCAAACATGTTTTATATTTAGCTTCCTGTTTATGTGTATTTATTGATTTTATTTATTTTTGATGGGAAGCTGGGATTGAAGTCGGTGAACATGCGACCTCAAGGTTGCAATATTGTTGCTACGCTTCCAACCCACTTCTTGTTTTATGATTAAAATACTCACACTTAAAAATATGATGTTTAAGCTGTAATTTAAAGCTATTATAAGAGTCAGTGAGTGGATATTTTTTTTTATAGGGAGTCAGTGAGTGGATACTCAGGAAGAATATCTCTTATTTTGTAATGAAATGGTCAAAGATACAACCAAGCCTTTGTTAGGATCATTTGTTTTAGGATTCCTGCTCGATGAGGCCCTGGGCTTATGTGCTTGATTTTTGTATCGCTTTCACTTACTTTCAAGGACTTAAATCTTGGTTTCGGAAGAGACTTTGCATAGATTGAAGCCGAGTCAACTATGGTATGACTTGGCTGATTTGTGCACCCAGAGCATATATGATGGGGCCAAAGTGTTAGACCTGAGTCAACTCGGTAATGAAATCAAAACAGAGGCGACTCTGCCATGTTGCTGCAAATCTGCTGAGGTCTTAAACCTTTCTTTTGATCATGTCAGGAATGAGGCAAATGAGGTTGCTGATTTGCCAAAGGCGTAGTTCCTAGATCCACTTATTCCATTCGAAATTCTATTCCACATTCTTTTGGGTCCTTTTCTCTTTTCCTTTCAAGAACTTTTTTTTTTTTAAATTCAATAAATTTTTTCATGGGACGGTTCCTTCATGCAAGGTCATGGGATTATATTTGTTGCTAATTATCTTATCACAAGGCTACAAATACTTCTCGAAAGACATCATGAAATAACACAATCCCCTAATTATATAAATTTCAGCCTTTCAGCAATCTGACTTTTTATGAGAACTAGTGTTATTTTATTATTGAAGGATGTTCGTTCTGGGATCAGGGTTTCCTTCTCATACCATATGAAAAACTATGGGAAGAAACACTATCTACTGAAAACATGAAGGGATCATTTCCAGGGTATCAAGCACTATATATATAGGGAAATGATCATATGACTTGAGTCACACGTGACTCGAGCCAGGAGACCGTTCAGATCTCTGCGATCAACGTTGACCACATAGATATATGGTCTCCTAGCTCGAGTCACGGTGTGACTCGAGTCAGGTGATCATTACCCATATATATATATTCAAGCACTGCAACACTGAAATTCAAATTAGTGACATTCCAATACATCTATTGCCATCAAGCAGGTTTAAATCCATCTATTATTGGCGGGTTCAGTGGATTATGTGCTTTCATGGGCATTGCTGCTACATTTATATCCGCATCCTTGGTCAAGCGGCTTGGCATTCTAAAGGTTGTCTGTTACTATGATTTTTGGCTGCCTATCATATTTCTTTTTTCACTTGAAATGCCAGTTCTGTAGAATGGCTTAATTACCTTAAAAATTTTGGTGTGCAATGCTAATGCTGAATATGGTTTGATTGCACTAGGCGGGAGCAGCTGGATTGATATTCCAAGCTTCACTTCTCACCATTGCTGTAGCTGTGTATTGGAGTGGTTCCCTTTCTCGGCAAACCCCGCTGTTTTTCTTCCTATGTTTGATAGTAGGTGTCGCAATTAGCCTTCTTTTTATTTTAAAATTGAAGGGTATCTCTATTCGCACCTACCGGATTAGTGGTGGGAGTCTACTTTGAAAACCGTAGATGCGTTGAATCAGACAATGGTGATAATTTTTCATTCCAATCCTCCACGCATTGGATCTCGAGACCAGGGATGTGCCATCAGACGGTCAAGTTTTTTATTTCATGTGGCACAGATCTAAAAAGGTGGCCCTAAAATCGTGTTTGTGCATGACATGTGATTTTAGGGCTACCTTTTGGAAGTTGTGCCACATAGAATAAAAAACTCGACTGTCTGATGGCACGCCCATGGTCTCAAGGCCCATTGTGTGGGAGATTGGAATGAAAAATGATCACTATCACCTGATTCAACATGGTCAACGGTTTTCAGTGTAGGCATCCACCAGTGATCTATTAGGTGCGAATAGAGGTACCCAAAATTAAATTGATGAAAAAATCCGTTTGGGAGACAGAATCGTGGGATCTGGCTTAGGAATGCAGAAACATTAGTCTCTGTATTCATTTTGGTCCATGCTTCAAGTTTCTCTTTACCTCGGCCGATCTCTTCTTCACGGAGTTTTACAGGGAAGTCGGGCTTTGCCATTTCTATTTGTAGGTATTGTCAAGGTTGGGCCATATGTCATATGATGTAGTGGGGGCACAGATTCTTCAGACTGGGATTCCAGCTACAAAAGCAAATCTAATTGGGACAACAGAGATTTCAATGGCAAGCCTTGCAGAATTTGTGATGTTGGGTGTGGCAATAATCGCCAACGATGTTTCCCATTTTGGCTTTCTAGCCATGCTATCTGTTTCCTCTGTGGTTGGGGCAGCATGGATGTTTTGTCGATGGTTGTCGAACCCAACGGATGAACAAAGGAAGCTCTTTTCCTTTGATCCGCAGTTTCTATTGTCTGTGTATGTATTCTACTCCCATCTCGTTTGATTCTGAGTTTTTGTTCACTAATTGTTTTCTCTGAAATTCATTCCAGTTCCTTCCTTGAATGAAATCTGGTAAAATTTAGTGATAAATCTGGACCTTTTGGTAGTTTCTTAAAAGTTACATGAACTCGAAAATGTGACCCAGTACCCTTTTTATATTAGGAGTTGGCCAAGTGCCTTTAAATGTTAGAGAGCGTATCATCCATCTGCGAACTCACTAATCATTTCTGTTAATTTCAGCGGACAATGGTGCACCTTTTCTTATTTAACCATATTAGTTTAATGTGACTCTTAAAATAAGAAGGTAGCTACAACTTTCACACAAGATTTGTACCTTGGCACATATTTTAAAAAGAAAGACTTGGTAAGTTTGGAATCTATGTGATGTGGAACACCATCTAAGCCGTCTGATTTGAAGGCCATGATGTAAAGATCGTTGGTGCCAAAGATTGGCACGAAACATGATCTCTATCATCTAGTTCGTCATAGTCAACCATTGAATCAGATGATGGGCTTTGACTGTATTGAATCATATGATAAAAGATCATATTTTATACCAATCTTTCGCATGAAAGATTTGTACATCATGGCCTTCAAATTAGACAGCTCAGATGGTAATCCATGTGGCACAGATCCCAAAAATACCAAATCTTTCGTTTTAACTATGTGCTACGGTACAAATCTCATGTGCAAGTTGTAGCTCCCGATAAGAACTGCTTAATATTGCCCAAAGGTCCTGGATGCGTTTGCCACTTTTTAGAAATCAAACATCTCTTTTTTGTACTGATCAAAAGGCCCCTAGTTTTTTATTTCTAAATTTTTCCTCGTTAAATTTCTCCTATGTAATTCTGAGAATCTGATCCCCTCTCTCATTTCTCCTTTATCGTGAAAACAGGTAGTTGTGGATTTACTTCAATTTATAGGATCACAATACAACGCTTTATTGGTGGCTGATGCGGCGCCCTTCTCCAAATATTGACAATCGTCCAACTAACCAAAACTGGTCTGTTAGTGAAAGGTTTACTTTGACAGCATCAGCATATATCCATATATCTACAGAGAAAAGCCAAAGGTACACATTTGTTGAACACTCTCTTGTTCTTTCATTGCTTCTTGTGATGAAATGACTTATTATGACCGCAAATCTTTTACAGGTAAGCTATTAATGAATTTACGAAAAACTGTATCTGCTCCTGCTCGAATGACTCGGAACACCAAGATTGTTGTGTACCCCCATACCATGTCAGTGGGTATCCTCCTGTTACGACTGGCTTCAGAAATTCCAAAGGGGGTCTTTTTTCACTGGTGTCATTTCTAAGGTTACGGTTGTTTTAGCATGGAAGCCGGAAAGCTCGGGCTGCAAAATCCTTTGATAAATTTGTATAGAATAATTCAATTATTTATGCCTCAATCACCAAATGTCCGATTCATGTTCATTATGGCATGTTGATTATTCAGAGATGATCTGAGGCCGTCAATGTGTTACAACAATGAAGAGTAAAAGAATGTTACATCTCATTTTTTATGGGTACTTAGACAACTCTATTTGTTTGCTTATGGCTGTAGTAGCCATTTGCCCTCCTGTAAGGTGGAAATTTTGCAATCTATTCTTAAGCTTATACGAATGGAGTGACAATTGTTAGTGCATATTTGAAAACCATCAATGACTTGTTTTTCTTTAGGTGTCAGTAAGCTGAGAACATTGAGAATTGAAACCCTCGGAGCCGGTTCCCCATACGGGATACACACGTGGAATTCTGTCCATAATGTTTTTATAAAAAAGTGGTCGACACGTTAGCCCATGACCGTCCACTTGCAAGCCATGTGGCACGCATGTTTGATTAATCCAAGTCAGCTTAGTGGCTTACTACTGATATGTCTGAGCCAAAAAAATATGCCTATTAGAGTAATCTAACGATACAATTGGTGAATTTTAATTTTAATGGTTAAAAAAATATGAATAAAATGATGGTGGTTTAGAATTTATGTCAATGAGTAATTTTGGACTCAATTTAGCTCAATATGTTATCATTTTGATGACTTGGATTAGACTTCTTTCCTTGACAAGAATATATTTTTTATCATGTGGCACTCTCAAACACAAATTTTGGGAATTTGTGTGCCGTATGAACAGAGAAAGGCTGAATAATATATATATATATATATATATATATATATATATATATATATATATATATATATATATATATATATATATATATATATGGGAAAATTTCTAAAATCTCTCTCCTCTAAAGTTATTTTTCTCAATTCTTCCCATATTTTTTTAAATATCCAATAATCTAGGGTACTTCAAACTTATTTTCTAAATGCCCTCTCAATCATAAATATCCACCTTCGCATAAAAAATCGCATTTTTTGTTTTCATGCAACACGTCTGATCGCCGGCAATACTGAAAAAAGGAGAAGAAAAATACCTGAACCATCTAATCGCCGGAGAGATTCTGATTGTGGGGCGGTTTGAATCCCCTATTTTTTTGTTCAAGATTTTGTTCTTCTTCCAGGTAGTTTTTGCATTAAAAGAGAATTTGAGTTTAGGGGTATTTAGAGAATTAAGTTTTTAAGTACAAGGGTTTAGATTTTAAAAAACTATATGGAGGATTAAGAAAAGTAACTTTAAAAATAGTAAATTTTAGACATTTTCCCAATTTTATTTTATTTTGAAAAAAAAAAACAAAATAAAATGATAAGCCAATTGGCAGTGATAAATGTTTTTAAAATATTCGGCAATACCAAATGTAAATTCACCGTCCATTTTCATCACGGTTGACTGCGGTCATAGTTCTATTTTTATTCTGACAAAGAAAAGAAAGGATCTGACCAGGGATCTCTTAGTTTCCCAATGATTATCGATTTATATTCTTCCTGAGCTTTCTTCTTCAATACTTTCAGATTTGGGTTTTTATATGCTAATGTGTTATAAGAAACCCTCGGAGTTATGGGTATTTACTCTGCAGCCCCTATTTTTGTATTTCTGTTTTATATAATCTCCTGCTGTTAATTAGTCACGAGTTTATAGGCAAAAAGTTTATTTTGCCCTTAATGAAACTAATATTTTAAAAATATCACCATTCTAAAAGTCCCTTCATTCATCTATATTTACAAGTTATGCCATTAAAGTTTATTACCATTCTAAAAGACCATTTATTCATCTATATTTACAAGTCATGCCATTAAAGTTTATTACCATTCTAAAAGGCCCTTCATTCACCTTTATTTACAAGTCATGTCATTATAATTTACCACTATTCTAAAAGGAGTACCTTTAAATCCACCCACAGAATCTTTGAGTTCACGCACGCTGGAACACATCGACTGCATTAAATTAAATGATGGAGATTTTTTATCGTCCTAATCTTTCATGAGATTGATCTTTAGATTATGGGTGTACCATCAGACGATCAATTTTTTATTTCATGCGATACACACCCCTAAAAGTAACTTTAATATCAATTTTAAGTATGCACATGATGTTAAGGTCACTTTTCTTAGATGTGTGCCAAGTAAAATAAAACACTAACCATTTGATGGTATGATCATGATTTCAAAATCCATCGTGTGAAAGATTGGGAGGATAAATGATCTCCATCGTTTGATTCAATTCAATCAACGTGTTTCAGCTTGGGTGAACTTAAAGATTCAGTGGATGGATTTAAAGGTACTCTTCTAAAAGGCCTTTCATTCACCCATTAGATTCAATACTCATCAGATGAGTGATTCCCCCATTAAAGCATGCTAACGTTTGGACGAATACTCAACCAATGAAGGATTTGTAGCAAATGATGTAATTATTCTTGAAAAGAAAACCTTCAATCTACATGTTCCACTCAAAATACTTGTCCCTCCAATTTCCTATATGATTCAAGACTCATTTTTAGGAATTGGATTGCCTAATCGCGTTTGCTTTCATCGACCGAATCTTTGAGTTCACCCATGCTAAAACAGATTGATTGCATTGAATAAGACGATGGAGATCGTTTAGGCATACCATTAGACGATCAGTGTTTTATTTCGTGGCACACATCTCAGAAAAGTGACCTTAACATTACGTATGCGGTTAAAATTAATTTTAAGGTCATTTTTTTGGGTGTGTACCACATGAAATAAAAAACCAACCATCTGATGGTGTTACCATGATCTCAAGATCTATCGTATGAAAGGTTGGGACGATAAACAATCTCCATCGTCCGATTCAATGCAAACAACCGTCTGATGGTGCCACCATGATCTCAAGATCCATCGTGTGAAAGGTTGGGACGATAAACGATCTCCATCGTCCGATTCAATGCAGTCAATGTTTTTCAGCGTGGGTGAACTCAAATATTTGGTGGGTGGATTTAAAACTATTCTTTTTTGTAAGTAGAGGAGCGCCAACTCTTACCACGTGTAGAGGGTGACAATTTAGTAATTTAATTTAAAAAAGAATAAAATGTGATAATTTAAGCTATTCTTTAACGGCTGATTAATCATTTAAAGTAGCATCCGTTAAAGAGGGTATTTTATAAACACCAAAATGCTAACTCTGGAGTTTTAGAGCAAATAACTATAATTGGGGATGTTATTTATAATATCAGCATAACTTAGGGGGGTATTTGCAAAAAACCCTTCAGATTTACAACACTTCCATCCATAGTCTCACTTCCATCCATAGTCTCGGATTTGTAACCCTTCCATCCATTGACTAGGGTGATGGCCGGTCAAGATGAATATTTTCTTTTTTTGATAACTTACGGTAAAATCCCAACTTAATCTTGAACTAACCCTAAGGGATGCCCTTGCTTGGACTAATCCCTAAGGGATGCCCTCGCCCCCTGGTGTAGATGAATGTTTCTTTTGGCCTATGTAGATCAGTCACAAAAATCACCAAATTTTTAAAAAATTTGAGAATTTAAGTTCCCCATAATTAATCTCGAATTATTCACAAATTTGATTGAACACAAATTTTTTTTGAAAAATTCGAGAATTTAAATTCCCTGAAATTAATACCAAAATATTTGAAAATTCGGTTGAACACAAAAATTCGCAAATTTTTCAAAAAAGTTGTGACTTAATAATTTTTTTTTATATTTTAAATCTTTTTATTTTTAAAATTTTCTCTCCCATTTTTCCTCCGAACTTCCCGGATTTTTCTGAAAAACGGTAAATTTTAATAATTTCCGAAAGAAAGTAGGAAACTTGCAAAAATTTGAAAATTAAAAATATATGTTATGACAAAACATGGGTTTAAAATGGGAAAATAGGGTTTAAAATGTATTTTTTGAAAAAAGGGTTTAAAATGCTTATTTTGAAAATCCATTTTTTCAAAACAAGCGTGACATCCAAAATAAACCTCGTCCCTAAAATTGAACCATCGGGGCCATTTATGCGACTACACTTGATAGCAACAAAAAGTAGACTTTGAGTTCCTTGAAATCAACACATCAAATCTTTGAGTTTACCCACGTTGAAACACATTGATTGCATTGAATCAGATGATGCAGATTATTTATCATCCCAATCTTTCACATGATGGATCTTAAGATCATGAGTGTACCATCAGACAGTCAATTTTTTATTTGATCCAATACACCAAAAAAAGTGACTTCAAAATCAATTTTGAGCTTTCACGTGATGTTAAGGTCACTTTTTTGAGACGTGTGCCGCATGAAATAAAGTATGACTGTATGATGGCATGCCCATGATCTCAAGATCCATCATGTGAAAGATTGGGATAAACGATCTCCATCATATGATTCAATGCAGTCAATATGTTTTAGTATGGGTGAACTCCAAAGATTTTGTGGGTGGATTTAAAGGTACTCCAAGGAAAAATGATTGGGCGCTAATATAGAGCCCCTTGCCATTCTTTCTATGTACAAAATTATCTTAATATATAATCTCCTAAATGCCCTTCACAAGCAAAGCTGCTCATCAGAAGTACTTCCATCAAGTTATTTCATATTCCCACCTTTTTTGGACAAATGATAAATCATCTTAGAAATAACTAATATCCATTTTCATAAAATTACCACAAAACTTTGATTACTTCTATTGTTACAACATTCATTGCAATTTTGAGGCCATGGGTTTGATTTTGAGCTACAAACCATAACAAAAAGTCAAAACTACCTTGCCTACGCATAGGAATCCTAGCTGCTTTTTTCAGGTTTTTGTGAAGGAAAACCAGAATTGGAATGTACAAATCATCATAGTTAGTTCTTCTAATCATCTAAGCCTCAGCATTGATCAAAACTTCATTGAAAATGAGCAAAATAATCATAGTTCTCAATAGGGTATTACGAGATTCAATATGTCCTCTTCCTCACAACTTGCTTCCGCACTTCCTTCTTAAGGGTTGCTGCTGTAGATCCTAAAGGGGAGATCCCAAGGGCGAATTGATATAAATCCTTTAACCTGTGAGGGTAGATAACAAAAGAAACATAGCAATCCATTAATCCAATGTATGTTGGTTTATATATATATATATATATATATATATATATATATAGAGAGAGAGAGAGAGAGAGAGAGAGAGAGAGATATTTTATGGTTTTATTTGTTACCTTGGCATACTAATAAAAAGAGCAATAACAGAAACGCCAATTATAAGAGGATATACTGGAGCTGGTGTTAATTCCTGTAAAATTAACATTTGATTATCATTTTTTACTCCATCCACAATAACCAAATAAAAAAAATGCATTTGATTATGGATAAATACATGCACCAACTAAAACAAATCAACAGACTCTGGCATAAAACCAGAACCAGCAAGGATAGTACATAGAATCATATCCATCCATTTCCGCTGATTTTGGATAAACCTTCATAGTACTCCATACTGGCTCTGCATATGAGCAATGATCATGTTTCTTAATTTAAATGAGACATTACCGCTTTGTGATGATCCTCTTCAATTTTGAATCTGAGTGGGCCCACATGGATTTGAGGTTGCTTTTCCAAGTCGACTTCAATAATTTCAGATTTGAATTTGTGGGTGCTTGACGGGAGACCAGATTGAAGCTGCACAAGGTGCTTACCCTTGGGCAAGTCACGTATTTCGTAGTAGTACGAAAGTGGCAATGGAAAGACCGATATGATCTTGGATGGGTCGCTTGCTAACTTAATTTCCACTGAAAGATGGGGTTGCAATCCTTGAAGGCCAACTCCTTCCACATGACCGCTTAAGATGGTCATCTCTGGTTGTTCAAATACCACAAAATCCAATCCCTTGATATCTCCTGAGCCAACCTAAGAAAGAGCATTGAATGAGGTTCAGGTGGTTAGAAGTTGAGATTCATTTATGATATAAAATTATCCAAGACTAGTAATAGAATGCTGCAGAATTAATTTTCCAGACCATAAGAACATGTATTGGAAAAAAGCAGAGCAACCCTGACTATATGATCAGTTCTAGAAAAATAGCCTTCATCTTACTAACTTGTTACCCCTGAGATACAAATTGTCAGTGGGACAAAGGTATGCTTTTTGTACGGAAATTTTAATTCAATTACAGAATACTCTGGGAATATATACCAGGTTGGGATATTGAGAAAGTGGAGACAAAATTCAGTTTCTGAATTTTGATTGTTGTTTTTCACAACTACCTCATGCTATGAATAGGGCTGTCAAAGGGTCGTGTCGGTCCCCTACCCGACCTGATATTTAACCAGGTCAGGTACATAAACTTGACCCGTCGGGTTGGGTCAGGCATGAGATATCTGACCTGACCTTCAGGTCTGTCCGGTCGACCAAAAGGTTTTGTGACGCGGGACAAACGCTAAAATCCTAATATGCGAATTTGGGATTAATTTTTAGAATGAATTGAATAGCGGAAATATTCAAAATCAAGCAACACATAAATTAATTCAATGAAATTAACAAAACAATTAGATTAATCCGTTTAGCGTCTGCTTGCGTGAAAACTTTCCCGATCTAGAAAAACGGCTCCGATGAAGGAACTCGGATTTCGTTCTAGTTTAGGGCATCCATCGACAATCGCAATATCGTCTCTTGACTCCTCGGGGATTTTAAATGAAATAGGGCTTCAAATAATTTTGATAAAAGGGAAAAAATTTGGGATTTTGGGTTTTTATCAAAGAAATTAAGGAAGGATAATGTCTGACAATAATTAGAGAATAGACGAAATAAAAGGATAGATTCTAAGGCTTCACACCAAGGATTTTTTGAAGCTTCACACCACGGCTGTACGTCGGCTTCGCACCAAGTCGCACGAGAAACGATTGCTCACTTCTCAAGGGTTGAAGGATTCACTCCCTCGGTTGAAAACTCTTCACAAGCTTTCTAGGGTGTGCACAAAAGCAACTCGCTTTTCATTCAATAATAAAAAAACTAACTAAAAAGTCTTTACAAGCCTCTATATATAGGCCACCAATAGTTAAAATTCGAAATAAAGAGTCCTAATACTAATAAAACACTAAAATAGGCAATTTCCGCAAGTTTTAGAAAATCCCGTCACGACGCCCACTGACGCCCGTAATGCCACACGGACGCCCGTGACCTACGGGCAGTGAGGGGGTAAAATCACGGATGTCCGTCATTCATCGTGAATAGTAAAAAAAAAAAAAAAAAAAAAAAATATATATATATTTTTTGCCGTTCCCCGTCATTCTCCTCCACTCAAAATGTTTCATCACCGATGAAACATGCACGTGGTACTGATCCAGTGTATCGAAACTCGTACAACGGAACTCCTTGCAAGTCATCCGTTGACGTTTTCTGCCTCCTTATTCTTTCTTCTGCCGTCCTCTATGTGATGTCCCCATCAATACTCTCCGGGTTGGAAAAACTCATCTCCAATGAGTTAGGGAATCTGCGGATGCCACACTTCGGTAGTTCAATTCTTGGTTTGCCTTTCCACGCTGTGAGATACTTCTGATTCTTACCTTCATTGGTATGGAAGCTTGAAAATTCTATGACCTTCTCATTCGACCCTTTCTCATATTGCACAGGTAAGGTACGAGATAGAAATTGGGTAAATGGGTGCTGCTGGATTGGGTGATCAATAATGAATGGATCAAAGGGCGGGGTAGTGGGATCAAGAATAGGTGTAAGATCCGTTATGACAACTATTGGATGAGGGCCCTTGCCTAGAAGAAGATCTAGACATTCACCCTTACCTCTTTATGAGATTGGGAAAGATGTCACATACTCGGAACCATCAGGAATTAACACAAAACTGTTAGTATCAAATTCATTAAATATATTCAATGTGTTAGTCCGATCATGTGTATTTCCATTGCTCAATAAATTCAGACTGTTAATCCCATGCAAATCAGAATGATGATATGACCCTACCAACTCTAATGACTCACTTGAGATGGACACATTATCAACACCGTCCTCGGCAATGGGAATTGTCCTAATGCAACCTATGGCTCTGACCGAAACCTAACCTTCCTCATCACTTGGAGTGCTACATGGTTCGTATGCTTCTTCGGGTATCTCGTTGTCCTCTTTCTCAGTATGCTCCTGAATGATCAAAGTCTGACTCTTACTAGGACATTGAGATGCAAAGTGACCAAAACCTTGACACTTATAGCATTGCTGCGGAGCACGCTTAGAACTTTCGACCATTGGGCCCTTTGTCAACTTGGGGAATTATGGATTTTGAAGATATACTAAAGGCATTATTTTCCTTTTCGATAGGATTAGATTGATGCGCAAATTTGGAAGACTTAGATCGGCCATGACTGGGGGTGTCGAGATACCGTTCTAATTCTTCAACCCTAGCAAAACATTCCTCGAGATTCGCAACGGGATAGGGAATGAGTTCCCTCTGTAACTCTGGTCGAAGACCCATTCGGAATCGGGAGAGGGTAACTTTTGCAGATTCATCGACATCGACTTGAGTCATCAAGTCTTCAAACCGATCAATGTACTCTGTGACTGGGGAATCTCCTTGATGCAATGACTGCCACTGATCAAGAATACGTTTATCATATGATACGGGAGCGTACTTTTCGTGTAGTTGGACTTTCATTTCAGCCCACGTGGAAATGGGGCGAAGACCCTGGATTTGCCTACGACGCTCTACTCCCACCCAATAAAGTCTAGCTTGACCCATAAGCTTGACTTTGGCAAATTGGACCTTGCGGTCTTCGGACATTGCATACCATTCAAAGTAGTTTTTCATGCTGGCGACCCATTCGAGAAAGACCTTGGATTGTCTTTTCCCGTTAAAAGTAGGGGCGTCCATTTTCACAGACTTCATGACCTTATCATCCAAATTGGATTGGACCTCACGTCAGGGAAGAACATCTCTCCTACGGTCACGATTGTTGACTCTATTGTGATTCTCAGCGATGAGCTCATTGATCTCTTCGAGATGAGTCTCGAAAGCCTCATACCTAGCTTGTTGATCAGCGATGTGCTCATCCATCCGGGTTTGACTAGTGGTCACCTTAGATGCAAGATCACTAATAAGGGCTTCTAAGCTACTGGTATCCATGATGAAATTATGCAAAATTAGATGGTGTAAGATAGATCTGAAATGGAAAGAAATAAACCCTAAACTAAGACTGTGCTTTGATACCAAAATTGACGCGGGACAAACACTAAAATCCTAATATGCGAATTTGGGATTAACTTTTAGAATGAATTGAATAGCGGAAATATTCAAAATCAAGCAACACACAAATTAATTCAATGAAATTAACAAAACAATTAGATTAATCCGTTTAGCGTCTGCTTGCGTGAAAACGTTCCCGATCTAGAAAAACGGCTCCGATGAAAGAACTCGGATTTCGTTCTAGTTTAGGGCATCAATCGACAATCGCAATATTGTCTCTTGACTCCTCGCGGATTTTAAATGAAATAGGGCTTCAAATAATTTTGATAAAAGGGAAAAATTTTGGGATTTTGGGTTTTTATCAACGAAATTAAGGAAGGATAATACCTGACAATAATTAGAGAAAAGACGAAATAAAAGGATAGATTCCAAGGCTTCACATCAAGGATTTTCCGAAGCTTCACACCACAATGATGCATTAAACCCGCACAAAATCGCCTCCTCAAGGGTTGAAGGATTCACTCCCTCGGTTGAAAACTCTTCACAAGCCTCTAGGGTTTGCACAAAAGCAACTCGCTTTTCATTCAATAATAAAAAAACTAACTAAAAAGTCTTTACAAGCCTCTATATATAGGCCACCAATAGTTAAAATTCGAAATAAAGAGTCCTAATACTAATAAAACACTAAAATAGGCAATTTCCGCAAGTTTTAGAAAATCCCGTCACGACGCCCACGGACGTCCGTGACCTACGGGCAGTGAGGGGGCAAAATCATGGACGTCCGTCACTGTTCATCACGGACGTCCGTCACTATTCATCGTGAATAGTAAAAAAATTTTAATATATATATATATATTTTATTTTTATTTTTTTGCCGTTCCCCGTCATTTTGTCGGGTCGCGGGGGCCCAATCCGGTATTATATATATATATATATATATAAAATAGATGTTTTGTAGTGAATCGGGTTGGGTTCTCGGTTCGGGTCGGGCAATTTTCTTAATGGGCAACAAAATTTTGACGCGATCCGACTAATTGACAGCCCTAGGTATGAATGAACCAATAAATGCATCATAAGTAATGACAAAAATCAGAAAATATGACGACAATCAGTGTGAAAGATTTACGACACAGAAAAAGGTGAATCTAGTGGTGGTTTACCGGTATACATATTGCATAGTTGTTAAATGCATTAGGCGGGGCCTAGGCGGTAGACCCCGTTTGGAGCTAAGCGGACCTAGGCAGGGAAGTCTGCTAATATTGCAATTATTAATTTTACTTGTCATATTAATTTATAGAGGATTTATAGTAAATAATAAATATGCAAGATTAACAAATAATGATAAAACATGATTATTTACTCAATATGTATCAATCTTCATGTAAAGTATACGTTGAAAGCCTAAAATGATAAATGACAATTAGCAAGCAAAAATTAAAAAAAATTAAATACCCAAAAAATAGTATTACTATCAAGTAAATCATTTGTTTGAAAACATAATATTTTTTCGAGTTTTTGGATTTTAAAGGCATTGAGTGGTCAATAATGGTCAAATCTAAAGTTATTTAATACGGTTGAAAATTTTCTTAAAAGAAAATTCAGGATAGTGAGTAGATCTAATTTCATGCTATTAGGTTATAAAATATTTGAAAATTGGGATTCTGATGGGATTGGGCCTTAGCTCAAGTGGTGATGCACATATAAGGTCTAAATTGCAACCCATAGCTATCATTATTTAAGGAAAAAAAATAAATCAGTTATAAAGTTTGGTTGCCATGTTTATCATCTCATTTAGTACATTGCAGCTGTCCTTAGTAGGCCCACCTAAACGCCCTCTAGAAGTCTAGTCTCTCTCCTTATGATGCCCAAGGTGGATAAAGCGGAAGCTGGCTAGGCCTAGACAGTCACCCTCCCTAAGTGGTGCGTAGGCGGAGCTTTTGAAAACAGAGCCAGTATATAAGGTACTGAACCTCAATACACAATATGTGGAATGAAAAAGCAAGCAATTTCTGGTAAGGTGCTCACCTCAATAGAAACAAATTCTGGAGATGCACGTTCAATCCTTGCGCTTCCAAGTTCTTCCTTTGCTACTATTTTTATCCTATAGTTGGTGTCAGGAAGAAGTCCCCTCAGCCGATAATTGCCCAAGGGATCAGTTGTTGTTTCCTCATAATAACCTTTAGACTCTGAGCGGGCTTCAACGAAAACACCTTCCTTTGGCTGGCCTGAGAGTAGTGAGACTTTTCCCATGGCACTGTAAAATGTCCACTATCTTAGTGTTGAACAGCAAGCATGTTCCAAAACCATCATTGACAAAAAAAGTGTAAAAAGAGAGGAGATGGCTCATAAATATTATACATGAGCAATGCTGAAATACCTTGATTATGTCTAGCTACTTTAAGTGTATTTTGAATAAAAACCATAGTGACCAAAAACAATTTTTTTGTTTTTTTTTTGAAAAAAATGCTTTTTTTGGAAAACAAAAAAAAACCCGCGAAAAACGTCTTTTCCAAAAAAAATTTGTTTTTCCAGAAACAAATGCGTTTTAATCCCCTTTGTTTTTCAAAGAAATATATTTTTTCCCATTTAAAACCCCGTGTTTGGTTACAACACATTTTTTTTTATTCACTATTAATATTTTTTAAAATTCTAAATTTTCCCGCTTTTTTCCTGAAATTTACTGTTTTTTTTTCATATATTTCCAGAGCCATTTTATTCCAGTACCTAGACTTGGTCACTATGATAGAAACAAACCCAATAGAGATAAATATGGATTAAAATCATGGATGGGTGATACACATCAGTATATACATTTCAGTGTCAAAGCCTGGACTTTATCAGATGATATGAACTAATACAAGCATTCTGTGACAATTAATCATCTGATAAAAAATTATAAATTGAATCATGAGTTACCCATTTACAAGTGTCCTGTGAGTATCATAAAATTTACGATTAGAACACCTTTTTATGAGTAAAAGTACTATAATACTACAAAGTTCGTACATAAATTAGTTGGGATCAAAACTATACGGCAATAAAATAAAGGACCCGACTCTCCTGACCGTCATTTAAGCACCGAATGGTGTTTAAATGATCTTATACCATCAAGGGAATAAGATGTGAGTTATCAGTAACATCAAAGTGATAGATCATACGTTGAAGTTCAATAGGGCAGAAAATGGTGCTTTAGGGAGATCTAAATGATCCCATCCATGGATTAAACTATCAACCATTGTTTCTAATTTTAATGGCTGATATTAAAGTTCATCAGTCGAATGACTCTCATTCACTTATAGGCATGTTTCTTTAGGATGACACATGTTCCAATGATAAATTGCCACCTGGACAATTTCGATTGATCACAAATTTGTGCCACATGGCATAATGATAAAATACACTTTAAAGGCATAATGATAAAAAAGTCCATTTTTAATGGTGTAAGATCATGTAAACACCATGCTGGTGTTTAAACGTTGGTCAGGGGCCATTATCTCTAAAATAAATGTAAGAATCTAATATGACAGAGGACAGAAATGGAAGATGATATAGACAAACCTGTAAGCAACACGTGTAGCATGGAAAATGACCTCTTTAGACTCACCAGAAGCAAGTTCTATTGCTTGTGCTGGAGGTAAAAAGGAATATTCCTAAAGAGCAAAGAAAGATCCTTAATGGAGGTTATAGAATGATTTTAATTAAATAATTTGAAGAAATAACATAAATATGGGGTTTTTTATTAGCAAGTAGTAGCATTAATATGGGTACTTTATTTCATCTGAAAATTTTCACTCGGGAGTCATGTACTAGAAAATATTGATCAACTTGCTTCCAAGAATTGATGTTATTTTTACTTGAGAAACAAAAAATACGTATAATCAAGCCAAATCAACTCTTTGTGAATTGTGACCCATTCATCTGAAAAGTCAATTTCTAGAGGTGTAGACTTTAGCAAAAATATAAATAAATTCTAGAGGAATATATATTTCGGATTTTCTAATTACAGTTAGTGCAATAGGAAGACCAGTGGCAGCACGGGTTAAAATATCGGGTTACCGATATGTATCGTCCGAGCTCCAAAACGATACGTATCGGACGATACATATCGGTACTGGTTTGTATCGGACGATACATTGAATGTATCGTTCGAGTCCAATACCGATACGTATCGTCCGATACGTATCGGTATCGGACGATATTTTGATCCATGCGTGGCAGGTAAATCTTTGCAAGTTAAAATAAGGATCATTCTACTGTCAGGATTCCAAAACCGAATATCAAAATTCCATGAAGCAGAATGATGCTTATTCGAACAGCACCTACGTGGAATTACTGCTGCTATTTCTGTATTGAAATAGGGGACTATTGCTGATTTTCTTCACTTCATCCCTACTATTGCTGCTGTGATCAATTTCTGCTACCGCTGAGACCTGGTTTTCGCAGACGTGACTGGTGAAATATATGTCAGATAAGAGGTGTGTTCAGATTTTCTTTTATACAAAACATTATTTAAATGAAAAATAGAAGTTGTGAGAGCAATTTATTTTTGTAGTGTTATTAAAGTTGTACAATATAGAACCAGATAGAAATTATATAGGTATTTTGGGGCAGATTTAACACGGAAACCTACGCTTATAATATTATTAAATCATGGATTCTAGCGAGGTTTTAACACACTAGATCAGAATTTTTAAGTGGGTCTTCATCTGCAAACCTGAATTTATAATATTTGAGGGCTGCGGGTCTCATTATTTGGTATCAAAGCAGGAATTATCCTCTGATAAATAATTAAATATGCCTCAATGAAGACTACCAGGTTCCTATGATGAATCAACGTACGGACCATGTAGAAGAGTTGGTGGAAAAGGTGTTACAAGTTTACAACGGATGGATGAGTTAACAACATGAAATCACCACGGAGGTTGAAGGTGATCCAATGGGAGATAAATCAGTTGATCGGCACCGTCATCTCCGACGAAGGCCTTTGACCATATTTGTTCATGAAGGACATGATTACCGAGACCGGAATCGCGAAAGTAATTACGGGCTTAAAATAGAACTGCCGGAGTTCCATAGGAGGTTGAACCCAGATGAAGTTCTCGATTGTATTAGTAAGGTGAAACATATTCGAATTAAAAGATGTGCTGGATCACCGAAGGGTAAATTTGTTGCGATAGTTTTGGGACTATTTCAGATCATCTACGCTGTGGGAAGGACAAAGTTCTACGTTAGAGAAGAAGAAACATCGTCGATTTCTTCTGCCTACCTACACTAGTGACATTTATCAACGCCGTCAAAACTTACGACAAACACAATAAGTGTCATGGAGTACACCGAGGAATTTCACCTTCTCACTACACGAGCTGAATTACATGAAACGGAAGATCAAAGGGTTGGAAGGTATGTGAATGAGATGTGTTTTACAAATTCAAGGCAAGATGGCCATGCATGATTTATGGATAGTTGACAGTGCCTACCGGCGTGCACTTAACTCGGAGGAGATTCTCAATAACGGTTCGGGTCATAAGTGTTTTACGTTAGAGTCCCCAAACTCGACCATAGATCAAACCCTAATCAAGAGAGAGGTAGACGTGATTGATCGATGATGCCTGAAAGGACTACGCCATCGGAGCATTCGGAAATCAAATGCTTTCGATGTAATGAAGTAGGGCATTGATCCTACAAGAGTCCCAAGAGATAAGTGACCCTAGCCTAAGAAGAAGATTATGAAGACGAAGTTAAGCGGATGAAGTCTATGAAGCAGATGGAGAGAAAGGGAATGAAGAGATTGAAGTCGAGGACAATGCCGAGGGGGAAAGTCTACTCATCGAGAAGGTCCTAGTCACCACTTCAAGGGCCATTGATGAAGACAAGTGGCTGTGGTCAAGCATCTTCCGTACCAACTACCAAGTGTACTTCAAATGGGCCGATTTGCATGGTTATCGTTGATGATGGTAGTGAAACAAACATTGTCGTCTCACAGAAAATGATGGATGCGTGGGAATTGAAAGAGGACTATCCGAAACCGTATAAGCGTCAGTGGTTCAAGAAAGGAAGAGAAACTCGTGTCACCAATCCATGTTTGGTCTCTTTCTATATCGGAAAGGAGTACCGAGACCACTTGTGCCGTGATGTGGTTCCAATGGATGTGTGCCATGTTTGTTGGGAAGGCGTGGCACTATGATTGCGATACGTTGCACAATGAAAGGAAGAATACCTACTGCTTTGTCAAGGATGGAAAGAAGATCAAACTCCTACCGGATAAGGAGGATTCTCAACTAAAACCTAGTAAAGGGGAAAGCAAAGAATTTTCTTAATTTATGACTCCAGTAATCTGATTACAAAGAACCAAGTACCAAAGGGTCGATAACTACTACGAGAAGGGAAAGTGGGGAAAAGACTACATCAAAGTATACATGGAAATCAACTTGACAGAGCAGTCTTCTCCTTCTCGTCTCCAAAATCGAGACGAGAAGGAGCTGGACTAGCTTCAAAAATTCTAGAAATAAAGGGGCTGCAGAGAAAGATAAAAAAAGCCTTAAATTAAAAGACCAAACCGGCCTTAAATAAGAGGGCCGAGTGGGCCTTGTGGCTAACAATAGAGGCCACGTGACCACTTTAAGTGACACATAAACTCATTGGGATGAGATTACAAATCTCATCACATTGAGTCACGTGATCACTTAAGTGATCATGTGACCAGATTCACAAGAATCCCATTCGCGTGAATCTCTAAAGTGATTTAAAAAAAATTCTCGTGGGTTTATTACAGAAGTCTAAAAGATAAAGAGTTTTAAGAGTTTTAAGATTGGAGAAACTTTCTTTTTTTACTCGTTTGCTATGAGTCCAAGTAAAAGTAGGATACTAGTTAAATTTATTTTCTTTATTTTCATACCTGTAAAAACTGCTACAGAAAAAAGAAGAGATTATAGGTGATTTTTTTATAAGGATTCTTTTGAGAAATTTGGGATATCAAGAGTTTACTCTGACCCTGCTGCCGAGACTTTTGAGTCTCAGATCTGAATTTTTTTGAGGGTTTTCATCCTCTTAATTTCTGCTGAAAGACGGTCTTTTGAGACAGATTCTCTACCATGGGTCAAAATCTCGCTTTCCCGATACGTATCGTTCGAGCCCAAAACCGATACGTATCGGTATCGGACGATACATTGAATGTATCGTCCGGTATTTGAATGAAGAAGAACGATACGATACATTCAATGTACCGTATCGGTAGGGTCCGATACCAATACGTATCGTCCGATACGTATCGGTATCGGACGAAATTTTGATCCATGTTCTCTACTTCTGAGACCTCGTTTCCGCAGATGTGACTGCTGAAATATATTTCAAATAAGAGGCGTCTTCAGATTTATTTTTATACAAACAGTTACTTAAGTCGAACATACAAATTGCAAGAGCAGTTTTTTTTTTATAGTGGTAATACAGTGGTACAATACAGAACCTACAGACATTATATAAATATTTTGGGGCCGATTTAACACAGATACTTGACCTTATAATATTATAAAATCAAGGATTCTAATGGTTTTTAACACACTAGATCTGAATTTTTAAGTGGGTTTTCATCTGCAAACCTGGGTTTATAATATTTGAGGGCTGCGGGTTCTCATTAAGGCCAGAGGAAAAGTTACTGGGAACATTGTAAACAAAGATTGTTAACTTCCAAAATAATTATCTCCATTTAGCTCTTTAAATGCTTCTCTGCAGTTGAATGGAGTTGTATCATACTTGTGACTTGTCGAATCATGCACAAAATAAATAAGAAGAAAAAAAATCATCACAGGAGTACCTTCAACAGTGGACGCAGATAGAAACTTCCAGGAAACAAGTTGTCAAAGATGTAATTCCCACCAGGACCAGAAACTGCATTGTTCCTGTAACCATCTTCCCCACTCAACGATAATAGAACAGCAGGAAATGGCTCGTTAGCTTCTTGTCCCGAATATATATGTACAGAAATTTTGCTAAGTTTCTGACAGGAAAATGAATTAGGTCCAACTGGTTTAAGATGATAGCCGGGCTGCACCATCAAAGAAAAGTATCAGACTATATACCCCATTTTCATACCTGATAAAGATGCACAATTCAATAAACATATCCTTACAGACATCACATTTCAAAATAAACAAAAAATAAATAACCATGCAGCTAGGACCATATTTTTGTTGTGATAGAAATTAAAGCAAACAAGGGAATACTATTTAGTCATATTCAGGATTAGAAAGATGTATGTTATGAGGAGCAAATAAATAAAATAAACATATCCTTACAGACATCACATATCAAAATAAACAAAAAATAAATAACCATGCAGCTAGGACCATATTTTTGTTGTGATAGAAATTAAAGCAAACAAGGGAATACTATTTAGTCATATTCAGGATTAGAAAGATGTATGTTATGAGGAGCAAATAAATAAAAATTAGGGTTTTCCATTACTAAATGAAATGAAATTCTAAACTTTTCATCGAAATAAAGGATTTATAAATGGAAACAGTTTCTACAATTCAGATAAGAAAGAGAACAAGCGCACGCTCATGGCTTGTATGGAAGGTGCAAGAGATGCGGAGAAATTATGCACTGACAAAAGACAAGCAGTTTATGAAGCATTACGAGCAGATACTCATAAACAACACCATCAAATAGATCTCTAGATCCAAAGAGATACACTTCTAACAGTGAGACAATGGAAGTGGGGAAATGAAACTGCCGCATCGTGGTATTTACTGAGGCAAAGAGATTTAGTTCCAATATAACAAAGTCGGGTCAAAGACATTACATGCAATAGCTAGTTACAGAGTGATTAAATAAGAAACAAATAAAACATTTTTATTCAGTTCAAAGCATGCATAAAACAGTGAATCACACTCATGGGCAGTTCTGCAATCTTGTAGGCAAGAATGGAGGAGGATAAAAGAAAAAGGACAGAACTGCAAAAAATCAACAATAATGATGCAGATACAAAGTTTTGATGTGGAAGGAAATGTCTAGAGGAAAGATTCCGCAAAATTTCGGGATTATTAAATATAATATAAATTATTAAAAAATATTAAATAACATATAGTAACCAAAAGTTTTAAAAAAAAAATTGAGTAGTAAAATAGGTGCATTATATAATTCAGAATCCACATGCATCGCAAATCAGCAATCATAAAAGAACATTACAAAGAGACAACTGAAAGTATAATTAAACCGTGAATCCAACTTCAAAACTTAAAGCCTTCCATATTTTGTGCCAAAATTTTCGGAAAATTTTGACAAATTTCAGAAATTTTCAGTAATATGCCGAAATAGGCGAAATTTCACCAAAAGTTTCAGTGGCTGAAACCTCCATTTCGGTGAAATTCAAAGAAATTTGTGACTATGCTTGGGATGACCACAATTTAAACCATGGTCTAAACAACTCAAATACAAGCTTGATTATACTATGCATTGAGATTCTATAGAATATTTATTTTCCATCAACCATAATAATAACTCTTCACTCAGTTGTCTGTTTTTTATGTGAAAGAACTTGTTTCAAAGATCAGTTCGAGTTTTGTGATGAATTTTTAAGTCGGGCTTCAGTATATATTTATTTCGATTGAAATTAAACTTGCTAAATTATATTATAATAATATTTTCCAACTACAGCTGGAATTTTAAACTTATTTGAAGATTAGGTAAACCTAACTACAAAATATTAAGTTGTTCAATTTTAGAAGGATCAAGTCTCTAACGTATAAAATAGTAGTCATGCATTCAGCTTATAATTTGCGGTAGAAAATTAATTCCTTAGAGGGAGAGGGAGAGGGACAGAGAGAGA
This sequence comes from Chloranthus sessilifolius, assembly GCA_021018995.1. Taxonomy (NCBI): domain Eukaryota; kingdom Viridiplantae; phylum Streptophyta; class Magnoliopsida; order Chloranthales; family Chloranthaceae; genus Chloranthus; species Chloranthus sessilifolius. The sequence goes on from CM037590.1 coordinate 6,639,425, forward strand.
AGAATCATATGCCGAATGCATGACTACTATGCCATATGTATAGACACTATTAATCCTTCTTTTTATAGTTTAGAGACTTAATCCTTCTAAATTTGAGAAACTTTCTCCCACATCATTGAGGTTTGTCTATGAAGGCTATGCGGAAGCCCTCAATGTTTTCTCTCTAAAACCCTGGCAAAGGCATAATCTAGAACCCATAGAACTTTTCTACATTATTCGGTATCAAAATATTGATTACGAATGCATCAAGATTCAAGAATGATTTTGTTTTTTGACTGGCCATTAAGAATGATTGTTGCAATTCGCAATGATAACAAGGGGAGATAGAAATCCCTATGGTACTCAACCAAAGATCTATCAATCATGGAAGAATATCGAGAGGTTCAAACACAACTAATTGGTAACGAGATCTTTGAGATTAACGAAGTTAAATAAAAAAGTAAACATGACGAATGGAACGCCAATGATTTTGAAGCATAACAATGATTGTGCTTTCAATAGAGAAACTGATAGAAAAGGGGAGTTTCAACGAGAGTTAATTTGAGATTCGGGTTCGCAGTTCTCAATTGACTACTATCAAGCGAGCCCGGTCCATGGAGTAGGATGAGTTTTAAAGTCTTTAGGTTCAAATCTCGTACTTTTAAAATTTTGTTTTAAAACAAAATAGGTAACCATTAACCAATAAGTTCACTTGTCATGCCGAATTGGAACAAATTGAACCATGAACTGGTTCACTGCATTCGCAGTTTGCGAAGTGAATGAGCGAAGTAACATAGGTTTTGACTAATATGACACTCCCAACTGAATGGAGTTTCAGCTGGGGCATCCCCCTCGTCTTTAATGACATGGAGAAATAATTGACTATATGACTATCAGTTAGGGTCTAACCTCTTACTAGGACACACCAACACTTCCCCTTCCCCTTATGTTGATGCATAGATATCAATCACGCAAAACTTAGATACAAATTCACATAGTCTATACCTTCCCAGAGCCTTTGAAAGTACACCAGTAATTTGCTCTTGAGAGCAACTTGTAGGATACAAAACTCATTGAATTCAAGTTCACATGGATACAAGTTCGCACAGTCTATATCTTCAGCCTTTGTAAGGACAACAGTAATTTGCTCTTGAAAGCTAGTTGTAGGATACAAAAGTCATTGGATTCACCTTTCCGTGAATGAAATGCCAATCAACTTCGATGTGTTTATCATTTAATGATAAACAAAATTTTCTGCTATATGTTTGGTTGCTTCATTATCTCCAAAGAGATTTATAGGAAGCTTTACATGAATTACAAGTCAACTAGAATAAACCTGCCCACATTCCTTCATGAGCCCCTTAAGACGTGGCTTTATATTTTGATTCTGCACTTGAATTGGATAGAACAAGCACTTTTTTGCTCCTCTATACAGCCAAATTGCCTCCAACAAAGGCACAATATCTCGTTGGAGATCTCCTATCACTAAGAGGTCCGACCCAATCTACAGCTGTGTATACCTCCACATCAAAGTGACCATGATCACTATATAATAAGCCCTTGCAAGGACTAGACTTCAAGGATTGGAGAATTCTGTAAAGTATCTAAGTGAACAGTCTGTAAGGCATGCATATACTGACTCACAACACTTACTGCATACGAGATATTTGGCTGAGATAATTAGATATATTCCAACCAGCCTTTGATACATTCAAACATCTTGAAGTGGCTCTCCTTCAAAATTATTCTGTGATTTTGATATGTAGGAACATCCAAGGACCTATACTCCAACATGTATGTCTGCTTAAGTAAATCAATGGCGTACCTAAGAAATAAAGATACCCTTATTTGATTTAGCAACTTCAATTCCAAGAAAGTATTTCAGAGAGTTCAATCTTTAAAATACCAAACACGCTTATGTACTAAGTTTTTCAATTTCTTCATCATTAAAAGTATCAATAATGTCATCTACATACACAATTAGGGCAGTGAATCAAACCTCTTTTCACAAATAAGTGTGATCATACTGACTTCAATGACCAGGAAGTTACCAATTGAATCATTTATGATGGGGACGCCGACATCGTGGACATCGGTTATGGACTGTATCGTGTGTAACGGCGGCAGAAGAAACGGGACAGAAACTAGAATCGGGCGTAAAAGAAACCAGAACCGAGGAACGCACAGTTGACCGATCAATCCCAAGCCTCGATCGATCGACTGCGGCCAACAAGATTCAAATTCTGACGACATAATTCGAACGATCGAGACATGGCATCGATCAATCGATTTTTCGCAAGAATGGCACCCGTCAGAATTCGAATTTGAGTTTTAGGGGCATACTTGTCCATTTTGAGTATTTTGTTTTAGGGTTTTATTTCTTTGTGAAACCTCCTATATAACGTATTTAAATAAACAATGCAATTAGTTATTGATTATGAATGAAAGTTATTGCTTGTGTGCTTGAGATGAGCCATTATTGAAGAGTGATTCTTCTTCTTCCCGAGATGGGTTTGGTGTGAGGCCAAGGGTGTGATGCCCACAATTTTATCTCTTATCTTTATCTTTGTTTATCTATTCTCTGTTTTTATTTTATTCTCATAAGCCCTAAATCCAGCCATCACCATTTCAAATACTCTGAAACCATAAACCCTAACTTTCATCTGAACCGTTGAATCAACCCGATTTAGTAACCCTAGATCTCACCTGACCCGTTAACCATTTCGCATCCAAATACCCTGAGAAAACCAGCGATCCCATTTTGCTCGAAGAGTGACGCCCTAATCTGGAAACGGCTAGAGTTTTATCTCTAGGATCTTCCTTCCGCGAGTCTATCAGATCTAACACACGGACTGGACCCTATCCAAACCAAACGCGATCATCCGAACGGAAAACTACGAACTTTAAGGTATTCACGTTTATTCGTATTGAATTTTGCTTAATTAATTTGGTTTAATTTCGACAAAAATGGCATTTCATTATCATTCACATAGTTTAGGGTTTCGTCCCGCGTCAGTTTAACTTTATGCAAAGCTTGTAAAAGTAACATGGATATGGATCAGTTTTCCTCCAGGAACAGTTTGAACCATTGATTGCGGGTTTAGTTGTGTTTCGAGAGAGTTCCAGTGAATATCGTGGTTGACGTGTCACAATTTTACTCGTACTATTGTTTGCGACTCTTTGTAGGAGCCGCTCTTGGGTAACTTCTACTCCTCTCTTGAGAATAATTTTCTGCCCTTTCCTTTAATATTTGGGCATATATTATGTTGACTGTCATTAAAATGACAACGGAAACTGCTGGTTGGGCCAGGCCGAATTTTTGCCGGCACATGGCCCTGAAAAGCCAGATTTTTTGAGGGTGCAACCCCAAAACCCGGTCCGGTCTTGAAGCTGGTATTTTCGGTGCATTAATAATCTTATTTTTGTTAATATTTCATAGCATTGTAATAAAAATAAAATAAAATTCATTATGCCATGGATTTTGCGAGTATGTGAATCGCATAGGGTTTATGCCATCGCATAGTGACATAAGCGATTGACAGCATAGGGTTGAGAAGCTAAAGCTGCTGGTAGAAAAGATTGATGAAGGGTTGCATGGTTTAAAAAGGAGATTGTGAAGCAGTGTTTGATCAAATTCTTGATTGGGACATATAGTGATGAAGTGTGGCGTAACGTAACTCCAATGGACGAATGCCACATCCTATTTAGTTGTCCATGACAATAACAACATGATTATCACCTTTCACCAAGCAAGCAACACCTACAAATTTACTAAGGGTCGTAAACATGCAATACTTTTACCACACTGAAGGATCGCAGCAAAGGGTATTGTGAAGGGAAAGCTTCTAATCGTCTCATCAGATCAATAGCACCTGAGCGAAGGATGTCGGCCAAAGTGAAGAAACTGAACAATTTCAAAATCAAGCGTGAGTTTCTCTCAACTGGAAAAGAATGATGCAAATATGAAATTTAAGAAGAAGACACTTGAGAAGATAAAGAAGAACAAGAGGGAAGCAAAGGGACTGTTGGCTGCCATCAAGAATGTCATTTCCATGTCAGAGAGTTCTAACCAATGTCCTAACAGAACAGATTTAAGTAGATACTGTTTCACAGTCGAGAAGAGGGTGATAACAACCACTGGAAAACCGATGGCAAGAAGGGATGGACATAGGTTGCTAAAGCCTAAATGCTGCTATCGGAAAAGGTTTGATGCTGTCAAAGAAGTGGCTTAGTAATAAGAGAGAGTTGCTTGCCCCTCTAGGTAAAAGGTATTACAAGTATAGATATAAGAACATAAAGTACTAAACTACCCTTCCATAGAATAGCCTATATAAATAATTTAGCGAAAAAAGACAGTGCTTCTGCATAGAAATTAATATGTACAAAATACAAGCTTGATCAAGTTAAACTGTTATTAACTGATTATCCTATTTTGAATTGCCCAGTAAAGGGATATTATACTTCTCTCAATAAATCTATCTTTGATGTGACAAAATATGAATGCAGCATAGCTAGCCTGTTGATATCCCCAAACTGATCACCTTAGTCTGAAATTTTATTCAATTACACCCTACAATTGCTGATGTTACAAATGATTATCTACAAGCATTTAACTTCTCTAGCAAAGATAGTATGAAATTTAGCAACTGCTTCAATTTCCACAAGTGCACTTAGCATGAGCTGATATTTGAGAAACAAGCCTACAAATCCTAGACATGGTTCCCCAAATTATCTTCGGGCTAGTTTAACTTCTACAACCATAGTCAGAGAAGTTGCGACTTATGCCAAAAAGAAAAGAAAAAGAAGAAGATAAAAGTCGGTGACCTAGGGCGTTGCCGAATCAGTCGTCATTAATCAGCAAGGTCAGCAACTCACAGATTCTTCAGCGGCTTTTGTGATATTTTTCAGTTTTTTTACAAAGCAGCTACTCTTGAAAAAAGAAACTTATTTAATTCATATCTTATTTCTCCATTGAGAGGTAACAGTTCCGGAGAGGTTTCTCAAGTGTGGGCTTTATATATTAGATGAGAAGAACAGGAGGGCTTTATATTAAATGAGAAGATGAGAATGGTCTCGTTTATGTGTATCAAATACGACGAGAGGCTCGCTTGTGGACTTTAATATTAGATGAGAAGAGTTTAAATATCCCCAGCAATTGGTTTTCAATATAAAACCCGTCTATTTTCTTCTCAAAAGTATTATTACCTATAAAAAGATACGAGGGTTTTTGTACTAAAACCCTAAAGTTCGGGTTTTATTAAACTCCTCTTCTCAAGGGCCTTTATGATTGTAACCGACGCATTCCAAGCGGTGATTTCGAATGGGTTATCGAAGCACTTGTTTCATAAACCCCTCTGCTGTTCGTACTGTGTGATTCGATGGACCTCATATAAAGATCTGATAGGTCAAAGATTACGTTGAAAAACATCTCTACCATGTGATTCAGATAAGTCAAATACTTTTAAAATGAACAGCTACCATTTAAAACTCGAAAATCAGTTGGTGTTGTGTAGAAGGTATAAAATAAAGTGTATATGCACACATATTTGAGCACCTAAATTTATGAGCATCTAAATAGAGTACAGAATATGCTCCTATGCACACATTGTGTGTTACAGCAGCAGCAATATGACACCCTTTTTTGCTCATAAAATATGTACATCTATGCACCTAACTTTTTATGATTTATTCCCAAATTTTGCTGAATTATTGCCGTATGCTACTTCCAATCGCAGTCTTCGAGTACAGCAACAGAACAAGTTTTCACAGATAACAGTTTGTTTAAAATAGTGTTATTTAACAGAAATCATGTCAAGAAATCATCAGAGTAACAGCTTTTGATTTTGTTGAATCCTAACCTTTGAAGCCTCGATGGTGTAATTTGTATCATCATACAAAGGACCCCCAATGAAAAAACCATCTGCTCTAGTTTTAGTTTCCAGAGCTACTTCACCTCTCTGCAGTGGAGCATTGCTGCTCTCTCCTGCTGCAACTATTCTAATATCAACATCGGGTAGAGCAGGTGAAACAGATCCTTCGATGTAAAGCCCTAATCTTCCAGCAAATGGAAGAACGGTGGCCTGGCAACCATCAATTGTAACCGAGAACTATCAAAACAAAGCAACAGAGGCTGAGGATCAGTTGAGATGGAACACAATAATATATAGTATGGAATAAAATACTTCAAAGCTACCTACATGACGTCTTCTAGGATAAAAGAGGATCTTGTTTTCTCCATTGTTCCTGCAACAAATTTGAGCTGTATTCAGAAAATTGGCACGATGAAACAAAGATTTTTAAGGTCAAGGTTCATGTGCATGTAGGAAAGGGTAAAAACACTGTAACATATTTTTGAGTTCAAGGTCCATGGGGTTCAGAAGGTATGTGATCTTCATTACTAGTCCTGTGGCATAATAATCCAAAATAATTGATGGAAACAAAATTGTGTGCAATAGGATTTGAACCTATACCAAAGGTTTAGAAGACCTTTAATTGAAAGATTGTTATCAATTGATTTAGTAATAACCACAGGATTACTAGTAATCTGTGCCACTCCCACTATAGGCCATATCTATGTGGATATCAGTGAATATTGAACAGACAAAATGCGATCAAATAGCAGAATGGTTTGCTCCCATTTGTCTACAGCAGGAATCAACATTAGGTCCATATCAGTGGAACTTTTACTGAATTTTATCTCCATGGATGTGGAATTAGAAGAACCATGAACAAGGATCTAAACCAGTAGATCGCAAGGCCCTGGTACACACTCCAAAATAGTCAGTACAGTGATCATAGTCAGTACAATGATCAAGGACTTTAGCAGGATTCAATCACAAAGATTGGAACAATTCTGAATAATCCGAAGGGGAGGTGCATTTGGATGTTAACCTAAATCCCTGGTCAAAAATGATTTTTCAATCACTTAAAACTAGGATTTGCTAGCAAGCACATTTGGCTATCCTTTTTCAAGTGACATCTGGGTCATTTTTAGCTACAAAACAAATCAAATTCAGGCAGGGCCTAAAACAACATTGATTGAGATCTCATTGGACATGAATCCACATGGCTTGTGCATCCAAACACAGCCTAAAATAATGCACTGTGTCTGCTTTGCCAACTTCACCTTTGCTCCTATGCCCAGTTGTTTACTGTTTAAAACCAGAGTGCAAACAATAATAAGGAAAGCAATAGCCTCAGAGTTACTTTTTCGGACGTTTTTTCTTGGTCTCCATTCTTTTATGTTATCTCCACAAGGAAAAGGAAAGGTTGAGGAAACCTCGTAAACTACCCAGAAAGAGAGGCAAAGCGAAAAGCCAATTCTCCATAGACTCAACTGAAAGCACCATGGCTATCACTTTTGCACATATCATCCATGCAGTGGCGGAACCAGGATTCTCATCTAGGTGGGGCGCATGATGAATTAGTGATCGGAACCATTAGGCATTTAACACGTGAAATCTAGGTCCTAGGATCCTAGAGGCATCCAGTCATCTAAAATAATTCCAATATTATTGCGACTCAGACAAAAACGAATCAAAACCAAAAAATTGGTACACTTTAACTTTAACCTTTGAAAAAAGGAACAATGGTTTAAGATGTGGGTGATCCGTACCATCAAAGTGATAGATCATAGAATGAAGTGCAATAGGCGCAAAAATTGTGTTTTATGGAGAGATTTAGACCATCGGATCTGTGGACTATAATGTTCACAGATCCGATGGTCAAAAATCAAAATGCAATTAGCACTTGCAAAAAGAAAGCAATAAAAAAAAAAAAATTGCAGGCCCAGAAATTAAACACCCATAATAATGTTGAACCCAAAAAGGGCCAAAAAGATCAGACCAAACAAAACACGCAATGACTAAAATTGCATCCCCCACAATCAAAATTCAGAAACACCCAAAAGGGCTAAAAAAATCGAAGGAAACAAAATACACAGCGAAGAAAACAGAATCTCACATAATCAAAATTCAGAAACAACAACAATAAAGAACTCAAAAAGGGCAAAAAAAATAAATCACACAAAAATTGAATCCCCACAAAAAATAATTCTGAAACAATAACAAAGAACCCAAAAGGGGCAAAAAAAAAAATCAGAGCAAACAAAACATGCAAGTCATATTCTACTTCTTTTTTCCCCCTCTTAATCTTCAAAGTTCAAACACATATCCAATTTTCGAAACCATATGATTTCTCTGAGAAATCCACACCATACTTATACTAGAATATTCTCACACAATAGAAATAAAAAGAAAATTTCCAATGTTCTAAACCATATGATTTCCAATACTCAATCCATATCTATAAACAGATCTAAAAAAACCCAGTAGAGAAACCCACACCACGCTTATACTAGAAATATCTCAAAAAAAAAAAAAAAAAAAAAAAGATCCAATCTTTTAAACCATATGATTTCCAATACTTAATCCACATCTATAAACAGATCTAAAAAACCCACTAGAGAAATCCACACCACACTTATATAGTAAAACAAAAAAAACGAAATAAAAAAGCCATAGTACTTGCATGTTATCATATCCAGCAAGGTGCAGCAAGGCAGTGGCCTAGATGAGAATCCTGGACCCCTGGTTCCGCCACTGAAGGAGAGAGAGAGAACAGAAAGAGAGGGGGGTTTTAGAGAGAGAAACAGGTCGTCGGGGGTTTTAAAGAGAGAAACGAGAGAGAGAGAGAGAGAGAGAGAGAATAGAGGCACTAACCGCCAGAGGTTTTAGAGAGAGAAAAGAGAGAACAAAGGGTGGGTGCTAGTCTAGAGAGGGTTTTAGCCTTTAGAGAGAGAGAGAAGAGGGAGGGCGCGAGTTTAGAGAGGGCGACGAGGGGTTTAGAGAGAGAAAAGAGGGAGGGCGTGCGGTTCGAGACCTTTAGGGTGACATGTTGAGAATTAAGTTTTATAATATATATATATATATATATATATATATATATATATATATATATATATATATATATATATATATATTTAGGGGCGCTCGCCCGCACTCATGTGTACATGGTTTCGCCACTGCATCCATGTACAAAACACAATCTCCATGCTCTGCAAAGGAATAAATGAGTACTCAAGCACACCCCAGTAGCTCTTATGAACCATGTGAAACGACATGATACCCTGAAATCTACAATTGCATCATTCACTACCTCAAAACATAAACATCAACTTTGATATTTTAAACTTTGCACAGAACAATGTTATTTCCCATGCTCCTAGAAGACATGATACTCAAAAGATTGTGGCCTAACTACTGTGATTTGAAATAAGAGCCCAAGTAAAATATCATTCCACAAAGCTTCAACCTTTGAAGAGACCGCTAAGGCACTAAGGCCTCCCAAAAGGAAAAATGTTAAACCACATACGTTGAGTTACTCAGTCGTGTAACTCAGTGGGTTGCACACATGATCAACTGGGTAGATTGTGGTGGATCGGTGGTGCAACCCACTGAGTTACTCGACTGAGTAATTCAACCCATGTGGTTTAACATTTTTTCAGATGACGATACTGACTTCCACGACACCAATGATGTCGATGGGATGGATTACGGGAGCGACGACCTTGACTTCTGCTAGACAAGGAAGTCGACGTTAGAGATTTCTGATTATTTGGATTCACGAGATTTATAGGCGTCACATATAGATTGATGTGTGGTACGTATGTCCGCTTAACGCCTCAACAAGCGTGCGTGGTCATGGCATGAAAATTTAGGCCCTCGAGATTGGGTAAAAATTTGGGTCGTGACAGAGATGGTATCAGAGTCCAGACTTTACTTCCTTCGGGACTATGAAACTTAAGGATTACAACTAAGAAGGACATCTCATTGACTAGAGATTTAAGATTTTCTCTTAGAATACCTTTGGTAGATTGGATGGCTATAGCGAGAATTAATCAATTTAATATTGAGTGAGTGAAGTAGGACCAAGTTTGTCATCTTATAGACCGAGGATTCATGGGTGTGCACAAAAAGAAAGATATCGATAATCAACGATTGAAAGATCAGGTCATTAAATGAATCGTGAAGATTTAAGACATTAGGAATATATTATAGTTCAAGATACCACCTACTTAGATAGTTGAAGAGAAATAATTCGGATCAAGAAAGATTGAGGTTCTCTATGATAAGAATAAAATGGTTGAGTTATCGTGGATTTTAGTTAAGTATGGAACATTATGTCATTATTATAGAACAATAAGAGAATATTGAAGATAATGATATTTTGAAATCATTGATGTCGAGAATAGATTTGTAATTCCTCAACAGCCTCAAATTAAATAATCTTACCAAATTAGGTGACCCTGTTTAAAGATATTTATGAATATAGTTGAGTAATGCCTTATTTATTTGTGAAGCAAGATATATTTACTAATGTAAGTGAATATGGGTGTTTAAAAAGTTTAGGTATCATAAAACTCCCACAGGTACCAACCACAATTTACAATGTCAAGTTTGATGGTAATCCCACTTGATTGATCGATGCAATCAGGATTGACTTCGGTCATAAGAAGGGGAAGGCCCTGTTGCGATATTATAAATTATTAAGAGACCTCATGCATTAATGGTATGCAATCGACTCTTGAGTAAATTGAAGAGAAATAAATGAATGCAAAAATTATAACTTCATTCTATTCAAGTACGACATTTTTGAGGACACAAATTTTATGAAGGGAGAATGTTACGACCCAGATTTTTGCAAACGTTGAATCGTCGACCTTTGATGAGAATGTGACTGTTTTGATTAATTTGACCTCGGTCAAACTTTTGATCTTTGTGACGGTATTGTAATTGGGTACATGCACCCAAACACAAGCCTAAACCCAAATGCGAACTCGACTCAAGCTCACACTTATGTTTTTATGTTCATATCCCTAAGTCAACCTTTGGCATGATGCGGCTCGAACCCATTTCGTTGATAAAGTATGTACGTGTCTACGTATACATAAGAAGGTCATGCCTGTGCTTGCACAAATTGAACCACGAGACCCGTACCTGAGTCAGCCAAACATGTGATATTGTAATGATAGGCAATACCCAATCCAAGCACTCTTCTTTGGATAATATTAAACAAATAAATAAATATGACTATATATTAATATATGAACTATATCCAGATATCCGTGTATGGTTTGAACATCATATCTCTAGGTGTATTTGGAACACTTAAGCCCAACAAACCCATCTAAGATCCATCCCACGTTACAACCATATCTCATGTGTGTTTTTCTCATGGGCCCCAATTTAGAAACACAAGAGAGTCCATTTGGGAATTAACTTCATTCTCTATATGTAGCAGCTCATCAAAACGTGTCACTTTCTCAATAAATAGATATTTAAAATTTGCACGTCAAGAAGGAGGTCTTGCTCTTGAGATTGAAGGAGCTGGATAATTTGGAGGAGGTCAGAGTCCTTACGGATGATGAGAAAGAGAAGGTATCGAAAGAAGCTGGAGTTCAACAGCACGTGTAGGGTCAAAGGAGTCTTTTGGATTCAAAAAGCTAAGGTTAGATGGCTTAAAGAGGGGGATGAAATACTAAGTACTTCCATGCCGTCGCCAATGCCCTTAATAAGTCGAAGTATCTGGGTAGCATTGTCGTCGATGGGGTGATGTATTCAGGGGCCTATCAGGTCCGTGATAGCATTGTCGAGTTCTATAAACGGATGTATATGGATGAGGGTTTTCCGAGGCCACAGCTGGATGGGATTCCTTTCAACACCATTTCAGAGGAGGAGAGTATGGGGCTGGAGAGTAATTTTACTGAAGACGAGGTGTTGAGGGCGATCAGGTTTGGTGGTAGGAATAAAGCACCGGGACCAAATAGTTTCACCATGGAATTCTATCGAGCTTTCTGGGCGACTATTAAGGTGGATCTGATGGAGGTTATGAGTGAGTATCACACGTCTGGATTTATTGGGAGGGCCTTAAATTCCACTTTTATTACCCTCATTCCCAAGATACATGGGGCTGAGAATATTTCCGACTACCGCCCGATTAGCCTCACCACATGTCCTTACAAGATTATATCGAGAGTGCTTGCTAACAGGCTCAAAATGGTCATAAACGTAATTATTTCCGATAATCAGGGGGCTTTTGTCTGTAGCAGGCAGTCAGCGGACCTAGTTGCGGTGGCCCATTGACGGGGACGCCACATACATGGACATTGGATTCGAACCACATCGTTTCTACCGGCGTCGAAAGAAGAAGCGAAATGGAAGTCAGAGCTAGGGAAAGATGAAAAATACTGGAGAATTGGAGGAACAAACGTAAATTCGATTGATCGAATCTAAATCGATCAAATCTCAAATTCGATCAATTGAATTCCAACGGCGATATTTTATATATATTTTGATTGATCGGTTTTCACTTTCAATCGATCGAATTTCAATTTCGATCGATCGAAATCGCGTCGAGTTGTTTTAGAAGTCTAATTTTGAACTTTAATTTTAGGGTTTATTTGCCTTTTATTTAATATTCGTTTTAGTTTCTTTTTATTGTAAGACCTTCTATATAAGGTCCTTAAGCTAAACAATGTAATTAGTTGATTGATTGTTGAATGAGAGCTTTTGCTTTATGAAGAGAGAGTCTTCTTCCCAGTGATCGGTTTGGTGTGAAACCAAGGGAGTGATTCCCATATATCTTCCTATTTGTCTTTTATCTTCAATTTGCGTGATCTATTATATTTGCTATCTCTCGATCTGTATTTGTTTTTCTAAACCTAAGACTAATTGTTTCCTTGCGATCCCAAAACCTTCAACCTTTCGAAAGCCTAAACCAAATAAAGCCAACACCCCTTTCCAAACCATAAACCGATTCGAAAACCATAAGCCTATTGCAAACCATAAATCCCTTTCACAATCCTATTTGGAAACCGTTAATCTACATCGGACTAAAGACGAGCGCCTAAGCCTGAAAAAGCCAGAGTTCTATCTCTAGGCCGATCTCGCCTCAACTCTAAAAGTACTTGTGCATCGGACTGGACCCTATCCGAATCTCGTGTGATCTACCCATTACAATTCTCCAAACCCTAAGGTATTAAAGATAATTTTGCGATTAAACTTGAGTTAATTTATTTAATTTCAGTAAAATCTGCATTAAAATCATATTCACGCATTCTAGGGTCGTTGTCCCGCGTCAGTTTTGGTATCAGAGCCCTAGGTTTTCTAGGTTAGGGCATCTTTGCTTGTCATATTTATTTTATTGCATTGCTTTCTTTTGTGAGTCCATATTACATTCCACATTAGAACCCTAATAGGACTTTGTGATCACCATGGCTTCGGATGAGGTTCTTGATACTCTTAAAGCTATGCGAGAAGAATTGGGTGCGATTAATGCACGTCTGAATACCATAGAGCAAGCCCAAACATCCCTAGGAGTTGGTAATGATAGGTTACGTAATCGAATCAACCAACTGGAAGCGATGGGTGGACTTGAAAATCAACACCAAGAGCATGAGTGTCCTCATTTTGAACGTAATGGTCGTCAAGACAACTGGAACCGTAGGGATCATCGTAGAGATGACTATCACCTCGAAGTTCAACTCCTCAAGAACGTCCGAGTTGAGATTCCGACTTTCGATGGAAGAATGGACCCTATCGTCTTCCTCGATTGGCTTTCCGACATAGACCAACACTTTGATTTGTATGCCATGAATGACGACCGTTGCGTTAGACTCGCTAAAATGAAGTTGGTTGGTCAAGCTCGGCTTTTCTGGCTTAATGTTGGGCGCATCAGGGTAAATGCGAGTTGTCCTCCCATTACCCGTTGGAATGACTTACTGAGAAGTATGTTCCTTTATCATACCACCAATGCCTCCTCGACCAGTGGCAAAATTTACGCCAAAGTGGTATGCCCATTTCCGATTACGTTGTCAAGTTCAAAGAATTCATGATGAGGGCCAAAATATCAGAAGACCCTGAGATCACTCTCTAGATTCCGCACCAGTTTGGGAAACTCTTGAAAAATGCTATGCCGTTATGCAAGATCTTGAACGGTACTTGAAAACCTCGATGGTGAAGAGAACCGAGCCACAATATAGTAGTCAAAGATCCGGTGAGGGACGATTTAATCCTCCTCCCAAGCCTACACAACCTGCCCTTATGAATTCGAGGTTTGAAAGGGGAAAAGGTGTAGTCGGAGAATCCTCAAGGGTTAATTTTCAAGTAAAGTGCTATAAATGTCATGGGATGGGACACTTTGCCGCCCAATGCCCTACGAAAGAACCCCAAAGGACTCTTCATTGAGGGAGAGGAGGATGATGATGAGGTAGTGGTTGAAGAATAAGTATTTGAACCGGTTAGCACACCCAGTGATGAGGAGGGTGATGTTATTGGTCATGCTTTAGTTGTGAGGTGTGCCCTTGCACAACCTCAACAGGATGAAAAGATGACTGACGAAGGGAGAACATCTTCCACACCTTTACTGGATTTGGTGAAAAGAACTGTAGGGTCATCATGGGCAACGGTAGTTGCACCAATGTAGTGTCAACACATGGCGTACGACGCTTGGGACTTACACTCGAAGCTCACCAGAGGCCTTATAAAATCGCATGGGTCAACTCTTCATCCATTCACGTGTCGGAAAGGTGTCTTATTCGTACACCTTATGGTGTGATGTGGTGCCGATGGATGTGGGCCATATCATTTTGGGAAGGCCGTGGGTCTATGACATGGACGTGACTCTTTCTGGTCGATCAACCATGTGTACGTTCATGCATAAGGGCAAGAAGATTACTCTACACCCTTTGCCTCCCAAAACACCATCGACCAACAAAGTCGAAAAGAAGGGCGAGTCTTCTAAAGCCATTAATATTGTGAGCCCTTCTAAATTTGAGAAAGTATCGTTAGATGAATGTGTGGTGTACATAATTGTCACCGTAGAGAGTGCTTCCGAGTCCGTGAGCGAGTGCCCCAAGGAAGTTGAGCGGATTTTGAAAGAGCTTACGGAAGTCTTCCCTGAAGACTTAACAAACGAACTCCCTCCCCTGCGTGATATCCAACACACAATAAACTTGGTTCCCGGATCTACCTCACCGAACCTGCCCCATTATAAGTTGAATCCGGTTGAGCACACCGAGTTGACTCGGCAAGTCAATGAGCTCCTTCAAAAGGGGTTCATCCAAGAGAGCATCAGCCCGTGTGCCGTACCTTCCCTACTCACTCCTAAGAAAGATGGTACATGGAGCATGTGTGTGGATAACCGTGTAATCAATAAGATTACGGTTAAATATCGGTTTCCCATACCAAGGCTCGATGACATGCTCGATATGATGGTTGGTGCCAGTATCTTTTCAAAGATAGACCTTAAGAGTGACTACCATCAAGTCCGCATCCGCCCCGGTGATGAGTGAAAAACTGCCTTTAAGACTAAGGATGGTCTTTATGAGTGGATGGTCATGCCATTTGGGTTTTCTAATGCCCCAAGTACTTTCATGCGACTTATGACTCAAGTGTTGAGGCTGTTTCTAGGCAAATTCCTTGTTTATTTCGATGGCATATTGATTTATAGTCATAACAAGGATCAACACTTGAACCACCTTAGGTTGGTTTGAAAAACCTTCAAGGGTGAGAAGTTGTTTGCAAATCTCAAGAAGTGCACCGTCATGCAAGATTCCGTTGTCTTCTTGGGATTCATTATCTTGGCTGATGGAATGGTCGCGGACCCCGAAAAGGTTAAAGCCATTGTGGAGTGGCCCGAACCTAAGAACATATAAGATGTTCGCAACTTTCATGGTTTGGCTACTTTCTATCGTCGCTTTATTAGAAGTTTTAGCACTATTATGGCCCCAATCACAGATTGCATGAAAAAGAGACTTTAAATGAGGCAAAATAGCGACAAAAGCCTTTGTTGAGATCAAACAAAGAATGAGTAGTGCACTTATCATGCGATTGCCGGATTTTTCTAAAGTCTTTGAAGTCGCATGCGACGCATCGGGTGTGGGCATAGGAGGAGTGCTTAGCCAAGAGGGTCACCCAGTGGCCTATTTTAGTGAAGAACTTAACGAGGCAAAGGAAAAATACTCCACATATGACAAGGAGTTCTATGCGGTCGTTCGATCTCTTTGGTATTGGAAACATTACCTTAAACCGCATGAATTTGTGTTGTTCTCTGATCATGAAGCCTTACGCTTTCTTGCTTCACAGAAGAAGCTGAACCCAAGGCACGCGAAGTGGGTTGAGTACCTTCAAGGGTTCACATTCGTGTTAAAGCATAAGGCCGGTGCTGAAAATAGAACCGGTGATGCACTTAGTCGGCGACTGGTGACTTTGCGCACAATGAACACCTAGGTCGTCGAGTTCGAAAGGTTAAAGGATGAGTACCTCGAGTGCCCAGATTTTGGGGCTAAGTACACTGCTCTTCTTAATAACCCGACCAACACACACCCCATGTACACCATCCACAATCGGTACTTGTTTAAAGGCAATCGCCTTTGCATCTCTCGCACTTTATTGTGTGACTTTTTCATTTGGGAGTTACATGTTGGAGGGATGGCCGGACATTTCGGGCGTAATAAAACTGTCGCGCTCGTAGAGGATAGGTTCTTTTGGCCTAGCCTAATGAGAGATGTCGCCCCGATTGTTAAACATTGTCATACTTGCCAAGTGTCAAAACAGACTAAACAAAATACCGGCTTGTACACCCCGTTACCCGTGCCACACACACCGTGGCAAGACCTCTCAATGGACTTCGTGCTTGGACTCCCCAAAACCCTAACGAAGCACTTCCATCTATGTCGTAGTGGACCGATTTTCCAAGATGATCCACTTTATTCCTTGTTCCAAAACCTCCGATGCATCCCACATTGCTAAATTATTTTTCATAGAGGTAGTGCGTCTTCATGGATTGCCCAAAACCATTGTGTCTGATAGGGATGTTAAATTTACGAACTATTTTTGGAAGACCCTTTGGCACATGATGGGCACATTGCTCCAATTCTCGACCGCTTACTACCCTCAAACGGATGGCCAAACCGAAAGCACCAATAGGAGCCTTGGGAATCTCCTCCGTAGTCTTGTCAGTGATCATGTTAGGACCTGGGATACCATCTTACCCACAGCTGAGTTTACCTATAATAATTCTATTAATAGGCCCATAGGCATGGGTCATTTTGAGGTAGTACATGGTCATAGGCCTAGGCCCCATTAGATTTGATCCCCATGTTTGCATCCCATAGAGTGTCAGAGTCCACCGATGCATTTGCACAACACATTCATAGTTTGTATGCTGAAATTAAACAAAAAATTAATTCAAGCAACTATCAATATAAATTATCTGCAGATGCTCACAGGCGTTCTAAAGAATTTCACGTGGGTGATTATGTGATGGTCCGAGTTAGGCCTGAGCGGTTCCCATTGGGTTCCGCAAAGAAGCTCCAATCCCGAGGCGCTGGGCCTTTTAGAATTTTGGCTAAGAGTAGTCCTAATGCATACGTGCTCGAGCTTCCTCCAGGTACGGGAGTTAGTTCAATGTTCAATGTGGAGGACTTGGTTCTTTACTTGGGTTTCACCCCGCCTCCTGAAAACCCACTCCAGCCACCTCCTAGTCCCAGCCCCAACCCAACCTTGTAGCCTGTACCTCTTCCTTTCCCAAGCAGATAGAGAACAGATGAAATAGAGGATATAATCAACGATCACGCCGTCTCTACATATGACGGGGGTTCCAGAAGTACTTGATTAAATGGGTCGACAAACCGGAGCCCGAAAACACTTGGATCCACGAGAATGAAGTTCGCCGCTTGAACCCCGACCTGCTAGACAACTACCACGAGCGCGTTTCATCAGTGATGAAACCTTTTGGGTCCAGGGGAATTGACGGGGGCGCCACATACATGGATATTGGATTTTGACTACATCGTTTCTACCGGCATCGAAAGAAGAAGCGGAATGGAAGTCAGAGCTAAGGAAAGATGAAAAATACTGGAGAATTGGAGGAACAAACGAAAATTCGATCGATCGAATCTAAATTTCAATCGATCGAAATTTTCGATCAATCTAATCCTTTTTCAATCGATCAAACTAGGTCAACAGAAATACATGTTCTGGAGTATATAATTTGATCGATCGAATTATATACTTGATCGATCGAATTCCAACGGCGATATTATATATATATATATTATTTTATTTTTTGATCGATCGATTTTCACTTTCGATCGATCGAATTTCAATTTCGATCGATCGAAATCGCGCCGAGTTGTTTTAGAAGTCTAGTTTCGAACTTAAGTTTCAGGAGTTTGTCTTTTATTTAATATTCGTTTTAGGGTTTTCTTTTTATTGTAAAACCTCCTATATAAGGTCCTTAAGCTAAACAATGTAATTAGTTGATTGATTATTGAATGAGAGTTTTTGCTTTATGAAGAGAGAGTCTTCTTCCCCGTGATGGGTTTGGTGTGAGACCAAAGGAGTGATTCCCATATATCTTCCTATTTGTCTTTGTCTTCAATTTGAGTGATCTATTATATTTGCTATCTCTCGGTCTATGTTTGCTTTTCTAAACCATAGACTAATTGTCTCCTTGCGATCCCAAAACCTTCAACCTTCAACCTTTTGAAAGCCTAAATCAAATAAAGCCAACACCCCTTTCCAAACCATAAACCGATCCGAAAACCATAAGCCTATTGCAAACCATAAATCCCTTTCACAATCCTATTTGGAAGCCGTGAATCTACATCGGACTAAAGACGAGTGCCTAAGCCTAGAAAAGCCAGAGTTCCATCTCTAGGCCAATCTTGCCGCAACTCTAAAAGTACTTACGCATCGGACTGAACCCTACCCGGATCTCGTGAGATCTATCCATCACAATTCTCCAAACCCTAAAGTATTAAAGATAATTTTGCGATTAAACTTGAGTTAATTTATTTAATTTCGGCAAAATCTGCATTAAAATCATATTCACACATTCTAGGGTCGTTGTCCCGCGTCACCCATGAGACCATCCACTCGGCTCATATTTAGCGTCATCCGGCTGCTATTTGGAAGGTGGATATGGGCGTATGATCGGGTCAATTGGGAGAGTCTTGATTATATGCTTGAAAGGTTGGGGTTTGGCATCATTTGGAGGAAATGGATGCATGGGTGTTATTCTTCGCCGTGGTTTTTGGTTATGATAAATGGCACGCCAGCTAGGTACTTTTAGAGCTGCAGGGGGATCCTTTATCCCCTTTTCTCTTTAATATGGTTGGTGAGGCGTTATCTAGGTTGATCGTGCGCACCAAGGAGCTCAATTTTATCACTGGCATTCAGGTGGGAGCTCAGGGTAGATTCATCTCACATTTGCAATGCGCAAATGACGCGATTTTACTTGGGAAGGCTGATGTGATGGAATTTAGCGCTTTGGCTGATGTTCTTTCGGTGTACGAGGCTGTGTCGGGGCAGCGGATTAATCTTCTCAAGTCCGCTATCACGGGGATTGGTGTTGAGGAGTCTTTGCTGGCCGAATTAGTGGGTACGGTTTGTTGTGCTATTGAGAAGTTGCCTATTAAATACCTTGGTTTGCTACTCGGGCTTCGTAAGCCCACGGCTTGCGATTGGCTTCTTGTGGTGCAAAGGTTTGAACAACGCTTGTCGTCGTGGAAAGGAAAGCTATTGAGTAGTGGAGGTAGGCTGATCTTTGTTAAAGCGGTGCTCTCGTTGATGCCCATTTTCTTTATGTTGATGTTCAAGTGTCCCATGGAGATTGTCAATCGGCTAGAACAAATCCAACGGTCTTTTCTTTGGGAGGGGTCGGGTATGTGTAGACGATACCACCTAGTTAATTGGGATATTTGTCAATTGCCGGTCACGTGTGGTGGTTTGGGTATTCGCAGTTTAAAACGGACTAATCTGGCGCTGCTTGGTAAGTGGCTCTGGAGAGTTGGGAGGGTTGAAGAGAGAGAGAGAGAGAGATAACCTTTGGTGGTTAGTACTGTCCGAGAAATATGGCCTCTCCTTTGGTAGCTGGGGGATTTGCACCACAGGGGTACCTCCACGTGGTGGAGAGGTATCTGCAGTATTTGGGGGAGTTTTGCTAAAGGCTTGCGGTTTAGGTGGGGGTGTGGCACCCGCATCCGGTTTTGGGACGATGTTTGGATGGATGGTAATTGGGATATTTGTTAATTGCCGGTCGCGTGTGGTGGTTTGGGTATTCGCAGTTTAAAACGGACTAATCTGGCGCTGCTTGGTAAGTGGCTTTGGAGAGTTGGGAGGGTTGAAGAGAGAGAGAGAGAGCGAGAGAGAGAGCCTTTGGTGGTTAGTGCTGTCTGAGAAATATGGCCTCTCCTTTGGTAGCTGGGGGATCTGCGCCACGGCTCACAGGGGTACCTCCGCGTGGTGGAGAGGTATTTGCAGTATTTGAGGGAGTTTTGCTAAAGGCTTGCGGTTTAGGTGGGGGTGTGGCACCCACATCCGGTTTTGGGACGATGTTTGGATGGACGGGGTCCCACTTAAGGTTGCCTACCCGGAGATCTTCGCCATTTCATTGAATCCGGGTGGAAAGATTAACGAATTTGTCTCTCATACTGGAGGGGGGGGGACTGTCTGGGATGTCGCTACTAGAAGGTTATTGAGGGATAGTGAGGTAGGTAGTTTCTCTGACTTGCTGCTGAGGCTCTATGAGACGCAACGTAACTCTCAAGCTCATGATCAGAGGTTTTGGGCCCCGAGTAGAGACGGTCAGTTCAACGTCAAATTTTTCATGGGTTGTTGTCGTGGCGTCCAATATTAGGTTCGAAGGCAAGTGGCTATGGAGCGAACCTATTCCATTAAAGATTCGGTTCTTTGGATGGACGCTCTATATAGATAGAATCCTAACGAGGGACCAGCTGATTCGAAGGGTCAAGATATTCTGAATTCCTGCGTGATGTGCTCCGATGAAGAGGAGTTCGCTGCTCATCTCTTCCTTCATTGTCAGGAGGCTTATGTGATTTGGGGCGTCATATATAAGTCTTTTGAGATGAATTGGGTTACAACGACAACACCTTATCTGCAATTGTTGAGTTAGGTGGCTGTGAAGGTTGAGGGAGAGAGACAGGAGTACTGGAGGGCTTCTTTGTTCGCCGTATTCTGGTGCTTATGGTGCGAGAGGAATTTCAGGGTTTTCGAGAATAAGTGTAAACCTGTGGAGATGGTCATTAAATCGGTCACGGACCTGGTGAGGTTTTGGGTGGCGAGAGATGGGGTTGGAGTTAGTCTCACTTCCTTTACTTGGGATCTGGGTTGAGTGGGGCCTGTCTCGGTTGTGTGTTCTGCTGTTGTTTTCTTTCCGTTTTTTCAGTTCCCGCTTTGGTTTGTGTATGTCGGGGTTGTATTGGTCTTTCAGAGCCTTGCTGTTTTCTATTAATCTCTATTACCGATCAAAAAAAAAAATAATAATAAATAAATAAATAAATAAAATAAAATTGCAAACTAAATTTTGTAATTGATAGGCTTGCTCGGTCAATAAGAGTTTTGGCCATAGCCCAATAGTTGAAGATCTAAGCGAATGTCAAGGGCCCAAATTTACCCTAACTTTAAGCTTGATTTGATCCTAATATGTTATTACTATATCTTTTATATAATTAGCTTGCAACTACTGTAAACATAAATATACTCTTAATTGTTTGTGTGCTCAATACACTATTATCCCCAACTTCGTAATATACCTCTCCTTCTCCAATTGGCAACTCCACAAAATGCTACCTCAGCCCCAAAATCTTAGGCGCCAAATTAAGTCCTAAATACTATAAATTTCCAAATCCCTTGCCTCTTGCGTCAAAAAAAGAAGAAAGGAAAGTTAAGTTAAATCTCTATAAATTTTAATATCGGAAAGGGTCCACAGAGACTCAATTTCTTTTAATTTCACTCATACCTCGTCTATATCCAGGCTCAGCATAGTCTCCATTGTTCTTCCCTCTTGTTTGAAGGTAAAAACCCACCTGAAGCCCTCTAATCTTAACACAGCTGCAGGTTGCAACAACCTCTTCAACTGCGCCCCTTCTTCTTCCTCCTCCAATGACCAAAGAAACACAACCTTTCATCATCAATCTTGAATTGTTGGATTGCAACCTGGGCTCCTCCACCACGAAATGCCATCTACGAGGCCCCTTCTCCAAGCCAGCAAGCTGCTATAAGGCTCTTTGCTGCTGTGGAATCAAAGTAAAAAAGAAGCAGACTAGAAAGAAAGCTTAAAACAAATTGACGCCACAGACCCGATCCCGTGCGAACCCGTGCACGAGCATCGAGCAAGGTGGGTGCCCTCCTATCCATCTCGTTCTACTCAGTTTACACAATAATTTTTTTTATCTTTAAATTAATACTAATGAGAAAAATCATGCACTATATATTAAAAATAAAAAATAGGCATCTTTTCACGGATCTCGGAGACCGTGGAGGTTATAGGGCTGACCCATAGGTCGAACCCTATGGTAGAGGGCTATATGCCCTTCTGAATGACACATGTGGTGTGGCCAAAATCAAGCACAAATAGCCAAACCAGGGCTGGGCCTGCTCCAAAACACACCAAACAGGGGATTCTGCCCTTTTGTGTTTGGCACGCATAGGCCAGGGCATGGAAGCACGGATACTCCATTTTTGGCAACGTACCCGTATTGTATCCGTATCGGATACTGATACTTGAGGGATACGGCTGCATGCGTATCCTGGGCATTTCTTGGAAAAAAAAAAAATCAGACTGCGAGTTTGAGATTTATGATTTTCAGAAAAGAAGAAGAAATCAAAGGAGCCGCCTACCTATTGCACCCTTCAAACGGCCAAGGGACACCTTTGACCACCTGTTGCACCCTTCAAACGGCCAACACATGCACCCCACCTCATTTCTAAACCTCTATTTATCCCATGGCCATGATCATCTAATCTGCCGCTGATGGCTATTTTATCATTGTTGAAAAACGAAACAAAAATTGGTATAACATGGACTTCAGCCCTGTGTGCTAGGGTCTACCTGAACCAAGATGTCAACTTCAACCCCATTGTTCTTTAGATTCTAGACCTGACGGGCTCATAGTAAAAGCATGGATCCTAAGTATTTTCTAACCTTCTTTCCATCCAACGGCTATTATCTGACCACCCCTATACCAAGATGTAAGCCCAGTTTGAAAAAAAATAAAAATAAACTAATAAACTTTAGTGTTACTGTGTGCACCTAAGTCAGGGGGTTTAGTTTGACCCTCTGGTTCTAGGTGGGTTTGACAAAATGGGTTTGATACCCGAATAGCAACCCCCTTACTTTTAGACATATATTTTATCCAATGGCCCGGATTGGTTTGGGGGACTCTTGTTTTAATTTGTTTTAGATGCTTAAAAAGGGAAAAAACCATAGAAATTAGTGGCTGCAGCTCCGTTAAACCAAACTAAAGTTGGGTCAGGGGTCCAGTTTGATCCCCTGTTGCACCCAACATATATGCCCATGGCCCAAGACCTAAGGACCATTGTGTGGACCAACTGACCATCAGCTAATCCGATGGCCAGATCCCTTTAAACCTGGATGCACATCAGCATTTGTGCTGCTTGAAAATGCACGAAAATACTTTTCACACACTCGAATAGCAGCATGTGTGCCACTTGGAATTAAGTCTCAAGGGTCACCTTTGACCCCTTTGACTTTGGAATCTGGGATGCAATAGTCCACATACCCAAGTTTATGATCTCGGGTAAGCCTACTTCGGACCGGACAGATCAGATGGCGGTTACTACATTTATGGGCACACTATAGGAGGCCTAAAACTTGGGGAAAAATCTAGAGCATAGCTAATTACTTTTACAACTAGGGTGAAGGGGTCTGTTGGACCCACTTTGGTCAACCATGTGAATGGTCCAAACATGAATCCCACCTACTTTCTGAAAAACTTTAATGTTGTTAGGCTGGATGGCTCCGAATGCTATCCGCGAAGAAAACTTTCCGTAAATGACATGAGAGCCCTCCTCGTAACGAAACCCTTTGGGCTGTCATTTCACGTGGAACCTTCCACATTTGACTGGCGCACCGAAAAGGAAAAATTAATATTTTCCTTACACCTAGCTTATGGAAAGTTTGACCGATGGCCCCTATACCCTTAAGCAAAATTATGCGTTCGCATAAGGTTTTTCTCGCATGATCGAAGTGTGACTCGAACACGATAAGTTAGGACTATGGTAAAATCATATAAACCAATCACCAGTCGTCCCAAAATGAATATGGTACCCAGTGGCTCCCGTTTTGATTCACTCCCCTAAAGTGCATCGCTCTCAACATTGTGTCACAAACATTTATGAGAAATCGCGAGTGAGGCATCGAACGTGAGCCTAATCTTCTAATAACGACCTAAACACCTTAAACGTCACCTGTATCACTTGATGTATGCCTTGAAGATCGCACGATAATGCGATCTTAACCCAAATCTTTGACCATTGAATTAACGGGCCAAACGAATGAACCAGGGGTCAAACTCAAAGAGGACCCCTAATATTTCTTTACTCTAAGCACATCAATAAGATACGATCAATCAAAACTCGATCTCAATTGCCCTGAAATCCATGTATCTCAATCATAAGAGTCAACATGTAGTTTGGTCATACCAAGACTGATTTTTATCGAAATCACATGTATGACCAGTCCATTCTCATCAGATTGAGGTGATCGATTAGATAAGTTTGACTCATTAATTGACACCTACATAGTAATTATCTAGTTCTTAATTATTCATTGTAATGCTCATTTATTTTGATGTTTATTCTTGTTATATTGCATCTGTTTCATACAATGCTCTATGATTTTAAGTTCTTTAGTCACAACTGTTATGATATGATCACAGACGCTTAGGATGCATGCACTAGTTTTCTATTCTGTAATGTCACTTCCTCATCATATACCTACATTATATAGAAGTTATGTTAAGGCATACACATGTTAAGTAAAAACGATATGACACATAACCTTATGGCTTCATCATGGTGTGTCTCTTTCACGATCACGTGAAACTTAGAATTGGGTGCTCATGTATGGACACCAACCCCTATGGTAGTATGGGATGTCATAAATGGCAGTGACGCGAGACGAGAACCCTAAAATGCGTGAATATGATTTGATGCAATTTGTTGAAATTAAATAAAATTAATTCAAGATTAATCTCAAAATTATCACGATACCTTCGGGTTCGTAGAATTCTAGTAGGTAAATCACGCGAGATCCAAATAGAGAGTCCAATCCGATGCGCAAGTCCGGTTAGATTTGAGGTGAGATCGGGCTTAGAGATAGGACTCTAGCTTTTCCATGCTGTTCGTCTTCGATCCTAAGTAGATTCACGGGTTCGAACTAGGGTTGTAGAATTGGGTAGGTTTGAAGACTTGGATGAAAACTAGGGTTTTGATGGAAACAAGTTTTAGGTTTTGGATTAGGGATTCAATATGGGTAATGGATTATAAGAGGAAGACAGAGAAAATATATAGCAAAGATAATAAAAGATCAAAAGAGAGTAGATGGGAATCACTCCCTTGGTCTCACACCAAACCCATCTCGGGAAGAAGAATATTCCAACATAAAGCATTCAAAATATTCAATAACTAAATAAAAAGTGTTTACAAACCTCTTTATACATGCCACCAATAACTAATTCGAAATAAAAAGAGTCCTTAAACAATAAAAGACTAAAAAGATAAGTTTTTTTCGCAAAAAGAAAATTCCCGTCGTTGGACAGAGTCGTCCACGGCGTCACTTGACAACAGTTTTAGCCTCATTTTCTCCCTTGAAGTTGAAAATTCTGTTGTGGCCCAACTCCAAGGCTCTCGATCTTGACGTCCCCCGTCAGACAGTCTGTTCAGGTTACTACGAAATCCATCTCTCGGGAGGTATGATTTTGTGAAGCCTATCTTACTATGGCTAATATTAATTTAATATTTTAAGTAAGATTTATAAATATGTATGCAAGATAAGAAAGTGGGGACCAAAGCCCACGTAAATATGAAACTAGGGAGAGACCTAAGCCCAGTACCAGATAATGTTATGATTAGATAGGCTATGAGGGCCAGCAAAACATGAGTTAAGTTGGTTAGGCTGTGAGGGCCACTGCAATATTCAAAGTCTACAACCAAGACAGGTCGTAAGGACAATATGCTATACAGTGTCCCGAACTATGAGGAGACTGAGGGCTTCGATTTAAGGGAACCTAAACTTTGTGCCGACAACCTTATTTGGCTAGATGGTGGCTTATGTTATGCTACCTTATGGAGGTTATGGTGGTAATCTACACGTGAACCCCGCATGTTAGGCTCGAGCACCGACTCTGACATAAGTCATTTAGGCATGTTACATAAGATACGACCATGCATTGTGTAGGCGCATGCGAGCTTACATTAAGACTTGAGATATGCCACGTACGAATATGACGACAAGACTGTTTAAATAAATTATAAGTATTAAGTGCGTCATGTACATTTCACATATGTTTTTCTCCATTTCAGTTGATTTATGCTTATGAAATTTATTATCAAATGCTAATTATGGTCATTATTGTTGATTCTAACTGCTCAAAATATTGTGGATCACAACCACTCACGAAGTTGCACATAGAATCACCTGGGCAGATTGCGGTGCATCGGTTATCCAACCCATTGAGTTACACGACTGAGTAATTCAACCCATATAGTTTAAAATTTCTTCAGATGGTGATATTGACTTCCACGACACCAATGATGTCGACAGGATGGATTACGGGAGCGACGACTTTGACTTCTGCTAGAAAAGGAAGTCGACGCTAGAGATTTTGATAATTATTTGAATTCATGAGGTTTATGAGCTTCATCTATAGATGGATATGTATAGTACGTATGTCCGCTTAACGCCTTAACAAGCGTATGGGGTCATGAAAGGAAATTTTAGGTCCTTGAGACTGGAGTTGAATCATTACAAGTAAGAATCTCCTCCCACTATGATAAAAGAAAGCCCCACTGTTGAACTGGGACTCTCTCTACTACTCTGATCGAAGTTGAGCTTCGCCCAATATCTAGTTCTCTCCAAAAACCTGAGGGTTTATGAAAGTCTGCATATGACATGCATATGCGAAGCCAATCGGCAACCAAGTCTTGGACTGATATCTCAGTTCTATAAAATGAGCACTCACCCTTTCCATGCAACAATATTTCCCAATAAAAATGTTTTCTTCAGACTGGAAACCATCAACTTACACGTATTTCTTTCCTTCCATGCACCCCATATTACATGTAAGAAAATTAAATAAACCAGAGACATCTGGCTTGAGGAGTTTTGTTATTGTAACCAAACATGACATAGTTCTATCCCGGATGGCAGACAAATATCTTTAAAAAGTTAAACCAAAAGCCAACAAACAAAAAGATGAGTCATGTTATAAAATTGGACTCCCACAAAAAGAACAAGAGACCATGGAAGAGATGTTTCGCCTTTCAAGTTAGTCCATAGTCGAATTTTTTTCTTTTAGCAATGTCTCTTCTTTCTACCATTGTTAACCATAAAATGTATTTTGGCTCATTGCACTAGTACCAGTATCTGGGACATTTAGGATATGTTTCCAAACCTATTTCAGAAGCATGTCCCTCTATCAAATGAAACTCATTTCTTTCACCGTTGGAAGGAGTTTCATCAATAAAGAAATTTAAACCATTAAAATTTATTCCTCTAAAAGAAAAAAGTATAATATATGTATACGTTCTAAACTATGCTTTAATTAATGCTTACAAAAAAAAGTGCAAATTCTCAATACTCAGCAAAAAATAAAAAAGCTTAAACTTAACCAATAGATCCAAAAAAATGGTGGCGTAAAAGCATATCAGCACTCAACATAGAAGGGTTTAAATTAGCTAAAGCATAGAACATATATATATATATAGAGAGAGAGAGAGAGAAAGAAAGAGAGAGTAGTGATCCTCTCACTCTAGTCATGGGAAATAAACCCATGACTCGAGCTCCTATTGGCTGCACGTCACGTCAATTGACTTTTCAAAGCCCACTGATGTGACGTGCAGCCCATAGGGGCTCGAGTCATATGATCATTTCTCATATATATATATATATATATATATATATATATATATATATATATATATCTGTTCGCCCCTTGATATCACCAAACTTGTACCTCAAAATTCAGTAGTATCGATACAACACTTGGCTATAGATACTATAGACATAAATATCATATATACACACAATTAGCAATGTCATACTGATATTGCACTTATGTAATATCCATTTTGTATCTATGTTGTATTGTCTTCATACATAAGTTATACCAACATCATACCAATAAAAAACGTACTCAAAACTTTTTTCCCCCTAACATACCAGTACCACTTATGTATTCCTATCTTTCAAATCCATGAAGAATGATAAGCATGTTAGGCAGTATTCGAGTTTGATGATTATGTCCTCAATTTTTGGCATAGGACCAAGATTGAGCAAAAGATGACAAGGAAACACCTCAGGCGGTTTTAACGCTAAAGTCCTTTAAGCAGTCTTAACTAGACACATCTACTTTTAGGATTTTTTCTGTGCTGACAGTTTGTCGCAATTGGACACTCAACACGACATGACACTTCCAGACATGTATGAAAAGATACCACATGATACCATCAACGTGTGCCTCGTTTCGACACAGTAACATTTTAGGAAGAATTGTGTAAAGTCTGGTAAATTACAAAGAAAAAATCTTAGGACCTTGAAAACCATTTTAATAATATGGAATATTTTAAGTTCAGTTTCACAACAAACATTATATATCTCATTATGTATCTTTTCAACAAGTAGGTTTTACAGTTACTTCTCTAAGATATCCCTTCAGTTTTATTTTGCTAGATATTTTTTATGGTCATGCCACTGTGTTGGAGTTTTAGAAATTAGCATGCCAAACTCTTACAACACCTTGACACTTGGCACCTGTGCCATGTGTCTAGGAAACACGGCCCACTGGCCCATTGTTGAAAATTACCCCACAAAGAAAGCAATCAACAACTGTGGGGACAAGGAAAAGAGATTTCATAGAGGAAGAGTAGATCAGACTAAGCAAGAAACAGGATGTAAGAAGTGAGGAGGAGAGTTTTATCAGCCTTATATTCTAAAGCCATAGTCCCTCGAAGATGAGGTTTGATCACAAAACTATACACGCACATTGCATGCACATGAAGATGCATCGTAATTAGCTGTTGTAAGTAAACAAAAAAATATAAATATATACGAAGAAATTTCTGTTAAATATGCAATTTCTGGCACACAAAAATGCATCATCTTTTGCAAGGTATATTGGGGACAACTTTTGGAAGAGAAAATTATCTGATCATTGGACATATAATAATTTCAGGGACAAAAATCAACTACATATACCTTGAGTCCCTAGGAACAAAGATAAGCTCATCTCCAAAACTAGCCCAGACAGAGTACTCATATACAGGAGCTCCTGTTTCATCTTTTCTATCGGATATCAGTCTAGTATGGCTCACATCGATAACTTGATGGTCCCTATTCAGAATGTCCACAGTGATACTTTCAGGTAACTCATATCCACCGTGATGTAAGCCTGACTCGATCTCGATTTCTCCTCTAAGAAGGTATTTCTCTCCTTTAAGATATATAGGCTGCACCAACAACAAGAAACAGAAGTTTAACATCTAACAAAAAAAGCAGTAATTTAGGCCAATACTATGACGTAAGCAACAAAAATGAACAAAAAGCATACAAAAGAAACAGACACCGCACCGATGGGTTCAATGTATCAAACTTCATCGATGAACTCCCAAAAGAAATGCACGAGTTAACAAAATGAAGCTCATGTAATCCAGGAGATTCTACACATATCTTCTGTGACCCTTTCTGCAATCCCAGAAACAAAGAACTTAAAGACCATTGTTGTCCATATAAAAGTGTGAAGTCTGAGACATTGCACAGTTACACACATTCAAGATGAACATAGAATACCTTGATCAGCAGATTCACAAGCGGAGAAGCTTCAGCTTGACGGATGTATGCATCAACATCATGAGTAGATATTATATTTACCCAATAGCCCTTCTGAACAAAGACAACCCCACTTTTGTCCTCAGTGCCAACATCCACATCAACAGCACTCTGCTCCCAACACCAATTATCTTCTTCAGACTTGGCTGATGAAGATTCGTGTTTGACCTGAACACACATTGGCTTTAGAAAGGAAAAAATACAGAAAAACTGTGACCTGGAGAAAACTAATTATGGTAATTAGACGAGGGGAAGCTCAACCATGGATCAAAATCTCGGTTTCGGCTTCGGTTCCGTTCACCACCCAAACCGTAAATTGGTCAAATTTTCGGTAATTTTTGGAAATTTGCTCCGAACTTTGCCGAACTTTATTTTTTAACTCTTTCACATTATTAGATGTATTTGAACTATTGAGACTAAATCCGGCAAGATTCAACAAGAGCCGGCTAAATCTAAGAAGATTCGGCGAGATACGACTAGATACAAAGAAATCCGACAATATTCGGCAAGTTACGGTAACTTTGGGAGAGAATCCATCAAAGTCCAGTGAGAATCCGTCAAAATCCGATGAGATTCGGTAAGTTACGGTACGATATGCTCAGATTTCGTTAAGATGCGACAATATCCGGCGAAATTTGGTCAAGCTATGAAAGGAGAAATTTCGGTCGAGATTTTGATCCATGAGCTCAACACCCCTATAGCAGTTATAAAAGAGTATTTTGTAATTGCTTGAAGCTAGCATCAGCTTAGAGCTTATGCATTGAGTGGTTACCCTTTAATTTAGTATTTTTGCTCTTATGAAGATGCTTGGAACAAAAACATTTAAGAGAAAAAAGGGTACATGTAATCACATTTTCGTTAAACACTTTGCATCAATGATTTTCAAATGAATGTTTTATCATGCATCTTTATAGCAAAGGTTGCTGAAACATGCACTGAGAAGATGCACACAAGTAAAGAAGGTTAAAGCAAAAGTATTGTACCTCAAGCCGATATATGCCAGGAAAAACTTTTGGAAATACAAAGTTGCTACTCTCATGAGTCAGGGAAACAGTCTTTCTACCCTCAATTTTATCGCCCAACCTTGTAAGTGAAATGAAAATAGATGGACCGCATTTCTCCTTACAGAATACAGTTCCATGAACATCAACCTGTGCCTGAGTTTAAAAAGAAAAATCACGAGCGTAAGAATAAATCATGCTTTTTGAAGTTTATTTCAAGCATAGATGCGGAAGGTCTTGTTATAAGTGTTAAACATCAATGTTTCACCACATCCTTAGCATTTACAAGCTAATATTCTCATGGAAAGGGATGTAATTGAACAAGTTTGGAGTATTAAATGATGCTCGACACAGCACAGAGATTTATTTTTATTTTTAAATAAAAGTTGAACATGAAAATTCAGAAGAGCAACTGTCGTCAGCTTAAAAATTACCTGGTAAAATTCTATGTTAAGTAATGGATTGTTAACTGTGACATCAACATAAGGTGGCACAAACAGAAGCCCAGAAGCACTATCTAGTGTTGCAGCAAGAGCAGATAACCGGTATTCACCAGGCGGAACCTATACCAACAAACAACAGTGATATTACGATCTCAGGGAATTCATAAGAAACTCACATAATTTTTGAGGATGCAACAGGAAATTATCATTTCTTTTTTACAAGTCCGGCCTCTCAGAGCACCCGACTAATCCTAGGGGAACATGCGTGCCCCAAGTTAGCATCATGGATCAAAATCTCGGTTTCGGTTTTGGTCATGACCCGAACCGTAAATTGGTCAAAATTTCAGCAATTTCGGTAAATTTCCGGTTTTTTTGAAAATGTGCTCCGAACTTTGCCAAACTTTATTTTCTTTTTTTTTTTAAGCTCTTTAACATTGTTAGAATATATATTTACGCTAGTAAAGTTAATTTTCGATCATACAATGGATCTTGATCTCGTGCAAATATATCAGGCGGTCAGATTTTGATTCCGCATTGAATAAATCTCAAAAGTGACCCGAGAATCCTTCTCATTTTACGCCCATGATCAGGGTCATTTTGGGGATTTATGCCACACGGAATCAAGATCTAACCGCATGCTAGTTGGGCTATGATCTCAAGATCTACTGTGTGAATTATTGCATACCTCTATATATATATAGGTACCTCTATTACCGCGCATGCAATCTCTGAAAATGCCCATATGTGCAACCCCTTTAAACCCATTGATTGCTTCGGAATAGATGATGGAGATCGTGTTTCACCTTGATCTTACACACAATGGATCTTGAGAACATGACACACCTATCATGGTCAATTTTTTATTCCACATGTCATAGATCCCCAAAAAATTTCCTTTGAATCCTATGGCACACATTACGCTCAAACGTGATTTTAGGGCCATTTTTGGAGGATATATAACATTTGAAATAAACAACTAACCGTCTTGCAACATGATCTCAAGATCAATTGTGTAGAAGATTGGGGTGAAACAAGATCTCCATCATCTAATATGAAACCAATTATAATGATAAATCACACTTTAATGGTGTAAAATAATAATTAAATTTTTAATCGCATCAGATCATTTAAACATTATTTGACAAATCATAGCTTTGTGACACATGGAATAATGATAGATCACACTTTAATGGTGTGAAATAAAAAGTGATATTTTAATTATGTGAGATCATTTAAACACCGTCTAATCGATCATAGATTGAAGGTTGAGCATTGAATGTGAATCATCCGATTGATAAATTTTAATATCATCCCTTAAATAAAAAATAATGGTTGATATTATAGTCCATAATTCGAATGATTTAAATATCCCTAAAAATAACTTTAACGGTTCAGATCACCTAAATCGTAAGCCCTTATGGTGTAAGATCATTTAAACACCACTCTTGGGGTGTAAGTGATAGGCAAGATAGTCGGTCCTATTACACAAGGCATATAAAAGCAAAAAAGCTAAAAAGAAAAAAGGAAAGAAATGTGAAAGGGGAGAGGAGGAGGCGTCTCCAAGCTTTGAAGGTACACGTCGTCTTCTTCTTCCCGTTTTTAAAATAATGGGTTTTTTAAAGAAAACCCCTTTAAAAAAAAAAACAGTTTGAAAAAAGCAAGAAATTTGAATTTTCAAATTATCGGCCGATAATTTGAAAATTCGGCCGATAATATATCATTTTCGGTAGAGGGGCGGTTTTCTATGTTTTTCCGTTTCGGTCTCAACCGAAACCGAGACGTCTCAGCCGAAAATTTGAAATTTCGGCCGAGATTTTGATCCATGGTTAGCATATGCCAGACCAGCATGGGATATAGATCCCTAGGGTGGCCTCAAGAGGGGGGGGAAGATTCGAATTGAAAGACAAAAAATTATTGAAAGAAGCCACCTCAAAAACAGATTACAAGTCTCATAAGAAAATCATAGTATTCATTTGTTTGCAAAACTAGAATCACTATTCTGAAAATCACCCGGGCAGTTCGGGCCCCCGGATTTAGGCATGGGCGGACTCCGGGGCGGACCAGATTTGGGGCGCCCGCCCAGGCAGCCAGGGAGGCCGCCCCAGACCCACCCTGGGTGGGCCCGAACCCGCCCTAGTCGCCCCAGTCCCCAATTTTTTTAATCTCTTCTGTTTTTCTTCTTTTTCCTCAGTTTTTGTTCTTCCTCTGTTTTTCTTCTTCCTCGGTTTTTTATGATCTTGCACATCACTTTCTTTTTCAGCAACTGAGCAGTGAGCATAACTCCTTTTTTGTTTCTTTTTTTTTTTCTTCCTCCTATTCTGGCAAGTGGCACAGATATATATATATATATATATATATATATATATATATATATATATATATATGTATATATATATATATATATACACACACACACACACACACACACACACACACAAATGATCACTTTGGATCTTGATGTTGCCAGAGCCACCAATGATTTCCTGAACATCCCCCCGGCCGCCCAAACCCGCCTAGCAATTTTAAAAACACTTACTAGAATAGCAATAAAAGCTCACAATAATTTTTCTTCTAATTGCATTGCAAAAATTATTATCGATTTTCTCTAAATCCTTATGTGTAGATGACTATCATGATTACAAAAACTATCGGCTAACACCAGGACCAGGGGCGTAGCCAAGATTTTCTTTGGTGGAGGCTAGCGATGGTCAACAAACAATAATAGTTGTTTTATTGCAGATTTGGTGGCTCGCACAACATAAGATTTGGGGGCTTGTAAAATAAAGAAGGTTGGATAAAAACCTTATCTTATAAATTGTCAAGAGCTACATGGGGGCTACTGCCCAACACTGCTCTATGTCGCTCCGCCCCTGACCAGCACTATTATGAAACTTCATCAGATTGATCATAGGCTATCGCCATTCAGGATCAATCGTTACATATTTAGCTAACTTAACTTTGTAGTTCATTAACAAGAGCATGCATGTAGATACTAGGCTTTCAAATTAGCCATGTCCAATAGAAAGATCAAACACAGCTAGATTCACAGCAATGTAAAACTATAAACTACTTCACATCAAGTGCCAAGTGAAGCTATATGCCCACTTACGAAGCTACAGAATTTGCTTCTTAGCGATATTCTGAAATGTATCATAAGAGAGTTCCCAAATGATTTGCTGGAATTTCCTGATCATTTCTACAAGTTTATAAGGGCCTGTTTAGAAATGGGGAAAAGAGAGGAATACTTAGACTCGGATTATATTTTCCGTAGTTTTCTGCTGTTCGGAAGCGACATAAGGATCGGAATACAAAATACAATTTTTACGCTCATTTCTGACTTAAGAGTTCGAGGGTACCCCTCAGCATTCAATTTGCCGAGACCTCAGAAAGATAAGAGTAGAGAAGAAAAAGATAAGGGTACGCCTTTTCTCGCCCGTTTATTAATAATATCACACAATTTTTTCACGGACGAAAAGCATTGACTGATTTGAATCAAACGATGGAGATTGTTTTTTTTTCAAGCTTCCTCATGATAGATCTAAAAATTTGTTACTAAGCTATTGGGGGTCCTAATTTATATTACTGGATTCTCATCCATCCAAAATTATATTGACCACCCAAAATTATCAAAAATCTTCAAACAATCTTTTTTATGGTATTTGTTTTCATAACAAATATTTCTTCTTTGATTTTTTTAACTAAATCCCATAATTTTGGCCTCTTTTTAGGCTCCCCTCCATCTATTTAGGTGATGCACGGACTTGTTTTGGGAGAGATTTCTCTCACAAAGGGTTCCACTATGTTGTAGAGCTACATACTTACATATATGGTGTATATGCTCTAGTATAATTAATTAAAAAATAAGCAATTTATTGCACATAACAAGGTTTGAACCTAGAACCTAACCTTCACAAAGCACTAAGTCAACCACTAGAGCAATTCACTAAGATATGTAAAGAGCAAAACAAACTTAATACATATATAATTTTTTGGTAATTTTTGTGAATCATTTTTATGATATTGCAGCTGTTTTTTAGTTTGGTTGATCTTTTGTGGTATTAGGGCTATTTTTTTGTTAGGATATGCTATTTTCCTACAATTTTCTGCATATGTATCCAAACACAGGATTTGGTTAATCCTACGTTTTCCCAGCTAGCAATGTGGTTATCCAAACAACGATAAGCAAAGGGAAACAAAGGAATCCCACGGTTTCCTACAACTTAGGCATCCATGGGAAAATACAGGAATAATATTTTACTTTCCTACATTTCCCGTGTTTTTATCCAAACAGGCCCTAAGTGTCCGCTACATCTTCTGTTTGACAGATCAACAACCAACTGCAATTTTTTTGGACTAATTTCCCGACCAAAATTCTCGAGTTACTCACCCTTTTGGATAAAATGGGGGATATAACAGAAGCAAATTTAATGGAATAAAAATTTAAAATACTTTATAGCTGTCGCCTCAGTGAAGATTAAGAGCAACAACCACTAGGGTCTCAGATGTGATATAAGGAAGAAATCAGCATGAACTATAGCCATGTATAAGTTTTTAGACTACTTGCTCAGAACTCTAGGTTAATAGGATCTCTTCTCATCCCAAGTACAGTTTTAAGGAAATTATGTCATGGAAAAATACTGGTCAGACCGAAATACCATAATACCCATTTTTTTCTTAAGGCTGCCATATGGATGAATTTTCACTCTATAGCAACTTTTTTTTGGGAAGAATTCAGCTCAACATATAGAGAGCTGCATATCCATGGCAGGATAAAAATCAGCTGCTGAGGATCATAGAACCAAAACAAAATCATTAAATAAGCATCTGTAGTAATATTGTAGGCTAACATACCTCAAAGCAGAAATTTCCGCTCTCATCTGTCTGTTTTACTTGAGGCTTAACATTCTCAGGTCCATGTGTCAATGCCACCTGATGCAATATTCGTCAGGTTATGGTTGAAGAAACAAGTATGTCTCACGTTGTATAGAGCTCCATAACCATGATATAGACAAACAAATAAAAGGAAAGAGTTACCTTTGCCTTGTATTCAGAACTAACCGCCCGAACAACACCGCAAATATCATAGTAGGATGCTTTAATATCTGCAACCGAAGCCATGTTTGGCAGAACCTAATTTAATATAAAAAAATCCATCATTAATTGGCAAATTAATATCAAAAGACTTAGTATACAGTTGACCATTTTGGTGTGGTGAGATTGACCTGCCCACTGTTCAGCCCATGCAGCAAATACATTTCATAAAGGGACAATAAGATTTGGACTTTTGGGATTTCGACTTGCTGCATGAATTAGTAGCTTTACCCTATTGGAACTAATGACTTAAAGGTATAATTTACCAAGAAATTCTCTAAACTATTGAACTTGTAACGCGCTTTCTCTGCTGCTATTGTATAATGCTTGGAGGTAACCTGAAAACAACATGAAAGATCAATAGATAAATCATCTACAACAAAATGATATTTTGATTTAAAAAGAAAATTATGTATGAACTACTTCACCAATCCCTTTGTATATGAAAATGAATCTTGTGCATTATGCCTACACCTAATTCCAATTCTAATATAATTAAGATCTAAAAGGCACAGATTAATTTAGCAAAAATTCGTCACCCTTTTCATTTTTACTGCCAAAGGAGATGCACTTTTTTATCAAGCAACCTACAGCTAAGAACAATGGAATGTTTGTTTCACCAATCAAGGAAGCGACACCCAAGAAGACTGTAGCATCATAATAGTACTCCAATACACATAAACCTTAATAAGAATTTTGAAACTTACCTTCATTAAGCATGCATAAATTCAGAATCGACCAGCCTTCAGACGCACACATAGAGACAGCAGACAGAGAGATAGACATACACACGTGAAATCCTTCACTTTGTTCTACTGTACACCTGAGGATTACTAATTGCACAATAGGAAAGCCGAAGGCATTTGAAGAATATATGGTGTGATTTCAATCCAAAGGCATTTGAAGAATATATGGTGTGATTTCTTAGTTAGTCAATATAGACGGGTTACTCTCAAGTCTCAATGCGATCAAATAATTGATAGTAGACTCCTTTTGATGATGCAGAGGCAGAAAGTAAGGGAGGCAAACATGGAACAATCTCATCATGTCACAGAGTAGGAAATCTTTACCTAATTCTAATACATGTCTTATACAGGGAATGCCATTGTACAGGTATCAAGGACAAAGGACTTCTCACTGGCAACCATAGAACAATCTCATCATGTCACAGAGTAGGAGATGTTTACCTAATTCTAATACATGTCTTATACAGGGAATGTTATTGTACAGGTATCAAGGACAAAGGACTTCTGGTCCTACCCCACCCACTCCCCTTGAACTAAATTATTTTGAGCAACTCTCGATTTCTGCTTCTTGAAAGATCACTAATATTCAATTTCATAGATACAGCAATAGTTCACAACTTGTGTGGATCATCCCTTCATGAAGAGCATTATCATTTTATTAATAGCTTTAAGAAGCCATTGTGTGTGACAAAAACTGACTTAGCAAGGGCCTGAATCTTTCACAATGCCTTGCATTGATCCCTCTATAGGTAGAATAAGATATGCTCATCCCCATAAGTGGTCATTCGCATGTTGCACATATGTTTGAAGAGCCTTTGCAATCCCTGACCAAAATTTGTTTTTCAAGCAGTGCCTACAGAAGGAAACGAACACCTGCATATTTGAGTGTTAAAGACTTTTAATCTAAATTCTTTGAAGTTTATCCCATGCATAACTTTGAGTCAATAAGTGGATCAGTCCCTATTAAAGTTGATTAGTTTAGGGCACCATGTCTAGGAATGTAATTTCCAATTGTCTTCCCCAGAAAATCAATGACCTTAAAAACATCGTAAGTAAAAGGTCTTTCATCTCCTTCAAGATTTCGCAGGGTATCCAAAGCACGCTAAAGTCTTGTTTGTTTTTGAAGAATAATGTTTGAAGAAGTTGCATTAATCTGTAATTTTATTCTCCTTAAAAACATGTGCAGGTCTTTTATAACCCAGAGTTGTATAGAGAATCCCTTAAGGACCACATAGAAAAGAACTTCAGGATATTCATCAATGCAAAAAGTGTGCCAAAATGCAATCTCTGTTTACAATATAGGTCAACTGTGGGCACAAATAATCCTGTTAGTCTAAATACAACATGCCAATTGAACTACTAGTTAAACAACAAAGTTATTTATGTAAGGTCGGCAAACTTAAACAAAATTAGATTCTAGAGACAATCACCAATATCCCAAATCTTCTCCCTAATAATTTTGTTGTTTCTTTGAATAAAATTCAGTGGATTTACTATGGAAAGGGAAAGGGAACGCCAACAAATATCACTGAAAAGATTGGAAGGATGCTTCCAGAAGTAAAAAGATAAGAGTTCTTGGAATAGGCAGGCCCACACAGCCCCATATTTCCTTTGAAGCAAGGGGAATTGGAGATTCAGAAAAGATCAATACCATTTATGGACGAAAGTAGTTTGTAATATAAAGGGTGTGAGATTTTAAGTGGCATTGCATGGTGCTGCAAAGGGGTAGTAGGTCTGGAATTTCAGGTGTCATCAACAACATAAGTGCTCAGTTATCAAAGGGGCTAGCTAGAGGTCAGGTGATGGGAGCGTATTTACATTTTTCAATGACTTAAGATTGGGAAGACTCATTTGTGTAGAGTATGGTCAAGTGTATTAGAAAGATTTTGTAACTAAATATTTCATTTAATTAGAAGAACACATAATAGCATTTAGAAGAGACCTAAATATGAGGAAATTTTCTTTTTAACTTGTTGGGAAAGTCTAGAGGTGGTATATATACTTAGGAATAGGGTGGGTAACTAGTACAGAAATGGAATACTCTACTAATGCTATTTTTAGGCCCCTTACCAAAGAGGTTTGATTACAAGCATCTCCATTAGAGGGATAGAGACAACACACACCCTACAGTAAAAAGCTCAGCCACCATCACTTTCTGAATATCGCGTGATAGATAGAAAAAATACACACTACCATCTCCTTTTTCTTCTATCAATCTTGGACCTAGGATTGTGGATCTCCTATATGTAGACACCCCATATTTTACCTTTCGAGATCAATTAATACGTTCCCAAATGCCCCAAGCTTCCATATACAAATGACCTACAAAAGCAGGCCAAACCTCGCATTATATTATAGCACTCTGACCCCTATGACCAAAGGAGCAGATCTGCCAATAAAATGACCCCCGATTTGGAATTGAAGATGTGACATTTTTCTACTGTGCTTTTAATTTTTAGCAATGTTTTAACGTAACAAACTTTATAGGCTTTGAAGTTTCGAGAAAACACTTGTCATTTGAAAGTTGAAATTTTGACCAAATCGCAAAAAATCGAATTTTGTGCTTCGAATCAAGGATCAAAATCTCGTTTTTTCGATACGTATCGTCCAGCCCCAAAACCGATACGTATCGGACGATACGTATCGGTTCCGGACGATACTCTCCGATTTTTTCCCAAAAAAAAAAAAAACATTAAAACCGATAATTTGAAATTATCGGACGATAATTTCAAATTATCGGACGATAATTTCAAATTATCGTTCGATACGAACGATACATTGAACGATACGGACGATACGAACGATACATTGAACGATAATTTGACTGTTTTTTCAGGGGGGCGACAAAAACCCATTGTATCGTATCGGTGAGGTCTAAAACCGATACGTATCATCCGATACGTATCGGTATCGGACGATATTTTGATCCATGCTTCGAATAGATAGTTGACTTTTTATTCTTGGAGAATTTCAATTTGAAACTACTTTTATTGAATCCAAATGGGGATATTTCCTGGAATTGTGTGCACACCGACGTGCGCGCAATTCCTGAAACCTTTGTAGCCGCCTTCACATGAAGCTTATTTCTTGAATTGTGTGCAGGACAATATGAGCGCAATTCCAATGGTGCTCACACCATCATGCGCGCAATTCACTCTGAATATATTATAGATAGCGACCCTCCCCCTCATTATTTCACACACTACAGCTTTCAAGCGACTTAGAGTTGCAAGTTTCTAAGTATTTGCCTTAGTCCACTTGCAAGCTCAAAATACTTAGAAGTCGG
The DNA here is from genome assembly GCA_021018995.1 of Chloranthus sessilifolius. Lineage (NCBI taxonomy): Eukaryota > Viridiplantae > Streptophyta > Magnoliopsida > Chloranthales > Chloranthaceae > Chloranthus > Chloranthus sessilifolius. The sequence continues at coordinate 6,679,905 of CM037590.1, forward strand.
CCTGTAGGATTGGAACTGGCACAACCACCCAAGCAGCTCTGTTAACGACTTGTAGACCCTAAGATAGTTTGCATCCCTTCCCTTAGGAACCCTTCTGATCACTTCAGCATAACGTCGCTTAGGATCAACCCCACCTCATGTTTTTCAAACTGGCCTTAAATACGATTTGCCCAAGGGAGAATAGAGAGGATACTAGGTGACACGGGGGTCCGATCCTCTCCAAATCATAGTAGGCACCAACCCCCGATTTCAACCTTTAAGATAGTCAACCTTAGAATATCGAGTTTTTAAGAAAAGGAACCCCCAAATATAAGCCCAAGCAATCCAGCCGTCAAAATCGGTTGGCCGATACTTGATCGAAAGGGAACCTCAATCAACCTGTTAAGCGACCAGACGATGATATACAGCATTAACATCCGCAAGTGGCGATCACAAGATTCATCTTTTATACTACCCCCTTTCAATCCTTAGCATAAGCGAATCCCAAGTGCCTTAATCGATCAAAGACCAGACTGGCACGGGACCACAACCTAAAAGCTCGCGAGATCGAGTTGGGTCGATCTTTTGGGGCGACACTATACACTACGAAACAAATCCAAAACATGCCTATTCATTAAAGCAAAAATTTCTCATCGACCATGAACATCACACTAACTTATCTGCCGGCTAAAAATACTGACTACTAAGAAGACACAAATGTATCAATATAGGCGGAGAAAACTTGCTGCAGTAATGGTCAATTCGCTGCAGTTTTTATGACCAGGGATGCCCTGCAGTAGGGCAAGTGTCAAATGTTGTGTACTTCACTATTAGGTTTTGCCCAATAACGGTGCAAGTTGTATTCCCGAAGGGTACTTTACAAAAAATTTACCTCGCAGCAATGACAATTGTTCCTGCTAAAGAAGGGTGGAATACCGAAAAAGGCCATAACTCGTTCGAAATTACCTCCCACGGTCCCAACTCCTAATGACCCAACGGGGCCCTCAAACTTTTTTCCATATTTACTTGGCAGGGTTTCCAACAATTTAGCACATGTTTTATGATTTTAAGTTAAAGTTAAAAGTACCAAAATACCCCACCCAACAATTTTAAACATGTTCTTTTAAAATTTTAATTTAAAGTTAAAAGTTCCAATATACCCCTCTTAAACCCTTTCATCTTCTCTCCACTTAAACCCTTGAATCTTCTCCTTTGTGAAGCTTTTGACGCATGCAAATCTGTGCCGGCAGGTCACTCTGCAGATCTTGATATCGTGAAGCTTCTCTGTGCATCCCTTTCATCTTCTCTTCCTTAAATCTTCTTCTTCATGAAGCTTCTGATGCCTGCAAATCTATGTCGGTGGGTCACTCTGCATATAGTGGAACCTTCATCTTCTTCTCCGTGAAGCTACCGACGCTGCAAATCTGTGCCGACGGGTTGGCTCTGAAAATCTTCTCCTCTCTGTGGATCCGCACCGTTGTCGTTCGGTCGCACACAACTAATCTTTTCTGTCTACACATCTTCAGCCGCCCGGAAACCTTTCAGTTTGCACCTCCGGATGCTCACAAAAGCAACTCATAAAACAATGTTGTAGGACACATATAAGCCCATTTCCGGCTCATATTGATTTTACAATAATGTTATTGTTACAGTTGGCTTTAATGTGGCGTAGAAGAATACATTTTCTATTCATAAGGGATGATATCGACTGTTATTTATTGGTAATTCTTTATCTGTTAATTGCTGTCAATAAATGTTTTTAATTCTTTGTAGCATTTATTTTAGGTTAGTTAAGTTATGAGACTTCTGTAGCCTTTAAATAGGCTATATTCGTCTGATAGAGGATCCTTTACTTTGTCACTCATAACAAATTGTTAATGCCTTAAATTTTTGGAAAATTGTCAATTAATATTCAAAAAATCTGTTAATTGTTCTTAGTATATTTTTTGATTCTTTGTATAAATTATGCTAAATTTGTTATGAGACTGTCGTAGTCTTTAAAGAGACTATATTTGTCTAAGCTAGGATTTGTGACTCAATTCACTCATAGCTGCTTTATCGCATGTGAAGCTTGAAGCTAATAGTTCAACTGCAGTGGAGCCTCTTCTTTGTCTAATAGATCTTCCAACAATCAACGAGCTGTTATATATATATATATATATATATATATATATATAGAGAGAGAGAGAGAGAGAGAGGGAGGGAGAGAGAGAGAGAGAATTTTGATTATGAGTTTGAGGTTCTCCATTGGTGGGCGTATTGTTGATTTTCACTTGCTATAAATGTTTTCTATACTTGGTTTGAAGAATGTTGGAATTATCCCTGGAACTTTGGGGAAGGTTCGAATGTAAAAAATGAAGACATAAATTTATTTTGTATGAAATATTTTGGTCGGATAGGAAGTATTAGTGTAGGTGAAATAGAAAATGCAACGATTGTTGCTAGTATAGAGAAAGAGTCGATTTTACTCATCTAACCTTATTACAAATTCTTGTGACATTCATGATACCGAATAGCTCTAAGACAATTGAAGAGACGTACATGAGATTAGTCAATAATATTTAGTACTTTAACAGAATTGCATGGGGACAGGTTACTTATACATGTTTGTTAAACTCCCTTTGATCTGCCACATTAAATTTTAAGAGGAACAACATGCATACCAATAATACACATATTCCCTAACAGATCTGAAGTTTTTGATTATTTAAAATTTAGACATATGAGCACTTCCCAACAATAGTACCAACTTCAATTATCAATGATTTTCCAAGATATACAAAGTATACCTCAGTTAAAGTTCATCATTGGAAATATTATCTTACGGGGCTTAATAATCCTAAGGTATTCATAGTTGTGAAATTTTAAAGAAGTCGCTTCTCCGGATAATTTGGCCTCACCCTTGTTGTAACTTCCATAGATAATTCCAAAATTTGAATTCACTGATCGTGAATTATTGGAAGATGTGATCCTGGATGGGATTAACGATTATGTTGGTTGCGAATTCAATCGACTTCACCTCCTAGAAACATCTTCCAAAGAACAAGATACTCGCATCACAGCATTGGATAAGTCCAACAACAAACTTGTTCATCAAGTTTGAAGACAGAAGAAGTTAAACAGTGATCTAATAAAAGGCCTAAAATTGTTAGAGTTAGAGATCACAATTTTGAAAGTAAGATACTTAATAGAAATTATTATTATTCGTTATAATGTCTTCGAAATCATACTGATATGCTCTTATTCCAAAATTGGGCAAATGTAAAGAGTACGATTTCAAATCCTCTCCCAATCACAATAAAGATGCGGAAAAGAGTAGTTTTACTAAAAAAATGACTCAAAATATAAGTCCTCCCACTAAACCACAGAGGGATAGTGAAGTGAAAGCCGAGGAAAAAGTGCAAGTCCCTCGGGATACTTGTAAACAAAATAAGGATATTCAAAATGCACGTATGCCCATAAAATTAGAGTCGATCAATATTGACCCTCATACTAATGGAACGAGACGTGCTTCTAAGATAATAGATGATGGGAAGGGAACTATAAAGAAACATTTGTAGAAGATAAGAATGAAATCTGTCGTGATTCCTTTGAAGGCAATAAGGTTGATCAACTGATGCATACGTCCCCGAAACAAGATGATGGAAGAATCGCAAATGTAGATGATGAAAAGGAGATGCCTTTCCTTGTTCCTACCAACGAATTGATACGGATTTCAGAGATGCTAGACAATCAAAAGTCCATGACAGAAGACGATAATAGAGAATTTATCGGGGAGATGATATAAGAATCTATAATGGAAATCAGAGTTACATCAACACCTGAGAACAAGGGTTCTTCGCAAACGACATCGGTAAAGATTGATCAATGGTTCTTCGCAAACCCCATTACCACTGAAAACTTCATGCCAATCAACTCCACAAGTTCATTCTTTCGAATGTCTACTCCCAAACACATGTACCTCTACAGTGGGTAATAAGCGAAGCCTCAAAAGCAACTTCAAAGAAGGAATGGTGATCTCTGCAAATGCTTAAATTTATAATTTTTTATTTTTAAGTGTATAATTTTCCAACATATTTAATCGTAAGATATGAAGAAAGAAAGATCACAGAGAAGGACTACTACTAGATCTACAACAAAGACACCACCTCCAAAGGGTGCGCTGAAGGTGAATGATCAATTAGCTAACGTAAAGGTTCAAGCATATATGTTAAATATAGTCGAATGTTAGTTAATTTGTATGTGTGCTCTATCCACAGAAAGATTACGATGGTTTTCACTGGGCTACGAAACCACTAACACACAATGATAAATATGATATAAATAAAGTTCTTAATGATGGCCCCATGGAGTAAGGTTTCACCCCTTTGAAAGTTGCTGAGTTATAATTAATGTAATTCAATTCCACTCTTAACAACCTATGTGGCTTTGCAGACGTGAGATTCACGCGACTGATAGACTGTCGATCATGGCGAAGAACTTGTTCTCACTTTATAGTACTAATTGGCTTGACAGTGAGGTAAAGGCCAACCTTTTAAAAGGCACATGTGCTTAAATTAAGAGAGTTGTTAGTCCGATTGCTATAGGTCGTCTAATGTCAACGAGTCTGATGATACTATTTTTATTATAGTACAGATCTTTACTGCATATCTATTAGGGTGATATGAGACTTTGTTTTATAGGAAATTGACGCATACTTCATCTTGATGAAAAAATGAGAGAACGATCATAAATAGAAATTTATAGTCATTTCTTCTCAACTTATTTTATCGTAAGAGTCTTATTTTTCATTTTCACTTTCTATTATTTGTAATGGTCTCTTAACCCATTACATTGTGTTTAGATGAAATTGAAGGAATCGTTGGCGAATCGTTGGCGAAAAATGAAGCCAGTACAAATAAAAACCTTATCGCTTGGACTTCACCCCATGCACTAGGATATAAAACAAGCGAATGTATAAAGGTATTTGAAAAAAATTTATGTGTTTTCTTAGTACTTGTACTATTCCTCGAGTTGAGTAAAGACTATCATTGGTCAATGTTCATATTATACATGAAGGAGAGGAAAGTTGAGTATTTAGACTCGTCCAGTGAACAAAGTGACAATATCCATTGTCCGGACATGGTGAACATATTGTTACGTATATCATTCAACTCAAGTTCTTTATTGTTATAAGTAAACTTCATAAAATTTGAATGTTCGTAAATGAAGAAAGAGGTTCTTTTTAAGATCTTAGCTCAACAAGGTGACGACAATATCGACGCCAGAGACTGATCGTTTACTAGGCCGGTTGTTATCCCGCATCAATCAAATTACTTTAATTGTGGATTTTTTATGACAAAGTACATTGACAACCCATCCCGTGGCCTTAGTTTCGATTTTAATCAAAGTCATATGTCATACTTTACAGATAGGATTATGATAGAGTTACTTAGAGGAGAAGCTAAACCTTGACAACTATAGTATATCATGATCCCGTCTTTCTCAATAGCTTTTGTATCATATGCTACTATTCTCTTAGTAAATCAAACAGACAGTAGTTTATCAATATGTTCATCAATAATGCAATGTATTTTTTTGAACTGAACGATGAGTTCTTAAGACTTCATTGGACTTGCACTGTCATTTAACATTAGTAAATTTATTCTTTTCTGTAAATAGTTCTTGAATTAAATTAGACTTATATTGTCATTTAGCATTAGTAAGTTTATTCTATTGTATATTCACTTTAGTAGGAATTGTATCTAAAATCTTTACACAGACAAGTTTATTCTATTGTATATTCACTTTAGTAGGAATTGTACCTATTGTATATTCACTTCGAAATGGACGTCTGTTTCGGTTGTGGAATGCATGGACATTGAATTAAAGATTGTCCGCAAAAAATGATCGTTGATGAAAAGGGAGCACCCCTATGTAACTGTCAAAAACAAGTAGGGCTTCGGGTTTCAAACTCTAACAAGAGTCCTGACCGTAAATATTATAAATGTTACTATTGTGGGTTCTTCAAATGGGAGGAGGAATGTTCGAGATTCCTAAATCGGAACATTGGGTATGATGAAGCGGTTCACTTGGACGATGCTCGTCCTCTTTGCAATTGTCAGAAGCAATCAATGTCAGAAATTTACCTAGTTGGACGAAAGTTCTCGAACCCCGACGTCGCAGTTGAAGAATACTGATAGGGAGGACTTAAAAGTAAAAGTGACAGTGGAGATTAACAAGCTCTAAAAAAATTTTGAGATGACTACGATAATTAGTAAAGGAAAAGAAAGCCTTCCTTGATTTAGGGAGCAAAATATTTTGCTTAGCTTTATTTGTAAGTGTTAAAAAATATTGTGCAGTTACATGCGAATTACCGAATTATTATAATTTTTTGGAATGTTACTTGCAAAAGTAAATGTGGTCTAATTGACACCTACTGTCTACTTGCACAGCTTACAGCTTGCTGAGGACAGTGAATATTGAATCGCACGCTCATAGGACTCCCTACAGGCAACGTTAGACTTATAAGAGACTACACATGACTCTTATGGGACACAAACAGATAGTTCACCCATTCATGAGGCCCAACTGTCAAATTGTGCAGTTACTTGCGATTTACCAACATTGTTTAATTTTATGAATACTTTTATAAAAGTGAATGTGGTCTTGTGGCGAATTATAAGAGTCCTGCACTACTACGGCTTGTTGAGGTAAGTGAATATTGAATCACAAGCATACAGGACTCACGAGGGGCAACGTTGGACTAATTGGGGAAGTGCGCATGGTCTTATGGAGACCTACTGTGTTTCAGCTTCGCTTACGGCATCAGAATGTTAGTGAATACTAACAAGCATACTGGACACACGCGAGGCATCGTTGGACTAATAAGAGTCTACATACGACTCTTATGTGGCGTAAAGTGACAGCTTGCCCATTTAGGAGACCTCCTTGCCCCCATATGCCACATTGCGCAGTTACTTGCAAAATACCGAATTATTTTACTTTTATGAATGTTATTTGGGGAAGTGCACGTGGTCATATGGAGACCTACTGTGTTTCAGCTTAGCTTAAGGCTTACGGATGTCAGTGAATATTGGATCACACGACTAACAAGAATATTGAACTCATGTGAGGTAGCGTTGGACTTATAAGAGTCTACAAACGACTCTTATGTGACCCAAAGTGACAGTTGCCCATTTAAGAGACCTCCTTGCTCCCATATGCCACACTGTGCAATTACTTGCGAAATACCGAATTATTTTAATTTTATGCATGTTATTTGGGAAGTGCACATGGTCTTATGGAGACATGCTCTGTTTCAGCTTAGCTTACGGCTTGCGGATGTCAGTGAATATTGGATCACACAATTGACAAGCATAATGGACTCACACGAGGCATCATTGGACTAATAAGAGTCTACAAACGACTCTTACGTGGCCCAAAGTGGCAGTTTGCCCATTTAAGAGACCTCATCGCTCCCATATCCCACATTGTGCAGTTACTTGCGAAATACCGAATTAGACAGTATTTTATAAATGTTATTTGGGGAAGTCCATGTGATCTAATGGAGACCTACTATGTTTCCCCTATTTGAAGAACAATTTTGCCACTCGGTATTTTTAACATTTTTTGTAGAATTGTTGAAAATGCCCCAACATCCCGCAAACATAAGAATATCAACAAAGGATTGCTTCCTAAAAGCCAATAGCTCTTTCGGTCGTACAGTGAATTCTACTTCTCTCCCAAACATAATACATTCGACGTATTTGAGGACAAATAATGCACAATCCACTGTACCACTCACCTGTTTTAAGAGGCCTTCAGTGAAGAACGTTAGCCATGGAAGAGGCTCGTCCAGTGTGTTTGCCTTTCTATTCAAGAAGAGAAGCCGCAGGAGATGAAAAACTTGAAGAAATGCAATACATAACACAAAGTAAATAACGTATAGATGAGAAAAAAATAAAATGATAAAGGATAGTATTAGTGGTTTACCAAGGCATGCGAGTGAGATTTTCACATGTTGAAATGTGGATGAGACAATAGGTCAAGTAGATACGGGCAAGAGCATAGTAAGATTCGGAAGCACTGTGTAGATGGATTCTAACCTATAGATGTAATGTATAAGGCGTGATTAGCGAAGGTACACTCCTATTGAAATATACAAATTAAATGAGCAATGAATAATACATTATAAGTAAAATCAGGTATATTAAAATACTTATTCAGTCACATAAAGGACGCACTTACTGTTGCACAATGGGCAACTACATTTGTGAAATAGACTTTGCTTAGGAATGGAACGCAAAAATGAGGTCTCCCAAACTGCTATTTTCTGTCCTTCTACATCAATTAGACGGTATGCAAGGTCTTTTCTTTGCGCCTCATCGAATTTGTGGTCTTCGTCCTTCAATAATTCATGTACGAAGATGCACTCAATTAACCAAGCCAGTCACATCTTGTAGCACTCGAGGAAAATGAGTGCGAGAGAGAAGTGCTCACCACGAACATGACCGGTAAATGATATACGCTATGCGAATTGTATTTTCGATTGATTACATTCAAGACGATATCCTCGGCCTCCGGCCTCAGATTCTTAATCAACTTGACCGTAATCTGGATTTCTTCTACCAAAGACAACACTAGTCTATAGAGGAAAAAATGTCAGACATTGTGAATGGTTAATAAAGAAATAATTGGTAAATTAAATTTTCATATGATGATTTAGACTATTACTTATCAGCAAGGTCTGCCAAGCCCCAAAAGAAAGCAACAACGTCATTAATACCGTCTTCCGTCATAACTTTCTTTCTCTTCGCATTACCAATTTTCTCCTTGATTTCGTCAGCAGGGCCACATCTAATGAAGCATAGGGGCCATATAGTTTCACTTGTCTTTCATTGCCACTATCTTTCGTATATGGTCCCCCCCCCTTTACCGGACCCTTTTCCTTTTCTACTTTCACCCTCTTTTTTATCTATTTGCATATGCAATCTTGTCTCTTGGGCTTTTTCTCCCTTATAGACCGCTGCTGAGCAAGGCTAACTGACGCTGGACGAGAACTTTTCAGAGCAACTTGCATTTATTCAAATCCCAAGTTACTGAAAGTATAAATAGGCCTTATGAGACGCTCAGGAGGACTAATAAAAGTCTAATCCAATCTCATATCAAACAAATATAAATGAGTCACATATGAGGCCTATAGTGGCCCTTAAAAGCCTAATTTGTTTCATAATGGATATTTACAATGTCAAGTAATACCAGATAGAGGACATTGGGCAACTAAATTTAATTCAAATTGTTTACCTGATCTACCACTTCGGTTGTGGCAGAGTTTTCTCCTCTCTCCCATTTCAGATGTCGGTTCGTCTCTCTCAGCCTCTCTCTCTCCTCGCACTCTCCCTGAATTTCTTCTTACCTCTCAACCTCCCTCCCCTCTCCTATATCTCCTTCCCTCTCCTCTTTCATCTGTCCTCTATCAGATTCTCTCTCTTCTTGCCTCTCACCCTCTCCTCTCTATCTCCTCCCCTCTCCTCTTCTCTGTCCTCTCCAATCTCTAAGCTATCACCTGTCTGAAAGTGCTTCGAAAGCCTCTCAACATGGGCCCATAGTACCCTATTTTGTTGCTTGAGGATTGCGAGCGACTTTTGATGCCACTTAACGGTCTCAAAAAGGGATCGAAGCACCCTAACCTCAGCTTCCAATGTATCAACTCTAAGAAGAAGCCTATTAACTCCCTCAGAATCTACAAAACTGATGCCGACCAGTGGCATTCTTGGCCGTAATGTATACTCTTCTACAGCCAGGTCATCTTCTTCCTCGGAATCCTCACCCTCACCAAACTCTTCATCTCCTTCGACTATTTCTCCTTTCCGTTGCTTAATTTTTCGGTTGTGCGCAATGGGAAGTCCAGGTCCCTTCGGCTGCTCCAGATTCCCAGCAACTACCTACAGTAACAAACAATATGGCATAAATTAGACTTATGAGCATTAACAGTTAAATTAAACCATTAACAGTCAAAGAAGGTATTTTACAAACGTCATACTATAAAATGACTTATGAGTCTTGGTCAGATCTATATCAGTCAAACTGGGTCTTTTATAATTACATGGTCTGTAATGATATTTATGAGTCCTAAAAAGGTAGAGATAACACATAGTAGGCAATGTACATAAAGTTGGCGAGCGGGTTCGGGAAGGGCGGCGCCTAGGCAAGCGCCCCAAGATCTGGACGGATGGGTGTGTGTGTGCACGCACCCAAGAACACCCACATTTTTCTTAGGTACCTCTGTTTGCGCCCACATTAGAGACACCTTGAAAACCATTAATTGCTTTGAATCAAATGATGGCGATCTTGTTTCAGCCCAATATCCCACACACTAGATCTTGAGATCATGGCGCACCAATCATATGATCAGTGCTTGGTTCCATGTGTCAAAGATCTCCAAAAAATAGCCCTTCAATTCTATGATACACACGATGCTTAAACGTGATTGAGTAAATTTAGGGTCATTTTCTGGGTATCTACGACACAGATAAAAAATTGACGGTCCGATAGATGTACTATGATCTCAAGATCTATTGTGTGGAATATTGGGGTGAAACACGACATCCGCCATCTGATCTGACGTCATTAATGGTTTTCACATGTCCCTAAAATACCAAGTCTCTCTTTTAAGTTGGTGCAAGGGCCTTTCCAAGTGCAAAGGCCCTTCTAAAACCTGCCAAGTAATGGATCTTGGGGGAAGAAAAAAATGATGGGCGGGTGGGGCTGGCAGCTTGGTGGTCGCGCCTCAAATCGATCCGTCAGAGGCGCTGCCGAAGACCTTGACGCTGGAGCGACTTTAAGAACAGTGTTAGTAGGTCTATTAGAAGGCTACAGTTTTCGTATCCAGTAATTGATTAGGTTGGGCCATGAAGAATAGTAAATGAAATTTCTTAAACTTGCGCCAGTAGTTCGCGTCCGACCGCGATGTCTTCAATGGCACATACTTCAACAATAGTGGCCACTCTTTTGTTGCTTTCTTGACCAAACTCGGCGATAATTTAGGAACATGCTCAAATGCCCATATATGTAACAAAATGGTGCATCCTAGCACTTAATACTTCGCCCCACCAAGAGAACACGTTGTTGCATGTAAAGAATCGATCAAATAATCATAAACCACATCCCCCCGGTTGTGGTCATTGAACGTACAAAGATCATTGGCAAGATTAATGTAGTCTCAATCGATCGTATGACAAACGTCGGGGAGGAGGAAGTTAACTAACATATACAAGTTGGCAAGTGGGAAGAAATCATCATCGACTACGCTAGGTCTAGCGAGGACTAAGTCAATGTGATCCCTCGTGACCATCTGCCACTTCGCCAAAGATACCCTCTCTGAAAGTGGCTGCAAATTCAGCATCTTGCCAACATCGAAGGATCTGCCAAAACTGAAGGGACACCAACCTTCAAACCCAAAATCTTTCCCACGTCAACCTTGACGAATGGAACGACATAATCTCTGATTGTGAAAGTTTCATGATCAGAATCAAAACCTCTTACGATAGCGTGGATAAGCTGACTGGACAACTTCAGTTTGTCGTTAACCAACCATAAAAATTTAAAACAACTTTGGGTAAGGAGGAGATCTTTCCACTCACTGCTCAAGTCATTGCACTATCGAGCCAACTTTCTATTTCCCTTTCCTCAGGCGTTTCGTCATTCTAAATTTATTTTAAAGGAGGCCTGGATATATGAAATGAGAACTATATAAGACATTCTAAATTTACTTTAATATTAAGAAATAATTACCAACCGGGGCCCCAACTATCTCACTATTTACCCTCCGGGGTCCCAACTTCAAGAAATGACCCAACAGGGTCTAAGACTCTCAAACTTTTCAGATTGTGGGTTCTTACTTAAAACGATTTAAGCACGTGGATAATTTATGAAATGACCAAAATGCCCATCATCAATGGAATTAACAAAAAACACTTAGTTTTAAAACAAGTTTTCGAAACGACACAGGATTCATTGCAGAGGTGTAGTCTGTCACAGCAGAGGTGTGGTCACATGTCACAGGGTCACTCGTCCAGCAGTGTCAGCCCGTGCGGCACCTAACACCCGATACGCTAAGTAAACTTAATTCAACTCACAACTGAGCAACGCAATATAGATTCCCGGATGCTACGAAGAGTATGATGCTTGGCCCTTTCAAGCTTCAACTCGACCCCTGCATTAGTACTTCACCTGTGAAGCAACGCAGCTGGTCAGGGACAGCGACGACGACGGAGAATGCGATAGGCAGCGATAATTATACGGCAAGCCCCCTTTGGGCGAAGACCCAGGGTGGCTAGAAGTTACCCCAAACACGATAGTCCTAGTACACAACGTAACTAGAGCGACCAAGCACCAAGCAAGGCCCGGATGCACGCACTCAAGCCCACGAGGCTAGTGCACGTGTTGGGTCAGGGGACTCCAGCTCATGTCCCCTTATATAAGGGTTAAACACCATCGGGGGCCAAGGAATGGGAGGACCTCAAACACGTTGATTCCTCATACCACCATGGCACACGACCCCTACCTGTGGTACACGGTGCCATCTTCCACACCACAACGCCTCGCATCCTTCCCCCATGCGACCGTGTCGTGACCGCATCACGTGCCCTGTTGGCACAGTGTTGCGACCCAACATGACACCATGTCGCGTGCCCTCGTGGCCCACGACCGAAGTTCTCGGAGTACCAATGGCGAAGACCTCATGGCTTGGTGATGCGCCTGTGATGCCCCAACTTCAACCCACCAATGCCTGACACACTAGTTGCACAAGTGACCCTGCGGCTAGCACGGACGGCCGCACCACTAGCCCTAGTCACATCCTCCCCTACTTTAGTTCTGTTGACGCCCCCGTCGACACGCTTCAAACACCTCTCAAAGCTACCTGGAAGGAAGGTGTAAAAATGTCCAAGGTGCCCAGCACCAATGTGACCCAACGTTTCATGTCGGAAGTCACTAGCGTTCATCCGCCCCGGATCAACCCGCTATCTCAATGTGAGGCCTTCGTGGCTAACAAGCATCGAGCATAATTCAATTCCCTCAGCTGCCTGGAAGAAAGTTCCCAAACTCCCCAACTTTTGGCTAAACACAGATGGAATCAAGGGAGCCGCCCTCCCTCAGTTGTGTTGGAATCGTCGTTGTTATCTCCGTTTCTTGAACCGTATACTGCCAATCGGTATATTAAACGGCACGGAGTGATTGCGTAGCTTCAACACGTGGGCACCCATGACCACCAGTTTCAGATCTTCGGCTGCCATAAAGATGACCTGCATGTAATAGCTGACGAAACTCAAAAATTGACCGTTGCTCGATCATCCATCCTGACACGGTCCAACCCTAGATTGCACGAACCTTCACAAAATCCCTGTTGATGTTTCCTCCCCCAACACGGTGCTCGAATCACAAAATGAGCACACATCCTTGTTCGCATAAAGCTGATTCATTCGCAGTACACTGAAGACGGTTTGGAGGTGGATGAGCTGCTCTTGAAATGTGTTGTCATACACAAAAATATCACGCAGATATCCCACCACCAACTCGTCGAGGTAGTCGTCAAGCAAGTAGTCTACCTTTCATCTCTTTCAGCTGCTCTGAACTGATATTTGACGGTGAGCTTGCTCCAAGCACAGTAACCTGAGGCTACCGTCATGCCTCATCTACAATGGGACTGGAAATCATGCAAAGGGGCTCCTCCCCAAGGATGCACACAGAATCGAGGTACGACATGGGTAAGACTTTCGCGAGCTGCTGTAGTTCTAACCCAATGATCACTTGACAACCGTCCATCGGCACGCCATGAAGTAGAGCTTCCTATGTCCATGACCCGAGCTTCACAGATACGCCCTTTGCTATACCAGTAATGGAGCACGCTTCGAATTTCACGGCCTTCATTCGGCTGGAGTCTTGCTCCAATTTCAGTCCCAAGCGATGCGCTTCACTACCCGAGATGAAGTTATGTGTCGCGCCCGTGTCAACCATGACACGAGTATTATGCTCGTTGATGCACATGTCGACATACATTAAACCTTTGAGGTTAGTTGTGCTCTCCTCCACAACCTGTCCCTCGATGGCATTCAATAGCCTAAGGGCCCCTATTCTTGGCTCCTTTGAAGCAGTAGATGACGTACTTGTAATGATCAGAAGAGGATTCAAGGACTGTTTCTGAGGGCAATCCCCCACCCAGTGTGGCCCTCCACATAGAAAGCAACCTGACTCTGGCGCCTTGTTGGATGACTTGGCATAAGACTCTTTACCACGCGGCTTCTTATCATATGAGTCATTCTTGCCTCCTTTGTTGGCTCTGGTCGGGTTCTTTTGAACATCCTTGTTCTCCTGCAGCTTCTTGTTGTTTGGGCCCATCGGTCCAAAATCGGTCAATCGTTCCGCTGCAACTTGCGCAGTTGCCAGATCATGTACCCCTCTTAGTTGCAATTTTGTTTGTGCCCACGGCTTCAGACCTTCGAGGAAGGAGAATAACTTGTCCTTTTCGAATATGTCCTTGATGCCCAACATCAAGGCAGAAAACTACTTCATGTATTTTCACACCGTGCTTGTGTGCTGCAACTTCCGTAGTTTGCGAAGGGCGATAAACTCAACATTTTCGGGCAAGAACTGAGCTTTTAACTCTCTTCAGATCTTCCCATGTGTCGACAACATGGTGTCCACACTGAATATCCTCATACCTCATACCCCACTACAATTTTGCATCCCCCTCGAGATACATGGTCATTGTGACCACCATCATAGCTTCTGTGGCAAGTGGAACAACACGAAAATACTGCTCCATGTCCCACAAGAAATTCTCGAACTCTTTAGCATCGCGAGCTCCCCCATAGCATCGCAGCTCTGGTATCTTCAACTTTCGCAGGGCCTCGAGTTGGGGCACAACCCCAGAACCTACAGCCCTCATTAGGATGTTGACCTTTGCCGTCAAGTCTTCGATCTGTATACGAAGGGCCTCGACCGTGCCCCTCGTGTCCACAGCGATGATCTCCATGTTCTCCGCTAACGTGGCGTGGTTGTCATCTAGCCTGTTCAGCTGTTCACCATGGCATGTTATAAGCTCGACCATTGAATTTAACTGTTCTGTCTGAGTTTCCAGATCGTCCAAGCGTTCTCTTGTCGTGCGCCTTCCACTTGTCCCTTCCGTGTCTGCCATTTTTTATAGCTTTGATATCAAATGTCATGGGGTCACTCGTCCAGCAGTGTCAGCCTGTGCGGCACCTACGCCCGATGCGCTAAGTCAGCCTAATTCAACTCACAACTAAGCAACACAATGCAGATTCCCGGACACTACGAAGAGTATGATGCTTGGCCTGTTCAAGCTTCAACTAGACCTCTGCGTTAGTACTTCACCTGCGAAGCAACGCAGCAAATCAGGGACCATGACGACGACGGAGAATGTGATAGGCAGCGATAATTATACGGCAAGCCCCCTTTGAGCGAAGACCTGCACCGCAGGGGGGCTGGAAGCCACCCCAAACACGATGGCCCTAATACACGACGTAACTAGAACAACCAAGCACCAAGCAAGGCCCGGATGCATGCACTCAAACCCAAGAGGCTAGTGCACGTGTTGGGTTGGGGGACTCCAACTCATGTTCCCCTATATAAGGGTTAAACACCATCGGGGGCTAACGAATGGGAGGACCTCAAACACGTTGGTTCGTCATACCACCATGGCACACGACCCCTGCCCGTGGCACACGATGCCATCTTCCACACCACAACGCCTTGCATCCTTCCCCCATGCGACCGTGTCGCGCCCGCATCACGTGCCCTGCTGGCACAATGTTGCGACCCAACATGTCACCATGTCGCGTGCCCTGCTGGCACAGTGTTGCGATCCAACATGCCACCATATCGCGTGCCCTCGTGGCCTATGACCGAAGTTCTCAAAGTACCAATGGCGAAGCCCTCATGGCTTGGTGACGCTCCTGCGATGTCCTAACTTCAACCCACCAATGCCTGACGCAGTAGTGGCCCTGCTGCTAGCCCGGATGGCCGCGAGCCCCTGTCACACACAACCCTTCATTTTTTTCGTCGGTCATCATAGAGGAGAAGAGAAGAGGTCATCACTCCTTGGTTTTTGTCGTCGGTCATTGCAGAGGTGTAGTCTCAACCCCCTTTTCACTCCTTGTCTTCTCCATTGCCAGTCTCTGGTATTACAGAAAAACCCATAAAGGTGGAGTTTTTTTCATTTATAAACCTCTAATCTTTAGGGTTTAGAGTTATGATTTTTGTTTGTTGGAATGGAAATTGGGTTTTACCCTAGCTCGGTACAAATAGAAACATTATTTTGTTTGTGAAACCCTAATCTTTAAGATTGATAATTGTTGATATTTTTGCATTTGAAAATCCCTAAACTTCACGGAGACGATGGGGTATATTTTTTCTTTTGTGAAACCCTAATCTTTGAGGTTTAAGCTTTTTTTTTTTCCTTTGTTTGTAAATAATTTAAAAATCTGTAACTTTTAGGGTTAGTATACTATTATACATGACGAATTATCTTTCTGACCTATAACTTATAGATTGAATTATCTGTTTGAATCAAAATATGATTTTTAATCTTTATAAAATATAAAAATATGATCTAAAAATTAAATTTTTTACTATTTTTCGGTTTTGCATGTGTTAAGACATGCTTCCATTATGATTGAGATTTTAATAGATAGATCACACCATTGGTAAGTCATGATTAGTCTTTTATAAGACCATATCGTTCATTTATTAGTCAGTTGCTTCTCGAAGAAATGAGCAGTCTTTCATAAGACCGTATTGTCCATTTATTAGTCAGTTGCTTCTTGAAGACATGATCAGATCAGCCTTGTATAGGACCGTGATGTCCCTTCGTTAGGCAATTGCATCTTTAAGACGTGATCAATAGTTTGTCCTTTATACCCACTACTTGTTTAGGGTTTAAGAATTATTTTCTTTCTTATTTGGCTTTTAAATAAGACGCATCGTAGAAGTATGAAAGAAAATATTATGATCATCAATTAATTGTTCGTGGTTGTATTCTCCATTCGAATCCAAGTTGGATAATCCATATATATGTAGGCTTCAGATGTAGTTGCATTAGCTTCACATGTAGTTGCATTATGAGTACTAACACAGTCAACCCTAAAGATGAGGGTTTCACAAACAAAATAATATTTCTATTTGTACCAAGTAAGGGTAAAACCCTATTTCCTTTCCAACAAACAAAAATCATAACCCTAAACTCTAAAGATTAGAGTTTTACAAATGATAAAAAAAAAACAACTTCACCTTTATGGGTTTTTCTGCAATACCAGAAACCGACAATGGAGAAGACAGGGAGTAAAAAGGGGGCTGAGATTACACCTCTGCAATGACTGACAACAAAAACGAAGGAGTGATGACCTCTTCTCTTCTCCTCTGTGATGACCGACGAAAATAAAGAAGTGAGACTACACCTCTGCAATGAATCCCTCGTCATTTCGAAAACTCATTTTAAAACTAAGGGCTTTTTGTTAATTGTTAATTCAATCGACGAAGAGCATTTTGGTCATTTCGTCTCTTTGAAAATTGCCAATGCAAGCAAAAATTATCCACGTGCTTAAATCGTTTTAAGTAAGAACCCACAATTTGAAAAGTTTGAGGGTCCTAGACACTGTTGGGTCATTTCTTGAAGTTGGGACCCCGGAGGGTAAATAGTGGGATAGTTGGGGCCCCGATCGATAATTATTTCTTAATATTAAAGTAAATTTAGAATGTCTTCTTATATAGTTCTTATTTCATATATCCAAGTCTCCTTTAAAGTAAATTTAGAATGGCAAAACGCCTAAGGAAAGGCAAATGGAAAATTGTTGAGGATGACCGCCAAAACATCAAAGGAGCGATCAACTGTCGAAAATTG
This sequence comes from Chloranthus sessilifolius, assembly GCA_021018995.1. NCBI lineage: Eukaryota > Viridiplantae > Streptophyta > Magnoliopsida > Chloranthales > Chloranthaceae > Chloranthus > Chloranthus sessilifolius. Next base: position 6,697,783 of record CM037590.1, read on the forward strand.
GCACGATGGGAATGACTTGAGTAGTGAGAAGAAAGATCTCCTCCTTGCCCAAAGTTGTTTCAAATTTTTATGGTTGGTTAGTGACAAACTGACGCAGTCCGGTCAGCTTGTTCGCGCTACCTAAGAGGTTTTGATTTAGATCATGAGACTTTCACGATCGGAGTTCCATTTGCCAGGGCTGGCGTGGGAAAGATTTTGGATTTGAACGTGGTGTCCCTTCAGTTTCAGCAGATCCTTCAGTGTTGGCAGATCCTGAAGGTGCGGCCACTTTCAGAGAGCGTATCTTTGGCAAAGTGGCAGTTGGTCAGATGGTCACGAGGGATCACATTGACTCGGCCCTCGATAGACCTAGCATAGTCGATGATGATTTCATCTGGCTTGCATATTTGTATATGTTAGCCACCTTCCTCTTCCCCGATGTTCGTCGTACAATCAATTGGGACTACATCGATCTCACCAATGATCTTCGTACGTTCAATGACCACAATTGGAGGGATGTGGTTTACAATTATTTGATCGATTCTTTACATGCAACAACGCATTCTCTTGGTGGGGCGAAGTATTAAGTGTTAGGACGCACCATTTTGTTACATATATGGGCATTTGGGCATGTTCCTAAACTATCGCCGAGTTTGGTCAAGAAAGCAGCTAAAGAGTGGCCGTTGTTGTTAAAGTATGTGCCATTGAAGACATCGCGCTCAGACGTGAACTACTGGGCAAGTTTCAAAAATTTCAGATATTGTTCTTCATACGGCCTAATCTATTACTAGATACAAAAAAATTAGTCTTCTAATAGACCTACTATGTATTATATCTGTCTTTTTATGACTTATAAGTGTCATTACAGATCATGTAACTTATCTTTATAAAAGACCCAGTTTGACTTATATAGATCTATACAAGACTCATAAGGGTCATTTTATAGTATAATATGTTGTGTAAAATACCTTCTTTGACCGTTAATGGTCTGACTAGGGCTCATAAGTCTAATTTGTGCAATATTGTCTGTTACTGTAGGTAGTTGCTAGGAATCTGAAGTAACCGAAGGGACCTGGACTTCCCATCGCGTGCAGCCAAAAAAATAAGCAACAGAAAAGGAAAAATAGTAGGAGTTGTAGAGTTTGGAGAGGGAGAGGATTCTGAATCTGAGGAAGAGGAAGAAGATGACCTGGTTGTAGAAGAGTATACATTGCGGCCGAGATTGCCAACGGTCGGCGCCAGTTTTGTAGATTTTGAGGGAGCTAATAGGCTTCTTAGAGTTGATGCATTGGAATCTGAGGTTAGGGTGCTTTGACCATTTGTCGCGACCATTGAGCGGCATCAACAGTCGCTCGCAACCCTTAAGCGAAAAAATAGGGTACTATGGGCCCATGTTGAGAGCCTTTCGAAGCACTTTCAAACATATAATAGCTCAGAGATTAGAGAGGACGAAGAAGAGAAGGGAGGAGAGGGAGGGAGGCAAGAAGAGAGAATCTGATAGAGGACGGATGGAAGAGGAGAGGGAGGCTGAGAGGCAAGAGGAAATTCAGGGAGAGTGCAAAGAGGAAAGGAGAGAGAGAGAGAGGCTAAGAGAGAAGACGAGAGAGCAGTTGAGAGAGACGAACCGACATCTGAAATGGGAGAGAGGAGAAAACTCTGCCACAATCGAAGTGGAAGACCAAGTAAAAATTTGAATTAAATTAATTTGCCCAATGTCCTTTATCTAGTATTATGTGACATTGTAAGTATCCATTATAAAACAAATTAGGCTTTTAAGGGTCACTATAGCCTCATTTATGACTCATTTTTATTTGTCTGATATGAGAACGGATTAGACTTTTATTAGTGTTCCTGAGCCTCTCATAAGGCCTATTCAAACTTTCAGTAACGTGGGGTTTGAATAAATGCATGTTGATTTGCAAAGGTCCCGTCCAGCGTCAGTCAACCTTGCCCAGCAGCAGTCTATAAGGGAGAAAAAGCCCAAGAGATAGGTTGACATGACAACTTGGTCAGAAAAACGGCTAAGAACTAGACTACATAACCAAACGGATAAAAAAGAGAGGATGAAAGTAGAAAAGGGAATGGGTCCGGTAAAGGGAGAGGGACCATATACGAAAGCATATATAGTGGCCATGAAAGGCAAGCGAAACTATACAGACCCCTATGCTTCATTAGAAAACTGACGACCTTAATCAATGAGAAAATTGGTAATGCAAAGAGAAAGAAAGTTATGACGGAAGACGATATTAATAACTTTGTTGTTTTCTTTTGGGGCTTGCCAGACATTGCCAATAAGTAATAGTCTAAATTATCAAGTGAAAATTTAATTTACCAATTATCTGTTTATTAACCACTCACAATGTCTGACATTTTTTCCTCTACCAACTAATGTTGTCTCTGGTAGAAGAAATCAAGATTACGATCAAGTTGATTAAGAATCTGAGGCCGGAGGCCGAAGATATCGTCTTGAATGTAATGTTCATGGCCTTTTATTGAAAATACAATTCGCAGAGTGTCTATCATTTACCGGTCATGTTCACGGTGAGCAGTTCTCTCTCGCACTCATTTCCTCGGGTGCTACAAGATGTGATTGGCTTAGTTAATTGAGTGCATCTTGTTACAAGAATTATTGAAGGACGAAGGCCACAAATTCAATGAGATGCAAACAAAAGACACTGCACACCGTCTAATTGATGAGGAACATAAAATAGCGGTTTGGGAGGCCGATGAAAGGTTTAATCATTTTTGCCTTCCATTCCTAAGCAAAATTTATTTCACAAATGTAGCTGCCCATTGTGCAGTAATAATTGTGTCCGCTATGTGACTAAATAAGTATTTTAATAGACCTGATTTTACTTGCAACATATTATTCATTGCTCATTTAATTCGTATTTTTTAATATGAGTGTACCTTTGCTAATCACGCCTTACACATTACATCTATAGGTTGTAATCCCTCTACATAGTGCTTTTGGATCTCACTATGCTCTTGCCCGTGTCGACCTTAATGAAAAAAATATATATCTACCTCTGCCCATTGTGCATTAGTAAGTGTGTCCGTTATGTGACTAAATAAGTATTTTAATAGACCTGATTTTACTTACAAATATTATTCATTGCTCATTTAATTCGTATTTTTCAATATGAGTGTACCTTCGCTAATCACGCCTTACACATTACATCTATAGGTTGTAATCCCTCTACACAGTGCTTTCGGATCTCACTATGCTCTTGCCTGTGTCGACCTTAATGAAAAAAAGATATATCTACCTGACCCGTCGTCCCATCCACAATTCAACATGTGAAAATCTCACATGCATGCCTTGGTAAGCAAATAATATTGTCCTATGTCATTTAATTATTTCTCATCTATACGATATTTACTTTGTGTTTATGTATTGCATTTCTTCAGGTTTTTCATCTCCCGTGGCTTTCTCTTCTTGAATGGAAAGACAAACGCACTGGACGAGCCTCTTCCATGGCTAACGTTCTTCACCGAAGGACTCCCAAAACAGGTTAGCGGTATGGTGGACTGCACTATTTGTCCTCAAATACGTTGAATGTATTATGCTCGGGAGAGAAGTAGAATTTGAGGTACGGCCAGAAGAGCTACTGGCTTTCAAGAAGCAATGCTTAGTTGATATTTTTATGTATGAGGGTCGATCGGATAGTAATGTTTGGGCATTTTCAACAATTCTACAAAAAATGTAAAAAATACCGAGTGGCAAAATTGTTCTTCAAATAGGGGAAACACAGTAGGTCTCCATAAGACCACGTGCACTTCACCAAATAACATTCATAAAATACCGTCTAATTTGGAATTTCGCAAGTAACTGCACAATGTGGGATAAGGGAGAGATGAGGTCTCTTAAATGGACAAACTATCACTTTCGGATACATAAGAGTCGTTTGTAGACTCTTATTAGTCCAACGACGCCTCGCGTGAGTCCAGTATGCTTGTCAGCCGTGTGATCCAATATTCACGGACATCCGCAAGCCGTAAGCTAAGCTGAAACACAGCAGGTTTCCATAAGACCACGTGCACTTCCCCAAAAAATAGCATTCATAAAATTAAAATAATTCGGTATTTCGCAAGTAACTACACAATGTGGCATATGGGAGCGAGGTCTCTTAAGTGGGCAAACTGTCACTATGGGTCACATAAGAATAGTTTATTAACAATTATAAGTCCAACACTGCCTCGCGTGAGTGCAGTATTCTTGTCAATCGTGTGATTCAATATTCACCGACATCCGCAAGTCATAAGCTAAACACAGTAGGCCTCCATAAGACCACGTGCACTTCCCCAAGTAACATTCATAAAATTAAAATAATTCGGTATTTCGCAAGTAACTGCACAATGTGGCATATGGGAGCAAGGAGGTCTCCTAAATGGGCAAACTGTCACTTTAGGCAGCATAAGAGTCATTTAGTCCAACGATGCCTCATGCTTGTCAATCGTGTGATCTAATAAATACTAAGATCCGCAAGCCGTAAGCTCAGCTGAAACACAATAGGTCTCCATAACATCACGTGCACTTCACAAATAACATTCATAAAATTAAAATAATTCGGTATTTCACAAGTAACTGCACAATGCGGCATATGGGAGCGAGGATGGCTCCTAAATGGGCAAACTATCACGTTGGGTCACATAGGAGTCATTTGTAGACTCTTATAAGTCCAACACTGCCCCTCGTGAATCCTATGTGCTTGTGATTCAATATTCACTGACCTCAACAAGTCGTAAGTTGTGCAGGACGCTTATAAGTCCCAACAAGACCACATTCACTTCTATAAAAACATTCATGAAATTAAACAATGTCGATAAATCGCAAGTAACTGCACAATTTAACAGTTGGGCCTCATGAATGGGCGAACTGTCGGCTTGTGTTACATAAGAGTCATGTGTAGTCTCTTATAAGTCCAACTTTGCCTCTAGGGAGTCCTGTGAGCGTGCGATTCAATATTCACCGTCCTCAGCAAGTCATAAGCTATATAGGTAGACAGTAAGCGTCAATTAGACCACATTTACTTCTGCAAATAACATTCCAAAAATTTATAATAATTCAGTAATTCGCATGTAGCATAATATTTTTAAACACTTACAAATAAAGCTAAGCAAAATATTTTGCTACCTAAATCAAGGAAGGCTTCCTTTTTCCTTTACTACTTATTATCGTAGTCACCTCAAATTTTTTTGAGAGCTCTTCAATCTCCACTGTCACTTTTGCTTTTAAGTCGGTCCATTCAGTATTCTCCAAATGTGACGCCGGGGCTCGAGAACTTTCGTCAAACCAGCAAAAATACCAACATTGATAATATGTAAAGTACTTACGCCTGAGATTCTTGAAAGAGTTTGAAACTCGCAATGTTGATTGCTTTTGACAGTAGCAAAGGGGACGAGCATCGTCCAAGTGAACCGCTTCATCGTTCCCGACGTTACGATTTAGGAATCACGAACATTCGTCCTCCCATCTGAAAAACCCACAATGGTAACACTTATAATATTTATGGTCGGGATTCTTATTAGAGTTTGAAACCCGTAGCACTACTGATTTTTGACAGTTACATAAGGGTGCTCCTTTTCATCAACGATCTTCTTTTGCGAACAATCTTTAATCCAATGTCCACGCATTCCATAACCGAAATAGACGTCCATTTCAACTTGTCTGTATAAAGATTTTTTATACAATTGCTACTAAAGTGAATATACAATAGAATAAACTTATTAACGCTAAATGAGAATATAAGTCTAATTTAATGCAAGAACGCTTTACAAAAAAGAATAAACTTCCTAATGCTAAATGACAGTGCATGTCTAATGAAGTCTTAAGAACTCATCGTTCAGTTCCAAAAAATACATTGCATTATTGATGAACATATTGATAAACTACTGTTTGTTTGATATACTAAGAGAATAATAACGTACGATACAAAAGACATTGAGAAAGACGGGATCATGATATACAAAAGTTGTCAAGGTTTAGCTTCTCCTCTAAGTAACTCTAACATAATCCTATCTCTAAAGTATGGCATATGACTTTGATTAAAATCAAAACTAAGGACACGGGAGGCGTAGTCAATGTACTTTATCATAAAAACTCTGCAATCAAAGTAATTTGATTGATGCGAGATAGCAAGCGGTTATGAAATTGTCATATAACAATAAAAAATTAGAGTTGAATGATATACGTAACAATATGTTTACCATGTCCGGACAATGGAAACTGTCACTCTGCCCACTGAACGAGTCTAAATACTCAACTTTCCTCTCCTATATGTATAATCTGAACAATGACCAGTGATAGTCTCTACTAAACTCGAAGAATAATACAAGTACTAAAAAAACACCTAAATTTTTTTTAAATACCTTTTCACATTCACTTATTTTATATCCTAGTGTCTTGAGTGAAGTCCAAGCGATAAGGTTTTTATTTATACTGGCTTCATTTTTCGCCAACGACTCCTTCAATTTCATCTAAACACAATATAATCGATTTAGGAGACAATCACAAATAATAGGAAGTGAAAATGAAAAATAGAACTGTTACGATAAAATAAGTTGAGAAGAAATTACTCTTTATAAATTTCTATTTATGATCATTCTCTTGTTTCTTCATCAAGATGAAATATGCGTCAATTGCCTACAAAACAAAGTCTTATATCACCCTAATAGATATCATGCAATAAAGATCTGTATTGTAATAAAAATAGTATCATCGGACTCACTGACATCAGATGATCTATAGCAATCGGACTGATGACCCTCTTAATATAAGCATGTGTGCCCTTTAAAAGGTTGGCTTTTACCTCACTGTCAAGCCAATTAGTACCATAAAGTGAGAACCAGTTCTTCACTGTGATTGACAGTTTATCGGTCACGAAAATCTCAAGTATGCAATGTTACATAGGTTGTTAAGAGAAGAATTGAACTACATTAACTATAACTCAATAACTTTCAAAGGGGTGAAAACCTACTCCATGGGGCCATCATTAAGAGCTCTATCTATATCATATTTATAATTTTGAGTTAAAGGTTTCATAAGCTAGTGGAAACCGTCGTAGTCCTTATGTGGATAGAGCATACATACAAATTAACAAACATTCAACTAAATTTAACATATATGTTTGAACCTTTACGTTAGCTAATTGATCATTCACCTGCAGCACACCATTTGGAGGTAGTCTCTTTATTGTAGATCTAGTACCAGTCATTCTCTATGATCTTTCCTTCTTCATATCCTACGATTAAATATGTTGGAAAATTATACTCTTAAAAACATAAAAATTAAATTTTTGAGCATTTACAGAGATCACCTTTCCTTCTTCTTCGAAGTTGCTTTTGAGTACCCACTAAGGAGGTACATGTGTATAGGAGTGGACATTCAAAAGAAAGAACTTGTGGAGTTGATTGGCAAATTGAAATTTTCGGTGGTAATGGGCGTTTGCGGACTAACTATGCTTTTTAAACTACCAATTAATCGCTCATCAGTATCCATTACGCCCACCGATTTTATTTCACTTTTGCCAAGTGGTACTTTTGTATTGTTCTCAGGTGTTGATGTAAGATTCTTCTACCATCTCCCCAATAAATTCTCTATCATCGTATTCTTTCATGGACCTTTGATCGTCTAGCATCTTGAAATCCGTATCAATTCATCGGTAGGAACAAGGAAAGGCATCTCCTTTTCATCATCTACATTAGCGATTCTCCAATTATCTTGATTCGGGGACGTATGCTTTGGATGATCAGCCTTATGCCTTCAAAGGAATCATGATGGATTTCGTTCTTATCTTCTATAAATGTTTATTTATTGTTCCACTTCCCATCATCTATTATTTTAGAAGCACGACTCGTTTCATCAGTATGAGGGTCAATAGTGATCGACTCTAATTTTATGGGCATACATGCATTTTGACTAGCCTTATTTGGTTTACAAGTATCCCGAGGGACTTGCACTTTTCCCTCGGCTTTCACTTCACTTTCCCTCAGTGGTTTAGTGGGAGGACTTATATTTTGAGTCATTTTTTCAGTAAAACTACTTCTTTCCACATCTTTATTGCGATTGGGAAAGGATTTGAAATCGTACTATTTACGTTTGCCATGATTTGCAATAAGAACATATCAGTATGATTTCGAAGACATTGTAACGAATAACAATAATTTCTATTAAGTATCTTATGTTCAAATTTGTGATCTCTAACTCTAACAAATTTATGCTCTTTATTAGATCACTCTTTAACTTCTATTGTCTTCGAACTTAGTGAACAAGTTTGTTGTTAGACTTTTCCAATGCTCTGATGCGAGTACTTTGTTCTTTGGAAGACGTTTCTTGGAGTTGAAGGCGATTGAATTCGTAGCCAACATAATCGTTAATCCCATTCAGGATCACATCTTCCAATAATTCACGATTAGTGAATTCAAATTTTGGAATTATCTAAGGATATGTTATAAGGAGGGTGAAACCAAATTATCAGGAGAAGCGATTTCTTTAAAATTTCACAACTATAAAATGGAAATGGTCGAGGATGACTCACAAAATACCTTAGGATTATTAAGCTTCGTAAGGTAATAGTTTCGATGATGAATATTAACGGATGTATACTTCGTATATCTTGGAAAATCATCGATAATTGAAGTCGGTGTTATGGTCAGGAAGTGCTCATATGCCCAAATCTAAAACAAATCACAACTTTAAATTTGTTAGGGAATATATGTATTATGCGGTAACAATGTGCAAATGGATAACGTTTGTAAAGACAATGGCAATGGCTAACCTGCAATGTAAAGGTACATCCATCAAGATTGGTATGCATGCCGGTCATTTTAAAATTTAAAGCGAAAAATCGAAGAGAGTTTAACAAACATGTATGAGTAATGTCCTCAAGAAATTTTATTAAAGTACTCAATATTATAAACAAATCTCACATATGTCTCTTCAATTGCCTTAGAGCGATTCGGTATCATGAATGTCGCAAGAATATGCAATAAGGTGAGACGAGTAAAATCGACTCTTTCACTATACTAGCAACAGTCACTGCATTTTCTATTTCACCCACACTAATACTTCTTATCCGACCAAAATATTTCATACAAAATAAATTTGTCTTCATTTTCGACATTCGAACCTTCCCCCAGAGTTTCAGGGACAATTCAAACATGCTTAAGACCAAGTATGGCGGGCATTTCTAGCAAGGGAAAACCAACAATACGCCCACCAATGGAGAGCCTCTTGGACTCATAATCAAAATTTTCTATTAATATATATATATCAACTCGTTGATTGTAGAAAGATTTATTAGATGAAGAAGAGGCTTCACTGCAGTTAAACTAAGACCTTCAAGCTCCACAGGCGATAAAGCAGCTATAAGAGTAGAGACCCTAAGGGTAGAACATGCAATTTTATCCTCATGTATACAATTTATGACAGTGCATTATAAATAATATATGAACATGTGCCAAAAAAATTTCAAAAAATAGATATCAACTCATTGATTGTAGAAAGATTTATTAGATGAAGAAGAGGCTTCACTGCAGTTGAACTAAGACCTTCAAGCTCCACAGGCGATAAAGCAGCTATAAGAGTAGAGACCCTAAGGGTAGAACATGCAATTTTATCCTCATGTATACAATTTATGACAATGCATTATAAATAATATATGAACATGTGCCAAAAAAATTTCAAAAAATAAATGCATTTAAAGTTTAACATGAGTGAATTGAGTCACAAATCTTATCTTAAACAAATATAGCTTCTTTAAAGACTACAACGGTCTCATAAGAGACCTAACATAATTCATAGAAGAATAAAAAATATACTGAGAACAATTAACAAATTTTCCAAATACTAACTGACAAATTTTCGAAAATTAAAGGCATTAGAAGTTTCCCATGAGCGACAAAGTAAAGGATCCTCTATCAGACGAATATAGCCTCTTTAAAGGCTATAGAAGTTTCATAACTGACATAAAATAAGTGCTACAAAGAATTAAAAACATATATTGACAACAATTAACAGATAAAGAATTACCAATAAATAGCAGGCAATATCATCCCTTATAAATAGAAACTTCTACGTCACATTTAAAGTTAATAGTAACAACAACAATATTGTAAAATCGATATAAGACTGAAATGGTCTTATATGTGTCCTACAACAGTGTTTTATGAGTTGTTTTTATGAGCATCCATATGTGCAAGCTGAAAGGTTACCAGACAGTTGGAGATGTGTAGGCAGAAAAGTTTAGTTGTGCGTGCTCCAAAGTCGCAAACGATCAAAGGACAACAGTGCAGATCCACAAAGAGAAGACTTGCAGAGCCAACCCGCTGGCACAAATTTTCAGCGTCGATAGCTTCACGGAGAAGAAGTTCTTGCTATTTGTAGAGCAACCCGCCGGCACAGAATTGTAGGCGTCAGAAGCTTCACGGAGAAGAAGATTTAAGGGTTTAAGAGAAGAGAAGATGAAAGGGATTCACAGAGAAGCTTCACGATATCAATCTCTACAAAGTGACCCGTCGACACAGATTTGCAGGCATCAAAAGCTTCACGACGAAGATTCAAGGTTTTAAGAGGAGAGAAGATGAAATAGTTTAAGATGGGGTATATTGGTACTTTTAACTTTAAATCAAAATTTAAAAGAACATGTGTAAAATTGTTGGGAGGGGTATTTTGGTTCTTTTAACTTAAACTTAAGATCAAAAAATAACATGTGCTAAATTGTTGGAACCCTGCCAGGTAAATATGGAAAATAGTTTGAGGGTCTAGAGCCCGATGGGTCATTAGGAGGAGTTGGGACCCTGGCAAGTAATTTCAAGCGAGTTGTGGCTTTTTCGATAATCCACCCTAATATTAACTCTCTCGCAAACTTTGCTAGTGATATATGATCAATGGGATACAGTAGTAGTAAGCCATTACAAAGGTGTTTATTACAAAAATGAATTCCACTACCTATCCAATTCAAACCTTCAATGTAGCATATGGTATATATGTTAGGGTTGTTCCCTAACTACTATATTAGTAAATTATATGTCTCTGTAGAAACCACTCCTTGTGGTTTGCAGACTACATCCCTTATGGGTCAGCCCATACGAATAGTTTTGAAAGGTACTCTACAAGTGGAAAATCCTGAAGCCACTTTGATTGGGCCTGATGATTTGCCAACTATGCATCCTACAGCATAAATCCCTAAAGACAATATATATATATAGATATAAGTTCTTCCAATGGAGAACATACAAATACACAACCACCGTAATATGCGAAACTAGTTTTCCGAGGATCTCATCAACCTTTAACAAAAAGAACAAGTATCATCAGTCAATCAAAACCCAAAGGCTTCTTTGTGATTATATTAGGATTTTTTTAGTTTCTTTGTTGTAGATTTAAGAAATCCTCTAGAGATGTAGTTAAAAGTTGATCTTTGTGATAACTAGCAAGGAGTGATCCTTTAATAAAATAAACCTTTGTTTTGAAGCAGAATTGATAACAAACCTATTCTTCAATCGAATAAACCTTTGTTCATTGGTGAACTCCCATTGGGTCCTCCACCCTAAACCTCTCGCTAAAACCTAAATCAATTCCCTACTTGAACCTAAACATAATTCCCTTTATCCTATGCAGATCGCATTCCTCGCCTGTATAATTCGTAGTTCTACCAGTCTCGCTTCCCAATTCTTACTTTTTCTTCTAAGAGTTCTTAGGTCAATTTACCTACACATTATAAGACAACAAGAAAAGAGTCACCTAGTGACCCAAACATCTGGCCATAATAGAAAATTATTCTCCAACATGACTAACCCCTTCCACTCCAAATAGATGGAACAATGAAATAATGGTTATATATATATATATATATATATATATATATATATATATATAACTTAACAGTAATTATAAGCTATATAATTATAAGTTATAATCTTATATATAAAAGGAAATTTTAGGGCTTGGACAACACTCACGTCTCGACTCTCTCCTCAGCTCCTCTCTTCAGCGAAAAAAAAGTACACAATTTTTTTTTCTCTCAGTCTCTCGTCTTTAGCTCTCTCGCCTCCCTTTTTCTCCCATTTCTCCCTCGTCTCTCCCCTTTCTCTCTATCTCTCTCATCTCTCTCTCTCAACTTCTTATTTTTATTTTTTGTTCTTTCCCCTCAGGTATTTTTTTTTATATATTTGCACCTTCGCAAGCTCCATCGACGATCAATTGGCGAAGAATTGCTTTATGCCTTCACAAATCACAAGCTATCTACTATCAATCTCCTTCGCAATCAATCGCTTCAATTGGCAAGCTCGGTATGGATTTTTCTGTGTTTTTCTATTTTTTTTCTATGTTTTTCTGGTTTTTTTCTCATAATTTATATATATATATATATATATATATATATATATATATATGGAAAAGGCCTTCGTCCTCCATGGGAGGACAGTCACAGTCCTCCAACCTTCCATGTGGAGCTCCACGTGGCACCGAAAACACTTTTTGGGTGCCACGTGGACCTTGGGTGCATTGCTTAGATCATATTTGAAAAAAAAAAATTAAAAACTCATCTCCACCTTGTATTTTTTGAACCGTGAAATGTAGACCAATGAAAATCGTCAAACTTTGACTTGTGGATTTAAAATCTTTTTTTCGAATTTTTTTTTTTAATATTGATCTAAACTGTCCACCTATGCTCCACGTGGATCTTGGAGGACGGCCACCGTCCTCCATTGGAGGACCTAACCAGCTCCCTATATATATATATATATATATATATATATATATATATATATATATATATATTTTTTTTTTTTTTTTTTTCTGTTTTTATATTATTTTTTTCTATTTTTGTCGGCTTTTTTAAAAAAAAATTTGTCGGGGCTTGATCCTTGAAATTAAGTACAGCCGAACCTGTTGATTTCTTTGAGGGGACAATAGAGATCATTTTTTCTTCCAATCTTTCCCACAATTGATCTTGAGATCATTAGAAAATATATATGAATTAAAAAATAGTAAAAAACGAAAAAAAATAAATATTAATGATTAATAAATAATAAAAAATTTATTAATATTTTTAAAAAAATATTGTAAATGGCCTCGCCACTTCGCCATGACCTTGCACAACACCTTAACTACCTTGGATATATAAGCAAATATCAAGGGCTACCAAATCCCTTGGTTAGGTGACACAAAAAATTGTCAGTATCAGCCAATACCAGGTCTCATATAGCCAACACATATCGGTAGAAACCAATACCAATATAGATATTTGATCAAACCGAAACTGACATGTATCTCCATGAGTTTGGAAGCCCTCGGACGCAAATAAATTATTTTCTCTCAATTACAAATTAGGAAACAAAAAGAATACAATTCGCTCTTTATTTAGAGGTTATATGTGTAAGCATGTGTTTGCGCACATGTTGTGTGCTTGCGTGTGTGTGTGACTGTGTGTGTGTGTGTGTGTGTGTGAGAGAGAGAGAGAGAGAGAGAGAGGGAGAGAGAGAGCAATAGGTTTAGTTATCTTGTTTAAGGGTTTCCTCTATAGTTGCTATTTTCAGTATTAGATAGACAAAGATACATTATTTTTATCGATGAATGATAAATGCTTTAATAAGAAATGCAATACAAAGAGCAAGGGAGCCTAGCCTAAGCTTACGGTCAAAGTGCATACAGGGAAAAAAATAAACATTTAATAAGAAGATATACCATTCAAACAAAAGGCACTTTCCAACTCAAGAAAAAGTCCAACTCAGGAGGATATGAGTCTTCAAAAGCGAGTGTTGCTTTTGAAACCTTATTTTTGGCCAGTTTATTTGCAAAGTATTAACATCTTTAAAGTCATGATGAAATTCCACTCCAATCTTTAAAGTCGTGATGAAAGTTCCTCAAAAGAGTTGTCAATCATCACCAGAATTATGCACCTTTCGCAGCCCATGTAATGACATCTCAAGAATCACTTTGAGTGACAACGGGAAATCAAATAAAGAGCGAACAAGGCGTAGTCCAACAGTAGAGTTGCCACCCCTGATCTTGTTTGGAATCTGCCCAAGCAAACAGACCAAATAGACTATAAGAATGGTTCGGTAGTTCCCTCATGGTGCTGTATTAATTCCCCCGTAACACATAGGCATAGGATCGCAGAAGAATAGTGGGACATGCATCCCTCGCAACTACTATTTTCTCAATATAACTTGAATTTCAAATTTTGGAGAAAAGCTTCTTTATTTTATTTTGTTTTCATTGTTTTGGGTTATCCTTCCTTCTCATATGTTTGAAGAGGCTCTATAGGAAGTTGTGGTTTGCATTAAACATCACCCAAAGAATAATCCAAAATAACATAGAACGGATCATAAATATCACTTAAAGGCTTAAGGCCCAAATAAATTACCTAAGGCATCCACGGGTGACCAAAAAATTGGGTGTGACAAGCAAACTGTGAGAAAAAATTTAACCCTAATCCTTCCCTCTAATAACCCCTTGTCATTCTTCACTCTACCTCCCGCTCGATGAGGGCACTAAGAGTCATTTAAAGATGGTGAAGACAAGGGGAAATGATGTTGTGTGGGCAACCCCTTTGAGAAAGTTGTTGACAATGAAAGAAAATGATAGAATTTGATTTGGTTGGGGCAGATCATTGAAACTTTCAAAAGCTATTTCCCATGCTTCCATTGTTCCAGACATTGAGGATCCATGATCCACAAAAAAGAACAACTATCAGATGAATGCTATTGGACTTATGACAAGCATATAGTCAAGAAAGACTCCATTAACATATTTGAACACCTTTTCCACATTAAGTTTATAATCTAAGCCAACTTTAACATTACTTATTATCAGTGTCCAACCTTCATGATGACTCTAATCAAGGGAATTAAAGAGCTACAAGAAAAATGCTTGGTGCAAAACTCGGTTTCCAAAAGGTATCATCCACCATCAATACTGAGATGATACATATCAGGTATGACTGATATATTCCTTGTATCAGCGAGACAATGGATATATTGATATGTATTGGGTACGTATCAGCGATACATACACAATGTATCGTGTATCGGGGGTTTGATACTGAAACATATCAGACGATAAGTATCGGTATCGTCCGAGATTTTGAACCAGCGGGCAATTTCAACAATCTAATTACCCCTCACGAAGTTTCCTTAGGATGAAGAGTTTAGTAGAACCCACCAAATTATGAATCCTTTCAGGTAGCCATTTCTATATGATCCAAATTATGCAACAGGGAAGACCAATCAGTCTGATGTCCTCAAGGTCAACTTCTCACTTCTTAGGAATCAAAGTGATGAAACAATTGCCTGATCCCTTCCTTTAACACCCCAACAAGTTAGGAAAATGTATGCAAGAAGCCATCTAAGCTCCATCTCTACCAAACCTTGTGCCTCATCTTTATCTAAAACATTTCCAGCATAACAACTTCGTCACCACCATCATCGCCTTATCCCATCCATTTGGGGTTGGCTTTACGAGTCCTACTTCACTCATTTCTGTTCAAGTCTTTGCGAGTCCATCTTCTCTACTCATTTCAGATTAGCTTATGAAAATCAAATTATTCTGGTTTCATGTGTTTCCTTGGAATCAGGTGCAAACAAAAGAAGCTACCCGAGCATTGAACTGTTGTTAAACTTGCGTTAAGCGTCATAATATAAGGTGTCAACTGAAGTTGTTCGTCATCTTTAATGTAAGAGCTTGAGAAGTTTGATAGATATTCCAATAGAACTCTATATGGAAAAGGATAAACAGACTGAATAAAGAAAAAGATATTCATTCAAGAAAGAAACTTCAGTGATATATCAGATAAAACAATTAAAAAAAAAAAACTACACAAAATCCGAGTGAAAAATCTCATTCAACAAAATAACATGATCATGAATAATCAAATACAAGTATTTCAATGGCATTTTAAGTGTAATAGGGAAGTACACAATTATACCTGATCAAGCTTGTAATATCCTTGACTGTCAGTGATAGACCTCTCATGACCATCAACTATTATTTTTACACCATCTACTCCAACACCATTGCCATCAACAACACGCCCCCCCACAGAAAATCCAGTGACCTGGGTATAATCACACAAAGCAGACACTACAGAGGTAAACTGTGCAGCAATAGAAACAGCAAGATTAATGCAACACAATTGACACACACAAAGCAGTGGTAGACACTACAGAGGTAAATTTTGCAGCAATAGAAACAGAAGGATTAATGCAACAATTGACACACAAAAAGCATAGCATAAACTCCAATATATCATGCTAGTTATGAGATGAACATGCTACACTCAAATTATACACAATTTATTAATATAGCCAACTGTTCCAGATGCCTACGAAGCTATTTGGAAGACTAAAATAATGTGAGTATAGGGCCAGCTTTGGAAGAAATTCTTGAGACCATTTATTTCAGGTGATCATTTCGTTACCATTCACATAGGTCAAGAAGCCAAGGCTTAGAGCAAGGTTTAAAAAATCAGCAAATGTCATACACATCAGCCGATATGGATCCATCTAAGAGGCAACTGATACAGGTCAGATCGGTGTGTATCGCTTCCCCCTAAAAGTCCCCAACCAGCCGATAACATTTTATACTGGGGAAACAATTTGGTATTGCTGATAATTATCAGTCTAAACAGATGTATTAGATATGAACTGTTCAACCCATTTTCTGAATGTTTAAGGATTGTTCCAAGGTCTTCGAGGCAGGGAAGAGGGTTTGGAGTTTTTGACCATTCTAAAATCAGTTTTAGCATCAACCTAACATGTGAAGAAGACAGACACCGAGTTCCCGTCCTCACACCTCTTCTAGAAAGAAAACTAGAGTCCTATAGCTGCAAATTAATTCTCTCACAAGGTAAGAATCAAAGCAAAGGAATAAAGAAGCAATGCTTCAGTCCTCAAAAGAGACTAAATTTTATTAACGGGATTGACTCTCCTCAATGTCTGGTTGAGATAACACTCTCACCGTCCCACTTTGAGGCCATGTGGTGTTACGTGGGTCACATTGTGACTCTCTTCAGTGTCTGGTTGAGATAGCACTCTCACTGTCCCAGTATTAGGCCATGTGGTATTGTGTGGGTCACATTTATGACAAATCTTTTTTTTTTTATCGGTAAAGAGAATATATTGAAAAACCAGTAAGGTGCTGGAAGAGGACAATACAACGAAAGGCGGACAAAACAGCGCAACAAAAATTACCAACCAAACGAGACACCAATACAATAAAGCAAAACAAGCATAACAGCAACGGAGTTAACCCGGATCCCAAGGATCATAAGATAACTCGGACTGAGGGGATAACCATAGAGTGACAAGCTCTTTGGCCGCCTTCACAATCAGCCCCACCGGTTTCTTCTTTTGCTCAAAAATGCTCAAATTCCTTTCTTCCCAGATCGTCCAAATGACCGCAAAGGACACTCTCCAGTTATTCCTTAGGTGGCCCTCCATGTCGACCGCATTCCACGAGAGGTAAAGATCGTATGGCTTCACAGCCATGACCCAATTCATGTCGAATAGTTTTAGGACAATACCCCAAATCTCGCAAGCCACCGCACAGTGGATGAATAAATGAGCAGCAAATTCTTCCTCCCTAGTGCACATGACGCAGCAATTTGTGATATTCTTTCCCCTACGAATGAGTAGATCCATCGTGGACACTCTCTCTTTGAATAAGGCCCAGGCGAAAAACTATCTTTAGCGGGATTTTTGTCTTCCACAGCATTGCTCCTCAGAATTTGATAAGCAGACGACGCGTCAGCATCCGATAGTAGGACTTGACACTGAACATGCCATTTTTTCCTGGGCCCCATATCCGTCGATCTTGATTGTGAGGATTCGGATTCAGCTTGTACAACACCTGTAGGAGTCTAGCAAACTCATCCTCTTCATCACTACGCAGATTCCGACGAGTGACCACTTCCCACACTCGATCTCCGCTATACTCGGAAACAAAATCTAGAATCCGACCCGTAGGGTACTGAGCTATGGAGTAAACGAGCTGGAACAGCTGATTGAGTTTCCCCTCCTCGATCCAATTGTCCTCCCAGAACTGTATCCGGGTGCCACAACCCCAGCTGAAACGAAGACCCTTAGAGAAGTGCTTCCAAGTACCACAGATATTTTTCCACCAGTTAGAAGTACCTCTAGTAACTGAGGTGTTGATGCCCCAGCTGAAATCAGACGAGCCATACTTCTCAACTAGGACCTTTCGCCATAAACAGTCCGCTTCGTCGACGTTCCCTGCCCGCCAGAACCACTTGCCAAGCAGGGCAATATTGGTCCATTTAACACTGCGGATTCCGAGGCCTCCACAGCTCAGCGGAAGAAGGCAAGTATTCCAATTAACGAGATGATATTTTTTCTCCAAGCCCGACCCTTCCCATAGAAAGGTCTGCTAAATTTGTTCAATTGGAAGGAGGACACCAGTCGGGCACTTGAACATGGATATATAGAAGATCGGAAGGCTTGACAAAACAGCCTTGAGCAAAACAAGCTGGCCACCACTGCTGAGGAGTTTGCCTTTCCAAGTAGATAGTCGTTGCTGAAAACGTTGAATTACCGGCTCCCAAGAAGTGACCGTCGGCTTTCGTAGTCCCAAAGGCAGACCAAGATATTTAATTGGCAACTCTTGGCTGCCACAATTGACCATGCACGCCAATTCCTGTAAAGTAGTATTATCAATCCCAATACCCGTTATCTTGGATTTGTATAAGTTGATGCGTTGCCCCAAAACAGCCTCATAAACTACTAGTACATCTGCTAGATTCTTAAACTCTTCAACCTTAGCCTTACCAAAGAAGATAGTATCGTCAGCATACTGAAAGATCGTGATAGTTCGGTTATGTGCTCCAACTCTGATTCCCGAGATAAGGTCTATTGATCGTGCACAAGAAATGAGCCCCGCGAGTGCTTCCCCCATGAGGTTGTAGAGAAAGGGGGAGAGAGGGTCTCCCTGACGGATGCCACGGGAGCTCTTGAAATAGCCCGTCGGGGTGCCATGGATCAGCACTGAGAACCATGGAGTTGAGTAGCATCCCCGCATCCAACTCTTCCATTTAACTCTGAACCTGAACCTCTTAGCATATAATCCAACTCGGACCAGCTGATACGGTCATACGCTTTTTCCATATCCACCTTCCATAGAGCAGTCGGTATCCGATCGAAATGCGCAGAGTGAATAATCTCGTGTGCCACGGCCACCTGATCCACAAGTTGCCGCCCCTTTACAAAAGCCTCCTGCGAATCGGAAATCAGCTTCCCCATTAAGGGGCTGAGCCTATTAGCTAGCACCATAGCCAGGATCTTACATAGGCAGTTGATGAGGCAAATACGACGGAAATCAGTGAGATCCTGGGCTCCAACTTTTTTGGGGATGAGAGTGATGAACGTTGAATTGAGGTTGCGTCTAATAAAGGCATTATTGTGGAATTCATGGAACACTTCCATCAGTTCCTCTTTGAGCAACAACCAGAACACACGAAAGAATTTGAAGGTAAAACCGTCGAGTCCCAAAGACTTATTCTTCCCCCCTTTCTTTATGGCATTCCATACCTCCTCTACCTGGAACGGAAGTTCGATGTCATCCCTTTCTTCATCCCCGATCGAATTGAGCGGCACACCATCCAAATCTGGTCACATCATGTCGTCATCCTCGTACAGTTTCGAGTAGAATTAAACAACCTGATCTCGGATCTAATCGTATCCAACGGTCGTCACCCCCTCAACAATCACAGATCCCAGGTAGTTCTTATTTCTCGCATTGGCCATGGCATGAAAGTATTTGGTATTTAGGTCGCCCCCTTTCAACCATCTTACCTTCGCCTTTTGACTCCAAGCAACCTCTTCGGCTCTAGAAATGTCGTTGAAATTCTGTTTTTTCTGAGCCCTTTCCTCTCGCTCACAAGTTGAAAGAGACCTGCATTCCTCCAAATCATCATGCTCCCTTAACCGAGAGAGAATTCCGTCTTTATTAGTCTGCAGATTTTCGAACACCTCTTTATTCCATTCGATAGCTCTTTTTTTATCCCGTTTAATTTCGATATGAATCGATAAGTTGTCGTTCCAATCAGTTTAAGTTCAGTCCACCATTCCGGCATAGCGATGCGGAAACGTTCATCCAGAAGCCACATGTTTTCGAACCTAAATGGAGTCGGCCCTTTCCCCCTAGCCTCACACGTCAGCATCACCGGCCGATGGTTCGAGGCAGCCCTTGCTAAGCATTCGAGCCTGGCAGTCGGGAACATCTCCCTCCACTCAGCATTGCATAAAAATCGGTCCAATCTGCTAAGAGAGAGACAATCTTGGAGATTAGACCAAGTGAACCGGGATCCAGTTAACGGGATATCCTCCCAAGCCTAATCAGCAATCCAAGTATTGAACTTTGTCATTACCGCCACATCTGGAGGCCCCCCTTTTGTTTCATGCCCCCATCTTATCGCGTTGAAGTCGCCTCCCATGCAAATCAGATGATCCCACCTGACAGTAATCGCGTCCAATTCATCCCAGAAATCTCCCCGAAGTGAGTCGACCGAAGGCCCATAAATGCCGGAGAAGGTCCACCGTTTCCCGTTATCCTTATTCCGAAGAACCACCGAAGCGGAGAAACTACCCACTTCTTCATCAATCTTATCGAACAAGGACAGTCTCCACGCCACCAGAATGCCTCCGAAGCTCCCGCCGAATCGACACCAGCCCACTCCCAATTCTTCCAAGGTAGCACCGAGGCGACTTTGCCCCCATCACAGGAGCCTCATTTGGTCTCTTGGAGAGTAATAACAGCCGGTTGGAGACAAAATACTTATTTTTTTTTACTCCAGCACACTTAGATGCGTGGCTAATGCCCCTCACATTCCATGAAATCATCTTCATAACAGAAACTACAAGTTACCCACCCTAGAATCGCGATAGGTTTTTCTTGACTCCGGCATGCTTAGATGCGTGGCTAATGCCCCGTCACATTTATGACAAATCTAAGTCATCTAAATAACCGGTCATCATTTCAATTGTACTCAACCTAGGGGTTGCAATGGTCCGGGCCTTAAACGGATCGAATATAAAAGGACCTCTCGGAACTAGCCCATAGCTGGCCCAATTACTAATCGGGTCGGGCACTATAATCCTACGATTTTTGCAAGAATTCCACAAAAATAAGGGTCGTGAGGGTTGCGTGGGCCTTAGCCTTCACGTGGATTGAGAGAAGAATCTTCTCGAGATATCTGGCCTACACAGGTGGTTATTTGCTTAAGCGAGAAAAAAGGATTCATGTGTGGCTGCGTGGACCATTTTGAAAGAGAATATGATATTGAGAGAGAAATGAGGATTTCAAGAGAGAGAAAAGAAAGGAGAAAAGGAGAGATGGGAAAGAGATGGCCCACGCAGGTAACCTGTGTGGGCTATTGAAGAGAGATGATAGGGAGAGAAAAAGTAGGAGAATAAGAGAGAAGAAAATGGAATGGCCCACACAGGAGGGTCCTGCGTGGGTAGTGTTGAGACAAAGAGAGAGAAATGATGAGAGACAATAGAAGATGGCCCACGTAGGTGACCTGTCTGGGCTATTGAAGTGAGAAAAAAAGTATAAGAGAAGAGAGAAGAAAATGGAATGGCCCATGCAGGTAGGTCCTGCTTGGGCAGTGTTAAGACGAAGAGAGAAAGGAGATGGAGAGGGACGGCCCACGCAGGGGTCTTGCACGGGTCATAAGAGAAGAGAAATGTGAAAGAAAGAAGATAGGGAGAAAAAGAAGGAAGAGGGATTGGCTTGCGTGGGCCATTAGATGGGAGAGGAAAGTCGCATGTGTGGGCAATTAAATGAGAGAGAGAGAGAGCAGTGGCCTGCGTGAGCCATTAAATGAGAGAGAGAGAGAGAGAGAGAGAGAGCAGTGGCCTGCGTGGGCCATTAAATGAGAAAGAAAGAGAGAAAAATGTGAGAGAGTGGGAAGAGAGCCCACGTAAGAAGGTCCATGAGTGGGTCACACTCTTTGACTTAGTTTGACCTTTAAGTCCTACTTAGAGTAGGTCTTAAATAGGAAACTTATAAATAGAGCTTTCTCTCTTAGGCCCCGTTCGAATACCCAGATTCCGACTATGGACCTCAGAAAGTAGGCAATTTCATCACTTTCGGAGGAAATCCTGCGTTGGGCTACTGCAATGGGTCCCATGCGGTTTCCAACAAATTTTGAGTTTTTGGCCACTTTCCATTTCCAAGCTTTTTGCCCAGAAATACTCAGAATCAGAGTATGCTTTGTATACTCCCCTCTAACATATGTACCAGATTACTCCCTAAAGCTTGCAACGGCTAGCTAGAAGCAGATTTCTTTCACCCAGGAGGAGCTTCAGATTCGAGAAGCAGATATCTTTCACCGAGGACTAGAGAGTTCTAAAGACTTCTCTTCTTCTTCTTCTTCAACCAGCTCATTCTAAAGGCTTCTCCTCCTCTTCTTCTTCTTCAACCAGTTTGTTTTCCATTAAAACTGAATTGATCAGAAATAAAACACAGGCAAAACAAATTAATCAATTCAAATTATAACCAGATAAGAGCTCTTCTTCCTTGTAATTTTCCAAAGTGTAGTACATGGAGCTTCTGTTTTCTTCACTCAACAGTATTCTACAACGGTGGCACGGGATGGGCGGACACGTGCCCAATAAGGGAACGGCTTGGATCACGTGCCTCAATTCCAACAATCAACTAAATTGGAATAATCTAATTCATATCCGCACTTCAATTAAATGGTAAAGAATGGTATTCTTATGGTAATGGCTTTTTATTTGTTACCCTATCAGCCATAATTTGAATTTTATTAAGAAAATCCATAATGGTAAAATGACATAAAATCATATGCATGGTTGATGAAAATATTAAAAGGAATTCTATCCATCTAATCAATGCAAGTATTCAAACTAGATATATACCGTTTAATTATATAAGTTTTAACAATTTATTTATGAAAACTTTTAGCTATTTATTAGCACAGTAGGTTTTTTTTTATCAATCCAATGGTTCAGATGAAGCTGAACCAAATATATGTCTACATAAATGGTAAAGATTAAGGTACAATGGTGTCAAAACATAAAATTTATCAATCCAATGGTTCAGATGAAGCTCAAATCTCAATATTGGCAGCCATGTCGGGAACTCCGGGCTCAACACAATCACACACATGGTTCAACAATGCGGCATGCGCCTCCAGTTGGGCGAAGGATCGAAGAAATAGACCTATCCTCCGTATCAAAGGCGAAACTGAGGAAGGTCCGATGGAGTCGGAGGATGAGTAGGACCTCGATTGGGTACCTCCTATGCAGCAGCATCGCGAGGATAGCTAGGACAATGAGATTAGCTCCCCCAAACCTACAATGACTACCTCATACTCTTTCGAGGAGTGGAATGGGGACGGCACAACCTCGTAGTCATCTTTGGGGTTATATGTCGCTTTTACAACGTTCTATTTTAGTTTCTATTTTTGTAATTGACTTTTCAATTAACCCACTTTTAAATGTCGTGGGCTAATGAAGTATGAACTTTCCTTATTTGTACCAGCGACTTATAGTGTTATTATGATAGGAGACCAAGTAGTATAGTTGTAGGAATCAATTTTAAACAATTGGACCGACAACTGTGTTCAATCTCCCATGGTTCATACATCGGCCAAAAATTAGCTTATAATATATACAACACGATATCGGATGCACTACGGTTATTCCTACAGTCATACAATGTCCCTAAACTTGATTGATTTGGTGTTTTTCTGAAAAAATTAAAAGAACACAGGAAATCCTTCATTTCTGGAAAAAGCCAGGAATCAAAGCATTTCTGAGGCCTAAAAGAACACACCTGAGAAAAGCCAAGAATTTGAGTTGGCTAGGAATCTGCAGGAAACTGACTTGTTAGGAATCAGAACTTTTCTGGGAAAAGTCGGGAAACACTTGAACAAGGCGTTAATCCATTTCATTAATTCATTATATCAGAGATTTGAAACTAAGAAAAAGAAAGTAGAAGAAGACGAAGAATTTCCCGACTTCTAATAAAAATTAAAAATTCCGAGTCAACAGTTATCTAGACCCTATAGTGAGCTCCCAAAAACCCTTCATAAAATAAATCATACATGGAGGACCTTCCCATTGAAAGTTCAATTTTGACTGAAATAAATTATCATATCTAACTCTAATTCCTAACACATACCAAACCACACTAGCTGTTTGCATTCCTATTACAACTAAAAAGTAAGACTAAAAAAGTAACTAGGTCTGGCACATAAACAGCCAGTAAAAAGAACTTCAATAGATAACCTCCTAACCTAAACTAATTGATCATTAAAATAACCTAAAAGGATAGCTCTATTCGCATCTACAGAATTACTAAGGGCACTATGCTGAAAACCATTGACTGCTTTGAATCAGACGATGGAGATCGTTTTTGTCCCAATCATCCACCCAATTGATCTAGAGACCATGGGCATACCATCAGATGGTTAGTTTTTTTATTCCACATGGCAAATGATCTCATATACCAGCCACGTGATTTTCAGGTCATTTTTGGGATGTGTGCCATGTGGAATAAAACCTCTCGAGGTGTAAGAAAAAAATGGGGTTCGGCAGTTTTTTGGTGGTGATATCATAAAGGAGTGAAGCATTGAATGGATATCTTATCTCCTCAAAAAACTACAATCATATCAAAATCTCTCCAAGTTTTGTTGGTTTTTTAAAGGAGTGAAGCATTGAATGGATACCAAAAGTCAAATATCTCCAATTATGGGAATAGTTTTGGCAGTGAGTGACATGTGCCACCACTACGTAACCTTTTCACATTTTAAAAGTAGGCCGATCCTTTCGAAAGTTGCATTACAATCCAATCAGACCCATGGAACGCTTGTTGCAACTTAATAGATCCCCACTTCCCAAGTCTTGTGTGGGCTCCATTTCACTTTATCCTAGTTTCTCTGCCAAACAATAAATGAGGTAACAATCCCGAGTAGGCTTCAAGACACTTGTTCCCAGATAACAAGGTTCCTCAAATAATGATGACACATTAGTAACACTATTTTAAGTTCAAAAATTTTCCTCTCTTCAACACACATGTCCCGTGATGCAAGCTATGTCCTGTGAGATCAAAGAAAGGAACGAATAGAGATGAAGGTAAGGAGAAAAACTGAGAAGAGAGGGAAGTGGGACCCACCTTGCGTGGTTAAGAGTTAAAAAAGACAGAAACATCTATCTCACATAAGATTGGAAGACGTGGCACCCTAGAGATCTTCAAAGATATCATATAAGATCCTTTTGATGGTTTTCTTTTGATAGAGAGAGATTTGAAGTGTGGGGTATCGTTTGGGAAAAAAGAATGCGTATTCGGGGAGAGATATATCTCTTGTAAATTGGGGGTGACAAGAGAGATGGGACCTCTACATCTTAAGAGTGAATGACGGAGAGTACGAGATAGAAACTATTCATTATTCTTCTATGGCATGGACTTTAGGGTCCCACTTGTGGAAATAAATAAAAAGTCTCTTTGAGACCACACTTGCATGATAACCCAAAAGATAAAATATAGGCAAAAGGCATATTCACGTGAAGGAGAGGAGGTGAAACTTATTAATCTTGACCTCCTTTTATATATTTAGTTATTTTATAGCTTTTTAGAAGATAGGATTTAATTAAATTTATTTAAAATAGAATAAGATTGCCTAATAAAGTAGAACTCTTTTCATCAAGGCGTATTTGGATCATGTAACTTTTTTTAGTCCATTGACATCCAATCCGGAGACTAATATGTCTGGACTATTCTGTTGGCAGTTTTAATGACATCTAGAACTTCGAGTGACTAATATGCCAGTTGTTTGGGTAAAATCTGGAATGTCTCAATTACTAAATTCTATTGTTTGGTGATGGTGGTGGTGGTGGTGTTTGGTGTGATAGTCATGGCGGAGGTGGAGGTGGTGGCACAGTGGTGCTCATCGTGACGATAGTGGTGGGGGTGCTCATGGCTGTGGAGGGGGACATTGTGATTGTGTGGTGTTGTGTGGTGTGGTGGTCATGGTCATGGTGGAGGAGGTAGTGGTGCTTGTGCTAAAGGTAGTGGTGATGGTCGTTATGGAGGAGGTG
The DNA here is from genome assembly GCA_021018995.1 of Chloranthus sessilifolius. NCBI lineage: Eukaryota > Viridiplantae > Streptophyta > Magnoliopsida > Chloranthales > Chloranthaceae > Chloranthus > Chloranthus sessilifolius. The sequence goes on from CM037590.1 coordinate 6,723,847, forward strand.
ATGGTGGTGGTGGTTGTGGTGGAGGAGGTAGTCTTGGCGGAGGTGGTGGTGGTAGTTATGGCAGAGAAGACAACGGTGCTAGTGTGGTATGATGGTGGATGGGTGGGGGTGGAAAGGTGGGTGGTGGTCATGGTGGAGGAAGAGGTGGCGGTCATGGTGGTAGTAGTCGTGGTGGATGGTGGTGGTGCTCATGGTGGAGGAAGAGGTGGTGGTCATGGTGGTAGTAGTTGTGGTGGATGGTGGTGGTGGTCATGGTGGAGGAAGAGGTGGTGTTGGAGACATGAAAGTTTCTGATTTTGATTACTTTCTAATTCCACTTATTGTGGTGGATCTAAGTTTCCCTATTAACTTCCCAAACATGATACAAGGACATTTTTTAGAACAAAGAAGACAGTGGCTTTTAATCCAGAAAATTGATGCAGGGCATAATACGGGGCAGAGCTGGAGCTGTTTTAATGGCTGAATTGGAGCCGAAAGGGGCTGGAATGGTTACGAAAAATTCAGGTTTAAGGAGGCAGCAAAGAAAGAAAGAGAAATTCTAAAATAAAGGTGCAGTAGGCCAGGTGGACCCTTAGGCTGGCCACATGGAAGGCCACATGATCACTTAAGTGATCACAGTTTAGTAGGGGGTCTAAAATAGGAGCAGCTTAAAATTTCTATGTACTCTTAGTTAAAAAGTAATTAGAAACTCCTTTATTTCTTCTCTTTTTCATATGTACCGAGACCAAAACAGATTGATTGGCGTGGATTATTTTTTTATGATAGTGAATTTTCTTTTGAGAAATACTTTTCGAGGGTTTTAATCCACTGAAACTGTCATATGAATCAATCTTTTCAGATTGATAGGTTCAGTTTGGCTGCTGATTTGTGCAGTAGATCATAAAGTATAAATACTGTTGTGAATCTGAACATATATGAGGTCGTATTATTGTGTTCAGACGAAAGGCCAAACCGTTCTCACTGGTTATTCGGGGCATCAAAGATTTGGTTATTAGCTGGAATGCTAGTAAAATGGCGATTTTCAATGACTCCACTTCCTTACAATTTGAAGACTTCTGCGTTACAGGCTCATGATCTTTCTGAGGCGAAGGGGATTCCTGCTGCTTTTTTGGTCCTGTTGCTGTCCCAGGGGATGAGTTTAGGGGTTTTCGGTTTCTTTCTTGCAGCCTTGATTGGGTAGTCCCTCACTAAGGTTTGCTCTCTTTTGTTCCTTTTCTTGTTTTCTCTTTTATATATATATATATATATTTGTTACCCTCTCAAAATAAAAATAATAAATTATTGTGTTGATGCTGCTATTTTGGGTAGAGTCTTGATGTTGTTTCTAGTCATCTTCATACATCCCTGCAACAAGAACTGATTAATTTTCTCAACTATATCAGCCACCACATATTCTGATTTAGATATGAAAGAGTATAGGGCATAATACAATAAAAATATGGTGAAGGTACTAGTGTTAGTGCACCGAATTCTAATATTATAAAATCAGAAGATTCTAGTAGTGTAAGACACTAAATCTGAATTTTGTGTGGGTTCTCATCCACTAACCTGATCTTATAAAACTGAGGGCTGCGGGTTCGCATTAAAAATGTGGCCCTAATCGTCTTAGGACTTTAATCATATATATAGTCATCTTAGAATTTTATTTTTTTTACTTGAGAAGTTTGGTCAAGAGTAGAAAAATTCTCCTCTTACTTTGTAAACTATAACAATTCTCCTCTAGTCATTCATTCTTTCTAGTTAATTGCAAGTCGCAATTTGCACCTTACAATTACCTAGAAAGAATTAATGACTAGAAGGGAATAGTTATAATTCACAAAGTAAGAGAGAAATTTTCGTAAGTGTGGAGTTCCAACATTGCATTATTCTCTCTTTCCAGTAATTCTAAGGAGTTCCAACTTTGCATTATCAGCTTCCAAAAGTTTTATCACCTTCAGGGCTCAACTAAAAGATGAAGGACTCTCCACACGAAGATATTCATGTACAGAGGAAATGAGATTACAATAGAAGTTAGTGCATTGTTGAATACCATCCCACTGGGAGTCAAAGGAGAGCCTGCCAACCAGGCAGGATTATAAACCCCAATCTCCTGTGAGCTAAATTTCCATTCATACAATCTTCCTTCCTCCCAGGGCAACGCCCGTCCTCTTTCCAGCCAGAAGGATGCCACCTATAACTTATCATCTCTATTTATTTTTTCTAAAGAGAGGATGGAAAAATTTTGCAGCCTTCAATTCACCCGTCTTTCCAAATATTTGCCAACATGACTCCACCCTACATCAACATCTTTATGAGTCTAAAAATTTTCCATTTATATCTGTTGTCTTTCATTGGTAATGGGGTGATAAGATGGTATGCCCTTTGCCATATTTTGGGCCAGCTATTTGCTGCCTTACATTTTCGATTCTATTTTACTTTTCTGCTTCTCAATAAAGTTTTCTAAGGTGTTACTGATCAAAGAAAAATCTATTCAAATCAGGATCCATCTACAGGAAAGTCTTTAACATTCTCTTCAAAGGCCATCCCAACCTTCCAAAGGAGCTCCATTGGATGGAACCGGAATGTAGTCGGAGAAGTCATCCAGAAGTTTCTCTCCAAAATCTTCAGGACCTCTCTTCAACTTTTAACTTTTAAAACAGAGAAAATGGTTTTGGTTTGACCTCAAATTCATTGTGCAACGGATCTGAACATCTAACTTCCCGGATTCTACCTAGCCCCAATACAAGATAAGGGAAGATATATTGAAGATCTTTCTCCTACTAGTACCATCTAAATCTTGACGTTTAACACTCGCATTTTCCTTCACTCCACTCCACACAATTATGCTTACAATTGTGCGTTGAAATTAGACAACTTCATTATCCATTATCGACCATTGTGATCATATCTCTCTCGTATATTTATCTATGCAAAGCTTTCAAAATGAAGACCTACAAATAATGTGATGCTTAAATTCATTAGTGAAAATTGTGCACATGCATATCATAAGAAGAAATAAGCTCCAATATTCTCAACTAAGTCCATTGTGAGCCATACCTGAAACTTTTGTGAGATTGCAACATGACGATGCTCAACAGACACATTCATTGAAGGGGGTGAAACATCAAAAACTGTATTCTCCCCCTTGTAGTAAGGTAAAAGCTCATATATCCCTGCAAGTGTAACACATCAACCAAGTATGGGTCACAGAAAGAACTCAAGAGAAATTTATGCATACAAATGAAAAGAGCATTTCCCATTCGACCAATCTAAAATCAATAAGAGAAGCATGAGTACAAGTGAACTCTCAGCCAATAACATGTACTGCAATATACAATTGACTTCTACAAAAAGAATTAGGCATCGAAGTATGGTCAATGGGTATAAGATTACATTAATATGTACGAATATATGTGCAATTATCTTGCTAAAACATTTATATGGCTGTGTCAATGTGATTTTTGGCCCCATGTCAAAAATCATAATTTCGTACATTCAGCTGCTGTACATAAAGTAAAACTGATTAGGCTTTGATAATGCATGTACGACCGTAATTTTATATTAGTTAACCTAGGATCTTGACAGTGAGAAGTTTTCAAGCATTTTATTAAAGTGACCTATAAGAATAGATTTAAAAGTAGCTGTTTTATTGAATATATATATAAAATCCCAACAAATGGTTCTAGTGCAGGTTTTGGTGCTACATACAAATGACTCTGTGACATTTACTAAACCTTCAAGATATGACTGCGAATGGGGTGCATGCTATGACAGTATGCCTATAATATATTACCATTGGGGCACTGATTCAGAAAAATGTTGATAAAGTAACAGCTTACATGCTAAAAAATGGCATGCGTCCATTACACTTAACAACTACAATTTGTATACTTGAACAGTTCATACTAGTTCTATAGTAATTGCCATATGCATCACATGAATACCGCACCAGCAGCCAGATAAAGGTTCCAAGAACTCGTCATTTGGAACAGTAATAGATGACTTCCAAATATGAAGCTTCCAGTGTTCAATGAAACCAAACAAAAGGCTACGCTCTATAATTCCGCGCGGCATTATGAGAGAGATGCTAGAATAGCAATCATCCTATATTTACAAGTTTATGCCCGTGCACCTTAAACTGGAGCTTGCCATACTAAATAGAAAAATAGAAGGATAACTATCAATATTCTTACAAGGTGATTCTTGCAAACTCTTTAAATGTAACTTCCTGAAGAAAACAAGCATTATAGAGAGTTCTCCTGACTTCTTTAATAAAAATTCCAAATGCCCTCAAAAGAACACCCAAAATCAAATCAAGCCATCATAAAAAATTCTTCAACCTCTTCCAAACTCTCACACATGTATGACATTAAATCATATATGATATGATTAGAGATGGTGATGCATGCTAGAGAGAGAGAGAGAGAGACCATGATCAACACTAACAGAACTACCAAGCTGCAGAGAAACCCCTTTTACTGAAGAACTCATGAACTCTACCACAGAATGACGTGAGGAAGTAACTTAATCCAACATGTTCATCACCACAACAGATACCATAATCTTAACACTCATTAAATGCTTGCCACCTCCTGCAATGGCTCCAATATTGTTGTGAAACATGTCTTCTCAAACAAAAGACAAGAAGGAAAGTTCAAGATAAACAATGAAAGTAGGGGTATGAGACTTCAAAATAGGTGTGTTATGCGACTGCCTGAAGAAAAACTGGATGGTCAGCTCTTCATACATGTTGGTTTGCTAGGGAGGCTTAGGTTACTGTTCTCAAGACTTTGGGATGAATTGGGTGCTTCCAAGAACTTGTGGGGAGCTTCTGCGACTTGAGATTGTGGACTGTTCAGAGGTATCAAAAGGGCCATGTGGAGAGATAATCTGGTTTTTATGGGCAATATGGTTGGGATTGGATGATAGAATGTTTCGCAAAATCCAGAAGCCTATTGCACTGGTAACTAGGAGTGCAAGGGACTGGGTATTGAGCTAGGAGAGACTGTCTGAATCTCTGAGAAGTTAAATGGCCAGGCTATATTCAGATAGTTTCTTCTCAGTCGTCATGGCCAGGCTATTTGTGGATTTTAGAATCCTAAAACTTTGATCACCAGGATTTTTAAAATCTCAAAACAGGTTTGTACACATCGTAATCAAAATCAAAGAAAAAGAAAACCAGCAACTTTAGGTAGCTTCTATTCATAAAATCAAGATTCCAAGAAGCAAAATGAAATTAGCAGAAAATTTTCTTGAAACAAAACTACATTTGCATATAAACAAGTAGAGAATTACCACATGGTATTGGATTGAATGTGAACTTTCCATCTGCATCGGATACAGCATGGCAAAGAGCACTTTTTTGCCTAGGGCTGTTACCAGAACCCTGGGGACAATCCACTTCCATCACATCATCCGAATACAAATATATATGAACTCCCAAGATTGGATTTCCCTGCCAGAGTTGAAATATACTTTGGGAGCTGTCATCAATAGGAATATGGTACTCGTAGATATCTCACTGAGACTTCTAAAACACAATAAAAAACTAATTTGGATATTCCTATAACCGATTGGAGATCCAAGTTTTTATGCTTTTCAGATGTATTTATGGATCTTACAATAAGCTTATATAATATATTGTCAGGATTCACATGCATACCTGCATACGCACACGTGTAAGGTTGACAAATGGTATACTATATATTGCAAAATATAATATATCATTTCACCATGCCAAGAGAACCATATGTAATGTTTCCATATTATTTGTAGATTATAATATACAGAATAAATGTAAGAAATATACTGCAGGACTAACTAATCTTATATATTTGAAAATTATATCACCCCATGCAATGTAAAAATGAGTGTAAAAAGCTTTTGCTCAATGAGGACAACTTGGCTGTAATATTTGTAGTATCACATATGTAGTGCAGATCAATTACTAATCCATTTTTCAAATGTTCGTATAGGTGCCTAAACAAACAGTGTATTTCCAAATATTATGAGTTGTATATGATAAGTGTGAAACACCAAATACCAGTTTCTCATTGAGAGATATAAGAGTGTCCACTGTCCAGGTAAATGTAGGATCAAACTTACTAATAGTATACAAGGAAAAGAGCTAAAACCAAATAAATAATAACACCGGTACAAGAAAAATATGCATTCCAGGTTGGTTCCTTCACCCCAGCAAAAACCTTGATTCGAAGTGATTCCATCATTCCATTCAACAGTGATTTAAGGCTCATTAGCTTGCTCTGTTTTCTTCTTCTTTTCTATAGTTAACAGTAATTATATTAAGCCAAAAGGAAATGGGACGAAAAGTTCCCCGGTGCGCTCAAAAGCAATAAATAAACTAGTGAGAACTTATTACTGATAAGTCAAGAACCTCTCACCGCTCCTTTGGATAAGAACCCCACAATCATATTTCCTTCTCGTTCAACACAGTTAAAGTTAATATTCAAGATTATTGTCCTGTCATTAATCTTGTCTATAATTTATGCAATCTTCCAAAAATAGGAAACATAACTTTCTCATAGATCATGCATCAGCACAAGCTCTGCCATCATTCTGTCATTTGCTGGGAATTGGTCAACAAAGCACTCTTTCTCATTGATCTATGTTTGTTAGTCTTAGAAAAGGTGATAGCGAGCAACCTAACTCGTTGAAAGGGTAAGTAACATAACTTTCTTTCACTGGATGGCCAAGGCAAGGAGTGTAAGAAGAGACACCATTGGATGGAGGATTCTTGGAGAGGAAATGTGTTAAGTATTTTTGAAACTTGTCAAAACGTAATCCGTGACCTTGCATTTAGTAGGATAGTTAGAGTAAAATTTCTGATGCAAGATGAAGACAATCCCAATCTAAATCATTTTTTTTACAAGACAAAATTTATTCCAGTAATAATAAAATGGAAAGAACATAACACAGGTGTGGTAAGTCGGAACCCTTTAACTCGGACCAAAAAAAAAATTTTCAAAAAAATTCATGCAAAATACGTATAGCGAAAAGACTGTCAAAGGAAAAGGACAGCCAACCGCTTCAACTTATTTCTACTAGGTAAATTCATTTGCAATTGCCACATCTTTCACTAAATTATCTTCCTTTGAGTTTGCTTCTTTATGAATGTAGGAAACTCTTATCTCAAGCGCATCCTATCAATCTCTCTAAATTTACTTATTTACATGCTTTCATGGGGGCTGGAGGGAACACGTCGTGATGCAGCCATCTAATTGTATAAAAGGAGTTCCCTTCAATCCAAAGCCTTCTTGGGTCAATCTTATCTACCAAGGAAACCACACACTACAAAGCTTCCACCTCCATATTAATCACACTTGCCATGCCAATAGAACAAAAAAATTGAAGGGACACTTTTTTGTAAGTGTTAAAAAATAAAAATAGTAACTCAATAAATCAATAAACAGAAAGCAAAGGATCTCATCGCTCATTCCCCAATCAATAAACATTCAGGTTTCTCGTCGCTCATTCGATAATCATCAACATATATGCCGAAATCCCAGCTTGACCCGGATTACCTCTTTTATCAAAATTTAACTTCACCAAACCCTCCTCAAGTCTTCTCCAAATATCAGGTTTCTTGAGTGCACATACACTGCCATAGCGCATCCATGCTAAAGCCTAAGATGTCACATCAAGTGTTGGGATAGTGAGTAAATTGATTCCCTGCCTAAAACAATTGTGAGGAAGCATCGAACATACATTACCTTGACTTAGCATAATTTTCATTTTGATAATCCGTTCAAACTTAGGACGATTGTCTCTTTCAGGTCCCTAATATTGACATCTCTAATTATACAAATTTAACATCTGCGGAGTCGGAATAATTTCCTTTGAAGCAACTCTAGTCAACATAAAAATGAACGAGGTCCACTGAAAATTCTTTTTCACAAATAAAATGATGCTGGAAACATGTCTAAATCATAATCAATCAATTCAAGTTAGCTCGTTCTCAGTTCCGCAATAAACCACATCTATTTAGCAACGCTGCACATATTGAGAACGAAGTTTAGTATGTGGAGATCACACATAGCTTTCTGCAACCCACAAACATATCCATATCAACTAGGAGTAAAATTACATGGAATAATAATTAAGCTTCATCCCGATGATCTCAATACAAGAAGGGTGTCTTAGATGTTCCCTGACTTGGCAGCCAACTTTTCAAGCCAGCTATCGAGGCTGTGTCCCTGATAGAGAGGATCTATGCAACAGCAGCAAAGGTCACGTGATGATTAGCCAAAAAATGTTTCTTTAAGCCTTAGATTTTTGGTGCTCCTAAGAAGAGAGGCCTCTGTTGGAAAAACATCAATTTCCACTACAGCAAAAAATGTGAACACCCCAGGTGAAAAGGATATCAGCCATTGAAGGAAAACTTCACAACAACAATTAATACTGTTCTACAATGATTTAAAAGCCCAAAACATCCTACACATGTTATTACATGGAAGCAATAAGTCAGCCAGCATAATAGGAAACAGAAGAACTATGCCATTATGCCAATAAACTCAAAATTTTAGAAGAAATGACTTGTGTTCATCATATGCAGGGAAGTATCAACAGTTGATCCAGCTGATTCGAAGTGCAAGCATACATAAATCCTTTATTTCGTGTTTATATAGACAATTGACATAATTTAAATTTTACACCATCAAGTTGACCCCAGAAATATGAAGCACTCAATGCAGTAACAAACCCAATAAAGACATTGAAGTCAGATGCTGAGAACCTCTAAGACATGAATGCACTTCCAAAAATAGTACTAGCCATAACCCTAACTTCCAAAAAAGAAAAAATGGCTACTTTCGTACAAAAAGCTATTGCTGAACAAGCTACCTGAGCAACAACGAAGCCATGAATATCATATCCAGCAATAAAGAAAATATCTTCTACTATGCCATTTCCAAACCCCAACTCCACCTGAAAAAAAATTGCTGTGAGCAATATAATTGACATGCACATCCATGTCTTGCAGATTACTTTTTTTTTTTAAAAGCAAATTACTTAACCTCTGAAGAGCCTCTAACTTCAATTTTTAAATTTGGATGTGAAGCTCGCAGTTTGTACTTTCCTGTGGCCACAGATTTTTATAGTTACAGCAGTGACCAATAATCCATTGGCAAGATTGTCAGGAAATCTCATAGAGGACTGGACAAATAAAATAGTGGGAATAAAGGATGAAAAAACGCCTAAAGATAAGGTAATGATTCCCACATATTATGAATGACAAACATTTCCAGAAATTTTCCATCAGTGTTAATCATGGTTCAAGAAACCTGTAGTTAGAATCACTCAAAACCTTAAAATTATAATAGTTTAATGGTATTAGGACAATTTATTTAACAAAGAAAAAAGAATGTTAATTTTTCATCTAAGGAATTCATTTGGATGAGGCACATGTGATATAGGGATTCAAGATTGTGACATTGCTGAAGAAATGAAGCTTGGTAACAAATTGTAACCCACCAGGGAACAATGTAAAGTAACTAGAGAATCATCTAAAATGAATCTAGTGTTCCAATCAGCGCAAAGAAAGTCGAGTCACTATTGTAAGAGAAAATATAGAGGCAAATTAATCAATACCATTCACAGAGGAATGTTAGTCAACACAATTCATATATATTATGCTTGATATTTGGGAGGTAAGAAGATCAGTTTACAATCCTTTTAAAACCTCAAAATAATTTAAGACGACGAAGAGAACAGACCTCATATTCATGATACCCTCATTCGGATACAGTTACAGGCAAAGATATGCGGAGAAGATCGATTGTGACTTGAAATTTTCAGAAATCCAAGTTACGGATGTGATTGGTGGTGGGGGGCGTGGATATTTATATTGCGTTTGTATTATATCACATAAGATATCATACATTTGGATTTATATTTTGCAGTCTTTAAAACATAGAAGTTATATTTTTTTTACGACAAAAAAAAGAGAATATTTGGGAGTTGAAAAAAATGGTAACAATAATATAATAAACCATGGGTAAGTTATTTGTTGGTTACGAACATTATAGTAATATGTAGCATTGTTGAGAGAAAGGTTGTCAAATAAGGTATCACAATCAAGAATTTTTGTATCGTGTATCATAAGATACACTTAAAGTTTTATAAATATATAGGGAAAATATATACAAAAAATTTAAAAATAAGAATATGATATATTTATAACAAACTATGACCATTTCTGAAATACAAAGTATAAAAGATATTCATTCCATCATATGTTAAAAATTAGAATTTAAATCAAACGAATTGAACAAAACTAAACATTTCATTGGATTGATTTATAAAGTGGAGATGAAAATTCAAACACATAAAATCATAAACTTTTCCAACTTTCTGCTATATAAAAGAACCTCTATAGCTGCACAGGCATAGGTGTGGTGTAAGTGTGTATTGTATACTAGTATCATATATCTATATGATATGTTTCTTTCAAATTCCAATTTCTACTAAAACAAGTCCTATATTTCTTTCTTGACATTATAAGTTTATAGTCCCTAAAATCTTACGAAATATTTAAAAATAATAATCAAGTTTTCATTCTGCATCTCTATCCCCAATATCAATACCATCATCTTTATTATCAAATGTATTATCATTTTATCATTTTTTTCTTCTTTCTCTTCCTCATAGACATTTTCCCTTTTTTTCTTTCCTCTTGTCGTTATTCTTTTATAATTTTTTTGGGATTAGAGTTGGAGGTAAATAAGCGATATTTTTTAAAAATTAAAAATCTAGTTGTAATTGAAAATCACATTTATCGTTCAAAACGTGTTTGGCAATGTATCGTATTGTTTTGTATCGTGTATCGTAAGACACGGTTAAAAAAAGATACACAACATAGATATGTATCGTTTTCTATAGTATCGTGTATCATATCGCGTCTTGTATAGTGAATCGTAAGATACTGATAACAATGGTTAGGGTTGGTATAATTGTTTGTGAGTGTTGTCCTTTGTGGGTTTTTGTTTTCTTTTATGGACAACATTGTGATTCCATTTTATTTTCTTGCAAAGTCAGTAGCTCGGCTCATGATCATTGGAAATCGCTTTGGCAGCTAGATAGCATTTTTTATCATATTCAGCACATTTGTGTCTTGCTCCTTCATGATGCTATGCTAGAACTGGTACTCTTACCAAAAGGGGGCTGAACTGGTACGAAAAAAGATTGGATGTTCAATAACTTAAAGTTGATATAGTTGATTTGTCTCTTTCTGCCTGAGCAATATATGTATGTGTGTGTGTGTATATATATATATATTTATATATATACACTTTTTTTAATAAATTTATCTCTAGTACTAGATCACAAAAAAATCATTAAATATTTTATCCATATTTTAGTTTACTTAAAGTTACTGTGATTTAATAGAGGAGCTTTGCAGTAATTGACAGAGAATGAATTTCGTAGGACTGCCACTTCCCCACACATGCAAGTAAATGGCTGAACTAGCTCTTGCTCCCACTTCCACTTTGTCCAACTAAAGGTAATTCCTCTCTGAATCAGCTTTGAATGAATTCGAAGTCAAAATCTATCTCCTCATTTCCTCGAGAAAATAATTAATACGCTGACACTCAATATCAAAATTAAACATACCTTTCCCCTAAAGTGGATGAGGTTCATGTTTAGGAATTTGAATAGCATGAACATGCTCGGTAATCAAGATGAAATAATCCATCAAATGGTAGCATGTTACAGAAGAATGAGCATCTCAAACCTGGAACAATGTTTGTAAACAGGTAACTTCCTGTTGATGATGTAAAAACAGAAGTAATGAGGTCATCCATAGGCGATATGAGCTCAACTTTCACATTAGAAGGCCCTCCATTCTTTAATGAACAGCTCTCTCCACCAACAGCTCCTACAACTCTTCCAGATATAGTGAACCTACAAATATATAAATTCTCTACAATCTATGAGACACCAAAGACTTGAAAATTCTCAAGACAACTAACATAGCAAGAGCATATCCAGAGAAGACCAACCCTGTGAATCGGAAATTAATATCAGCATTTGCATTGCAACCACTATGGTCAATGACAACAGGAACCTGCAAATGAATAAATATTATTTTTTTAATGCCCTTAGGGAAAATTGCATGTGGGATTTATGAGTATGTACACCAGTTATACGGATTTAACATGAAAGGGAGAAAAATTGTATGCTGTTGAGTGAGAATAAAAGCAAAAAATGATGAAAAATGACAGCAACTCACATTCTCAGGGTCCCATGACCATCCCTCAGCCCCCTTAATTTTGATAATAAAAGAACCCTGTGACAGAAGCATGTATTATTACGAGGAAATAATTAATAATGGATCATACATGCAAGTCACTAATGTCTCTGAACTTGGATCGGCGCTGAATCAGGCAGAGGAACAGATACCAGCCAACTTGGGTATGACTTACTGTGCCATTCTTCCAAAAGCAGACTACTCAAACGAGTCATATGATTGTAGACTTGGTTCCAGGTGATACTGAAACCAAGTCCACATAGAAGTGTTGCTGATTTTTGTCATAGCTTTTAATAAATCGAAACCAAACTTAAACTGAAAAGTGCAAGTAAAAGATGGAGTGTGCAAGTAAATTGTTTAAAGATGCCAGGAGCTGTGTATTAAGTATAACATTAATAACACCTCACACTCCAAAAGAAAATGAAGCTCATCACAGCAATGCTACTGAATTGAGTTATAAGTAAATAACAATTTCATAAATGCAAAGACCCGATAATTGGAGAGGAAGACAACTCTTCTAACTTTCTAATCTAGTTAATGCTGTGTATTTAATAGCAAAGATATTGGACTGAGTGAAAATATGCAGAAACCCATCATATGACGGTGCAATCAGTAAAATATGACAAAAGATTATACAGAAATTTACAAAGATGGAATTGGCAAGCTTACAAATGACACAATCAATAAATACAAGACCAGCACGATGTTGCCAGAAAGAATATGAATAAAAGGGTACCAAAATCATTGAGACGAACAAAACCAAATAAACTACCAAGAAGAGTGAATGTCTTGCTAAACTAGAAGAACATACAGTGAATTGATATAGCTGATCTAATATGAAATCTTACTCTACATTGCCGGTAATAAACATTAAAACAGTTAATATCAATATGAATCTTGCTTGATCTAAAACATGAAACACCTAATGCGAAAAGAGTCTGTGACTCAAAAGTTCCAAACATTGTGATCTGTCAGCTGGCCGTTGGAGTACAGCATAAAAAAACTAGAAGGACGAAAATTGAAACTATTTGCCCTTTTTACAGTTTTTTAATTAGTATAATGTTGCTAAAGGCATTCACCTAGGCACTAGGCAAAGTCAATCCTTGACCGTCAAATGCGTTGACCTCATTTAGGTGATTGCCTAGGCAAGCTTGCTGCATAGACCTAGGCGATCTCCTATTACGCCAACTGGAGCATTCTTGCTGGCATTAATCAACAAGAATTAAAGCGAATAAGATAAACGGGAAGATTAGAAAATAGATAGAACAAACTAATCATAATCCTCCTTTAATACTGTAAAAACAGGGCTCTTTCATTAACACATCAACAAAACCAAGGAAAAAATATATCTTGTGGTATTACATAGCTTATGGTCAGATAATAGAATCCTACTTTAATAAAATCTCCTAAAAGAAGCCAATTAATGACATATCTTTAATCTCCTAAATATCAAGAGTGAAATAACTAACAATTGAGTTTTTATTTTGTCGGTGGGCTCAAGATTTCAGTCCTCATGTGTCCCTTAAAATCGGATGACATTCAAATTTGCAATTCCCCTTTTCTTCAGCCTATCACAATTAGAAGACTCCTTTCATGGAGATAAAATTTGACTTTCTCCTCTCCTACTTTTAGCACTTTAAGCCCTCATGGCTTGGACATGGGTAAGCTGGGATCGAACCTGCAACCTACATGAGGCAAGACCTTCTCGCCCTGCCTAACTTTTAGCTTTTAAGTTCTAAGAACATTGTTTTTACTGGACTTTCCATACATACATACATGAATTTGGACTAAGATTTTAATGCCAGTAAACAAAATCAAGCCCAAACTTGTCTCGGCCAATATGCACTCCTATTCTCAAGATTCAATAAAATTTCCTAGGTAACCAAGTCCTGGCTCAAGTTAAGTCAAAAGCTGATTTGAGTCAAGCCAACTTGGTCGAGTTTCAGGTCAACCTAATAAGCCTTTAAACTACAGATAGCATGCACCTTTTTTCTCAGTTTATTAAACTTTAATATACAGGCATATCTCAAACCTCTGGGGTGACTGACAGATGCTTCTATGTGGTACTATCAAATTTACCAACATGGAACACATGAAATCTTATAGATACTACAACCAAAATGGTCTAATGTTCATGACTAGTGCTTGCAAAATAGCCTTAATTAATGACAACCACCGAGATCTGCAATTTGTGATTGAACAACATTGGAGATTGATAAAATTAACACAACTCAGTGGAAACCCGTCAAAGAATTAGCAGGCCATGAAAATGTATAAGTCAAAAAAGAGAAGTAGCTTATTCAAGCATAATAAATAATGTTAGAAAATAGTACCTTGTCATATACCGGGATGAAATAATAACCATTTGGAGCACATTGGGTCCTATCCTTTACCAATCCATCAACCGTACGGAGCTCAACCTATATTTTTGGTAAACGCAATCAAAGATCATCTATGCATGAGTACACTGAAATTGCAGAATTAAGATTGAATGATGAATTGATCGAGCTCCAATCATATTTTAAAATTTGGAGCGCATACAAAAATGAGAACATATAAACAATGATCAGATGATCATCCCCCCACCAGCAACTCAATCATCCAACTTTTATAGCAACGAGTGGAGGTGGATGATGGAGAATTTCAGATGTCTCAGCAGCTGTGAGCAAACCCCAAAAGGCATTATAGGATTATCAAAGAAACAGTCAATCAAATTAAAATTTCTTCTTTTTCAAGAAAATTAGAAGTTCAAACGCAATAAGAATCTGTTACTTGAGAAACTAGTGAGTAAAATTTAATATAGAGTGCCTTCTTTGGAAAAAAAATTTGTGCCAATGGGAGAACAAGTTTATAAGCAAAGGATAAGTGTTTTCTCCTATTTTTTGTCAAACCAGAAACAATATAATTTTACTGGTGAACTAAAAGGATAAAAGGGTACTAAATTTAATATATAATAGGCACGACACAAAAGGCTCTCTATAGGAGAAAGAAGACCAATACAGCCACACAAATCTACAACATAACCAAAGCCAAAAAAAATCTAATTCCCAACAGTAGTTTGAATAACGCATTGATTTGTGGAAAGATGTTACGGTTTTTTTTATAGATAAGCTAGATTTGAACCTGCGACCTTGAGGTTGCAATATTGTCAACCTTCCATTGTGCTACAGACCCAAGCCCTGGAAGATGTTAGGGTTAGGGCTTAGAAGAAGAAAGATATTTTAGAAGCTTAGCCCCAAATATATAGATGAAAATATTTTGCTAGGCTCTAAAAGGATCAGAAGAGAAATTTGCCTCGCTACAAAGACAATTCCATATGACTCCTATTACAAGATCATATATTAAGTATGCACACCAAATATAGGACACACTAACACTAACCCTCAAGTTGAGGCAAAGATATCTATCATGCCCAACTTGCCGGAAAATGTCTAAAAGTCTATGGCTTTCCCAATGCCTTCGTTAATATGTCTGCCAGTTGATTTGATGACTTAACAAATGGGGTACAAATATCCCTGGATAAAATCTTTTCTCATATGAAGTGCCGGTCTACCTCAATGTTTTTATTACGTTCATGAAACATGGGTTCGAAGCAAATAGACAGCAGCCTGGTTCTCACAACACCTCTTCATGAGTCTGACACAATGAGCCCAAGTTCTTTCATGAACTCGTTTAACTAGCTTAACTCACATGCAATATGTGCCATTGCCCTATGTTCTACTTCAGCACTAGATCTAGCTACTAAAGTTGCTTCTTACTCTTCCACATCACTGAATTTCCACCAGGATACAATACCCTGAAGTGGACCGACAATCTTCTCGTGAACTGGGCCAAATAAGGCAACTTTTATTTTACTATAACCCTCCCCAAAAACTTAGGACTCTAAGTTCCTAATTAAATTAACCTTTACCACACAACCTCCTAAAAACTGCGAGAGAAAAATTTCTCATTGAGTTTCACGCAGTGGCGGAACTACGTGTACATGACTGCCGGCGAGCGCCCTCACTCAAACCCAAAGCTCTTGTTTTTTTTAAAAAAAAAAAAACTGAAGTACTAACTTACCCAACACGCCCTCTCTAAACCTAAACCAACGTCTCCTCCCTCTTTTTTCTCCCTCCCTCCCTCTTTTCTCTCTCTAAACGTCTCGTCACCCTCACTAAACCTGCGAGGGTGTGCCCTCCCTCCTTTCTCTCTCTCTTTTCTCTCTACCTCTCTGAGACTCTGGCCCATATGATATCCTCGGCTTCGTCTTCTTCCTCGCTCCAAACCAGGCAATAGCCAATAGGCATCCTCTGCAACTCCATCCTCGCTCCAAACCAATACGCATCCTCTGCAAGTCCACCACTATTTCGATAACAGGGGTTTTGGGTGTCATTTGGTAGGGGCATAACTAATAGGTGGGTTCCCAGTTTTGGGTTGCCTCTTTTAAGGGAGATCTAAGACGTGCGAGTTGCAACCCTACGTCTTCCTTGTGTTTTCTATATAGTAGGTTGTTTGTAACATTTAAGATCTTTTTCTTCTTTTAACTCAGGTGACTACTGTAGTTTTCCTTTCTTAAATTGCTCAAGAGACCGCAACTCCAATCTCCAAGTCTCCAATTCCAAATCGGCAAGTCTCCAAGGCCCAAGCCATTTGCAACTTGCAAGTGAGTAACCCCTCTTTGGCTCTTTCTCTTTCCCTAATTATTATTAATTTATTATTTTTTTCATTTAATGCCTTTGCTTTATTACTATGTATTTATATAGATTTTTCTTAAATAATTCAATATTATGTTTGAAATTTTCTATAATGGTGATTGTTGACTATATGGGGCTGAATCGACTGCTTTTGACCCAGTTCGGATTATGTAAATAATTACTTTTGTTTTGTTTTTTATTTTAATTAGGATATTCATTTGCTCTCCTCTATCTCCTGCTTAGATTAATGAGCGTAACTTCTTAAGATAAAATATGGATTTTGCTTGAAAAGGGTGAATCTGATGTGGGTTTGGAATGTTTTCTTTTTTGTTTGATTTTAATTGACGAATTGTGCGGTTTAGTTTTTTTATTTTTTATCATTATTTATAATCAGTTGAGCTGAAATTGGAATGTGGTTTTTTGTTATACGCTTAAATGAATCTGATATGGTTTTTTGTTATAGGCTTGAATGAATCTGAATAGTGTTTTGTTTTTATATTAAGAGATTATATCTATTATTATTAATTTTCTTAAGAGTGAACTGTACAATTGGAACCTGTGTTTTGTTTATCAGCTGAATTTGAGCAAGTTTTTGTTTTTTTTATTGCTTTCTTTTCACAAGTGCTAATTGCACTTTGTCTATCGGATCTGTGAACGTTAATAGTCCATAGATCCGATGGTCTAAATCTCTCCATAAAACAACATTTTTGGGCCGGTTGCACTTCATTCTATGATCTATCACTTTAATGGTACGGATCACTCACATCTTACACCATTGTTCCTTTTTTCAATGGTTGAAGTTAAAGTGCACCAATTTTTTTGTTTAGTTTCGTATTTGTCTTTTGGGTTGCAATAATATAGGAATTATTTTAGATGACTGGATGTCTGTAGGATCCTAAGACCTAGATTTCACGTGTTAAATGCCTAATGGTTCGGATCACATACATCTAAACCATTGATGGGGTAAGATCATTTAAACACCATTTTAGTGCTTACATGACTGTCAGGAGAGTTGGTCCCTTTACTTAAAAAGTTAAAATCCCCTAATTTCTAAAGCTCTTTCTCAACCTCGCATGTCTAAGTCTTAAATCTTAATTTCTTAAATCGGAAACTCCTAAACTTAAAGCTCTAAAGAGACAAATTTGATATTTTGAGGTAAGTTGAGGCTTGAAATATAGATATATGTCATACACAATGAGGATATGAATGACTGATTTGCATCTTTTGTTTATTGACCCAATAATGCACAGACATTGTAAGAAAACATCTGAACTAGCGTTGCCTTCTGCGAGAGAGAAAACATCTGAACAAGGGTCCCCTTCTGCGAGAGAGTGAAGTTTGTGATGGAATACAACCTCATGCACAACATAGAAATGCTGAAAGTAGCGGAACTACGTGCGTGCCAGTACAGGAAAATATAGCTGTTGACTTGACAAATCTTTCAACAGATCCAGGCGTATGTCCTAAGATTTCATGTTACCATCCTAATGTACGAGAAAAGATAAGAGCTTATTTACAGAAGGGTCTGTTTCAACCCAAAGGAAATGATTTTCCTCAAACGAAATTTTCAAATAGGTTTCTTCGGTTTAATCCCAAGTGGTTTGACGACTTTAGTCGTTGGTTAGAATATAGCATAGAGAAAGATGTTGCATAGAGAAAGATGTTGCATATTGCTTGTGTTACTATCTATTTAAATCGGATAGAGAAGGACAAGGAGGTGGTGAGCAATTTGTTAGTAAAGGCTTTAGAAGTTGGAAGAGAAAAGAGAGATTAAATACTCATGTTGGAGGACCTAATAGTGTCCATCATCAAGCTTATGTGATGTGTGAAAATCTTTTAAATCAGATACAACACATAGAGACGACTTTCGAGAAGCATATTGAACAAGAAAAATTAGATTACAAATCTTGTTTGTATGCATCGAATGATTGCATACGATTTCTCCTTCGTCAAGGGTTGGCTTTTCGTGGCCACGATGAATCAAAGGATTCAATAAATAAAGGAAACTTTCGTCAACTGTTGAATTTTCTTTCCATTCATAGCGAAGAAATTAAGAGAGTTGTGTGGAGCAATGCTCCCGAAAATTTACAGTTAACATCACCTAAGATTCAAAAAGAGATTGTTCAAGCATGTGCAATTCAAACTATAAGAATAATCATTGATGATCTTGGAGATACTTTCTTCTCACTGTTAGTTGATGAGTCTAGTGATATATCCATCAAAAAGCAGATGGTTGTTACGATACATTATATAGATAGGCGAGGTTTTGTGGTTGAGCGTGTCATAGGATTTGTACATGTTCTTGAAACATCTGCTATATCACTTACGAAAGGAATTGAAGAACTACTTTCCAAGCATAACTTGAGTATTACAAGAATGTGTGGTCAAGGATATGATGGCGCAAGTAACATGCAAGGTGAATTCAATGGACTCAAACTGCTTTTTTTGAAAGAAAATGAATCTGCATTTTATATCCATTGTTTTGCACATCAACTTCAGTTAACAATTGTCACTGTTGCACAAAATCACAAACCAGTTGCAACCTTCTTCAAATTGGTCGCTCTTATAGTGAATATGCTTGGCGGCTCATGCAAACGGAAGGATCTTCGAGAGATAAACAAGCTGAAAATGTGAAGAAAGCACTTGAGAGTCGCAAAACCTCGACTGGAAAAGGCCGTAATCAAGAAACTAGTCTTAAAAGGGCGAGTGAAATACGTTGGAGCACACATTTAGATACCAAGCTAAACTTAATTGTCATATACCCTGCCGTGATTAAAAGTACTTGAGTTTATCGATGAAGATGGTGAGCTTATACAACAAAGAGCTAAAGCAAATTCTCTATTGGATACCATGTACACTTTTGACTTTCATTCACTCTACATGTAATGAAGGAGATTTTGTTAGTCACTTGTGATCTATCAAATGCGTTGTAACGAAAAGATCGGGACATTGTGAATGTCATGCATTTGGTTGAATTAACAAAGCGAAGATTACAAGAAATTAGGGATAATGAATGAGATTCTATCCTCATTCAAGTTTCTCTATTCTGTAATGAGCATGATATTATGGTTCCAAATATGAATGAGAAGTTTGTAGTGCATGGACGACCACGTCGTAGAGCTGAAGAAATCACAAATCTACACCACTATCGAATTGAGTTCTTCTATACTGTCATTGATATGCAACTTCAAGAGCTTAATCACCGTTTTACTAAAGTAAACTCTGAATTGCTACTTTGTATGGCTTGCTTCAATCCTTCATAATCATTTTTAGCTTTTGACGAGTAAAAGTTAATGCGCCTCATACAATTTTATCCACTTGAATTTTCAAAAATAGATCGGTTGGTTCTTAGAGGTCAGCTTAAGACGTTTGTTATGAACATGCGCTTGAACGAAAAGTTTTTTAATTTGAAGGGTATTAGTGACCTTGCGAAAAAGCTGGTAGAGATGAAAAAACACATTGTATATGATTTGATTTATTTGCTCATAACTCTGGTATTAGTTCTTCCAGTCGCCACTGCTACTGTTGAGAGAGCATTTTCTGCTATGCAGATTCTGAAGAATAGGCTTCGTAATAAAAAGAGAGATGAATTGATGAGTGACTGTTTGATTACATACATTGAGAAAGATATATTTGATAGCTTCGATAATGATACAATTGCTAATTACTTTCAGAAGATGACAAATCATTGAGGACAATTGCCTTAAAAGAAATTTTCTTTACAGTTGGCAATGGATTCAAAGTTGATTTTTTTTAAATGAATGATATACAAATGTCAATGTCTTATTGTTAAAAATTTCTTTTTTTATGTAATTTTAATGAAAATTATATTTTATAATATAAATTAGTTTAAATTTATATTTATTGTACAAAATTTATTTCTAATTCATTTTGCGCCCCGCCTAGATGAGAATCCTAGTTCCGCCACTGGTTTCATGAGAATAAGATTCTTGTGAACTCCAGATCGTGTGATCATTTAACCAAGAATCTCATTCTCGTTTAGTGGGTCATGCGGCCTGCTATTTGATCCACCCTCAAGGCCCACTTCAGCCACTTATTTAAGGCCCACTAAGCGTTTAATTTAACCCTCCAATTTTCTTTAATCTCAACCCCATTAAGTCAATTTTATGGGAAATTCCGGTCCCTTTTTTGCTGTCAATAACAGATCCGAATTTGATCCCTTTCATGCCCTGCATCAGATTTTCATGGCTTATGCATGTATTGTCTGATCACTCTGACAACAAAAGTTCTGTCATAATGTGTCATAGTAAGGTAAATCAAATTTTTCAATAAGACTTCTATATTACATTGTTCTTGTAGCAACTCGCCACACTTTGCCTCACTTTTATAATTAGCTTCCATGGGGGATAAAGTTGGCTTTGACCCCCAACAAAAGTTCTGTCAGTAAGGTAAATCAAATTTTACAATAAGACTTCTATATTTACATTGTTCTTTTAGCAACTCGCCACACTTTGCCTCACTTTTATAATTAGCCTCCATGGGGGATGCAGCTGGTTTTGACCCCTAACAAAAGTTCTGTCAGGATGTGTCATAGTAAGGTAAATCAAATTTTCCAATAAGACTTCTATATTTACATTGTTCTTTTAGCAACTTGCCACACTTTGCCTCACTTTTGTAATTAGCTTCCATGGGGGATACAGCTGGCTTTGACCCCCAACATCTATATTTTGTTGAGAAGATTAGAGTGTTCCTTTGGGATATGCAAATCCCTATCTTTGAACTAGCAACTTCAATGCCAAGTATGTAATGGATCTTTCCCAATTCTTTTATGTCAAACCTCTCACTTGAGTAATGTTTCAATCGATTTATGGGGTCCTAGCATTCCCTATAAGACCGTATATATTTGTTTTGAAGAATACAGAATAATCTGACATACGCCTCTTGACGCCATACTCAACAATAGTGTGGCTTAGTTTGTTAAACAAGCATTTAGAGACTGCTTCAACCCATAAATCAATTTTCCGAATGGCATATCTTTCCCCTCTGCCTCTTAATGCAAAACCAGGAGGTAGATGCATATATGCAGCTTTTTGCAAGTTGCCATCTAAGAAGGTATTTTTCACATTGAGTTTTTGAAGATCCCAAAACACATTGGCAGCAATAGGCAATAGAAGGCAAATAGATTTAAATCTGCCTCATGCCCCCCCCCCCACCCCCACGCGCGCACACACAATTGTCTTCCCCGTCTGAGGTCTTGAAAACCGGAATGAGAAGGGATGAAAGTAATTCTAAAACTGTGGGATTGTCAAGAGTAGAATGAAGTGAAATGTCATAGAAACAGGAACAGTATCAACCCCAATCACCAATCTCAAAGAGCCATCCAAAATATAAACTTGGCGGCCTGATTTAATTGGCAATATATTAAAATTTTGAGACAAGTCACCAGTCATGTGATCAGTCGCCCCAGTGTCAATAATCCATGGAGGAGGACCAGATAAGAAGGCCACACGAGTAGCCATAATGTCCATTTTTTTAACAAACAATAGCACAATGTATTATAAACTTCTATGTTCAACAACAATCAAGGTGATTACAACTACACAAATAGTAGAATTTCATATATAAGGTGATGCGGAATTTAGATCGGCATGGTTGACCGAGTAAACGAAGAAAATCAATAAGGAGAAAGTGGACCCACGAATGGGTTTTTAAAAAAACTCCGTTAAAGACCCATGTGCATGTTATTTTAGGCAATATTTTTATTTAGGTTTAGTTTCTTTTTTTATTAGGATTCTTTTAACAAATGATTTATTTTAGGATTAATTTCCTTATTTGAATTATTTAGAGGGTCAGGCACATATATGTGATATGTGGCTGTTAATTTCGTCACTTTCTGCGCAACCATCGGAAAAGTGGTCATAAGTCTACCAATATGTGTCGGAATTGTGTGATTCTTGTCTTGTTGGAAAGCTACTTTAATAAGCTTTCAAACAAGACCAATTTCAAGTCAATCGGACATCGTTTGACCCTTCAAAAGTGATCGCGTAATAAAAAAACGGGATTAATGATGAAATTAATTATGACTGTTAGATTAGAAAGTTTTAATGGTTGATTAGGAGTTTTATTTTAAGTAGTATTCCTAGGGTTTCTTTTCTTTATAAATATACATTGTAATCTCTTATGAGAATTATTATTGAAGAATGAATGAAAAAATATTAAGTTGCTTTTGTGCATCTTGTGAAAAAGTGAATCTTTCATAGAAAACTTGTGAATAGTTTTCGCCTTTGAAGAGTGATTCTTCAAAGTTATCGTTAGTGCGAAGCCGACAAGCCTCTTTAGAGCGAATTCAAATATCTTCTATCTTATTCGTCTTTTATTTTTTTGTTTTAATTGAAGATTGAGAACCCTAACCCCTATCGTGCCAGATTTATGTTATTTTAGAGTTAGCGTGTGATTTATCCCGCATCATAAGGACTTATAAGTTATATCACAGTCTGATAACCTTTCTAAATTAACTTACCACAATAAAAAAATTCAACTTGAGTAAAAGGATGTAAAGGCCTCCCACATCAACAAATTACCATAACCCATGTTGCCTAACGGGTAACACTAACCACAATTTAAACTCGTAACTTCCTTACAATTCATCCAATCAAAGCATAAACACATAACAAATTACATGATCCAAATACAATTAACTGTATCCCAAATTTAGCAACAATCAACAAAGATATTGTTGTTCACAACAAACAAACAGGCAGCACGCCTTAACAACAACTAGCAACAACAATATATTATGGTTAACAGACCTTCAACTCGTCAACTCAACAATATGTTCCTACCATAACCACCAAGTCAGGGTCGGTAAAAATTCGGCAAGGTTAAATCGGAAAAATCCGGCAAAATTCGAAAATAGTTGGAGAAAAGTCGGAGACAAAAAATATGGGAAAAAAATGTTTAAAAATTAAAATTTACGATTTTTTGACAAAATTCGGAAATTATTTGCGAATATTTGAACATTTGCCCTTTTTTTTGGAATATTCGCGACTAATTTGGGATTAATTCGCCTGATCCCAAATTCGCAAATTTTTCAAAAATTCGGTGATTTTGGTGATTGGTTCCTACAACGTAATCAACCAAACCTTCAAGGCTTCAACTCAATATCACTACTCAGCTTGCCTAAGATGTATCCCCTACCAAAAACAATATGAAACAAACCATCAATCAAAAAGATAGAAAATAGAGCTAAAAAATTATACTTCAAGGGACTTGGTGAAATGTTATTATGCCGAAGTTGACCAATACAGGACAAAGGTCGGTAAGGCTAAGGGCCTTACTGAAAATGTCCTCCAACTGATAAAAAATGAGTATTTTACGAGAGCAAATAGTGCCATATAAAATCTTCTCACTAAGAAGTAAAAGTCAAACCCAATATGCTTAGTGCACCCATGATCAATGTTCAAGCGGTCGGGTGGATGTTCAGGCGGAAGTCTTCAGGCGGCGCCCAAGCAGGTGCCTCAAGATCCAAGCGGCCCCGAAGTATATATATATGTGTATATATATACATACATATAATGATATATATATTTTATTTCAACATAAACATATATAACATTCATATCCACTTATAGGCTCATCAATCGTATGATTCAAATCCACTTATAGGCATGTTTCTTGGGCTAAGATATGTTTCAATGATAGATTGCCACTTGGACAATTTAGATTGATCACAGATGTTCACCACGTGGCATAATGATAATCACACTTCAACAATGTAAGATTAAAGGCCTTAACTTCAGTGGCATAAGATCATTTAAACACCATTCTGGTGTTTAAATGTCGGTAAGGAACTATTATACCTAGGCAATAAGGGCTTTAAAGTTTAAGGGTCGTCGATCGGTCCGGTTGTGTGGTGTTCAATAAAAAATGGCATATACCCGACCTTTTGATAACTCGACCCGACCCGATAAAAGCCCAATAATTTATAAATTGCTCCGCCCCACCCCCAATTTTAAAACACCCATCATTTGCCCGAACCCACCCGTCCAAACCCGATCACTTGACCCGGGGCCTTGAGCTAAATCAGGCACGAGGGCTGAACACCGAGCGGCCGCCCCCAGCTGCCTTTAAGAACACTGCCCATGATCCACTGGATTCTCATCAATATGGATGGCAGGCATAGAGATAAAGGAGAAAAACCAAGCACATGAAGGAAAGAGCGTAGCCATCACAGGTATCAAAACATAGCCGTACATTCGGATTCAGAGCTCAACTCAGATACGAAAGTTTACTTTTTGCTTTTTCATGTAACAAGATTACCCCCAGGAAGGTACAACACCCAAATATAGAGCAAACTATCAGCGGGCAAGTTAGCATAGTCAACATTCAAGAAGCCCACAAAACCAAGATGACCGTGGCCCGAGCAAATGAGACAAAGTCCAGGGTAGGACATCAGATAGCGCAAGATACGATGAACAACAACAAGATGAGGAGCATGCACAAAGTGGCTGACAATGCTAATCGCATAGGCAAGAATTGGACGTACGAACTAAAGTAAATAAGGCGACCAACAAGGTGCTAATATATATCAAGATCAAGAAGATCACCCTCATCCGCGTCAAAAGTGATGAGGATCCATTGGAGATTGAGAGGCGCAATACCCTAGCATGCTCTCATTGACGCGATCAAGGGCATACTTACGTAGCACTACAAAAATGCCCTAAGAGGAGTGAGCAGCCTTAATGACAAGGAAATATCGAAGAGGGCAAGGTCCTTAACATCAAACGTCAGGCAAGATCACACTTAACCTGAACAATGGAGGTAAACTCACTGTCAATAATAAGTATGTCATCCTCAATACACACCAAGACAATAGTATATCCAATAGAACGACAACGAGGAAAAGTTATATGGTCTAAGTAGCTCAAACCAAGCCCGGGAGATTGCTTGAGCCCATAGATGGCTTTAAAAAGTATGCAGCTCTTGCCAGACACCCCTGAAGTGGGAAACCGGAAGGGAGATCAAATGCAGGATGAAATGCGCTAACCCAAAAATAGCGTAAAATCCCACACGATAGGATTTAGGGTTCTCGATCTTCAAATAAAATAAAAATACAAGAAAAAAGGTAGAAGACCTTCGAAATCGCTCCAAAGAGGTTTGTTAGCTTCGCACCAATGATAGCTTTGAAGATCACTCCTCAAAGGCAAAAACCCATCGCAAGTTTTCTACGAAAGATTCATTCTTTCATAAGATGCACAAAAGCAACCTTAATTTTAATTCATCATAAAATTATTTCTCATAAGAGATTACAATGCTTTATATAGACTTTTCAAACCCTAATTAGGTCTATTCCTACTAAAATAAAACTCATAACCAACCATTAAAACTTTGAATCTAACGGTCATAATTTATTTCACTAGTAATCCCGTTTTTTTATTGCGCGACCACTTTTGAAGGGTAAAACAGTATCTGATTAACACGAGATTAGTCTTGTTTGAAATCTTATTGAAGTAGTTTTCCAACAAGATAAGAATCGTGCAATTCCAACACGTATTGACGGAGTTATGACCACTCATCGAAGGGCTGCATTAAAACTGACGAAACTAATGGTCAAATGTCACATATGTGTGTCTAATCCCTAAATATCTCAAATAAGGAAACTAATCCTAAAGTAAATCAGAAATCAAGATCCTAAAACAATTAAAGCTCTAAATTTCGATCGCTCAAGCGAGTTGAGGCGGGGACTCGTCTTCACGGATCTTTTAAGGGTCCATTTATATGTCCACTTTCTCCGGGTTGTTCGTCTTTGTTCGACTTGGCCTCGATCCGAACATGCAGACCCAAATTCCGCATCAAGATCAATATACATTTCTTCGGTTAGGAAGTCATGGAGAATGGCATTCTTGATGAACATAAGTGCAAAGGAATTTCTTCTTTGGTGAAGGGAACGAAAGTCGGGATGGAGTGATATCCAAAAGAGAAGGATATGGCATAGGAAGTGCAGTTGTCATAGGAACAAAAGACGAGGACCTGGTGTGAAATAGAACACATCCTTGAAAAAAGTGACATCCAGAAAGATAAAATTTTTGCAAGAAACAGGATCAAAGCACTCATACCCCTTACAGGAGGGGGATATCCCACAAACACACATAGAATAGATTATCGTCAAGCTTGTGATGGCTAGGTTTCAAACTTTGAACAAAACAAGTGCAGCCAAGCACCTTAGGATCGACATGAAATGGTTGAGTTGTGGGTTCAAACCATCAAGTGGAGATTGATTACTCAAAATTTAGCGGCCATGCGGTTAATAAGACAGCAAGTAGTATGAATAGCTATAGACCAACAAGAACATTCATCCCTCTTAAGTAAGGGTCGTGTCACTTCTGTAGATGTCTATTTTGCCATTCTGAAACTCCATTCTGTTGAGATGTATAAAGCATGAGAGCTTATTTACAATCTCATGCTCTTGCAAATAATTGGTAAGGGAAAGGGATGCATACTATCCACCGTTATTTGAGTGAAGAGCTTGGATTGTACATCCAAACCGAGTCTTAACCATTTGATGAAAAGTATAAAACACATACAGACCCTCCTCATGTGACTTCAATAAATATACCTACAATGCACGAGAATAATCTTCAATAAAAAAATTAAAATGATAATCATTAACAAAAGCAAAGTAAGAAAAGATCAACAAAAGTCACTCGAGCAGGGCCACATACATCACCATGAACCAGATAGTGATGTCAACTTGAGCATTGATCCACTTCCATGAAGTAACAAAAACCATCAAGAAAAGGATCATTTGGGTATTCTTCTTCTTTAGTTACTCTCCCTCCCTCCCTCTCTTCAGCTTTCAAAAGATGGTATTATAGCAGGTCTATCACCTACTATTGTTAAGGTTAGCATTGTTCATGCGGAGTCAACAACCGTGTAATAGGAACATGGATTTGTAAGAAAACCTACAATTTTTGGGAGCTCTTCCTTATCCAAATCAAGCTGCAATGGCCTATGATTGAAACGGCAACAGGTTCCTATATTTTGTTGCCTCCAAAGATATCCACTCAAAATAGGGGATTCTCGTGTGTCCCTCTTTTCAGTTGCATGAAGTAATTTTTACACCTCGAAATCTCTTGCATCGTGGTTGGCTTTTCAAGAGGAATCCTCTGGTTGTTGTTTCATTGTATTTCGACTAGTATTGGCCAAGTACGGTACCTACCATTTTTTTCCACTGTGCTCTTCATCTCCAAGCCCATGTTTGTTGTTATTTGAGGTATTTTTGGCCCTCTTCTATGCTTCTAAAGATCAGTTGCAGCATCAGTGAACCATTTCTTTGTGTTTGAACCATTAAGAGATGAGAATATTGGAGTTTATACCTTGATTCATCTGATATCCTTTGCATAACTATAGGAACACATACACGGTGTAGCTAATTTGGCATTTGTCTAGCTGCATGTTCTTGTGATTCCTCTTTGTTGTGTATAGAAGTTGCATCTGTTTTGCCAATCATAAGTCTTGGAGAGTGTATTGGTTCCATTCTTTTGTTGTCGGCACCAAACCCATAACTAAGAAGACGAATCATTCCCCTCTATGCATCACTACCATGGTTGCCAATCTATTAGGACACACGATACTATATAAAACGAAACGTATCTATGATGTGTATCTTTTTTTAACCGTATCTTACGATACACAATATGATACAATACGATACGTTGCGATACTCAATAAGAACGATACATGTGATTTCGATTATAACTACTTTTTTATTTAAAAAATTATCACTTATTTATCCCAATTATAATCTCAAAAAATTATACTAAAAAAAAGGAACGACAAAAATAAAGAAAGAAGAGGAAGATGTCTACGAGAAGGAAGAGAGAAAAAGAAAAAATTGATAATTTAACTGCTAACGAAGATGTCGGTGTTAATATTAGGGATAGAGATGATGAGTGATGACTTGAGATTTATTTTTTTCCCCTTTTTAAAAAAAATATAAACTGGTAATGTCAAGAAACAAGTTTGAAATTCTCTTTAAGTAGAAGTTGGGACTTGAAAGACACATCATATAAATATCAAACAAGTATACAATGCACACTCATCCCACACTTACTTGTGCAGCGATAGAGTTTCTTATTATATAGTGAAAATTGAAAAGTTTATGACTGGATTTTTATCTCCACTTTATAAATCAATCCAATGAACTGTTTCATTCAATTTCTTTGATTTAGATTCTGATTTTTAATGTAACAGATGATACAATGAGTGTCTTTGACACTTAGTATTACAAAAATGATATATATATATATATATATATATATATATATATATAAAATTATAATTCTTTTATTTTATTTTTTTATATATTCATATTTTTTCCCATATATTAATAAAAATCTAAGTGTATCTTATGATACTCGATACGAATATGACACACGATTTGACAACTTTGATCACTACCATTAAATTTGACGGTAACGAACTTTTGTTAGTCACAATCCATAAGAATGTAAGTTGGTGACTGAAACAAACATCAGTATTTCACTGGTAGAATTAAACAACCTAGTGGAGCTGAAGCTAAGATTGAGACATGGGAAGCAGAAAATTGCATTATTCTAGGATGGCTCCTCAACTCCATGCAACTGTACATTTTCAATAGGTATATATTCCACACCACATAATCTATGGAATGCCTTACACATGATGTTTTCTAGAGGAAAGAAAGATATGAGGCTTTATTAGTTGAAGCGTGAGATCACCCATTTTTCAACAAATTAATCAGTCACTGAGTGAACATCTTAGAGGACCAATGTCATTGGGAGGAGATCAGTCACTACAAGCCTCTCACTCTTCTATGTCTCAACAATGCTGATTTCATTCATAAGATAATTGAGACTCACCAAATATACGACTTCCTTGGAGTTCTTAGCGTGAGTATGACCAGCTTCGAACTCAGATCCTCGCGACCGATCAGTGTCTGTCACTCGTGGATGTCTATGCCACCATATAGAGCGATCATTGTCTCAGCTAATGATGAGTAACCCACAAGAAGACGAGCACCTATCCAGGAGAGGCATGCCTTCATTTCTAAGACTCGTAAACCACCTTCGTTTAATTTTTGTGGTTCCTCTGACACTCATGGCTAGGGAGTCACTCGACAGTCAGTCTGGGTGTGGACGTGGGTGACGCAGTTGTACACATTTTCATAGAGCTTGTCACAAACGTGAGACTTGCTATCGTTCAGCTGGTTTTATAGTCCAGTCCTCTACTGGTACAGCACATACTATCGCTCCTAAGGAACCCTACCTATGCTGGTTTTTCTAGAGACTGCTCCTATGACTGCAGAGATTCAAGCACTATACAATGCACCAATAAAATTTATGAACAAGTACAGAAGAGGAAGTTTGGGCCTTTGGGGTTACCTGCAATAAATGGGAACATTGAAGGATGTCATTTGAGATGGCTTCGGCATGTATTAGAGACTTGAAATTTCCCAGGTATAAATGATTAAAACGATAAAAGTACATGGAAGTAGGAGAAAGGGAAGATCAATAAAGCAATGCTACCTAGACACAGGTTACCTAAACATGTGGCATGTTCATACATTTCTCGAAGTATTGTGTTGCATTGAGGAGGGTCCAAGTGCCACCAAGTGCGGCACAGCCAAAATCCCAAAGGTAGAAGTGCCTAGGTAAAACTTCAATAAAGGTTCAGAGGACAGTAGTGAGAAATAACATAAAGGATTGCCAAGTTGCGAAGAGTTTAGCTTGAATAGAGATGAGTAGAGAAATAGGATTCATAAAGGCGATCCCAAATAAATGGGATATGGCAATGATGATGATGATGATGATGATGACGAAGTACAATTATGAGAATTTTGAAGATTGGAGAAATTCCCAAATCAATAGGAACGGTTCTTTGAAAAAAAAAATACCGCCAGATTGTTTCCTATTAAGATGGAGCGCACAAAGGGGCACAAAGATTTTGAAGGCCTTTGGTGAAAAAGAAATCTTCCCATGTCTAGGTTTGGTAGTGTTGGGAACAAAAAAGTAAGAGAGCAACCATGGTTCACAATTCTTGACAAAACCAATATGTATCGTCCGATACGTATCAGTCGGAGGTCACCGGATCGATACACTGAATGTATCGGCCCGCATATACGCCGTACCGGTCAATACATACCAATGTATCATCCAAAACTGATACATATCATTTGTTATGTATCAGTTTTGGAGCTGGCCGATACGTACCAAAAAACTGAGATGTTGAACCTGTGTAACTCGTCATATTATAGCTTTCCTAGCTTGCAATCTTCTATCTCCATTTACTGTTTAAAGTTTGAAAATAGAAAATAAGTAATAAAAGTAGCCCTCCTGGAAAAAACAAAACTTTCACATGGTTTTGAAAAAGAAAACCTCCTTTCAGTAATCCACGAGAAACTCTCTAAGAGCCTTACTAAAAGAAGAAATCTCAGACTTGAGAAATGAGGTGCCATTCTTTGAAAAAGACTCCCAAAGACTCAAGGAAACAAAATATTAGACAGATTTCAAGAATGTGAGTTGATGATGGAACATAAATATTTACCAAGGAAATCTGACATTTCAGAACTAAAATATTATATTCTTTCTAAGTGAATAGAGCATTTAAGGTGTTCACAAATATATAACTTTCGTGAGATGATTGAATCATTGACGGGTTATACAGCCTTGAAATGAGTTGAAGATAGCTGCACTTCACCAGTCAATAGGTCTACCATCTGTGGACAGTTATATAATTGTAACGGCTAACATTATATTCACTAAGCAGGTGGAATTCGTTGTTGCGTAAAAACACTCAAGTTTTCGACTTTTTTGTTTCTTATGATTCGCTATTAGTAAAGCAAACATCTTGCATGTGTTATAGTTCCCATTAACCAACTGAATTGAACATAAACTCCACATCGATGCAAAACTAGATGTAACGATAAGAAACTAAAAACTACAACTCAGAAGTAGAAATGGAGACATAAAACCTCACCGTAATATGCGAATAATCCAATTTTGCATCGGACGGCTTCCTTGCCTTGATCAAAGCCGAACTCGCCTGAGAAACCAATACAGCTTTAGAAACTACTAATAACATATTATTTATACTAAAATCAGTAAAAAAATCTCACAGATTCAACCGTTTCATACAAAAATACAATCAAAAGATAGAAAATGCAAACAGTGCACAAAGGATTGAATAATTTTGATTCTCAGACTTCGATCGGTGGAAACGAATCAATAGAAAGTTTACACTTTATAGATTTGGAAGGCGAAAACGAGAAGTTGGATTAGAGGATTCACCTCGACGAATCCACCGCAGCCTTGGATCGAATCGGCAGCAGCTGAAGTTGCAGAAAAGGAGATCATCAAGCAGAGGAGAAGAACCCTGAACGCCATTTCTTTCGATCTAGGGTTTGAAAAGACTCTGAATTGAAGAGCAGAACTACATGAGATGGGGGAATAGAGACAATTACTTCCTCTTTGAGCGGTCTCGCTCTGGAGCTCTCACTTAGCTCTTTGGTGAGGAAGGACTATTTATACCAAAGCTCACGCCCTTTACAATAGTGTACCATTATTTGCACCCGTAAAACTTGTAATCTCACCCATCTCCCTATCTTAAATCCATTGACTGCTCTGAATCAGACGATGGAGATCGTTTTCATCTCAATGTTCCGGATAATGGATCTTGAGATCATGGGTATACCATCATACGATTAGGCTATTATTCCACATAATAAAAGTCTTATAAAATAAGTCTAAAATTATGTTTGAGCATGACTTATCACATGATTTTTTGTTACTTCTAACTTTTGCAGATGTGTGACAATTGGATTAAAAAACTATCGTCTATCATACCCATAATCTAAAGATATATGGTGTGAAAGATTAGACTAATCTCTATTGTCTGATTTAAAGCAGTCAAGATTGTCTTATTATTTCCTGAGCTGGCCAATTACTTACTGCCAAAAGTAAGAGACCTAAGTTCAAATCTCCTCCCTCCCTTGAGGCCACCCTAGTGATTTATGTCTTGCGTTGACCCGGCATGTGGTGAATTTAGGGTGCGCATATACCTTGCGGGTGCTCTAAGAGGCCCGGATACCCAAGTTATCAAAAAAAAAAAAAAAAAAACGCCTTATTTCCAAGGGCTACAAATGTGGTGGAACTCAAAATCCAATTCATCTTGGTTGGACCTAACTATTGCCCATGATTTGTCACGTGATTTTGGAGTTACTTTTGAAGATGTGTGCCAAGTGGAATGAAAAAATTACCGTCTATGGTACCCATGATCTCAAGATCTATGGTGTGGAAGATTAGACTAATCTCCATTGTCCGATTCAAAGTGGTCAATACATTTTGGCCTGTAGAGTTTTGGTAAGATTACATTTTTAAGGGTCAAATAATGATATCGTTTACAGTCATAATAATGACGTTCGGTTTTGACAATTATTGCGTGCAGTGTTAGTTCAAGTGAGAAATAATTGAGAGAGAATGTAGCCCACATTTACAATTTTCAACCATAAGAAAGCAAAATGCAATATGATTAAAGCCTTTATCACAATAATAAAAATTTGGAAATTCGTCAAATTTGAAAATTTCAAAAAAGATTCACAAAAGTTCGCCAAACCACTTATTCATAGAATTTTTCCAAAATAAATGTAGAATTTACAATAACATCATCATATAGAGGCCAAACAACGTCACTCGTAGAATGCATACTTTTTGAAAAGTTATACGTTATGGTTGTTCTTCATCTTGAAAATGGGTCAGGCTTACATAATGGGCATTGAGACCAGTGCAGGCAGCATAGATCAAAATCTCGAATTTTTGATACATTTTATTCAGCCCCAAAACCGATACGTACGGAACGATACGTTTCGGTTCCCGATGATACTTTCAGGTTTTTTTCCCCCCTAAAAAAAAAATTTTAATAAAATCGATAATTTAAAATTATCGGACGATAATTTCAAATTATCATCTGATACGAACAATATATATTGAACGATACGAACGATAATGTAACTGTTTTTTAAGGAGGGGATAAAAACCCAATATATCGTATTGTTCAAGGCCAAAACCGATACGTATCGGTATCGGATGATATTTTGATCCATGATAGGCAACATCAAGGTTCCAAATCTCGGATTGTTTTGGTTTCAGTCTAATGGGCATTGAGACCAGTGTAGGCAGTATCAAGGTTCAAAATCTCGGATTTCGGTCTAATGGGCATTGAGACCAATGTAGGCAGCATCAAGGTTCAAAATCTTAGGTTTCGTTTCAATTTCAGTGGGGAGCGAAACCAAAATGTTGAATTTTAGCTGAAATCTTTCAAATAACCCGAAAATACTGAAATTTCATATTATCATTTCGGTTTCGGTGGGGACTGAAATCGAAACATTTCGGCCGAAATTTGAAATTTTCAGTCGAAATTTTCAACCTTGCGCAGCATGCTAAGACCCATAGGCTGAAAGTGGTCCATACATAAGCCTAAATAGTACTTAAAAAAATATATATCAAAAGAACCATTAATAAATCATCCATAATTTTATTTTAATTTTTATGACACTAGGTTTTAGAGTTTGTGCTTGGATTAATCCCTACGGTATGTAGAGCCTCACTTGTGCCACAATTATTTCACGCTTTATACATACCCATTACACTTGATTAATAGGTTGAGAGTCGTTTCGAACCTGTGACCTTGGAATAATCAGCCCTGATTAAAATGTAGATTTCATATTGCCCCTTTGTTTAAGGATAGCAATTAAACTTGTGAAGAAATCCACCACAAAAAATCGGTGACTGCCTTGAACCAAATGATGGAGATCTTTTTTCTTCCCAATCTTCCACACAATAGAACTTGAGATCATGGCACACTTATCAAATAGTCACTTGTTGATTCCATGTTGCACAAATCCCCAAAATGTGATTGTCCAATAGGTACGCTCATGATCACGATCACTTTTGGGGATTATTATGTGATATAGGTTGAAAAAGAATTGCATATGTGAGTGCTCCATCTATTGATGCAGATGTCGCCTCCCCATTAATCCTAAAAATAATTCACTGCATTTTCCATATCACATTATTATTATTATTGTTGAAATTTAGTCTCACATTGGATATTTATAGTCATGTCTCTCCTCTAATTAGATCTTGGGCTCCTCCAGTCATAGTCAATTGATTTTGAGATCAATACCCAAATTTATCTTGGTATCAGAGTTGACCGCTTTCCACTTCACGTCATCCAGTTCAATTCTCTACATGATTTGCCTCAATGCGGCCAACACGTATGAGGGCATATTGAAATTTAGTCTCACATTAGGTATTAATAGTCATGTCTCTCCTCTTGTAAGATTCTGAGCCCCTCCACTCATACTCAATTGGTTTTGAGATAGATACCCAAATTTATCTATTATTATTATTCAATTTGTACCACGTGCAACCATACAGTAGATAGAGCTCCACAAATTTCCTCTAGAGGGTTGCTACGTGCACATACAAACTATCTCCGTATGCATCCTTTTTAATTCTTTTTTTAAAGCACATCAACCTTTATGATATATTTTTTTTAAATCATGTTTCTAGTTAAACATGATTTTGCAAAAAGAACTTTGGTTAATTTTTTAGGTGAAGCTCATTATGGGTAAATATATCTAGATCTAGTACTTTATCTAATCCTCTTAGCAGTTACAAAAATTAGGTTGATGTTATACTGTCTTTTGATTTCTATTCAGTTTATAATCATTATTAAGAACATTGCAGCAAATTTTAGCCTAAAGAATGTTTTCAGGCTACAATTGTTACTAAGAACTATTGCTTGCAAACACTTGATGAGCGTACCTAATGTCACGCAAATGGGTGTACCATATAGATGGAATTGATCAATAATTATAGCTTGACCGGGGGGGGGAATGCTCGAAACGCTCTCCCAACACCTTAAAAACTACATATTATAATCAAGTCAAGCTATCGATTAAAATTGAGCTTTGCCTTTTGTGCTGCTTGACTCTTCATCCGAGCTAATAGCTCATAGCTCTTATTTTTTGAGCCAAGTTGAGCGAGTTGCAAGCTGGCTCAGTTCATTTACAAGCCTACCCATACTCCCTTTCTAATTATTTATTAGTAAATACTAAATACCCGTTACCCTATGCCAAGTCTTCCATTGAATTCAAGCTACTGGAAGCTTTCAAGACTATTCTAAGTCCAATGATGCATATTCATAGTAATTTAGTAACCAATCGCAACTTAGAAGTGACACGAGTCACTCAAAATTTTAGTCGATAATTTAAATTATCAGCCGAAATTTGTCAGTTTCAATCCACAACAAAAAGATATCAAGGTCCAAAATTTCAATAAAAATAATGTATGGAAGGAAATATTTTGGTTACAGTCATGCCCGAAAACGAAACCAAACTTTTGACCCTTGATTGAGTGGTTTACTTTTTGTGTATCTTGGGTCTATGATGTTGACTATTTCTTCTATGGATATACTTATAAAGTGCAGTGATTTGAAATTTTATGCCTTTGATATACTTTATTTTTGTGTATATGCTTAATAGTGATATATCCTCCATGTTTAGAATGTACAAAAGTTTTAATTGAGAATATCATTTTTACTTTTAAACTCTTATATTTATTTCTGCAATTAATTGACACAAGTTATATCATAGTCTAATGGTTAGAGGCTTGGTTTAGAGAGTAAAGGTTAGAGGTTTACACCTTGGTATGAGGGTCTTAAACCTTGATTTTGACCTTTGTTTAAAATTTAGAACATCCTACTATGGTATGATATCTTAACACCGAATGATTTCATAATAAGTTAGAGTTAAAAGACTTAATACGAAGAATACCTTAAATTATAATCTTATTAGTATTTCTTAAGAAAATGGAGAGTTCTCCCTGTAAGAAACCCTAGAGACTTTAAGAAAATATATTATAGACAAAAATTTCAAGATTTCTAGTGGTTACAAGAGCTATTTTTACTATAAAGATCTGCAAAACTTTCTTAATTGATTTCACAAGCGAGTTTATCATCCTTCAAGATTCATTTTTGTGATGAGGAACCTATTTGGGATTCGAAGATCCACTTTTATGTCAGATCAAGAAATTGAGAAATCATGCCTTCTTTTAGAATTTAATTATGAATTAAATAAAATATTTATTTCGAATAATATGTTATGTTACATGTAAAATGAATGAATATGATTAGATTCAAGTATGCAACAATAAGATATTTTAATATATTCTTCTATATGTTGAATTTCATGATTGTCATGTCTTCTTTTGATTGATAGAATATTTTTACACGCACAAAGAATGAATATGATTAAATTTAAAGCATGTTATGATATAATTAACCATGTTGTATCTTTATACACTTTAAAACTTTATAATGATTTAAAATTTTGAATGATAAAAAAAATATAAGAACACGATAAAATGTTAAACTGAGATAGTATTTGATTAGACTCAACGTTTTGATAGGGACGAAGTTTAATAATACAGGAATAAGAACTCATTGGACTCAACATTTTAATAAGGACGGAGTCTAAAAGTCAACGTTTTGAGAGAAACACATAAAAGCTAAACTTAAATGAAAAGATGAATTCATGAGACCAATGCTATGATGACCCATGATATTTAGTATGAAATATATTGTTGATTATAATGATTATAGAAATGATGATATATTTTAATGGCATAGTAGGAAACCTATGCAAAAAATAATTTTCATATTGTGATTAGTGTTCTCATTCAGATTATTGTGATTATATTTGTCACATGCACATACACAAGTTATAGAAATTATTATGATATTATGTTGGATGTCTTTAAGATTTTAAAGGAATGCATGTCTGGTTCATACAAGTGTAACTTACACCCTTTAATGTGGGTGGTCAGCTGAGACATGTACAACTGATGATAAAGTATGTGCGTATGGTGATGAGACCGCATAACAATGCTCAAAGACCGGAGATAGATATTGATGAAGCCTTTGTAGCCTAATTATTTTTTTCAGTTCATAAATTTTTTATTGAACATTTGATGAAACAATCGTTAATTATTAGTTTTTCTTTATTTTAGTTAAACATTAATTATGATAGACACGCGTATGAAACATTATGGAATAAGAAGATTAGTACGCATAATTAGGAATTATCTTTTATGATTGCTTTTATTATGAGATTAATGCTTAAATAATTCATGATGAAGTTTTTATTTTGATGAACCACTTGGATGTAATTATTGCATTTTAATTAATGCGAAGTTTTTGTAAATGATTTTTTTTTCCCGCTGCTCAAATAAGCTCTTGTATTAATATTTTGTGAAACTATGGTACTTGATTGTTCGGCCTAAGATCTTACAATCAAGGATAGTAAGGACTCGGTTGCTACATAAAGTGTATAAATTTTTTAGGAAAATACATGTGGGTTCTCAAGGAAAATATGCTCGGTAATAGATTCAATGTTCATTATGGCATAATATTTATTTATTTTTGTTTTTTTGATAACCTGGGTATTCAGGCCTCTTAGAGCACCCGCCTAATCCCAGGGGCACATGCGCACCCTAAATTCAGCACATGTCGGATCAACACGAGATATAAATTCCTAGGATGGCCTCAAGGGAGGGAGGGGATTCGAACTCAAGCATAATATTTATTTATTACCCACTAAGGGTTGCTAGTTGGCAACTTAGGTATATACTCCCCAAAATAGTGAGTTCAAAATAAGCGAGTGTCACGTAAGATGTGTAAATGATGAAATACTCAATGGCATGGTGGCGAGATGGCACCCGATAGAAGTGTAGACACCCTATGTTATATATATATATATATATATATATATATATATATATATATATATATATATATATATATATATATGGATTTGTAATCAAGGCAAAACATGTGTTTTACAAGAATCCATCCTAATTCTCATAGGACTTATATTGCAGAAAAGAGTTTATTATGAAAATTTGTATACATAAGGCAGACATAATTATATAAAAGGGTTCAATAATGTCTAACTTTTGATAGGACAGTGCTAGATGAGAATTTTTTATGTTATGTGATGAGGTGTGAAATATGGCTATATTTCAGCACATGTCGGGTCAACACGAGATATAAATCCCTAGGATGGCCTCAAGGGAGGGAGGGGCTTCGAACTCATGCATAATATTTATTTATTACCCACTAAGGGTTGCTAGTTGGCGACTTAGGTATATACTCCCCAAAATAGTGAGTTCAAAATAAGCGAGTGTCACGTAAGATGTGTAAATGATGAAATATTCAATGACATGGTGGCGAGATGGCACCGGATAGAAGTTTAGACACCCTATGTTATATATATATATATATATATATATATATATATATATATATATATATATATATATATATATATATATATATGGATTTGTAATCAAGGCAAAACATGTGTTTTACAAGAATCCATCCTAATTTTCATAGGACTTATATTGCAGAAAAGAGTTTATTATGAAAATTTGTATACATAAGGCAGACATAATTATATAAAAGGGTTCAATAATGTCTAACTTTTGATAGGACAGTGCTAGATGAGAATTTTTTATGTTATGTGATGAGGTGTGAAATATGACTATATTTCACACCCTAAAATCTATATTTAGCTATCCGATGAAGATTATCTGACAAATTTATGAGGTTTTAAGTGTTTTAGGAAAACCTGGCCATTGGATGCATTAAGAAACGTAAAGGAATATAAAACCAACCAACATTGGAACATTGGGGCAAGGAAGTGCAGAGCTCGAATATTCTTAAATAATCGATCAATCGACCAATGTGGTCGATTGATCGACAATACAAAGGAAGCCTGAAATATGTTTTTTGTTATGTTTATATTTAATCAATTGACTTGTATAATGTCGATTGATCGAGTTTCAAATAATGAGTGCAAGTTTAAAATTGAAAACCGATTGATCGACTATAATAATCGATCAATCGATTTTGAATTTCAAATCTCAGAGCTTGAGACCTATTTAAGCAAACTTGAAAAATTAGTTATGGAGATCTTTGTAGTTTTTATTTTTTTTAGCACTTAAGTTTCTCTCTAGTCTTTCTTTCCAAACACTGTTATTTCAATTTTTAGGTTTAGCTTTTAGATTAGTTTAATTTCTGCATTCAATAAAGGATTTTACGCTTTAGATTAAAGCTTTTGTAAATTTTATTGGAGCCACCTTACGGTATTTTAATGTCATCTTCAATTTTTGTCTTTATTTTATTGTTTATTTTAATCATGAGTAGCTAAATCTATCTAAGGATGTGGATCTAATGAACCCCATCCAAGGTTGCCTATTTATAATGATATAGACCTATGATTGTGATATTATTTCATCAATAGATGTTGTGATCATTAATGCCTCATTTGTAACATCCTGAAATTTTGACCTTTGAACAGTACGCCTCGATGTGTTTGCCCGATTGGACGTGTTCCCAACTTTGTAAAATTAATTAAGTTATTTTGGGCTAGGTCTTAAGTGAAAAGGGCTAATTTAGATTGTGTGTGGGTCATTAGATGATTTCGTATACACCAAGCTTCGGTGTATCAGCTCAACACCGAATCCGATAGATAGGTGGTTTGGATGTGTAGGCCCCACACCGAACCAAGATAATTTGTGTAGTGTAAGACAACTCTCTTAGGTATATGGGTTCGACATCGGAACGAAACAAAGAATGAAGTTAGTACCCAAAATAGGTGTATGTGTTTTATAAGAGAACCATCCCTTAATTATAAAAATAAAACACAATTTGGAAGCTAATACTTGGTTGCATTGCTTTGGGGATTTTGGGGTTTCTAGAGAGAGAAAGAGATAGAGCTTGGGGAGATCACACCGTGAATAGTTCAAACATCGAATCGGCTCCGTTGAACTTTAAGGTATTGGCCTCGTGATTAGTTTGTGTGCCGCGAGGAGTTGTTAATTCCGACATCAATGAGATTTTAGAGATTTTTAATGTGTGAGTTTGACGGTAGAGAACCAACCGTTATGATCACGGCGTACGCGATTGGGAGAGTGAAGAGTAGTGCGTGTTGGAGCGGAGCATCATCGTAGGCTTCGTTTCGATTCAAACGCCGGAGAGATCGATGAAATTTGCTCTGAAACCCTAGCTTGGGCGTGAGCTCGTGAATCAAGAATTTGATCAATTAGAGGGGAGGAAATATGTGTGAAATTATGATTTTTAGTTAGATTAGACTTTATGTATGATATGGGTGAAAAAAAAAATAGAGGAAAGATGATAGGATTTGAGAGAAAATGGGTTGGAGAAGTTCAACCCGAGCTGACAAAATTGGCCGGGTTGCCTGATGAGTACTGAAAAATGAGGATATTTCACCCCTAAATACCTATATTTAGCTGTCCGATGAAGGCTATCTGACGAGATTGATTAGATTTGAAGTGTTTCAGGTAAATACAAGCCAAGTATAGAAAACAGTCCAAGAATTCTGAATATAATGTCAAAACACTGCAACTTTGGGTAATCAAGAACTTAGTATAACTTGCGGCTAACTTTGGACCTTCCAAATGGCCGAATTACGAAATTATCAAAACATCAAAGTTGTAGATCTTTTCATCAGCTTTCCAACGGCACAGGAATCGTCTCAATCCGAGTTCGGGACAGAAAGTTATGACCGAAATACCGAAGAAGTATCTGAACCAAGAAGAAGTGCTGAATTTCACGGATTTCTGGGGTCGATGCATCGACCCTACAGGTCGATTAATCGAGCCAGAGTCAGAGTCTGACACGAAACTGACACTGAAAACCTAATTTTTGGGACTTTTTGGCGGCTAAATGCATCGACCCTCCCTGGTCGATTAATCGACCCGAAAATACTGGCTTGGGAGACTTCCGCGAGGAGAGTCTATTTAAAGCGACTCAAACACTTCGGAAAAGAGAATTAGAGTAGATTAAGTAGGAATTAATTAGATAGAGTTTTTTAGGAAAGAGTTTTAGTTTTTAGAGTTCTTAGTTTTTAGCCATTATTTTTCATAGTTAGACATAGAAATAGGGAAGTTTTATTATTCTTTTGAGAGCTTTGTTCCCTTTAATTTTTCAGTACTCATTCCTAAATTTTGTTCAAAGTTTATTCCTGCATTAATTTCGTTTCTGAAGATCATCATACTTGTGGATCAACGTAATTTATTTTGAAGTTTCAGGTAATTTTAATTAATATTATTTTCCCGTCTTTATTTATTTATGTCATTTACTTACAATATGTGTGGCTAAATTTATAGGGATGGAGATCTAATGATTCCCATCCGAAGGATGTACTTTTAATAATATAAATTAAGGATTAAAATATGTGATTTTTTTTAATGTGATGTTTTACTCGCAAGTGCACGAATCGGTTTGTATATAGTGGGTGCGGAGTACGAGATCGTTCCCACGAGGATTAATGTTGAAACATCTAAAAGAGACAAGCAATTCTAGAAATCTATGAAGATCTAACAGTATTCTACCAATTTTATGATTTAAGCGGTTGATGAGATGGTAATTAATGACTACAAACTAAAATTCAATTGATAATTCAAAAATAAAAGTGAAGATGATGATAAAGATGAAGATACTAAATCCTCCCATCTTTGGTCCGTTCTTCCTATAATATAAATCTAAGGATTAAATTATGAGATATTTCATTGGTAACAAACATCTTTTATGGAAGATCAATGGTCAACACCCTAATAGGTTCCACTCCTCGCAATCAGGGCTTAGATGATTTTCATATATAGATCTGGGATCAAGGGCACGGCTAGGCACACATGATCTCAGGTTCAAATAAAAATCATCCCCAAGGTGGGTGAAAATTCTAACAAGAATACCACTTACAAATCTGAAATTAAGGGCATGACTCGACACACTTTATTCAGATTAGGGATTATTTAAGATAAAATTACCATTACAGAACCAAGATCTAGGGCATGGCTCGACACACTCGATCCCAGAACATAATCGTAATTAGATCCACACGATGAAAGCAAAAAGACCATAACAATGATTGGGTAAAATTACCGTCACAGATCTGAGATCCCGGGCATGGCTCGGCACACGCGATCCCAGTTAGTGGCGGGGATTTCATCCGTTCATGATAGCACAACAACCATAAAGTAAAATCTCATATTTTAATCCTTAATTTATATTATTAAAAGTGCATCCCTCGGATGGGAATCATTAGATCTCCATCCCTATAAATTTAGCCACACATATTGTAAGTAAATGACATAAATAAATAAAGACGGGAAAATAATATTAATTAAAATTATCTGAAACTTCAAAATAAATTACGTTGATCCACAAGTATGATGATCTTCAGAAATGAAATTAATGCAGGAATAAACTTTGAACAAAATTTAGGAATGAGTACTGAAAAATTAAAGGGAACAAAGCTCTCAAAAGAATAATAAAACTTCCCTATTTCTATGTCTAACTATGAAAAATAATGGCTAAAAACTAAGAACTCTAAAAACTAAAACTCTTTCCTAAAAAACTCTATCTAATTAATTCCTACTTAATCTACTCTAATTCTCTTTTCCGAAGTGTTTGAGTCGCTTTAAATAGACTCTCCTCGCGGAAGTCTCCCAAGCCAGTATTTTCGGGTCGATTAATCGACCAGGGAGGGTCGATGCATCGAGCCGCCAAAAAGTCCCAAAAATTAGGTTTCCAGTGTCAGTTTCGTGTCAGACTCTGACTCTGGCTCGATTAATCGACCTATAGGGTCGATGCATCGACCCCAGAAATCCGTGAAATTCAACACTTCTTCTTGGTTCAGACACTGCTTCGGTATTTTGGCCATAACTTTCTGTCTCGAACTCGGATTAAGACAATTCATGCGCCGTTGGAAAGCTGACGAAAAGATATACAACTTTTATGTTTTGATAATTTCATAATTAGGCCGTCATGAAGGTCCAAATTTAGCCGCAAGTCGCACCAAGTTCTTGATTACCCAAAGTTGCAGTGTTTTGACATTATATTCAGAATTCTTGGACTGTTTTCTAT
This sequence comes from Chloranthus sessilifolius, assembly GCA_021018995.1. Taxonomy (NCBI): domain Eukaryota; kingdom Viridiplantae; phylum Streptophyta; class Magnoliopsida; order Chloranthales; family Chloranthaceae; genus Chloranthus; species Chloranthus sessilifolius. The sequence continues at coordinate 6,767,776 of CM037590.1, forward strand.
ACTTGGCTTGTATTTACCTGAAACACTTCAAATCTAATCAATCTCGTCAGATAGCCTTCATCGGACAACTAAATATAGGTATTTAGGGGTGAAATATCCTCATTTTTCAGTACTCATCATTGCCAGAGCTGGTTGTCACTGCCTCGGTATTTCAGTCATAAATTTTTACTCCGAATTCCGATTGACGCAATTCTTATGGTGTTGGAAAAAGGACAATAAGCTCTAACATTTTTGTGAATTGATGTGCAGTGAAATATGATGATATTTCACCCCTAAAGACCTATATTTGGCTACCCGATAAAAGCTATTTAATATGTTTTATATAGTTTTAGTGATTTACAGGTCTGGAAATGTGTTGAGCATAAAATAACCAAAAAGTTCAGAATATAACGTCAAATTCGTGCTACCTTGGATCATTCAGAACTTATCTAGACTTTGAGCTTAATTTTGACCTTTGAAACATCGGATTTACGAAATGGTTAAAACACCAAAGTTGAAGAGCTCGTCGTCTTCTTTCTAATTCCGCAAGAATCGCCTCAATCTGACTTCAGGATAAAACGTTATGATCAAAATACTGAGGCTGTGTCTGTTGAAGAGTTGGGTCGAGTTTCACGAAAATCTGGGAAGGTTGATCGATCGACCCCTTTTGGTCGATCGATCGACATAATCCGGAAGATTTGAAATTTCAAAACAAAATCTAACTTAGTCGATCGATCGACCATCTTCAGTCGATCAATCAACCAAATTTGAATTTGAATTTGAAGCGCCGGATCTCGGTACGATTTAAAAGGATAAAATCTGAGGATCCGGGAGAGAGTTATTCGTTCCGCATTCTTCTGTTTTAGTTTTTTGCGTTTCAAAGTGTAAGGGTATTGAGTCACAATTTCTTTAACTATCTTTGGAATATTCATTTTGAGAAAAAGATAAGTCAGAGTTTTCTGATTTGGATCCACTTTCAAGAAGGAGGTGTACGTACTTTGGATAAAAGCTTTTCGTGGATAGTATTAAAGCTTTTTACGGTATTTTAAATATTGAGGTTAATGTCAGTTTACATTTCAATCATGTTATTTACTTTTACTATGTGTGGCTAGTTTCATTAAGGATGGGGATCTAATGAACCCCATCCGAGCTATTCATTTATATTAATATAAATCTGTGTGATTGAGATGTCAGAAACTTTTTAAGGCCCTAATATTTTTATTGAAAATGATGAAATCTGATTTCAGTCTAAGATCTATGAGCTAATCATGCCCTATGATCTTAGATCTGCAGTAATGATGTTATCCTAATTATTACCCATCTCGGGGTGAAGTTTTACTGTCATTTGAGGTGTGAGTATTAATCACACACTCATGAGGTGTTAATTATACATCTCCTTGATTTCGGATTGATAGTGTGACTTTATCCCAATGGTGAATTTCAATCACTATCTGAGGTGTGGGTGTTAATCACACACTCATGGGGTGTTAATCATACATCTCCTTGATCTTAGATCGTACTTTAGAAATTACCCTAGAGATTGAGTTATAAATATTGTCCGAGGTATGAGTGTTAACCATACACTCATGGAATGTTAATCATACATCTCCGTGATCTCATATCTATATTTTAGAACTCACGTGTGTATGGAGCAGTGCTTCTTTTGAGAAATCTGTTAAAGATCTCACATCTCAATCCACAGATTGGTATTCTGTAAATGATAAACCTACGATGGGAGGATTTAGCATTCTAATCCTTATCTTTCATTAATTGTTTAATTCTTAAATTATGTTAGTATTTATCTCATTTATCAGAAGTTCTCAAAATTCTAGATTGTTAGTTGATGTGGTAAATCTGTGTTTGTTCTTGTAATTGATTACTATTTTCCCTTTTAAATTTTCTAATCAATCCTCGTGAGAACAATCTCGTACTCTGCACCCACTGACTACATCACGATTCGTGCACTTGCGAGTACAACTTAATTTACACATCATGAATCAACTGTTTTAAAGGTCAAAATTTAATGAGAAGTTGGTCCAAATTCTGATTTTTGTTGAGATATGAAACCGATCGATCGAGATTATTTCGACCGGTCAATTTAAAAAATTGATCGATCGAAAGTAGCACGACTGGTTAATTTTCACAAAACAGTGAGTATGTAATTTGGGTTTGGAGAAATCATCCGATAGAATTGAAAACCAACTGGTCGAATTTGAAAATCGACCGGTCGATTTTGTCTGAGCTTGCCGATACTGCTTTGGTATTTTAGCTGTAACTTTCTGCTTTGATTTTCGATTACCGCAATTCTTATGACGTTGAAAAGAGGACAACTAACTCTATGACTCTTATGAATTAATAAACTCGTGAATCGAGTGTTTTAAGTTTTAAATTTGAGCTGGAAGTTAAGCTAAGTTCTAAGTTAGCACGTTTTGACTAAAGTGCCGACACAACTTCGGTATTTTGACCATAACTTTTTACTCTGAACTCTCATTGATGTAATTCTTATGGCCTTGGAAAGAGGACAACGGGATCAATAACTTTGGTAAATTAATAAATTCATAAATCAAATATTTTGAAAGTTAAAATTTAGTGTAAAGTTACATCAAATTTCGAGTTGACACGAACTTGTCCGTTTCCGTCTAATTATGAGAAAACACTTAAATATGTCCAAGTTATTAGTAATTAAGGTCAATCCTTAATACATTATGTATTTGTGACATAGATTGAGGGTGAGAAGCCATCGATAGGACTTTGCTTGGCTTCACACAACTTCGAGGTTAAAATAGGAGAAATTCACCATCTAATTGCATTATTTATTTTATTCATAGATAATGTGATATAAACGAATGATTTGTAACTGTTCTGAAAATATGAAAGCTTTGAAGTATGAAATCGTAATTGAACACATGTGTGTGTGTCTGTTCCATTTATGTTTTCCGCTAAGGAAAGTTGAATTGAGAATTGTTTGAATCTGAAAAACGAGTGGCGGCGAGAAGTTGAGTCTCCGAAGAGGGGTTGAGTCCCCGGGGTTTTTACTTTGTTCCCGCTTATGGGATGCTTTCGTCCCTCGTTGATTGTGTGACCCGATATGTTTTGTTTCCCCATACAAGATGCCTACGTGATTGTGCCTTGATTATACTTTATGTGCAAAGAGGGGTTGAGTCCCCGAGGTTACGACCTTGTTCCCACTTATGGGATGCTTTGGCCTTATGATATATATGTGTTTATGTTTCCCACTTACGAGATGATTTGGTTATACTTGATGTACAAAGAGGGGTTGAGTCCCCGAGGTTTTTACCTTATTCCCACAATGGGATGCTTTGGCTTTCGGATATATATGTTATGTTCCTTGACACGTTCTCGTTTCTCGTATGCTTCAATTTGATGATATGTTACTCTGTTTCATTATATTCTCATCATAATATGTCTTTGTTTCTAATATATTTCTGTTCTCATATATTTTGCTTTTGTTTCCAGCTATGTTTTGTTCTGATCTATGTTCGTCTCTGATATGCTTTGTTTCCGCTTCGCTTTATTTTGAAAATAAAATTAGAATATTTACAATTATCTTTTATACGAAATTATTTTGAAATTCTTTTACTAAATTTATGCATGTCAATGATAAGATGTGAATTGTGTTTGAATTTCTTCTACTGAGCTTAGTTGTTGCCTCACCTCGACTATACGTTACAGGTATAAAACCTATCTGGACACCGAACTTGTGGATTGTGGACTTGAAGATTGGTAAGAATTTCATAATTGTAGATTTAGTACATCGTGGACTTTGATAAGTTCGGGCTTGGTACGCTTGTGTTATTATACATGCATTATACACTACTGTTGGGTGATGATTAGTCATCACTGGTGGTTTATTTTAATTTACTATTCATGATGGATATTAGAACTAAAGATTTTATTTATGTTATATATATTATCTGCTTTGATTTTCATATGTATATGGATGTATCAAATATTTTCTGTATTCGGATCGTGTTCTACGACCCGACTGTCCGAATTTTTCCCTTTTGGTTTTGGTGTAAAGTTTTAAAAAAAAGTACGTATCTAGGAAAATTCAGGTTGGGAAAATTTGGGCTGTCACACCATTGCTCTTGTTGATGCGTGAACTCCGATTGTCATCTAAGATATGGGTGTTAGTCATGCTTCTCCTATAATCTAGGATATACAATGAAGAGTTTATTTCGGGTTCTTTCTCGATAATATTTGTGGCATTAATTCATTTTCATTAGAGATTTTTTTTTACGGTGAATATTTTGCCTCATTTCTTTTACGATTGTAGAAAGAGCATGCTTTAGATATGATTTTGTGGATTTAATAATATATTTTTCGTAAATATTTGATTGAGTTCAATATTTATGTGTATCACATTTTGTGAAGATATCGTATCTCAACCAATAGATTTATATTTTATAAATAGTAAATCAAGGATGTGAGGAGTTAGCAACCCGATCCTCTCTTTCATTCTTTATTTAATTTAAATTTTATTACTTAAATTTTATTTTTTTTGTCCATCAAACTCTCAGAATCATAAACTAGTTTGAATATTATGCTACATCTGTGGTAGTTCTTTGGTTAATTGTTGTTTTATCTTTATAATTTTCTAACCAATCTTCGTGAAAATGATCTCGTACTCTGCATCCACTAACTTCAATCTGATTCGTATGCTTGCGAGTAAAGCAAAATTAAAATAACAAGAATCCATCCTAATTTTCACAGGACTTATATTGCAGAAAAGTGTTTATTATGAAAACTTGTATATACCTAAGGTAGACATAACTATATAAAAGGGTTCAATAATGTCTACCTTTTGATGGGACAGTGTTAGATGAGAATTTTTTATGTTATGTCACCTAAATTTTTTTATAACAGATGATGGGTGAGGTAAGTGACTTGCTATCCTTAATTAATAGTCCTCCATCAGCACATGTATAAAGTTTGTGCATGCGCCGCTTAATTTTCATAAAGTGGCAGATGATGAGTAAGGTATGCGGGTCATGATCTCAAGATCTAGTATATGAAAGATTAGGACGAAAATTAACCTCTATCATCTGACTCAAGGCAGTACACGGTGTGCACGGTGGAACCATTAGTTGCACCACTAGAATCTTTAATTGCAAATACAAGGGCTCTTGTTTTAATGTCTAAAGATTGAATAAAAAATTTCCTTTTTAGAATGACTAAATCAAACAAGAGAAATGAATTTTCGATGAAAATCATTTCTCAATAACCTATACAAACAACGTACTTTTCATTTAAAGAAAATGCATACCCGGTACTAGAATTTATAGCCAAAGATTCTAAATATGCAATTAGAGGTTTCGCTCGTTAAAATCATTGATAGCCTTGAATTAAATGGAGATTGTTCTTCATCTCAATTTTTTACATAATAGATTTTGAGATAATGACACAGGTATCAAATGGTCAAATGTTGATTCCATGTGAAACATCCCTAAAAGTGACCTGAGAACCATTCTCATGATACCCCCATGATCACAATCACTTTTAGAGATGTGTGTCACGTGGAATCAACTTCTAGCCACCGGATAGGTGGGCCATGATTTATATTAAATTTTATATAAAAAGTTTATTAGTTATGATAGTTAGGTATTTATATAAATATAAAAGCTACATTTTATAATTAAGTCAAGCTGTGGATTAAAATTGAGCTTTGCTTTTTAAGCTGCTTGGACTCTCGATCTGAACTAGTAGCTCATAGCTCTTATCTTTTGAGCCAAGCCACAGGTGGTTTACAAGCCTGTTCAGATTTCAGACTCTCTCATTAGTTACTAGTAATGTGAGGGTTGCCAGTCGCCGTTAATAAAAAACATTTACTAGGGGTGTCGATTCTGTTAATCGAACGCAAACGAAGCAGAAGTTTCAGGTTTCAGGTCGGTTTTCATAATACCGAACCCGAAGGAAAACCTTTCGAACATCTCAGCCTCCCAAATTGAAACCGAATCGAACAGATTCAATTCAGTTTTAGTCGGTTCGATTTTTCTTCTTTTTTTTTTTTATTGAGTTTATTTAAATTTTTGTTGATATATTTTTTAAAAGTTTTTGTCGATTTCTCATCCTACTCGGCCGGTTTTCAGTTACCAAAACCGAAATCAAACGGGACCAAATCGGTTCGGTTCAGTGTCGGTTTTCAGTCAATTTAGCCTAATTTTGGCCGGTTGGAAGGGTCGAACCCTAATGAGTTGAGAAAAACCTACACAGGAGGGAACTGACATGTCCGAAGAAAACCTCCGATGAACAAAATAAAAAAAATCACCCCTTTATCCTATTAAAATACAAAAACCCCTTATAAAGAAATGAGAAGAGATAAAAAGTGTTCTGAATCGAAACTTCCGATGTGGAAGAGCGAGGGGTCACCCGCTCCCGCGGGTATTGCCTAATGTCCAACCGAAGTAATACGGTCACGAATCGATTTGTTGACACAAATGCCTTGTTTCTTAACACGAGTTTCGGCAAAAAATAACTGGAAATTTGAACTTCTCACAAAAGTACAATTTGCGAGTGTTTGGCAATGTAGTGGGATCCACAAACCAAAAAAACTCACATAAAAATTTCAGCCAAAATTTGGCTGGAACTTTTTTTCGCCAATGACATGGGTTAAAAGCAGATTGGGAATTTTGGTGGTCACCCTTGCAACTCAAAATTCGTTCTTCTCAACTTGGATATTTCATGCTTAAAATCATTTGATTGCTTCATGGGTAAAAAAATCGTCCGATACCGATATATATCGGTTTTAGGCTTGGGCGATACGATACATTGCCTATGTATCGTACCCCCTAAAAAATAGGGTAATTATCGTCCGATACGGGTGGCAATGTATCGCCCGTATCGGACGATACAAACGATATTTTGAAATTATCGGGGGATAATTTGATTTTTAATTTTTTGAAAAAATATAAATATATCAAAACGATCGCTATTTTAAGTTAGCGGCTGCTAATATACCGCAGCGGCCGCTAACTTTAAAGGAAAAATAAAAATAAAAAAAATTAAGATAGCGGTATGTTAGTAGCCGCTAACTTAAAAAAAAATAAAAAAATTTATTATTATTATTATTATTTTTAAATATTTTTAAGATAGCGATATGTTAGCGGCCGCTATCTTAAGATATCGCCCATTCTCTGGACTATACAAAAAAAAAATGTATTGAATCGATATATTCAATATATCACCGATACATTAAATATATCGGATGATACGTATTGATTTTCTGATTTTTTGACCCTTGGATTGCTTTGGATCAACGGATCGAGGTTTTTTTTTCACCATAATTTTTCATATAATAGATCTTGAGACTATGAGTTTATCATCAAACGCTCAATTTTTTTGTTTATGTGGCACATATATCAATACCTCTTTCTTCATGCCCACGCGTTCTTTGAAAGCGCCTACATTCCTAGACCCATGAAAAAACGTTGGTTTCTTCGGATCAGATGATGGAGATCTTTTTTAATAAAGATCTTCTACAAAATAGATCTTGGGTTCATGATGCATCAATCTGACGGTCAATTTTTGATTTTCTGTATCACCGATACCCAAAATATGACTCTTTAATCATATAGCACACATCATACTCAAACGTGACTTTAGGGTAATATTTTGGGGACTGGGGACACATGGAATCATAAACTGATCGTCCGATAGGTGTTACATGATCTTAAGATCCATTCTATGGATGATCGGGGTGAAAAACAATCACCCTCATCTGATCCAAAGCAATCAATAGTCTACAAGAGGTCTGGGACGTGAGTGCTTTCAGAGAACGCATGAACGCGAATAGAGGTACCCATAAACAACGATGCCAATAAATGTAACTCAACCATCTAAGCCAGTTAATTTGAAGGCCATGATCTAAAGATTATAAGTGAAAAGATTGGCACCAAGCATAATCTTTATCATATGAATCAATGCATTCCAAAGCCATTATTCGATGCAACAGTTGACTGTATCGAATCATATGATAGAGATTGAGTTTTGCACCACTCTTTTGCATCGTAGATCTGTAGATCATGACCTTTATATTAGACTGTTTAGATGCAACTTTACCTCATAGTCGTACTATTTATTTGCACTGAAAAATCATAACCTCACCCCATCTCCTTCGGCTAACATGCATTGACTGTTTGGCCCGATGAGATTGGGTGAAGTTACATGTTCACATGGTGTGAAAAATGGTACCTTAAGAAAATAATTTTACACAATGTAGCCAAACAGTTGAAAACAATAAAATCAAAATCAAACCATTGTAAAATTTTAAAAATAAAACTTCCCATGAGTTCTTTTATTTACAAGCCCATATAAAGTAAAAAAAAAAAACATTTCCATGAGTTTTGTCAAACAAGGCAAAAGCGTCTCGCTATGGCAGATGATTTTATTTCTAGTAATCCAAAATCCAATTATTCAAAATAATGGAAATGGTAAATGACAACAACCATGTTCAATGGGATTTCGAGTACAACCACATTTGTAGCCCATGGATAGGAGAGATTCTTGACTTTCATGGCTTTAATTTTTATAAGATAACGTGTAGTCCAAGGTCTGCGGGATATGGTTGAACTCGAAATCCTGTTCAACTTGGTTGGACCTTACCATAATCATTAGGGTACCTTTAGACGCGCCCAATCATTTTTAGAAAACGCAAACATCCCAGACCCCTTGAAAATCATTGATTGCTTCAGATCAGATAATGAAGATAATTTTTTACCCAAATCCTTCACACAATGAATCTTGAGATTATGGCTCACCTATCATACGCTTAGTTTGTGATTCCATCTTTCAAAGATCTCAAAAAGGGGAGTTACAAACTTATCGTCTGATAGGTGCTCCATGATCTCAAGATCCACTATGTGAAAGATTGGGTTGAAAAATGATCTCCGTCATGTGATCTAAAGCAACCAAGGGGTTTGAAGGGGTTTCTGATGTTGGCGCTTTTAGAGAACGCGCAGGCATGTTTAGAGGTACCATATTCACTCCCACTTATTCTCCGAAAGCGCATATGTCCTAGATCTCATAAAAAGCATTGATTCCTTCTAATTAGATGACTGATATCGTGTTTTACCCTGATCTTTGACAAAATAGATCTTGAAATCAAGACTCACCTATCAGGTGTTGAGTGAGTGTTTCCAAGTGTCACAGATCGGAAAAACGACCCTTGAAACATATGATACAAATCACTCTCAGAGTATCATTTTAAGGCCATTGTTTTGAGATCTGTGAGCCGTTTAATACCAAACTTTCATATAGATGCACCTTAATCTTAATATATATTGTATAGAATATCGGAGTCAAAAACCATCTCCTGATTAGAAGGAATAATAGTTTCCAAGGGATTTCGAGAAATAAGAGTCAGTGATATTTGATTTAAAACAGAGTATCCATTCAATGTTTCAATTCGGATGTCTTTAATAAATGAATATTGAAAGAGACGCGTGAATCGATGGCCTACCGCCATTTCCAAAGATCAAACAGTCAGTTCTCTATCTCCCTTCCCACGCTACCTCGTAATCCACGCCTCACCTTAACCTTCACGCACCTCAACATTAACACCGTAGCTCCTAACTTGTACGAGATGCTCTGACGATATATTAACCAGCTAAGAGAAATAACCCACAATTGTTCCCCATAGCCGAGATTCACCTTCCCCATCAGCATCACAAAGTAAATGAAGCACATTCATTATAGCCGCTCAAATCCGTCAAAGGCCGAATTTCACTGAGGAGGAGGTTGGGGCTGTCGATATCTATTTTTCGTCAAATATCTTTCATATGATCGATCTTAAGGCGATGGGTGTAGCGGTAGATGATCAATTTTTTCATTCTACATGAACAGATTTATAAAAAGTGGCTCTAAAATTATATGACGTATATATTGTTCAAATGTGAATTTAGGCCTAATTTTTAAGGATATGTGACATGTGAAATCACAAAATGGACAGTGTGATGGTCTCAAGATTCTTCTTATAAAAAATTGGAGTAAAAAATTAATTTCTAGTATCTAATTAGATGCAGTCAATAGATATTGAGTGTTGGCGCTTAGACCAATGTGGTTGGTGCTTTTAGAGGAACCCATTATAAAATTACACTAAGGAAGCCTCTACTTGCACACAAAAATTTTGCCTTTGCACAGGAAAAGTGTGACAAGTAATAGGTGCCAATGGGCTAGGTCTGGGCTTGGATTTACTCAAGCCCAACCGACAAATCTGAATTTGACCTAAGTCAAGCATGAAGTCGAGCAAGTGAATCCTAAGACTAAGCTGGCCTGCCATAAACTTTCAAAGCCTACGCCTTGTTCTGCATGGCCCCATTTATTTATAAATTACTTACAATATATAAAAGTTGGCCCCATATTCATAAAAATAGAAGCATTAATATATTGAAAATATTTAATAAGAAGTTAATATTTATTTATTAATTTATTTAATAAAAAATTAATATCTATTTGCAATTTTGTATGAAGTGTAGAGTTTAAAAATAGAAAATTTATATTTCTTTAAGAATTTTATTTATTTATTTATAAAATATTATATGTGAAACTCAATATACATATCATACATGAGAGCTTAATGGATCTTGGGGCTTAAATCCAATCTTGATTTGTTTAAATTTTGAGCTTAAAGTGTTAGCCCAATCCCAGACTTAGGCTTATGACAAGCCCGAACCCTCCTTAAATAAGGCAATGGCCAGGGTCTCCGGCCCATTGCCACCTCCTAATAGTCACCCCGCTGAATAAAACTTTGGAGAATTTTAGAAAAATAGGAAAACTAAAAATTAGGAGTAAATAGGAAACATTCGTGAAAACTAAATAAATTTACAAATAAAAATAAAAATTAAAAAATTGAAAAAAGTAAAAATGTTTATATTTTATTCACAAAATTCATAATTCCTTTGACGAAGTGCCCACTTTTTTGAAGAAAGATGCGATTTCGCTATTTAATCATCAACTTAATGAGCGCTAACGTTGAGATGAGATTCTTATCATTCCACTTTTCAAGCCATGCGGCACAATTTTAATCTAAGTTGGTCAAATGGTTACCAATATTTGATATGAGCTCATATGAAAAATCATAATCATTAAATGATTAGAGCCGTCTGATTATAGTACTCTAATATTAGCTATTATTCACATCTAATATAGGATCCATATTAGAGTGCTATGATGAAATGCTATGAAACCTCTAATGGTTAAATTTTAAAACTGAATTTAGTTACCATGATAACCTATTATTAATTTGAATGACTTGAATTGGTTAAAAATGTGGGTTATGTAACATCATGTTCAGGACGCCTTGAAAATTCAATGAGGAGAGTCCATATATATCTCTACAAGATGAATGAGGCATCACCAATATTTCATGGCTATCGAGCTTATGAAGAGCCTTTTGTTTGCCAATTTTTAAAAAATTGGTATTTATAAAGATCGAGGGCGCCAAAATATGGAAAAATCAGCTTTTGATTAAATCAGTGGCCTTGGGATATTCTCATAATCTCATGCTTGATTATCTTATTTTTTCGATGAATGATTGGGGTTTAGGGTCCCACCCTCTCATGTTTGATAATCTTATGATGTGCACAAGAACAGTCAATCGTTCAAAAAAAAAAAATGGAGAAAACGACCGTAGTATGAGGTCACAGGTTCGAGTCCAGCTTACTCATAAAAAAACAAACCCTAATATTGTGATGACATTTTTAGGGAACTCTTTTTTATTTATTTATTTTTCAATTGCGAGCCATTACTTGCACACGCTTTTCAAGTGATTGCACCAAATTTAAAAGAAAGACTTGTAAGTTTGACAACCTCTACTATGTGAAAACACCATCTATACAAATTTGGCAACTTCTATTATGTGAAAACACCATCTAAGTTGTTTGATTTGAAGGCCATGACTTAAAAATATCAATTGCAAAATATTATAACAAAATATAGTGTTCATCATTTGATTAAATGAAGTCAAAAGCTATTATATAATTCAACAGTTGGCTACAATAGATCTTATGACAAGTATTTTGTTTTGTTCTAATTTATGTACCACAGATCTATTGATCATGAACTTCCAATGAGATGACCCATATTGCATTTTTATATATCACATATCCATAAAATATAAAGTCTTTCTTTAAATTCAATCACTTGAAAAACGTGTGCAAGTAATGGTTCCCTTTTTAATTTATATCCAAATCGAGTGCTGAGTTCTCCCCCCATCATGATCATCATTTAAAATATCGGAAGGACTTCCATTTGTACATGTGAGCTTGCTACATTTGTACATGTCAGCTTTTAACAAGCAATAGCCTTGAATAGGCTTTTAAATTTTGGTTGGTGTTACTGCCACACCCTTGGTGAAAGTAAAAAGGCTGTCTACTTTGAATCAGGTAAAATTAATTTTCACCACGGATTTAGTTATTGTAATATAAAGTGTTGTGGTAGTAACACCGACTTAAATGTTTAGTTTAATGAGATAAGTAGGTATTGAGCTTCGATTTCTTATAAAGGTTTATTGGCTATAATAACTATTACCAACTTGAAAAGTTTTCCATCTATAATCTATTGAGGTTGATCTCTCACTATAAAGCCTAGCATGCATTGATTCGATAGGCTCTAACATGTTAGCTGATTCAATTTTTTGGTCGAATGAGAAGAGCCGGTGGTGAGAATCAAAACAAAAAATAAGACTATTAGTGACAGTTTTTGAAGGCTACTATTAACAAAAAATCTGTCACTAATAATCTTAATAATAGCTTTTAATAGTTTTAAAAACTGCTGCTAATAACCTTATTTTTTGTAGTGCTAGTCGAACTCTTTTAAAATGTTAATGAAGTTATCACATTAAGCAGTGGAGCTCGGATTTTCTTTCAAAGGGGCTAAGTTATGGTTGACTTAGAAAGTGAATTAAGGTGGCGGCAATCATAAACTGCCGCTAATACCTTTGTCATTAATTGTCTTAATAATTTTTTTGTTAATAGCGACAGTTTTTAACTGTAAAAAACTGCCGCTAATAGTCTTATTTTTTATAGTGACGGTCAATTAGTAGTTAGTTAATATAAAGTAAGCGAAGTAAGTTTTAGGTAATTCGGTGCTCATATGAAACTAACATATATACCTTGGGATATGCGTATCATGATCTAAAGACCTTTAATGTAAAAGATTGGGATGAAGAATGACTATCATGTAAATCAAGCATACCATTAATTTTGGATGACATTTAATTGTAATGAATCCGGTGATGGAGATTATTTTTCGTTCCAGTCATGGGTCAAAATACCGGGTATCCGATACGTATCGTCCGAGCTCAAAATCGATACGTATCAGACGATGCTTATCGGAATAGTAAAATACCAGACGATACATTGAATGTATTGTCCGGGCATATGCATACAAAATGACAATACGGTACCTTAAATGTACCGTATCATCCTAGTCCAAAATCGATACGTATCGTCCGATACGTATCGGTATCGGACGAAATTTTGACCCATGATTCCAATCTTTTACAAAGTAGATCTTGAGGCCATGAGAATTAAATCACATGGCGCATATGATAATTCCACATGACATATCCTAAAAGGTGATATGAGTACTAAGAGTTTCTGGGCTAGGTCATACCGGCTTATAGTTCATTGAATATTAAATTTTATGTTATATAAATGACAAGAATGCTTTGAAAAATTAGGTATAGTTGTATTTTTCAATAGGATATATTTTTGTAAAAAAGGTAATTTTTCAATTAGTCAACAATAGGTGGCCAACCATGGTGGTGGGCATGACTCTCTGTGATTGCATGAAGTGCACAGTGCGTAGACTTTCAATTCATGAAAGTCTGTGCACGTCACAGTTACATTGGCGTGCCAACTTCTTTACCCCACATGATGGGTGAACACCCATCGTAGACTACGCCAATGGTTAGGTCCAAACAGGCTGAATCGGATTTCGAGTTCAACCACATCTACCGCCCTTGGAAATAGGATAATCTAGATTGCACGTCATCCTATAATAAGTGAATACCATGCAAGTCAAGATTCTCCCATTTCCAAGAGCTGTAGATGTGGTTGAACTTGAAATCCGATTCAACCTGGTTGGACTTGACCATTGCCCTTGTAGACTTAACTCTTTTTGAATACTGTGGCCCAATTGCTTCGCTACTGATTTTTCACCACATACTACATGGACCCTGAGACATGCACATGCATTAAAGTAAATGGAGATCTGTGCAGATAACTCAATGGAGATCTTGTCCTAGACTGTTATCCAAGTTGTGCCACGTCAGTCGCCTACACTTTGTCCTCAACAAATATGCCCTACGTTTATAATTTTTCTGTCTTGTCATTGTCTACAATGAGCTGTTCTCTTATTGTAGACAAATTCTTTTCCAATGATGGGTTTAGACATTGTATTGTGTTCCTTATTCTCACAATTATGAATGTCTCTTCTTTTAGAAATGGGTTGCTTTATTTGCAACCATAGATCCTTCCTTTTTATAATCTTAGGTTTGCAAGTGCTAAACTATTGACTCCTTTGAATTAGAGAATGATGATCATATTTCATTCCAATCTCTCACACAATAGATATTGCAATCATAAATCTATCATAAGATGGTCAGATATTGATTTCATGTGACACACATCTAAAGCTCAAGATCTAATGTGTGGAAGATTAGGATGAAAGATGATTTCCATCGTTGGATTCAAAGAAAAGTTTAACATGTGCATACACCAACCTAAATAAGACCAAAAACCAAGATATAAAACCCCGCTGTCCGGTGCTCCATCCTATTATTATAAAGTATGCCTAATGGATATGATAACTTTTCAATGATGTTTTTATGTTACTAATATTAAAATGGTACCTTTATTTATAAGCCAATGTTCTTCCCTCTCAGCCCACATTTCACATGCTTATATTGTTGACTGTTTTGAATCATGCGATGAAGATCGTTTTTCGCCGTAGTCTTCCACAAAATGAATCAGGAGACCATTATTCTACTATTGAACGGTCTCAAATTTTGATTCCATGTGACACACTTCCCAAAAAGTGAAGATGATCATGGCTGTACATCAAACACAATTATCGAGATCAACTGCCATGTGGAATCACAATTTTTCCATTAGATGGTAGGCTCATGATCTCCATATCTATTTTGCGAAAGATTGGGGAGGACAACGATATCCATTGTCTAAATCAAAACACTCAAAAGTTTAAACACATGAAATACGGGTTGAGAAGAAAGAATCTGGATTGTAAATGAAGGTATTCATATGTAGGCTTCCAACTTCTAAAGAATGCGGATAAGTGAAGCATCAATTATTGATCAATGCTCATTTAGATTTGAAACTAACTGTAGCTTTAGGAAGGGAGAGGTTCATGAAATGACTAAAATAATTCACTCACCCTTTATACTATGTTTAGTAAGGTAATATGTGCAAGTGTGAAATGTCTGAGTTCTGAACAGACCCTAGTGAATCTTGCCCTCTTATAAGCTAGGTTCATCAAACCGACACACCTGCTAATCGAGCGAGAGAAAACTGGCACAACTTAATTGTTATGCATAGCGAGGATTTTCTTCCGTCCAACATAAAAAATGAGCTACTATTAGGTAAGAAGTACGAATTCTAAGGGACACGTTATGGTTGACATACGTTAACTTTTTTATGAATCAGATAAGGGGATCTTTCATAAAATAATTTTTAGATTTTGAGCTTCAAATTACACAACAAATGATAAGTGATAACTTACATAGCACACATTTGACAAAGTAACCAAACATCCAAAGCAATTGCCGCGAGCCCTCCAGGCAAGTATATAATACTAACTCAAATTTATTACGATAGCAATAGTACTGCACTACTGCCTACCTTATTAAATGCAGTTGCCCCAAACCTCTAGCTTGATCACACTAACTTCTTAAATATTATCTAGAAGAAAGATGGACCAATCGCTTGGTGCAATGGTAAAATCGATTGCTGCAATAGTAAAAGGCTTCGGCTGTCAAGTGCGGAAACTCATGTTCAAGTTGGAAGAGCAGCCACTTTGTGGAGATATTAGAGGTGAAAAAAAAATCTGAAACTCGAAAATCGAGCCATCCGAACTGGTCTGCTGGATCAAAATCGACTGAAATGAACCGATTCAGCCTGGTTCGATATCAATTAAAGAAATAAAAAAACATAAAAAATAAAAAAGTTCGGTTTCGATTTGGGGGGTGAAAAGTTCGGTTAACTGAAACTGAAACCGAAATTTCAGCATTGGTGTCCTTATTGCTTAATTGTTAGATCCAACACACATGTATAAACTGGTTGTGAAATTTCAGTATATCATCAGATGATCATCTGATTGTGCTAGCTCTATTTGTAATCCCTTGCTGAATAAAAACAATTAAGCAAGTGGTTATAGTCTCAAATTTTGATCCAGCTGACATAATTGATCTTGAGACTATAATCAGGGGTTTAAAAACCGATATAGCATACTGGCCTGGTCCTAGGGTGTTATGTACGATGAACGGAGCTAGCGGAGGGCCAATAGGGGCCATGGCCTCCCTCCAATAAATAAAAAGAAGTTTTCTTTAAGACCCGTTGGCCCAATCTATAGCCTAGTTAAGATGGCCCCTCACGACCCACCCTTAAAACAATATATTCAGCGATTAGTCGGCCAAATCGCCAAATCGGTGATGCATCGGCGATGTAGCCAATTAACCGCCTTCTAAAATATAAAATTGGGTTTTAAACCCTTATTTTATTTTCAAGAGAAATAAAAAATAAAACATAAGCTCCTAAGGTTAGGATTTTCTTTTGAGACGAGGCAACAACGACCATCATTATATCCTGGCGACGATCAACTCTTTATATAAATGTATTTTTGTTGGAATTTGATTAAACTCAAACTTTATTGACCAAGTCCTGTTTTGAATAAGTCTTGTTTTTTGAATAAGTCTGTATAGCAGATTTGTAGGCACTGTTATGCAAATTAGTGGGAGGTTAATTAGTTCCAGTAAAGTAGGATTTCATTGAACTTTTCTAGGAAGAAATTGTTTTACTTTACTTTTGTATTCACTTATAAATAGGTGCTATTGTTTATTGTTTATGTGATGGAGTAAAACAAATAAAATTGCCAGAGTTCTTCTCTCGTCTATTTTCTTTACTCTTCTATATTCTTCTTTCTATTATTTTTTCTGCTGAGTGTCTTTTATTGTGTCTTAGAAATTAAATTTGCAAATCTAATTTCTTGCATTTGGTATCAGAGCCAGGTTGTCCAGAGTCCTTGTTTTCTAAGTAGTTCACTTAGATTGCTTGTAAGCAGGTCATAAACATGAACGGAACAATTCAACCTCAGCTTCCGAAGTTTAGCGGAAAAAATTTTGATCAATGGTGTATCCAGATGAAGGCGTTGTTTGTTTTCCAGGAGCTATGCGAGATTATTGAAGCCGGATATGTTGAGCCAGCGGATCAAGAAGCAGCAGCAGCTCTCTCTCAACCCCAGAAAGACAATTTGAGAGAGAACAGAAAGAAGGACAAGAAGGCGTTATTTTTCCTCTACCAAGCCGTGGACGAGATCGTCTTCAAAAGGATTTCGAGCGCAACAACAGCTAAAGATGTTTGGGAGATGTTGCAGAAATCCTACAAAGGTGATGAGAAGGTGAAGAGTGTACGATTGCAAACTTTACGAGGTGAATTCGAAACTCTTTCTATGAAAGATTCTGAAATTATATCTGATTATTTTTCACGAGTTCAATCTGTTGTGAATCAATTAAGAGTTAATGGTGAAAAATTGGAGGATATACGTGTAATCGAAAAGATTATGAGATCTTTGACGGATCGTTTCGATTATGTTGTTGCTGCAATCGAAGAAGGAAGGGATCTTTCTACCATGACAATTGAAGGATTAATGGGTTCATTATGCTCTCATGAACATAGAATGAATCACAGGGCTGCAGCACCTGTAGAGAAAGCTTTTCAAAGTAAAGTCAATTTGTCAGGTACTAGCAGTTGCAGCGGTGACAAAACATCAAGCCAAGGCAAAGATGTTAGCTACAAGAATCATGCCTCCATAGAGGAAAATAGTTCCAGTCAGCAAGCTCTTGAAAAATCAAGGTATGATATATCCAAAATTCAATGTTTTCGTTGTAAGAAGTTTGGGTATTATCGATCACAGTGTAGAGTTCAATTTTCAAAAAGAAATTATGAACATGCTAACTACGCTGATGATGTCCAAGAAAAAGAAACATTGTTGTTAGCTTGCAGCTCTTCAGAAGAAGAACATCATGACGAATGGTACTTAGATACCGGGTGTAGTAATCACATGTGTGGAAAGAAGGAGTTTTTCTCTTACCTGGATGAATCGGTGCATGGGGAGGTAAATTTTGGAAACAAAGCTAAAGTTTCAATTATGGGCAAAGGTAATGTTCTCATACGTTTGAAAGATGGTTCTCATGAGCATATTTCTGATGTTTTTTATGTTCCTAGTTTACACTGGAATTTATTGAGTATGGGTCAACTCTCTGAAAAGGGACTTAAAATTATCATTGATAAAGGAGTTTGCACTATTGAGAACATTAAAAAAGAGCTTGTTGCAGAGGTTAAGATAACCAAAAATCGAATGTTTCCTTTACCTTTACAGAGTGAAATAATTCATTCTTTTAGTGCTATTGTTATGGATAGAAATTGGCTTTGGCACTTTCGTTTTGGTCATTTAAATTTTAATGGCTTGAGGGTATTGGCAAAGAAGGAAATGGTTATTGGGTTACCATTGTTAGAAGATTCTAATCATTTGTGTGAAGGTTGTATTCTGGGCAAGCAACACAGGGACTCTTTTCCAGTGGGGAGGTCATGTAGAGCAAAACAACAATTACAGCTTGTGCACTCTGACATTTGCGGACCAATGGAGACTGAATCACATGGAGGTAATCGTTACTTTCTTACTTTCATTGATGATTGCAGTAGGAAAACTTGGGTATATTTTTTGAAACAAAAGTCTGAAGCTTTTGGAGTATTCAAAGAATTCAAAGCCTATGTGGAAAAACAAAGTGGGTTCACTTTGAGGTGTTTTCGAACAGACAGAGGAGGAGAGTACACTTCTAATGCTTTTGTTGATTTTTGTAAAAATCATGGTATTAAGCATCAGCTTACTGCAAGCTACTCGCCACAGCAAAACGGGATATCGGAGAGAAAAAACAGAACAATTGTTGAAATGGCACGCAGTATGTTGAAAGGTAAGAACTTACCAAAAGGTTTTTGGGCAGAAGCCGTATCTTGTGCTGTTTATTTATTAAACAGGTGTCCGACAAAGAGTGTTCTTAATATGACACCTGAGGAAGCATGGAGCAGCTATAAGCCGAATGTTGAAGCTCTTCGAGTTTTTGGGTGTGTAGCATATGCCCATATACCAGCTGAGAAAAGGAAGAAGTTTGATGGTAAAAGTACGAAATGTATTTTTATCGGTTATAGTGAACGAACCAAAGGCTATAAGTTGTTTAATCCGCAAACAAATGAAGTCATCATCAGTAGGGATGTTGAGTTCAGTGAAGCTGAAGCTTGGGATTGGCAGAATGTAGAGAAGTCACAAATTGGTGTTTCCTTGAATGAAGAATCAGTTAGTGGAGAGCCGCAGCATGTTGCATCAATACAAAATCCGAGTGGCACTCGTATATCGACACGTTCTTGTGTGCTACCTGCACGTTTACATGATTATATCATAACTAATGATAATGATGTAACTGACGAGGAACTTGTAAATTTCACTTTGTTTGCAGATTGTGATCCTCTCTCTTTTGCAGAAGCAGCACAACATGATGAGTGGTTGCAGGCTATGAATGTGGAAATTCAATCCATAGAAAAGAATGATACCTGGGAGTTGACTTCTCTTCCTAAAGGAAAGAAAACAATTGGCGTCAAATGGGTGTATAAAACAAAGTACAAATCTGATGGCCAGGTGGACAAGCTGAAGGCTCGGTTGGTCGTGAAAGGCTACAAACAAAAGCCAGGTATTGACTACTTCGAAGTTTATGCACCTGTAGCCCGCATGGATACAATACATATGGTGATTGCCTTAGCTGCCCAAGAGAAGTGGAAGATACATCAGATGGACGTCAAATCTGTGTTTCTGAACGGACTTCTTAATGAAGAAGTTTTCGTTGATCAACTAGCTGGTTATGTGAAGAAAGGCGATGAAGATAAAGTTCTCAGGTTGAAGAAAGCTCTGTATGGGTTAAAACAGGTTCCGCGAGCATGGTACACACGTATAGACTTATATTTTCAGGGAAATGGTTTTCTCAAGTGTCCGTATGAACCTACATTATATATCAAATCTAATGCAAAAGGAGATATGCTTATTGTATGTTTTATGCGTAGATGATTTGATATTCGAAATAACTTGACATGTTTGATGAATTCAGAAGGATATGAATAGCAATTTTGAAATAGTGACATGGGACCTGATGTCATTTTCCTTGGCCTTGAAATTGAGCAGACAGGGAATGGGATATTTCTCTCACAAAAGAAATTTACAATGATATCTTGAAACGGTTCAAGATGGAATCATGTAATCCCATCAAAACTCCAGTTGAAACAAGATTACAGATGGATGCAGTCGGAAATAGTGAGCTTGTCAATCCAACTTATTTTCGAAGTTTAGTAGGTAGTCTACGCTATTTGACTTCTACTAGACCTGATATTACGTATGGAGTTGGTTTTATTAGCCGGTTTATGGAGACACCGAGTCAAGTTCACTTGCAAATTGCAAAACGAATTTTGCGCTACATCAAAGGTACTCACAGCCATGGTATCTTTTATACATCTGTTAACAATTGTGATCTTGTCGGGTACACAGACAGTGATTGGGCAGGAGATATGAAGGACAGAAAGAGTACTTCTGGTTTTGTGTTTCACATGGGTTCAGGAGCAATTTCTTGGTCTTCCAAGAAACAACAAGTTGTTGCACTTTCAATTGCTGAAGCAGAGTATATGGCAGCTGCATCTGCTGCATGTCAAGCTGTCTGGCTACGTCGATTATGCGATGAACTCAAACAAGTTCAACTACTTCCTACAAAGATTTTTTGTGACAGCAAGTCAGCTATTTCTCTTACTAAGAATCCGGTGTTTCATGGGAGGAGCAAGCATATCGACATCAAATTTCATTACATTCGTGATCTTGTCAAAGAAGATGAAATTGCAATGGAATTTTGCAAGTCTGAAGATCAGATTGCCGACATCCTCACAAAATCATTGAAAGCTGAAACTTTCTACAGTTTGAAGCAGAAGATGGGCATGTGCAGCTCTGAAAGTTTGAGTTTAAGGGAGGCTGTTGGAATTTGATTAAACTCAAACTTTATTGACCAAGTCCTGTTTTGAATAAGTCTTGTTTTTTGAATAAGTCTGTATAGCAGATTTGTAGGCACTGTTATGCAAATTAGTGGGAGATTAATTAGTTCCAGTAAAGTAGGATTTCATTGAACTTTTCTAGAAAGAAATTGTTTTACTTTACTTTTGTATTCACCTATAAATAGGTGCTATTGTTTATTGTTTATGTGATGGAGTAAAACAAATAAAATTGCCAGAGTTCTTCTCTCGTCTATTTTCTTCACTCTTCTATATTCTTCTTTCTATTATTTTTTCTGCTGAGTGTCTTTTATTGTGTCTTAGAAATTAAATTTGTAAATCTAATTTCTTACAATTTTTCTCACCAAATTCAGTATTTTTCTTCTTCTCGTTCTTTTTCTTTCTTCTTTTCTTCTCAAGTTCTAAAATGCTTACACGGCTTTCAAGTTCCAACATATATATAATATAATTATATATGATAGTGTACACCTTGACAAACCATTGTCTGTCTTCATGTGTTGTAAAGGCAAAGTTTAATTAATAAAAAAAATTAAAATATTGACAACTTTATTGTCATGTATATTTCTAAATTCCCGACTTTTCTCCAATTTTTCCCCGATTTTGCCAAAAATTCCTGATTTTTCCCCTTGCCGATTCATTGTCGACTTGTCACTATGCTCTCACCCACGCTACCACGCAACTAGGTTTTTTTTATCTTCTCTGTTCTCTCTCTCTCTCTCTCTCTCTCTCTCTCTCTCTCTCTTTTGTCCTCTCTCTCACCCACGCAATCTCTCTCACCCACGAAAGTGCCAACACTAGCTCGACATTGTCGCCAGCATTCCCATCGTTTAATGTCGGCCGTCAAAAAAGGAAACCGATACTCTCTCTCTCTCTCTCTCTCTCTCTCTAGGTAGCAAACAACCCTTGTGCATCGACACCGCTTGCTGGATCGTGCATCGAGACACCGTTATGTGATCCATGTAAACCCTAAATCTCTAATTCCCAAAACCCGAAAACCTTAAATCTCTAAAGGCTAAAACCTTAAATCACTTGATTTCTTTAGCTAATTTACTAATTGAGTTTGTTTCACTTTTTTATTTATAGATGAAGGAAAAGTCAAATACAATAGTTGACATTTTCAAAAGAAAAAATGTACAAAGTTCATAAGCCAATGTCAGTAATGCATTATCGCCAACATCTAATATCCCTGGAAGTCCTTTAACGCCTCCTAAAAAATCTAAAAAAGTTTACACGAAAAAAATTAATATGAGTTCATTAGAGCGTGATCCTGGATTGGATTGTCAGATATTAACCAACGGGATAAAATTCGACGAGCTTATATTAAAGCTGGTCCATACCAACCTACTCTCTCAAAACACCTAAAATATGGACCAGTAAGCCATTTTCGTAACTTTCAACCTTTGTGGTTCAAGCTAATTTCTTTTGGCTTAAATATTCGCCAAATAAAGATGCAACCTTTTGCTTGTCATGCTTTCTCTTTGCTAAGCCATATACGCATCCCAAGCAACGTGAAGTCACAAATTAGAAGAAAGTTAGGGATAATAAAAATTGTGCTTTTTTTAATCATATAGGGAAAGGTTCCAATTTAGCTCACAGAATTGCTGAGAGGTCATGTGAGGACTTGATGAACCTATCACAACATATACAAAATGTGTTTGAAAATTTTAATCCTGAACAAATTGCAAACAATCGGCTGCACTTGAAAGCTTCAATTAATACTGTTCGAGTGCTTGAATTTCAAGGTATTGCTTTTAGAAATCGGGATGAAAGTGTGAGTTCAACCAATCAAGAAAATTATTTTGAAATATTGGGTTTGGTGATTTCATACAATGAAAAGGTTGCCAAAGTGATAACTAAAATTCTAAAAAATACATGTTACACATCACCAATGATACAAAAAGAAATCTTATATATTTTTTCAAAGAAATTGGTGATGCAAAATTTTGCATAATTGTTGATGAACTCATGATGAGTCAACAAACAAGCAAATGATTATTGTTTTAAGATTTGTTGATAACAATGACTTTATGTGGGAACATTTTTTTGGGCTTGTTCATATCTCAGATACTGAAACATTAATCCTAAAAAATGGAATATATTTTGTATTGTCTTCTTATAGTTTAGACATTCAAAACATTCGAAGGCAAAGATATGACGATGCAAGTAATGTGAGAGGTGGGTTGAATGGGTTGCAAGTTATGATTTCAAATGATTGTCCATGTGCCTACTATATTCATTGTTCTGCTCACCATTTGCAATTGGCATTAGTGGCAACATCAAAAGAAGTTATTCATATTTATCAATTTTTTATTAAGTTGAATTTTATTGTCAATATTGTTGGTGCCTCATATAATTGTTATGAAGATTTGAGGTTTGCTCAAGCTGCTTTAGATGCTTAATTAATTGAAAATGATGAGATTGAGTGTGGAAGATGACTTAATCAAATTAATATTTTATAATGAGTTGGAGATAGTCTTAGGAGTTCTCACTTGAGATTAGTTTCTAGCTTGAACAAATTGTTTAGTCCAATATGTGAAGTTTTTCTTAAAATCATTGATAATGGACCTACTTCTTCCCAACGAGAAGAAAGCTCAATTTATCATACAATAACTTCATTTGAATTTATCTTTATTTTCCATCTCATAAAAAAATTATGCAGATCACTGATCTTTTATGTCAAAAATTATAATCCAAGACATTTTAAATGTCACGCATCTTGTTTCATTCACTAAAGTAGGTATCTAGGAATTTAGAGATGATAAATGAAATACTTTACTTACCGATGTGAAGTTATTTTGCGAGAAACGCAATATAGAAGTTCCTGATATGAATGCTTGTTATGTTGAGAGAGGGGTCAAGCTCGCCATCAACAAGCTGACTATACAATTGAACATCATTATCGAGTGAATATTTTGTGTACTGTAATAGATTCTCAATTGCAAGAATTAAATCGCTGGTTTAATGACGATTTGGTAGAATTACTTATTCTCAGCTCCACTCTTGTTCTTCGAGTTGCACGTGAATCTTTTAGACTTTGTGATATTTGTCAGTTAGTAAACAAGTTTTATTCGAAAAACTTCACAAATTTTGAGAATGAACAAGTGAAAACAAAACTTTACTATTATGAGTACAATATAGTTCGACATTCAGATTTCCAAGGATTGCCAAATATTTTTGAATTATGTCAATGATTGGTTTGCACTGGAAATTCAATTATCTACCAACTTATTTTTCGAGTTGTTGTACTTGTGTTTACTCTTTTCGTTTCTATTGCAACTACAAAACAAACATTTTTAGTCATGAATCTTGTCAAAAATAGGTTTTGAAATAAAATTGAAGATGAATTTTTGACAAATTCTTTGATAATAAATATTGAAAAAGAAATTACTGCGAAATTTAGTACATATTCAATTATAGATGATTTCCATGATCTGAAAGAACGTCGAATTCCATTTCGTTAGGTGATTGAGTTTAAATTTAAATATATTAAAAAATGATTATTTTTTAGTTTTTTTTTCTTTATATTTTGTTAATATTTAATGAATGCTATTTTTATTTTTATGATTTTTCATATATTTTTTACTAATGCTTTAGAGTTTGGAACTTCTATCTTGACACATTTCTTATTTACACTTTGGCCCCCTCTAAAACTATTTTTTTGGCTACGTTAAGGTATCAAATACTTATCGACCAAATCAGTTGATATTTAATTTGTAAAAATATTAGAAACATATAAAATAATAATAAATTTTTGCTTAAACTTAAAGGAAATTTTTGGTATGTTGTCCACTTTACATTGCACATGTGTCCAAAGGACCCGATAGAGGCTGATATTTGACCTGATTGACCTGATTTTAGATCGAATTGGGGGTATATATTGTGTCGGTCGGAGCCTAATCGGATACATATCCCCCAATCTGAATCCATGCTTATGACACCTTTCCCAAGTGGCTAAGCACTTTGAACGGTCCAGATTTTGATTAGCGTCTGTTAAAATCTGACTAAAGATAAATGAGAGCCTCAACCCATCTGACAAATCTCATCAATTTCTCATGACAATTAGGATAGAGAACTAGAAATTGAAAATATCAAAATACTAATAACTCACTTAGAAGAACTCACTAACTTCTGAGAAAACTAATTAAAAAAGAAAAAAAGAAAAAAACAAAGACCATCAAATCCCATTTCCCCAAAACATGAATAAATATGTAACACACACAACCCACTTCCCTAAGGCCCTTGAGAAGACACATTTCTAAATCCACATCAATAACCCCCCTAGAAAAATGAGAGATCTTCTCCCCATCCATCAATCCCTAGATTCTATTATAATAAACTACACCCCCTCCCCCCTACGCTTTCTCTCTCCTCCTTGAAAACCCACACCACCAAACCTCAGAACCCCAAACACTCCCATCATTTCCCACAACCCAATGCCCCCACCTCCCATCATTTTCAGTTAGACAAGGAAAAAGGTAGTAAAAAGAATAAATATAAAAAAAGAGGGCAATTAAAGATGAAAAAGATAGATTTTTCTTTGATGTTGAATGCTGATAACCAAGTTTCATGCAAGCCAATCTACCACCTTCAGACCCATGATTGAAAAGATTTGCATTGATGTGACACTTATCAAGATCTCATTGATTAAATTGTCATATTTATTTATGAGTATAGGTCATTTATATCTCCCTCTTACACACAATAAATCTTGAGATCGTAAGTATATTATCAAATGTCTTTTTTTTTTTTTTTTTTTTGTACTTTTTTTAATTTATCTTTCCCGCATGACACTTTTATGAGAAAAGTGACATTTTTACATGAAAAACTAATCATCCAATGATATGCTTATGATCTAAAAATCTATGAATTTTCAATGTCGGTGAATTCAAAGATTTAGTAGGTAAATTTAAAAGTGTCCTTTACTCATTTCCAACTTACATACAAAAGTATTTGTTTTTATTTGCTAAAATGAATAATAAAAAGAAGTGTCCATCTCAACCGACAGGGCAATTATCATCAATGCTGAGCAATAGATAACTCTTATGTGTCGTCTATGTTGATTTCATCACATTTACGAATTTGCTCATCAATCTGAACTGTACATGGGCCTCTTCTTGACTTTTGGCATAATCTAAATTTCGCAAAATTTCCACTATTTATGCTATGGCAATCCATCTACAGAGAGACAGAGAGTCCCATCACAAGCTTTATTGCCATTATAAGGAAGGTATAAGAAATCGGCCGATACCGATTCCGTATCAGCCGATATGTATCATGTTTTGGCCAATATGTCTTAATTTTGACCGAAACTTTTTTTATTTTTATTTTTAAATGGCCGATACGTATCGGTATCGGCCGATTCACATTGGCCTCGGCCAAATTAATATCCGAGACCGATACTGATTTTAATACCTTGATTACAAGCCTTGAAATCTGTTTTCATATCAACTTTCAACGGTGAAAGATTGACTTAAAAATATATTTAATATTGTGGCAGTGACAGCCCATAAACACATAATTATAGCCTACTCGTTATAGGTAAAACATCCAATTACCATAATAACCAAAAAAATTTAGCACAGTGACAAATTTGGTGCAATATTTCTATAGGAAGTCATAGCGTATGAATTTTGGAAAAAGATGGAAAAAGTATCGGAAAAATTTGTGGAGTATAAAAATATATGTATATTATTTATATTTAATATTTATAAAAAAAATTATTTATTATTTATAAGTGACAAAAATTATAAAAATATTAATCTTGCAGTAAATTCTGTTAAATTAACGAAAATTTTACTTCGGTGAATTTCTCTGAAATTTGTCACTATGTTTCTAAGTAATAAAAAAATCTTATTATCTGAATAAATAAATACTGACAAGTAAGTTGGATTGAATCTGTCACCTAGAGTTTGCAATATTGTCAACCTTCTACTAGACTCTCAGCCAATCTTATGATTTCTCATATTCCACTATATAATCTCGCTCTCTCATTGATGGAAAGATCATCTACTTCACCTGTATACTTTTGCTATAAGGAAGAGTTGCCTCAAAACAATTAAGGGCAAGGCATCAATTATCGGCCAACACCGATACGTATCGGTTTTATGGCAAATTGACATATATCGGTATCCAATTTGGTATCGGTATCGGCCGATACCTATATTTTTAATTATTTTTTAACAAAAAGGCTGATACCTATCGATATCGGCCCGATACCGATTTTGTTACCATTAAGGGTTTCAATGAATTGTCTCTCTTTCTCAAAGTAAGTTTTATGGCATGTAAATTAGTGAAAATAAAGTACGTAAGTCGAGCTTTGAGAGTTGCACAACTATTATTATGAGCACTTAAATTAGTTAGCGCATTTTTTTTACCTTTCACTGGTTTGATGTTAAAAAATTTCATGCATTTCCAAAGTTGTTGAAGGAAAAAAATGTGTTTAAATTAAAACACATTTTTTTTGAAAATAAATATATGAAAAGATATTTTTTATTTAAAAATATATAAACACTTTTTTAGATTTAAAATGCGTTTCGTATATATTTTCATAGAAAATTAGTTTTAAACTAAAAAACTTTTAATTAATATATTTTTATATTTCTTTCCTTTTTTTATGCTATTTTAAAAATTTTATCATTTTTTTGAAATTTTCCCTATTGTACTCTTCCTCTAGTCCATATTTTCCCTTTTTAACTTATACTTCCCATTTCTATTATCTGTCCCTTTTTTCTGAAATTTCCCTTGTTGTTTTCTTCCCATACTCCATCTTCTCACTATGTTAGTACAAAAAATTTAACCTAGTATAACGTATGGACGCTTTTATATGGAGGACACATTTTATGCAGAAAAAGTGCAGGCGGCTGATGTGGCGTGACACAATTGGCTGTAAGTGTTGTGGGACTCAATTAATGCAGGTTGATGCAATCGATCACATTGCGCTACGTCAGCCCCCTGCACTTTGTATCAAATTTATCATCCGTTTATAATTTTTCTATAAGGTATCCGATCCAAGTGCTACAGAGCACTCGGATCAATATCAAACCACCAACTTGGATAAAATTGATAATTTTAAATGCCAATTTAAGGAAAGGTTAAAAGTGAATTTTCATTGATTTGAATGCCCATAGCTAATTGGGGGGCTCAACAAGGAGATTGACCCTAGTGTTACCTCTTAAAGTCAGGTTGGTACGTATCAGCTCCAAAAGTGTGAGTTTATAAAAGGTAGGTGGCTTGAGCACCGATGACTTGGTTCATGGGTTACCTTTGGGTAGGCATAACTTATGATTTCTTTTTGTGTGCCATGTAATTTGAAGACCATAATCTAAAAATATATAGTGTCAAAGATTAAGATAAATAAACCTTGTCATTATATGATTTAAAGAAATCAAGACTTTCCAAATTAATAGCAAGGCAATGATTAAGTCCAATTAGGTTATCTTGACTGCAAGCCATCCTATAGAATGTGAAAATCATGATAGTCAAGATTCTCACATATCTAAAGGCTAGAGATGTAGTTGAACTTGAAATCCAGATCATCCTGGTTGAATTTGACCAATGCCCATCTTCTACACCATTAATTTTAAAAGACATGCTTTTTCTTAAATCATATAAATATTTTTTCATCCCCCATCTTCTACATAATAAATCTTTAGGTCTTTATCTTCACATTATTCAACATGCATAATAAAATCACATGAAAAAGTTATCCGTGAGCCAAGTTACACGCCTTGTGGGCATTAGGTAAGCAGTTAGTGCGGCATAGTTTTTGGGACCCATGGCATATGAAAATATTATGTATGGTCTAATTTGAAAATTATGATATAAAAATCTACCGTGTGAAAAGAGATGTTTTTATCAATTGATTCAGAACAGTTGACACCTTTTAAAATTATCGGAGTTAAAGATTTACATAATTTCGCTACTTTTAAATCGCATTGACTACTTTAAGTCACACAATGGAGAGTGACCTATACAGTACCCTTGGTGCACAGGTCCGCCACCTAATATATATATATATATATATATATATATATATATAACATGTATCTATTTATTATTTAAGAAAAGTTAGAAAAACAATCTTAAAATATAAATTTTTTAGCCAAAAAGTCCAGAATTTAAATATTTTAAAATAATTAATGCTTTCATTGATTTTTGAAGTTCAGAGGTCAGTGAGATCTCAAAACCTCATAATAAAATAATACTTTTACGGATTATAAAACTTCAAAAAATTATAAAAACATTATTTTTTTAATACTTTTAAGTTCTGAATTTTTTTTGCTAAAACGTTTATTTTTTAAGATTATTTTTCTAAACTGCCCACATATATATATATATATATATATATATATATATATATATATATATATATATATGCATGAAGCATCAATGATTTTACAATCACTCCTAATGTTCTTTAAGAATATCTATAGATGACTAGATCTATATATAGTTATCTAAAATCTGTATATGTTTTAAAAACAATTTTTAAAAAGTATACTATTTCACCACCATCTGCTCTTGTTGGTTGACACAGTATATTGGATTTGAAAGCACCTATCTTTTCTTGTCTATTGACACTGATATCTGATTTCTCACTTGGCTTTGTTCATGTCCTTGTGACCTCTTTCCCTCTATCTCAGTCCTATTTTCTATCACTTATCAATGGCCTGTTGATGAGGTTGAATTGTTAAAAAGTTTTCTGTAGTTGGGTTTTTGGAGAGATGGGTTCTTCAGGTGGTGAAATTGTGAAGAAGGCAATGTGGCTTTACCCAAAGGTTTTGGGATTTAATCCTTCCGAGAGATGGGGTCACTCAGCTTGCTGTTCTAATGGAGTTGTATATGTTTTTGGGGTATGTATGGTGTAACCCATGAACCACTTTCTGTTTTTCTCTTGGTTTTGATGATTAATGTTGATTTATTGATTAATAATTTGGTTCTAAATTTATAATAATCTGGTTTATTAGGAAATTTGCTTGTGTTTTCATTTATTTGATTTTCTCATGTTTTGCCTTTTGTTTGTTTAATTTTGTTTTGCTATGTCAATATTGTTCTTGAATGTTTTTGAATTTTTTTTTCCAAACTTGTGCTCTTGAGGTTACATGAGATGGTTCATTTAGCTCTTATTCATAAGGTCCAATGTTGTTGGTGATGAAGAATTTTAGCAGAGATTTTGGGCCTAACTTCTATTTACTGTAATTATTTGAATCAGTAGCATTGACTTTTTTCAAGGTTGCTAATTTTTTTGTTGGGTCATGGATGATTTTTTAGGACTCTTTTTTTCTCTTCTTTTGTTTTTTTCTCCATTATTTGATTCTTTTTTGCATGCTCTTTCTAGGAAATCTCGTGTTTGTAATTTTGTATGCTGTTTTAAAATTTTTAAATAGAATATTAAGTGATTTTTTTTTATAAGTTATTAAGAAAATGTCAAGTGATTTGAGAAGATTGATGGGAGAAAATTTTAAGCGTTAGCCATGTTTTGTTTTAATAATTTTCTCTACTTTTTTTGGTTTTGCTCTGTAAATAGAGATCAACAATTTGGGTCCAGCCATCTCAATTTGTTGCTTCACTTTGATGGATATGATTCTGTCACTTGGATTTTATATTTGTTTGTTATATAAAAATAGAACTGAGGACAAGTTTGAGTTTTTTTACCTTTTTCTGTTCAATATTTCATATATTTTTTCACTACAGTTTAGGGGTCTTCATTACAAGGTTAACATTTCTGCAATTTTATTCAAATTGTATTATTCTTTTCGTTGATTTAACCCTTGATATTGCATGATAATTTGACTTTTTTCCTTGGATCTTCTTCGTAAGTTTCTTTCAATTCATAGATCTGGGTCTCTGTTAATTTTTTTTCTCAAGCTAGATTAATTAGGACCCATAAACTAAAAAACTGTAATTTTACACAACCGGCATCTCAAAATTACACATAAGTGTGTAATTTTACACACTTCGGCATGCTTCGTGTCCATATCTTCTGTTTCTTGTGTATTCTACAGACATATTTAACTCATCTTATACTCATTCTTCTCTACCTTTTTCAGGGCTGTTGCGGAGGTTTACATTTCAGTGACGTCCTTACCCTCCATCTAGATACAATGGTTTGGACTTCTCTCGTAACCACAGGTCAGCGGCCTGGTACAAGAGACAGCCACAGTGCAGTACTTGTAGGCCATAACATGATAGTTTTAGGCGGCACAAATGGTTCTAAGAAGGTAAATGATCTGCATATACTTGATTTGAGGACCAAAGAATGGAGCCGCCCTAATTGTGAAGGAAACCCGCCTTCGCCGCGGGAAAGCCACACTGCTACAATTGTAGGTGGCGATAAATTGGTGGTGTTTGGGGGTAGCGGTGAAGGGGAAGCAAATTACTTAAATGACTTGCATATACTAGACCTTAAGACTATGAAATGGATTTCTCCGGAGGTCAAGGGTGAGCTTCCTGCTCCAAGGGACAGCCACATTGCAGTTGCAATTGATAATAGGCTTCTCGTGTATGGAGGAGATTGTGGGGACCGCTATCACGGAGAAGTAGATGTTCTTGATATGGATACGCTAACTTGGTCGAGGGTATGGCTTACCTCCCTTTTCTTCTCCTTCTAATTTAAGTTTTGTTCAATTGAAGGACTCTTCGTCTCTTGTTTTCTCTCTCTCTCTCCTATTGAAGATTTTGAGGTGCTGATTTTGTATTATTTTCCTTGTCATAGTTTCCATACTCCAAAAATTACTTGGTAGGGATTATTGTAGTTAGTAACCCATTTGTTAATTGAAAACTTTAGTTGCATATGATGGTTTTTTGATCGCATAATTTGCAAGGGACTAGTTACGACCCGAAAATTATAATGGCTTAACTTTCAGCTCCATTAACACCATACGTGCTGTCGTCCTATTGGTTAGGTCCTGATTGATTGGTATCAAAGCCAATACCATATCCCAGAAGAGGCTGGAAAGGTACCAGAGCGAAAGCAGTCATAAAGTGAACTGGGGAAGGGCCACGTGGGGCCCACAAAAAAGTTATCAGAGTGAAAGCTGCCACCCAGTGGTCCAATGTGGATGCTAGCTGCCAAGTGTGGTGGTGTGTTGCAACCACAAATGATAAGGGCTTAACTTTATGCTCCAATGTCATAGGTGCTTTTGGCCTATTGGTTAGGTCCTGATTGATTGGTATCAAATCCAATACCATATCTCAGAAGAGGCGACCTTTGGAAGGGTCCCAGAGCGAAAGCAACCACAAAGTGAGTTGGGGAAGGGCCACTTGGGGCCCACAAAAAGGGTACCAGAGTGTAAGCCGCCATAGAGTGGTCCAATGTGGACGTTGGCTGTAGAGCGTGGTGGTGTGTTGCGACCACAAGCCGATAAGGGCTTACTTTCTGTTCCATTAGTGCCTAGGTGTTTCTGGAGTAGTGGTTAGGCCCTTATAAGAACGCTTATTTATATTGAAGCTACATAAGAAAAGCTACTGATCTCATATCCGTGTGGCACTAGATCATCAAATTTACCAATAATGGATTGTCTCTACCATAGAAAACTAGCAACTTGGGTGTAGTAATGGTTTCCCAAAGTGCCCTGTTATCTAAGTAGGAATAAGTATTTTCTAGATATATAGTTTGCCTACCACTTGATATTTAGCTTTCGTGCTTATGGTGTTTTAATCGTTTTTGGCAGTTGGCGGTTGAGGGATCGTCACCAGGAGTTAGAGCAGGTCATGCAGCTGTAAATATTGGGACTAAGGCAAGGCACTTTGGCCGAACAAACTAAAAGTAGTGGTTTGCGAGACTTGAGTTTCTCGATAACATTTTTTCATTTCCTGCTTTCTTTACAGGTTTATGTTATAGGTGGCGTTGGCGATAAGCACTATTATAATGATATTTGGGTTCTTGATGTTAATACTTGTTCGTGGACTCAGCTCGACATCCGTGGTCAGCCTCCGCAAGGGCGGTTTTCTCACAGTGCTGTTGTTGCGGACTTGGATATTGCCATTTACGGAGGGTAAGTACTTAGTATTTGGCAGCTTTACTTTGTAAGTTGTTGGCACATGTGGTCAAGATACCTCATAAATAAATGATTAAAGTCACATATAAATACTAGTCGGTTACATGGATGATTAGTCTTCGACCCTTTTGTGATTAATGAGGGGGCCATTTCTCCTTGAGCATTAACGGGTTAATCTAAACCGTCTATATAATGTGGTTGATGGACCCATTCTGTGTGTGGAAAAACAGAATGGTGTACAAAGATCCTGGTGGAAATTACGGATAAGGATGGTCCAGAGAAAACCATGGTTTAAGGCGATCACTAGCCTTACGACATTCCCTCATCGATCAAGTGACGGTAGCCGATCAATCAATGGTCAAATTCTTTGGGATCAATATAAATACCATATAGCGTTTACTGATTTTTTTCTTTGTTAGGGTATAGGTTTTAATACTGCCGTGTTGTTAAATTGCAGATGTGGAGAGGACGAACGACCTCTTAATGAGGTGCTCATCTTGCAATTAGGAGCTGATCATCCTAATGGCCGTTACAACATTTCCTTGTGCAAGATCTTTGGTAACCACTGGAACCAAGAAAACCGAAGGTTACCAAGAGGAACAGAGAACTTGGTAAGTAATTCTTGACTTTTGGATCCCGCTTACATAAATCTGAACAACACGACATTGATGAAGTTGGGTATCTTCTATTTTTTTACTTTTCTGCCAGAGAACTATGGTCTATGTGAATGGAGAGCCAAAACTGAGGGCCCGTGATTCAGAGACAGAACAACATAACTCTGGTTTTCGTACTTCGGGTTAGTCTCGTTGTTTAAATTTTAACAACTCTATAATATGGAAGTTTCAGAAATATAACCACTTGTAGTGCTCTTTTTCTATTAGATAATTTACATGAAAAGAAGAGGAAAACTAGTGATTCCAAAGTGTGGGAGATCGAATCAGAACAAGAAGAGCATTCACTCTCTCTATCCCAACATTCCTCTCCATCTCTATCTGATCAAGAACAGACCACAGTTCAAAAGTTATCATTTCCGGTAGACGACTCTATTGTGGCTTCGCCATCTTTTGGTTTGTTTAAGAAGCAGAATCGGACCCAAAACCGGCCCCCTTTGGATAATCTAGTAAACCCCCCGACGGAACAAAGAAGTAACATGTTAAGAACTGGTCCGGATCTTCATTTCATGGCGGGTGGAATCCAGAGACAGCCAAAGCCCGAACAGTTTCTTCGCGTAGTCCACAACGGAAGACATGAAGTGCTGCAGCACTCGCTACTAGATCATAGGCCGCCGCAGAGACCGGTAGTTACCACCTTGGTAAGCATTCATTTTAATGAGACCAGGAACGTATTATGCTCACTATTCTCCATAATGGAAGTGTGATTCAGATCATGGTTCAAAATTTCGGACGAAAGCGGTACGTATCATCTGTTAGTATCAGTTTCGGATTTCACCAGTACGATACTTTGAATGTATCATACCGGTGCATTACATATATTATAGGTATGCATCAGATGATACATACCAATGTATCGTCTGAAATCGATACATATCGGACGGTACTTATGGGTTTCGTAGCTGAACGATACGTACCGGAAAGCCGGGAATTTTTTTTTTGAGACAATAACAAAACAATATATTAAAATCAGGAAAAGAGAAAACATACCTTGGAAAACTGGGATTTCAAACCATGGTTCAGATGCTTTGCATTTTATATAGAGAATGCGAGCTTTTAATACACAAACTTGTCAGCTTATTCATGTTATATTTAGTTTTTGGGCTGTAATCCTATAGTAGACTTTTGAATGGATTCAGTCAATGTTTGCATTCGTGAATCTTGATAGTTGAACTGAATTCCGGCTGGGTTTAGCACCACTATCAGGATTCATGGAGGCCATTTCCACAAATTAAGTACTCATTTAGGATATGGGAGCGACCACTTGCACAGAAGATTTGTTCTGTTGAAATAGTTTTAAAGGAAATGCTTGGTAATTTTGGGACCTATGCCACATGGAACACCATCTAAGCCGTCTGATTTGAAGGGCATGATGTAAATATCTTTGGTGCGCTAGAGATTGACACGAAATACGATCTCTATTAGCAATTTCAACATAGTCAACACCGTTGAACAAATGATGTGCTTCGACTGTGTCGAATCAGATGATAGAGATCGTGCTTTGTTCGAATTTTTGGGTTGAAAGATCTTTACATCATGACCTTCAAATCAAACAGCTTAGATGGTGTTTCATGAGATAGGTCTCGAAAATACCACGTCTTTCTTTTTAAACTATGTGCCTGTGTGCAACAATACAAAGCTTGTTTGTAAGTAGTCGATTCCTCAGGATATACTACTTTTAAACTATCTGCTTGATTTCTAAACTCTTCTCCATTGGAAATTCTCTGAAGTCATTATCTAGTTCTTTCTTTACAGATTGGAGCTGAAGTTCGTGGAACTGTCGATGGGGCTTTTGATTCTGGTTACCTCATGACCGCAAATGTTAACGGGCAGATACTCCGTGGGGTCCTCTTCGCTCCAGTAAGCTTCTATAATATTGGATAGAATCCCTTTTTTCCATTAATGGGGCGTGATTGCTCCACAGTTAGGCCATGTGGCACATCTTTTGAGCAATCCAAGAAGTAATCAAAGTGGAAGCTAAAATTGGGAGACCCTTGTGGGCCCAAAAATCAGTCATTTGGGGATTTGACCCGTGCAATCCGTATGCTCCAAGGATCAAAATTTCGGCCGAAATGACCGAAATTTCAGGTCAAATTATCGGTTTCAGTCCTCACCGAAACGATAATTTGGACCGAAATTTCGGTCAGATTTTTATATGGGACTGATATTATCGGCCGAAGTTTCGGTTCAAATTTTCGGTTTCGGTCCCCTCCGAAACCGAAATGAAACCCAAAATTTTGATCCTTGGTTTGCTCTGATATGTATGATTGTGCATTTTTCTAAGAAGTCTATATTAAATTGCATGATCAGATGGTTTGAATCCTTTCATACACATGATTATCTGACTGAAACATGTGCCAGTGATGGCCTGCTGGTTGGACTAGGATTGATAAAAGATGTGCACCACGTGACATAAACTGGGCTGTCAGGGACCTATTTGTGTATATGTTTTTCATTATTATTATTTTTTTATTTTTTGGAGAAATTGATCAAAGAACCCTAGTTTCTAAATTCTTGTGGCATTTCGAACAGGGACTGAGTGTTATGACAAGACCACTTCTTCCCCAAAATCCGTCGATAAGTAGCCCGATCGTGATCCCCCAACCACGTTTGAGTCCAAATCATGGTAATTCTACTCACTTCAGCCCTCAGCAATCGGAAAAACTCGCGCTGCCGGATTCCGGTCAGCACGTCTGGCAAGTTCCTTCAGTTATTAGAGCAACACCATCACTAGCCAAACCTGCAAGGCTTAATAGTGATCTTCAAGGGGTTGTTCTAACTCTTGGAGGACCAGGAGGTAATGGATCATAGTAAAACTGGTGGGTGTCGATGAAGATCGAAATCTAGTTTTTTTGTAAATCCTAAAATTGAAAATAAATAGTGGATGATTTTTTTTTTTTTGGTTGAATTTGGATTTAGAGGCGATGTTAGTTGATCATGAATTAGTGCTCTACTATTTCAGTTTGGTGTCTGTATTTCTTGGTCCTATCAACTGTAACTGCCGAAATGTTTGTTGGATTCGTGCTCTAGTATGGAGTTTCAGTTACTTGTATCGTATCATGTTGGCGACTCGGCATCGAGAAATTATCAGACCTTAAATTTTTAGCAGTATATATATATATATATATAGTTTTGTTATTAGGTACCCATTCTCCAACATTCTTAGAAAATGGATCACTTTTTGGGACGTGTGGCATGTGATTTGATCAAGTGTGCTTGACATCCATGATCTAAAGATCTACTGTGTAGAAGAATGGGAGGAAAAAACATCTCATCCTGTGATTAGTAATTAAAATTAACAGCTATCATGTAAATCTCTAAATAGTTTTATCCCTTTATAGTGCTTTGAATCATAGTCACCGTGTTGGGGTTTGACAATTATTCGGCGAGGTTTAAATTCAGAAAATTCTGGCAAAATCCAGCAAGTTGGAGGAAATATTATTTGTGAATTTGTGAAAATTTTGCAAATAATTCAGGATTAATTCGCAGAACTTTTAATTTTTGAATTTTTTAAAAATTCAGGGATTTTTGTGACTGTGCTTTGAATCACAGTAGGAAACTTGGGTCTGAAGATTGAGTATCGGGTTGACCCGAGCCATTGACCTTTCTAGTTATCCTATTGACAGTAGGACAGGTGCGCTAGGCCCACATGCCAAAAATCTCCATTGGCCCGAAAAGTAGGATGCCAAAAGGTTTTAGCGTAGCTTTATTAACACCCACGGAATAGAGGGCACCTATATTTGCCAAATATCATTGACGGCTTTGAATTAGACGATGGAGGTGGCCTGAAAAAAAAAATCCTAAAAAAAACATTTGAGCGTGAGGTCATATGATTTTAGGTCACTTTTTTGGGATCAATGGCACATGAAATAAAAATAAATAAAAAGACCATGTGATGGTATGCGCATAATCTCAAGAACAATCATATAGAAGATTAGGGTAGAAAATAATCTCCATCGTATGAGTCAAAGCAGTTAATATTTTTCGGCATAGGTGCCCTTCACAAAGCTACCCAAGGTTTAATCATAAGCCAAAATTTGAAAGATACACATTTAGAGCCTCTAGCTTTATATGCACCTACTGAAAATTTAAGAGCACCCACATTTTTGAACTACTAACATATGCAGCATCGAGGTGGGTGCGAGTAGAGCTATCTATGTTTGACCCGTTTGGCAAATGCGCCGAACATATGGAAACAAGGACCGAGCATAGGGTACATAATACAAATTTTTAGGCTTGATTGTTTACTTGCTAGAGAGGCTATTAGGCTATTAGCATAGTTACCAAGTCCGGAATCCGGAAAAAAAATGGGTCAGGGTGAAAAAAGGTTAAAAACGTTAAAAATAAGCAAGATTTGGAGAAAAAATGGGGAAGCAATTGAGAAAAGGTAAGGAAATAAAAATATTAAAAAATCATTAACTTTTTTGACAAAAATGAGAAAACTCGGAAAAAATTCAGAAAATACGAGTTTAAAACGTAACAATCGTGATTTCTAAAAAAATACAAGTATGTTAAAAAAATGCGCACTGTAAACGTATTTTGAAATGTTTATTAAAAAAACGCGTTTTAAACTATTATTTTTTTCGGAAAAACAGGAGATTTTGGTAACTATGGCTATTTGTATTGATCGTTGATCAGGCAGCACATGGGTCTCTGCTGCATTGTATTTTAGGCCCGCTTCCAGTCCACGTGGTGATCTTCTCTGCCCTATAAACGACCTGCAATGTGTACGGTGTGAGATGGGCCCTGCCACTTATTTATCAACAGTTTTGAGATCTGTTATAAGTTTCAAATGGAGTCTGAGGTCGTAGATGCAATCAATATAGATGAGTGCATGTGTGACATAAAAGGGTGCTGGTGGGAGTTTAATCTAATATAACTCTTGGTCCCTCCAAATTTCATGGGATAATGGCTGTTGTTTAAATGATCTTAAATCATTAAAATGCCATTTTTTATCTTATACCATTAAAGTATGATATATCATTGTGTCATATGGCATATCTCTAAAATGAATCATATTTTTAAGTGGATGTAAACCATTCAATCGGTGAACTTTAATATCAGTCATCAAAACTAATAACAATTATTGTTATTAGAGCGTATAGATCGGATGTTTTGAATCCCTCAACAAATTGGATTTTTGGAACCATAGCCTTTCAATTGATGATATATTAATTTGACGGCATGAATTTCCAAAATCATAAATTAGTAAATGGTGTAAGATCATTTAAACACCATAATTGATGA
This sequence comes from Chloranthus sessilifolius, assembly GCA_021018995.1. Taxonomy (NCBI): domain Eukaryota; kingdom Viridiplantae; phylum Streptophyta; class Magnoliopsida; order Chloranthales; family Chloranthaceae; genus Chloranthus; species Chloranthus sessilifolius. Next base: position 6,807,022 of record CM037590.1, read on the forward strand.
TAAAGAGAGTTGGTCCCAATTTGAGATTAATGAGGCACACATTCATTAATATATTAGTGACTCTCGTCAGATTAGGGCAATGGTCAGTCCTATCAAGTAGAATGGGATTTCTAGTCTACTCTTGGAAATAAGAGAATATCAACTTTTTTGGTTCACTTTTTATTGTAAAACGTGCAGTCAAAATTCTCCTATTTTAAAGGATAGTATATGGGTTGTAGGACTGGATTAATAGAGAGGACCTGATCTCTCTTCAAGGGATTAAAATATAAAAATGTCAAACTTATGAAAGTTAAAGTCAAGATTCTTTGGATTCGATGGTTTTAAATCACAGCCTCATTCCAGTGATGCATATTAAAATGTCCATTGAACCCAGTCCAACCGAACCGGTGGACTTCTCTGTCCGGTCCGATTTTTAATTTCTGAGGCATATACCGTGTCAACTGCCCCATTAATTACCCGGTCGCAAGGGTCTTTGTTAGGACATAGGAGTTTGAAGGTTGAACTGGGTTCACGGCCCACCACCGTGCTCCTAGGGCAGGGACCTATGGTTTATGGTCAAAGTGCTTCTTATTTTATCCAAATTACTTTATATGGATGGGCGGTCAATAGAGCACAGCCTCAAGATCTCACGTAAGGGATGATCTGACCATTCATCTGTTTACTAGTTATGCATATATATATATATTACTTTTTTCTTTCATTTTTGTCCTAACCAAAAATTACTAAGTTTCATACCGAGAACAAAAGTGATTGACTGATTTGAATTAGACGACAGATATCGTTTTATATTTCAATCTTAATGATGATAAATATTTAGATCACCTATCAAACGATCAGATGTTACTGCAATATTGCACATGTCCCAAAATTCAAGATCTAACTCTAGATTTTGGGAATGTGTCATGTAGAACTAACATTTGCGTAGTCAATTACACGGTCATAGATCTATATGACTTTTGAAAGTTGCATTGATTGAGTATAGCCGTATAGGTGATCAGCAAGCGAACTTTTCCTTTTTTCTAAGACCGCAAATCCAGCGATTCTTCTGGGCCCACAGGGCATCATATCAGGGTGACGTGGCATCGGCAAAAGCTCCCGTGCCCCCCGCGCTATGTTTCAGCTGTCCCAGAGAGGTCGCTTTCAGCCGTCCAACTTGTCTGCCACGTCATCCACTATCAACGATTTAACAGCCCGTCACAACTGACAAGACGTCTCTCCTTAGCTAGTCACCTCATCCACGTGTCAACTTATCTGTCTGCAGCGTGATTCCTATTTCGAACTGGCGCTTGTCCCTTCGTTAGGTGACACGTATTCAATCCGTACATCTTCCACGTGGCCTTTGTAAATGAACGGTTTAAATCAACTGTTTAACGGTCAACATTTTTCTGGGGTATATAGGAGAAGCACATTTGCATGGGCCCACAAATTGCAGAGCTTCAGTGAGAAAATATATAAAAAATGACTTGATTGATAGAAGCACAGCATATGTTTTACAAAAATTTATGTTTAACAGCTGATCAGAACTCATAAATGAGCCACTTGGTGAGAAATAAACGCTGACGTGACCGTGATTTAAGGGTTATTTTAATTCTTAAAGGATCAAAGTTTTGGATAAAATTTTAGTTTCGGGCCGATAATTTAGACCGAAATTTCAGCAGAAAAGCAAAATTTTGGATCCTATATAAAAATAATTGAAATTTCGGTCCAAATTATCATTTCAGTGGGGATTCAAACTAATAATTTAGATCTAAATTTCAATCATTTTGGCCAAAATTTTGATCCTTGGTAAAAGTTGTTAAGTCTTAAGTTTTTCTTTTAAAGAGAGATGTTTTTTATGCTTCAAATCACAGACAAAAAGGAGTGAGTGTTATTTTATGTTCTTTCAAAGAGTAATGCCTAATCCAACCTTAGGTCCAGTTTGATGGTAAGGAAATTCGAAAGATGAAATGAAATGATTTTCTCTGAAAATAAATAAATTTTTCATAATTTGATTAGTGTATTTGAGAAATGAATTTCATTGAAAATTAATTTCCTGGTTGAATTCTCTTGTTTAATTAGTATCTTTAGAAAAGAATTTGAAAATGAGGTTTTAAGTTTAGATTATATATTTTTTTCTTTTATAAATGTAGAAGTTAGCTTGAACAAATTACTAGAGAGAAAAGAAGAAAAAAATTTATTTAGAAAAAGTTAAATATTAACTAATAATTTTTTTAAGAATATTTTATTACATTACAAATTAACACTATAATAATTACTTTTTATTACCAAGTTACATAACTCGCAATTTGAAAACTCAAATTCAAATAAAAAATTTGAGTTAAACTCACAATTTGATCAAACTTAAAATTTTGATCAACAAAAATGTGAAAAGTTAAATAACAAAGTTGTAAATAATAGTATCTATTGTAACGTTACACGTTGAAAGAAAATTAAATTTTTTAAAAAGTCAAACTTTAACTAAAATTTAACTTTAACAAAAAAAAAAATGGCAATATACCAATAAGGTACAAAACTCTAACTGCAAATTAAAATAACAGTATTCATATATATCGTAAGTTACCAAATTCCAACTGCAAATTAACATAGCAGTATTCATATATATCGTTAGGTTTGACTAGTCAAAATTTAATCAAATATCCACTTTGAATAAAAGTCAAACTTTGACCAAAAGTAAACTTTGATCAATAATTTTTTTTAATACTAACATACAAAGTTACATATTAAACGCTAGTATGAATTGTAAGGTTACATGTTGAAAGAAAATTAATTTTTTAAAAAAGTCAAACTTTGATCAATAGAAAATTTGACAATGTACCGTAAAGCTAGAAATTAATATAATAATATTTATATCCATCATTAGGTTACACTAATAAAAAATTTGACCAAATATCAACTTTTAAAAGGTCAAACTGACCAAATGTAAAAAAAAATAAAATAAAATTTGATAATATTGTACAAAATAATAAATTAACAAAATGATGACCTCATTCGGAGTACAAAAATTCGAAAAAATAAAATTATGTTACAAAGTCAAAGTTTGACCAAATATCAAACTTTGACCGATAAAAATTACATTACCAATTGACCAATTATCAAACTTTGATCGATAAAAATTACATTACCAAAATACAAATAACATAATAATAATCGGTATTTACTGTCAAAATTTAATAAAGTTAAAATTTAAATAAAAGTCAAACTTTGACCAATAAAAATGAGATAATGTATTTTAAAGTGACAAATTAAAACAAAGATAGATATTTTTAATTATAATATTCCACTAATTCAAATTTATAACTTTTTATAGAAATCGAACTTTGACAAAAAGTTAAACTTAAACCAAGGAAAAATTGCACTGATACAATATAAATTTATGTAATAGTAGACTTTATCTATAAGCAGGTTTCAAGTTTGACTAAAAATAAAATTTGTGTAAAAGTCAAAGTTTGACCAAAAGTTAATGTAAAGGTCAAACTATTGGCTAATAAAATTCAGAATCTAGTATTACTTTATAGATCAACACGGCAAAATCCTTTTTTCGCATCAAATTATAGGAGTAAAAGTTTAATAAAAAGTCAAAATTTGACCTTAAAGTCAACCTTTGACCCCTAAAAATTTGGTAATATATTATCAAGTGACGACTTCTTAACATGTTTCAGTAGTTAAAATCTGATCAAAAGTCAAAACTTTAAATAACTTATAATCCTTTTAAAGTTTGATTACAATTCAAATTTTGACCAAAGTCAAATATTAGCTAAAAAGTGTATGATGTAGATCATGTGGTAGTCATAGTGATCGTGCTGGTATGATCGTTATAAAAATTGAAGTTTCATTTTAAAAGTCGAAAAATAATTTTTTTTTCTTTTAGATTTTTTACAAGTAACTTTATATTTGAAATGACAAAAAATTATTATTTTGTTAGTGAGAAACTCAATTTGAGTCACTTAAAAGGTTGAAAAGGTTTCCTTCTAAAGTGACTTGGTGTATGGAAATTCAATTTTCAAGCGGGCCCACTTAATTTCATTTCCATCTCCTTATGTAACTATCAAATAACAACAATTGGAAACTAAATTTCAATTCCACCTATGTAGTTAAATTTCCATGTTATCAAACAAGGCCTTAAAGAAACCCAAATTCTGCTCTTTCACTCTCCGAAAGAGCTAAAAGCCTAAAGGGTGCATGAGAACTTGGATTTGGATCTCCTAAATTTAAATCTACGATTTTGTATCACCTTTTTGTGTTTGGATTTGGTTAATCCACTAGAATTTAGAAATCCATGTCAGTCTGTAGTGTAAAAAAGTGAATTTGTAAATAACACCTCCTAGGCGTTATTTGTAAATCTAAATTAATCTAAAATTTTCACCAACATATAATTGACTGCATTTAGTGAATAAATAGCTGTTACCCAGTGCTATCATAGGTATGATTCAATCTGATACTCGACCCACCTTAGCTGAGTATTTTTAAGTTTGACTGATTTGGTTGAGTTGGGCATGAAGCTTCCGGCCAGCGGGTTTGGTTAGGTCGACCTGACCCAATATTTTATATAATATCAACTGAAATCAGGAGTTTTTAACCTGGTTCGATCGAGTTTTTGGATCGGGCATTGGATTTGGTCGGGCATAGTCGGTTGCACCATTGGGTCAGGTTAGACATGCCGATTTCCCATTGAGCAGCCAAAATTTAGGCTTGACTCAACCCGATAGTTTACATGGGGTGGGTACATAAACTTGACCTATCGTATCAAGTCGGGCACAAGACATCTTGCCGGATTTTCGGGTCTGGTAAATCTGATAATTTGTACATAAAAAGGTAGAGAGTATGTAGTTTTTTTATTGGGTTGGGTCAAGTTTTCAGGTTGGGTCGGAAAGAGTACACCATCTAGTCAGGTCGGGTCTATCGGACATTTGTAATTTTGGCCTATTAAGCAACCAAAATTTTGGCCCAACATGTTGGTATCCGTGCATAGAATTATGGGTGGAAAAAAAAATCGAAAATCGATAAAACCGAATAGAAACCAAATTGAAATCGATGGATCGGTTCGGTTTTGATTTTGGATCCCAAAAACCGAAAATCGGTTGAGTAGGGAAAGAAAACCGACCCTAAGTTGAAAAACCAAAAAAAAGAAAAAATATTTGTTAAAAATCGAAAACAGATCGGTTCTGTTCTAGATCAGGGGGTGGGGAGTTCTGTTAACCGAACTCAAAACGTTTCGATTCGGATTAAATTTTAGATGAACCGACACCGAAACCGAAATTTTTAGTTTCGATTTTGATTCGGCTCACCAAACTTCCATCCCTATATAAAATGAAGAAAACTAATGAAATATAAATTCTTTTTGAAAAAAAAAAGAGCCAAATGAATTTCTATAAATCCTTGGGCCAAGTCCTAAGGTAAAACATCTAAACAAGTGATTTACAAATTCAAATGTTTTAAATTCTGAATTTAAAATGCCTTAATTTGGAATACTTGAATTAAAAATTTCTAAGTCCAAATACTTATTCTCAAACATAGCCTGAAATGCTTCGATTTGAAATATTCAAATTTAAATACTTGTTTCCAAACATAGCCTAACAGCGTTCATTCTAAAAGTGTTTTGCGCCTGAGCAAAGAGGTTCTGTGTGCCTTCAAAGAGCAATCATAAACACAACTGGCGTACCTAAACCGTTTAGAGCCGGCATATTGAGTCATCGGACCTAATTAGTTGTCTTTGTGCATCTAAAGCCGTTTAGAAGTAACTTATTTTGTTTCTACTTTGCTCTATTTAATTAAACTATTATCTTATCACGTTTTGCTTTATGAGTACGTATTTTTATTAAACTATCTTTAGTATTTTATGAATTTTAGGCAGCTTAAAATTGGTTAAAGTTGCTTTTTTATGAATATTAAGATCTCAAGTATTAATAAGGAAGGTATAAAAAATCAGTCGATACCCATTTGTATCAGTGATTTGTATCGGTATCTCATATCGGATACTCGATACTGTATTGGCCAATACGTATTGGGTATTGGCCGATACGTCTTGATTTTCACTGAGACGTTCAGTCTTTTTAAAAAATAAAAAATAAAAAATTGACAAATACGTATCGGTATCGGCTGAGTCGTATCAGCCTTGGACAAATCGATACTCAAGACCGATATCAATTATGATACCTAGCTAATATGTTCTATTACTTGAGCCTGGGTCTGACCCAATTACTAATGAGGTTGGGTGTAGGTTCAATGACTAATTGGGCCTATGCTTTCTGCTCGATATCGAATCAAATTGGGTCGGTCTGAGTAGCGGCCGAGCCCGGCTCAATGACACCCCTGTAATTTATGATCCTAAAATCTGAGAATTTAGCAACCAATTATTTTTTAAGATTACTTTTATTTCACAAATTTTAGGGGTCTTGAAATTTATAGAATTTGCCTCTTTTTTTGGCATATAAATAATTTTTCTATAGATGTCAAGATCTCCCACAATCTTTAATAAGTTGGAGAGTGTTGAAATAGAGTTTTCTTTTATTTTGAAGAGTTTACTTGTTTTTTTTGGATAAATTATTGATGAATTTACTTTTTATTCCAAACTTTTCAAGTATAATTGAGTTTTCTTTTATTTTGAAGAGTTTACTAATTTTTTTGGATGAATAATTGAAGAATTTACTTTTTATTCCAACTTTTCAAAATTTGTTTTTTTATCCGATACGTGCAAAAAATTCGGTGTTTGGCAAATGCGTGTGTCCAATTGATAACAAAAAAATAAAATAACTCATAAAGAAAAATTCGACAAAAAAATAGCTGATTTATTTTTTGCTCATCGCCCTGGCTAAAACGAGAGGGTCTCTGTTGAAAGCCCTCGCCATTTACGATGCATGGAGAAGTGTTTCGGGCTATCGGATGCTTTTACATGGGATTCAGTTCAAGCTTTGAACTGAACACTAAAATCGAACAAAAAACCGACCCGAATTAAATCGCACCAAAAATCAAACCGAACCTTAATTTGGTTTGGTTTCTACTTAGGATGGCAAAAATCGAAAATTGTGGGGTAGGAGTAAATTGAAAAAATAAAAAAAATATATTAAAAAATTAATAAAAGTGGGTAAAATACTTACACCGAACTGAACCGATTTCGGTGTTGGTTTAAAAATAAAAACTGAACTGAACCGAATGGGTTTCGGTGTGGGGGTGTGGGGGTACCCAACCAAAAACTGAAAATATAGGTTTCGATTTGTTTCGGTAGACTGAATCTGCATCCCTATATGGGATCTATTCTTAAAAGACAAAAATAGCCTTGCTTTCATCCAGCTCGAATTAAATGATCTTGCATATTAATAATTTAAGATATGAGTAATCTATATCGTGGAAGTGAATCAGTGATAGATAAACATTGACGAGCATTAGACCCAAAAGTGTCACACTTTTTTCAGATTTGAACCAATCGATTTGTGTCCTCTAATATCAGCCGTTATTCTTACTCTTAATTTTTAGACATGTTCTTATAGATTATCACTTGAATAATTTAAACTAATTATAGATGGATGCCATGTGGTATAATACTCAATCACACTTTAATAGCGTAAGATCATAAGCCTAATTTGATAGTGTTTGATCATGGAAACACCATTAGGGCCTTTTGTTAGATAGACATAGCCTCTATGTACAATGTAGCAGAGCTGGGTTCAAGTGCTTGCATTCCTTAGGGATGTGAGCATGGTATAAAAAATTGGCCGATACCGATACGTATCAGTATCTAGGACTCTTAATGGGCTGCGATGTACTCAGCCCACGACCGGCCCCAATAGGGCTAGGCCGGGCTTGGGAGTCTTTCTGGGCTTTTTTCGGCTCTTTTTTTTTTTTCTAATAAAATTTGGTTGGGCTATTTTTTTTTTCTAATAAAAGTTTGAAGAAGGTTAAAAATTTAATTAAATAATTATAGAAGCTCGAGTACAAATTTTTATTTTAGTTTGTTGCACAATGATTAGAACGAACAACGATTAATCTCAAGGCATTTAAGTAAATTATATTTAATTAAAAGAATTTTTTTTTATTATATATATATATATATATATATATGGGCCGGGTGCGAGTCGGGTGTTGCACCACTCAACCCAAGCCCGACCCCAATTTATCTGGGTTGCAACATGTTTAACCTGATCCGGATATTGAGCCGAATTTGCTTGATAGAAAGTATCACTTTTTCTGGGCCGGGTGCAAGCCAAAATCCGAGCCAGCCTGACCCATTGAGAGCCTTATCTGTATCGGCCGATAAGGGCCCGTATTGGCCGATATATACTGGGAATTGGCTTATACAGTATCAGTTTCGGCCGATACGTACCTTTTTACTTTTTTTTTTGGAAATAAGTCGATATGTATCGGCCAAGTTAGATCGGTCCTCCATGGATCGATATCCGAGTTTGAAACCGATTTTGACACCGTGGATATGAGGCCTTCTTTCATATAGAAGTGGCTCCTGAGCTTTAACGAATCAGGCTTAGCGGGTAAGCTTTGATAGAAATGGCATTATTTGGGAGGTCCACGTAGTCATCGCCAAAGATGGCCAATGAGAAATCATAAGCTATAGGAAGGATAGCAGCCAAGGGCGGTACTGAGCATAGGCGAGCGGGTTGGCCGCCATGGCCCCATAATTTTGGGCCTAAAATAGGCTTCTTGTCAGTCAATTTTTCAAAAGCATGTTGATCACAAAATTATTTTTTTAAAAGGGCCTTATTTTGGATCCAGTTTACTAATTTGGCCTGGGACCTCCCAAATCTGAGGGCTGGATTTGATGCAGCCAGCTAGATTTTTCAACATGAGAAGATTGCATGGCCAGAAAATTATTGTCCGTGTAACTACAAATACTCCATATAATTTGGATCGAGCGAAAAGTCTCCCTATTTATTTTTATAAAAATAAAAATAGAAAATGGATATTTTTCAACATGTTCTTGAGAATATTATACTATGATTCTACGGAAACAAATATTTTTCGACATCCATTTTAGTTTTAATAGGATCTAAAGAAAGAAATAAGAAAATGATAAAACAGAAAAAGTAACTTTTATTATATTTTTTCTTGATGAATACAAAAGTGCTAGAGTTCTTTTTTTATAATACACTAAGTAGTGGTAATGTGGGTTAGTAGATACATGGGTAAGTGGATAGTTACATAGAAGTGTGAATGAACATGAATAAGTGGATAATTATCTAGACACGGATAAGTAGATAGTTATGTAGAAGTGGGAATGAACATGAGTAAGTGGATAATTATCTAGAAGTGAGAATGATACGGTGTTGAGCGCTTATAATTCCCCATCAAGATGATCGACATTATTTGATCATCAGCTTTTCTTTGAGATAAGCAAATCGAGGAGATGACAGAGGTTTAGTGAATATATCAGCAATCTGATCGACGGAGGATATGTGGAAAACTTGAAGCTCATTGTTGATTACTTTTTTGCGAATGAAGTGATAATCAACCTCAATATGCTTGGTGTGGGCGTGAAATACGGGATTTGAGGCCAAAGCTATTGCAGAGATGTTGTCACACCAGATGATTGACTTCGATCGTTTAGGAATGTGTAGGTCCTGAAGTAACTGTTTTAGCCATGATACCTCAGCTGCAGTATGGGCCAATACACGGTATTCGGCTTCGATTGATGAGCGAGCAACGGTGGGTTGCTTTTTTGCACACCACGAAATAATGTTCTGTCCTAAGAAGAGACAAAATCCGGTAGTAGATCGTCGATATAATGTTGCCTGCCCAATCGTCATCTGAGAAGGCTATAATATCCAAATAACCAGGTATGAAAGTTAAGCCATGATTGATTGAACCTTTGATAAACTATAGAATCCTTTTGACCTCACAAAAATACTTATTAAGAGGCTTATGCATATGTTGACACACTTTATTTACCGCAAATGATATATCTGGGCGAGTAATCGTGAGGTATTGTAGAGTTCCAACTAAGCTGCGATACAAGGTAACATCAGAGAATTCTTTGTCTCCATTCGGGTAGGTGGATGGCTTTGTGGAGAGTGGGCTTTTATATGGCTTGCAATCAGTCATGGAGACCCGAGCTAAAATTTCATGAGCATATTTGGTTTGGGTAAGGTTGGCCGATGTTACAGTTTTTGTAACCTCAACGCCGAGAAAATAGTTGAGAAGCCCCAAATCTTTGATGCAAAATTGTTGACTAAGAGTGTGTACAAATTCTGTAATGTAAGTGTTGTTGCTGCGGTGACCAAAATATCATCCACATAAACAAGTACAATAGTTATGCGACATGCACTGTGTTGTACGAATAAAGAGCTATCGGCAGTACTAGATTGGAAGCCTTGGCCGACTAAAAATTTTGACAACATTGAAAACCAAGCGCGTGGAGCTTGTTTCAAGTCGTAAATGGCTTTGTGAAGCTTGCAAACGTGTTTCGGAAAGGAGGGATCCTCAAATCCAGGTGGTTGACACGTGTAAATGTCATCTTCTAAATATCCATGGAGAAAAGCATTAGCCACATCTAATTGTCTAATTGCCCAATTGTAATGAATATCCCTTGAAATTATAACTCGAATTGTTGGATGTTTGGCAACAGGGTTAAATGTTTCTGTGTAATCAAGGCCATATTCTTGATCATAGCTTTTAGCGACGAGTCGGGCTTTGTGTCGCGCTATGGTACCATCTGCATGAGTTTTGATTTTAAAAATTCATTTGCACCAAATAAATTTTCTATTATGAGGTATTGGGACTAGGGTTCACGTGCCCTGTTGAAGGAGGGCATTGAATTCATCAGACATGGCGGATCTCCATTCGGGAAGTTTAGAAGCCTGAAGGTAAGTTCGCGGTTCATGAAGAGTAGGAGAGGAACGGGTATGAAGAGAAAGTATCTGTTTCTTCTTAAACACCCCTGATTTAGATCGGATTTGCATTGGATGAGTATTATTGATTGTAAGGGTAGAATGAAAGTGTTGATCAGGGAATGTACTAATAGAGGACGGGATGAGAGTAGGAGGTAATTGATTAGTGTTTTGTGGGGAAATTGGTGGAATGAAGTGGACCGGTGTAGTATAGTGGTTGATGGTAGTAGGTGATGTGGAGTGAGAAATTGATAAATGGTCAGGAGTGGAAGTAGCTAGTGGGGAGGTTGTTTGGATGGGTGTTGAAGCAAGTGGCGTATTTATAGCAATGGGACAACTTGTGGAGCCTGAAGAGGTTGGGTATAGGTCTTTGAAAGGAAATGATTTTTCAAGGAAGTTAACATGTTTCGAAATGTATACTTTACCTGTATTAATATCGAGACATCAGTAGCCTTTGTGTTCAGAGGAGGAACCAAGAAAGTAACATTGAGTAGACCGGGATTCTAATTTATGAACATAGTAGGGTTTCAACCAAGGATAACAACAGCAGCCAAATGTCCTTTGAATTGAAAACTCTGGAGCAGCATTGTAAAGTTTTTCATAAGGAGTTTTATTGCCAATGGTGTTGCTGGGCAATCAGTTAATGAGGAAAACAACGGTGCATAGGGCATCCAACCAATATGTGGAAGGCATAGATGTGATGTGCATTAGAGTAATGGTGGTTTCTATGAGATGTCGGTGTTTCCTCTCTGCAAGCCCATTTTGTTCGGGCGTATGTGGGCATGATTTTTGATGGATGATGCCATTAGTGGTGCATAGATGGAGTATTTGTTTATTAACAAATTCTCCCCCATTGTCACTCCGAAAAACTTTTATTTTGCGAGAAAATTGATTTTCAACTAAGTTTTTAAAATGAATAAAAGAAAGATAAACATCTGATTTTTGTATGAGAGGATATAACCAATAATATCGAGAAAAATCATCAATGTAGATAACATAATATTTATATCCTCGAAAAAAGTCAATGGGGATGGACCTCAAACATCTGCATGGATAAGTTCTAAGGGTGCTTGAGTTTGAGATGATGACAATTCAAAGGGAAGTTTATGGGCTTTCCCAATGTTACAATGCTTACAACATAAATGAGTTTTAGTAGAAAGGGGAAGATGAAATTTAGCAATTAAAAATCGAAGAGTATTTGATGAGGGACGACCGAGCCGATTATGCCATATTGTTGCAGGCTGTCGAGAGGAAATAAAGGCTGTTGTGGAGTTTGGGAATGCTGATGAGGATCAAATGGGATAAAGTCCATGTTGGCTACTGCCCTTGGTGAGAATTCTCCCTGTTCTTTGTCCTGAACCACAAACCCAGAAGAATCAAAAGAAATAACACAATTATTATCCTTTGTAAATTTGTACACAGATAATAAATTAGTGGACATATGAGGCACATGTAAAATACTGGTGAGAGTAAATTTATTATGAGAAGTAGAGATGATACCAGAGCCTGTATTAGAGATAGAAAACACTTTACCATTACCGATGGTTACACGATCAGACCCATGGTATGGGCTGTGAACGGAGAGTTGTGATAGATCTGATGTGATGTGGTCAGAAGCCCTACTATCAATATACCAATCAGAATAAGGAGGATTGTGTTGGGTAGCAACAAAAACTTGATTTGGTGTGGGCAGAAGGGGCGGTTGACTCTTGTCATTGCGGTACCAACAATGGTCGGCATTATGGTTGGAGCGGCCACAAATGTGACAAAAGAATCGAGGTGCTGGGGATTGATAGGGTGGGTTAGATGTTTGATAGTAATGTCAGGGAATTTGACCGCCCGAGCGATTTCCTCCAGAGCGGTCGCGAAATCTGCCATTGGCTCGGCCTCGTTGCCCGCCATTACGACCTCCACGAAAGAATGATCGAGATTCAGAGGTTGGAGTTTGAGTAGCAGCCATGGCTGTCGTTGTGTCGAACTTTCCATCATCATCCGCTTCGAGCTTTAGATTCAGGTCTTCACTGGATAGTAGAGAGAAAAACTCATCAAGAGTCATGAGAACAGAAGTGTTCGGATTGACGTCTTAACTACGCCGTAGGTTTGGGGAAGACCATTTAAAGTGTAGAGAATAACATCTTCTTCATCTAATGGTGACGATGCAGCGGCGAGATCGCTAACGATTTTTTGAATCGAATCAATATACTCTTGCATTGTTAGTTTTCCTTTTTGAAGCTGCTGGAGCTGCAATTTTTTTTGCATAATATGAGATCTGAAGGGATTGTTAAGTCTGGTATCAAGGGCAACAAACAGTTCATGAGAACTTTTAATGGAAATAGCATATGGAAGAACAGAGGGTGTGATGGTGGCATGGATGGTAGAAACTAATAACTGGTCAACTTGTTTTCATTCAGTGTGTTTTGGATTAGAAATATGTTTGCCATCTAAATCAATAATAGATGATGAAGGACAAGAATTTGGATCATCTATGTATTGAAGAAAGCCAGTAGCCTCAAGGATATTTTTAGTTTGGGATTTTCAGGTTCTGTGGCTAGAGGCATCTAGTTTCACAATAACTAAATAGTGAATATTAGACAACAGAAATTGAAGGTTAGAAGGTAAAGAAGGTAAAGAAGCCATGGATATATAACCACAGTTGGATCAAAGAGAGATCGCGGGAGCTTTAATGGAGAGGCTCTGATACCATAAAGAAAGAAATAAGAAGATGACAAAATAGAAAAAGTAACCTTTATTATCTAGACATGGGTTCTTTTTTTATAATACACTAAGTAGTGGCAATGTGGATTAGTAGATACATGGGTAAGTGGATAGTTACGTAGAAGTGAGAATGAATATGAGTAAGTGGATAGTTATCTAGACATGGGTAAGTGGATAATTATGTAGAAGTGGAAATGAACATGAGTAAGTGGATAATTATTTAAAAGTAAGAATGATACGGTGTTGAGCACTTATTAGGATCGTCAAAATTATCGTATTATATAAGTACTGGAGGGGTGAATCACATGCCAATTGGTGACAATTTGGAGGTTAAACAAAATTTTAAACATTTATTAACCAAACAACTAAAAAGATAAAGTTTTACAATTGTTTTTATTTTTTTAAATAAATAAATTTTGATGGGTTTTTTTTACTTATAAACCCATGAGAATTTGAAAAACAAAAACACTTTTAATGGGTTTTTACCAAACAAGGCCTAAGAGAATCATACCAGTTTGGGGAGGCCAAACAGCCTTGCCTTGTGGAGAACTCAACGTAAATCAAATTAGACATCCTCATTTATGTAGCAGCAAAACTCCAAACTCCAAACATGACCTTAATTAATGACAAAAAAAAAAAAAAGAAAAAAAGAAAAAACACAAAATAAGGCCATGTTTAATAACTTGGAGTTGGAAAAATCAGTTTTCATATGTGAATATTTGATAGTAATATAAAGATATGGAAAGGAAAGTAAGTGGCCCCATGTAAAAGCTCAATTTCAGTTTAGTCATAGTTAGGGTTTGAGAATAGTTCGCCCAGGTTAAACTTCGAAAAATTCGGCAAACTTCGATAAGTTTGGGGAACAAATTGGAGAAAAAATACAAAATAAGAATATGAGATTAAAAAATATTAAGAAAATTTAAGTATAATAAAAACTCACGACTTATTAAAAAAGTCATATCTAATCGCAAAGTTTGGAAAATTTTTAAAAATAAATAAATTTAAAAACTCACAACTTATTAAAAGAGTCATTTAATCATAAATTTTGGAAATTAAAAAAAAATAATAAATTTAAAATTCACAAATAATTCATGATTGATTCGGTGAGTAGGGGTCTCACCAGGCATTTAGCCCGGCCCGGCCCAAAATGGGCCAGGTATGGGCTGAGGTAGGTAGGCTTGAATAGAAATAAGCCCAATCCGGCCAGATTAGTAATTGGGCTGGGTATAGGCTCGCTCCAAAATCCAGATAAAAATCAGCTCGTTTAAGCTCAGCCCGAACTCTGCCCGACCAGGTCCTTTGAGATAGTTTCTATATAAAATATATTGAAATTGTCAGGCAGCTTGTGGCCCAGCCCGAAATGGGTCGGGCATTGCCGAGTGAAGAAGGCCCGAATAAAAAATTGGCCCAACACAATTAGTAATTGAGTTGGGTTGGGCTAGCTCCAAAAGCTCGATTAAATATCAGCTCATTTAACGCCCGACCCGAACCTGTCCCGGACCATTGAGACCCCTAAATGTGGGAGCGCCAGATAATAAACTAAATGGGTATTTGTATTTACAATCGAAGAAACTTTCTTCTCAACCTAGATTTCACATGCTTAAATTATTGATTGCTTTGAATCAGAGGTTGAGATCATTTTTGCCCCAAAATTTCAAAACAAGGATCTTGAGATCACGTGTCTACCATCCCAAAGAGTGAACACAACCATGGCAAACATCATATGTGATTCTTGGATCGCTTTTCGAGATGTGTGCCATGTGAAATCAAAATCTAATGTCGGATGGTAAAAGTAAGGACTCAAGATCTGTTGTGTTGAAGATTGGGGTGAAAAATATTTTCCATCATTTGATTCAAAGCAATGAACGGTTTAAGCAAGTGAAATTCGAGTTGAAAAGAAAAAATATTGGGTTGAAAATAAAGGCATCCTAAATAATAACCAAAGCTAGAGATCATATTTTATTTCAATATTCGTCAAAATATATTTTATGATCATGGTCTACCATGAAACGGACCACGAAACAGTCAGATTTTGATTCCAAGTAGAACGCATGCGAAAAAATGAACATGATCATGGCATGCATCAAATATAGTTATCTGATAACTTTTCGAGATGTGCACCACGTGGAACGTTTGATGCTAGGATCATGATCTCAAGATCTATTGTGTCGATTATTGGGACGAAAAAACGATCCCCATCGTCCGATTCAAAGCAATCAACAATTTCATCATCCTCATTTTCATCATCATAGCCTTATCCCAATCATTTGGCATCGGCTTTGCGAGTCCTATTTCTCCACTCACTTTAGATTAGAGCTAAGCTCTCTGTAACTTTGCAATCTTTCAGATCCTTTCTCTCCGCTTTCCATCTAGGACTTCCATGGTCTTCCTCTTTTCTTATGTCCTTGTGCTAGTAGAGTCTCATAGGGACTGCTTTTGGCCTCTGGTGAACATATCTAAACCACCTCAAGTGGCACTCAGTAATTTTTTCTTTTATATGTGTCATTCTCAAAATTTGTCTTATGTACGCATTTCGTATTTTATCATTTCTTGTTACTTCACAACATCCATCTCTGTTGGGTTTTGGCTCGATTTTCGATTTCAACTAGAGTTACCTATTGAAACTTGGTTTGGTCGATAGTCCAAAAATCTCATATTAGTTTGCTTTAGTTGAGGAAAGTCTCTTGTTTGAGGAAAGCCACCTATTTTGAAAACTTGTATTATTCTCTAATATAGGATCCTATTAAATAAGATCTAAGATATGGAATAAAAGCCCAAACAAAATTGGAAAGTAGGAGAGTTCTTTGGAACGTGGGTTCTCTTGGCGCTAATAAGTGTGAGAAAAACTTGATTTTTATGGCTTGAGTCTTGGATTAGAAAATGAGGGTTTTGGAGAAAGGGCTTTTGGTATTGGCTTTGTTGGAAAAACCCATCTAGGGTTTTTTGGTTTCTCTTATGGAGAGAACTTAAGATTTGTTTTGATTGTGTGACTCTCTTATTGGGTTTGGTGAGGGTCACTTGGATATTTTTTTGGAAAAACTTTGGTGTTTGATTTGAATTTGGGGTTTTGTATTTGTGCTTAGAACTTTGTGGTTCTCTTATGTTGGGTAAGATTGGAGAATACGATCTCCATTGTTTGTAGCCTTTGTGCATCTTCTTCTTGATAGTGGAAACACTTTGTTTGACTGGCTGTGGATGTAGGCTTAGGCCGAATCATGTAAATCTTGTTCTTATTTGTGGTGTGATCGCTTTCTCTTTCTACCTTCTTGTGATAATTATTATTTAATTTATTGATTGTCTTCTTCGCATATGAAAACCATTAACGAGATTGAAAGTGCAAAGGCTTTCTAGGAGTTTCTGCACAACACATCTCAACGTATGCATCTCGGCCACGTGTTTTCTATTTTCTTATAGCTTTTTTGTAGCCCTTCTCACCGCTTTCCATCTAGGACTTCGATGGTCTTCTTCTTCTCCTATGTCGTTGTGTTGGTAGAGTCTCATAGGGACTGCTTTTGGCCTCTGGTGAACATATCTAAATCAACTCAAGTGACAATAATTTTTTCCTTTATACGTGTCATTATCAAAATTTGTCCTATGTATACATTTTGTATTTTATCATTTCTTATTACGCCACAACATCTATCTTAACATATGCATCTCGGCCACATGTTTTCTATGTTCTTGTTGCTTTTTTGTAGCCTAACATTATGCACCATAATATGACAGGTCTAACCGCCCTCTTATAAAAATGTCTCTTTAATTTAAGTGGAACTCGTGGGCAACACCAAACTTCGCTAGCTTGACTCCATTTCATTCAACCCACATTAATCATATTTGAGACTTCATCATCAAATTCACCATTTGAATGTAAAATAGAGCCTAAGTGACGAAATCTATAGGAATGTGGTACTAAATGATTTTGAATTTCAACTAAATCCTCTTCTAGACTATCTTGTTCACTAAATTTGCACACAATATATCTTGTTTACTAAAGTAGTCATCATTATAAGGCCTCGTTTGGGTGTTTCTTGACTTTTTTAAGAAAAGCCCATAAAGCTGAAAAACTCTGATTCTTGTTGATTCTTAGTAGATTTAGATTCCTGACTTTCCCCCGATGTGTTTTTAAGTCACCCTGATTCATAGTTTTTCTCAGAAAACTATATAAACCTATCGTTCTTAAATTCATCTAAAAAATGCTCAGAATTGCTTGAAATGTTGGTTGTGCTACGACTGTAGACATGTTATTTAATCATCGATATATGAGTCGAACTTATATTTAGTCCAAATTTTATGGGCTATCAATCGATGCAAGGTAGAACATATTAGACAATGTATTTTTTATAATATGATCACATGTTTATTCCATGAGGCAAACATCCCCAAAAGTGATCGAATTTACTTGCACTCCAAATGTTAGCCCTTGCGCCGAATTTAAAAGTAAGACTTGCAATGGTGATTGCATTCCAATGGTATGTTTCTTTGGACCAAGATAGGTTCCAGTGGTAGATTATGTAAAGGCAAGAACTTTTTTTAGTTTAATAATTTTAACGTCTTTTCTACAATACATTTTTTAAAAATATTTGTGAGTGTCCAAGCCAGCTTGCGCGTAGCTCGACTAATCCCATAAGGCCTTGAAGTTATCAGCTAGATAAACCTCCAGTGGCCCCGAGGGAACTCGATCTAGTGACCATTGGAGAACAAGCCCAATGGTAGGCTTATTGATTATTTCAATTTTAAAACATTATATATTTATTAAACTTTTTATTTTTTTTATATTACTTAGTAAATTACTTTAATGGTAGACTTATTGATTTGTGAAACCTAAGTCCTAGGTTCAAACCTTCTTAAATATAATATTTTATTTATTTTTCTTTTAATTAATTATACTAGAACCTATATACCTTATGTGAGTATATAACACCACACTATAACGGAGCACCTTTGGCACAAATCTTTCATAAAATAACTCTTGGAGCACTTAAAAAAGTTAAGGCCCCAAATTATGATACCATTATTTGCAATCCAAATTCTTTCTTGAAAATAATAGTTGCAAATAAAGTTATCTGCAAGATAATATCTCGAAAGCGGCCCAATATACAGTACCATTATTTCAAATACCAATCAGTTCTTTAAAATGATGGTTACAAATAATATTATCCCCAAACAACTATAAGTTCTAGAAACAACTTGCATAAAAAATTGAGGGGGAGGGGGGTGGGGGCCAACTTACGAATACAATTATCATTATTTGCAATCTGAAACCTTCTTTAAAATGATGGTAACAAATAAGATACCTCCAAGACAACTATAGGTTAGTGAAACTGTAGGTAAAGTCGTCATGTATATCCCCATGACAAGTATATGATGCCCAACTCAAATTTTGGACTATTAAGCCTTTTTTGACAAAACTCATAGAAATGATTTTTTTTTCACTTTGCATGGGCTTGTAATAAAATAACTCATAGGAAGTTTTATTTTTAAAATTTTACAATAGTTTAATTTTATTTTTTTCAGCTATTTGACTACATTGTGCAAAATCATTAATCGCTTTGAATTAGAACATGAATTTTTTTTTTTTGTCCCAACTTTTTACAAGATGAGTCTTGAGATCATGGGCATACACTCAGATAATTTTTTATGATATACCCATGATCTCAAGATGCATCATGTGGAAGATTGAGATAAAAAACAATCTCCTTTGTCAGATTCAAAGTAGTCAATGCATGTTGGCCAGAGGAGATGGAGCGAGATTACGATTTTACAGTGCAAATAAATGGTACGATTATGAGTTGAGGTTACTTTGAGTCATTTGATAAATATTATGCTTGGTGTAAATCTTTTCACTTATGATCTTTAGATCATGACCTTCAAACTAAGTGACTTAGATGGTTGGGTTACATTTATTGGCGTTGCTGTTTATGGGTACCTCTGTTCGCGTCCATACGTTCTTTGAAAGCGCCCACGTCTCACACCCATAGAGGTACCTACCCTATTCTTTAATGCCATGAAAACAGGCGACATAAATCTTACCGTTAAAGCTATTGATAGCCTTGAATAAGATGATGGAGATTGTTTTTTGTTCTCTTTATATAGCATTATTAGTCACTTTTGGGGATGTGTGTCATGTGGATTCACACTTGACCTCTAATAGGTGGCCATGATTTCAAACTCTATTGTCTGGAAGATTGGGATAAAAAATGATCTCCATCATTTGACTCAATGCATTCAATGACTTTAAGGATGGAAACTTATGCAGTTGGTGTAGTCTGTGCAACCGTTGGATCTAACCACCAAAAGATGTAGGTTTGTTTTTAGGTACCTCTATTTACGCCCATGCATTCTCTGAAAGCGCCCTCATCCCAGACCCTTTGAAAATCATTGATTTCTTCTAATTAGATGATGGAGATTGTGTTTCACCCCCTATCTTCCACACAATAGATCTTGAGATCATGGTGCACTGATTTGACTGCCAGTTTGTTATTCCAAGTGTCACAGATCCCCCAAAAATGGTACTAAAATCACATTTTGGTGTGATTTGTGCCATATGATTCAAGGGCCAGATTTTGGGGATACGTGACACATGGAATAAAAAATCGACCATCTAATAGGTTCATCATGATCTTAAGATTTATTATATTGAAGTTCAGGGTGAAAGACGATCTCCATTATCTGATTAGAAGAAATCAATGGTTTAAAAGGGGTATGGGACGTGGGCGCAAATAGAGGTGCACAAATCACAATAGATCTTGAGATCATGGTGCACTGATCTGACGGTCAGTTTTTTATTCAAAGTGTCACAGATCCCCCAAAAATAGTACTAAAATCACATTTGAGTGTGATTTGTGCCATATGATTCAAGGGCCAAATTTTGGGGATGCGTGACACATGAAATAAAAAATTGACCATCTGATAGGTTTATCGTGATCTTAAGATCTATTATGTTGAAGTTCAGGGTGAAATACGATCCCTATCATCTGATTAGAAGGAATCAATAATTTACAAGGGATATAGGACGTGAGCGTAAATAAAAGTAGCCTTCGTTTTTTCTCACAACATGGGATAAAAATAATTTCAGCAGATTTTTAGCTGAAAATATTTTGTGAGCTATCTTAACATATTTCTTGAATAAGTGGGAAAATTAAAATTTTTACCGAGTTTTTTTTGAAAGAACTCAGGTTGCCAAATAAAGCCCTATGAGACATTTACTGTAAAATAGAAAAGCCGCTATCGTCAGGAAAGTGGTATGTCAGTTGTAGGGCCCAGGGGAACTCACAAACGGTGGAAAATACTCCAGAAAAGCTCCGTTTTGTTGTTTTTTAGAGTTCCAACTTAGAATCAGACCCTTCCGTGGCTCCCGAACGAGAACAAATTATATGATATCCGATTTGAGAAAACAAATCTTCCATTGAAAATGAAGGTACCCAATCTTAGAAATCTTTCCCAATTCCACCTCCCTTTTCTTCTCTTAGCTCACAAAGCTCACGTCCATGACACGAATCATTCAATATACGTTGGATGAGTTTCCTAACAACAAAATGATATTTAAATAATCTTATACTATTAAAATTAAATTTTTTATGGCACACCATTAAACTATGATTTAATAATATCGCATGTGACCTACATTTGTGATATTCTTAATTGATCTAGTGGTGTGAGCCATTATCCCAAAGATAGGACACTACTCTCTCAGTGTCATTTAAACGATAAAATGGTGTTAAAATAATTTTACATTATTAATGATTTAAGATTTAGGTGATTATCAAAAGTTGATTCTACATTGAAGTACAATAGGCTCGAAAATGATGTTTTATGGAAATTAAATCATAGTTTGGGTACCTCTGTTGGCGTCGATAATCTTACAAAAAATGCCTACGTATAAAACCCACTCAAACACATTGACTGGATCGAATCAGACGATGGAAATCGTTTTCGCTCTAATCTTCTGCAAAATGGCTCTTCTTGAGATCATAAGTGTACCATCAAACGAATTTTTTCATATGATCATTCGACCAAGATAACCTCGAGAACTGAAGAGCATACACACTTACACATGTGAAAGTTGTCTCACACCTTCTAAAGATAACGGTGGAAAGTAATGTGGAGGACGAGAATCAAACCCATGCCCTACCCCCTCACATTGAAGGGTGCCTACCAAGGATCAAAATTTCGGTGTACTTTTTTTTATTAAAATTCAAATTATCAAAAAAGCAAAATATTAGCTAATAATTTCAAAATAATGATCGATAATATGCCGAAATCAAACCAATACTGAAAATATGGAGTTTTCGTTTCGAGGCCATCGAAACCAATGCGTTTGAAATTTCGGCCGAAGTTTTGAACATGGTGCCTACCAAAATGGCTAATGTCTCTTTGGTAGGTACTCTTTATATAACTGGAACTTGGGATATAAATGCTCAGTTTTATATATGAATCTCATATATAAATGTTGATGATCCGTTATATAAACGTTTTGCAGTAAAGAATAAAATCAATGTGAACGTACGATATAAATGAAACTTCTTAGGCTAGCCTTACAAAATCAATTAAATTTAGGGTTTTTTTGCAAATACTCCCTATGTTATGATGAAGTTGCATAAAACCCCTGAGTTATGTCTATTTACACTGCACCCCCTATTTTTATGTTTCCTTTATAAATACCCCTGCCGTTAAATGACAGTTAATTAGGCGTTATTTCTTTAATTAAATGATGCATTTACCCTTAATATTATATAGGATTTTTTACAAATATCCTCATATATTATATTGAAATTGCATAAAATCCCCTGAGTTATGTCTATTTACACTGCCTCTATTTTTATGTTTCCTTTATAAATATCCCTTGTCGTTAAATGACAGTTAACTAGGCGTTATTTCTTTAATTAAATGACGCATTTACCCTTAATATTATATACAAGATTACCATTATATTTTTCCCAACTTTGACTGCATTTTAAATTGTGGATAAGCATTGGATCTGCCCAAAATTTTTGGGTGGAATATGATTGATCTCCTCTAAGTTCTTGTGTTACCTGATTTTTTATTTGGGTGTCCATGACATTCAGTTGGTTCGTAACGATGGTAAGGTCGGGATGGTACAAACATGAGTAGCATTTTAGCGCTATGCATGAGTCAAGCGAGTGTCATAGACATCCAAATCGAAAATCAAGTAATACGGCAATTTATAGGAGATCAATCATGTACCACCTAAAAAATTTGGGCAAGATCCGATACTTATCTATCGTTTAAAATGAGGTGGGAAAAATATCATGGCCATTTTTTATATAATATTAAGGGCAAACAAGTCATTTAATTGAAAAAATGACGCTTAGTTAACTGTCATTTAACTGCAGGGTATTTATAAAGGAAACCTAAAAATAGGGGGCAAGTGTAAATAGGCATAACTAAGGGGGTTTTATAAAATTTAAGCATAACTTAGGGGGGTATTTGCAAAAAAACCCTTATATTTAGTACATACACTTTTAAGTCCTCTAACCATCACTTCTCCAAAAAACAAAAACAAAAGTCCTCTAACCATCTCTTAATTTCAGTTATAATTTCCCCATTTCATGCAACTGATACGTTTGATAACCAGTCAAAGTTACCAAAATTCCGATTTTATCTCTAACTGATTCTTCTCAACAATCAACGATTCTAAAAAATAATAAAATAAAATTAAAAAAAAATAAATAAAAAAAAACTCATTTTGCTTCTGTTATTCTTTCTTCTCAGCCTGGTTTGGTACCCAAAAAACCAGGTGAATTCTTCTCCTGTTCCTCTTCATGGAAGCAAAAAGATGGATTGAACCCAATTAAACAAAGAGCGTAAGATAAAAAGAAACAGGTAGTTTTCTTGATTATTAGGCGTACAGGAAAACTATTCTCTCTTTTTTTGATAATTTTTTTTACCTGTTCTTGTTTTCCTGTACGCCCAAAGCTCTTCAATCTCAACTCCACGCTCAATTTCCTCAAAAGGGTCTATTTTTACAGCCATGAAAACAAATACCCATGTCGTAATTTCCCTTATCTCCTTGGCATTCTTCTTCATTTCCTTGGTTGCTTCGGTTTCCGAAGATTCGATCACCCTGAATTGTGGTTCCTCAGAGAATGCTGTTGACGTCGATGGCCGAAAATGGATTGGAGATTCGAATACTAAGTACCTCGGATCAATAAAACCCGAAAATTTGATTCAGGCGAAGGCCCAATATCAAGACCCATCGCTCCCTTCAGTAGTTCCCTACATGTCGGCGAGAATTTTCACGGCTGAAGCAACCTATAAATTCCCTGTTGTGGCAGGAGAACGGCATTGGGTCAGGCTACATTTCTACCCATCTTCCTATAGCAGCCTGAATCCCGACGACTCGTATTTTGCGGTCACCACGGGCAATAAAATCACACTCCTTAGCAATTTCAGCGCTTCGATTACGGCTAAGGCTCTTACTCAAGCTTACATTATAAAAGAATTCTCGTTGGGTTCGACTTCTGATGGATTTATAAGCCTCACATTTACGCCGTCATCGAAACGCAATAGTTCCTACGCATTTATCAATGGCATTGAGGTCATTTTGATGCCTGATCTCTACAAAGATCCTGCCACATTGGTGGGATTCTCCGATCAGACAGTTGATGTTGGTAGCTCGAGCTTACAGACAATGTATAGATTAAATGTTGGCGGGCAGTATATTCCACCGGCTAATGATTCCGATCTTAGTAGGACATGGTACGATGACACACCGTACATCTACGGTGCTGGAGTTGGGGTCACTTACTCGACAAACAAGAAGGTTGTAATCCGGTACCCAGAGGAAATTCCAGGGTACATTGCCCCTGTTGATGTTTATAGCACGGCGAGATCGATGGGGCCGGATCCAAAGGTTAATATGAATTATAATTTGACATGGATATTTCCAGTTGATGGGAATTTCATGTATGTGATTAGGTTCCACTTCTGTGAGCTGTTATTAACCAAGATTAACCAGAGAGTTTTCGACATTTATGTTAACAATCAGACGGCCCAGGAATCCGCTGATGTCATTGGGTGGTCAGGATCGAAGGCTGTGCCGGTGTACAAGGACTATGCGGTGTATGTTAGCGACAGTCCAGGGGACGAGCAGCTATGGGTTGCGCTTCATCCCTCTGTCTCCATGAAACCTGAATTTTACGATGCGGTCCTCAATGGGTTGGAGATTTTCAAGTTGAGCGACAAGGCCGGTAACTTGGCAGGGCCCAATCCCGTGCCTTCGCCTATGCTCATTGAAGCTGAATCCGAAGCATCGAAAGTTGTTAACACGTCGAAATCAAACACACAAGCCAATGTGATAGGTGGGGCTGCTGGTGGTGCTGCGGCCGTAGGACTAGTTTTTGCGCTATGCATTGTGGTATATAACCGACAGAAGAGACTCCCTGGAAGCGAATCTAAAGGTGCGTCGGGTTGGTTGCCGCTGTACGGGAATTCACACACGACGGCTAGCAAATCAACGATCTCGGGCAAGAGTTGTGCTAGTAGTCACTTGTCATCGTTAGCCGTTAGTCTCTGCCGGCACTTCAGCTTTGCGGAGATCAAGCGTGGTACTAAGAATTTTGATGAGTCACTTGTTCTCGGTGTCGGTGGCTTCGGGAAGGTCTATAGAGGAGATGTTGATGGTGGTGCACTAAGAGTGGCCATCAAGAGAGCAAATCCATCTTCGGAACAAGGTGTTCATGAGTTCCAAACCGAAATCGAGATGCTTTCTAAGCTGAGACATCGGCATTTGGTCTCCTTGATCGGGTACTGCGAAGAGAACAATGAGATGTGCTTGGTTTATGATTACATGGCTTATGGAACACTAAGAGAGCATCTATATAAGAGCAACAAGCCTCCTCTCTCATGGAAGCAGAGGTTGGAGATCTGCATTGGAGCTGCTAGGGGGCTTCACTACCTTCACACTGGCGCAAAATACACAATCATCCACCGAGATGTGAAGACTACTAATATTCTCTTAGATGATAGATGGGTTGCGAAGGTTTCCGATTTCGGGCTTTCGAAAACGGGACCGATGCTTAACGAATCCCATGTTAGTACCGTTGTGAAAGGCAGTTTTGGATATCTCGATCCGGAGTACTTCAGGAGACAACAGTTGACGGAGAAATCCGATGTTTACTCGTTCGGTGTGGTTCTTTTCGAGGTTTTGTGTGCGAGACCAGCGCTTAATCCAACCCTTCCGAAGGAACAAGTTAGTCTGGGAGATTGGGCTCTGCATTGCCAAAGAAAGGGAATTCTTCAAGATATAATTGATCCTTATCTCAAAGGTAAGATTAACCATGAGTGCCTGAAGAAGTTTGCGGATACAGCCGAAAAGTGTTTGTCTGATCACGGCATAGATAGGCCTTCAATGGGAGACGTGTTGTGGAATCTCGAATTCGCGCTCCAATTGCAGGAAAGTGCAGACAGCGGGAAACCAATGTCCGATGGGGCTACTGACTGCCCCGAGGTACGAAATGAGAGCAATTTGGTTGGACATGATACCAACGTAAGTGTCGGAAGTGGGAGTGAGGTGAGCGAGGAATCCGACGGTCTGAACACGAGTGCTGTGTTCTCACAGCTCATCAATCCGACGGGACGATAAGAATGGCCTTCCTTGAATCAATGAATTGAGCTCTCTCTCCTATCATAATTCGAAAAGCTGCCGATGGCCACGGAATTGAGTAATAAAGTCTAGTTCTCTGTGTTTGATTTCATTTTTCTTTTTTTGGGGGACTTCTTTGCTGTTTGTAATGTGTAACTATTTGTTTCCTTAATATTGTATACCAGACAGGCTTTTGAAACTGATAGTAACTTGTATTGGAGAGTTAAAAAAAAGCCACTCTTTATCTATTAGTTTCAGATCTGGCTGATGTTTATTATATTGCTGTGTTAAATAAGTGTTCTAATTAGTAATATTGCCTCTTAATTGTTCTTATTTTTTCTTGATAGTGAAACTAAGTTAGGTTCTTGTAAAATGAAGGTGTCATTGGTTGATTTTAATTCAAAATTTTGAGGGTGTTTGGAGATTTGTTTAATTATTGTGCAATGTTAAAATGCCCTTAGATCCTCTTGCAATGAAAAAAATCTTCATGTATATATTTTCTACATTTATGTTATTAAGGGAAATATAACAAGCCTTTTGGTTCTTTAGATTAAACATGTAATCTTTTTTCTCATTTCAATTCTTTCTTTCCTTCTAGGTATGCTGGAACTCATTATGAAGTCATGGGTTCAATATATGTACATTCTTTTATCTTGATACTAGTTTATGAACTACAATGTCTCTTGATTTTACAAGAACAACATCTTTCTCATTGCTTTCCAAGTATAAGCTGCTTCCTATTTTTCTATATAAACTTGTGAAATAATTTACATAAAATAACTATTTGTGGGACTTTGAATCTATCCAATTAGATATCACCTTGAAAATATTTCTAACTTTGTTAGAACCTCAATTCTCTTGGTTTAAGGCCAGTTGGGCATTTTATGAATGTGAGCAAGAGAAAAGACGGCACGTGGAAGTGCGAGAGACTTTTGGGGTTTGGTACCTTTATTTTCGACAACAAAATTCATCCCTCCCAAATCAGGTTTCACGTGCTTAAATCGTTGACTGCTTTGAATGAGGCGATAGAGATCATTTTTGGTCCCAATCTTAGACACAGTAGATCTTGTGATCATGATCCTAGCATCAGCTTACCAGATTTTTATTCCACAAAGCACACATCCTGAAAAGTGATGGGATATTCTATGTTATTTATAATGAACAACTTACCCCCATATCATATCTCGCTCTCGACTTTAAATAGGGATGATCATGATGATGTGGGAAAAATTCTATCTTCCTTCTTTGATATTTTCACTTACTTGAAGAATCATCTATCTAAATCAAAACTAATTGTGTCCGTACTACCTCTAAACTAACCAATCCAATGCATAAAAGCTATAGCAACCTGTCACGACTCAGAATCTTAGCCGATCTCAAGGACCTAGAATTCTGTGTTATGATACCGCATGCTTGTTAAGGTGATAAATGGACATACATATCTTACTAAAACTTACATAAAATAGGGCTTCCAAAAATCGTGAATCAAATTTCTTCTCACATTCAAATTTCTCATCATTAGGCTTACATTTAATTTTAAGTGCATTAGACAAACTGACCATAAATTAAGGTATGGCCAACTGCTGGACAACCTTTCTAACAATTTATACATACCTGATAACGTCAAGCTGGTCATGTCGCCACTCTCATAAATCGTATCATCTACTAATTCATCAAGTCTACAGGGCAGTGCAGTTCATATCTTCACCTGTAGCTGTTAGTTTTTAGGAGATGGGTGAGTTTACTCAGCCACGTAAACTCAGTGGGTTGCATAACCGATCCACCACAATCTACCAAGGTGATCGTGAGTGCAACTTCATGAGTGGAAGTGAATCCTTTACAATTTCATATAAACAACGTAAAAGGTTTCAATGCATATAATGCTTCTAATGCTTATTACTTTTCTACTTGTCTTGTCAACTTAACTAACGTGACATATCGGAAGTCTTATTATTACTCCATACGCCTATACAACGTACTCCGTATCTTACTTATCTTGTTTAAACGATCTGTGTCAGGATCACTGCTCGAGCCTATCACGCGAGGTCAACGTGTAGATAATCACCTAACCTCCATAACATAATATAAATCACCATCCAGCCCGATGAGATTGCGCACATAAAAATCAGTGTCCCCTTATGTCGAGACACTGTCGTATCATAGTCCTTAAGACCCGTCTTGGCTGCAGACGTTGAATCTTGTGGTGACACGCAAGACATAACATGTGTAGAAATTTATTTCGTATTTTGCTGGCCTTCACAGTGTATCTTAACATATCATAACATTATTCGGTTCTGGGCTTATGTCTCCACTTTCTTAACTTCTCGTAGCTTAACATATTCATATTCTATCTTTTCTTAAACTTAATTTGAATGGGCCACGGTGCGATAGACTTCACTAACCACACTTTTCAAGGGACAGATTCCGTAATAACCTGGATATACTTCGTGTGGCAGCCCATACTCCCATAGAGGTGTTGCATCTGTACATGAATGCCTACATTCCAAGTTCCACGTGACCGTGAAAGAAACCCGACCGTGACAAAGGCTTAAGAGTCGTGTGTCGTATCTTATTCGTTTTTCTTAACATACATATGCCCTAACGTACTTTTAAGTGACGAATGTCACATAATGCAAATGAAACATATAATAAGAAAATATCTAACCATAAAGGAACTAATATTATTCGTAATTCGGACTATGATTCAAACACAAACCAATCATAAGGAGATGTTAGAAATATTGATATCAAATCGGTAAAATGATTAGTTAGATTTTAACTCTCAGATATTGGATTGAACTCTAAGACCTTATAGGGTTTAAGCGTGATCTAAGAGTAATTAAGGGTATCTCGCTCATCTTTAAGAGAGAGAAGATGGTGACGTACAGTGAAGGTATATCTGTTCTAAAATATATATCATAAATTGATGTTAGACTGATCTCATCAGGTAGGTCTTGTCGATATGATTAAAACAGATTGATCATTTGTGAAATTTGACTAAGGATTGACTCACGTGTGACTCACACAAGTTTCGACCATCGGATCTTTATTACACGAATTTCATGGTATATATAATCCAATTTAAATTGATCTAAACTTATAGATATAGTCATAGAATAGGATATTTGGGTCTTTCGAAGTTTCGACCATTCACTACGTCAAAATGACAAAAAAACCACTTCTGCAATATAAAAAAGAACCACTGCCCAAACAATGGTATGATAAGCCACTGCTAAAATCAATTATTTATTATGTTAAACAGTGGTTTAATACCTTAATTTTCATATCATGTGCATTCTATCCTCTTGTCACGTGTAAAACTATCGGGACCCTTATTTCCTTATCTTGCAACTCATTTCTCTTTTATCACAATTACTATATCACAAAACAGCCGTCTCCCCCTCCCTCTCGCTCATCTCCCTCTACGAAACCTTAGCCTCCATCTCCCTCTTCCAAACCCTAACTAGGGATTTAAATTGCAGAATATCAAAGGAAATCTGTGTTGAAGGTTGGAGACAACGCCATTGATGCGGAGATCTGTGTTGAAGGTTGGAGACGACGCCATTGAAGCAGAGATATGTATTGAAGGTTGGAGACGACGCCATTGAAGCAGAGATCGGCGTTGAAGGTTTTCGTTTGATCGAGATCGAGATCGAGTTTGCGAGCCGTCGTTTCACCATTTGGCAGATGGAAATCGAGTTTTAGAGCCCTCGCTCTACGATCGCCTCTCGCTGTTCCGCAATTCCAATCACCAATCCCTAACCGCTTCTCGGGGCTCTCCCCTTGCGACATCTATGATCGCCTCTCGCCACTGCTAAGATGCAGAGTCCCACTTCTTCATATATTCAATATCTACATTCCTCTCTGGAGACGATGAAGACGCTGGAAACCTGTGTTGCCTGAAAGCTCGCTGGAAACTCTAGAGACGATCTAAACCGCTTGAAAGCTCGCTGGAACCGATCAAAATCTGTGTATGTGCTCTGCTCCAATCGATCGAAATCTCTCTACAGCAGATCTGAACCTCTCTGCAGCAGATCTCTTCTCCCACTTCCTTGTTCAAACTCGTGAGAGATCAAATTTGAAAGAATCATTCCGGCCACAACCTCGTACCTGCCTCAATCTCATATTGTATGTTTCTATTTGTTTTTTTTAGGTTTCAGACATTTTAATTTGAGTTATTGGTTTGAAGCTTCATTTTCAATGTTGAAAATTTTGATTAGCCATTTTCTCATCTTTATTCTCATTTTATTATATATATATATATATATATATATATATATATATATATATATATATATATATATATATATATATATATATATATTTTCAGGCTTATATTTTTATGTTTTTATTTATTTTTTATTCCCTTTGTTCATCCCAAGTGTAAACATATGTTAGAAGTTGTATATTAGATGCTTGATAATTTACTCGCTTAGGCTTATGCCTATGCTCGATGCCCACCCTATGACCTACATCTTTTGTAACTATTGCTCTCGCTCATGCGAGCTTTCCCAACTAGGAACTTGGCTGGTTTTCGACAATTTTGAAAACTGCCATTAAATTGTGCTAGATCTATGCAAGGCAACTGGTTACTCATATTTGTAGGTTTGTAGGTGCCACTTGAAATGTTTTCCCTTATTTTTTCAATGTTTTCCCTTGCCAATTTATTCTCAAATTCCAACTTGGTACCATGCTTGCATTTAGAAACCTTGGGTCCTGCTTACAAAATGTAATTAGATCAGTATTTAAATAAAATTACAATATGCAGAACCAATTTATGAGATCAATTATAGCACACTCCCAACCACTAAATATATTGGATGCAGAATCAGCAGAAGCAATGGGAACTTTATAATTTATAGACCATAATCTGGCAACTCCAGTAGAGCATCCATCTCGAGCTGGTTTTACAAGAAATAGTAAGAAATTTCATGCACTTAGGCTTGAAATAGTAAGAAATGCAGAACCAAATTTCATGGATTTGGCTTTTCTGTAAATCCAACTAATTCGGGGCAAGTGCGATTTCCTCAAGATCCTGTTATGGGTGCAACGTTTAACAATGGTGTTGGATCTCCTGATGATTCTTGCGGTCTTAGTGGGGATTGTGACAAAGGAAGCAGGGGAATGGATAGATACGATGAAGAACCTAATTATAAGCGGAGGTAAGAGATTAAGTGCTTGACACTACGATAGTTTTCTTGGGTTATTTAACTCATTGATCTGTTGATGCATGAAAAAAGGAGTAGTTTTTTGTCCAAAAGATGGTTTTGATTTGATAAAACTGATTTTTATTGCATCTAAATTCAAATTCTTACTACTTTTTCTTTTGTTTAGCATTGGTGTACATCTGCATCTGGGCATCTTATTCATTTAAATTTTTTTGGGTATTATGTATATGAAAATTAGAGGCACCTCTTAATGTTTTCTTTGGAAGAAATAATCTGCAGACTAGCAAAGAAGCCTCAAATATTTCTTACAAAAAAAGGCTTCACTATATTGCAGAAATTAGAAAGCTCTAATGTTCCTCATAAATTGCAGGCTAGCAAAAAAGCTTCACCAGTTGTTTTTTTTTAGTGTTTGCTTGGTTGCGTTGCCTTTTTTGGGTTTTTTTGGGGCTGCCCTTTTGTGCTTGGCCAAGCACCTTGCTTGGCTTGTTTGTAATAAGGTTTCCTTTGTAAAGAAATATTTCTTTTACTGATATTAAAAGAGAAATTGGTCTCTCTTTTAAATTGTGTTCGCGTAATATTGGGTTTTGTTGTGTTGGTCCCCTATTGGGTACTTGTGCAAAATTTACCAAATGTTGTCTATCTATGTAAAGGAAGTTGAGCTTTATGCCATGGTATCTTAGTCAAGATGTAGGTTCCTGTCCACCTAGGAGCTCTAATGTTTTAGAGTGCCTAGTGCCTAGCCCCTGGTCTTATGCTTAAATAATAGATACATGTATTTCTCCTGTTGGTGCGCATTTTCTGTTTTTTCTAACCTTTCCTTTTTATATTCTCTTAATTTTGTGGATAGTAACTAATCTTATTGGTGATTTTGGTCTCTTTTCTCTCAGGAAGAATGAAGATCAAAATGACGAAGTAGGGGCAATCGTGGTGCAAAATTCAACAGAATCCGAGATTTTTGGGGATGGCTTTCGCTGGAGAAAATATGGGCAAAAGGTTGTGAAGGGAAATCCATATCCCAGGTGATACTTTTGAGTTACTGACATGTTGAAGTAGATTATGCTGCAGTGCATGTGTTAGGAACTTAGGATCATCTCTGACAGGGTAGTGCATCTTGTGAAAAATGAAAAATTATGTGATTTTTGTGACATTTTTTTAGCATTCGTAGCCAGTGTTAAGCCAAATTATATCTTGCTGATTCTAAGCTGTCAATGGGTTTCAGACATAGGCATCTTCAGTAATCTTGTAGGATAAAATATATAATGCATTGTATTATTTCTGGTTTATATTATTGTGTCAAAAAGTATGAGATTTCAAGAATGGTCGGATTTCGACTTGACACCCCTCTTCTAATTTCACAATCCCCTTTACGAATCCAGACTCTTTTTCCTTCATAGATTTTAAATTTGTATAGCCTTCACACCCATTTATCCAAGGAAATAAAAGGGGCTACTCGGTAATGGAATGTCATCCTCTAAAATAGTGGGCCTATCCCAGTTTTCATTCACTTTTATTTTGAAGTTAAAGAATCCAAACTAATCCAACTGCTAAAATCAGTCAGCTGGTGTTTAGTAAAAGAGTTTCATCACAATCTGCAAAAGAGATGAGGCCAAAAGACGGGTTATACAAACCACCAGGGGTTGTCGCAGTAGGTAGGGGACTTTGGTTTGTTACCAATAGGTTATGAGATCGAGTGTTGGCGTCTCCCCTCTGCAGTAAAAGAATGCCCCGTAGTGGGGCGAGGGCATCCCTTAGATATTAGTCAAAGCGTAAGTTTGAAATTACCCTAAGTTCTAAAAAAGACTGATTATACAAATGTTAAAACCCCCAGGTGACAATTACATAAAGTAAGGTATGCATTTACTTTTGTTTTAAAATTCCTAACATATACGCTTCCTAAGCAAAGAAATTAAGCATTTTTCAAGGTTGGAACACGCCTAACGAAAGTCACCTTCCAACTATCTAGTGATCATTGAGAGGCTCTTTTATTCTAGTAGTGCTTAGGATGTGCATCCTCTCCATTGGCCAAACATGAAAAATAGAGAAGGATACAGCAGAGAATGCAAAATAAAAATAACATAAAACACCAATGAAGAGAAACTGTAAGAGAAAATAATTAGCTGGGACATGCTGCTCCTTAGCTGGGACATGAGATATCAATCTCACCCATTGATGCCCTCGGGTTTCTCCGGGATTCTGAACCCCCTAGTTCTCTGTGATTATTGCTGCTGCTGCCATATTGTTTTCTGTTGCTGATCTTCTTTTATATTCTATTTATCTGTTGCTGCTATATATCTCCTGTATGAGGAGTGTTATTATTCGTAATTTTATTTTAAAGCAGTTATATATCAAACAATAGTGGTAATATAGAACAAGTGAGCAGTATTTTCGCTAAGAAACTTGGAGCAGAATCAGCAAGTAATATCACTGCTGTCTTGTTGTGTTTTAACACATATTTCAGAGTTGATGGCAGGACTCTACCAACGCTAATTCAGCTGCCTAGCCATATCAGTTGGTGAATTAAGCTCTATTTTACAACACTCTTAGCGCACCAATTCCACTTATAATTTATTCAGCAAAAGCAGAATCCGGAAGTGGGTTTTTGCGACAACCAGACTGCACATGTTTAACACAAATTGCTTCGTGGGAATCTGCTGAATCCCTAACAGCAGAGGTGGAAAACATGAAAGTAATTCTGCTGAATCCGAGTAATTGTCCAAGAAAAAGTCGACATAACAAAATCTCACTACGTCAAAATGAGAAAAAAAACTACTGTAGCAGCATAAAATAAGCCACTACTTAAAATAGTGATTAAGATAAATTAGTGACCAAGCAATTTGTTGACCAAGCAATTTGGTGGAAGTAACCATAACTTTGCAGAAATAAGAATGCTTCAATTTGTTGACCAAGCAATTTGGTGGATAATTTGTATTATTTCTGTTGCCACCATGCATCAAATATGCTTCTACTGTATTTATATGTTGTTGTTCAATTGTTCATTAATCATCAATGATTAACTAAAATAAAAATCTTTACATAGCTATTTATAATGTTGAGAAACCCTAAACTAAGCCTAAACTACTAAGAATAAACGACTCCTAAACTAACTCTCAAAACAAGCAACAAAAACGAAAGTTTTCAATAATTTTGTATAGTGTGCCACATGAATGTCCCTATAGACAACATATTATACTTTAAATAATTCAAAATAGTTTTTGTAAGGTTGGTCCAGCAATGTTAAAACGTATAAAATAAAGTCCTTGGTTGGTGTCATTTAAAATGACAAAAGTGATGTGTGTTTATATCCATATAGAGCAGTAACAGGAGGGTAGTTAGCTATGGTAAATTATTTTTTCTAACTCTCAAATTTGTATCCAAAATATTAACTCAAACAAGCAACTCCAAAAGATTCCTTACCCTTTGTATATTCTTCTCTTGCTTTTCTTGAAATGCGCATGAGAATAAAGGCTTTTGTTTTGTAAATATCTCTTTTATTATGAGATTGGATGTAGTTTTTATGATTTTGACACTCTCTATTCCTATTTCTTTTCACTGGAATGATTGAATATATGAGTTTCTCTTTTATCAATAACATTTGGTTTTCATCTTTTGTGAAGGTCTGCCAACATTTTCTCTGACAATAGAATCCTGGATATGGTCTTCATGTTTGTTTCAGTTAAATTCACTTTGGTTCGTTTTTGTTCAAGTAATTTTAGAGTTTGATCAAGATTGCAATAGAAACTTGCTTACTCTTCATGATAAGGTTGATCTAGCAGACAGCTCAACCAGGGTCACTGACATGGGAAATCAGCAAGAGCTCATTTCCTGTTTCAAAACCCCTGTTTGAGCAACTCAAAGTCTCTGCTGTTAGAGCAAGTAGGGGGTGACATATAAACAAGAAGTTTGTAATTGTTTACATGTTGGAAACAGTTGGTTGTATATGGATTTCATATGGTCCTGATTGTAGTCTCACTTGGGGGGTACATCCCCACTTAAATCGACTTAAATGGAGAGAAAATCAGAAGGAGGGATGATGGAACATTCAAATGATCAGTTTCAGCATGGCTCCGAGGAAACAAGAATTGAGGGGCTTGTTCCTTCAAGTCAGAGGCTTCTACAAGATCCCCCGGGTCCCATTAATAATAACGTGAGAGCTCCAGGATTTGGTATAACGAGTGAAGTTAAGCCCATGCTGAATTATGCCAGTCAGACAGGTGAGGAGTTTTCTTACGAATTTATGCAAGAATGGGCTCATTCTAGAAAGCCTAACATCCCTAATGGAGCTGGAGATCGGAACAATACCACTGGTTATATGGATTTGAAAGGAATTTTGGGCATTAAACATATGGTTCTGAAAGTGGGTCAGATGTTTCAATGATTTCCAGAGTAGAAAGAGGAGGAGACACACGGATTATTCAAATAAGCAAGGACATTACATGGCAGGAACTTATGCAGAAAATATTGACGATTTACGTCCAAACACACATAATCAAATATCAGTTACCTGGGGAGGACCTTGATGCACTTGTATCAGTGTCTTGTAATGAGGATCTGCAGAACATGATGGAAGAGTGTAATGTACAAGAAGGTGGCGAGGGATCAAGAAAACTCAGGATGTTTTTGTTTTCTCCAAGTGATGTTGATGATTCTCATTTTGGTCTAGGCAGCAGCATGGAAGGGGATTCTGAAATGCAGTATGTGGTTGCTGTAAATGGCATGGATGGGGGACCGAGAAATAACTCAGGCGGGCATGGTTTAGGAAGCACATCGGCAAATAATTTGGATCCATTACTCACTTTTAACATATAAGACAACAGGGTGACTTCTAGTGGTGGAATGGAGTCAGTTGGAACTAGCACTGCACCTTTAACAGGCACCTTGATGCATCCTTCGACAACTCTAGCAATGCAGGCGAGTTTGAGTGAGTATGAAACTCGGGCACCATCTTATCAGGATCAGATAATGCATAATGTGGGGGGTGAGCACCACCCGTTCTCTGCTGTTCACCCTCATGATAGCTTCCACGATGTGAATAGCCAGGCTTCCATTCCCTTATCTGTTCCTTCTCAATATGGCTACAATTCTTCTTATGGACAGTTTGGAGGAAGCTCAGTACCTATGGCTTTCCATGAGCAGCTAATGTCTCTTCAGCAAGGAGGGCTTTACAGTGGCTTCAGAGTACAGGATTCAGAAGTGCCTTCAGGGTTAAAATTGAAAGGAGATGGTTCAAACCAGCAAAAGAATGACCTTGAACAAATGCAATCATTAGAAAATGATTTCTTAGCTCCTATGCAGCAGCAGTATGATGTTTCAGTTTCAAACAATGTTTCAGCTGAAGAAGTGTCTATAGATCCTTCTGCACCAGAGAGTAAAACACATCTGTTGTCTTCAAAATATCAAGGGAAGGATCAGGATCCTGCCCAAGTGTCAACACCATATGATTCTATGTCTGCTGACCAAAATCTTGGGCTTAATGAAGATGACCATTACTACATATCTGGTGGAACATTTGCTCCAGGGTTTGCCAACTCTAAGGCTGACTCGACTGATTTTAGCTACTTTGAGCCAGCTTTACTTCCTCAGAGGGTCTTTCAGTCTAGAGGATTCCTCGTGAGCAGCCAGACTTACGAAATCAGTATTTGATACCTCACTCACGTTCCAGTTTAGTGCAACAAGAACCTATTACTGAATCTGTTGAAGCTAATCAATCCTATTTCCCAGGCTGAGCAGTCCATCTTATCAGAAAAACCACTGTATGTGAACCCACCCACCATCGAAGAGGGATTGATTCAATTTGAAATATATAAAGACTTGGCCGAATCAATATCTCGAAGGAATCAAGTTGATGGGATGGAGTCTTCAATTTTTGCTCATCATGCCGAAGTGGTAGGCGGGAGTGAATTCATGCTCAAGCAGAATATACATGGTCCGGAAGAAGCTGTCATCAACCCAGTGACACGAACAGCAAATGACCAACTTGAACTTTCAAATGATGAAGATGGCTTCAGATTGGGGAAGAAGGTTCAGAATGCTGAGCTGAACCACACATTGTTGACCCCTGTTGATGGTAAGGATACTGTGAAAGAGCGTAAGGCAAGGCATGAAACCAATATGACTAAACCAGGAGAAATTTACTCAAATGCTGGTAACCAATCAGATGGAACTGAACTGGAACCTCCCTATGCAAGTCCAAAATCTTCTGCAAAGCAGCAGGATCCTTCTTCCAATCTGCCAGAAATTCAATGGGGAGAGATTGCAACCAATGCTACTGAGAGTAATAAAGATATGGGGATGCCTCCTTTTGCTTGGGCAGATAACTCTACTGGAGTTGTTTCTCAAGAGCAATCTTCTGTTCATGCTCCTGCTCCAGAGAAGAGAGATTTTCTTATTGATATCAACGAGGGATTCCCTCCTGATCTACTCTCTGGCATATTTTCCAAGACAAGAATAGCTGAAGATACCTCTGGTATAAGTCTACTGCGTAGTGACGAAGCTGGATTGAGCTTAAACATGAAGAATCTTGAACCTCAGAGCTGGTCATTTTTCCGAAATTTGGCACAAAAATGAGTTTGTCCGAAACGATGTTTCTCTTATGGACCAGGACCATATTGCTTTTTCTCGTCCACTTACAAAGGCGGATCCTAGAACCTACTATTTTCCGCCTTCAAAGATTGAGGGAGATGCTATTGGTCATGTTGATTCCCAAATTGATTTTGAAGAGGAAATGCAACAAGAATCTTCTGGTGTTGTTGGAGATGATACCGTTGGTTTGCGGCCAGATCATATTCCGTCCCATGTGGTGGAAAAGGGGGGTGATAGTGTACAGGTTGAGGATATTTCTTTTTCAAAAGTAGAGGAGAACCTAAGAACTCCAGCCTCAGAGTATGAGGTATTTTTTTCCTCTTTCTGCTCGCTTGTTGTAATTACATTTATTCTTAACCAAGATTTGTTTGCCTCCAGAGATGATTTTGTAATTTATTTTGCTGCGCTCAGGATGGCAAGTTGGAAGTAAGGCAAATTAGTGGGCCTTTTATTGATTTATCTGTTGATATCAGTGACTTGCAGGTATGATGTTTGCCAGAAATCAGATCTATTTACATATGCAGGATACAATATTTTTTAGCTGTAAGATTTCTAAAAATAAGAACAAAATGGTTTCTAAAATAAGAACAAGAGAGATTGGTAAGCATTCCCTAATTTAGTACATTCTTGCAATTTATCGCACTTTTGTTTTCTTATGTAATGGCGAGCGACGAGTAGAGACAACGTTATCTCCTAGCTGAGAAGAAACATGCCCAAGAACATGCATGCTAGATTGGCAGTTTTACCACGTACACAAACCTTCTGATTATTAATCTCTATTTCCTTTTAATTGTGGTCTTTCTGTAGGAAAAAGGTTTTACATACCATTTCATTATTTTTTTTGAATGTTCAATAATTCCCTTCTCAGACCTTGGACTTTTGGCGCGAAGCTGAAATTATATCAAGGCTTCATCATCCCAATGTAGTTGCATTTTATGGCATCGTGCAAGATGGACCAGGGGGAACAATGGCCACTGTAACAGAGTTCATGGTGAATGGTTCTCTTAGGCATGTTTTGTTACGTAAAGATAGGTAAGCCTCCTGTGCTTCCCTCTCAAGGTTATAATTCCACTCTTGTAAGACTTAGGTTTCGTTGTGAATGCAATTGGCAGGTATCTTGATCGTCGTAAGCGGCTCATAATTGCAATGGATGCTGCTTTTGGGATGGAATATTTGCATTCTAAGAATATTGTGCATTTCGATTTGAAGTGTGATAATTTGCTTGTGAACCTGAAAGATCCTCTAAGACCCATTTGCAAGGTAGCTTTACTAATGTATTGTGTAGTAACATGATGCTGTTTTTCTAACAAATTGGTACTGCAGTTGGAGTGTTGCTACATTATGGAGCTTCGTAATTCCTTTTTGCCCTTAAAATTAACTTTTTTTTCTTCTGTGCATTTTATGACACATAATTTTAAAATAAATTATTCACTTAATAACTATTCATTTATTTTTTCTGTTTCAGGTCGGTGATTTTGGTTTGTCAAAAATTAAGCGAAATACCTTGGTTTCTGGGGGAGTAAGAGGAACCCTACCATGGATGGCTCCAGAGCTGTTAAATGGTAGCAGCAGTAAGGTTTCTGAAAAGGTTAGCCGTCATCCTAGATCAAATTTTACTTTCTGTGGGCACAATAAGGTAAAATTTGAGTAAAATTTGGCCTTGAGCTATGTGTTTTATGTACACTTTCGGAAATGGTGCACCTGTCTTGTGCCAGCTATAAATTTAGAGAAAACCCACCATGTCTGTATCAAATCGTTTGAATCGTAAGATTCAAATCGAATCGTATGATTTGAGCGTGTATTGTGAAAGCTTGTGCAGTGTTGCGCGATGTCACTTAAAAAAATATTGTTTTCTTTTCTACAAATAAAGGCCCTAAACCCTTATGAAGCCCTATTCTATTTACTTTATGCTAAATACACATCTTCTTTAGAGTTCTTTTAAGCAAAAATATTATATTTTAAGTATCGCAATAATCGTTGAATTGAATCAGATTTAGGTTTTTTAGTTTGTTTTACTTTCAATGGGAGAAAAAAAATATCTATTTTCTAAGGCTTAGTATATCTAAGAAAATGCAACATTGACAGGTGACTTTGAAGATTTTCGAAAATAACTTTCATTTCATCTTATATATTTTAAGTCATAGGAATGATTATTCTCTATGGATTTTGGATTTTATATTTTATTTTTATTTATTTTTGGGTTTTGACACATTCATAGAGTCATACTCTTATGATCATAGTCTCATACACTCATACATAAAACATCTTATATACGTAGCTGTTATACACATACAAAATTACAAGAGAACTTACATGAATGAACAATGATAGGTCAAATGATAAAATTAATATACTTTTTGGCCTTTTTGGGATTCAAATGTATTGGAAATTATTGAAATTTTTTTTATGTATTGCAATTTTCTAATTTTCCTATTTGAAAATATTTTTTCATTCTTTTTTTTTTTTTTATAAATATTTTTTCAAAAACTCGATTAAGTCTTACGACTTACGATTTGATTCACGATTCAATTCATTTTCTAGGGAAAATCCGATTCACGAGTTGACAACCTTGCAAGTAAATATTGACTTTCGATGACTGGCAGGTGGATGTATTCTCCTTTGGTATTGTCATGTGGGAAATCCTGACGGGCGAGGAACCTTATGCCAATATGCATTATGGTGCAATCATAGGTATGCTTTTCTGACCTTTTTCAGCTTTAAATTCATTTCGCTTAATGATAATATTGCTATAATTAATTCTTTTTTTAAAATCGATGGAACGTGCGATCAAGCCAATGGTTATAGGCACAAGATGACCAATATGTTATATAACAATTTCTAAAAATGTCAGATAACAGTACCCACTGCCCGCTACCATTCTGAGTATTCCTGCTAATTGCTAGAATAGAGAGGAATAATTGCATGGTGGCATATGCCACAAATTACAGCAGGGATGCCTGTATAACACTGTTGGATGGGAGATCCAACGGTGGTCCCCAGTCCTTACCACTGAT
Organism: Chloranthus sessilifolius; assembly: GCA_021018995.1. Lineage (NCBI taxonomy): Eukaryota > Viridiplantae > Streptophyta > Magnoliopsida > Chloranthales > Chloranthaceae > Chloranthus > Chloranthus sessilifolius. The sequence continues at coordinate 6,847,934 of CM037590.1, forward strand.
ACAAGACCAGCTTCCAAGAGCTTGCTCCACTGTGACAACGAAGGGGACCACCCTTGGATCTTCTCTAGCGACTCACTTTATAATCATATATTATAAAACCACGGCCTGTACCGATAAAAAAAAAAAAATCACGGCACACTACTTGGAAACTGTTGTTTCTCTAATTGTCGAAGTCCTCCAAATGCATGCAGGGGGTATCGTGAATAACACATTGAGACCACCCATTCCGAGTTTTTGTGAGCCAGAATGGGGAAGACTGATGGAGCAATGCTGGGCTCCAGATCCCATAGCTCGGCCATCGTTCTTGGAAGTAGCCAGTCGTTTGCGGGTGATGTCAGTGACCCTTCAAAGCAAAGGACAGGGGTACATCTAAACCTACCAATTGCTAACAGGTCCATGCTCCTCCCTCCTTTTTCAATATTTGATCGTTAATTGCTTAGAAGTGGCCTGCTAGGGTAACTATTTGGCAATGTATATAGAACTATAAACACATTCCGCATTTTCATGATGGAATATGTTTCAGTTTTGTGAATGAACCTGTGTCTAAATTGTGCCTCTGTTTTTCCATGGCATTAACAAATAAATGCTTGTCCATCTGTAGCTTAATCAGTTAACAACCTTTATATTGCTCTACAATTTCTGGGTGTTTGAGGAGCTATTGTAATTCTGCATATTTTTTGGCTAAATAAGCAAGCCTGAATTAAAAAAACTTTCAAGCAATTACAACTGATCAGAACGCATACCCTCTTGATGCATCAATGAATAAATCAGAAATTAGGAAGACTTTGTAGGCAATTGTCATAACACTGTCTAACAGTGGTGATTGTATGGCCGCTGTCCCAGAATATGCATCCCATAATAACCAGGTATATATATTTACCATTCAAAAAGAATATTTTAGATTTTGAAAACTCAAGTGGGTTCTAAATAAGTTATCAGGTAATTTTGCGTCTTAAATACATGTGATCTGTCTTTAGTACATCTATGAAAAATGTTTTTTTAGATTTGTGATTGATTCTTTCAATATTTTTTTAATGTCTTAGTAGTGGTTAATTAAAAAAAGATGTCTTACTGCTTCGTGGAGTTCTAATATAACAGGGGGTCATATGGATTAGAAGCATCAGCTGAAGCAGAGAGAAGAAGAAGGCTACAAATTTTTCGTTCTCCATTTGAAATACTTGTTTCATTGGTGAGCCTTCTGCCTTTTCTGCTTTGGAAATTAGAGCGTGCAAACACAATACAATGAAGGAATGCCTATCTAATCAACTCTTTGGTCAGTTAGTTTACCTTTTATCTTTTTTGCATTATTACGTAGGTCATATTTTTCAATTCAGATCCAACTTCAACATCATACGTATTTGTTTAATTGCCCTCTTTGGCTAGAAGCTCAATTTTGGATATTGTAGTTGCTTACAAAATTGATACAGCTGGATGACATCTTTTCACAATATTCTTTGAATAATTTTATTTTTAATTAATTGTTAGGGATTTAATAAATTTTCATGATCAATTTTCAATTTACCGTAATTTTTCCTGTTGTTGGGGGAGGGGGCAAAATGATTTTTTTATATTAAATTATTAGTGTCTTGCGACTTATAGGTGGTCAATTTGTTACATGTGAGAAGTCCTTTGCCCAATACAACGATCTCGTGCAATATGGGATCTGGACCGTTGATCAGTCTCAGAAGGAGTATGGGTGAGTGGTGGATAGTGCCATAAAAGGTTGTTGGGAACTACCCTTATGTGAATATGATGGCTAGCTTGGGATAGCACTGTTCGGGGTTACTTGAATCATCCAATTGAGTTCTAGTTCAATAGATGACTTGTAAGATGTAATAGACTATACAATTGACAATATCCTAATGGGGCTTCCTAATCTTACCAGAGCTTCAAGTTCTCTTTAAATAGTCTTTAAGATTCATAAACCCTCATGGTTTTTGAGAGGTAGAGCCATTGAAAGACAGGTGGAGAGGGTTTAGGCCTAAGGAAGAGAAACAGAGAACAAGAGGCAATCGTTTATTTCAACATCCACTTTCAGTATTCGTACACAAAAATCGTCAAAGTTATATGATGATTATCAATTTCTTTTTGAATACTAACAACATAGAAAAATTTAATCCGAGTTCCTTTTTTTTAATAATAAGAAGATGTCACAGCCATGAATTATCAAAGAGGTGATTTGTTCTTCAATTATCAAAGAGGTGATATGTTCTTCAAATCCTTTTGGTTAGTGATTCCCTAGGGGTACACGAACTCTTCTTCTGTTTTATCTGTGTTACCTTCGAGCCGTGATTTCAACTCTTTACTCGAAACAACCCCGTTTATATGTTATGTACTTTGTTCTTGGTTTTTCTCGCTGGTCATTTATGATGATGATATTTTTTATACTTTAATTCTTCTTATTTTCTTGATATGCTAATTAGTTTATGACATATTTGATTTTTCTTCTCAGTCGTCGTCAAAATTATTGAAGATCTGTTTCAATTACATGTAGAACAATCCATGGTATAATTAAACCAGCTCCATACATGTATTGAAAGTGTTGCAGAACCAAGAAAACTTGAATGCAATCGAAAAAACGATGGATTTTTTTATCACTTTGTTTATCAGCCCTAATGGATCAACATTAAACCTCCTATAATCATGTAGTACGCAATCAACAGATGGGTCTGATTTCTCATTGGATCAAACAATACTTAAAATCAAAATGGAACTACGATCCCAATGAATCACACAATTTTAATATCTGTTTGCACTAATGATAAATAACTGCCCATTGATTTGTTTGTGAGATTTTTGGTAATTACATGAACTAATTTTAAATGCAGCCTGTCGGTGACTTATCCTAATAGTTTGTCTTGCTTTTATGAATAATTTGAATTCGTGCTTTAGCATTAAGTTTTGAAACCACAGAAACAAGTTTCTTTTTCTTCCCAATGATTATAAACTCATTATTGCCAAGATATTTGCAGTAAGTACCTACCCTTCTTAAGGGGCCCGTGGCTCAAATGGGAGCAATGGTCCATTGATACCCCTAAACATGTATTGATATTTGAGCTTGTACTCCCATTATCATATCGTCATATTCTTTACAGTAAAAAATTAATTTTATTTTTATTATTTCAGGCGAAGCTTTCCGATTTGAAGCTCACCTCAAACAGATCACTAGGGGACGGTGACACTTGGCAGGAGAAGCGAAGCAAATTTAATTTTTTTTTCTTTTATTTTGAAAATGGGCCATGAGGTCCTTAGATTGTTAACTCTCTTTCTTTTCTTCTACTTTTTGTTTGAATAAAAAGGATTGTGCATGTAAAATTTAAAATATTTGGTTGATTTGCAAGGTTGGATCATAGGTTTCTTTGAATAAAAGAATTGGGCATCTATTTTTTTTATTAATGGCATTGAATGATTTGCATTTGAGTTGAATGGATGTGTTTAAATATGAGATTAATAACTTTTTTTCTTTATATTATTATTTTTTAAACATTAAAAAAATATATTAAAAAAAAAGTATTATAAAAAGCATAAAATTGCATTAAAAAAAGCATAAAAAAATATTATTTAAAAAAAAATTGCATAAAAAATCGTCGACATAATTTTTTTTAAAAAAAATAGTATTTTTTTTTTTAAAATTTGCATAAAAAAACCACTGCCAAAAGCAGTGGTTTTTTCTATGACGGTAAAGAACAGTTGTTGTTGAAGTTCATAAACCACTGTTTTGTGTAGTGGTAAAAAAAAATCACTCCTTTTTACAAGCTAGGGGTAGTGGCATTTTGAAAAAACTACGTTAAAACGGTTGATTTTTGAAAAATCAACATTAAGCGATGATTTTTTGGCTTTTTCACGTAGTGATTGATTTGGTCATTTGGATCCTCATCTAGAAAGTCATCGATTTGGGTAAAGATCATGTTAAACATGATTATCGAGGTGTCTATATTTTCATGGTGTGAGCAAAATATACACATAACAATTTATTCTAAGTTTAGAAGTTAGATTTAGGCCATTCCTTGAAGATTGGTTTACGATTTTTCAAAACGCGCGTTTGACTACATTGGATATACGAGCTCATTAAGGGTATATAAACTAGACGGGCCCACAAGGCCCATGGTCCTTTGTAATGATTGGGGGTCTTTAATTGAATGACCTATTTTATCGGTGGACCAGACCTTATTTGTATGGGTGATGGCCCAATTTTACTAAAGTAAGTTATAGACTCAAAATTTACCGATAACACCTAATGACTATGAATCTTGCATTTTGTGAATAATGAGATTCGGTGAAGATTTTAAATCCGAAAATTTTGGTGGACCTAAATCAATGAAAAAGAAAACTTTTTCGCATACTAAACTTTTGTCGAATGTAGATATGATTTATATCGACCTTTTGCGATCATTGGTATTTTCACGGATTCTCAAATGTGTTGGGAGGATAGAATGAAGAGGATAAGAATTTATCCACCTCGTTCGTAGCTTTAACGTGAGATTGGATGGTTCGGATTGATATGCGTTGACATAGTTTGATTTCGACACACCCATCGTGATAGCCTCAGAGAGACCTCCTTGCCTGATTTTCCAGTGAGATTATTCAATGTTGCAGTCGAGTTTTAGCACATAAGATGGTGCTCGGAGGAGGTGATGATGATGGTGGTATTGGCCACTATTTTGATAGCAACGACTTGGATAAAAATGGTGGGGCGATTGTGAGAATAGGAAGAGGCCTAAGAGAGTTGCCATGGTTGATGGAGTTCGGATATGATGATGCAAAATCATTGGGATGTTTGCTATCAGGATATATGTGGCGAGAGAGGGGGAGTTTGAGATCTTGGGCTGCTGGCTGCTAGGGTAATCAAGAAAGAGTCGTTGAGAGAGCTTTTAAGAGAGAATGAAATAGAAAGAGAGATGAGAGGTAGAGACGTTTGTAGAACCCAAACGAATTGGGCAAGTTGACTTGGAGATTCCTTCCAAAATTAATGGGATGTTATATTGGCACACAAGGTGAGTTAGAGTGTGGAGCACTTTTATTAAGCTTGATGCTCCACCCCATCTATTACCATTAGATAAGGTCTCAAAAGATTATATCAGATCGAGTGTGCCATATGACACATTCTAATAAATCTTAAGTAATTGGGTCTTTCTATTTAGAGTGAGAAAGTGATTAGAGAGAGAAAGAAATAGGAAGGGAAATCGTTGCCAACTAAGGTGACCGAATCCTACTCAAAAACCTTTCTTTCTATTGTCATATGGGTTCGGGTATTGTGTGGAGCATACACACAGAGTTCGGAGCTCTACTATATCTCACGCCATTGAATGACCGTCCTAAGATCCGGGTCATAACACAACCACCCTTTACTTTTCTCAATTCTACACGTCTTTCTGAACCTATTCTAACATCTTTACTGATTTCCGCTTAAAAGATTCATTCTGTCAACCTTTGAACGCGTGCTCTGTTCGTGGTAAAATATTCAATTTTCTCGTTCAACTAGATCTGCAACCATTAGATATAAGAGAATCTTGACTTCCACAATTTCCAATTTCATTGGATGATATGTAGTCAAGATTCTCTCATAACCAATGGCTACAAAATTGTTGAAAATGAGATCTGGTCCTACCACTTGGACCTGGCCATTGCCTCTTTTACTACTATAATAAGAGGAGCAATTAATTGTTTAGTCTTATGTTAAGCTTTGAAGGCAAAGATACTCATATTTTATAACACTAGTGAGCAATTACCTGATACAAGCAAGTAATGGTTGCATAAAATTAATATAGTATAAAATGTAAAATCCCATGAGCCTAACCAACCTCACAAAATCGGCTTGAAAGGTGAGGATTGCCCTATATTTATATATAACTCAAGGCCATGATACTCAGAGGATGTGAGACTATCTCTCAAAAGGTGGAAAAAAGGATAAAAAAATCTTAGAATCTCTTTTACACAATCAAATGCCCAAGAACCTTGATACAAATCTTTACAACCAACAAAAACTTTTTTGCTTAAAATTGCTATTACAAAAATGGTCACCAAGTTGGGGTTCGGTGAGGTTAAAAATCGGAAAATTCATCAAGTTCGGGAAATTATTTGGAGAAAAATCGGAGAGAATTAAAAAAAAAAGAAAAAGATTTAATAGTATATATATATATATTTAAATAATAAAAATAATTATTTATTGAAAAATTCAAATTTAAAAACACTCGTGAATAATTTAGTATTAATTCGCAGAACCTTAAATTTGGCGAATATTGTGACTACGATTATAAAGATGGGTGCATTTCTCCTTACCTAATGGTTGTGCCTTGAAAGAGTAGCAATCAAACAACAGCCTTGATTCCGAAAAACTGCTAAGTGAATTCTCAATCTGAGGTCCTTGAGATGTTGGCAAAAAATGGACTACTGAATTGGACGTAGCCATCAATCCTCATTGGTGCATTACTCCTCTTTCGATCCTGCAATATTGTAGACACCCCGTTTTCGGGAACCAACAAATATGCTTGAAGAAAGTGCCAACTAATCGTATAGTTATTGAAGCATTCATCAACCACTTCTTATTCTTCTCCCAACCATTACACTAAGCCACTTGAGAAGATCTATCGGTAATGAGAACATGAACTATTGCTAATTGGATTACTATAAATTTTACTTTCCAAAAGGGTACACATCATCGTCATTATCCCATCTATTTGGGGTTGGCTACTTTCCAAAAGGGTACACATAGGATTAATAAATCAGTGGTAGAAGGCCTTTACTTTGGGTACCCAATTTTAGGTGACATTAAGGATGAAGAAAATTTCAAAACTCAATGCCACTTTTCTCTTAGGAATTTCATCGAACATAAAAAGAGAAAATAATTGAAGCATTAGAAAACAGCAAAATATCTGTCACAACATGCAACCATTTTGCTTGTCTCTTAGATATTTCATCGAACATATAAATATGAAAACACCCAAAGATTTACCAAACATTATACCATTTCAAACAAGGATCAAATTTTCGGATTTTGTTTTGGTTTTAGGCTGGATCGAAACCGAAATTTCCACCTAAAACTTCTAATATATGCCATATGAACCGAAATCTTCAATTTTTGGTTTTGTTTCGGTGGAGACTGAAACCGAAACATTTCGTGCGATTTTTTAACCGAGATATGTTCCAATCATGGACAACCACTTGAAATGTTTAGATGATCAGAGATATTTGTCAATTGGCATAACAGTAAAACATTCTTTAGTGGTGTAAGATCAAACACCTATAATAATGATTTAAGATCATTTAAAATGGCTATTTTCGTCTCATGCCGTATCGCCGAGACGTCTCGGTCTCGGGACTGCCTTAGACAACTCGGAAATCCGAGATTTCAAGCCATGGTTATGGTTCTATGTTTATTGATATTTTTGTTTAATTTACCTCCGCGGTGAATCTGCTATGATCCGCCATAGTCTTTTGGCGTTCCTAATATAAGTGGCTAGGACTAAAACATTTATTATAGGGTTAGGGATGCAGATTCGGTGTACTGAACCGAACTGAAATCGATTTTTTCAATTTTTAGGTCGGTTCACTATAAACCGTTCCCAAACCGGAATGCAATCGGTTTCGGTGCACCAAATCCCAAACTTCTACAACTGAATTCAAACCTCGGTTCGGTGTTGGCTTAATATTATTATTTTTTTATGTTTTTTTTTCAATTTTTTTTCGGTTTTCTCATCCTACCACCACACTTTTCGGTTTTTGCCACCTAAAATAAAAACCGAACCGGAATTGATTCAGTTTGGTTTCGATCTGAATCAGTTTTTGGGCTGGTTTGGTTTGCTTGGTTTCGGGTTTCACGTCAACGCTTGGATCCCTATATAGGGTATGAAATAGCGATTTATGCCATATGGATCACCATGTGTGCTGGTGGACATAGAACGCATGTTTTAAAATCTATAGTGAAAATTGGGATAAGAAAAAGTATCTATCATGCTATTCAAAGCAATCAACACCTTTTAAATGAATGACTAATTTGACTTCAAAGATCTACATGATTTCGGGGCCGTTCTATATAAGGAAAATTATAAACGATAAACAATTTTTTATGGACAATTTTACGGACAGCTTATGTGAGGGGATGTGACTGGCTACAATGCTTTGGCCCCATTATAAATACTGCCCGCTCTACAGAAGCTGCCCGCAAAATTGTCTAACAAAATTGTCCAATATATAATACTGTCCTACTGAACAAATGGGTTGTTAATTAGTCCAACCTTTGTTTAACCCCCTATTTTCCCCTTCCAATTTTATTAATCAACATTTTCCCCCATCGGAGAATCCATTTCATGGTTTGAAAGGGTGCCCATTAATTATTCATACACAAGGGTGCATGCATTAGGCGAAGGAAAACGAACTATAAAAAATGAGATCGATTTCCTCAACCTAAGCCTAAAATAAAATCTTCACTATTTCATTATTATTCCATATGGTGCCATGTGGCATATAATTTTATCAAACAAAGTTGCCCAAATGTTCAGGGTACCCTAAAAATTATGACTGTTCGAGGATCTATATCATAAAATCCAAGTACTTCAATATAGACTCTACCGTAAATTGGGAAAATGGTCCAAATTAAACTTCTTAGATCCAATAATTTTAAGCCTAGTTATGATGTGTGTATGGTTAGCGGAGCAATCATCATATAATGTTTAGCAAATTGGAAATTTGATATGCCAAGAAATAAAAAATCGACAATGGGCCCAAAAGTGAGAATGAGAAGGCTTTATCTAAGGGTGCGGCATGGTCCAAAATTGTTACTTTTTACTTGATAGGGTATGGAGCCTATCAAGTAAAGAATATCTTAAACCCTTAGAGCAGCTGCCGCCTGCGGAGCCACGTTATGTAACGGGTTTTCTCGGGATCCCACATCGTTAAAAAAAAATATCTTAAACCCTTAAAAGACATATATTTTGGCGTAATTGGTCTTCATAGGGACCCTAAGCCTATTATCTAGCCGATAAGAATGCAACTAATAATATATATATTTTTTTTGTTGGTTTTGAAGTTTTTTTTTAAATTCATAGCATAAAATTATTGAACACACCATAGTAGAGAGCTATGCCATACATAGCCTTAATCATTAAAAGATATCTTTATTAACACTCATAAATTTTAATACAAAATCTGGAGTTGCAAACTACAGTGCCCGCTATTAAATATTTTTTAACGCCTACTTTTTAGCTACGTACCTCTGTTTTTGGCTCGCTAATCTCTCATTTCCAATATTTGTTGAACCAAAGATTCTTGGATGTTGCTGAGATTATATTATGGGTACGTCAAAATCTTCATAAGAAGCTACCCTGAAATTATTGATTGCTCTAAATCAGACGATGGAGATTGTAGTTTACTCCAATCATATTGAGGCGATGAACATACCATCAGACAACCAAATTTCGATTACATATGGAAAAAATAATAAATATGGCCCCTAAAGTCACGTTTGAGTATGATATATGTCATGTAATTTTAGGGCCACTTTTTTGAGATTTGTATCATGTGGAATCGAAAATAGACTATCTGATAGTATGTTCATGGTCTCAAGATCCCTTGTGTGGAAGATTGGACTGAAACACGATCTCCATCATCTGATTTAAAGCAATCAATGATTTTTAGCATAGGTGCCCAACAAGATTCCATGGGCGTTAATAAAGGTACCCTTATATCATAGGGTAAGATGTTGCCACTTGGCACAATCTTTCTAAGAGCAATGGTCAAGTCCAACCAAGTTGGATCTGATTTCAAGTCCAACCACATCTGCCGCCCTTGAATATGGGAGAATCTTGACTTTCATTGTTTTCACTTTTTATAGGTTGACTTGCAGTCAAGAATTTCTCTTATTTCAAAGGGCTGGAGATGTGGTTAAACGCGAAATCCAATTCAACCTGATTGGATCTAACCAATCCCCTCTTTTCACATGCATTTTAGTAATTAAATTGTTGACCTTTTTTGTTCCAGTGTTGGAGATTGTTTTTTGTCCCATCTTGAGATCATGATCCAACTGTTAGAAGTTCCGATTTTGATCTACAAGGCATACTACAAAGTATCTACAGCCGAAGATTCAGTCTCTCTAGCCTAAGGTTTTCACCCCCTTAATTGGTTGAATTCCTTGAATCAGATGACAGAGGTTTTTTACCCAATCTTCCACACAATTGATGTTGGGATCAAGAACACCTATCCGATGGTTAGAAGATGATTCCAAAACCATTTTCATTATAATGCTATGATCGCAGTCACTTTTGGAGATGTGTGCCGCATGGAATCAATCCCTTACCGTTTGATAAGTGACTGTGATCTCAAGATTCATTGAGAGGAAAATTGGGACAAAAGAGATCTCCACCATGGGGCATCCTAGGCTGCTGGAGATAGAATCTTCGGGTGTAAATACTGGTTCTCGTATTTTAATTCAAGATAACAAAATGGGTATCAGTATGGGGCATCGGCCCTTAGAGGACCGACCAAGGACCAATATACGTATTGGCCTATTAAAACAAAAACAAAATTTAGAAAATAGGTAAGATATTTGAGACCTTGCTTTTACTTACCCCCTTACTCGTTTACTTAGGAAGATAAGGGCAAATAAGTAGAGGCAAAAAGCATAATAAGGGGCAAATAAGTGAAGAGACATAAAGCATAATAACTTGGTGCAGCGTGAGTTCTTACTTAAGAAGATAAGGGGCAAATGAGTGAAGACATAAAGCATAATAATTTGGTGCTGCCCAGGTTCGAACTGGGGACCTTCAGTGTGTAAGACTGACGTGATAACCGACTACACCACAGCACCACTCTTGTTTGAGCTGCACACAATTAATATGTTATTAAAAGCATACTAAGATCTTCAGCAAATAACTTCACCCTCAAAAGTCAAATTATAAACGGACGACAGATTTATTATAGACAAAGTGCAAGCAGATGACACGGCGTGACGTGATCGGCTGCACCGACCTGCATTAATTAGGCCCCACCACCCATGCAACCAATTGTGTCATGCCATGCCAGTCGCCTACTCTTTGTCTGCATAAAATTTGTCCTATATTTAACATTGTCCTCCTCAAAATAAGTTATCAATCGTCTAATTAGTTCTACGATGAATATAGAAATAAGGGTAATGATAACCTAACTCGAGTGACTGACTGTCAGATTACAGTCAAACATTGACTACCCTTCCAAATCCAAATTCTACTTGAGCGAATAATAGAATTCGATAACCTAGGGCTAAACTCCTCAAATATATAACTTCAGCTTTTCACTATGTTAGTGGTGCATGGTTGATCCTTACACTGCTTGTGATGTACGACGTTGTGCGCCTAAACATCTGTCATAACAAGCGTACAGGTGATCACTTCGGTGGTGCACGACCCTTGAGTACCAGGCATTTTTCCTTTGACTCGTGCACCCTTGTCGTCGGTACATAATACCTAGCTACTACACTAGTATTTATTTTCTTGGTGTTTGAAGGTGTTTCGAAGAGAGCAATGGTCAGGTCCAATCAAGATGAATCGGATTTCTACTTCAACCATATATGTAGCCCTTGAATACGAGAGAATCTTGATTTTTATGATTTTTACTTTTTTATAAGATGACATACAGTCAAGATTCTCCTATTTCCGAGGGCGTGCGCGAGATCTTGTTGAACTCGAAATCTGGTTCAACCCACCATTGCCCGAATCGAAGATTCCCCATTTGATGGGTCTTTTCACGTCTGTCTGCCATAATAAATCCCAACCATGTACTACAAAGTACATACACTAATTAATACGTAAAGAACCATACAAAGTAGACTAATAAATATGTAAAGAACGATTAGACTTTACACCAAACCCGGTCACCAAGGTCAGTGTCCGAGTCACTGACTAATTATATGTGATACTAGTTTTGATGAAGTGAGCACCATCATATAATTGGATTCAAACTCAGATTAAATCAAGTAAACTATTTCCACTATAAGATTAGGAACTAAAAGCGTGAAAAAAGTGAATGTCAAGGATTTTAAATTGTCAAAAATGCCTTTAAATCAAGTGGCACAAATATTAGTGACACGTGTACAAAATCTGTGGCGATCTGGACCCATATACTAATGATATTGTCCGATTTTGAACTTTGGTCCCTGTCTGATATGATTTTGTTCTTGGCATAGGCGATGTACAAATCACTGCTACCACTCAAAACGCATTATTACGCCCGGTCGCACCTCCACTATAAAAATAAGGTGTTTCAGCGGCATTTGTTGTTAAGGCAGGTTTTGGTAGTGACATGTGACGAGGTCAATACTCTAGGTAGCAGCATTGGTGTCGGGGGCATGCGATATGGTGCTAAGAGGGCACGCGACATCTTGGTGCTGAGGTAGCATGACATGTGATGCCAAGAGAGCACGCGATATGAGGCCAAGAGGGCCTCTCGACGTGGTCGCACTGCGGTAGTCGCGACATGGTCGCAGAGGAAGACGATGCGGGGAGCCATAGGCGTGATAGCTGAGGACATGACGTTGTATTCCACGGGCAGAAGGTGTGTGCCATGGGGGTATGTCAAACCAAGAAGCTTGAGGTCCTCAGGTTATTTACTCATAGATGGTATTTGGACCATCTATGTGAGAGAGGTGCTGGATGAGTTGCTTCCCACCCACACGGGGCCTTGTGTCGCCAGAGGGGGCGCAAGTGTCTCCTAGGCATGAAAGGGTGGGCTTAGGACGTCGACGTAGCGATGCCGTGTGACACTCATGATGAGGTTAAAGTATGGCCCCAGACTACGTGTCGCGGTGCATACAGCTGGACAACTTCACGAAGACACTTGAGGGCTGCATGAGACTTTGTAGAGCACGGCAGCACAAGGGTCCGATGCGATGTGTGCTAGTAACTCAGAATGCACACAAGGTGGGCTTGGTTTGGTATGTTGGCAGGACATGTTGGTATGAGACGGCATGAGGCGCGACATGTCATTACTATTGCGAAGCGAGGTACTTGTGCGGGGCACACCATGAGTGAAGCTTGAGCCTACTAAGCATGACACAGAAGTGAAATCGAGCGTGTCGTAAGGGGCACGATGTATCAGAATGGTAAGCCTTGAAAAGAAGGTAACCATGAGCGAGAGTTATCGTCCTCTCGGCGGGTGGTATCAGAGTCTGATGGAGAGATTAGTTGGCTTCGTTGCATGCTGCAGTAAAGTACAGTGCGGGTTTGATGGTGCGTCGGAGCGCGCCTCCATGACAGTTGGTATCAGAGACGGGTTGACTTAGCTTGGGAAGTTAGGCGCTACACGCGAGGGCACATCGAAAGGAGTGACTCCGTGACACTTGGTATCAGAGCCGAGTTCGATCCAGAAGGGATGATATTGCAGAGCTAGTTAACAGGTGAGGGCCTTGTGACTGTAGAAGCATGTTGACCCGGAGAGGGTGACGTTGGGGAGCTAGTAGGAAGGTGTGGACCTAAGAACTAGATTCTGGATGCTAGCATGGTGGTGTGTTGACGCGAGCAGGCTGGAAGGAGTTGGCGGGGTCAGTTCACCGCAATAATGCGTCAACGAGGACGTTGACATTATGGAGTGGTGGAGGATGTGACGGGGTCAATACTCTAGCTAGCAGCATTGGTGCCGGGGGCACGCGACGTAGTCGCGCTACGGTGGTTGCAACACGGTCGCAGGGGAAGACGATGCGGGGAGTCATGGGCGTGATGGCTGAGGACATGACGCTGTGTGCCACGGGCAGGAGATGTGTGCCATGGGGGTATGTCAAACCAAGACGTTTGAGGTCCTCAGGTTGTTTACCAATAGATGATGTTTGGATCATCTATGTGGGGGAGGTGCTGGATGAGTTGCCTCCCACTCACACGAGGCCTTGCATCGTCAGAGGGGGCACAAGTGTCTCCTAGGCCTGAAAAGGTAGGCCTAAGACGTTGACGCAGTGATGCCGTGTGGCACCCATTGTGAGATTGAAGTATGGCCCCAGACTACGTGTCGCAGTGCATATAGTTGGGCAACTTTACGAAGACACTTGAGGGCTACGTGGGACTCTGTAGAGCACGACAGCACGAGGGTTCGATGCAACATGTGCTAGTAACTCGGAACGCACACAAGGTGAGCTTGGTTTGGTATGTCGGCAGAACATGTTGGTATGAAACGGCATGAGGCGCGACATGCCATTACTGTTGCGAAGCAAGGTACTTGTGCGTGGCACACCAGGAGTGAAGCTTGAGTAGGCTGAGCATGGCACGGAAGTGTAATCGAGTGTGTCGTAAAGGACACGATGTATCGGGATGGTAGGTCTTGGAAAGAAAGTAACAACGAGCGGGAGTTCCTGTCCTCTAGGTGGGTGGTATCAGAGTCTGATGGAGAGATTGATTGGCTTCGTTGCATAATGCAGTGAAGCATCGTGCGGGTTTGATGGCACGCCGGAGCGCGCCCCCCATAACAGTTGGTATCAGAGACAAGCTGGCCTAGTTTGGGAAGTTAGGCGCCGCACGTGAGGGCACGTTGAAAGGAGTGACTCCGTGACAGACATGATTAATAGCGGAAGTTTTTGGCAGCGACAAGACTAATAGCAACAGTTTTTTGTTAAAAAAACTGTCACTAATAATCTTATAATACGTATCGTCCGATACGTATCGGTTTTGAGCTTGGACGATACGTATCTGATACCCGAAATTTTGACCCATGATCACGATCACCCCACTTTATAGAGGAGTTATCCTCGGCTTTGATACCATTATGTGATGACCCACACCCATATGCCAACGATAATGTCCCGTTCTGGGATTAGGTCCCTGCCCAATTTTGTTCCCGGCATAGGCGATAAGTTTCACCGTCCCACCCAAAACACAACGTTACATAAAAGGTCCTGTTGCACCTCATAGCCCAGGCTCCGGACATCTCTCTATCGAATGTTGGATATAAGAGAATCGTTGACCTAACTGAAATAGAGAAAAATAAAATAAAAAATAAATCACCACCTATTTCTAATCTCACTGGACCTTTAATTACTCATCACACTGTTTCACCACCATATTATGCTAGTGCGAGCAACCATAGAATCATTACTCTTTAAAACTAGACATTCAGTATCTAGTTGGCCATCCTGTTTATTCCCAACCAGTTTCCAAATCTGGTTACTTTTTGTTTTCATCTCTCCCTATCTCTCTCTATTTATGACTCTGATACCAACGGACAACCACCTTCCCCTAAGCAGCAAACAATAATATACTAGCAGTATTTACAACCAAAGATTTTCCCAACTAATGGTTCAGTCGTTGAAAGGGGTACGCTGACTGATAGTTGCACCCATTATTTATTTATTTATATTTTAAACTTTTCAAATACAGTACGGATATTTTGCAACTGGATTCGACCTCTACAAGTGATAGGTTCCACTGTTTGCCTTTAATCAGAAAATCCAGATCGTTTTCTCTCCCAATCACAGCAAACAATCAACATCTAATCACCTATTAGGCGATTAGGTGTTGATTCCTCATAGCACAAATTTCAATAGTGATCGTGATCATGGCGTACTATGAAAGGGGTTCTCATGGCACTTTTACGGATGCATGCCACATAAAGTCAACAGATGACGTCTGATAGGTGAGCCATAATCTCGCTACAAAAAATATGACTTAGCGGTAGTTTTTAACTGTCACTATTAACAAAAAAATTGCTGCTACTAGTTTTGTCGCTACTAAAAACTGCTATTATTAATTATGTCGCTATTAAAACTGCCATACCAGTAAGTGCCGCTGAAATACACTATTTTTATAGTGTCTTGAAGTACTATTGCATGAAAGATTTGGACTAAAAAAAAATATATTAATCGTTTGATTCAAAGTAGTCATAAGTGTTATCTGTGGAACTAGTCGAAGATAATCTTTGGTTACAAATACCCATTAAAATATTTGAAGTCCATTTTACAAAGTGTGAATTTGGGCTAGCCACTGACAACTAATAACTCTCAATTGCTTGCCCAAATAGAAACAAAAGATATGTAGTCAGTGGCACCAGAACTGGGCGTGCCTACCAACTTAATGGGGGTGTGCACCACATACAAAAGGTAACGATTTTAAAATAAAATTTGGGGGTGTGCCTACCCTTTCAAGGATTCATATACTGCTACCTTTTATTTTAGAGAAGAGTATGAAAACGCGCCCCATTTATATTATAAAATAGGTCGAATGTTTTTTTAATTATGAAAATATGCTACATACGACCCAATACGAGCCCGTATTCGTATGAATGTTCCGTGCATGTGTCGAATGTCTAATCTAAATCAAAGTAAAAAAAAAGAAAGAATTGTTAGTGAGGGGAGTATCCTATAAGGGTTGATATGTGGCTGCCGGTTTCATGGACGTGGGAGCGCTCTTTCTAAAGAAAAAAACAGCGATTGATTTTTTCATGATAAAAAATTGATTGGGCCAATTTTTTTCAAAAGCCCTTTATTCTGTTTGAGCTCCTCAAAATGTCAGACCCAGCAGTATGTGCATCTGTGGCTGCATATAAAGCCACCCTAAACAAAAATGCCATTTTCCAGCTTTTTGTCTTTGGTTCCTTAGCAATATTTTATCTCTGATGCTTCACACCTAAATGCTGACATTGTCTGGATTTCTCCAATCATGCTCGAAAAAAGATCTGACACTTAAAATTCTAAGAAAATAAACAAGAATTTGGTATCGTGAGAGAGAGAGAGAGAGAGAGAGAGAGAGAGAGAGAGAGAGAGAGGAAGCCTGCCAAGACAAACAACTACATGTCTTCTTCCTCCATGCATCTTACAGTAATCCAAAAAGAAGCTTTTGACTTGGGGGATCCAAATTTCATGAAATCTACACAGGAGTATAGGATAAAAATATTAGTGATAATATAATATATATATATATATATATATATATATATATATATATATATATATATATATATATATATATATATATATATAGTATGATAATATTAATATTTATAATAATAACCATATGTCTGTGGACCAATTAAAAAAAGAAACACGCAAAACCTTTATGGGTACATGCCACTAGCTCTGTTAACTGTATGCTAACAGCTAAGCCATAGTAAAAAGCAGGGTGAGAAGGTTATTTTTTTAAAATTTATTTATTTATTGTTATTATGAATTTTGGGATTTGGTTCCTGTTGGGTAATGAGATTTGGGTTCTCTTTGTATTTGGGACACATTGGGCAGCTGGGTTGATCTTTTGTTTGGATTTTGGAACTTCTAAGTTGAGCAAAATCTAGCAGCTTTGAATGTTAGTGGGTACATGAAGGAATTTGAGTAGGTGAAACTAATTATCTGGCTATTCTTCAAAGGTCTTCCTCCATTCACCAAGCAATCATCAAAAGCAAGCCTCTTGAATGCTTTGGGGTTCACTATTCTTGCAGAAGCAAACCATCCACAGTGTAGATGGATGTTGGAAGGAGAACATCCAGACATGCATGTGTTGACAATTTGAACTGTGTACTGTGGAATCCCTGATGATGAGTACCTGCTTTGTGAGATGGTTAGGTCCCTACTTGTACACAAGCCTGAGTAAAAAGGTCAAAAGAAAAGGAGAAAATTAGGGAAAATAAACAAACTGCTGATAAAAAGAAGAGATAATTAGATAAAAAAATGTCCACTTTCAACTAGTTTTATACTATTTTCCCAGTTCAAAAAGTTTTAGAAAAACATATTTTTATCCGCTTGGGCTTCACCTGGCACCCATCCTGGGATAAGGTGCCATGAAAAATTGGGCGTGACCCAATATATAACCACCATTGAAAATGTGGTCAAAGGTTCCCAAATTCAATGTACCAGTAAGTGCTACCTATGTTAGACCATCAAATGAAGGGAAAACAAGTCCTAAAAAGTTATTTTTTTAAGTCATGGGTGTTGTTTTGGGTTGAAGTGTAAGTACGAATACCGGAAACACAAAAGCATGTTCTTCTGAAAATGTTCCAACTAATCTAAAACTAGTTGAAAATAGGGATTCAAACCTAAAGTGCTCAAATAAAAACATATATCAAAGAACAGGAATATGAAACATTTCTACTATGAATTTTCACTGAAAAAAAAAGAGATTAAGAACAAGAAACATAATAAACTAGAGAATTTAAGTAATTAAGCCAGATAAGAGTTTACCATTTACGAATAGCTTCCTGTTCCTTGAATAAGCTGGTGTTAATTCCTGTGCTGTTGATGAATTTGATTTATTGAAAATTAGAGAAAGAAGAATTCAAACTTAAAATTTTACAATCTTTGAAAAAAAAAAAAATTTAAATATATAGATATGGTACCTGAACTGTTGACTAAAATGATCACCATCATCAAGTGGATGACCACCATATGAAAAGAACTCATGATGCCTTGTGTACCCAAGATAACAACTTTTCAGTTCAAAGTGGGGCTTCTCATCAGTCTCTTGCTCTTGCCAATGTGGTATCCCAAATCAGTTTACAATGATGAGAGAGAGAGATGCTAGTATCCCCTTGAAGAATAGGTACATATAAGGCAAGAGATAGGACCAGAGAGAGAGAGAGAGAGAGAGAGAGAGAGAGAGAGAGGGTAGATGCTAGTGTCCCCTTGAAGAATAGGTACATATTAAGGCAAGAGATAGGACCACCTACGACTTCATTCTACCACCTAAGCATCTAAGATTTCATTCCAAGAGTCTCTAGTCTCAACCCTCAGCTCCCAACTTTATGCTTGCTCAGAGAAAAGTAAGACAAATCAGCTACTATTGTTACTATAGCTAAAGCCTATACCATATGACTACACTTCACCTTATTCATTGCTCGTACGACTATGTTGGCTATCTGTGATTGCGCCATTTATTATCTCCACATAAACCATTTTTTCACAAGGCTGAAAGTGCTGAAGAGTGTGGCTTTGATTCAATGCAAAACGGCTGATTATGTCCATTTGATTAAATGTCTCTGTTTTTTTCTTCTATTTGTCAAAGCAAATGACTGAAAAAGTTTATCCCCATTGCATTATTTCTTCCTTTTTCTTCTCTTTCTTTTGAGTTTTTTGCAAATACTCCCTTGCTATGCTGAAATTGCATAAAACTTTTAAGCTATGCCTATTTACACAGCACCCATAAATACCCCTGCCGTTAAATGAGAGTTAACTAGCTTCATTTCATCAATTAAATGATGTGTTTGGCCTTACTTAACATTATATACAAAATGACTATTATATTTTTTCCAACTTTGACTGCATTTTAAACGGTGGATAAGCATCGGATTCTGCCCAAATTTTTTGGGTGGAACATGATGGATCTCCTATAAGTTGTCATGTTACCCGATTTTCGATTTGGGTATCCATGACGCTCACTTGATTCATGGGTAACACTAAAATGCTACCCCGTTGGTACCATCCCGACCCTACCATCATTACGAATCAAATGAGCACCATGGACACCCAAATAGAAAATCGGGTAACACGACAATTTAGAGGAGTTCAATCATGTTCCACCCAAAAAATTTGGGCCAGATCCAATGCTTATCCACCGTTTAAAATGCGGTCAAAGTTGAGAAATATATAATGGCCATTTTGTATATAATATCAAATAAGGGCAAATGCGTTATTTAATTGAAGAAATGACGCCTAATTAACTGTCATTAAACGGCAGGGATAAAAGAAACATAAAAGTAGGAATAGACATAAAGAGATACCAATGTCTCAAAATAAACGTACCTCAACAAAAGAGGGTGTTTGTTCAGAGCAAGGTGTCAAATCGGGTATCGGTTTGGCGGGGGCCGATACGAATCGGTCGACACGTACCGGCTGATGTTGTTACGTTACTAAAAAGAATAAATTATTAAACGCGGCAAAAAACTGTCGCTATTAATAAAAAAATTATTAAAGACTATTAGCGACGAGGATATTAGTGACAGTTTTTTAATTAATAGTGACAATTTTGTTTGCCGCTAATAATCTTATTTTTTGTAGTGTGTATCGGCCAATTCTAAAAAAAGAAAGAACAAAAAGCTTGGTTGAAATCGAGATGTATCGAACGAAACCCGATACGTATTAGCCTATATGTATCGGTATCGACCGATTTTTGATACCTTGGTTAAGAGGCTCGGGAATATGGTTAAAATGCATGGTGGATCCATGCATTCCAATCCAGTGGGGTCCACGTGGCACCCATGGAGGGATTGGGTGCTAGAAGCCCAAGATGATCGTGTCTATTTAAAAAAATAAAAAATAGATAAAATGGGTGGATATCCACCATCCCAAAAGTGGTCAAAAAGGGAAGAAATCAATACACCTAACCGGTTGGGGCAGTACCCAATTTTTGACCAAGGTTCTACAAAACCTTTGTATTTTCAAATTTTTTTTTTTGTAGATCGCATGCGACATGACAGATGAGCCCATCCTTATCCCTACTTGCTTCTCAAATGATTTTTTACAAAGTCCAAACCCTAAATGGAGTGATTAAATCAACGGATGAGAATATACAAACCATTCCATTCAACATATGCTTACATCAGGGCTGCCCGGACGTGTACTGCTAGCTACAAAATGGGAAAATTATAATGAACATATGAGAAACAACAGACCATTCAACAGATGCTTACATGACCCGATATAAGTGGCTGACCTAACGTGTACTGTTAGCCTCACTGCACTTGCATCGCACCACATCAGTAGTCGGTTGAATGGTCTGCGATTTCCATCCGCCATATAACATTGTCCCACAGAATATCTTCAAAAGACGGTTGAGTTTTTGACATATTTCTACTGTCTGTCATTTGTGAAAGTCAACTCGTTTGTTGAAGTCAACATTTTCTAAGTCAAGCCAATCCACGTAAAATATGCATACGGTACAATAACAGAGGTTAATCAGGTAAATTAGGTACATTCACAGATTTCAGGTGCTCTAAATCTGCTTGATTTCTGAGAGTTGACAGTTGATAGGTGCAAGTAATCGGTCCAGTATACAAGGTACACTGCCCTGTATCTCACCAACCAATTTTAGTTAGGGGTGGCAATGGGCTGGGTAGCCTGGCCCAGCCTGTTAGGCCTTATACAATTTAAGGAGGGCTTGGGCTAACACTTAAAAGTCCGAAATTGAAACAGGCCGAGCTTGGGCTTAAGCCCTTTGGCCCGTTATATGATATGTAAATTGTGTTTTACCCATAAAAAAGTAAAATTAATCAAGCCGAGCTTATGCAAGTTGCCATGGAACCTAATCCCTTTAATGAATGTCAGATTGATCCCACATGAATCTAATATATGGATCCACCATGCATTCGAACCCATATCATGGCCTCTTCGTATAGGAAAAGGGTGAATGGGTTGGAATGCATGGATGCACCATGCAGTTAAATCCCACATCAAATGCCAGGTGACATTTGATCCCAAAACAAGACCCATTTTGAGATTATGTGTCATGTGGTATATGATCTAGAAAAAAATTAACAAAAAGGATGATCTTTTTGATGGTCAAAGTTTAAGTACCACAGACACATCTCGGTGCATTGAATCTTTTCCGCTTTGATGATATTTTGTACAATAGATATGCATCATGTCATGCCCAAATTTTTTAGGCCGTCTCTAATCATCTTTGGGCAAGTTTCCGTGGTACCCAATCTCTTGGATGAGTGCCACATAAACGCCCCACCTGATTGGAATGCATGGATCCACCATATGCAATCGAACCCACATCACCAGGCCTCTTCTGGATATATAGCTAACTTTTATAAATCAACAAATAATTTATAAATAAATGGGTTAGGCGGGGGCAGGGGGCAGGTATGGGCTTTGAAATTTTATAACGGCCTAATTTGGGATTAAGTTAGGGTTTTTTGCAAATACCCCCTGAGTTATGCTGATATTATAAATAACCCCCCACTTATAGTTATTTGCTTTAAACCCCTTGAGTTAGCATTTTGGTGTTTATAAAACACCCTTTTAACGGATGCTACTTTAAATAGTTAATCGGCCGTTAAAGAATAGCCTAAATATCATATTTATCATTTTTAAAATTAAATTACTAAATTATCACCCTCTACACGTGGTAAGAGTAATTTTAAATTCACCCCTTCACTTACAAAAAAGAGTAGTTTTAAATCCACCCACCAAATATTTGAGTTCACTCATGCTGAAAAACATTGACTACATTGAATCGGATGATGGAGATCATTTATCGTCCCAACCTTTCACACGATGTATCTTAAGATCATGGTGGCACCATCAGACAGTTGACTGTATTGAATTGGACGATGGAGGTCGTTTATCGTCCCAACCATTCACATGATGGATCTTGAGATCATGGTGGCACCATCAAATGGTTGATTGCATTGAATCGGACGATGGAGATTGTTTATCGTCCCAACCTTTCACACGATGGATCTTGAGATCATGGTGGCACCATTAGATGGTTGATTTTTTATTTCATGTGGTACACACCCAAAAAAATTACCTTAAAATTAATCTTAACCGTATGCGTGATGTTAAGGTCACTTTTCTGATATGTGTGTCACGAAATAAAACACTGATCGTCTAATGGTATGCCTAAACGATCTCCATCGTCTTATTCAATGCAATCAATGTGTTTTAGTATGGGTGAACTCAAAGATTCGGTGGATGGAAGCAGACGCGGTTAGGCAATCCAATTCCTAAAAATGGGTCTTGAATCATATAGGAAATTGGAGGGACTAGTATTTTGAGTGGAACATATAGATTGAAGGTTTTCTTTTCAAGAATAATTACATCGTTTGCCACAAATCCTTCATTGGTTGAGTATTCGTCCAAACGTTGGCATGATTTAATGGAGGAATCACCCATCTGATGAATCTTGAATTTGATGGGTGAATGAAGGGCCTTTTAGAAGAGTACTTTTAAATCCACCCACTAAATCTTTAAGTTCACCCACGCTAAAACACGTTGATTGAATTGAATCAAACAATGAAGATCATTTATCCTCCCATTCTTTCACATGATGGATCTTGAGATCATGATCATACCATCAGACGATCAGTGTTTTATTTCACGTGGCACACATCTCAGAAAAGTGACCTTAACATCACATGCATGCTTAAAATTGATATTAAGGTCACTTTTAGGGGTGTGTACCACATGAAATAAAAATCGACCGTCTGATGGTACACCCATAGTCTAAAGATCGATCTCATGAAAGATTGGGACGATAAAAAATCTCCATCGTTTGATTCAATGCAGTCGATGTGTTTCAGCGTGGGTGAACTCGAAGATTTTGTGGGTGGATTTAAAGGTACTCCTTTTAGAATAGTGGTAAATTATAATGGCATGACTTGTAAATAAAGGTGAATGAATGACCTTTTAGAATGGTGATAAACTTTAATGGCATAACTTGTAAATATAGATGAATGAATGACTTTTTAGAATGGTGGTATTTTCAAAATATTGGTTTCATTAAGGGCAAAATAGACTTTCCGTCCATAAACTCACGACTAGTTAACGGCAGGCGGTTATATGAAACATAAATACAAAAGTAGGGGCTGCAGAATAAATACCCATAACTCAGGGAGTTTCTTATAATATTAGCATAACACGAGGGATATATGCAAAAAACCCATTAAGTTATAAGCGTGACATAAACTTGGGCCAGGAATGAGCCAAAATCAAATCTGTCGGACTGACTAATCTCTGTCTGCGTTCGCACAGTCCCCGTGCACCAAAACTATCTCACAAAAGCCAAAGCCTACGACCGTACCTGTAAAACTAGCAATGCACCGAATAAACTACTACTCTTCTTACCTCAAATGAAGATCCGTTAGATAACCATATATATATATATATATATATATATATATATATATATATATATATATAGGGCGATTTACATAAAGGTCCCCTCTGCCATTTTGTATCTCAAAAATAATCTAAGCCATTTTTTGTTCCTAAATAGCGCCCCAGTGTACAATGAACAGGCCACCTGCATCGTCGATGCACATAGCAGTTAGAACTTTAGAGGAATTAGGGTTTGGTTGTATTTAATTTCTCGATTTGAAGTTGATTTTAGGGTTTGGTTGTATTCAATTTCTCGATTTGAAGTTGATTTTTGTTACATAAATTAGCGTTTTGTTCTTAGGTTTCGGTTTGATAAGGTTTGTAGGGGTTGGTATCAACTAATTGCAGTAAAAGAACTAGGGTTTGGTGTTCGTCGAAGAAGAAGAACTATGCAAAACCCAGATCCTTCAAAACCTCTTCTCAGATCCTTCACCCTCTCTCTGCTTTCTCTATCTCTCTCACTACGGTTTGGTGTTCGTCGGAGAAAAAAAATCATGCAAAACCCTCTATTTGGTGTTCGTCGGAGAAGACACTATCATATCACGATCACTGGATAAGAAACTCAAAAATTAAAAATCAGACAAAAAAAGGGTTAATTGTAGAGAGAGAAAGAGACTAGGCAAAGGCTATTCAAGGGCTATTCGGTAAAATACCTTTGCACCGTGTATCGACGTTGGCCGTTTAAAAGTTGCAGGGGCACTATTTAGTAATAAAAAAAAGTCACTTAAATCATTTTAAAAATTCAAAAGGGGCGCTATTTCGTACTTTTCTCGTATATATGAGGCCGGGAGAATGCACCCGGACGTAGAGATATCTCTATGCCTATTGATATGGGCGCAACACGTAGCGTCTTTTTGTGAGGTAATGGATAGCATGAGACCCACTTTACTAATCAGGGTTAAACTTTTAAAATATTTTAGAAGTTATATTCCATTTCAGCCGTCATTCTTGACTTTTTAAAAAGTCTTTTTTCTCTTGCTTCTCTTCATTTTTTCAAGAAAGTGCCAGACTTACTTTTTCAGATATATTTTACTCAAAATATGTGGGCGCCCGATAGTTAATCGCTAGTACCTCGATAGCGAAGTGCTGACACCTTGGGAGAGAAGCACTGCCACCGTCGAGGCGCCGACGCTTCAATATCGAGGTGTTGGTGCTTCGCTACCTAATTTATTTTTTTGCGCCTCAGTAGCGAAGCTCCGACACCTGGATATCAATGTGCCGACGCCCCTATATCGAGGCGCCGACACTTGTTTATTTTTTTGCACCTCGGTAGCGAAGCGCCGACACCTCGATATTGAAGCGCCGATGGCCCAGCGGTGCCGACGCTTCTCTCCCCATGGTGCCAGTGCTTCTCTATCGGGGTGCCGACGCTTCTCTCCCCATGGTGCCAGTGCTTCTCTATCGGGGTGCCGACGCTTCACTATCGAGTTGCTAGCACTTTGCTACCGAGCGCTCACATTTTTTGAGTAAAATATACCTGAAAAGTAAGTGTGACACTTTCTTGGAAAAAGGGAGAAGAGAGAGAAAAGAAAGAGGTTTCTAAAAATGTCAAGAATGATGGTTGAATGAGAATACAACTTTGAAAATATTTTAAAAGTCTAACCCTAGACTTTTCTCTCTCCGACAGTGAATCGCTAACACCTCGATAGCAAAGCGCTGACACTCTGGTAGAGAAGAGTTGACGCCTCAGGGAGAGAAGCATTGGCACCGCCAGGGTGCCGACGCCTTGATATAGGGGTGCTGACGCTTCGCCACCGAGGTGCAAAAAAAAAAAAAAAAACAAGAGTGTTGGCACTGCGATATAGGGACGCCAGCGCCTCAATATTGAGGTGCCGATGCTTTGTTACTGATGCACAAAAAAAAAAAAAATAAAAAAAAAAATATATATATATATATATATATATATATATATATATATATATATATATATATATATAATTATTTTTTTTGAATTTTATTTTTGTAGCCTCGAGCTAAGGCTCCTCGATATCAATGTGCTACGCCGACGTGCCAAAGGTTCTTTCACTTATCGACGCTCACATCGAGGTTAGTGCTTCGCTATCGGGTGCCTACATTTTTTGAGTAAAATATACCTCAAAAAGTAAGTCTGATACTTTCTTGGAAAAGTGGAGAAGAGAGAGAAAATAAAGAGATTTAAAAAAAGGTCAAGAATGACGGCTAAAAGGGAATATAACTTTTAAAATATTTAAAACGTTTAATCCTAGTTAGTAAAGTGAGCCTCATACCACCCATCACTTCATAAAAAGGCGCTACGTGTCACGCCTATATTGCCTGAGCGTAGAGATATTTCTACACTTGGGTGCATTCTCCCCTCTGCATATATATATATATATATATATAGGTCCAGGACTATGCGCTCAGGTTTAGAGATATCTTTCCACTTATTGATATAGGCGTGACACGTAGTGCCTTTTTGTGAAGCGACGGGTGTTACTTTATAATCATGTAGCCACGTTTTAACTAGGATTAGATAACCTTTTTAAAATACTTTGAGCCTGACCACTTGGGTATAGAACTCCACAACCCACATCTTTTTCACTAAAGGGGTGCAGGGCTTCACTATCGGGGTGCCAGCGCTTCGATATCGAGGTGTCAGTGCTTCTCTCCTGAGGTGTCATCGCTTATCTATTGGGGTGTTAGCGTTTCACTATCGGGGGCCCTTATTTTTGAGTAATAGAGTTGAAAAAATAAGTCTGACACTTCTTTAGAAAAATGGAGAGAAGAGAGAGAAAAGAAAGAGACCTCTAAAAAAGTAAAGTATGATGATTGAATAAAAAAGTCAAGTATGACGACCGAAAGAGAGTGCAACTTTTAAAATATTTTAAATGTTTTAACCCTAGTTAACAAAGTGAGTCACATGTCATTAAGAGAACAATCTATATATAGGCCCGGGCCTATGTGCTTGGGCGTAGAGATATATTTGCACCTATTGGTATGAGCGTGACATATAACACCTTTTTGTGAAGCAACATGTGTTACTTTATAATCATGTAATTACGTTTTAACTAAAGTTATCTTTATTTTAAAAAAACACATAATTATCTTAAAATACCTTGCGCCTTACCACATGGGTGTCAGAACCCCACCAACCCACCTCTTTTCTACCCTCTCTCACTACCGGGGTGCCAACGCTTCTCTCCTAAGGTGCCAGTGCATCGCTATCGGGGAGCCAGCGCTTCGCTATCGATGTTCCAACACTTCGATATCGAAGTGCCAGTGCTTCTCTCCCGGGGTGTCAGCGCTTCGATATCGAGGTACCAATGCTTCGCTATCGAGGGCCCATTTTTTTGAATAAAATAGACTTGAAAAAATAAGTCTAACACTTCCTTGAAAAAATGGAGATGAGAGATAAGAAAGTGATCTCTGAAAAAGTCGAGTACGACGGCTGAAAGGAAATATAACTTTTAAAATATTTAAAAAGTTTTAATCCTAGTTAGTAAAGTGAGCCCTATATCACATGTCCTTCATAGAGTAATTTGGGCATAGAAAAATCTCTATGCCGAATGCATTCTCCCTTTGGCCATATATATACCATCTACCTATAAGTCTATGATGCATTATTGATTCATTTATTTATTTTATTATTATTATTATTATAGGTAAGCTGGCTGGACTCGCAATTGCAGCCTTGGAAGTTGTGAAAATGTTAATCTTCCTTTGTGCTAGAGGCCCAAGAGACCGCACTTAAACATATAATTTCATCAATGTCTACTTTGAGCAATTCAAATAATCAAGATGGTAGTTCCTATTAAATTTATAAAATGTATGTAAAAAAATCACACCGGTTGAAGGACTTGAGCCATTCGATCTCTGTAGTAGAAAATGAGCAATTCATATTTCTTGAGATTAAAATTAAAGGGCACCAATTTAATGATTAGAATCTTCTAATAGAGATTTTTTTTTCTTGTAAAGACATATCAATGATATGTTCCTACTTAGCTTACGTAGATTGGTCAAATATGTGCATCACCTGGCCAGCATAAAAGAGGAAGTGTAGACCTAGAATAAAGCCGTTGGAAGGGATATAAAAGATTATCAAGTTACAAAAAGCTTAGCGTTGATGAAAAATAAGTGGAACTACTTGACTCTTTCATCGATACGAGATAAGGTTGTGATGAGTTATTTGAAGTGATTTATGTGAAACCCTCCACATAAAACAGAGTGTTTTAGCACTCTAATTGCATGGTCCACTGCGAAACTAATCAAACTTTTCACGCATATCAGAGTGTTTTAGCACTCTAATCACATGGTCTCAAATACTCTGATATGTGTGAAAAATTCATACAACTTAGCTTTCAATGGTTGCTTTTCATGGGGAATATCTATAAATGCTTCACATAACCCATTAACCCCATTTGTTTCATGCACATAATACATGCATCTTTCCATCATACATGACCATGTATGTATGTAGTTGTGCTGATGTTTCAAGTCAGAGGATCTTATCCAAAAAAAAATAAAAGAAAATTTCAAAGGAAAGCAGTGTGGTCAAGCCCATACTTTCGTATGGGGATGCAAATCCGATTTACCGAACCGAAACCAAAAAATTTAGGCTTTCAGTTGGGTTCAACATGAATCGAAATCAAATTGAAATGAATCAGTTCGTTTGCAATATTTTTGTTTTGTTTTTGGTTTGAAACTGAAACTAAACCGAAACCTGAATATTTTGGTTTTTTTTCGGTTCGGTTTTTATTTATTTACGTACTATTTTTTTTAATTTTCTGTTTTTATTTTTGCATTATTCTCATCCTACTTCTTCTGTTTTTGGTTTTTTCCATCCAAAACCAAAACCGAACCAAACCCTAGTTGGTTTGGTTCGGTCCGAATTAGTTTTCGGACCCGTTCAATTTGGGTTTTGAATCAAAGCTTTGCATCCCTACTTATAAACCAATTTCCACTTATTAACAGTGGCTTGAGCTCCAAGAAATTTACTTTCTAAAGATTGTGGAAACATTCAAATTTTTCTTACTGAAACCTGTTCCTTATATAGACACCTTTATTCCATAACCAAAACCACCCTCATTACTTCTCTTGGTATTTATTCTTTCCTCTGTATAGCCATTCTCTAGGGCAAAGCAAATGGCATTTGTTTCCATTCCTTCTCCCACATTTATAAGGAAGATTTGCTTGATATCCCTTCTTGCCTTATGGAAAGGGATTTAGAAGGTTGAAGGGTTGTTTGACCTTCAATAGGGTCCATGCTTTAGTTGGATACAGAACAGGCTATGCAAAACAGGCTTTTTGCTCACTTTGTTTTAAACCCTATTGAAAACACAACCTTATTTTGACTCTGTTTTTTGTTGAGGTAGGTACCTAGGGTAACCAAATATGCAATGCTTTCATAGAATTGAAGTAATATAATAGTTGGAAATAGAAGAACCTACTTTAGGCCTCATCTCCTTTATGGGGTCTTGCGTCCATCAAGTTAATGCCCCACTTGGTGAATAGAAGTTTAATACACCATGTCATAAGATCCTAAGAGAGATGCTTAAATTCATTTTCCTCAAGTAATATTTAAATAAAAAAAATTCAAGTCATCAAGATAATAATTCATATAATAAATAAAAGTTGATCCAAAATTACTTTGTTTGTAAATTTGAGCCAGCATGATCTATGCACAATAAAATAGGCAGGCAACATTCCAGCCTGATCTATGCACATTAAAATAAGCAGGCAATATTTCATATTTTTTTCCCTGGTCGAAATTAATGTGCATAAATCAAGTGCTTTGAATCATCTAATAAAATCGGTATCGATCTCGGGTGTCGGTTTGCGCGAGGCTAATACGAATAAGCCAATATGGATACGTATCGCTTGATTTTGTAAAAAAAAAAAAAAAAAAAAAAAACAAGATGTCTCGGTCAAAAGTGAGACGTATCGGCCGATACCGGTCAACTCTTTTCAATAGGGTCCATGCTTTAGTAGACTGAGACAAGATGTCTCGGTCAACTCTTTTCTACTTTCCAAAGAGCAATGCCAAACACAACCTTAGTTGCTCAAATAGGTATGTCACTTGGCTAAATTGTTGATGTTCATGGTGCAATCTTTTTAAAGGCTGTCATGGGAGTGACTCCCTTTTCAATTATATATTTTCCAACTTCTCATTTGAAAAGCTATGAAGCATAAATTTTACCTTTGAATTTGACCAAAATTAATTTTTAGTGACTTGCACAGATTGTGACAAGTTTCATTTTTGGCAACGATCACTATAGAATTATCGGGTTTTCCTCGACGGAATACCTGACAGCTTCCAAGGAAAATGGAATGTAATCGAGACTCTCAGTGGTGGGAGTCGCCATTTCTGATCAAAACCCTAACAAATCTTTTAAGTGGATGGTTTCCAGCGCATAAGACCATTGAGGATGGGTATGAGGTTGCTGCCTAGCGATCACCTATCAAATCTTTGAGGGCACCTAAACCAAAATTATTGACTGCATTGAATCTTACGATAGGGATCGCTTTTTATCCCAATCTTTTAGACAAAGGATCTTGACATAGTAGATGTACCATTAGATGGTCATTGGTTTATTTCATGTGGCACACATCTAAAACAACGGCTTGGAAATCAAGTTTGAGTGTGATATGTCAAATTATTTTTTGTCACTTCATTGAGATGTGTGCCGCTTGGAATTTAAAACTAATCATCTGATCGTATGCCCATGATTTCAATATCGATCGTGTACAAAATTTGGGTGAAAAATGATTTGATAATCAATGGTTTTTGGTCCCCGATAAAAAAACAATCAAGGGTTTTTGGTATAGGTGCCTTCCCAGCTTCGATGGGTGCAATAAAGGTTTCCTTTGGTTTAACTGGCCTTGATTTTTTTTTTTATAATTAGGCTTAGCTGGCATCATTTTTTTTTTTTTTTTCAAATTAGGCTGAACTGACATCATTGACTAGTCAATTGTGCCTGCTACAAAGTCCAGGACAAAAGCCCCGAACAAGGACTTCGATTAGATTGAAGCATAACAAATTCTGATCATGCGGCTAAATCAAGTTCCACCCAAGGTATCAAATATCGGCGGATAACGATATGTATTAATTTTTCAGCAAACTGATATGTATCAGTGCTGATATATATCGGTGCCGATACATATCAGTTTCTAACTCGAAATTGGCCGATACGGGCCTGTATGGTCCAATACCTATATTTTTTTATTTTTTTTAAAAATAGGCCAATACGTATCAGTATTGACCGATACGTATCAGCCGATTCGTATCGATCCTCCAAGGACCGATACTCTACGGATACCCATTTTGTTACCTTGGTTCCACCAATGCATTATGGTCTAGTCTTTACTTAGATGTGTTGTCCTAGTATATTAATAGAGTTTTTTATTGGAGAGGGTCTCCACCTATACAGTATTTACATGACAGAATTCGACATTTGGCTTATTACCTAGTAGGGTTTGAGGCCCTCAATTATTCTTAATTAATTAATTATTTATTATTATTTTTTTAAAACATCTAAAATAGGGTCTATTAATTGAAATGTGTTAAAATTCAACATAAGTTAAATGAAAATGCCCCTACGGTCTCATATGAGACGGATTAATCCACTAGAAGACTGATGGGTCCGTCTCATTTGAGATTGGTTGGTCTCATATGGTCGCATGTGGGTCGAATGAAATCATATGGAACCGATTGG
This sequence comes from Chloranthus sessilifolius, assembly GCA_021018995.1. Taxonomy (NCBI): domain Eukaryota; kingdom Viridiplantae; phylum Streptophyta; class Magnoliopsida; order Chloranthales; family Chloranthaceae; genus Chloranthus; species Chloranthus sessilifolius. The sequence continues at coordinate 6,879,359 of CM037590.1, forward strand.
TCTATTACAAGATGGATCAATCTCAAATGATACCGACACTATCGATCTTATATATGTAGTGGACTGATCAGTTTTATATTAGACCGTAAGGACATTTTAATTTATCTTATTTTTTTCATTTAAGTTAAATTTCAGCACATGTTATTAATAGACCGTAAGGACATTAATAGACCATGTCTCAGCACATGTTACTACCTCAGAGTTCGGACCCTCTCAGATAATTTGCCCATGTGAATATATAAAAATTTTTGTTTATTATTATTTTGTAGCTTCCACGATTAGTGATGCACTAAAACTGACCTTGTTATTCCCTTAAAAAAAATAAAAAAAAATAAAAAAAAATAAAAATATGACATTGTTATAACAAGTAAGGGTTGACTAAAGCATCTCATGTCTAGAAAAAATAAAGTAAATGATTGGGATGTGATAAAGAGCTTCTTAACCCTAATTAGATATGAGTGGGAAAATAAGATGTGTAATTCTAACTCAAAGGGATGAGATAAGGCTATAATGAGGATGATAACCATGATAAGGGGTATCAATGAGTTGGCACTAGAGACTTTATTTTTAATTGAAAAGTAATATTTGTTGAGGACAAAGTACAGACGAATGACACGGCGTGGCATGACTAGCTGCACTGATATACATTTTACTGAGCTCATCGCACTTGCAGCCAATTGCATTGCGCCACATCAGCCGCCTACAGCTTGTCTGCATAAAATTTGTCTTCTATATAACACTATCCTATTTTTAATTTAGGTTAAGGCCAATTGGTGGATATCGATATGTATCAGGTATTAACTCGGGTATCGTTTTAGGCGATACGGGCCCATATCGGCTTATACATATCAGATATCGGCTTATACAAAACTCGTATCGGCCAATACCTCTCAATTTGACGATACAACTCGTATTGGCCAATTCATATAGGTACTAATGGACCGATACCTTATACACCTTGAATACAACTACCAATTAGACTAATTAGTACTTTTGAATGGATCAGCCCATGATTTGACTATAGAAAAGTTAGACACTCTTATTATTGAAGAGTTTTATTACAACGAAATGCTAAAGAAGAAATAAGAAAAATATTACAAAGAGATGAGAGATTTCACTTCTTTGCTTTATTTATATCGGGCTGTCCATTGACCCGAGTGGCCTGCAACCCGGCCCAAAAATTCTGGGTCTTCAAGTCCTCTAGCCTGGTTAGACCAAGTCAAATTAAAGCTGTCCTCCAAAAATAGTTTCAAAAAAATAATTTTAAAGCACAACTCAAACTTGGACTAGCTTCAACCGTTCAAACTTTATTTTAAAAAAAATATATGGTAAAGATGAGTTTTCAAATTTATTTTTCTCAAAGATGATCTAAGCAATGCACTTGTGTTTCATGTGGCATTAAAATAGTGTTGCACATAGTAGCCAAGTAAGTACGAGAATAAAACGGCTCTAGAAATATACGAAAAAAAATGGTAAATTTCAGTAATCTTGAGAAAAGAGCGGAAAAATTACGAAAAAAAAAAAATATTAATAATTATAAAATGGGTTTCAACCGTATTTTTCTGAAAAAATAGGTTTAAAGTAATAAAACTCTAAAGACTATATTTTGATAATGATTTTTTCATATTACATTAATGGAGAGAAGCCTCTTTATATAAAAGTGAATACAATCAATTAAGATATCCAAGAGATCTTTAAAATTCAAAATACTTCCTAAGATATTTATCCAAATATTTATGAATCCCAACTAATATAATATTGCCTAAAAGATAAGAGACACATCATAGATGTGTTTCTTTCAATCCTAGATATTTACATAGATTTTTAGCCATCGATCTTATAACATTAGTTGTCGATGAATAGCCTGTAACGTCTGATCGTGCTTGCTAGTGTTCACCGCCTGTCTGTGAGATCCATCATTGTCGCATCCCGCTTTTTATTGAGTATGTTGGAGCCGGTGGCCCACAAAATCAGGTCAGTTGTGATATCTCCTAAAAGCGTATGATACAAGATCAAGCGGCTTGAAGAAAACCCTCATTGAAGAAATCTTAAATATATAAAAAATATAAGATCGTATGATATAAATATATGAACCAAGGGAGCTTGTAGAGATAAAAATGAAGGATGCAAATTTTATTAAAAAAAAAAAAATGCTAATTGAAAAGTGTGGAGGATGAGCAAAACCCAAGACCATAGTCAACCTGATCGTGAGATCGGAGCCGACTATGACTCTGATACCATAATGAAACTCTAAAGACTACATTTTGATAATAATTTTTATGTATTACATTAATGGAGAGAAGCCTCTTTATATAGAGGTGAATACAATCATTTAAGATCTCTAAAAGATCTTTAAAATTCAAAATACTTCCTAAGATATTTATCCAAATATTTATGAATCCCAACTAATATAATATTACCTAAAAGATAAGTTTCAATCCTAGATATTCTCTATTAACCATAATGGAACTCTAAATACTACATTTTGATAATGGTTTTTCTATATTACGTTAATGGAGAGAAACCTTTTTATATAGAGGTGAATACAATCAATTAAAATCTCCAAAAGATTTTTGAAATTCAAAATACTTTCTGAAATATTTATTCAAATATTTATGAATCGTTTTTTTTGCGAAAAAACAGGAATTTTTCGAAAAAATGTTTTTTTCGAAGTTTTCTTTTGTATTCTCGAAAACACGTGTTTTAAACTTGTTTTTTCCAAAAAAAATGCATGTTTGTTCTCTATGGTGTTGCAAGTGCCACATGGATCTCTACGTAGGAACTTGGAAGATGCTCACGGTCTTAGAAGATACGACCCTTTTGCTAAGCTTACTTAAATACCTCAAAGTTCACTGGTTAACGGATCAATCAAACTGTGTTTAAGTAAAATATCCTCAATTAGCAACTTATGCAGCCTATAAAACTGGTCAAAAGAGTAAGGCAAAAAAATATGTAAAAAAATTATTATGAAAAGAAAGAAATAACCTACATTCCGGTCCGACCCGGCTGTCCGGGCTACGGCTGAGAACATGTCGGACCCTAGGGCAGGATTAGAACCGAGCGTGGCCCAGCCCATTTGACAGCCCTATTTTGTCCATGCATGAAACTTCGAAGTTTTCTCCCATCTTTACAAAACCGAGGTCCATGTTTTCTCTACTGTTCTAAACGGACTCTCTTATAGGGAGGACAATTTTAGATGGATAATTTTTGTAGGCAGCTTATGTGAACTCGCCCAAGCACTGTAGCCAGTCACGTGGCACCCCATAAGCTGTCTGCAAAATTGTCTTTCAAAATCTGTCTTCCGTTTACAATTTTCCATTCTAAACAAAATCAGGTACAAAACAAGTATGCCCTCCCCTCCCCTCCCCTCCCTTCCCTTCCCTTATGTTTCAACAGCTTCTCTTGCTCTCCCTCTTCTTCCCCACCCTGACTCTTAATGAAAAAATGGCATTCCCTCCCTTTGATTTCACATGTGACGGCGACATTCGCCTGGGCTACCCCTTCTGGCAGCGCAACTCAAATCCCTACATGGGCTACGACGGCTTCGACGTCTCCTGTCGAAGCGGCAAGCCCATTCTACGCCTCTGGAACCATGACTACTACATCAAACAATTGAATTTTTTTACGAAAACCATCACCCTCATCGACGAAGACGTGACCGGCACCACCTGCCCGAGAGCACGGCGAAACACTCCGTTCGACAACTCGGTTACGCAGTTCTTCGGTGCAAATAACACGAAACTCGTCTTCTTTTACAATTGCACTTCTCCTTCTTTCTTAACAGAGATCCCTTGTTTAGCCCATGGGGCCGACCAATCTTATATATATGTGGAGGGGAATAAGCCAGAGCCAGATTTGGGTGGGAGAGATTGCGAGGCTATGGTGGAGGTGTGGGTGATGGAAGAGGTTATTAGGAGGTTGAAGAAGAACGATTATGGGGCAGCTTTGCAGCAGGGATTTAGGTTGGGTTGGAAGGCTAATGGGGACTGTGAGAATTGTGAGAAGTCAGGTGGGCTTTGTTATAATCAGATTGTTTATAGGTCATCAAGGAGGTGTTGTAGTTGCAAGGATGGGCTGCATCAGCAAGTGTGTGGAGGTAAACGATTCTATCTATTTAGGGTACATATGTTTGCGCTCACACATTCACTGAAAGCGCCCACACCCCTGGAAAATCATTGATTGCATCGGATCAAATGATGGAGGTCATTTTTCACCCCGATCTTCCACACAATAGATCAGACAGTCATTTTTTGATTCCATATATCACAGATCCCTCAAACATGGCCCTAAATTGACGTTTTAGCATAATGTGTGCCATATGATTCAAGGGCCATTGTTTGGAGATTTGTGACCGTCTGATAGGTGCTTTATGATCTCAAGATCTATTGTGGGAGATCAGGGTAATACACGGTATCTATCATCTGATCCAACACAATCAATGATTTTCAAGGGGTTTGAGACGTGGGCAATTTTAGAGAATGCATGGGCGCAAATAAAGGTACCCATATGTTTAAACGGAGTCAGACAATGTAGATTATTTTTCGCACCAATACTTCACAATCTTGAGATTGTGGGCATCAATCAAACCGTTTGACGGTACACGCCCCAAAAATTAATCTGAAATCAGATATGAGCGTGATATATGCCACATGAATTTTTAATTACATATTTAGATGTGTGCCATGAGCTTAAGATCCCTTGTGTGGAAAATTAGGGTGAAAAACAATCTCCAGCTTTTGATTCAAAGCAGTCAATGGTTTTCTTAGGTGCCTTCCAAGATGCCTTGGTTATTAATCAAGCTGCCCAAAAAATAGTTTGACTCAAGGTATAAAAAATCAGCCGATACTGATACGTATCGGCGATATGTATCGATTTTTGGCCAAACCGATACGTATCAGCCTCAGGCAAACAGATACCGATTTTGATACCTTGGTTTGACTACGATATATCAACCTTAAGTGACGCCCACAAGTTTTGAGACATACAAATTTTCAAACCACAACAAGCCCACTAGTTGGTTGCCATGTGGCACACGATCACATGTTCAAGTGTCACGTGATGAATAGATCAATGATTAAGGGCATTGGATAAAAAGGGGCAGTGTTATATAGAGGACAGATTTATGCAGACAAAGTGTAGGCGACTGATGTGGCGTGACGCAATTGACTGTAAGTGCAATAGGACTCAATTAATGCAAGTCGGTACAGCCCATCACGTCGCACCGCATTAACCGCCCGCACTTTGTCCTCAACAAATCTGTCCTCCACTTATAATTTTCCGAAAAAAAGTTCTAAAATAATTGTATACCGTTATATGGTCAACGATGTCACCATGAAAAAAATGAACGGTGAAGTCGTATTTAATTTCATTGTTTTCTGTGCAATGGACACCAATGACTGTCGAATTTTATCTTCTATTTTTATGATTTTGATCATTAAGCTGTTCATTTCCATGGCACCTGATCATGTAATTGTCACATAACAAAACAACATGGGTGGGTTAGGTGGGTGCTTTTAGAGGTTCGGTTGGTACAAATAGAAAATACCCTTCATGAGATTTGATGGTCAATTAGTTTTTATTCGTTGTTGGCCACTCGCAGCGACTTAAATATCCCTATTGATTGGTACCTGCATAGTTACCATAATCTCTATTTTATTGACTAAAATTTGTTTAAATACATTTAAAACACATTTATTTTTTCAAAAATACTCTTAATTTTTTAAAAAATCACGATTTTTACATTTTAAACACGATTTTTTACGAAATTTTCCTATTTTTTTACATTTTAAACACATTTGTTTACTTTTTCAAAATGCTTTCCGATTTTTTCCTAATTTTTTTTCACATTTTTTCATTCTTTTGCCTTGCCCAATTTTTTTCCGAATTCTGACTTGGTAGCCATGGGTACCTTGCCTATAGACTTAGTCGAGCCTTATAAGAGATTGACTATCATGTCATACAGCATAGACAACCTAGATATAATGCCTGCGCAAACGAAATAAATAAGAGTCTCCAAAACATATACTAAAGATTTAGTACCTCTATTTTGAACTCAAGGAGCTCTTTTAAATCTGACTCTAGTGATAATTTTCTCCTCAGTTTTCAATGCAATAAATCTTGAGATCATGATCCTACCATCAAACTGATAGATTTTGATTCTAACATTGCATATATCAATGTGTGCCATGATGGAATCAAAATTTAATCATCTCATGATAGGACCATGATTTCAAGATGGTACTTCATCTTCAAATTCAAGCAATCAATGGTTTAAGCATCAAACCGGTTGAGAAGGAAGAATCTCTCATTCAAAATGAAGGTACCCTAGAAAGAAAAAGGAAATTTTCAGGATCTACCACTATAGTTTCAACTTTTCCAGCAATCGACCTCTGGTTTCACCATTTCCATAACCGTGCAGCTTGAAGCGAAGCCATCTTAAAACGTCGTAAATACCCCTAAAGCCTGTAAAAGGTAAAAAACCGAAGCTTTTCTTCTTGGGCGGTTTTAAACGGCTTAGCATCATTGACTGCACTATGAATCCCATGATAGATATCAATTTTCGTCCTGATCTTCCACCTGATTGATCTTGAGATCATAGGCGTACCATCATATTGTCCATTTTACTAAAAAACGTAGAGCTCCCCTCCAAAAGCGACGTCGCTCCTTTGTAGTAGCGATATCACCCTTGTATGGAGGCGACACTGTTCACTTGTGGAGGCAACATAGCTCTTCGGTGGCAGCGATATTGCTCCCATCGTCGCTCCTCTATGGCAGTGATATCGCTCCCTTATAGCAGTGATATTGCCCTCGTATGGGGCGACATTGCTCTCTTATGGAGGTCGCATCGCTCCTTGGTGGCAGTGATATTGCTCCTGACGTCGCTCCTCTATATCGCTCCTTGGAGTCCAGTAATTCTATGTGTTTATCCATGTTTATCGTCTGATGGTATGCCCATGATCTCAAAATCAATCTTGTGGAAGATCAGGATGAAAAACGATCTCCATCATGAGACTCAAAGCAGTCAATAATGCTAAGACGTTGAGAACCGCCCAAGACGAAAATTTAGTTTTATCACTTTTTACAAAACTTGAGGGTATTTACAACATTTTAAATTAGCTTGGCTTCAAGCCAAGGATCAAAATTTCGGATTTCGTTTCGGTTTCAGTGGGGACCGAATCCAAAATTTCAGTCATTTCGGCCAAAAGTTGGTTGGTTATGAAAAAGGTGAAATTATAGGTCCACTATTGGAAAAGGTAAACCATGGTGGTCGATCCTGTCCCTAGAGAAAAATGCATGAGGTTGGGTTGTTATGGGCTTGAGCTTGCGTTTTTGGTTATTTTTCAATATGGCCAGCCCAAAATGTCTTCTATTATATGGCTGTGGAATCTTTCGGGGCACTTAAACCCAAAATCATTGATTGCTTCGGATCAGATGATGGAGATTGTGTTTCGCCCCATTCTTCCAACGAAGGATCTTGAGATAATGACACACATATCAGACGATCAGTTATAGATCCCACATGGCACATATCCCGAAAAGTAGCCCTAAATTATAAGGCATACAACGCTCAAACGTGACTTTAGGGCTACGTTTTGGGATTTGTGCCATTTGGAATTGAAATTTGGCCGTCTAATAGGTGTGCCATGATCTCAAGATCCCTTGTGGGGAAGATCGAGGTGAAACACAATCTCCATCATATGATCCGAAGCAATCAATGATATATATGAGCGTATATGCCTTGGAAGATTCCGTGGGTGCTATTAAAGCTACCCTAAAATTAATTGCATCGATTGAGTGGTAGCTCAGTCAGTTGGTATCCTCCCTCCTTTGTGAGGCTTGGGGTATTGGGTTTTACTATCTATGTTTGCTTCCTCCCTTATATTAATAAGGTGAGTGTTGTTGTGTGAGATTTATACCCCTATGTGTCACTCAATATGAGTGCTTTGTTTTGTGAGATTTATTCCCCAAGTGTTCTTCGTGAAGTGTCAAATTCTCTATAATATATAAGGCATATTTAGGTTGTTTATCTCGTATGACATCATAAAAATAAAATTAAAAATCAATTGCTAAACATTTAATTGGTCAACCAATATTTAAAAAGTTGGTCAACAGTTATAGGCTTTCTATAGAATGGTACACTTGATGAAAATTGAAAAATGGACTATGTTATATGGCAGCCAAGTTTTGTGCAGGCAAAGTGCAGGCAAAGGATGTGTTGCATCACAATTAGCTGCAAGTGTAGATCAGGGTAGCCAGTCACATCGCACCACGTTAGCAGCTTGCACTTTGTCTGTTGTTTGCAATTTTTCTTGAAAAATATTACCACATTGTCCTAATCCAATGACCCGTTTCCCTGTTAGAAAGGGGTTGCTGATTACATATAAGTGGACAATGTTATATGGAGGGCAGATCTTATGCAGACAAAGCACAGATGGCTGATGTGGCGCGACACAATTAGCTGCAAGTGCGGTGGTGATCGTTTAATGCAGGTCGATACAACCAATCACGTGAAGTCACGTCAGCCACCTACACTTTATCCTCAACAAATTTGTCCTACGTTTATAATTTTCCTATGTAACTAATACGCGGAGGTAGGGAAAATTATAAATGTAGGACAAATTTGGTGAGGACAAAGTGCAGGCGGCTGACATGGCATGACGTAACTAGTTGCATTAACCTGCATTAAGTGAGCCACACCACACTTGCAGCCAATTGTATCGCGCCACATTTTCCACCCGCACTTTGTCTGCATAAAATCTGTCCTCCATATATTGCTGTCCGAGAAGGCGGTATTAACCCTTTGGTTTGTGCCAACCCCCATATATAGATGAGATGAGTGAGACTAATACAATCTAAGCAAGATGTAAAAAATCAGCCGATACCGACGTATCGATTTTTAGCCAAACTGATACTTATTGGTATCTCGTGTCAAGTATCTGATACAGTATCGGTCAATACGGGCCCAGAACGGCCTATACGTATCAGCATCGGCCGATATGCGTTGGTGAAATATATATATATATATATATATATATATATATATATATATATATATATATATATATATATATATATTTTTTTTTTTTTTTTTTTTTAAATAGACCGATATTTATCGGTTGAGTCAAATCGGCCTCGGGCAAACTGGTACCCAAGACAAATACCCATTTTAATACCTTGAATCGAAGTATGTTAAGCTAAAATCTTACCCTATTAATCCTATTGAACGCCGACTTAAACAGATGGTAGGTCGCCTAAAAATTTGTGAAAGTAAATTTTGCACCGAATTCAGTGGCCGAAAAGCTATGCATAAGCTTTATAATCTAATTACTGACTCAAATATTTGACATGGTGAAACTGCAGATGAAGGGTTTAGCTCCATTCGGAAAGAAACTGTCTTTGGTAAATTTGTCAAGCACTCCACTCGGTAGAATTATCATTTGGGCACCAGTATTTGCAGCGGAAAATTTAGTCTCCATCCACACCAAAGGGTTTACGCTGTTATAGCTGTTGACTGCCTTCAATCGGACGGCTGAGATCATTTTTTGTCTCAATCATTAACAATATAGATCCTGAAAATCATGGCCGAACTATCAGATGGTCTGATGTTGATTCGGCATGGAACACATCTCAAAAGTGACCGTGATTATGGGGGATGTATTCCTAGTAGAATCAACATCTGATTGTATGATATTGGGCCATGACCTCAAGATCTATATTTTGTGGAAGACTGATCGGAAAAATGATCTCCATCATCTGATTCAATGAAGTCTAATTGTTTTAAAGGGTGAAAACCCCTGGCTGTGAAGATAGAATCTTCTGGTTGCATGTAATATTATTCCTACTATTCATGACTTTAGCAAACCATCTTCTTTAATTGTTACAGGTGCATTGGGGTCAATGGTGGTAATGATGCTTATAATCATATGTCTTATCCACAAAAGGAGGTTATCTCACTACTTCTGCTTCTCCATGAAGAACAACACCAATACCCAAAATGTGGATCAATATTTAGAGCAATATGTAACCCAGATTCCACAAAAATTCAAGTATTCAGATATAAAAAAAATGACCAATGCCTTTAAAGATCAATTAGGTGAAGGAGGATATGGGAGGGTGTTCAAAGGGAAGCTTGTCGACGGCCGTCCGATCGCTGTCAAGATCTTGAACAAGTCCAACAGCAATGGGGAGGGCTTCATCAATGAGGTTGCTAGCATTGGTAGAACTAACCATGTTAATATAGTAAACCTTTTGGGATTCTGTGCCGAGGGATCGAAAAGAGCGCTAATCTATGAGTTTATGGTCAATGGGTCATTAGAAAAATTCATCTACACTGAGGAAAGGGGAATGGAAAATCAATTGGGATGGGAAAAATTGTACCAAATTGCGGTCGGAATAGCGCGAGGGCTCGAGTACTTGCACCGCGGTTGCAGCACACGCATTTTGCATTTCGACATTAAGCCTCACAATATTCTTCTAGACCAAGATTTGTGCCCGAAGATCTCCGACTTCGGACTCGCTAAACTTTGCCCGACGAAAGAGAGCATCGTATCGGTGTTTGGAACAAGAGGAACTATAGGCTACATAGCGCCCGAAGTATATTGTAGAAACTTTGGATTAGTCTCTTATAAGTCTGACGTTTATAGCTATGGGATGTTATTATTAGAAATGGTTGGAGGAAGAAAAAATTTCGACGACGGAGCAGCGAATCCTAGTGAAATATATTTTCCCGATTGGATATATAGGCGTCTCGAAATGCAAATTGATTTAGGAGTTGGGAAGTTTGGAGAAGTTGTAGAGGAAGAAATTGGTAGAAAGATGATCTTAGTAGGTTTATGGTGCATTCAGACCGATCCGGCGAATCGGCCTTCGATGAGTAGGGTGGTGGAAATGTTGGAAGGAAGCATTGAAGGGTTGCAATTGCCTCCTAAGCCATTTTTCTCTACTCCTTCCTACTTAAAATAATGATGCTCCTTGCTCAATTCCTTTCACTACATGCCCATTTTTAAGTATTCTTGATTTTTCTTGATTTATAAAAAGTAAATAAAAAATAAACATATATACAATTGTCTTCACCACTCTTGTTGGTGCTACTCTGCAACTGAAACATTTATATGCGTGCACTCTTCCTTGACTGTTGAGGCCAAAAAAGAGAGTATTTGTTTAGTTCTTCACAAATATTGTCATAGATGACCCCCAATTTTGGCAATGTAGTTAATGCACATTATACCTACCTTTTAATGCGCCAGATGAGGGCGCTCATGCTGAAAACCTATTAATTGCTTCAAATAAGATGATGGAGATTATTTTTGTCTCAGTTTCCCACATAATGAATATAGAGATTATGGGCATACTATAAGATAATCATATTTTGATTTCATGTGGCACATATCCTCAAAAAGTGATCTAAAAATCATGTGGCAGTCATCACAGTCAAACCTGATTTTAATGTCACTTTTTTAGAATTTGTGTCCCGTGAAATCCAAATTTGACCCTCTGACATGATCCGAGATCATCTATGTGAAAGATTGCGACTAAACAATCTCTATAATTTGATTTAAAGCACTCAATGGGTTTCAGTGTGGGCCCCACAAGGATTTGTTGGGCTCATACTACTGCAGTTCAAAACCTCTGCTGCAACGTTGTGTAGGCTGTATGGCGCCTTCTTCCAATTAAAATCCAAACCTTTCTATTGGGTCCTGCTATGGGCACACTTATTTTTTCTTTTAGGCAAACAACTTAAAACCACTTAATGTAGAAGCATTTTGGGGATCTGTGTCATATGAAAAGGGCATCTTAATCGTCTGATTTAAATGTCATGATCTAAAGATCTTTCATGCAAAAGATCATCATGAAACACAATCTTTATCACATGATTCCATGCAGTTAATTGTTGAATCGGACGATGGCCTGTGACTGCATTAAAACATATGATAGAGATCATACTTCTTCCCAATTTTTTCGAGTTAAAGATCTTTAACACATGGCCTTTAAATCAAACGGCTTAGATGATGTTTTCCACATTGCACGGGATCACAAAATGCAAAGTCTGCCCTTTTGTAACTTGTCCTTTATTTCTAGGGTTTTCTGAATATACCTTCCGATGTTTTGGCATATTTATAAATGCCACCTTTTGTTTCACTTGTTTATGTATAATCCCCTAGCTAGTGTACCTAGTGTATAGTTTTGTCTTCAAATAACACCTTGAGTTACTTTCCTCTTTAACTGTCGTCTCTAAAAAAGCAAAATGATGTTAGAGAAGTATTTATAACCCCTATGTTTTAGAAATACTTTTATGACATTACTTTGCTTTTTGGTTAAGAAATACTTTTATGACGTCATTTTGCTTTTTTAGAGACTATAGTTAATAGAACTGTAACTCAAAGTATTATTTAAACCCGAAAACTACAAATTAGGAGTTATTTATAAATAAGTGAAATAGAGAGTGAGATTTATAAATATGCCAAAACACAAAGGGTTTTATGAAAAAAACCATTTTTTTCTAATACTACTTTAGTGAGTGCTATAAGTGAAATGACCATATCTTTTAAGAAAATATTGAGAAGATTCTTGTCTATAATTACTATTTATAGGATATGTTTGACAATGCTCTTTGGGAGTAGAAAAGAGCAACATCTCCTCTTTATTGTTGCAAAGAAATGTAGAGAAAGAGAGAAGGATTGGAAGAAGCTAAAAGGGAGGCCGCTCTTTGAATTTTAGGCATAAGCTATGAAGATAATGACTTCCTTTAGAAAAAAAAATAAAAAAATAAATTATCATCATCATCATGATCACTATCATCAAAAGCTATGCCTAAATCCCATATTCCTAGAGACTGCTGTTGATGCTCCAGGGGCAACATGCAAAGAAAGTAGTTGATTCTAAACCGCACACCTTTCTCATCTAAGCATAGAGAGGGCTGTTTTTCTAATTTCATAGAGCAGTTGTTGCTCTTTTCTAAGCACAAAGAGCAGTTGTTGCTCTTTTCTACTCTCCCAATAAACAATGCCAAACACTGCCTTAGACTGTTTGAAAGGAAACCACCATTTCGTTGGAATGACAGCTCAACCTTAGAGATGAGAAAAAGAAGATGGCTACCTCATCGGAAGAATCCGATAAAGAAAAGATCTGCCAACAGCTTGACAAGATTAGTATTCGGTCTCCATGTCATCCTTGGAATTTACACAAAAAAAGGGTCGTACCCAGTGCACAATGCTCCCGATTTTAGCGAGATCAAGGAGAGTTAGATAGTAGGCAACCTTACCCTATTTTTTTGGGGGATGCACATAAATTACTAGTTAAAACAGAACAATAAGTCCAAGCTCAAAGATATCATCAAACATAAAAACAATAATCTTTATGGTAGTAGGGATATTTTTTGTTTTTGATGAATATATACTCAAACTGCACCAACCCGAAAAAAGCAAACGAAAAAGGTAAACCCTAAAAATCTCTTGGATCAACAAACAAAGGTGACAGTGGCTGTGTCCTGACCCAATAATTGTCATCACCAGCAGACCCATTCACTGTCTTTAAGCACAAAAGGTCATTTATGCATGACAATGAAGTCTCTTGGGGAACATGTCCTCTTAGAGGGTCACATACCCCTAATTCTGAAACAATGGCCCCACAATCCTTGACTTCTCTAGCCAAATTATATGCAAACCACCATAGTGACTTCATGAGCTGTCCTACCCTCTCTCCCTCTCCATGGAATCCATAAAGAAAGAGAAATCCAAAGGGTCTTAAGGGTAGGTCACCGTTAATAGGTAACCTTAAACAAGAGAAAATTTTGGCTCTGATGTGGTTAATAGTAGCATGGAAATAGTTAAATAGTTGTGTCCCTTTCACATGGAGCTTATAAGCCTCATAGGTCTTCCACATGCTCATCATGGCCCATGATCTTGGAGTTCCACTTGTGAAGTCCCCATCCTTACCATTACATTGAAGGCCACCCCAACCTTCTTCTCTAAAAAATGATACCCATGTCCCCATGCTCAATTCTGCATTGAGGATTGCATCGAAATCCGTCGGAAAGAACTCCTTGTCTCTGAGACGTTCCTTGTATAATGAAATAGCCTGAGTTATACTCAATTTCTCTATCTTTATCTCTTGAGAAGGATTCTTACCAATTCTATCGATCGGTTGAATAAATATGACTAGGGATCGGAATTTTACATAATTGGATTTAAGAAGGAATAGATTTGTAGAGGCCGCATTGTTCTCTTCCATTGCTGAGGATATGTATTGTGCACCATTTCTTATAGCCCAACCTTCAATTGATTTGACTAGCTTCAACCCAATCCCTACGCGCCTGCAAAAATAAAGCGAGTTGGTCCGAGGAGACAAAAATAATGAAAAAGGTAGGTGGATTACACTACAAATTAACTTCAGCACAGTCCATGGATCAAAGTTTCGGTGAAAATTTTGGTTTCGGTTCCTTGATGGCCACAAAGCAACTTAAAAGACTTAATCAATTTGTGAGAATATATACTCCAATGATCTTTATTACTGTTGCTTTTACTCAATTCTTAGAAGATATATCGTATTGTCTTCATTAATAAAAGTGAAAAATATTGGTTGTCTGCTATTATTTCTACATCATATTGTCTTCATTAATAAAAATAAAAAATATTGGTTGTATTCTATTCTTTCTACATCGACTGTTAACAAGGTGAGTGAAATGCAATTAATTAAGTGCATATAAGAGTGAACACTACCCTTGACAAATGAAGTGAAATGCACTTAATTATGTGCATATAAGAGCCAACACTGATCATTAACAAGTGAATTGAAATGAAGTCAAGTTCTAGAGAAGCTAACGGAAAAAATATTGTGAAGTCAGGTTGGAGGTTAGCTGTTAAGTAAATATAAGAGCTAACACTGACTGTTAACAAGTAAAGTGAAATGATGTCAAGTTCGAGATAAGTTAACAAATAGAGTATTATGAGAAAAAAAAAAAAAAAAAAGCCAAATATTTACCTAAATGAGTTAGGGTGAATTTATGGATGTAAAATTCACTTCGAAAGTGATAATCATGATTTGAAATCTCTCCCGAGACGTCTCAACGACACTAGAATTAGTTGTGTTTTCGTTATGAGATTAAACATTGAAAATTATTTTTTTATATTTTAATTTATATAGGGTGTTAGGCTTGGACATTTATTGAAAGTTTACTACTCATTCTCTTTGTACACACCACACTATTTATCTTATTGTATATTGTGTATGTGATGATTTCATGAAGGGCTACCGCGGTGTAATTAAATCTGTGCCATTATTCTTATTTTGTAATGGCTAATATTGAAGATCCTTGTTCGGACGTTATACAATTGATTATAGGTAGTATTCTTTAACTAAGATCTGTTCCAAGCATGTGCAACCACTTGGATTGTTTTGATTGATCCCAAATATTTGCGACATGGCATAACAGTGAAGTGTTCTTTAATGGTATATGATTAAACACATATTTTAATGGTGCAAGATCATTCAAAGGGTTATTTTCGTTTCACGCCGTATGGCCGAGACATCTCGCCGAGATGCGAGACGTCTAGGTCTCCGGGCTGTCCGAGATAACTTTGACATCCGAGATTTCAAACCATGGTGATAATTAAGTTGCAACAAAGTAGAATTAAATGGTAACAAATTTTAGTTAGAAATTCAAGTAATCATTTGGACACCAACTTTTTTTTGTAAAAAAACCATAAGATCAAAAAAAGATTTCTACAATATTTAATTTAATTTAATGGGTGTTTGGTAAACTCTTAATTTATTTTTATTTTTTTTAGAATACGGTTCTACAAATCTTTACAATCTATGCGAAACCGTTTTGCAATTAATATTATGTTAGATTTTTTTAAAAAAATTTGCAGCCAAATGAAGGCTTAATAGTATTCGAATTGTTCTCGTTTCTAGTCTAAGAATAAATGACTAAGCTTTGTAGTCTGAGATAAACACTGCCTAAGTTTCATTATCTCAAGCACGATAATTGAACAAGCTTAGTCATGAACTATGAGAAATTTGACTTTCTACTTTCTAGCAGGAAAAAAATAGCTACTTAGAGAGAGAGAGAAAGAGGGAGAGACCTATGCTTAGGAGAAACCCTCAGACCAATGATGGAACCCATCTTCACATGTGTTCCCCCTAAGCCAACCCCCATACACTTCATGCAACCTCTGACTACCCCAACAAGCTCTCCACTTCCCACCAACTCAGCAACCTGTAGGCCATTTTCAAGATGTATGAGTTAATACAAATCATCAGTAACTAATCATTTTCATATATAAAACAAAGGCCAAGACAAGGAAATGCTTAGATGCTAGAAGTAAAAAAGGAAGACATAAAGCCACAAATTATGAGAATTGTTCAATTCTCATTAACTGAACAATTCGATGCCACGACGAGGTCAAGATTTTGGTGATCTTGAAAAAACAAAATCTCAGCTTTTAAAGTTTCGAGTTTTACTCGAAACTTCAAAAAATGCATACTTAAAAGGAGCTTATTCAGCTGAGTTCGAGATCTCGAATTATCAAAGATCACGAAAACCGCAACTTTGGTGATTTTTTTCATCATAGGGCACCACCCCACCAGCCCACCTACCAGCATAACATGAATTGGATAATGCCTAACCCTACATAAGGGATCACCCATCATGTTAGTGAAGATGGATAGCCCTTTTCTAGACCTAATTGTGCACTCTCTCTCTAGTTTCTCTACATCTTCCATGTCTCTTTCTTCATTGAGTTCCCTAATGAGGACCTTGGTGTCTATGTGATCTTGGTAGAGGTCCATAATTCTTTCTACTAAAGCAATGGAAACACTGAACCACAAGAAGAAAATATAGAGGAATATGAAGGCTACCTGTTCTTCTTAAATGGGTTAGCTGCCATCCTTTCCCCCCACTATGGTGGTCATATATTTACCGTAAGTTTTCACTGCCCTATGATTTTTTTTAAGTGTTATCTTGTCTTTTTATCATTGCAAACCAAACAAATAAAAAATTAAAACTTCAAAAAATCAGTGGGTGGCATGCATGTAATGATGGGTATGCAGTTCTCCCACAGGTCACTTTTAGTTATCCCATCAAGCTGGGTTAGCACATGGCTTTGGATATATGTGCTAGCTGGGTCATGGCTTTGGATATATTTCTTGAGAGGCGGGATTTTTATAGCCAATTGTAAACCTAATGTTAAAGTCTATTCTTTTTCTTCTTACTTGGGACAAATAATAACGGAGTGTCAATATTTTGTACAAAAAAGCACAAATACTCTATTTTTGATAACATATCTGTATAATCTCTGTGTCGAATATCGATACTTGAAGATACGGCTGCATGCGTATTCTAGGTGTTTTCAGAAAAAAAAAAAAAAGAGAAAGAAGAGCAGACTTCGACTTTGGAATTTAGGGTTTTCTGGAAAGAAGAAGAAGAAATTGAAGGAGACTGACTACTTGGGAGCCTATCAACATGCAGCCCATCCATTCGAAATTAGTCTCTTTAAGTTTTTTTTATTTCTTATTTGTTTTCTTTTTCTTCTTACTATTACTAACCTAAAATATACCTAAAAATATGTAAAAATAATAATTTCTATATACGCATATCCCCATGTATCATATCTTGATTTTTTGAAAATTGACGTATCATCGTACCCATGTCTCGTATCTGTATCTGTACTTCATAGGTTTTATATAGTCTTTGTTTTTAAAAGATTAAAAGGAGCTCATTGTTTGGTTTAGAGAATACTCACAACCCCATATTTAGAGCCAGTTGGTGAAATTTTTACTAATACTAGTCTTCCAAATGGCAGCCCAACATTTGAATTGAACTTAGCTAAAATTCAGCCCATCATATTATAGTTATTTAATATGGATCATTGTTCATATATACCATAAGATCCGTATTAAAATTCTATGATCAGATGGGTTGAATCCTATGATAGTCATTATTTTTAGGCTAAGTTTAATTCAAAGGATGACCTGTCATTTGAACGATTTGATTGGTCATAAACGTGCACCATGTGGCCTAAAAGTTGGATAATAAGTAGGGGTTGCAACGGGCCGGCAATGCTTGAGCGTTGCCCCATTCAACCCGTGCTGCAATAGGCTGGGTATAGGCCAAGGTAGGTAAGCCTGATATATAAATGAGTTGGCTCGGCCCTGCCCGATTAGTAAGTCGGGGTGAGTATGAGCTACTTCCAAAAGCTCAAATAAAATTCGACCCATTTAAGTCCAACCTAAACCCCGCTTGAATCGATTAATTGAGTTTTTTTATATAAATTTTTTGGCCGACTCGACCCAGTCCCCCATGATCCGGATATGGGCTATGGTAAATCGCCCAATTCATAAATGGGATGACCTAGTCCGGCCCGATTAGTAATCTGGTTGGATATGGACTAGCCATTATAAAAAAAATGATTATCAGCGGCAGCCATAAACTGCAGCTATTAACAGAAAAACTGCCGCTAATAGTGTTAATAGTTTTTTTTTATTAATAGCGGCATTTTTTTTTGCTGCAAAAAACTGCTGTTAATAGTCTTATTTTTTGTAGTGAGCTCAATTAGTAATCAGGTTGTTCAGAAGCTTAATACCATAGGATATTCGGTTCTCCGAAATCCATAAAAGTCATATTCTAAAAATCATAGGCTAAAATCTGTTTTATAAATTGTGAAAATCGGGAATTGGTCCAAGCGCAAACCGGGAAACCCACATCGTCAAAAAAAAGAAGAAGATAATATTATGAGGCCAATCAGGCCTATTAACTCCTTTTTGTTTTTTATTTTTTTTTAATAGGTAAGCTTGAGGTTGTAGGGTTCTCACTCATTTTATTAAAAGAGAAGTAACATGTTACAAATAATTACAAGCAAATCAAACTTTAAAGATCTATAGGAGCTTCGGCATCGCCATCACCTCTATTAATCCCCAAAGTCACCCTAATGTATCTTCCATGTCGCCCTAATACAGTTATCATCATCAGGAAGCTATAGAGAATCCACCCGAAAGGAGACTTCTCTAATAATATTATGAAGAATAATCTTCTTTTGAGTAACAACATCATTAAAGATACAATCGTTTCTCTCTCTCCAAATGAAAGAAATGTCAGTGCAAAAAGTATTACGAATCAAATGGTCCTTCCACTTTCTCCCCTTAGACATTTCCATACATCTCTTCAACTCTTCAAACAACAGAAGTTTATTGTTAGTGCTGATTCCCAGCCTGGATTTGAGGGATCTCCAAATCCATTGAGAATAACCACAACCAAAAAATAAATGCTCAGCATCCTCCGAATCCGTCCAACATAAAACGCACCTGGAAGGGATACTAATACCTCGTTTGCAAAGATTACCTATGGTCATGAGCTTAAAATTTATTACTTGCCATGCATAGAAAGAGTACTTTGGAATAACACCCAAATTCCAAATGAAACATTTCCAGTCAACCACCATTCATTTTGTTCTAATAGCACGCCAAGCTGATCGAAGAGAAAACTTCCCATCCCTTGAAGGTTCCCAACTCCATCTATCATGTAGATTCGTAATTGGCACACTAATAGTATGAACATCTCTCCAAGCCTCTTCCATGTGAATCGTTGATGGATGTGGCAAATCCCACACTCCATCATGGGCCACATTATTGACCATAGTGTTCTCATCAAGACTGGAATGAAGTAAAAGTATCCTACTATAGTTTGGAATAAGAGATTTGCCATTAACCCAATGATCAAACCAGAAGCTAGTAGTAGCTCCATTCCCCAACACTAACCGGCAGTTTCTTAAAACAACATCTCTGGCAGCAAGAATTCCTCCCCACGCCCAAGAAGGATCACTTAGTCAAGAACAATTTCAAATGCTTTGTCTCCCGACATACTTAGCCCGCATAGCTCAAGCCCAAAGAGAATCATTCTGAACATTAGATCAAAATAATTTAGCCATACCAGCACGATTCCAATTAGCAAAATGGCGAATACCAAGACCTTCTTTCTCTTTCGGTTTACATATTCTCTTTCAACTGATAGGATGCATAGACTGGGCCAGCGACGGTCCTCTCCAAAGAAATCTACAAAATATATTTTCAATCTCTTTAATAGTTCTCTTTGGAAGGATAAATGCACCTGTCCAGTACACCTGAAAACTGCTTAAAACTAAATAAATCAAAACAAGTTTGCCAGCATAAGAGAGAAAGTGTCCCTTCCAACTTTTCAACATATTCCTGATTTTTTGAATGAGAGGGCTACACATAAAATGAGTCATTCTTGAAGAGAATAAAGGAATGCCCAAATAACGAATGGGTAAAGAACCTTGTTTGAAGTTTAAAGTGTCCAGGATGTCTTTCTTGGCTTGACAAGCTTCACTAAAGATCACTGAACTTTTGTTATCATTTGTCATAAGTTCGGGGCAGCTATGAAAGAACCCAAAGAGATTCTTTCACCACTTTTGCATACCCAACGTCATCATTCAAAAACAGAAGAGGATCATTTGCAAACATGAGATGAGAAATACTAGGCCCACTGTAACAGCCCTAAAATCTAGAACACGAACCTGACTGTTTCGATCTACGTGCCCTGCACGAAAATCGAGAACGATTTAAAAATTTTAAAATTGACATTAATTGAGATAAAGTTACACCATGGTTAGATGAGTTCACCCGTGTAATTTCATTTGAATCGGAGTTGTGTAAAGGGTCAGTGTAGCACGTTGCGTCGTAGCGACTGTGTTCGTGCTCCACACCAGAACATAACTAGGGGGAAAAACAGAAATATCTATTTACTAGCTTATAAGAGAAGGAAGGGAGACCTAGAGGGAGTTCTTCTTCTTCTTCTCCCTCTTTCCCTTACTTTAGAGTCTGAGAGGTTTGTAGCTAGGGTTGGTCTGTGAGAGAGTCCCGTGAGAAAACGGGGTTAGCGGTACCCGGGGATCCTACATTGTCCGAGATAGAAGATGGAGAGATGAGCTAGGACACTTCACACTAGTTAAGAAGTGTGTATGGTCTCGAGGATTGAAAGGAAACTGGGCATCGACTTATCCGAGCCGTAGCGACGACAAACTCCGAAAACTAGACCCGAAACCCTCATTTGAATCGATTTGCCGAAACCCCGTAAAGGCCCGAACAAAGGTGAGTTTGTATCTTTAAATAGGGGCAAATGAGATGCCCAGGTGAGGGCATTGATGTCAGGTTGATGGTTGTTGAGAACCATTATGGGAAAAAGGGTTAAAATAGCGTTGGAGATGAACTCCATTAATGACAGATTTTCTGTCATTATTGATCGATCAACACAAGTGGTGATCGATCAACAGGAGTGGTGATCGATCAATGAAGACCATTGATCGATCAATCTGTATAGGACAGAATGGGAGAACAGTGGACCCAAAATGTGAGAAGTTCAATGCCCGAAGGGCATTGATCGATCAATGATGGCATTGATCGATCAATGAGAGCATTGATCGATCAATAATAGTGGTGATCGATCAATGACATTTGGTGATCGATCAACATGGGTATTGATCGATCACTGGAGGGGGTTGATCGATCAATGAGGGCAGTGATCGATCAATCTGTATAAAAAGTTAATGAGAACAGAAGGTGTGAGTTTCTGAGATTAGATTGGTGATCGATCAATGAGAGCATTGATCGATCAACAGGGAACATTGATCGATCAACAAAGGTGGTGATCGATCAAGTTAAATTGAAATAGAAGAGTGTGGAAGAGAGGTTATTGATCGATCAATGAGTGTATTGATCGATCAATGATGATAGGTGATCGATCAATAAGGTGTATTGATCGATCAATTGGGTTGTTGTAGAGTGAAAACTAAAAGAGTGGTGATCGATCAATGAGAGGTATTGATCGATCAACAAGGAGCATTGATCGATCAACAGGAGTGGTGATCGATCAATAACCCCTGGTTTGGTTCTGTTTTGGTTTTGTGGATTAAACACCATCGGACATTGTGCTTGCTAGCCATCGACACCCCTAACATTTAAAGTACTATGTTTATGGTCTAGGAATCAAACCCCTACAAAGGCGAAAAGGCTTTGGATTTTCTTAGAAGGTAGATTGACCTGAGGTAGGGGAAAACCAACCTAAACTGTTTTTGAGTATGATTCCATGTTTATCTCATATCTATGCCCTGATTTTCTGCTTTTACCAAACATGTATGCATATCTTGATTTCTACTATTTTGATTTCTGTTTCCTGATTCGCATTCTGAAAACTTGCTTCTGATTCTGTTATCTGATCTATGAGGTGTATACGTATGTGATTTGATGATTTAAACCAGATGATCCCCACCGACCGACAAAGATATCCGATGCGCCCGCACACTTGTGCACCTCGCTTGTAATCCCTCGCAATTGCACTCCATAGATGAGGCATTGTTGCACTTTCACAATTGTTCATGTGAACGCGATTGGTTGGGGTTTCCTATCGCATTCTGCTTTCTGTGCTATATAGTCACGGGAGTTTCTTAAGTTAACTATACACAATTTAAGCTTTCTGATAATATATTTGCATCACATCTGATTCTTGCATAAAAGCTCAGTATTTGATTTGATTCATCATGATTATACGTCTCCTGATTTGATTTCTGTTATGAGTTAGCATGATTTACATATTCAATTCGTTTAGTTGGAAATTCTTCTATTGAGCTAGGATGTAGCTCACCCTGTGTTCTAAATAAATTTTAGGTTCTGAGGCTGTCGTTCCGGGCACAAAGAGTGACCCAGACTACCAGCCTGATCCAGAGGGTGAGGCCGAAGAGGAGGAGACAGACGTTCAGGCGGACGAGTTCTATCCGTAGCCTGGGTACCAGAGTCTGTTGTATTGTATTTTGTATATTTTGGGGTTACTGTGTGCCTGGTGGCCACTTTTATGTACAGTTTTGTAGGATCATTATTATGTTATTTAGGCATTCTATTCGGAACCACTATCGGGAACCATTGTTTGGGTGATGGATGTCCATCACCAATGGTTCTTCTTGGTTCCCTTTTGAGAATGTATTTTCTTTGTTTTTATTAGAATTAATTGTTTTATAATTATCGTTCTTTATGATTAAATGTTGATAAATTACTGACTCGACCTACAGCTGCCAGGTGGTGTCTGCTTGGCTTCCACTTTACGGGCAGACACTCATGATTTGTCCCGGGGATCATCCAGAGCATGATCCTAATGGCACGGATTTCTGGGTGCAGAAATCCGGGCTGTTACACCCACCTAGCAAGTTAGGTACACGAATCCCCCCTTCATCAATTTTTTGCTCAAGAATATAAGTAAATGCTTCCTTTACAAGAGTAAATAATAAAGGAGACAGATGATCTCCTTTTCTAATACCACATGTTCCACTAAAGAAACCATGAGGGGGCCCATTAACAAGGATGGTGAAGGTGGGAGTAGTAATACATAGGGTAATCCATGCCACCCAAATGTCATCAAAGCGCATTTATTTGAGGATATCAATAACGAAATCCCATCTCACTCGGTCATAAGCTTTTCGGATATCAATTTTTACACACAAAGCTTTATACCCACTAGTGAGGTAGAACTTTCCAACCATCTCATGAGCAAGTAAAATATTTTTCGTTATACGCTTTCCCTTCACAAAGGCAGATTGATTCGTACTCACAAGATCCGAAAGCACCAAAGCAAGTCTATTTGAAATAATTTTCATGATAACTTTATAGACGAAGTTGCAAAAGGCGATGGGTCTCAACTTGTCAATGGTATTCGCATCATTCTCTTTCGGAATAAGTCTAATAAAAGTAGAATTAATAAACTTTAAAAGTTTTTTCTTATGAAAAAAATTTCTTACCGCACGAGAGAAATCCTCCTTGACAATATCTTAGTAGATCTTGAAAAAGTCAGCAGGGAATCCATCAAGGCCAGACGCTTTTCTATTTGGTGAAGCAAACACCACCTTGGTGATCTCATCATTTGAAATCGACCGGGAGAGCTTAGTGGCATCTTCGGGAAGAAGCCTACTCTTAAAAGGAATGGCAGAAACATGGCCAGTGCTAGAAGGGGTATAAATTGTTTTATAGTGTTGGACATGGTAGTCCCCAACCTGATCCGGCTCAACAACTTTGTTCCCATCATCATCTACTATCTCATAAAGATTATTCACAATCCTTCTAGTATTGACAATAGCATGATAATATTTGGTGTTTCAATCTCCATCATAGATGCGTTGGTGGCGAGACTTTTGGAAATAGAATTCCGCTTCAGTATTTAATTCTCTGTTAAGCTCAATCAACGTAGTATTCTCTTGCTTTGCAAGTTCTTTATTTAGGGGATCTCTTTGAATGGAATTCTGAATGGTTAAGACTATAGATCTGGCAACACGAACTCTAGACTGAATAGACCCAAAGTTCGTTCTATTCCATTCCTTAATCGCTTCTTTGACGAATTTAAGTTTCTGTTGGAGAACAAACATTTCCGTACCTTCAACCGATCGTCCCCAAGCCTTAAAAATGACATCTCGGAGTCCAGATTGCGAAGCGCAAGCCGTAAAGAATTTGAAAGGAGCCCAAGCCTCAAAAACTCTCTTTTGTTTTATCCGGTCTGAAATAGACTCATAGAAAGTCACCGTGAAATGTGATCACAACTATAGTGATAAATTTCGTTTTCGGTAATTTTTCGGTGGGGGTCCTTTCGGATTAATTTTGATACTTTTGAAAAATTTTCAAGAAAGTTTCGAGGATTAAAAATATATAAAAATATAAATTTAATATTTTTTAAAAAAATTACTAAAATATATACTAAATTACTAACATTTATTTAAAAATAAATAAATAAAATAAAATAAACATTTTAAAAAAATACTAAAATTTTCGAAATTTCACCGAAAAATACCAAAATTTTCGTTTGACCCCCTTTTCAGCGAATTTCCGCGAAATTTGTCACTATGATCACAACCACCCAACATTTCTTTGATTAAATTTGGAAAAACTACGAAGAAAAATTATAAAATTAGGAAATTTTTTAATACTTATCTGAAAATGTCCCGATTAAAAAGCGATTTTTTAAAAAAAGTTAGGAGCATATGATCAAGCTGCCGGCACCTGAAACTTGTTTATGTCATGTAGTGGTCCTAGTGGACCCTACTCTTTAAAGGCCAATGCAAATGTATGAGTGGAGGATCTGAAATCTGGTCCTCATATATACTTTCCAAACTGATAGGGCATATGATGTGGATAACGTGTAGAAAAATTATTCTATAATTTTATATAGTTATGGAGCCTTGTCCGCCAAAAGTATTTTTAAAATAAAAAAAATTGTGCCTACTAAGGCCGTCAACGGGTCAGGTCGCATTGGGTCAGGACCCAACCCATCGACTGACCGGAACGGCTCTCTCGGCCATGTTAAAAACTTCCTATTTTCCTTGATAATTATATATGTCAAACGTTGGGTGGGATCAGGTTGAACGACTCGATCTTATCCCTGCCGGCTTGACATGATCGGACGGGTCAAATTTATGTGCCCGACCTGATAAACAAACCTCACGTGTCAAATTTATTTGGTTGACCCTACCCATTAACAGCCCTAATGCCACCCTTGTCAAATCGTAATGTAACCAGACCAACCAGTTGGCAGGCTTAGACAAATGTCATTCTCCAAGACTGCTTTAAAAATGCAGTAAATTAGTAAATAAATATAAATAAATAGGAAAAATTATAATTAACTTAACAAACACTACAGAAACTATCACTATTAACAAAAAAATTACTGCTAATAATTTTAATAGCCTTTAATAATTTTTTCGTTAATAGCGGCCGTTTTTTACAGCAAAATACTGCAGCTAATAGTCTTAGTTTTTGTAGTGAGAAAAAAATATATAGAATTATCAACACGCCTCCTCCAAGATGCAACAACTTATCGCCACACCCAGTTAATTGTTTTTTGGAGCAGCCCTCCCAAATTGGGCTGACCAATGTGTGCGCAAGGGCCATCTTTAGCGATTACTCAAAACCAATAGGTAATGAACTATATATAAGCACAACTACGTGTTTCACGGTTTCTAATGTAAGACTATAATTAGTACACAAATCCTTCTCTCTGCTAACTCACTCTCTGCAAAGTAAAATTTGCCTTTTTTTTTTGGATAATTCTCAAGAGTCGTATTAATTAAATAAAATATGTACAAAGAGACTTATGATTGAGCAAGGAGCTCAGAAGAGACCAAGAACAGCTCTAACACTGTCCAAAATAGAGGGGAAAAAAAAAAAGACACGAAGTGACAGACGAGCAAAACACCTCCTCACCTCTCATAGGAGACTATTTCTATCCCCACAAACCAAGTCCCTATTTCTGAAGCAATCCATAATGGAGTAGGATCCCAGCATGTTCAAGCTTTTGGCCCATTGTAGGGACTTGATTATTATCCTTTCTGCCAGATCCGACGCACTTCTCCTATTTTCGAAGATTCTATTATTTCTCTCTTTCCACAACCCGAACAATGTAGCAAGCAAAAGAAAAGATCAGCAGTTTTTATCTCTCTTTGACACCCCTCCAAGGTTCCAAGCACCGACCATCGGGCTTGTAGAATTTGGCATAACCCACTAGCGACCTGACCATCTCAACAGACGGTTCCACACTTCCCCTACATAACCCAAAGCAAGATTTGCTTGTTTCAGCAACTATCTCGTTGCTCAATGTTAACTCCCTGCCAGAGCAAATCAAATCTGCTCTGACAAGGAATGAGTACATCCTACTATGCATAGAGTTAATAATGAAAAGAGAACCTTCTAGAATAGGTAGCAGAGATTTAACAAAGAGAAAGGGAACCTGTTAAAGTAGGTAAACCATGCTCTGGCAAAGAGTCACTATAAAAAAATAAGACTATTAGCGGCAATTTTTTGTAGCAAAAAACTGCCACTATTAATAAAAAACTATTAAGATTATTAGCAGCAAGGGTATTAATGGCAATTTTTTTGTTAATAGCAGCAGTATATAGATACCGCTAATAGCCTTATTTTTTGTAGTGAGTTAACAAAGAACTAAGCCAAACACAACCATGTTTTATGTCATAGGTATTTTGCCAATTTTATATTTTCTATATATAATATATGCAAATTTTGGAGATATACTTATTCACTCTCTAATTACTATAGATCCTTAAAATTATCACCTGCTATTTACTTATTTATTATTGTTATTTGTTTCTGATTTCATGTCATGTGTTGTAAAGGGCAAAAATCAATAATGGAAAAATATCATGCTAGTTGATTTTTGCCTTGTTACATCACATCTTCACAGTTTGAAAAGTATTCTTGCTGTTTATAATGGTCCTTTGTCCTATAACTAAATGTTGGGTCCATATTGGATATGGAATTTTCATAAAATCATATTACTTATATAAAAGAAATCTTCTATACTATTTTCTTATGCAGATTTTGCCTCCGCAACTCCCAAGGGAAGAAAAGAATAAAAATACATAAGAAAAGGATAATAGTTTTCTAAATTACTGCCATAGTATTTTTTTTGAGGACCTCTTTCAATTTTATCAATCTTATGAATACTTAAACATTTTTACACTCCAACAAAATTAGAGAAATTAAAAAAATATAAAACAAGATTCAATAATTATGATTAATTTAAAAGAAACTAAAAATAAATAACTACACAATAATAGATTAATTATAAATTTGATTAGGTGAAGTTGTAGTCCCAACCTTAGTGGCAAATTCGCCGAAAAGGGTAAAATATGTACAAAAATTTATGAAAATTTTGATAATTTCGATATTTTTGGTATTTTTAGGCGAAAATTCAGAATTTTTTATTTTTATTTTTTATTTTTTTATTTTATTTTAAATATGCTAGTAATTTAGTATATATTTTAGTAATTTTTTAAAAAAATATTAAATATATTTTATATCTATTTTTAATCCCCGAATTTATTTTGAAAGGAATCAAAAGTAATCCCAAAAGGACTAGGGTTGTGCTTTTTTTGGATCGAACCGACCAAACTGACCGAACCGGACCGAACTTCCACTACAAAAAATAAGACTATTAGCAGCAGATTTTTTTAATAAAAAACTACCGTTATTAGTCCTGTCGCTACAAAAAACTACCGTTACAAAAATAATAGCGGCAATTTTTTGTAGCGATAGGACTAATACCGGCAGTTTTTTATTAAAAAAACTGCCGCTAATAGTCTTATTTTTTGTAGTGTTCTGGGTTCGGGAAAAAGGAAAACCAAAAAGTTTGGTTTGGTTTCGTTTCCAAGCCTCCCCAAGCCAAAACTAACCGAACCGAACCGAATGTAGTTTGTATATATATATATATATATATATATATATATATATATATATATATATATATATAGGCGGGGGTTTTGATTAATTTTAAAGGGACCATCATCTATTCATCTTCCGATATTCTTCTTTATCCAAACTCTGATTAATTAGAGTTAATCTGATGCTTTTATTTTTATTATCTATTTTGAAAATGGTGAATAGATTATAAAAGTAAAACAACTACGGAAAATATGAAAATAGCAAAACTGTAAAATACGTTGAGAAGTTGAAATTTTTTTGATGTGCAAGTAAAACTTATAAGAAAACTGAAATCGATCGTACTGAATCAAATTAGGTTTGTTTGGTTTGGTTTGAAAATCTAGAAACCGATTAGGACCGATTTGGTTTGTGATTTGTGATTTTGGTCCAAATCTGACTAAACCAAACCGAATACATCCCTAAAAAGGACCACCACCGAAAAATTACTGAAAATGAAAATTTTCACTATGGTCTCAACTCCCAACCTATCAACCATAAGAGAAGGACAAGAAAACCATAAGCATAAGATAAACCATTATTGTCCTACTTCTTAGGCCATCAGCAAGACTATTTTCGCCAATCCAAATTGTCAAAGTGTCTAAACATCATATAGAGACCACCCAACAAGAAAAATATACTCATCAAAGGATCAAACTAGTAGATATATATGTAAATGAATTGAAGTTTAACTTTATTATTTTCAATATCTATCATATTTGAATTCGCCACTTGGACGATGCGCACTATGACTTAAAAGGTAATAGAAAATATTTATGATTGATAAGATCGATACACATTATATTATTTGAATCTTATATTTTAGACGAGATTAAGTTTAAGGGCTTTCTCTTAGCCTAATGAAATATAGAAAAATCACTACCCAAATGTAGAATTTTTAGGCTGCGTATGGCATAGCTCTTTGCTAGCCCCTACCAGAGTAGAGTTCTCGTGCTTTAGTTGATTCTCATTCTCTTTTCTAACTCTCTCTAAAGGAAAATTTACTTGCTCTAGCAGCAACCTCCCTGCTCTCTACTAGCTCCCTATCAGAGTAAATAAAATTTGCTCTGACAAGGAGTGAGTAGAGAGGAGGGTAGAGCTGTTGAATAGGTAAATCGTGCATAAAATCTTATTATGCAAGGAGTTATCAAGGAGAAGGGATACCTGCTAAAGCAAGTAGCAGGATGTTAGCAAAGATGATGAGAACCTGTTAAAGCATGTGACCTCTGTCATGACAGGGGCTAGCAGAGAGCTATGCCATACGCAACCTTAGTTTCATTTAAAAGTGAGAAAATGACAGATTTCTCTTAGCCTACAGTGAGGAGAGTTGCTACCATATTCGACGATTTTTTTCTACCGATCCAACATATTGCATTATGAAGAAATACAATATTGCTATGTTGACGACCTACAAAAATTTGAAACCATTCATCCCTCTGTGAATGGTGATAAATTCATGAATACAACAAATATTGTATTCTCTCTAAAGTATGAAGTGATGTAAGAATTTATCTCTTTGCTTGTTGGAAACTTG
Organism: Chloranthus sessilifolius; assembly: GCA_021018995.1. Taxonomy (NCBI): domain Eukaryota; kingdom Viridiplantae; phylum Streptophyta; class Magnoliopsida; order Chloranthales; family Chloranthaceae; genus Chloranthus; species Chloranthus sessilifolius. The sequence goes on from CM037590.1 coordinate 6,909,147, forward strand.
AAGGCCTCAATATAGTGAGGGTTCCTTGTAAACTGAAACGGCAGGCCATTGGAATAAAACATCTTAGCAATCATCCCATTCAACTGTCCTCACTTCTCACTGTTCCTTGCTTTTTCCAAGGGAGAACCGTCAATCTATCTTATTTTCTCAAGCGTAGGAGGTTCAACATAACTACCACTAGCTGAGCCGAGCTACCGTGGCTACTTATAGTGGCTCTGATACCACTTGTACCACCCGCAGAGGACTCAAACCCTTGACCTGACTCTGATATCACTTGTAGGATCTTATATCCCATTGAGTTACCATTCCAACCAAAACCAATTGGTGATGGAACATATACAACTCAATGTTTTAAGGTATTAGGAGAGCGGTTCGAGCACTCCCCCTCCTCGGGCCCAGGAGGATTGTTATACATTTCATCCATAAAAAAATAAAATAAAAAAATAAATAAAGAGGAAGATAACTTTGTCCACATCATCTTTTATATGAAATAAACAATAGTCACCAAGATGGAACTTGGAAGGTGTTAAATTCAGAATCATATCTGCTATATTCTCTAGGGTACATCACCTTAGTGTTGGTGATATAAAGTTAGTGCTTCTGGCAAGGTTCATGTTCGGACCAAATGCTATAAGAATTCTAGATGCCCATAATTGGTTTGGGAAGCTTGTTTATGTCCTTTCATATTCCTTTCTTAATGTTGGTGCCTTGGTGGTGGCTGCCAGAAGTTAATTAACACACACGTACCACCCCATGCAGTCAGGTTGACCTCATTAGGTTGGGGTCCAAAATCCCGACCCTTCAGGTTCATAGTGACCAAATTCGCCGACATTTTGAATCATTCGAATAAAATCTGAATAAAATCTGAATTATTCTGAATTTCTGAATAAAATCCAAATATTTTGAATTATATGTGAATTAAATGACTTTTTTCTGAATTATTCCTGATTTTGACTGTATTTTTCCCGAATTTGATGATTTTTTCCAGAGGTTTTTGAGTTTTTTCCAAGCCGATTTATTCCCGACTTGGTCACTATGGTCAGGTCAGGTTGGGAATCTCTACTTTTATTTATTAAACAGGCTCGGTTCAAGTCTTGGATTTTTACCTGAAATCGACCCGACTTCTTACCATATTTTAGCCCAACTTTGAACTCAATTTTTTTATAATCAGGTCAGTTCAAGATGAGATCAGATTGGTACTACCTGTTTGCAACCTTAAACCGTGGTCAAGTTCTGGACAGATTTAGGGTCAACTTGAACATGACCTCTTAACCACATTCCTTGACCTGAACTTGGCCCAACCTGTTAACTTGTAAACTTTGACCCAAGCCCAAACAAAAAGGGCACTTTAAAAAACAATGCCTCAAAAACAAACTTTTTAGCAAATCAATGCCCTGACCTTGGCCTGATTTGAACCCGGCCTGCTAGTTAGAGCTGGACCTAGAACTGAACCTGCATCTAACTTGAAACTGACTTGCTACTGTAATTTAATTACATTCTTAGGAATAGACCTAGCCTGAACAACTTTGGGACATGACTTGGGCCATATATGCTTTATAACAAGTAGATTCCACCTAGGGAGCCAGGTCGGGTTCCGGATAAACTGAACCCAAGCGGTTTATATAACATGCCTGGTTGATGTTGAAGTTTAGTCCCACATCGGGTAAGTATAGCCTTGTCTCTCCTTTTATAATACTCCATCCACTCATTGTTAATTGGTTTTGAGATGAATGCACAAATTTATTATGTTATCAGATCAGGTCCTTCTCCACTAGTCCATGTCACCGGGTTTAATTGTTCAAGTGATTTGGCTCGGTCTTGCCAACATGTGCAAAGGCGTGTTGGAGTTTAGCCTCACGAATAAATCATCCTCAACCCCTCCTTTCATTGCTAATTAATTGGTTTTGAGATAAATGCACAAATTTATCAGTTACACAACGCACAAAAACAAAATTCTTTCATAATTTCTTATTTAAAATATATGATTTGCATTAAAAAATATGCCCTTTCTTGGATTTCTCATTCAAAAATATAGTAGATCATAATGGATCTCCTAGACTTGTAGTTAAATTTTTCATTTTCTAATTTTTTGTTTCCCCTTGTCTCATCTATATCATTGCGCTTTCACCAATCACAACAACGTACCCCTTTTTTTTCTTCTTCTTTAGCATCTCTAGGATTGCCAATTGCTAGCAACCCATGGTCCACATCAAATAGATTGTGTGATATATAAAGAGCCTCTTTCAATGATTATATTAATATTTGACTTCCACAGATATCAAGGTGCTATAAATTTGTAAATGTTTGCTTTGGATAGGGTTCTATAGCTAGATAGCTTTTTTTTTTCTTTTTTCTTTTTTCTTTTTTCTTTTTAAATAACTATAGCTAGATATGGCTATTCATTAGCTTAGATAATCTGTTGATGTGGTTAAGGAGAATCAATTCCATAATCACGTACACCTCACTTATATCAAATCTTGAATTTAAAATAGTTAATTTTTGTACTATTTAAAATTTTAATTAGCTATTTAAGTAGAACTTTAGAATTCACCACAAGAAGAACCTAGAAAAGAAAAAAAAAACAAAAAGGGTTCAGATTTCAGTGCACTTGTTCCTTTACCAAATGAGTGAGTGGGGTGAGAATTTAATGTTTTCTGTTTTTGGCTTATGATTATGCTATTTTTTTCATAAAGGTTTCACGAGATTCTTTATATTATTGAAAGATATATCAATATTCTTTTCAAGTGTTTTAGTCCTTTTGGATTCATCCTCCAAACTAGGGGTGTAATCGATTCAATTTGGTCGGTTTTGGATCAAAATTATAAATTAAATCGGTTCTAATCGATTTTTAAATGTTCAAATTTTAAATCAAATCAAATCGTTCAACTGTTGAATCAAACCAATCCGATTTGGTTTCAGTTGGTTTCGATTTTCCTATAAATTTTATTTGCACATCAAATTTTTTCCAAATTTTCAACTTGTTTTACACTTTTACTATTTTCAATGTCTTATGAGATTCGACCCTTAAGTAAAGTTGTGAAATACTAAATTTGGGTCCAAATTTTGGACCAAAAATCAGAAGCCCAATCGTCTACTTGACTCAATTTGACTATATATATATATATATACTTACAATCGATTCGGTTCGGTCGGTTTCGGCATGAGAAGGCCTGGAATCGAAACCAAACCGAACTTTTCCGTTTTCCTTTTTGACAAATTAAACCCAAATCAGTACCTGTCCAAACCGGACCAAAACCGAGAGTTCGGTCAGATTTGGTCTGTTCAGCCCCAAAAATGCACAGCCCTACTCTCAACTTAATCCCATACTCTCTCTCTCCAATAAAAAATATGGCTCTCAAAAGGTCTATCATAAGGTTATCAACAGGGCTGGGCTGGCCCATTAGCCAGCCTGGCCCGGTCCTAAAATTTTAGGGCTACAATGAGGTGAAAGGGCACGGCTAGGGCCTCAAAACCAAAAGCTTGTTGTCCACCGAGCTGGGTGAGAGCTTGAAAGGTTAAAGCCCGCAAGCCAGGCCCAGCTCCTAGATCTCTTATATATATATATATATATATATATATATATATAGATCCAGTGATATGGGTTGCCCGACAATTCTCTTTTGAGCTATGTCTTGTTCCATCGACCCTGACTGATGTGTAGTGCAGTCACTTATATGTGTGTTTCTGACTTGATGTCATTTGTCCTTAAGGCCATGGATTGGGTCGTCGACCCGATACCCAATTCGTCTAACTCATGTTTTTTGTCAGTGGATTGGGCAAATAAAACTTGACCTGTTTAGTTGAGTCGGGCACGAAGCATTCAACCCTTGGCTTCCATGGCCTTAAGGACAAATGATAGCAAGTCAGAAACACACATATAAGTGACTGCACTAAACACATCAGTCAGGGTCGATGGGACAAGACATAGCTCAAAAGAGAATTGTCGGGCAACCCTGATCATTGGATCATTAGATCATATACCGGAATTTTCTGATTTTTAACCTTGCTGAATTATTACTGAACCCCAGCTTGGTGACTGGTTGTGAACCCTTATAGGATATACTGTAACACGCGATCATGTGCTATGTAGCACGTGATCTGACATACATTGCAAAAGACACCTTACCTTTTGGGTGCCCAAAGTCCATGCAGTGAGCGTACTCGAAGATCTATATAGAGCTCCCCATGGTATCCAAAACAAGCTCACCAAGATCTATATGGAGCTCCCATGGCATCCAAAACAAGTTTTGGTTACCACATGGAGCAAGGTGTTTTATAGATTATTTACATACCAAGTATGAAAACTCATTTTTGTGGTAAACTAGAAAAGTAACTTAATTAACAGTAATTTTCAAATCATATTAGTGCATGTCAATTAATTGCTGAATTGGAGTTTGGGCAATGGTCAATTAATTGCTCAATTAACTTAATTAACAGTTTAATTTTCAAATCATAGTAGTGCATTTCAATTAATTGCTGAATTGGAGTTTGGGCAATGGTCAGGTCCAACTTGTTGAACCTGATTTCGTGTTCAATCAAATCTGCAGCCATTGGATGTGAGGACCATATGTCATAGGATTGGAAATCGGGATTCAAAATTATTTCATATCCCACGGTCGCACATATGGTTGAACATGAAATCAGATTCAACCAGTTGGAACTGACCATTGCCTATTGGAATCCATTGCCAACAAGGTTGAGTGGTTTCTATAAATTTCAAGGCTCAAGGAGTATAAGCATAAGCACACGAAATCTTAATTTATTATACTTTACAAAAAAAAAATTCAAACGAAGTTCATCTAATCTTTGTCAAATGATGAGTAATTTAATGGTGTTATGTGATATTTTCATATATGTTCCCAAAAGAAGTGTCAAGGTAACATTGGATCTCTCTCTCTCTCTCTCTCTCTCTCTCTCTCTCTCTCTCTCTCTCTATATATATATATATATATATATATATATATATATATATATATATAATCTCTTCTTTGATAGGCAAGCCGGACTTAAACCTGCGACTTTGAGGATAAATCTCTCTCGATCTCTCTCTCTGTCACTCTCTCTCCGAATCTCTCTCTCTCCGATTTCTCTCTTTCACAACATATAAAATTTTGGTTTGTTGAGCAACATGTAGGCCAATGTTGGTGTTCCCTTGCTATTTTTTACGTGTTATTATTCAATCCAAATGCCGAAAAATGATGAATTCCTCTTGATTCCCGGACTCGAATCCATTAGATCTATAAATCCATTTCCACTATTTTCCTTGAAAACATCCAAACAAAGCCTTAAATGTGAGTCATTACATGGCACCAATAGTTGAGGGACATATACCACCACCACAATGAGCAACTTCAACTGATCCAAATTTGTTTCAGATATCGTTTATTCATAGTTTTTTATACAACCTTAGACTGAATCCAATCCCTACAAAAAAATAGAACTATTAGCAGCAGTCAAAACTATTGCTATTAACAAAAAAATTGTTGTTAATACCCTCGTTGCTAATAGTCTAAATAATTTTTTTGTTAATAGCGGCCGTTTTTTACCGCCGCTAATAGTCTTAATTTTTGTAGTGAATCTATATGATGCCCTAGTGAATCATCTGGCACCACATGGGAAAAAGGTGTCATGTGTATAGAATTGGTTACCCAGTCACTCACAAGAATGAACGGTGTAGTGAACAAAAAGGGAGAAAATGTGATAAAGATAAATTTTTTTTGTAATCGAAGATTCTTTTAGCGCAACTGATGGTTTCATCAAATCAGATGGTGGAGATCGTTTGTCATGTAAATCTTTCACACAATAACTAGGTATTTGGTCATTTTTGGATATGTGCCTTAGGGCATCATCATTCGTAGTATTTGATAGGTGTAGAATGATCAAAAGATTGGGATAAAAAGTGATCTCCATCATCATCATTCGCAGTATTTGATAGGTGCGGAATGATCAAAAGATCTATGGTGCAAAAGATTAGGATGAAAAGTGATCATCTCCAACATCAGACTCGAAAGACCCGAGTACAATCTAAAATTAATGGCTTTACGTAAATTGAACATGAGGGAGAAAACTTCTTGCTAGACAGTCCTTCGACGGATGGTGTGTCGAGAATTTGAACTCTTCCAGAGCAATTGATGGTTCCACCGTTCACGCCGTTGTTGCCTTAAATCAGATGAAAGAGGTTGTTTTTCGTCCCAATTTTTCACAAATTAGATCATGAGATCATGGCCCACACATTAGACGGTCATACGTTGATTCAATGAGGTACACATTATAAAGTGAATGTGATCATGGTGTACCAAGGTATACTATGATCATGGATGATTGCCATGTGAAATCAACACATGACCATCTGATAGGTGAGCCATGATCTTAAGATCTAGATTATAAAGATTGGTATGAAAAACGACCTCTATCATTTGATTCAAGGAAATCAATGATGGAACCATCAGTTGCACCACAAGAATCTTGTCATGCAAAATAACAAACACTACTACTTCTCGTTGGATGGTCAAGTTTGCCTCTTAAGATTGTCAAAGAAGCTTAAGAGACCGTGACATTAATTAAGGCAACGTTTTGTTGGACGGTCCAACGATAAGTTTAGCGTTCATGACAACTTATCTCGAAGCGTCAAACGAGAAATTTAGTGTTTATGAAAACTTATATTGAAAGAGTCGAACAGGAAATTTTAGTTTTAAAGAGACCATGAAAACTTATCGCGGAAGCATCAGCGAGAAGTTTAGCTTTTAACTTATCGTGGAAGCATCTAATGATAAGTTTTTAGTTTTTAGGATTTTTTGCATATACCCCCTGAGATATGCCGATATTGCATCAAACCCCCTGAGTTATAGGTATTTATTCTGCAGCCCTTATTTTTGTGTTTCTGTTTCATATACCCCCTTGCCGCTAATTAGCTATGAGTTTATGGACTGAAACGACTATTTTGCCCTTAATAAAATCAATATTCTAAAAATACCACCATTCTAAAAGGCCCTTCATTCATCTATATTTACAAGTTATGCCATTATAGTTTATCACCATTCTAAAAGGCCCTTCATTCACCTTTATTTACAACCCATGCCATTATAGCTTACCACCATCATTCTAAAAGGAGTACTTTTAAATCCACCCACAAAATCTTTGAGTTCACCCACGCTGAAACACATCGACTGCATTGAATCAGACGATGGGGATTGTTTATATATCGTCCCAATATTTCATGAGATCGATCTTTAGATCATGGGTGTACCATTAGACGGTCGGGATCAAGGATCAAGGATCATGGTAGTGCCCTCAATCTCTACCAGAATTCAGTACATGTTCATTTGGATCTAAACCATAGATTTTATGCCTCTGGTCAATAAAATATATGCAACAGTCCATACAAAAGTAGTTGATGAACGGTTATAATATCTAATACATGCAATTTCCAATATATGGTTCATAAAAGAAGTGGTCAATTGATTGGACGGTTGGGATCAAGGATCAAAATATTGATTTTGTTTTCGGTTTCGAGCATGACCAAAACCAAAAATTTGAATGAAATTTTCAGGCATAATTTTGAATTTCGATCAAAATTTCGGCTGAAAATTTTATTGTCATACATAATTTGACCAAAATTTTAGGGGTTGTCTTTGTTTCGGTGAGGACCAAAAACGATAAATTTTGGTCGACAGTATGAATTATCGGCCGAAAGTTTGAAACATGGTTGGGATGGTGCCGCTTGTACAATCATTGGAGATTAATGATGACACCAACACAAGAGGGTTTCAACTTGTCGGGTCAACTCAATGGGTCAAAGTCAAACGACTTGACCTGCCATAGGTTTGGGCTTGGGTTCAGATTTCCAACTCCGAACCCATTATGTCGGGTTGAAAATGCTGACTCATTTATTTTTAAGTTCCACTCAACCACTGAATTGTTTCTTATTTAATTCCCAACAACATTACTCATATACCCAATATAAAAAATCACCAAAATTTTAGATATCCAAAATTAAAACCCATTCCAAAATAATAATAAAAACTTACCAAAACTTTTAAATACCCAAAATTAAAAATCATTCCAAAATTTGGTTATTAATCTAAGAACATGTAGATTGAAGGTTTTCTTTACAAAAATAATTGCATGGTTTTCCACAAATCCTCCATTGGTTTGAGTATTCATCCAAACGTTGATATGCTTTAATGGGGGAATCACCCATCTGATGGGTGAATGAAGGGCCTTTTAAAATAGTACCTTTAAATCCACCCACCGAATCTTTGAGTCCACTCACGCTGAAACATGTTGATTGAATTAAATCGAACGATGGAGATCATTTATCCTCCCAATCTTTCAGTAGATCGATCTTTAGATCATGGGTATACCCTTAGACAGTCGATTTTTTATTTCACGTGGCACACATCTCAGAAAAGTGACTTTAACATCATGTGCACGCTTAAAATTGAGTTTAAGGTCACTTTTATGGGTGTGTACCACATGAAATAAAAAAATCGACCGTTTGATGGTACACCCATGATCTAAAGATCGATCTCATGAAATATTGGGATGATAAACAATCTCCATCGTTGGATTCAATGCAGTTGATGTGTTTCAGTATGGGTGAACTCAAAGATTTTGTGGGTGGATTTAAAGGTACTCCTTTTAGAATGGTAGTAGTAAAGCTATAATGGCATGACTTGTAAATAAAGGTGAACAAAGGGCCTTTTAGAATGGTGGTAAACTATAATGGCATGACTTGTAAATATAGATAAATGAAGGGCCTTTTAGAATAGTGGTATTTTTATAATATTGGTTTCATTATGTGTAAAATAGTTGTTTCAGTCCATAAACTCACGGCTAGTTAACAGCCGAGGGGTATATGAAACAGGAACACAGAAGTAAGGACGGCAGAATAAATACCCACAACTTAGGGGGTTTGATGCAATATCGGTATATACAAAAAAACCCTAGTTTTTAAAATACCGTGACAACTTATCATGGAAGCATCCGACAAGAAGTTTTAATTTTTAACAACTTCTCGTGGAAGCTTCCAACAAGAAGTTTTAGTTTTAAAGAGACCGTGAAAACTTAGAGGAAGCGTCCAACAAAAAGTTCAGCTTTTTATTGTCGTCCACCGAGAAGTTTTTAGTTTTTTTAATAGACCGGGAGAGAAGTTTTAGTTTTTAACTCATAGAAGCATCCAACGGGAAGGTTACCCTGAATACAAGTTATCAGCAGAAGATTCAGCGAGAAGTTTATCTTTATAAAACCTTACCGCGGATGGTTCAACGAGAAGTTTAGTTTTTAGTAATTTCTTTTTTGAGGATACGGCTCAATGAACCCTACATTTCAACACAACTTAATCATTCGATTCTCATTATCACATTTTCGGATTTTCAAATCCGAAATTTCTGACGGTAATCATCCTTTCCGTTCTTGGCTTCTTTCTCTCCATGTGTCTTAGAAGCAAGCCGTGTTCGACAAGGAGATGACGCAGTTGCTGGAACAATATAGTTCTGAATCGTTTGATTTTTTTGCTTTGCTTTCCATCATTTGATCTTCTTCTTCTTCTTTTTGAAATAGATTAATTGTTTAACTGAATTCATAGATGGTTTGGTTTTCACTAAGACGCCAGTGCGTAGAGTTTTATTTACCATTTCTATGTTTCTGTGGAAACTAAGTAAAAAATATCTAAATTAGCAGCGACAAAAAGAAAAAGTAATTAAATTAACTGGATTTAGATACTTATTCTCGATTGCTCTTCCATGAAATCTTTCATTGGTAATTTAGCCATGATATGACTTGACAGGATTGAAAGGATTTTTGAAATGATATATCATGTTCATTTGGTTGGATGAGAAAACCGTGTTTACAAAATGGGGACACAGATTGGGTTAACCAAACCGAACAGAACATATCTTAGGTTTTCGGTTTGGTTCAGCTTAAACTGAAACCAAACCAAAACGATTCGGTTTCGGTTAAAAATAATCGCAACTGAAACCGAAAAAAGTTGGTTCTGTTTGGTTTCTGCTTTTTGTAATTTTTTCTTTGAATCATCCTTTTCTTTAAATTATTATTATTGGTTTTGTTTTTTTTTTTCGGGGATCGATTTCCTAAACCTGCCCAACTGGTTTTTGGTTTCAGCCCCCAAAAACCAAAATCGAACTGATTGGGAATTGAGTCTGGTTTTTATGCTTTTGGGTCGATTTCGGTTTTCGATACAAAACTTGCATTCCTATTAGATTGTGATCTATATTTTTTAGGCTATAAATCTGATATGTGAAAATTAAGTATGCTACGTATTGAAGAACTATTAATATTGTTGAAATTCTTGGCTCCTATTTCACCTAGAATATCTCGATTTATTGAATGATTTCTAAAAGAAGGTCATGTTATCTCTCTTGCGTGGTGACTGCATTCAATTCGTCTATAATTTTACATTCTTTGATAAACCATTTTTCTTTCCCTAGCGTACAGCAACCATGATTAAGGTTCTTGAATCACATGTTGAAAATACGGGTAAAATCCAACAAGTCTCATACGAGATTCTAAATGTTCGAGAGTTCAATAGTTGGGTGATCATCCTTTAGATTTTCATTTTTCTATACTTCACTTCTTAATAATGTTTGTGGTACAAGCATTGATTACTGCCGATGGAAGGACTGTTTTGTATTGCAATTATGGTATCAAAACTCGGCCGATACCGAGCGATACGTATCTGTTTTTGTGAGACCTGATACCGATACCACCCCAATATATCGCTTACCGATGCTTAAAAAAGATACCACATCAATATATGCATCAGGGTAGTATTCGTATTAGTATCGATAGAATCAGTAGCTCAAGCTGTTTATCGGAAAAAAAAAAGGAAGAAAAAAAAGATTCTGAGTCAGTATCGGCGATCTTGACTCGATGCATTGCATAGTAACTCAATAATATGTGTGCTTGTGCTCTCATGTGAGTGAGCAGGGGCACGGTGTGGGTAGGTGGGATGTAAAGAAAGAGAAAAAAAAGATGAAAAAATAGAAAAATAAAACTTATTTTCCTTGATTGATACAAAAGAGCTATGAGTTCTCTTTTTATGATACACTAAGTAGTGGGAATGTGAGTTTGTGCATACATGGGTAAGTGGATAGTTATCTAGAAGTGGGAATGAGCATGGATAAGTGGATAGTTATCTAGAAGTGGGAATGAATGGTAAGTGGATAATTATCTAAAAGTGGGAATGAACATGGGTAAGTGGATAGTTATCTAAAAGTAGGAATGATACAGTGTTGAGCGCTATTACCTCCCCTCAAGATGATGGGAATTCTTTGATCACCAGCTTGTCTTGGAGATAAGCAAATCGAGGAGCTGAGAGGGGTTTGGTGAATATATCAGCACTCTGATCAACGGATGAGATGTGGAAGACTTGAAGCTTATTGTTGATAACATTTTCACGAATGCAGTGATAATAAACCTCAATATGCTTGGTGCGGGCATGAAATACTGGATTGAAGGTCAAAGCTATTGCAAAGATGTCACACCAGATGATTGGTTTCGATCGTTTAAAAATGTGAAGATCCTGAAGTAGTTGTTTTAGCCATGACACCTCAGCTGCAGTATGGGCTAATGCACGATATTCGGCCTCGGTTGATGAGCGGGCAACGGTGGGTTGCTTCTTTGCACACTACGAAATAATGTTTAATCCTAAGAAGAGGCAAAATCTAGTGGTAGACTGTCGATCAATAATGTCACCAGCCCAATCGGCATCTGAGTAGGCTAGAATATCCAAAGAATCAGGTGTGAAGGTTAAGCCATGGTTAATTGTACCTTTGATAAACCGTAGAATCCTTTTTGGCCTCATAAAAATACTTATTAAGTGGCTTATGCATATGTTGACACACTTTATTGACCGCAAAAGAGAGATCCAGGCGAGTAATCGTGAGGTATTGTAGAGCCCCAACTAAGCTGTGATACAAGGTGACATAAGAGATTTCTATGTCTCCATTCGAGTAGGTGGATGGTTTTGTGGAGAGTGGGTTGTATGGCTTGCAATTAGTCATGGAGGCACGAGCTAGGATTTCATGAGCATATTTGGTTTGGGTAAGGTTAACTGATATTGCAGTTTTTGTAACTTCAATGCCCAGAAAATAGTTGAGAAGACCCAAATCTTTGATACAAATCGCTGACCAAGAGTGCGCATAAATTCTGTGATGTATGTGTTGTCGTTGCCGGTGACCTAAATATCATCCACATACACGAGTACAACGGTGATGCGACATGCATTGTTGCACGGATAAGGAGCTATCGACAGAACTAGATTGGAAGCCTTGAGCAACTAAAAATTTTGACAACATCGAAAACCAAGCACCCGGAGCTTGTTTCAAGCCGTAAATGGCTTTACGGAGCTTACAAACGTGCTTCGGAAATGAGGGATCCTCAAATCCAGGAAGTTGAAACATGTAAATGTCATCATCTAAATGTCCATGAAGAAAAGTATTAGACACATCTAATTGTCTAATTGTCCAATTGTAATGGATAGCCATTGAAATTACAACACGAATTGTTAGATGTTTGACAACTGGGCTAAATGTTTATGTATAATCAAGTGCATATTCTTGTTCATAGCCTTTGGCGATGAGTCAAGTTTTGTGTCGCGCTATGGTACCATCTGCATGAGTTTTGATTTTAAAGATTCATTTGCACCCAATAATTTTTCTATTGTGAAGCATTGGGACTAGTGTCCACGTGCCCTGCCCTATTGAAGGAGGGCATTGAATTCGTCAGACATGGTGGATCGCCGTGCGGGAAGTTTAGAGGCCTGAAGGTAAGTTTGTTGTTCATGAAGAGTAGGAGAGGATCGGGTATGAAGAGAAATGATATGTTTCTTCTTAAACACTCCTTGTTTGGATCGGGTTTGCATTGGATGGGTTTGTTGGTTGTAAGGATAGAATGAGAATGTTGATCAAGGAATGTACTAATAGAGGACGGGATGGGGGCATGAGGTAATTGATTAGTGGTTTGTGGGAAAGTTGGTGGAATGATGTGAATCGGTGTAGTAGAGGGGTTAAAGATAGTAGGAGATGTGGGATGAGAATTTGATAAATGGGTAGGATTGGAAGTGACTAGTGGAGAGGTTGGGTGAATGGGTGTAGAGGTAAGTGGCATATTTATAGCATTGGGACAACTTGTGGAACCTGAAGAATGTGGGTACAGGTCTTTGAAAGGAAAAGAATTTTCAAGGAATCTAACATGTCTCGAAATGTATACTTTACCTGTATTAATATCGAGACACCTGTAGCCATTGTGTTCAGAGGAGTAATCAAGAAAGCAACATTGTATAGACCGGGCTTCTAATTTATAGACAAAGTAGGGTCTCAACCAAGGATAACAGCAGCAACCAAATGTCCTTAGAATTGAAAATTCTGGGACAACATTGTAAAGTTTTGCATAAGGAGTTTTGTTGCAATAGTGGGGCTGGGCAATCGGTTGATGAGGTAAACGGCGGTGCACAAGGCATCCAACCAATATGTGAGAGGCATAGATGCAGTATGCATTAGAGTAATGACAGTTTCTATGAGATGTTGGTGTTTCCTCTTTGCAAGCCCATTTTGCTCTGGCGTATGTGGATACGATTTTTTATGGATGATGCCATTAGTTGTACACATGTTGCATTTGTTTATTAACAAATTGACCCCCATTGTCACTGCGAAAAATTTTATTTTGCGAGAAAATTGATTTTCAACTAAGTTTTTAAAATGAACAAAAGAACGATCAACATCTGATTTTTTGTATGAGAGAATATAACCAACAAAAGCGAGAAAAATCGTCAATATAAATAACATAATATTTATATCATCGAAAAGAAGTCAAGGGGGATGGACCACAAACATCTGCATGGATAAGTTGTAAAGGTGCATGAGTTTGAGATGATGATAATGCAAAGGGAAGTTTTTGGTCTTTCCCAATGTTACAATGCTCACAATGTAAAGGAATTTTACTAGAAAGAGGAAGATGAAATATAGAAGCCAAAAAGCGAAGGGTATTTGATAAGGGATGACCGAGCCGATTATGCCAAATTGTTGCGGGCTGCCGAGAGGAAATGAAAGTTGTAGTAGAGTTTGGAGATGTTGATGACGAATAAAGTCCATGCTGGCTACTGCCTTGGTGAGAATCCTCCTTGTTTTTTTGTCCTGAATCACAAACCCAGAAGAATCAAAGGAAAGTAAACAATTATTATCCTTTGCAAATTTGTGCACAGATAGTAAATTGGTGGACATATGAGGCACATGTAAGACATTGTTGAGAATAAATTTATTATGGGAAGTAGAGATGATACCAGAAACTGTATTGGAAATAGAAAGCACTTTACCATTACCGATGGTGACACGATTAGACCCATGGTATGGGCTGTGAAGTGAGAGTTATGACAGATCTGATGTAATGTGCTTTAAAGCCCCACTATCAATATACCAATTGGAATCATGAGGATTGTGTTGGGTAGCAACAAAAGCTTGATTTGGTGTGGAAAGAAGATGCGGTTAAGGTGGATCATTGTGGTACCAACAATGATCGGTATTATGATTGGAGCATCCACAAATGTGACAAAAGAATCGAGATGGTGGAGATTGATATGGTGGGTTAGGGACTTGATTGTAATTCCAGGGAATCTGACCGCCGAGTGATTTCCTGCAGAGCGGCCGCGAAATCTGCTATTGTCGGGCCTCGTCGCCCGCCATTACGACCACCACGAAAAAAGGATCCAGATTCAGAGGCGGTGGCAGCCATGGTTGTCGTTGTGGTGGACTTTCCATCATCATCCGCTGCAGATTTAGGTCTTCACTGGATAGTAAAGAGAAAAACTCATCAAGAGTTATGGGAATAGGGCGTGTGCGAACCGACGTCTTGATGGCGCCGTAAGACCGTGGAAGACCATTTAAAGTGTAGATAATAACATCTTTGTTATCTAATGGTGACGATGCAGCGGCTAGATCGTTAACGATTTTTTTAATTGAATCAACATAGTCTTGCATTGTTAGTTTTCTTTTTTGAAACTGCTGGAGTTGAGATTTTTTTTGCATAATATGGGATTTGGATGGATTGTTAAGCCTAGTATCAAGGGCAACAAATAGTTTATGACATCTTTTAATCAAAATAATATATGGAAGAATAGAGGGTGTGATGGTGGCATGGATGACAGAAACTAGTAACTGGTCAACTTGTTTCCATTCAGCATGTTTTGGATTAGAAATATGTTTTCCATCTAAATCAATAATGGTTGAGGAAGGGCAATAATTTAGATCATCTATGTATTGAAGAAAGCTAGTAGCCTCAAGGATGTTTCTAGTTTGGGATTTCCAGGTTATATGGCTAGAGGCATCTAGCTTCACAGTAACTAAAGAGTGGATATTAGACAACAGAAATTGGAGGTGAGTAGGTAGAGAAGTCATGGATATAATCACAGTTGGATCGAAGAGAGCTCGCGAGAGCTTTAATGGAGGAGCTCTGATGCCATAAAGAAAGATAAAAAGATGACAAAATAGAAAAAATAAATATTTTATTTTATTTTCCTTGATTGATACAAAAGAGCTAGAGTTCTCTTTTTATAATACACTAAGTAGTGGGGATGTGAGTTAGTGCATACATGGGTAAGTGGATGGTTATCTAGAAGTGGGAATGAGACGGTTTTGAGCGCTATTAGGATGTAGGTCGGCAAATGTGTACTTATGTTTGTGTTTCTTCTCAAAAGTTTAACACCTATATTAACTTAATGAAGGCTGATCATATTTTTTTTACATATGCATGTGTATTTTCTAAGTGTAAGATATTTTGTCATAATCATGATCAAAATTATGAATGTTCCCAACTTGTGTTAAATTGCCAAGTAGAATTAGTGTCAGAACAAGCTATCATTGTTGGTTGCACGGACGTCCGTGACTGAACTCACGGACATCTATAAGTGATTCACGGGCGTTCGCGCCCTGACAGTATAAAAGGAGAATTCAGTTTCGGGAAGTTAGAACTTCCGAAAAAATTTCTTGATTTTCAAAAATCTTCTCAGAATTCCTGATTTCCCTTCTCTTTGAGATTATTTTGTATTACCCTAAATTGATCTGCATCTCAAAGAAATCTTTGCCTCTGTGATTTGAGGTTGATCTTGGTGTTTCAAGTGTATAGTTGGTTCGTGTGATTCGAGTGGACTATCGTAAGAGACGACAGTTGAAGGCGATAACTTTACACTATGAAAAGGATGATCGTGAGATGTGGTCGTTGTTGGTGAGAAGAGTGATAGGGCATTTCAATCTTAAAGTACTGTAAGAATTTATTTTTTTCATAGTGGATTGTTTGCCTTGGATTTGAGATAGATCCCGTGATTTTTACTTGAGATAGGATTTTCCACGTCAAAATCGTTTGTGTTTAATTTGTGAGTGTGATTGTTTCTTTTTATTATTCACATTATTGTATCGCTTGTAAGATCATCGATTAACCCGAAATTTCACTAAGAATTTGCACATATGCTAAGTTTATGTTGTTGGGATTATGGTATTAATTACACAACAAGCACTTCTAGTAAACTCTCTCTCTCTCACTCACTCTCTCTCCCTAATGGTGTGAAATCATTTTCAGACTAAAGGCTTACTCAATCTTCATTGATTTCCCAGTTGAAGAGAGCATTGCATGGGTTGAAGTAGGGACTAAACAATTGGTTTTTTTTTTTTTGATATGTAAGCATTGAGGTTCTAGGGACCTCACCCTTGCTATTAGAAAACAGAGAGGGAAAAAAAATACAAACAATACAAAGAATGCTAGAAGAGATATGCAATGCCTTTAGAGAGCTTCGGCATCGCCATCACCCTTTCAACACATAGAACTGATAGAAGACCCATCTAGAAAAAAGGGGATAAAACCAAAATTACAGATCCTCCAGGCATAGACGAATCAACTTGTCTGGGAACTCAGTATCCCAACAGGAATCAGACAAGCTCTTAGCACCAAGATTTGCTAAGTAATCTGCAGCTACGTTTAGTTTTCTACCCACAAGATTGTAATTTCTCAAGCCTCCAATAATATATCCCTCTGAATGGTGTAATATTTCCAAGAAGCCATCCTGGCCGAGCTAGAATCGGATTCCATAATAAGTTTCTCAGCCTTTACCTTGCAGAACATACCAAGGCTTTAAGGATAGCCAGCAACTCATTTCCCCCACATTCAGCATGGACACCAACTCCATTACTATTCCTAAACAAGTTGCCATCACCAGCACAGGACTCAAGCAGAGACATCATTGTTAGCTTTCAACCAACCATTATTTGGCTTAAGCCATTTCTCCTCACAAGACGTAATAACAGAAAATTCAATTCCCCAGTTGAACCCAACTTCTCTTTCCCTATTAGTGTTTTTCGAAACACCCGAGTACTTAAACATAGCACCCAAAACTTCTTTGATTTGACACAGAATTCGCTTTTTGTGTAAACTCCTACCTTACAAAAAAAATTTGAGTATTTCTTTCTATCCAGGAAGTATATTGTGGCAGAGAAAGAGAATTTGAGCATACTTGACAGCGTACTACTATTCTGAATCCCAACACGTTCGTCCTCCTCCATCACAGATCCAATATGATCAAGTTGTAACTTAAACATTGCTAACACTGATTTCCGAACCCACCGAGAGTAAGGGTATCCGAATAAAATGTGGTTGTCATCTTCTCTATCAGACCAGCAGAGAATGCATCTAGAGGGAATCATCATCCTTTTTTTTGAAGATTCTCAATAGTTAACTACTTTTTATTCGCTGCCATCCAAGCGCAGAAAGAATGCTTCCATATGCTGTGCCTATTCCATATAACCTCATATACCACTCCACCTTTGGATGCTTAGCTCTAATAGCTTCCCAAGCGCATTTCAATTTAAATTTGCAATTACCCGAAGGAACCCAAATAACTTTGTCACACTTGTAGAAATTAGAGAAAGGTTGAGCATATACCAAGTATTTTACTTTTTCCACTCTTTGTGTAGGGGGGATTCATGGTCCATTGAGTACTATCAAATATGCTGCTGACAAGAGCTTTAGGATTACTATCAAACTGATGAATGACACTATGCCCGAATTGCGAGCCCAGTGTCCCTCCATCCAGCCATGGCTCTTTCCAAAGAAGTGTAGAATTTCCATTGCCAACTCGAATTTTGAGAAATTCCAAACCTTTGTCTCAAATTTTACAAATCCCGTGCCAAGCTCAAGAAGCATCCACTGAGAGGGTATGTGACCAGATATCCCCATGATGAAGGTATCGACCATTGACCTATTGCACCCAAATTGAGTCTTGATTACTCACCAGATTCCAAAATAGTTGTCATACCATGAATATTCCAATCCTTGATTTTCTCAGCCCCAGGCCTCCTTCCTTTTTGCCGACGAATACGCAATTCCAACTAATCGGATGAATAGATTGGCTGAGACTAGGCCCAGCCCAAAGGAACTTTCCGAACATGGCTTCTATCTTGGAGATTAATTTCTTAGGTAGCTGGAAATTGGAGCTCCAATAAATCTGAAGGCTGTTGAGGACCGATTTAATGAGCTCCAGACGACCTGCATAAGAGAGAGTAAAGAACATTCCATATCTGGATTATATCTAAGAGAGGCTGACACAAACCCATGGTGATACTTGTTGAGAATAAAGGCAGGCCAAGATATTTTATAGGAGGGTGCCCTCTTTAAACTCTATTGCTTGAAGAAAACATCCTTGTTCCTGCAAGCTTCACTAAAAGAAAAAAAAAACTTTTGTGATAGTTAGCTTGTAAACCCGAATAGGAAAAGAAATCATTTAAAAGGGATCTAATTCCTTTGGCCGATTTCTCGGAATCAACAGCAAAAATAAGCACACCATCAGCAAAGAGAAGGTATGAGAGCGAAGTAGTATCTTTTAACTTAGGGCTGTCAATATCTCCTTTCTGGATACAATCTTCGAGCAAGCAAGAGAGTGCCTCCATAACCATTGTGAAAAGATAAGGTGATAATGGATCACCTTGACTGAGACCACATTCACCTTGGAAAAACCCATGTCAAGTACCATTAATGGGAACTGAAACTGACGTGGGTGGTGATGCACTCTCTTATCCAATTTATAAAGATATTATCACAGCCAAATTTGATGAAGAAAGGATACGAGGTGCCTTGACTTTCCATAGACCAATCCAAGGCTGGGAAATGAGGGGCCTTCTCCGAAGATACCTGAAAGCCGACTTGACCGAAAACTGGCTACCAACCCGACCATTCCAAATTCTGCGATCAATGTCTCGTCTGAGACGAGGCACTTTCAAAAGAAGATCCAATAGTTGCACTAGCTTGTCACTTTCATTCAACCTAAGGTCTCTCCTCAGATCCAACCTCCACTCCACATGATTAAGAGTCCACTGCCTGCATTCAACAGCAACATCCCTGTCTTCCTCCTAAGGATGAAAATAGAAGGAAAAGCCCCTTTCAACGGTTGATCATAGATCCACGTGTCTTCCCAAACACGCATATTGTAGCCATTCGACAACAAATCTCACTATCCTCAACAACACCAGAAGCTGAGCCACAATACCTTTCCACCAGCTGCAAGCTCTGTGAAGGCCAGAGGCTTTTAAATTGCAGCCACCTCTGTAGATATTGTATTCAGCAGGACACTAGCACAGACCCATGATCCATGCCGATCTTCCATAACCATTTGCACAACAAGGCCGCATTCATCTAACTCACATTCTGATTCCCAAGCCTACGTTGAATTTTGAAAGACAATAAACCTTCCAATTTACAAGATGAATTTTCCTGCTTTCCTTGCTCCCAGACCACAAAAAATTCTTCATGATTCTCTCTATAATGATTGGGCAACGCGGGCAGGACATCCTAACATGGTCAGCAGATACACCAGTATATTGGCTAACACAGTCTTGATGAGCACAAGCTTCCCTGCCATAGAGCGCAGCTTGCCTTTCCAACCGGGAATCTATGTTCTTCCGTTTCAACAACTGGGTCCCAAAGAGATTTTGTAGGAATCTCAACACAAAAATGGCAAACTGAGATAGAAGACAGAATAGAATCGGCCATACAGACAAAGTACTTCGCAAAATTGGCGACCGACGACTGACTGATGTTGACGCCCAAAATTTTGGGTTTGTGCAGATTTACTTTCTGTCCAGTGCACGATTCAAGCAGCCTTAGGATGCATTTGAGCTGAAGAAGGTTAGTCGCATCGCAGAACACAATGGTATCATTGGCAAATTGGAGGTGGCTAATCTGATTACACCCCTAGCCACATTGAAACCAAAAATCAGGCCTAATGCAGCACCTCTTTCCAACAATTTACTTAGACACTTGCCCACCATATGAAAGAGGAAGGGGGACAATGGGTAACCCTCCTGAGACCCCTGGATCCTGCTTCATAGCCATTAAACAACACTGAAAAATAAGGATTTGTAATACATACTTTAATCCACTTCCTTCATTTTAGGTGCATTTGTGAGTTTAAACACACATTATTTTTTTTTTATCGGTAAAGTTAAATTTCAAAAAAAGGAACGAAATTACAACAACAAATCAAGAGCGAGCGAGGGGCTCATCAAGAAGAAAACAAAGAGGAACAAACCAAAAAAACAAAAAAGAGGGCCCCGACCGCCATCGCCCGGCCGAAACTAGCACGGAAGAGGCTACCCAAGACCAAGAACACCAGCTCTCAGGCCGTCTCGAACCTCCACACCTTTGTCAAAAGCTGATTGCTACATTTTAGGTCCCTAAAATTCGTGGGAGTCAGCATTTGAGAGAATTTGCTGGTCATTGAAGGTGAGCTTTGTTTAGATCATCTTACAAAAAAAAATTAAGTCCTAATTATTTGATTGGATGTAGGTTCTTGACTCGGAAGAGATGAAGAGCTTTCTTTGCACCAGCTTATACACAAGTAGTTCAATTGCTCGGTCAAAGAAGCATATCTTTTCCTTTGAATTTTTGGTTCACTATGATTATGTTTTATATCTATGGTTGCATCTTGTAGGATTTGTAGATGTGCAGATAGAAGCATTAGAAGAAAACTCTGCAGTAGCAAGAATGATAAAGCTTGTGGAAGATGCACAAAAACGCTCACACACGAACCAGTTTATAACAGTTTGCCAAGTACTATACACCAGGTTCCATCACATTCAAGCTCATCTATTAGGGACTTTTGTTTGTGTTTGTTGATATATTGTAGAGCATATTTTAAAACCCTTTCTTCATATACAATAAACCGTGGGTTTGCCAAGCTAAGATTCTTTGATTTGGAGGGGATTTTGGTATAGTTCTTTGATTTGGAGGGGATTTTGGTATATAAAGGAAATTGAAGGTGAATACACTATTGGGTAGCTCCATCTGCACCTACGTGTTTACTAAAAGCGCCTACGTCTGAAACCCCTCCAAACCCATTGACTGCTTTGGATCAGACGATGGAGGTTGTTTTTCACCCCAATCTTCTATCCAAGGGATCTTGGGACGATTATCTTATGGTCAGACAGTCTATTTTTTTATTCCATGTGTCACAGATCCCAAAAAATGCCCTAAAATCAAGTTTGAGTGTGATGTATGTAATATGATTTTAGGGCCACTTTTTGGGTATCTATCACACAGAATCGAAAACTGATTGTAGGATGGTACCCTCATGGTCTCAAGATCCATTGAAAAATCGGAGTGAAAAACTTTCTCCATCTACTGATTGAAGTAGTGATAGCTATTTTACTATACCAAAAATTATCATCTTCCAATTATACAAGGGATTTGTAGCACAGGTAAGGGTATTGATCCTCAAGGAATTCTTTTAAAAAGAATACGTTTATAAGTCTTTAGAAAACAAGTTGGTTTTGGTTTTTAAAACTAAATTGTAGACAGTAAACAGAATTGATTCTAGAAATTAATTGTAACTAATGCTGAAAAGTAGAGTTGTAAAAGATAGATAAGGAAAACAAGTTTAGGTTCCCTAATCGCTGATTTGGAATCCTAGTTAATTATCTCTAATTCCTTTGAATTCTGTAATTATCTTAAGGCAATAACGACAATATAAGAAGAAGATAAGATTAGTCTAAGGTAACAACGACAACATAAACTTCTCTAGCAATAATCTCGTTAATGAAACTAAGGCACAATGGCAACATAGTCGGGTGATGAAAGTCTAGTAATTCTAAACTTAAGGCGACAACGACAACATAGAATTTAGAACTATAGAAATCTTGAAAACCTTTTAAAACTCATAGACAAGTTCTAAAACTCATATTCATTAACCAATTATAATCTGAATTCAAAAGAATAAGAAACAACTAAGTATTCATAATTATCTTTGATATAATGGTTCCCAGATTTTAGAAGACTCAGTCACGCATCTCCATAAATTGATTTCATTAATTTAAAAGAAATTACAGAACACATAATGAAAACTAAGCGAACTTCTAAACCTATCTTTGTGGCTATCTGTATCTCTACTTCTACCTATGTATTCTATATCTCTACCTTTTTATCGAATTCTATATCTCGACCTTTTTATCGAATTGATAACAAAATCTCTTATTTATAAATTCATAAGAGTCCTAATACATTCTAAATTAAAGTTCTAAAAATCATATTATAAATTCTAGTAAAATTAGAAATCTATTTAAACTGAAACTTCTAAACATATGTGCTTCTTGATCAATCTTGAGTCTAGAATCGTGAGCTAGCATCTGAGGATTCTCTACCATCTTGATTTTGTACCATCTTCTAATGCAATCATGGCTTACTTTGAGATTGGTCGAGGTAACAACCCATGCAATCGTGATTCAGGATTGCATGAGTTCTGTAAATAGGATGGGATCCTGATGTCTTCTGTGTAATCCTGATTCTTCCTGTTGTGCAATCCTGGTTATTCCTGTGCAATCTTGATTCTTCTTGCTATGCAATCCTGATTATTCCCGTGCAATCCTTATTATTCTTGTGCAATCCTAATTCTTCCTGTGCAATCATGACTCACTCTATCTTGATTCATTAACCAATCACAATCTAAATTCAAAAGAATAAGAAACAACTAACCATTCATACTCATCTTTGATATAATGGGTTTTCAAACTTTAGAAGGCTCAACCACGCATCTCTATAATTGATTTCATTAATTGAAAAGAAATTACAGAACACATAATGAAAACTAAGCAAACTTCTAAACCTATCTCTGTGACTATCTATAACGGCCCGAAATTTTTTTGCCAAAAACTTTAGAATATTGGGTTGTTAATTTCGTGACTTGAGCTTGCAAGGCATCTAATCCTAAGTTTGATGGCAACATCCTCCATAAAACATGTGTTTTTTTTTTATTATTAATAACTCATATGAAAATAGGAATATCCAAAAGATGTGTCTTTTCATATGAGTATTACTATTTATTATACAAAATAAACATCTAATTATCCATTTAACCATCGACACATATTATCTTGTCTATTTACAACAAAATATTTACCATGTGTCTCGTAACCCTAGTATTATTCATCCACAACAAAAACGAGACAGTAATTGATGCCATCAAAATAGTATCCCCTAATACCCATAAGGAGAAGAGCATGAATCCTACGGGTAGAAATCTTTCGGTTGGGCTTTCACTTCTTCAGAAAAATACACTGGATCCTCTTCCTCGGCTTTCCCGGTCTTCGAAAGCTCAGGGTCAATATGATCTGTGACACAAAGTATCGGAGTAAGCACAAAATATTCACGGTGCTTAGTAGGAAGGCATTAATTACCATTTATGTATTGAAACATTAAACCAATAAGCATGCATGTAATAATTATTATTCGATTAACATAATAATGATCTTAAGATAGAAAATTTACATCAAAATATAACCATTCTTATGAAATTAGTCGATTTCATTATATTAAAGGCTTGAATCTTGCATATTCAATGAAACATACACATGAACAGTTATCTTACTTTGGCGTCACATGTCTTGAAATTTTTACATGACTTAAATTTAACTTAAAATATTCTCTGCACATAAATAGATGTCAGAGCTCTAATACTTATATATACCGATGAGAATCCCGTCCATTGTCGCCCATGGACAATTTTCTTGATTAGCCGTAGCCCCTGTTAAGTGAGATGGCCCGCGCTTGGTCCGTGTTTTGTCTTGTCATGATGGGATCCTTTAAATATCATAAATCATTCATGCATAGAGTCACTTGTCTTCTTAGCGTATACTTAATAATAGTGTTTGTCTTGTCTTGCCATAAATTCATGTCATGTTTTAGCGTACAAATAATAATAGTGTTTGTCTTGTCTTATCATAAATTCATGCATGTCTTTTCTTATTCTTTCATATACATCTAATTATGTTTTGAAATTCTTTGGACTTATTAAACCCTTGACTATTCCGTGTCTTACATTTTTTGCTTAATAATCATATGTGGATAGCCATGATCCGATAGTGTTATCAATCACATCGAACTCAGTGCTATGAGACCATCGTGAAGAAGCTGTTGCCAATGGCGTCCCATACCACCATGGCTTTCACAACTCATGATGGGCCCATGACAAGGGTCCAATGTGATTCGCAATAATATCGAACCATGGTGAAGACATATCTTGTCTTTTTACCATATTTTCTTAAATTTTCTATACATTCTTCAACAATATAAATGTCAAGCATAGACTATACAAAATAAATATTTGATTGGATCGAATATATCAAAATATATGTTCCATACATTTAACTAAATGATTAATGAATCTGAATAAACAAGAACTCATAGTGTAATACTAATAAAATATATATTCACAACTTGTCGGAATAGTCATGACCACATCATCATAGGAAAATGAGGCCTACATGTGCATGTAATAATTCTAAAATTACAAACCAATCCGACCGAATTGTATAATCTAATTAGTTAAAAATTTAGGTTTTATAATTCCTGTAAAAATCGAACGAATTCAACCGTCAGATATGAAGATCACTAAAAGTTATGAAGGATTGACCATAATGAAAATTTTCTGATTTCACTCCTATGGGTGTCTGGTCGCAAGTCAAAAGTACATTCACAGCACACTTAGACATAAATCAGGTTCAGGAATTCACTGTGCAGATTTTAAAGTGGGCATCTTGGGGTCAATTTTTGAGATGACTAGAGCATGATCTAGCCTCAGTTGTAAGAAAAACTTTGGTAGAGGGCATTGCCATCTACATTACCTCTTTAGCGGTTTGCCCAATGGAGGTCTATAAACATTTATATGGTTGAATGAAGTAAGGGAAAAACCCAATCATAGCACACGTAGACAAAAATCAGGTTAAGGAATTTACCGTGCAGATTTTAAAGTGGGCGTCTTAGGGTCAATTTTTAAGATGACTAGAGAATGATCTAGCCTTAGATGTAAGAATAGATTTGGTGGACGGCACTGCCATCTACATTACCTTTTTGGAGGTTTGCCAAATAAAGGTCTATAATAGTATATATGGTTGAAACCTCAATGGGTTAGGTGATCTGGCCATGTACTTGCTTCCAAAGCAGGAGACCTGAGTTCGAATCCCCTCCCCCCCTTGAGGCCACCCTAGGGATTTATATCATGTGCTGACCGAATTTGGGTGTGCCCCTGGGATTAGGCGGGTGCTCTAAGAGGCCCGAATACCCAGGTTATCAAAAAAACAAAAATAGTTTATACGGTTGAATGAAGTAAGGGAAAAATCCAAACTGGTTAGAGTTAAAATTCCTACACCTCCCACTAATTTACATGCTAAATCACATTGCTAAGGGCATAACTGGCATAATAAAATATCATAAATAAGAATTTACATATATGTCTCATTATACAATTAATTAATTATTTAAATAAATTATAAAATATGAAATAGAAATCAATGTCGTAATTTATTCACACATGATTAGTTAAATAAGTGGGCTAAAGGTAGGACATAATAGATTAAAGAGTAATTTATTATTTACACCAAAAATTAGTCAAATGAATCAATTAAGGAATAAATAATTAATTTCCCCCTACCTCGGGTCCTAATGTCACAATGGATTGTTGCAACTATTTCAAAACGTTTGACCGAGTGATCCGAAATCTACACCGACGGTCAATCTCCTTCGTTTATGTACAACGATAATCCACACCAAACCTATAATTAATCTCATCAATAAAACATATAAATATTAAATAAGGTGCAAGGCGGCTAAGATCTTGAGGCATTTTAGGATAAAAAGAGAAATTTGGGGTGCATGAAATAAATTTTAGAGAAAATATGGAGAAAAAGAAGATGATAGCTCACCTATTTTGGTGGAGATTTACACGATTTTAGAAATCTGCTAAGAGTGGAGAACGAAGGGATTTTTGGTTGTCACAGAGAGAAAATAGGAGAAGAAATTGTATTGAGGTGGGTTTGTTTGGTGATTGTAGTTGTGGGATGCTTAGGCTCAAAGGAAAAATTGTATGCCACGTGAAGAGAAGGATGGAGCATGTGTGCCACATGGGGTGGAAATCCGAGAATATGTGCCACGTGAAATGAGGAATGATGTTTTTTGTCACGTGGAATCTGTGTGTGCAAGATTTCTAAGAAGTTTAGAGATTTGGGGAGAGTAGTGTGAATCATTACCATCCATACAGAGTCACACTTAGACTTTACCATATCTCCTTGATGGGTGTGCCTAATTTAGCAAGTAGGAAAGCTATGTGCGCACAACATTTTTTTTTCACAATCTTTTTTTTATCTTCTCTTTGAGTTAAGATAGGGTGTTAGACACATTTACTTAAATATAGTATAAAGGTTTCTAAATAGGTAAATGTAAAAGCAACATTTGAGTTTATGAAGGGTTGATCTCCAAACCTCTCCAACAACATCAAGAGCACCTACCATTATACCAACACATGTCTTTTTGAATAATTTATTATAATTTAATATATGTATTAATAATATTATATTATATTTGCTATAAAAAAATATAGTAATATTTCTCATATGTGAAACCTAATAGGTCCATAATAAATAACAACTTCGAGGTCATGGAAATCAAATAGTCAACAATATATAACGATCAGGGTCATTACACTATCTGTATCTCTATTTCTACCTATGTATTCTATATCTCCACCTTTTTATCGAATTGATAACAAAACCACTTATTTATAGATTCATAAGAATCCTAATACAATCTAAATTAAAGTCTTAAAAATCAAATTACAAATTCTAGTAAAATTAGAAATCTACTAAACTAAAACTTCTAAACATATGTGCTTCTTGATCAATTTTGAGTCTGGAATCCTAAGCTAGCATATGAGGATTCTCTACCATCTTGATTTTGTAGCATCTTCTAGTGCAATCGTGGCTTAATTTGAGATTGGCTGAGGCAACAACCCATGCAATTGTGATTCAGGATTGCATGAGTTCCGTAAACAGGATGGGATCCTGATGTCTTCTGCGCAATCCTGATTCTTCCTGTTGTGTAATCATGGTTATTCCTGTGCAATCCTCATTCTTCACGATCAATCGTGACTCACTCTTTCTGAGACCACAATCCACAATTGCAAGGGTTCTCTTCTCTGGAGACCTTATATTTTACTTTGTTTCTTCTCACGATCAATCATGGTTATATTTTCATGGAATCGTAAATCACGATTGATCGAGCTTTCTTCTCTGGAGTATATAATTTTTTTTCTCTTGCAATTGTCCAAGGTCACAATCAATCGTGACCTAACTCCTCTTCAATCCTTATCCTCACGATTCATCATGAGTTCTGATTTATGCAATCGTGTGGCATCCTTCAAAAGCTGAGATCTTTGACCAAGCTTTGACTCTTCTTTCTCATTGATCATTTCTCTTCTGGGTCAAAGTGCCCCCTTGGTTTTTTATCAGCTCAGACTCTAGATCACTCTGATATTGTTGGATCTCATCCTCAAGTGTTATTTTAGGTTCTTATTTACAGATTTCTCATCAAATATCATTCACCTGTCAATTCAAATTGTCCAACTGGCAATCTATCATTTGCACATGATCTCATCCAAAGAATCATGCCTATAAGAGGATCGAAACTATCTCACAATCCATTTTAAACACCCATTCATATTGAAGCGCACAGAACAAATAGTTTATATCTGCCAATGTTTGGACTCCACTTCAATGTATGAACTACCACTTTGGTGACTTAGATTTCTCAAATACATGTCACATGGCTGAAATAAGGGTGATCATTGCTCATTTGTAAGGTCAGGTAATACCTTAATGATTTTTGTAAGAATGGCTATATAGTCAATTCCTTAACCTTTAGTTATGCAGGCATTGTATACCTCAACTCTTTTTTCTTTTTTTTTTTAATAATAATAAAATCTGATCTCATAATGATTTGCATCATTTAAATTTTGCCATCCGATGTAGTCAATTTTACTTTCTCCTTAGAGCAACTCTTTTGGTCAATAAAAATGCAATAATTTCACTAATAGGAACAAAAATTACAGCGGATCAAAACGGCCGAGCGAGATGCTTAGCTGGAGAAACAGAGAAAAAGGAAAACTAAAACAAACTATACAAGGTTGTACAACCACGAGCCTTTTGGATCCGTTGCGATGATGGATTAAAATATGGAGTTGCCACCCGGAGCTTTTGGTGTTTCGGGAGACCAAAATCAAATATAATAAACACCGAAGTGTTGGATTTAACTCCGATCACCTGTCGATGCCAAAGGCTCTAGCCAAGGACTTCAACTACCGATTAGGAAGGTGTTAGGCACCTAACCAGCCCACTCGTACGTGGTCTCTATTATGGTCAAAGTACATAAAAAAAGAGAAGAAATGTGTGCACTCGTCCTTGCCCGCAGGCACGTGAACCCATATTAAGCTTTCTGCGCTATCCGAATTTCGACGGCTTAACGGCTTAAACCACAGGGTGAGGGAAAAGCCTAAAAAGAAAGAAGAGAAATAGAGAATAGAGGAAGAAGAAGAGAGCTGGAGATGAAATCTCGGGCTCTTGTAGCACCATGGTCGGATCTTCACGTATGACTATTCCGGCAAGCTTTCGATTGCAAGTATGGGTGATGGAATCATAGGATTTGAACTAAGGTTGGGAGACGGAAGCTTGGAGATATGGAGTTATGAGATGGATTGGCTAGGGTTTCACCTTGCTAAAATTAGTGTGTGCTAAATGAGGGGGTGAGGGTCTCTATTTATAGAGAAAGGAGTGATTAAGGAGCTCCTAATTGGATTTTAGTCCTAATGAAAGGTTAGGTTTTAGGTAATGGGTTTCGGGGGCTTGGAGAAGATGAAGATGGATTTTAATGGAGGAATCATTTAAAGGGTAAAAGGGTGGTTCTAATGGTTTTTGGGGTAAAAGGGTGGTTTAGAACCTATCCTTAAAATTTGGGATAGTCCACAAGTCAAAGCACAGCAAGGGGATCCATGAACTCTCGGATTTTTAGGTTTTAAGTCATGCATGCATACTATGCACGCATGCCTTAAAGCTCCGAGATGAAATCGAGAAGTTAGGGGCCCGAGCCGAGGGCTATTTTCTGGACAAAATCAGAATTTAGTCATGCATGCATACTATGCGTGCACGCAAGGGTTAATTTTAAAAAAAAGAAGCAAAAAACTTGATTTGTGGGCCCAGGAAAGTTCATGATGGGTTTTGGGGGTTCTAAGGGGTTCTCTTGGTTATGGGGGATGCTTTCGGAAGCTTGGAAGCGTGTGCTTATCGGAGAATGGGTCAATCATATGTTGGGCTAGATTTGAGTGTCTACAAATGCCCCTCTTTGGCATTCAATTACTAGTGAATGTATGCCAAAGACTAAGATGACCAAATGCGTCCAAGGTTCAATTGCTTTCAGATATGCTATATTCAACGCAAGTCTCAAAACATCATTTAACGGAAACATGGGAAGTGGCGGAGGTCCAACCATTGGGTAATCATCTGTTCCTCCATATTAGTGGTCCTCAGACGCTTAGCGACCTTACTGAGTGAGTGAGTCCCTAGTATTGGCATGAGCGATTCCGTCCGGTGTGAGTATTCCACCACCCTTAATATTTTATTGTCCTTATTGCATTACTTTATATTATGAATTCCATCTGCAAATCTTCCGTCAATGATAGTATCACCACCTTGTGAAGTACAAATGTTTCTTGCCAGTTGCTAAGTATTACATGGCTTGTGAGAAACAAATCAACAAGTGATAGCATCTACAATACTAGTTGTAGCTTCAAGGCATGGATTTCCACTATATCCATAAGAAGCCCAACAGAACAGCAACACTAATGAATAATTACTCATACAGCTTCACCAATGATGACCTTCAAACGGTTTTTTGCAAACCCATTAGGTAATGAGTTGGTATTGGGTACCCAACCCAAGTTCCGTCAATCTCCCTTCAACAACCTTAAGTAATGTGCTGATACTGTTGAGCACTAAATCAGTGGAAGGTCAACATTATAATTTCATCAATTTCTGTGCTCATAAATAACTGGGTTTCCCGAAGCTTGACCATTTGATACAAAGGAGATTGACCTAAGTGCCAAGGCCGGCACACAGAAAAGGATACCTACTACCATCTCTTAGCTAATTTAGGCTCTTTCACTGCTAACTCCACTATGAATGTAGCAAAATGAAAGCTACATAAAGGAATGGACAACAAACAAGGCAGCTTGGTAAAGCATGGCCATACTTTCTTTGTCTTTTCTTTTTTTAATGGATAGAAGAACTCTATTAAAAAAGAAAAAGTAAAAAAACAAGCACTAAGCGAGGAAGCAATGTGCAAGAACAAAATGGTTGAAGGAGATAGGAACACTAGATTTTTTCAGGTTACTACAAAAGTCAAAAACAAGAACAAAAAATGAAGGTGGGTTGATTCGATCCCTCCAAGATGTTCACAATGCTTCTATGGTAAAACTTGGCTAGAAAGCTATTACTGAAGACTCTCAATGGGTTCGGTTAGTCCACAACAAATACATCAATGGAGACCACTTCTGGAATGTGAAACAAAAACGAAATCAGTCAAAAATTCGGAAGGCAATTAGTGGTAAACTTCCTTTTCCTAGTGCTCAATCAAAATGGGATGCGAAGAAAGGAGACACTACTTTTTTATTGAACCATAAATTGGTCGGGTAATGGTCATAACACTTGTCATCAAATTCACATGCAGATATGTTAATTTCAGAGGCTGTTCATAATGGTGGTTGGAAATTCAGAGAAACATCAAGTAAACTAGGCCAAGGGGTGGTAAACTTGTTGCATGATATTCCTACGCCATATGATGGCATTGATACGGATTATTGGAAACCTTCTAGCTCTGGAAATTTTTCTATTAAATCAGCTTGGAATGAAATCAGAGTAAAGTTACCTAAGAACCCAGGTGGAATTGGATCTGGTTTAGCTCAGTTCCCACGTGTTAAAATTTTTGTCATAATCATGATCAAATTTAGAAATGCTCCTTTGTGCCAAGAAGATTGAGTGATTCGGATGGACGGACGTCCGTGAATGGACTCACAGACATCCGTGAGTGGTTCACGGACGTCCATGTTCCGGCGGTTCCGACGGTTATTGGAAGTTGGTGTCTCAAGGACATCCTTGGTTAAGGACATCCTTGCCCCGATAGTATAAAAATGTCATATGTGATTTGGAGTGATAAGGGGTTTTGAGAAAAGTATTTTAATTTTTAAAATTCTTTCGAGAATTATTCATATCCCTTCTCTTTAAGATATTCTTGTTTTTGTTCGAAATTGATGTAAATCTCAAAGAATCTTTTGCCTTGGTGTTTCAAGAATGTATTGGCTCGTGTGGATCAAGTGGACCATCGTGAGAGACGACGGTTGAAGGCGATAGCATTGTCACTATGGAAGGGATGATCGTGGGATGCGGTCAATGTTGGTGAAGAAGAGTGATAGGGATTTCATTCTTAGAAACACTGTAATAAAAAAAATTCATAGTAGATTGTTTGCCTTGGATCTGAGAGAGATCCTGTGGTTTTTACCTGTGAAAGGGTTTTTCACATTAAAATCGTCTTTGTTAATTTTGTGGTTGTGTTTGCATTATTTTTCTTCTAATATCATCGCTAATCCCGAATTTTCAATTGGTATCAGAGCCAGTACACTTTGTCTGATTCTCACGAATCGAGTGTCATGGCCAACTCGGGGTATCATGATCTTTCTAGAGAAGTTGCATTTACAACTTGACCTTATTTTCGATGGTCCTTCTGATCTTATTTGGCTAAGTAGTTTAGGGGGAGCAAATCGTGGTGTAACTTTTTGCATTGTATGATAGATTGATGTATAGGACTTAGATGAGCGAAATTTGATGTAATTTTTTTTAATCGAGTCCTTGTAATCTAGGTTTTATCATGATTGTGACAAAGGGGGAGATTGTTAGAAATTTTGTCATAATCATGATCAAATTTAGAAATACTCATTTGTGCCAAGAAGATTGAGTGATTCAGATGGACGGACGTCCGTGAATGGACTCACGGACATCCGTGAGTGATTCATGGACGTCCGTGTTCCTGCGGTTCCGACGGTTATAGGAAGTTAGAGGCGGTTCCGACGGTTATTGGAAGTTGGTATCTCAAAGACATCCTTGGTCAAGGACATCCTTGTCCCGATAGTATAAAAATGTCATGTGTGATTTGGAGTGATAAGGGGTTTTGGGAAAAGTATTTCAATTTTAAAAATTCTCTCGAGAATTATCCATATCCTTTCTCTTTGAGATATTCTTGTTTTTGTTCGGAATTGATGTAAATCTCAAGGAATCTTTTGCTTTGGTGTTTCAAGAATGTATTGGCTCGTGTGGATCGAGTGGACTATCGTGAGAGACGACGGTTGAAGGCGATAGCATTGCTACTATGGAAGGGATGATCGTGGGATGTGGTCATTGTTGATCGTGGGATGCAGTCAATGTTGGTGAAGAAGAGTGATAGGGATTTCATTCTTAGAAGCACTGTAATAAAAATTTTTTCATAGTGGATTGTTTGCGTTGGATCTGAGAGAGATTCCGTGATTTTTACTTGTAAAAGGGTTTTTCATGTTAAAATTGTCTTTGTTAATTTTATGATTGTGTTTGCATTATTTCTCTTCTAATATCATCGCTAATCCCGAATTTTCACCACGAAAGTCAAAACTTTTTTTGGAGAGTTTTGCATATAGGAATCCAGGGTGATTCAAATATAAAGAGGTGCAAAATTCCTTTGCCTTCTAGGTGTTATCTATGTAAAGAAAATGAGGAGACACAAACTCATTTACCTCTCCAGTACCCTCTTTGGCTACAAAGTCTGGCAGGCCCTTCAAGTTTCAATGGATTTCAATTGTTTAAATAGTTCCATTGGAAATTGGTGTAGCTCTTCTGCTAAGGATCAACACAATATGCTAAGACGTAATATCCCATGGCTGGTTTTGTGGGGAATAGGGAATGGACAAAACCAAGCTAGACGTGATAGCTGTAGTTCTAGTGCTGAGGAGATAATCCACCTTGTCACAAAAAAATTCGAGTTAAATCCAACGTTGAAGCCAGAATCAAAGGTTTGTTAATCTCTAACAAATCCTAGCCACTCATCTAATTGACCAAACTTTGACCCATCTCGTTGGACAGTTTCATGGTAAGTTGGCAAGTTTGTAGAAAATAAACTTCTCATTGGATGGTTCCACGATAAATTGTCAAAGAACTTCTTGTTGGACAGTTCCACGGTAAGTTGTCAAAGTCTTAAGAAATTTCGTGTTGGATGATTCCATGATAAGTTGTCAAATAACTTCTCGTTGAACAGTTTCACGGTACATTGTCAAAGTCTTGAGAAATTGCTCGTTGGATGGTTCAACGAAAAGTTGTCAAAGAACTTCTCGTTGGGCAGTTCCACGGTAGGTTGTCAAAGTCTTACAAAATTGCTCGTTGAACAGTTCCACGGTAAGTTGTCAATGTCTTAAATAACTTGTCAAAGTTTTTTAAAAACTAAACTTCGCGTTAGAGACAGTAAGTTGACAAGTTTTTTTAGAAACTAAACTTTGGATGGTTCCACCATAAGTTGTCAAAATTTTTGACAAATTAAGGTTCTCGTTGGACAGTTGTCACAGCCTTTTACACGAGAATTTCTGATAGTTTCTTAAAGTGCGCCATTAGTTGCACACTGAAACCATGTGTTGCACCGAATTTCAAGCTATTTGTGTTGGTTGCACATATATAAAATAAAAAATAAATACATAAATGCAGTGTTCTTACTTCCCTCTTTCTCCATCGACCCAACCATGCCGAAACCCTAACCCATCGTGTTTCCTTCTATCTACGAGATCGCCCAACTGGCACAATACGACGAGGAGTTAGGCAATGGCGACTCCTTCAAGAGATCATCTCTATCTGCAATTTCTCGAATATTTGTGGGGATTTCCAGTATTGAAATGAAGAATCTGAATGATTGTAATCAAGGTGATTGTAGAAATTTTTTATGAAGATCAATTTAGCCATTTAGGAGTTGTTGGCCAAAGAAGAATAAAAAAGAAACAAGCGAAGAAGAAGAAGAATGCCCTTTCAGATTTGCGCCCACGGACTCTCAAAAGTGCCCACTTCCTAGACCCCTTGAAAACCCGGATATTCCACAATATAGATCTTGAGATCACGGGGTACCTATCAACAGTCAGTTTTTTACTCGGTAGGCCACAAATCCTAAAATAAAATGCCCTCGGCTCATATGGCACACATTAGGCTCAAACATAAATCTAAGGCCATTTTTTGAGGATATATAATACATGAAATAAAAACTTATCATGTGATAGCGCCATGATCTCAAGATCTATTAAGTAAAAGTTTGGATAAAACATGACCTCTATCATTTGATCCGAAGCAATCAATGACTTCCAAGGTGCTGGGACGTGGGCACTTTCAGAGAATGCATGGGTACAAAAAGAGCCACCCAATCACTAATCCCTTTTTTAAGTTATATACTTGTGTGCTATTAATGGCTCCCATGTAAAGGGCAACTGATGGTTCCAACGTTCACGCCGTTGACTGCCTTCAATCAGATGCTAGAAATCAATGTGCGTCCTAAACATTTCAAAGAAGAGATCTTGAGATCGCGGTCCACATATCAGACGATGTTGATTCAATGTGAAACATCTCCGTGATCACAGTGCACCATGGACACCATCATCACGATCACTATGTGCCATATTTTATCAACATCTGACGTCTGATTTATAAAACTAGGTAATTTTTCGCCTTAATCTTATACACTTTGATCTTCAAATCATAGTCTACATATCAGATGGTCCGATATTGATTACACATGGCACACATCTGTGATTATAGTGCACCAACAACAGACTGCTTAAGTGACTTGCACTGCTGGACTCACTGTGCTTGCATCGCGCCACGTAAGCGATCCGACATATATCAGTGTCCTATGTGGCATCCCATAAACAGAAGTTTGGATCCTCAACCATATACTTCTTTTTTATATTCTATTCATTCCTGTGTTAATTGAGTAGGATTTGTTTCGATTTAACCGAGTTTTGATTAGGTTCTAGATGCCCACCAGATTCCTTTTCTATGAGGGTTAAGAAGGAGAAATCTGTGAGCACTAGTTAGGATCAGGGGCGGATGCATGTATGGGCGAGGGCGGGCACTGACTTAAAAATATAAAAAAAATTTGTTTTGTTTGCGTGAGAAGAGTCCTTGAATTTTGCCTTGGGTACCTCTATTTGCACCCATGTCACCTCTGAAATTACCCACGTCCTAAACCCTTTGAAGACTATTGATTGCTGGAAATAGTATTTCAGGCCAACATTGAATAGATCTTGAGATCATGGCTCACCTATCAAACGGTAAATTGTTTATTCCATGTGTCATTGATCTCCAAAAAATGGCCTTAAATTGACATTTGGGCGTGATGTCTGACATATAATTCAAAGACCATTTTTTGGAGGAATTTGTGATACCTGGAATAAAAACTAACCGTCTAATATGTGCACCATGATCTTAAGATCTCTTGTGTGGAATATCAGGATGAAACATGACCTTCATTATCTAATCTGATTTAATTAATGTTTATCAAGGGGTCTAGGATGTGGGCACGAACAATGGTACCCATTTTGTTTTTCTTATAGAATAAAAGATTTCTATTTTGCAATAATGTGGGGTCCACTTTTTGGATTTTTTCTAAAGATAAAATTGAATAAAATTTAGATGACTTTATTTTCACCCACGATTGGAGCTAAAATCTAAAGGGATTAATGTATTTGCAATCCTTAAAATTCAAAATTCTTTCTTCTCAACTCAAGTTTTACAAGCAACAATCATTTGACTATCTTGAATTTGATAATGAAAATAGGTTTTAAGCCTAAATTTTCACACAAAAGATCTTGAGACCATAGACTTGCCATCAAACGTTAGTTTTCTCTACGTGGCACACTTCCCAAAACATAGCGCTAATTTAGTGTGATGTGTGCCTCATTGCTTTTTAGTCACTTTATTGAGATTTGTGCCACTTAAAATAAAAAAAATTGACCGTCGGATGATACGCCCATAGTCTCGAGATCCTTTGTATAAGTGAAAAATGAACTCTATCGTCTAAGTCAAATCAATCAATTGTTGATGATCAAAAGATTGTATGAAAAAGATTAAACACAATGATCAAAAGATCATATGTAGGAAAGACCATCTAAGCCCTCAGATTTGAAAGTCATAATAAAAATATCCTATGTTGAAAAAATTGGCACGAAGCACGATTTTTATGATAATATATATTTTAATATTTTTTAAAATTATAAATATATATATTTATATATTTTTTAATCCCAATAATTTTTTCGAAAGTTATTCCGAAATGAATTGAAATTAAATCTAATTCATCTTGCGCCCTGCCTAGATAAAAATCTTGGTTCCGCCACTGGTTAGGATGAAGAAATCTAGGTGCCCTCTGGATTCCTTTTGGTATGGTTCAGCTTCAAATTCATTATAATATACTAATTAAATTTTGGCTTGTTTATGGTTGATATCGATGTTACCTGATTCGTCGGTTTGAATCAAGGATCAAAATTTTGAATTTCGTTTCGGTTTCCGTGGGGACCGAAACCAAAATTTCGGCCAAAGTTTTGAATTTCGGCCGAAATCTTCCCACACTCAGAAAAATACCAAATTTCAGTTTTCGTTTCAGTTTCGGCGGGAACCGAAACCGAAACATTTTGGCCAAAAGCTTCCCGAAATTTTGAACCATGGTTCAAATACAGGTTTGTAAATTGTGGTTCGCTGCATCCAAGTGAACTAGGTTCACTAGAGTAGGATGAGCATAGTGACAAATTTCGTGGAAAAGAGGGGCAAACGAAAATTTCGGTATTTTCGGAATTTTTCAGCCGCAAAATTTCGGTATTTTTTTAATGTATAATTTTCTTTTTTTCAATATGTTAGTAATTTAGTATATATTGTAATAATTTTTAAAAAAATATTAAATACATTTTTAATCCCGGAAAACCAACTATAAAGGCGAAGCGTTGGATGTCTAGATTCTTCTTCAACTACTTTACCAGGGATTGAATCTCTCCATGCACTTGTTGCATCTAACCAGTGATGTCAGATTCAGATCGTATGTGTCGATCGATTTTATTTTTGTGGATTAGATCGGATCGTTGAATCGTAAGCAATCATAAGCTCCAATAAGAATTTTTTTGTATCAGAAAATATAAGAAATGCATAATAAATCTAAAACATTATGAAGAAATTTATCAAAAATAAATTATATAATACCATTTATAGTAAGCAATTCACATTTCACAAATTATATAACATACATGACTACGGTAATAAAACATTGAATATATTAATCCCGAAATGAAAATGTATAATAGTATATCAAAAGACTTTAATGTTCAAAATTCAAACTGCAATTTGAACTCATTTCAATTTCTCGTAGATTCTAGTACAATGCCCACACTTGACATCTTCTTGCTCACAAGCCTTAGCATTACCTTGACTTACACGTCAGGGCGCATGATCATGATTGATGAGCATGGATCAAAATATTGTTCGATACCAATACATATTATCCGATACATATTGGTTTTGGACCTCACCGATATAGTACATTCAAGGTACTGAATCGGTGCCTCCAATACATAAAAGTAAAATATATACCAGACGATACATACCAATGTATCGTCCAGAACCAATACGTATTGTCCGGTATGTATCGATTTGAAGTTGGACAATAAGTATCAGTTTTCCGAATTTTCGACCCATATTGATGAGAACTCAAAATAAATTATAGGCCTTAGAGAATCTTTAAAAGAAATTGAAGAAACTCTTTTGCCTTGTTTGAGAAGTTAGTTGAAAGTGAGTATTTTCCTAAGAGTCACCAAAAGTAACAAACATTATATGTATCTTGAGGCCCCGGGTGAAAGAAAGCTTTTACAACAAATGATATCGAAATCCGAATTCATATGAGAAAGATATTTGAAAATTAATGAATAAGTTTTTACCTTTTGGGAAAGAAGCAGACAAAATCCTAAAATATTTTCAAATGAATAGGAGATGGTAGCATAATGGGCTTTCAAAGCTTCCTTTTATTATAAAGTAACTTTTACAAGTTTCTTTTATTTAATAAATAAAAAAGAAGATAAAAATTTCAAAGACATACAATCCATCTGGGATCGTAGAATTTTGGATCATATCAGATCGTACGATTTGGTGCATATGCACCGATTCGATCTTAGAATCCATTATAAAAATAAGGTGTTTCAGCCGCCGTCAAAACTCTCGCTATTAACAAAAAAATTGCCGCTATTAGTCTCATTGTTACTGAAACAAAAAGATTTTTTGTTAATAACGATAGTTTGGCCGCCACTAATGATCATATTTTTTATAGTGATCGGATCAGAAATGCCCCAATCTTATATGAATCGTAAGATCCGAAGTGTGGATCTTAAGATTCTGACAACACTACATCTAAGTCACTTTTTAAAAAAAGAAAATCTAAAACCAAACTTTGCATAGAATGGTTTGCCCAGGCGAACCGAACCGAACCGCTAATCGATTTGCACGAACCAGTGCGAAACGCCAGCCCCCTAGCAAATTATGTAACACTGGTTGATTTAGTGATTTATAATTGTAAACAAATGTCTAATTTGATTTAAACAATTGTCTAAGTTCTAAAGTTTTATTATTTTCTATTCTCCTTTTAGTTCTATTCTTTTTCATTTTTTTCTCCATTTGCATTTTTCATTTTCATTTTTTTCCTTGGCTGGGCTCCTCGCTTGGCCCTTTGATCTGCCTTAATTTATTTATTTTTACTACGGAAGTTATAAAAATTCATTAAATAGTGAATGACAAGAAAAAATTGGTGCGCACATGGCAGCCGTCAAAACTAAACTTCTCGCTAGACTCAGCGAGGGGTTGTGTCCGTTGTTTTTCCTGTGTTGGTGTTAGACTTCTTGATGGACCGTTCATGGAGAAGTTGTATTAGACTTCTCAACAACTTGTCGGATAGAACTATCATATGCTTGGTTTGATTTGACGCTCATGATCACAGGACCTATAACGAAAAAGATTGGGTCCGAAGATTACTTCCATCGTCTGACTTACAGAAGTGAAATGGAATTTTTAACATTAATGGGATTTGAATTTACATGAGAGCCATTAATTTTAGATAATGTTTTATTATTTAATTATGAGATCATTTTTTATGCCAATCTTTTGCATCAAAGATCTTTTGATCATGGGTTTTGATCCTGGGTAGAGTGGTTACTCAAGTTTTTTATTGGGTCGAGCACATAAACTTGACCCATTAGGTCAGGTCGGGCATGAGGCAAAGGTCGGGCCGGGTCGGGTTCGGCAAAAATCAAAATCGGGTCCAACAAAGGAACTTATCTATGGACAGTTCAGTGACAAGTTAATGCCAGGTCACTAATCGTTAGACTGGCGAGTGACGAGTTAGTGGAAGTTTATTTAGAAGCTGAAACTGCCCATGTAGACAAGTCGGCAATAAAATATGTGCAGGCCGTGTCTGTCATTTATAATTGTGAAAGCAACTTACCTTTGGACAGTCGGCCGACATGTTGTTGCCAAAATATGGAATTTTATTAAACAGCAATTAATCTTATCTCCACACATTTAGTCGATAGCCATATACTCGCCTTTTATCCATGTTGTCTGTATACACGGATAACACTAAGAGCATACCAATTATACAAAGCCACTTCTAATAATTTAGACATTTATATTGGGTACCTTTATTCGCGCATATAGGATTACTGAGGGCGCCTACCTTTGAAACCTTTTGAGTGCTTAAAATCAATTGATGGAGATTGTTTTTCACCCTGTTCTTCTAACAATGGATCTTTGAGATCATGTTAGTTGGGTTTTGACTCAATTTATGATTACAATTAGAGTTACCTATTGAAACTTGGTTTGGTCGATTGTCAATACGATCCCATATTAGTTTGATTTTGTTTGAAGAATGTGTGAGTTAGAGAGAGAGACATTGGAGTTTTATTTTGCGTGTGAATCTTGGTTTTTCAGGCACGGGTATTTGTGATTCTCTTGTTTTGAATAAGATTGGAGAATACGATTTTCATTGTTTGTAGCATTTGTGCTTCTTCTTCTTAATAGTGGAAATACCTTATTTGACTATCTGTGGACGTAGGCTTAGACTGAATCACGTAAATCTTGTTCTTATTTGTGATATGATCTCTTTCTCTTTCTACCTTCTTATGTTATTTATTATTTAGTTATTAATTATCTTCTCCGTTCTACCTTCTTATGTTATTTATTATTTAGTTATTAATTATCTTCTCCGCATGTAAAAGTCATTAACGAGATTAGACGTGTAAAGGCTTTCTAAGATTTTTTGCACAACATGCGCACCTATTAGACAGTCAAGGTTTTGATTCCACGTGACATAGATCCCAAAATGTAGCCCTAAACTCACATGGCATATAGTACGCTCAAACGTGAATGTAGGGCTATGTTTTGAGATTTGTGCCACGTATAATCAAAATCTTGACCGTTTGATAGCTGCGCCATAATCTCAAGATCCATTGTGTCAAAGAATGAGGTGAAAAAATATATTCATTGTCTGATTTCAAACAGTCAATGGATTTTAGCGTAGTAGCCCACCACTAAACCGATGGGCTCAAATAGAGGTAACCCTTCCATATTTTTGGAGGCAAGACATATTTACTATATAGAGTCTCTTTAAAAAAATAAAAATAAAATGTTGTTTTTGGTTGTTAAAACTTAAAAGACTCATTTCCCCTCTGATAGCATCATTTTTCGTTTTGGTTTACTTATATTGTAAGTTTTGCGATGGAGAACGTAGAGAAATGGAAGAGGCATTGAACTATTACGCAAATAAAATGGCGCCTTAAACCTGCATCATAGCGGGGACTTGAAATAGGAGCCCTTTGTTTGTCCCCCACTTTATTTAGTGCATTTTTTATTATTATTATATTCCCTCATCTTCCATTGATTCTAAGCATTTCAGATTTTGGTGATGATTTGTACTATAAGAAATACTTGTATTATTTATTTATTTAATTTAGTTTTTCAATAAAAAACTGTATTCCACACCAAATCGATGGTCACTGAATCGCTGAATATATTAGATCTTGACGCACCTATCAGACAATCTGAATCACTTCACTTTCTTGCGTGCCTCTCTTCTTCAAACCAAGAATGAACTAAATAAGAATTTAACGGAGGACCGTCAAAAGCGCAACACCATACAATACTTGTTGAGTGTCCTCCGCAACGACAAGCCGAGGAGAACCTAACTCCTTAACTGACTTTTAATTGGCTCACTACAGGCATAGAAAGGCTACAAGCCGAGATCTATGTATGCTAGTTATAAGCAGAAAGACTTACACTTGAACAAATTCTTGATGTATGTTATTTAACAAAAATAAAACTTCCTACAGATGGAAGCTTATGCACAAATTCCAAATGAAATATGGAATGGATGGAAGATGATGTGCAGGTAAGAGTAAATGTACCTGCAGCAGATAAAAGCTCACAAAACGATAGAGAGATTCTTTCACCCGAAGAGCGAAGAGTTCTAATCGAAGGAGAGATTCTTTCACCAAAAGAGCGATTCTTTTTTCCCGTAAGATTTGGTGTGAAGTTAATTATCTTTCTTGAAGCTATTCCTAAAATTTAGATCTTTTTTATTTAATTTTCTTATTCTCAAGTAATCTATCAAATGTTCATAAAACCAAACTGTATTTTTATAAAATTGTTGCTATGATTTCTTATTTCTAATTCCCAACTCTAATATGTTGATTTCCTTTGAATGATTTAAATTCGGGCCTTAAATTACAGGCAAAGAGTCGAGAGGCAACATCAAGATTATTACTCGTGCCTGAACTAAATCAAAATTATAATATAGATCCCCAAAAAGTGGCTCTAAAATCTTAAGGACATTTTTCAATTCCAACATCACACAAATAAAAATATGACTCTAAAATCATATGACACACATACCACTCAGATATGACTTTAAGGCTACATTTTTTATTTGTGCGATGTGGAATTGAAAACTGACCGTAAGATAAGCGGTTCATGATCTCAAGCTCTCTTATCTGGAAAAACGATCTCTCGTCTGATTTAAAGCAATCAATATGGCTTTGGGTGAGTGCCTTTGAAGCTACCCCGCCTTATAAACGCCCCCCACGCTAAAGCACTCCCATCTCCAATGGAGCCGCTTCTTCTCCCTCATCCTCGCACCTTCTCACACTCTCCTCATTATCCTCCATTCAAATT
This sequence comes from Chloranthus sessilifolius, assembly GCA_021018995.1. Taxonomy (NCBI): domain Eukaryota; kingdom Viridiplantae; phylum Streptophyta; class Magnoliopsida; order Chloranthales; family Chloranthaceae; genus Chloranthus; species Chloranthus sessilifolius. The sequence continues at coordinate 6,951,821 of CM037590.1, forward strand.
CAAATCCCACTTTAAAAACCCTAGATTTCATTCCATGAACTTCTCTACAATTCGAGCTCAATCGGTGGGTTCAATTTCATGGTTCCCGTCTTCGTCTGTCTCTGCAATTCAATCCATCTATTAATTAATGAATTTAAAAAAAAAAAATTCCTGTTCTTTCAGGTCGATGGTGCAAATAAATCTGAAAAATCAGATTACAAGACTGGCGTGTTCGATGATTTGCTCCTCACGCTGTTCCGCGACAAAATGGTCAAGGTTAGTTCGGTTCCGACACGCCAAGTTTTAAATTTTAGGATTTTTTTATGAATGATTGATTCTAATTAGGAGGTTTAATTTTGAAATTTGGGTTTTTTTTCGTCTTCGTTATGCATTCGAATGATCTTGAAAGGAGGCATTTTTTTATTATCTTTGTTATAAAATGTAAGCAATTGTTGCAGAAATAATGAGTAAGGAAGTGCTTGATGGATAGGAGAATTATTAATGGGATTATTTTAGTCTTTTCTAATAATTAAGGCAAGAGTTGATGAAGAGTAGCATTATTCAATTGCCCAAAAAAGAAGAAAGAAAAAAGAGTAGCATTATTCAATTGAGACCGATTAAACGGATAGGGGCACGACTGTCCACTTATATGCCACGTGGCCCACACATTTGATAAATTCAACCAGTTCACCTAGCAGCTCATCATTGGTACAGGTCTTAGCCAAAAATCATGCCTATTAGAGGATTGGAACCAAAGATCAAAATATCGGGTAAATTTTCGGTTTCGGGCATGACCAAAACCGAAAATTTGGACCGAAATTTCGGCCGAAAACCGATAATTTGGCCGAAATTTCGACCGAAATTTTGATTCCCATACAAAATATGACCGAAATTTCGGTCATTTTGGCTGAAATTTTGATCCCTGATTGGAACCATGTGATTTTGTGTACTTTAATATCAACCAATATAAAAACACGCACAATCGATGGATGAAAACTCCCAATCAATGAGATTTTTAGGTCTATGGTAGCCATGGTTTAATCTTAGAAATCTGAGATGTATCAGATAAGGCTGATATGGAGACATCTCGGGTATATGGCGTGAGATGAAAAATGGTCTTTAAATGATCTTACACCATTAAAATATGCTTTTGATCATACACCATTAATGTACACGTTACTGTTATACCACGTGGCTAATATCTGTTATCAATCTAAATAGTCTAACTAGTTTTCCATCATTTGAACATATCTCAATTAAAGGATCACACCTACAAGAGGAAGCAAACCGCCCGTTCAAGGAGCCTCAATATTAGCCACGAAAAGATAAAAACAATGGAAGATATTAGAGTGCACAGATTTGGACAAAGCATGATATTCATTCCCAGGGTCATCACATACATTAGATACAGCCTAAGATCATATTAAAATAGTGCACATGGTGAGTCAAAATAGTGCCACGTGTACAAAACTGATGATTCGTTAACTAGTATAACATCCTATACAAATTCATCATGAAAACGTAAGTTTTTATCTAGTGTTTCAGGGACGTGGTATGATTATCATCTCGCTCAAACATCTCGGGTGATATTTAAAACCATGATGGTAGCTCCCAATGTGAACTACCACTTTAATGATTTGGATTGTGCAAAAATTGTGCCACGTGACTCACAAATGAGCAGTCATGTGCCATGCCATTAATCCTATCCAATTACATATTCTTACGTTGTTTTTTCTTGCTTTCAAGAGCTATATATAGGAAGTTGGATGGGATTCAGAGAAGCCAGGATATGATGGACTTATTGAAGTTGCCAATCGTCTCGTGATGACAAGCAGAAGCAATTCTGAAACTGCACAATCGGCGGTATTGAATACAATTTGGCTTATTATGATTATGACTATTGGCTCTGTTTATGGACTTCTGATTTTTTACACTAATATCTTTATCATATGAGTGAAAAAATTTGTGATTATTCATAGCATGACCAGACCCAAAGCATGATATGGAAATCTTCTTGTCCTCTTGAACAGAAATCTCGTCCCATTTAATCCATTTTGTGTTTCTTACTGCTTTTTGCAATGCACAATTGCTGTCGCTAGTTACTTTTTTACAGCGGCGGGGCCAGGATTTAGGATTTTCTTCTATGGAGGGCAAGATATTGTTGACTGAGAAATTGTATTGACTAAGCGGCACGAGCGCCATGTGAATTGGTGCTTGGGTCACTTTTTGGGATGTGTGTTATGTGGAATCAACATTGTATTGTCTGATAGGTGCAGCATGATCTGAAGATCTTTAGAGTAAAATATTGATAAGAAACAAATCTTCATCATTTAATTCAAAGTAGTCAAATGTCATCTAAAATTAATGGATAACATGTAAATCCAAGATACCGTTAATTTTAGATGGTGTTTTGACTGTATTGAATCAAACAATGGAGATCTTTGTTCATTCTAATATTTTAGACAATAGATCTTGAGATCATGGGTTTCAAATCAAATGAAACACATGATGGTTCCAATTGTCACGCGTCCCAAAAAGTGACCAAGTACCTAGAGTATGCACTTGTTAATGAGTTGGTATTTGGTATGCAAGATTGGTGGTTTGTGTTTTCTCTTTTTAATGAGTAAGTATTAGTTAAGTGACATGAGTACTAGGTGACTTGGTACTCGGGACAGGTTTTTGGGATGTATGCCATGTGGAATCATCATGTGTATCGTTTGGTAGGTGTGTCATGATCTAATGATCTTTGGTGCAAAATATTGGGACCAAAAACAATCTCCACCATCTAGTTCAAACCAGTCAAATGTCATTTAAAATTAACAAGTACCATGTTTATCCAACATACCTTTCATTTTTTATGGCATTTGACTACTTTGAATTAGACGATGGAGATTGTCTTTCGACCCGACCAATCATGCATGTCAAATCACACAGAACACACATGGGTCAAAATCTCGGACAACACTGATATATATCGTCCAATACTTAGTGGTATCGCTGACCACCGATACATTGGGTATGTATCGGTGCTACATACCCAATATATTTCATATCTATTCATTGAATCACTGATACATTGAATGTATCGGCGATACCGATACATATCGTCTTGGTATTGATGGTGGACGATACGTATCGGAAAACTGAGATTTTGATCCATGAGAACGCATGGTGGTTCTACATGGAACACCTCCTAAATAGTGGCCCACTACCAAAAGCATTGGCGCTCAGGTCAGGTACCTAATACTAACTCTTTTTTAATTAAGGGTTTTAGTTTTCAAACTTCCCACGAGGAAAAAAAACAATATTGAGCGGGATCAGTTGACCACACCACGACCCCATGGCTCCGCCCCTGGTTTTCTATGACTATGAAGTAATCTCCAATTTTTGTATATGAGTTGAAAGTTGGATGTGTATACTCTTATATCAGATATTACATTCTAATGTGTTGCAATGCATACCTCATATGCACTCTTACGAATAAATAAATAGGAACTTGATTCAAATAAAAGATTCTTGTGTGATGCAAAAGATGTTCTTATCTACGTTCAACCAATGGAATTTTAACATTTATTTTATTAGTAAGTCAGTTTAAATGGAAAATGGTCATGACTGCTGCAACCAACAGTGTTACCTGCACACTTCTTTTGGAAATTTTTGCTATGCCGACGCTTGGTGGCACATGAACACTTGGTATTTTTGGAAAAACTATGTAAAGTTTAGTAAGTTATAAATAAAAGCTTGGGTTCTTGAAAACCATGTCTATAATATGACATATCAACTGGTTCATAACATACATTATGTATACTTTTCATCAAGTAGGTTTTTCAATTAGTTCTCTAAGATTTCCCTGTAGTTTTATTTTGTTTATATATATATATATATATATATATATATATATATATATATATATATATATATATATATATATATATATATATAATTATGGTTGTGCCGCCATAATTTACTCTGTGGACATAATTGTGCCATTCTTGCCTGGGTCTTCCAGTGCTCATGATCCATCTTTTGTGTAAAGAGTTCCAGCTTCCACATAAGTGGTATCCTTGCGACCTTGTCCAGAAACTGCAAATCTTTGATCATGAGTGCCTCCTGCATATGGAATCTTTATTGTTTGGCAAGAATAAAGTCTAGCAAGCTCATTTTATATGTGGAGTGGAACAATTGATTCTTTGTTAATTTTGAGCATTTCTTTTGCTCTGTTGTTTGAAGAGGTTCATACTAACAATTATTTCAAATTATAGTGTCCAGATTCTAAGATCATTGTTTCTTTGTTAGTTTTGAGCATTTTCTTTTTGCTATGTTGTTTGGAGAGGTTCTTACTAATAATTCTTGCAACTTATGGCAGGTCCGAATTCTAAGATCATTGTTTCCCCCTTTTTTACTCGAGCTTTTTCAAATGCTTATAGCACCTATAGGAGGGGGGAAAGTGGCTGCCATTATGAATGGTTAGTCAATATTTTGCACTATTCTTTTAGAAATTAATTAAATATGCTATGTAAATGTTGAAGAATAGTTTGTTTAGTTATTCAATTTGATTTTCTGACTGTTTGCATCAGGTAGATAGCCGGCAGTAAAATCAATAACTTAAATGTTAAGTCATATCTGTGAACCCATGGATGCAACCTCAGAATGATGGGATTTCAAGCAAAAGAAATGATGATTTGATTTTCAACTCATATATAAATATGTGTTGGGTAGTGATGATGCTGATATTTTAATTGGGTCATTAGCCAATGTACTCAATTGGAATTTCATTCACCTTTAAGCTTCTAATTTATGGTGGTCACTTAATGTTCCTTGGTGTTTTGAAGCAAGAGTGACTGCACTATCTTGTCAATGGCTGATGGGTAAATGCACAGTAAATTCCATTGATCTTCCCGATGGATCGTCTCGTAGTAGTGGGGTAATGATTTGGAAGTCCTCTTTGATCACTTTGCAGTTGTTATGTAAATTTTCTTTTCTGTAAAATTAGATTGTTTTACTGGATCGTTTTTTTTTCATGGTTGATACTTTGGATTTTGTAGGTGTTGGTAGAGAGGTGCAAGTATTTGGAGGAAAGCAAATGTGTCGGAATTTGTATCAACACATGTAAGCTGCCAACTCAGGTAAGTCCAGATCCATCTATGCTTATAGATCCATCCAAATTCTATCTTGTCTCATTTTTTAAAGTAAAACTATGAACTCTCATTCATTTATGGTTACCTGCACCTGTGGACAGTTTAAAATTAGGGCATGCTAAACCCAGGATACTTTAGTGCACTTCAACATGTGTCCACACTCCTAAACGCTTCTAAAAGGATTTTCCAAAGGAATTCCTTTTTTCCCTTCTTTACTATTTGCATGTTCATTACACAACTATTTTGGATATCCTCGAACTGTTTTTATTTACAGAAAAAAAAAAAAAAAAAAAAGTGCTACGGAGTCCTGGTATACATTAATAGTACTATGATTCATCTTGTTTCTGGTCATAGTAAATTCATTTTGCCATATCTTTGGTTTTCTCAATATTTATTTGGTCCTTGGATAATAGTTTCTTCTAATTCCTGATGTTTGATTCCTCCTAAATAGTATTGCGTTTTTTGTCTTGCCAGACTTTCTTCAATGATCACATGGGGGTCCCTCTAACAATGGAACCAAACTTCGGTGATTACAGCTGTCAGGTAATTATTTGGGGAGTGTTCAATATTCTTAATAATATTGATCCAATATCGCCATTTTATTTTCTTGTCACGTTATGACTACTTTTTATGGAAGTTATCTTCTAGTGAGCCACTTACCAAGTAGGTCATCTTCCTTCAATAGAAGAGTGTTTTCTATATTCTTTTTGCCAGCAACAATCAATTATACAAATGGAATTCATCTTAGTTTATGCAGAATATTTATTGTTCTACTGACATTGAAAGTTGGGAAGTCTTGAACTCATACTAAGCAGTTATTACTCTGAAACTTCATCCCCGTGGTCAAGGATTAGCAATACTTCTAGAGTTTGATCCTCTGATCACAATGATTTCTGCATATACTTGCTGAATACTGTATATATGCAAGTCTTAAACGCCTACATTCTTCAGAATAGTACTCAGTCTGTACCATAGTGACCAAGTCTAGGTATGAGAATAAAACGGCTCCGGAAATATACAGAAAAAAATGGTAAATTTCAGCAATTTTGGGAAAAAAAATGGAAATTTTCAAATTTTCAAAAAATATAAAATATATTAATAATTATAAAAAATATATATGTTGTGACCAAACACAGATTTTAAACGGGAAAAAAAGGGGGAAAATGAAAAACATTTTTCCCAAAAAAACAGGTTTAAAATGCATTTTTTCAGGAAAAACAGGAATTTTTTGGAAAAGGCATTTTTCGCGTTTTTCTCATTTCTCCAAAAAATTGCGTTTTTCGTCACTATGGTCTGTACATTTAAGGTGTGACCTAGAAATGTACAGGGGCCCCCCCAACTTCTAGGGCAGCATTTTTCGTCTTGATAAAATGCAATACCTATTGATAACCCGAATCAATTCCGAGCCATCCTTGTGTCAGTTGATGGCGTATGTAGAAAGTTCTTGTTTGCAAAAAAATATACTTATATACAGACCGACTGCTGATCGCATTTATTACACATATTGGAGCCATTTCAGCCAAGACACTTTTGGTCAATCCCAGTAGTCTAACTAGCAGCCCACCATTGGTACATCTCTTAGCCCAATCAAGCCTTTAAGATCTTTGGAACAATCCTATCGGTGCACTTTAATCTTAACCACACAACTATCCATATTTGAGTACATAGATTGGACGGTTGAAATCCTACAATGAGTGTGATCTGTGGGCCTATGGTAGCTTCCAATATGAGCTACCATTTCGATGAAATAGATTTCCAAAAAGGTATGATAATTGACCTAAAATTGGGGCGGTTGCACAATGTTAGCAATTTAGTAAGTCAAAACTTGAAACACACTCTGAAGACTCAGTATTTTTTCGGTTCCTGGAATTCTTAAGGAGAGTTGCTTGCCATGTATAAAAAAGGGAATGATTTTTTCCTACCAGAGTGGGCATTTGTAGAAGTTGTTCTTGCTTTTCTCCAATCAGGAAGTATCAAGATTTTCTAAACTAAGGCCCACCTGATTTTTCGCATGTCCTTGTATGTACATTTGTGATATTTGTCATTCCATCTTACCTGAATGAGTTTTTACACTTCTTTGTCTTGAGTTTCCTAATATGCTATATATATATATATATATATATATATATATATATATATATATATATATATATATATATATATATATATATATATATATATTTGACAGTTCAAGTTTGGAGTTCTCCCTCCTCCTCCAGCAGAAGATGAAGCCCTCAAGGAGCTTTGCTTAGACATATGCCCAAACGCAATCCGTCGTAGAGGACTTAGTAGGAATGCTGCTGCTTTGCAATGCCCAAAGATATAAAATTTACTCTCAGGTGTATGGACAATTTATAATTATAAAACTTAGAAGGAATGCTTAGGCAACTTGATTTACTTGTTTACAAGCTTCTGTTTGATACATTTTGAACAAAGACCGAAAAAACAAAAAAAATAAAAAAAAACTGATTAATGTCTGATGGCCAACAAGTTGCATACATCAGGCTCATATAAACTATGTCAATTGAATAATCTGAATCCAGAAATGCTTGCAAATCCAAACCCAATTTCTGACAAAAATGTTGAATCACATCATGCTTTTCTTTCTTTTTCTAAAGTTGGATCAAGTATCATATAGATTGATTCTCACCATGAAAACTGAAGGTTCAGTGTTATCGATTTGTTTTGTTTACGCGTCATCTTTTACCTCCGTCTAAGTTCACTTCTATGCAATTAGCCAGCTAATTCCAACAGTGGTCAGCGAACTCCAATGTCACCTGAACCCTCTTATATGTGCCGAAACTCGGGCCTTTGGTCACTATACATCTAATACCAACGGAACTGCTGGTTTCAAAGCCGGGCACCCTGAGATTCCATAGATCCCTATATTCTCACTTCAGTTATTTAGCCTCGGAATTCATGGAAGGTTTAGACTATGATGGGCGGACCGTCCATGCTGAGCAGATAGCTTGAACCATACACTTGTATCACGCACAGACTTTGAAGTGCATGGGAGTTCACGTGCATCACAAGGTCACACACAGACTTACAGTTGACTTTCCCGCCCAGCAAGAAGTGCTCTTCAATTCAATTTTTCATGTGTTGTTAGTAAAGAACATGAGCTCCCTTTGAAAAGAGAATTCGGTACGAAAGGATCACCTTTTAAAGAGCTTTCATCAATCTTTTTCTCCGGCTGCTCCCTGCTCTTTGGTCGCTGTGTTTACCGTTGCAAAAATTGACTCAACGAAATTCTTTTTAATAAATCTTTTCTATTATAAGCAGAGAAGAGTTGTCTCTGAGACTGTAAGTATTATTAATCTTTTTAAATAATGGTACTGCCAATTGTTTGGTTATTGACATTATAGTCGCCAAATTCTTAGAATTGTTGAAAAGGTCGCAAATAAAATGCGACTTCTTCCTGAAATGAATGAATCATGTTTTAATCGTCTTTTTCAAATAATCATGTATTTCCTTTTTTTTTTTAAGTTGCAAACTTGTGATTAAATCTTAATTAATTTGTGAATTTTTCAACTAATCATGACTTTTAAATATTTTTTATATGAGTTAGTCTACAACAAGTGTTCACTCATCATGTGCATTAAAGCAGCCCACACATCTCTGCGATTGCATGACGTGCACGAAATTTAATGCATTGAAAATCCGTGCACATCATGCAGTCACAAATGTGTGGACTGCCGTGGCCACTCGTGATAGGTGGACGCTCATTGTAGACTCGTTTTATATTTTTCAAACTTTTTAATCTTATTTTTTCATTTTTTCCTAAATTAACCTTTTGCCGAATTATTTCCAAGCCCCAACTTGTTGACTGATTAAGATAAAAATAATTCTATTCATAAAGGAGAGCGTTAAAGCATTTTATAAGAAGAAAATGAGCATTACTGTCTTTTAAATCGATTCCCAAAATAAAGAAGATTCTCTCTCTCTCGCTTCATCGCAGTTGCAATGAACCAGTATAAATGAATGAATAATAAATAAACAGGAATCAGTGAACTGGCTAGTAGCATAAGAAATTGGTCCACAAATGGTCCAAATGCCGACTGATTTTGGGGTCCAATAGATGGATCATAGATCAGGAGTCGCACCAAACTCGATGATTTTTGGCAACACTTTACCGAAAGCCCTTTGAGATGCTATAAAGAGGTGTCACATGCTGCTTATCCTCGAGTGAAAAGTGCTTTATAGTTTACAACCGGCATGTTCCCATGAAAAAGTGCTTTTGCCAAATAGAGCCTGTTCTATGCCTACAAGTTGAACATTTTTTAGGAACATTTGGATTTAAGGTCATTTTCCTATTGGCATTTGAATGGTGGCAATGCTACTACCGAACGTCAATGGAGGCAAAAACTCAGACCCAGGCGAGTCATCTTCTCATATCTCTAACAACTCCTCATCTAGTTTTCAATATCCAAGTTCTCTCCCTTGCAATTTGACCTTTCAAGAGAACTATGTATTATCAATTAAGAAGCCATTAAATGACCTTTATATTTTCGAGGATTTATGAGCAGGAGATGCTAGATCAATTCGGGGATTTTTTTTATCTTCTTAAAGGTATGCGATCTAATAATTTTTATTTTGAAATAATTAAAAAGGGCATTCTAACAAATTATTTGATTGTAAGAAAGAATTGTTCTTATGCAGATTGGTGTACGGATTTTCCAATATTTGACCAACCTCTTAGCTACCATTTGCTTGACGATGGCCTGGGGCTGTCAACGGTTCATGTCCGCCAGTTAAGCAACCATACTAACCCAGTGTTTAAATGGTTGGGAAACCATCAGGTCGGGTCACACATGAAACTTTCGACCCGACTCTTGGAGTCGATGAAAATCAGGTCAGATCAACTTGACCTTTCATATATAATGATAAGGGGGATTTTGAACTGGGTAGCGTTGCACATAGACTCTTCACCCGTAGGGCCGAGTACGACCATCGGACTGAGTTTAGTTGGGTCAAGCATATACCCTTCACCTGTGCGTCAGCCAAACTTTTGGCACAACCAGTCCCATTGAGTCGTTAACAGCCTTAGATGATGCTTCTGTCGTTGTTATACATGTTATCTCCATCTACGACTCACTAAGGGCTTGTTTGGCAACCTCACTATACATGAATGTACAATACGAGCCAAATTCTCGTAATTGCATATAAGGCATTTACTTGTATTATGCACTTTACGGGATTCTTAGTGTCCTTTCAATACATAGCTACATGTATTTTGAAGCTATAAAGTGCATCATGCAAGATCTTTACAACTTTCCGTTACTTGGTGGGACAATCTGCATCATGTCGACTAAGGGGGCAATATATAGATGAATTTCAAAAAAAAAAACAATCTAATCTCCACCTTGCAATTAATATCATATCATTTGATAATTGGACTCCTGATTACAGGAAAATTTTCACTTGTCATGGAGAAGTTTTCTTCTTTTTTTTTTTTTTTTGAAGTGATTCAAACAATGCCCTCTTGCTCCACAAGAACACAACATGTTTTTAGTGTCACATAGAGCTCCATGTTGGCCTTGGAGGACTTTCACCTTCCTCCAAATGCAGGACCTAACCGGGATCCTAAAAACATCGACATGCACAAGTTCAAAAGCTCGCATAAACAGCAACCTAAAATTCTAGACTCAAAACCATGTCTAAACTTCCTTGCAGTAATTAAACAAATTTTCTGGAAGGAAAATTTTCAACTGTTAGTTCTGCAGTTCAGAATAATTATAAAAAATTACTTGTTTAGCTCAGAATATCTAGAAGCATGTTTCCAATTCTTAAAAAGATTCTGAATTTTACAGATGATTTCCAACACGAAAAACTGCTGAAACCAATAAAAATACTGACAATCTCCTTATATTTATTCACATACAGAGCTCCCTACTTCATGGACTCCATCCAACTGGTGTATGAATCCTGTTGCAGAAATACAAGGCAATTTGGAAAAGGACAAGGTATAACATGTCTCCCTTGGAAAAGACTCTCTGAACTAACTTAAAACACCAAGAACAACCCCAACGATAACACTGCAGCAGAGTTCTTTTTTTTTTCATTGGTAAAAGCTATTTTTTTTATCGGTAACAAAGCACGTTAGTATCCCCCTCAAGGGGTTTGGTGTGATGACCAGCTACCGTCCTCAGGAAGCGGGAGATCTGAGTTCGAATCCCCCTTGAGGCCACCCTACAGATTTTATCCCCAGCTGACCCGGCACATGCTAACTTGGGGTGAGCACGTGCCCCTGGGATTCGTCGGTGCTCTAAGAGGCCCGGACACCCAGGTTATCCAAAACACAAAAAACAAGACATGTTATTATCCTACAGCACGCTAAAACACAACAAAACTACATTGAAGCAAATGGCATTGGAAACAGAACAAAGAGATCCATTATGAAACAAACAAAAAGCAGAAAAACATAAAGCGGTAGCTACCAAGTTTATCAACTTATTTCTTTCTCCAAACCAAGTGACCCTACTGAACACAAGTAGTCAGGTAGAAAACCAAGTAGATTTGGAACTAACTCTCCTTACTTACCTCATAGGATTATCAAGGTTATGAATAGCATTTTAGCCACAGAATCCTGTCAAAAAGCTGGGCCTAGACATCTGTGGAAGTCACCTTATGATAGGATTGATGGAGTAAAAGACTATTCATAAGCTTCATAATCTTACGATGATGGTGACATCTTATTAATATTACAAGGTGACACAGCAAACCAAAAAAATTTGCAAGTTCACATCAGCAAAGGTTTTAAAATTGGCTATATGAAGTATCATAGCACAAGTTCCTCACTCGCATTTATAAAGAAAATCATAAATTGATGAAACAAATATTCTGCAAGCTATCTAATATATATATATATTAGCTCATAGTGTTATATGTATAACAGTCAGTTCCACAATACCCAGATGCTATCATTAGATATCAAGCAATTCAGTAGCGATGATACAGTTCCTAATGAGTTCTACTTAGGTGCTGTACACTGGCATTCTGCTAGACAGTTCAAGTACCTAATTAAACCAATTGCTTTCATTTCCTCTCTGTGATCCAAACAGGTTTTTCCTTATTAGTATCAGTTTGATTGGAAGTAAAGTAAGACTATAATCCAAACTGAATTCTACTTAGGTGATGCAAACTGATAAATCTGTCAGACGAAGCATTTAAGAACACGTGGTTGACAATGCACACATGAATGGCACCCTAGATTAACAATCCCATACAATGCCAAGATGTGTGGGAGCCTGGGAGGGTTGCATATTCACATGGTATCGTCCAATACAAATTTATATCACATTCACATGGTATTGTCCAATACAAATTTATATCATACTATAACCATACCCATTGCCTCAGAAAGAAGGGCCAAACAGTATCGACTTCATCGAGATCTAAAATTTGCATGGCACTATAGCAAGGTGTATCATGTACAGATTGCTCAGGGGCTACAATGGAACCCTCCCTCCCCTAATGCATTGAAAACTTTCATCTTTTGACCCAAAATTCAACGGCGGAAAGTCACCCGTTTTTACTTTTTATTCTTTTTAGATAATGGATGACGTGCACCCGATCCTCGAGTTAGGTACCACGCGGCACCCAACTGGTTCAAAGGTAATGTTTCCACGCTACCTTTCAAGGGTAGCATCAACAAAAAAACACACACACACACACATATATATAAAGGCTTCAGTGAGTATTCATGGTATCAGTAGCAGATTTGGAAACTCCTTAGTAAGAAATCATGGAGTATCAAATATTTAGGCTGTGTATGGCATAGCTCTCTGCTAGCCCACAACAGAGTTCACCTGCTTTAGTTGGCTCTTATTTTCTTTTCTAACTCTCTTTGCAAAGGAGGATTGACCTGCTCTCTACTAACTCCCTACCAGAGTAAATAAAATCTGCTTTGGCAAGGAGTGAGTAGAGAGGAGGGTAGAACTACTGAACGGGTAAATCTTACATAAAATCTTGCTGTGCAAGGTGTTATCAAGGAGAAGGGGTACCTCCTAAAGCAGGTAGCAAGATGTTAGCAAAGATGATGGGAACCTGCTAAAGCAAGTGAACTCTGCTATGGCAGGGGCTAGTAGAGAGCTATGTCATACACAACCTTAATCACTCTGGTGATGCATCGTCAAGGAGAAACACAGTATCTCTAAACAAAGTATCTTACAAAGTGGAGGAGGTCATGTAGAAACAAAAGTCTAAGGTCCACTGGCTCACGACTGGTGACAATAATACCAGATACTTCCATTCGGTGGAAAATGCTAGATGCAAGATTAAAAAATGGGGAGCATCATGATTGATGATACGGACATTCACGGATCAAGCCCAGATCAAGCAGCAGATCGTCCACTTCTATGATAACCTGTATCAAGACGAAGGTTGGTCCATACCACAGTTGGATGGTCTCAATTTCGTCACGATTTCGGTTGAGAATCAAGTGGGCCTCGAAAGGCTGTTCGAGGATGAAATCATTGTTGCCATCAGGAACAGTGGGAAGAACAAATCCCCTGGGCCGGAGGGTTTTACGATGGATTTTTTTCGCAGTTTCTGGGGGGGTTATCATAAGAGGATCTGTTGGAGTTCTTTAAGAATTCCATGCCAAAGGTCTGATTGGTAGGAGCTGAGGATTAGTCCCCTCAGATTTACGATTATATCACTGATCCCTAAAAAGGAGGGGCTGAGGATCTGAGGGATTTCAGGGCGATTAGTCTCCTCAACTGTCTTTCAAGATCCTCTCTAAAGTTCTCGCCAACAGACTGAGGCCATGATGAGAAAGATAATTTTGGTTAATCAGGGTGCCTCTTTCAGGGCAGACAAGTTATTGATATGGTGGTTGTAGCCCAGGAGGTGGTCCATTCAGCTCACAAGAGTGGGGTGCGGCTATTATCTGGAAGGTGGAAATGGAGAAAGCCTGTGATCGGGTGGACTGGAGCTGTCTGGACTACATGATGCACAGATTTGGTTTCGGGGCGAAGTGGATTTCGTGGTTAAGTGCATGGTTCTCGGTCATTATTAATGGGTCTCCGGTAGGGTACTTCAAGAGCTCCCAAGGCCTCCGGCTGGGGGATCCTCTTTCCCCTATCTTGTTCAATATGGTAGGAGACGCGCTGGGTGCTCTCGTAAATCTTGTGAGCTGAACCATATCTCTGGTATTCAGATCGGAATCTGGGTAGAGTGGTCACCCATCTTCAGTGTGCTGATAACACAATCATCTTCTGCAAGGCTGACTTGGAGGAGATCAGGGCGGCCATGAATGTTATCACAATTTACGAGGCAGTCTCGGGGCAGAGAATCAACCTTCCTAAATCCAGTGTGATCGGCATTGATGTGGATTACGGATCCTCAGGTCCTCGGCTCTTTGGCGGCAGAGGTGGGCTGTGAGATTGCTAAACTACCTATCTCTTATTTCGGTCTCTCTTTGGGTGTGGGCGAGCTTAATGCCCTGGTCTGGGATCCTGTTATCCAATGATTTTAAGGAAGGCTGGCCTCCTGGAAAGGAAGGTTACTTAGTGGAGGGCACTGGGCGCCTGCTGTTGGTCATAGCGGTCCCTCCAGCCTATCGGTCTTCTTCATGTCTCTGTTCCATTGTCCCAAGACTGTCCTTCATGGACTGGAGCAGATCAAAAGAATTTTCTTTCGGAAAGAAGCGGGCTGGAGAAGAAGTAGCACCTGGTGAATTGGAAGACTTGCCTTCTTCCTAAGAGAGAGTTACGGGGGACTGGACATCTGGAATTTAGAAATTGTTAATACCGCTCTACTCAGGGCGTGGCTGTGGAGGGCTGAGACTAATAGGGAGAGAAACAACCTCCGGGTTTTGGTGCTGGCTGATAAATATGACTGGCAAGATAACTAGTAGGGTATTAAGGTCAACATTACTAGACACACTTCGCCTTGGTGGAAGAGCATCTGCCCTATTTGGCCGGGTTTCTCGAGATGGGCTCAGTATAGCTGAGGAAATGATTCCCAGATTCGTTTTTTAAAGGACTCGTGGGCTGACATCCGGCCTCTTAAAGAGGACATTGCTCCTATTTTTAGGGTGGCAGTTGTCTGGTGGCTGATGCCTTCTCGAACAACAGTGGGCAGCGGCTTGGGACATCAGAACCAGAAGGTGCCTTAGAGAAGAAGAGATGCACTCTTTCGAAAATTTGCTCTCTCTCCTTTACGAAGCTAGGAGGAATCAGCTGAGAACTAACGTGGGGTGTTGGAGGTCCAGCAAGAATGGAGAGCTCAGTGTTAAATCTTTCTCTTGGGTGTTGTCCTGTGTCCGCTTATTAAGATTGGTTGAGGTCTCCTGTGCCCCCCCTCCCCCCCAAAGGTCATATTCTTTACCTGGACCGTTGCCAGGGGCAGCATCCTCATGGTGGACCAACTTCTCATCAGGGGCAAAGATATGATCAACTGGTGTGCTATGTGTTAAGGTTTAGTTCCACATCGGGTAAATTATAGCCTTGCATGTACTCTTACAATATCCTGGACCCCTCCACTCATAACCAATTCATAGCTTTATAAGAACCGTGATAAATTGGGCATCCATCTCAAAACCAAATTGGCTATAAGTGGAGGGGCCCGGGATCTTATAAAGGAGAGACAAGGCTATGAATACTCAATGTGGGACTAAACTTCAACACTATGTGTCTTCAATCCGAAGAGTCTATTCCTCATCTCTTTCTTCACTGTTGGGTGGCATCGGAGATTTGGGGTATCATTTTCAAATCCTCTGACCTGTCGTGGGCTCAGCCCGAGACTATCCCGCAGCTGCTGGCTTCCTGAGCTGGGATGACCTTTAAGGGTCAGAAAGGTACCTTCTGGAGGGTTGGAGTGTTCGCTGTTCTCTAGGGATTTTGCCTGGAATGGAATGCCATGATTTTAGCAGGAAGGCTTGGTGATGAACTCCATTAAGGACTCTCCATGTAATTGGATCTCCCTTGACAAGGAGGGGGACACTGGGAATCTGGAGGGCCGTCTTGTGGGTGCTCCGCTAGTTGGGTCTGGGCCTCTGCCGCCTTTTTCTCCTTTCAGGGGCGGCTTTGGCTGTCCTTTTCCTTTTCTCTTTGGTTTTCTGTAGCTCTCCGGTTTTGCTTTGTGTTTTTGCCATTGTTTCTGTTTTGTGTTTTTGCCTTTTTGGGTTGTTGTTCTTTTGCTCAACTTCTCGCTGGGTGTTTCTAATATATGTCCTCTTTGACCGAAAAAATATATTAACTGAGGTAGCTGAGGTCAACATTTCTAAAAATAGTTTAAGTAAAGATGGGAAGCAGCACTAAGGAGCTTAATAAAGTTAAATTTCAATGGGAGCTTGCTAGGTAAACTGGGTACTTTTGGAGTTGGTGTGTCGTAACTATGAGCAACCGAAGTGCAATTGGTGCTAACAGGTCTATTTGTAATCATCAAAGCTAGAGGGAGGTAGAAGTTATCAAGTTAAAGCTCTTTAGAAGGTCTTCAACAAGAGGGAATAATCTAGCATGTATTTTGGGTCCTCTGATCATTCAAACACCTTGGAAATTAGGTTTCCTCCATGGAATTATATATATCAATCACCTAGTATTTCGCCTTCTGAGCAGAGAAGTTGCCAACTATCTTGAATGCAGCCTCTCTATTCTATTACCCTCTTCACAAGAGTGACCTAGGGTTCTCTCTATTCTATTACCCTCTTCACAAGAGTGACCTAGGGTTGAACCCTAGGTCATGGCCCCAAATCACATGCCACGTGGCATGTCATCCCAACAAAAAACCTGTTTTGGGTTCTCGTGGCATGTGATCTAAAAAAAAAACTTTTTTGGCCTTGAAAAATGTGGTCAAATATTGGGTTCCGCCCGGCATACTTGGCGCACTGATTTTTGCAACTTTGACCACATTTTGGACTGGATAAGATGTTTTTTCAATTTTTTTTTTTTTTAGATGGATGTGATCGATCTCGTGCATATTGCCTCGGCACCGGATCTTTGGATTAGGTGCCACTTGGCATCCAAACGGCACTAGCATAGGGTTCAACCCTAGGTCGCTAACCTAGGATTACCCAATGTTGTTAAATGGCATATGCGACCTTATGCGATTGTGCCATGGCACATAATTTTTTATCTTTTTTCCCCAAATTTTCAAAAAAATATGAAATAAATCCCAAAAAATTCCCAAAATTACCAATATAAAAAACCACTATATCTTTGTTAATTTTGTGCTCTATATTGTAGAATGAGTAGAATATATCCCATAAGTTGAAAGGAAAAATACAAATTTCATTAAAAAATAAGTCAAAATAGTACAAAAATAAAGTGAATCATACAAAAGAGAAGGATAGAGATTCAAAATATACCTTTGAGAGTTGTGGTATGCATTAGGAGGAGAAACCCCCTATTTATAGGGCTTGGGGAAGCCTAAAAAGCAAAATAAAATAAAATAAAATAAAATATAAAAAAATCAATGTTGGAGAAGTATGTCATGACATACACTGTATGCGATGGCATATTGTCGCATATATGATGGTATGACATGGCATACAATTGTATGCAAAGGCATACTTACTGTATCGCATATGTCATCATGGCAGATGCGATACACCCTTCCCCGATGGCATATGCGATCGCATATGACAACACTGGGGTTATTGCGTCCATATACATATAGATATATGGAATAGTGGCTCCATACCGACATTTAAACACCAAATGGTGTTTTAATAATCTTACACCATTAAAATTAGACTTTTTATCTCACACCATTGAAGTGTGATTTATTATTATGCCATGTGCCGCACATCTCTGATCAATCTAAATTGTCCAAATGGCAATCTATCATTGGAACAAGTCTCAGCCCAAAGAAAGATGCCTATAAGTGGATGTGAACCATCCGATTAATGATAAAACTACATTTGGTAACACAGATTCTTGCCTCGTTTGCTCTGGCGGGGAGCTGTCTTAAGTGATAAAACTGCTCTATGCCTACTCTATCTCAGAGCAGAATCTGCTCTGACAGAGAGCAGACAAAGAGCTTCTTCTGATCTTATAAGAGCTAACCCAAACACAGCCTTAATATCAGCCATTAAACTAAAAAATTGGATGATATTATAGTCCACAGATCAGATGGTTTAAATCTCCCTCAAACACCATTTTTTGGGGCCTGTTGCACTTCAATATATGACCTATCATTTCGACGGTATGGATCACACACATCTTAAACCATTGATGGTGTAAGATCATTCAAACACCATTTTGGTGTTTAAATGACGGTCAGGAGAGTCGGGTCCTCTATATATATAATCATTAGAAGAAAGCTAATGGACCACACAAAGATGTAGCTACTAGCCTGCTTTGATTCAAAATCAGGTACCAGCTCTAAGGGCTAAGATTCACTGTCGGAGCTACATAGAAGGGTGTGGGGGCTCACCCATTTGATTCATAAATTTGTGGTGGCTTTGTATAAGATATGCTTTTTATACAACCTACTTTTGTGTATAAGCCCCCAGATCCATGGTGTACAAGCCCCCCAATCGTCGGTAAAATAACTATTAAGATCTATGAAATCATTGCTAGCCCCCACCGGTAGAAAATCCTGGCTACGCCCTTGCTAAGATTTGAGGTGACACACTGGCCCTTTTCCTAAAGAATGGAATAAAGAAATTGAAAGCATCAGTGTAATCAGAAATCCATCGCAAGATACATGTTATGGTGGTTACAGAACAGATGAATCATCCATCTTTGCATATGTTATAGATGTATCTAGATTAAAACAAACAATGAGATTGAAAAATACAAAGCCATTGCCAGGAATAACTCTCAATCGTTAAGAAACATGCAGTTTGCTGTGATAGTGCAAAAGTATAATCTAAAAATAGTGTAAAGTTATGAACCTATAATGAAAAAGTGTGAAATGTGGATAAAAAATCTGTGTCAACATAGAGAAAAGTAGAACACTAATATAGGGATTTAGTAGAGAAACATAAGGTTTATCATTATAGATATAAAATTCTTACCTGAAAAATCTCTTGATCAAGTACAATAACTCTCTATTCATACATTTAATCTGTATTAACGATCCCAACCGGAGGGGCGACGTCTTTCTCGAGGCTTATCTCTAGAACTGCAACCAATGAAAAAATCAAATTGAAAACAATGAAGTAGGGAAAAAAAGTACCTCTACCAATAAAATCATTTTGTTATGATCAGTACCCATGTCGATAATAATTAGAATCATAGAAATGAAAATATAGAAGCTGCTGTTTCAAAATGACTTAGAGATCAACATCAGAAGGCTAACCTTTCAGAGTTCTTCCGACTTCCATTTTCTTTGGAAGTCACCCCTGTGTATCCTTCTAACCTAGAAGTTGAATTGAATGAACTAGCTGTTGGTGCTCTAGTTGTTTCACAACCTATTGAACCACCAGAAACAAAACCAGGCAGTGCAGGCCTGTTATTTGCAAATGAACCACTTGACAGATTTCTACTCTCACTTTGAGGATCAGAAGTCGCAGCTACAAATTTGCTCTTGAACTGTACCATCATTCCCGTCTTTAGTGCATTAACTGCAGATGATCGGCTAGGAATGGGCTGAGATGGTGTGTTCGATGAATCGGGATTGTAACCAATACCAAGGCCAAAATCCACACCACGCACACCTCGCCCATTGCCACCGCCACCCTTCCCTTTCCCGCCACCCTTTTTTCCACCTGCAAAGTGTATATCTGATCACTACATGTTGATGAAGTCTTTATGTATTATGCAAAGCAACTGTAGACTCACATGCACTACAAAGCAGCTTATTAACTAGAGATCTATAAGCATGGGTACGTCTATTCCCGCGTACCAGTTTACTGGTGGGCGCAAGCTGAGAACCATGGACTGCGTTGAATCAGAGGAGGAATATCGTTTTTCATTGAAATCTTCCACATAATGGATCTTGACACCATGGGCGTACCATCAGACGGTAGATTTTTTGTTTCCACATGGCACAGATCCCTAAAAAGTGACCCTAAAGCCACATTTGAGTGTGAGGAGTGCCTTGTGATTTTAGGGTCACTTTTTAGGGATCTGTGCATGTGTAAACAAAAACTGTCCATCTGATGGTACGTCCATGGCGTCAAGATCAATTCTGTGAAACATTGTGGTGAAAAATGATATCAATCGTCTGATTCAACGCAGTCAATGGTTCTCAGCGTAGGCACCCACAAGTAAACCGGTAAGCGCGAATAGAGGTACCTTATCAACATTGGTAAGGGGGAATGTTATTGCAGAGTTTAAATAATATACCGGATCCTTTTCTCGCATCACGCTTGGCCTTGAACCTTCCATCCTACGGATTTTACAGAAAATCTCAATCAACAACCCTTACAAATATACATAATGCAAAAACAGAAGTGGCAATGGAACTTCCAATACCAAGTGCATATTAACAAGTCTAAGAGCAAAGACTTAAATGTTTATACTATCACAAATCTGAAAACATATAAGGAAATAAAGTAGCTAGAAGTACATGAAGAGATAAAAACAGGTTTTGCATGAATGTACGGTTTATATGGATATATGTGATGGTTAAAACCACAAATTCCAGAATTCCACAGAAAACAAGGATAAATCATCCTTGACTTTGGCAACTAAAATTCTCTATTTGAGATCCATCAGGAAGATAAAATTACCTATCTGTTATTGGAAGTTAGCAACATTTATTGAATAATGAAAGAATATGAAGGAAAAATAAAATTAACAAACCAATAAAAGGTTACAAAA
The DNA here is from genome assembly GCA_021018995.1 of Chloranthus sessilifolius. NCBI lineage: Eukaryota > Viridiplantae > Streptophyta > Magnoliopsida > Chloranthales > Chloranthaceae > Chloranthus > Chloranthus sessilifolius. Next base: position 6,972,654 of record CM037590.1, read on the forward strand.
AATTACAGAGCTCCCAGTACAACATAAGGGATTAGATACACAGAGAATCATTCCCCTAGTTACCACGAAGTCTGCTTCCCTCCCTGATGTTTACGTTTCTGACTTCCTGTTCACCAGATTCATTTCTTGTATCTGATTAATTACTGTTTTATAGAATTATGAAATGAAACATTTATCGCATCATTTTTTCACTTTCGTTTTCTCGTCTTCACACAGTGGAAACTAAAAAAGAGCAACATGTATAAAATTGACATTTTCACCAATAAGAATGCCCAACGGATCACACTTTTAAGGTAGCCCTTTCCAAGAATAGAGTACCTAAACGGATCCTTCTCACTAATCATTAGAAATTTTCACCTTGACCTGTAATGCCGGAGGAACCTAGGCTACCAATCTAACTCCAACCGAAGTTCATTTTAATTGAAACTCTTGGAGGCATAACTAGAGATGCAAATGAGCAGGGCTCACCCAATGAGTGTTAAAGCCTGGCATATCTAGTTGGGCTTGGGCAACCGCAGGCCTGAATTTGGGATAAAAAGTACTAGGGTCAGGGGGGGGGGGGGCCAACTCAAAAGCTTAGCAGTCTGGGCTCTGCTAAATTATTTCAGCCTGAGACAGGCTGCGCCGGGATTGGTTCAAGCTTCCAGGAAAGGCTTGGGCAGGCCTTCATGTTAGTGTTATGAATGGCTAATTAGTCTTGGTGTGTGCCACATAATATTGGGTGCGTATATAATAGTGTAGCTGAGTTAATATAAAGGTTAACAAGAACAATTAATGAGATTATTGTTCTCATTAGCCTTTATAGTAACTCAACTACACTATTATGCACGCATCCAATATTATGTGCCACACGCCAACACTAATTAATCATTAACAACATTAACAGCACGGACCAACCCGTTTGCACCCCTAGGCATATCCCATCTCTCCTTAATGGAATCTTTTATGTATATGGCCATTCAAAAACTGTGGCTATAATCATAGAATTTGTATATCTAAAAAATCCAAAAAAAGTTCTGCATGCGAAGAAATATATCCATCTAGCCATTCAGGAAAAAGAGAAATCAATCCAAAATCATTGGAGCAGGAACATAAATATAACAAAAGAGGCAAGCATTCGCAAAAAATAGAACGGGAAAAAGAGGAGTTTGGAAGTGATATTGGTACCAAAAAAGGGAACTAGGAGCCAAGAAGGGAAACGTCTTTCATAAAACTTGTTATTTTATCTGCTTTAAACTTTATTTGGCTAAACCTGGTTTCACATGCGTAAATTCTAGACAGAACATTTTTTACTCATCTAATTCACATAGAACATGGATGCAAATGGGTTGGGTCAGGTCCAGGTGGGAGATGACCCAGACTTGACCAGATTAGGAATTAGGTTCAAAATTTGGAACAACTTCCTACTTGTTTGGGAATTGGACCAGGTCAGAAATCCGGACCCAGATTGAGTCTAGTCTGGATTCAGGTCCAACAAAAAAGGGCTGTCATATTATAAACATATACATATTTGGCTACCATGTGTATATAAATGTATATTATATTGTATTAGTCATAGGCACATATATATATATATATATATATATATATATATATATATATGGGTTCAAGGACAGTTTCAACCTTGAGTAACCTAGACCAAACCCAAACTTCAATTGGGTCAGAGTTCAACACAACAGTCGCCCACACCTGGACCCCATTTCTAATCGCCTCCAGCATTTCGTCCCACTGACCCATCGAAGCCAATTAGGTTGGGTCTAACAAAGCTGGGTCCTCGATTGGGTCAGGCGACCCATCTCTTTGCACCCCTACATTCAACTCAAGGCCCATATAACAGTTTCATGTAAGATAAACAGTACTTCACTATGTACACCTAAAAGACTGAATATATCATCTAGCATGTTCTTTGCCTAAAGAAAAGAAACAATGATACAGTCAAATCACACGTATTGTAGGAAATATCACTCATCAAATATAAAAATAGTAAAGAGCTAACAGAGATTTACCTTCATAGCAAGATCCATCAGTTCCACAGGCACATTCTGACCAGCAGAAACCAAACTGTTGACCAACTCCCCAGCAAAGCGTGCTTCTTTTTGTGTAATAAGAGTAAAAGCAGTCCCATCCTTATCTCCAGCACGACCTGTTCTACCAATACGATGGACATGCATGTCCATATCTCTAGCAATATCATAGTTCACAACTGATTTGATTGACTTGATATCAAGTCCACGAGCAGCAACATCTGTTGCAACAAGAACATGATAGATTCCCGACTTGAACTTCTGCAAGATTTCCATTCGGGAAGCTTGATCTTTGTCACCATGGAGGGCTGTGACTTTAAACCCCTTTTGGATCAACTGTGATTCAACCTCATCTACCGCAGCCTTTTTTGAAGCAAATACCAGAACATCTCCATTATCAATCATTCCAGGTAGCTTTTCGAGAAGCCACGGCATCTTCTCCGCATTAGAAGGAATAACCTCAACAACTTGAGTAATGTCTTCATTGGCCGTTCCAACCTCACCCACTGTAACTCTTACAGGATCGACTAGAATTTCTCGGGCTAACCTTTCAACTTTGTATGGCATGGTCGCTGAAAAAAGTAAGGTTTGACGGTCCGGCCTAATCTGCCCAACAATTGATCTTATCTGTGGTTCAAATCCAAGATCAAACATCCGGTCGGCCTCATCGAGAACTAAATAAGTTGCCCTTAACATTGTCAGTGCCTTCATCTTTAGCAAGTCGATCAATCGACCAGGGGTAGCAACAACTATTTCACAACCTGCCTTGAGTTCTTTAAATTGATCGAGTTTAGACATTCCACCATAGACTGCGGAAACACGAATTCCATGAGATTTTGCGAACTTCTTCGACTCCAAATATATCTGATGTGCTAATTCTCTAGTAGGTGCACATATAACTCCTATTGGACCCTCTTCTTTTGCAAGCTCAGGCTGGTCCATAATATGAACAATCATTGGAAGCACAAACGCGGCAGTTTTGCCAGAACCTGTTTTTGCAATACCAATTATGTCGCGTCCGGAAAGCACAATGGACAGAGCCTGACACTGTATCGGTGTTGGCTTCTCGTAACCCTGCTTTGCAATAGCGTTCATTAGTGCAGGAGAGAATCCACAATGTTCAAAAAGCTTAATTGGACGGGGCACATCGAAACCCGAGACACGTATAGCCAGGCTATTACGATATTCAGTCACTTCCTGGTCACTCATACCTGAAAAGGAAAAGAACATAAGCAAGATGTAAATTCACAAACAATCACAGCGTAAATCTAATGAGATAATTAAACATTAAATAGTTTACTCAAACAGAAATTCTTCTGATGGAGGGTGACTCAATCTGCATAGAATGGATCATCGAGTCTCGTCCAGAAATTCATTATACTGCAATCATAAAGGTCACGATGCATTTCGTACATGCTACCACTCTGTTATTGCAGCTTCATTTATTGGACCATAGTCACAAAGTCTGGAGTCAGCAATAAACTGACAAGGGTCTAAGTTGGGAAAAATGGTCAAAGTCAGTCAAAATCGGGAAAGATGAAAAACTTCAATGAATATAAAAATATATCATAATATATTTCAAGTTTAAAATAATAATTTTAATGAACAAAATAGGCAAAACCTAAAGGCTTTTTATGAACAGAATGAACAAAGTAGTACAAGACCTAAAGATTTTTTTCTCTTTAGAAAAGTACAGATATATATATATATATATATATATATATATATATATATATATATATATATATATATATATATATATATATGTCGGACAACATCACAAACATCGCCGATTAATCGGCGATAAAATCGGGATGTCTGCAAGTCGCCGACATGTCAATTAATATGTAGAGAAGTATAGAGTAGACCACTTACCAATCATATACACTCAATGCAACTTCTAAGCTACGAACGCAACCCTTCGGCAATCAAAGTGCTTAAGGCAGTTACTAGTACTGACTTGTACAGCACCACAATGCCATGACTTGCATACAATATTTCACACATCCCAGTCAGTAGGATCAGAATGCGGAAAGATCATTATAAGGTCCCAAAAAAAAAAAAAATTGTGGTTTTCTTGAAGGTTACCAGCTAATTCTAAATAGGCATCACACTGCTCTGAAATTTTCTAGACAACATAGCTGCAAACTGATATATGCCAATGATTTTAGACAAAAGACGAGATGCCTGCAAAAAATTTTAAGCCGCACAAATATTTTACCATTTTAGAGAAGGAGATTTGCTTGTGCGTGTGGGAGTTCTTCACAATTACATTTCTCCAAAGCTCCCAAGATGGTAATAGACACAATACAGTTAACTCTGCACATATGACAGTATGCCTACTTCCTTTAGTATGCCCTTTCATTATTTCTTATAAGATAGGGACTATCTCTATACTCTACAGTGCAATGTGATGCCTAGAGTAGATGATTAAGTACACATCCCAATTGTTTTAGTCATGAGCAATTTTCTAAAAATAATTGGAGACAATATGCCTGGAGGCAAGGTCGCCAAATTGTGTATCATCTCGTTACCATCTTCAAGAAATTCTGTGTCATACATTGTAAAATACACTTGATTTTTATGAAAATTTAGGGAAACTACATAAATAAGTACATAAAAAATTTAAGAGTAAGAAAATTACATATATAACAATCTATGATCATTTCTGAAAACTAAGTGTCAAAAACATTCATTTCATCATAAGAAGTTTTGGAGATTTCATTAATATTGGCAGTCTTAAGGAAAACCCTATAAGCGGCTGTCTGTATACTTGGTCTAATATGAAGGAAGAGCCGACTCTCTGAAGACTGGAACGTTCTTGTGTTATGTGAAGTGGGAGACTATGTTCCCTAATACCAGGGTGGAAAGCCTACCTAGACCAATGTAGGATCATGTGCCACTTTCCTCTCTTGTGCCTCAAAGGGGAGAACCCTGAACCCTTTTTTATTTGAGAACATGTGCTTGAACAATGAGGAGCTCAGGAGCAAAGTGAATGTTTGGTGCGAGGAGGATGAAGTGGTGAGGACTGCGACTTCCAAACTTAAGAATCTCAAAGGCAAAATAAAAGATTGGAATGGTGAATATATGGGGTGGGTGGTAAATTCAAGGAGGCTATTCTGAAGGAGATCCAAAGCTATGATGTTTAGAGGAAAGTAAACTGTTTTCAGTAAAAGAAAGAGAGAATAGGCAGCTTTGAGAACCCATTTCAATAACAAATGAGTGGAGGAGATCATGTGGAGATAAAGAGCTAAGGAACTCAAGGTTGGGGATCAAAACATAATTTTTCCGTTTGATTGCGATTACTACGAATAACTTTTTCCGTTCATCAAATTATGATGGAGGGTGTCAAAATCAATGATGGGGAGTTGATTGGGGAAGTGACGCGGGACGGGAACCCTAAAATGCGTGATTATGATTTTATGCGATTTTGTCGAAATTAAATAAAATTAAATCAAGCTTAATCTCAAAACTATCTTAAATACCTTAGGGTTCAGAGAATTCAGGTTGGTAGATCACGCGAGATCCTGTTAGGGTCCAGTCCGATGCGCAAGTACTATTAGATTTGACGTGAGATCGGCCTAGAGATAGAACTCTAGCTTTTTCCAGGCTTGGGCGTTCGTCTTCGATCCGACATAGATTCGCAGGCTCTAACTAGGGCTTTGGAAATAGGTGTATGGTTTTGTAATGGGCTTATGGTTTGATTTATGGCTTAGAAAAGGGTTTTGGGCTCTGTTTGATTCGGAAAGGGATTTATAGTTTTAGGGATCAAGAAATCGATAGGTTAAGATGTAGGAGAAACCAGCAAGGATCAATAAGGCAAAAGATTCAAAGAAGACAGTGATAGATAATAGAGAAAATAACAATGGCTTTTGGGAATCACTCCCTTGGCCTCACACCAAACCCATCTCAGGCAAAGAATATTCAAGCATAAAAGCATTCAAAATATTCAATAATTAATTAAAAGTCTTTACAAGCCTCAATATATAGGTCACCAATAATTAAAATTCGAAATAAAGAGTTCTAATAGAAATAAAACACAAAAAATATAAGTTTTCGCAAAAAAAACTCAAAATTCGGAAAGCCCGTCACGACGTCCACAGACGTCCGTAGTGCCCCACGGACGTCCGTGACCTACGAACAGATAGGGGGCAAAACCACGGACGTCCGTCACTGTTCATCGTGAACAGTAATGTTTTTTAATTTTTTTTTATTTTTTTTTATTTTTCCTTGACGTTCCCCGTCATTCTCCTCCACTCAAAATGTTTCATCACCGATGAAACACGCATGTTGTACTCGGACTCGGGCTCCCTCTCATCTTCTTTCGACGCCGGTAGAAACGATGTGGTCCGAATCCAATGTCCATGTAATTGGCGTCCCAGTCAATTCCCTTGGACCAAAAAGGTTTCATCACCGATGAAACGCGCTCGTGGTAAATGTCTAGCAAGTCAGGGTTCAAGCGACGAACTTCATTCTCGTGAACCCAAGTGTTTTCGGACTCCGGTTTGCCGACCCATTTAACCAAGTACTTCTGGAATCCCCTGTCATGTGTAGAGACGGCATGATCGTTGATTATATCCTCTATCTCATATGATCTCTGTCTGCTTGGGGAAGGAAGAGGTATAGGTTGCAAGGTTGGATTGGGGCTGGGGCTAGGAAGTGGCTGGAGTGGATTTTCAGGAGGTGGGGTGAAGCCCACATAAGGAACCAAGTCCTCCACATTTAACGTTGAACTAACCCCCGTGCCTGGAGGAAGCTCGAGCACGTATGCATTAGGACCACTCTTAGCCAAAATTCTAAAAGGCCCTGCACCTCGGGATTGGAGCTTCTTTACGGATCCCGATGGGAACCGCTCAACCCTAATCCAGACCATCACATAATCACCCACGTGAAATTCTTTATAACGCCTGTGAGCATTTGCAGATAATTTATATTGATTGTTGCTTGAATTAATTTTCTGTTTAATTTTGGCATGTACGCTATGAATGTGTTGTGCAAATGCATCGGCAGACTCTGACACTCTGTGGGATGCAGACATGGGGGGGTTCTAGGCCTATGACCATGCACTACCTCAAAAGGACTCATGCCTATGGACCTATTAACAAAATTATTATAGGTAAACTCAACTGTGGGTAAGATGGTATCTCAGGTCCTAACATGATCACCGACAAGACCACGAAGGAGATTCCCAAGGCTCCTATTGGTGCTTTTGGTTTGGCCATCCGTTTGAGGGTGGTAAGCTGTCGAGAATTGGAGTAATGTGCCCATCATGTGCCAAAGGGTCTTCCAAAAATAACTGGTAAATTTAACATTCCTATCAAACACAATGGTTTTGGGCAACCCATGAAGACGCACTACCTCCGCGAAAAATAATTTAGCAATATGAGATGCGTCGGAGGTTTTGGAACAAGGAATGAAATGGGTCATTTTGGAAAATCGGTCCACTACGACAAAAATGGAATTGTGCTTCTTAGGAGTCTTAGGAAGTCCAAGCACAAAATCCATTGAGAGGTCTTGCCACGGTGTGTGTGGCACGGGTAAAGGAGTGTACAAGCCAGTATTTTGTTTGGTCTGTTTTGACACGTGGCAAGTACGACAATGTTTGACAACCCGAGCAACATCTCTCATTAGGCTAGGCCAAAAGAACCTATCCTCTACGAGCACAACAGTTTTATTACGCCCGAAATGTCCGGCCATCCCTCCAGCATGTAACTCCCAAATGAGAAAGTCTTGCAGTGAAGTGTGAGGGATGCAAAGGCGATTGCCTTTAAACAAGTACCCATCCTGGATGGTGTACACGGAGTGTGTGCTGGTCGGGTTACTAAGGAGAGCAATGTACTCAACCCCAAAATCTGGGCACTCGGGGTACTCATCCTTTAACTGTTCGAACCCGACGACCTCGGTGCTCATTGTGCGCAAAGTCACCACTCGCCGACTAAGTGCATCAACGGCCCTATTTTCAGCACCAGCCTTATGCTTTAACACGAATGTGAAACCTTGAAGGTACTCAACCCACTTCGCATGCCTTGGGTTCAACTTCTTCTGTAAAGCAAGAAAGCGTAAGGCTTCATGGTCAGAGAACAGCACAAATTCATGCGGTCTAAGGTAATGCTTCCAATACCAAAGAGATCGAACGACCGCATAGAACTCCTTGTCATAGGTGGAGTATTTTTGTTTCGCCTCGTTAAGGTTTTCACTAAAATAGGCCACAGAGTGACCCTCTTGGCTAAGCACTCCTCCTATGCCTACACCCGATGTGTCGCATGCGACTTCGAAGACTTTGGAAAAGTCCAATAAGCGCATGACAGGTGCACTACTCATTTGTTGTTTGGTCTCAGCAAAGGCTTTCGTCGCTGCTTTGCCCCATTTAAAGTCCCCCTTTTTCATGCAATCAGTAATTGGGGCCATAATGGTACTAAAGCTTATAATGAAGCGACGATAAAAAGTAGTCAAACCATGGAAGCTACGAACATCGTGTATGTTTGTAGGCTCGGGCCACTCCACAATGGCTCTAACCTTTTCAGGGTCCGCGACCATTCCATCGGCCGAGATAATAAATCCCAAGAAAACAACAGAATGTTGCATGAAGGTGCATTTCTTGAGATTTGCAAACAACTTCTCGCCCTTGAGGGTCTCACAAACCAACCTAAGATGGTTCAAGTGTTGATCCTTGTTATGACTATAGATCAAAATGTCATCGAAATAAACAACAAGGAATTTGCCTAGAAACGGCATCAACACTTGGGTCATAAGTCGCATGAAAGTGTTCGGGGCATTAGAAAGCCCAAAAGGCATGACCATCCACTCATAAATACCATCTTTAGTCTTAAAGGCAGTTTTTCACTCATCACCGGGGCGGATGCGGACTTGATGGTAGCCACTCTTAAGGTCAATCTTTGAAAAGATAGTGACACCAACCATCATATCAAGCATGTCCTCGAGCCTTGGTATAGGAAACCGATACTTAACGGTAATCTTGTTGATTGCACGGTTATCCACACACATGCGTCATGTACCATCTTTCTTACGAGTGAGTAGGGCAGGTACAGCACACGAGCTCAGACTCTCTTGGATGAACCCCTTCTGAAGGAGCTCATTGACTTGCCGAGTCAACTCGGTGTGCTCAACCGGATTCAACCTATAATGGGGCAAGTTCGAGAAGGAAGATCCGGGAACCAAGTCAATTGCGTGTTGGATATCACGCGGAGGAGGGAGTTCATTTGGTAAGTCTTCAGGGAAGACATCCGTAAACTCTTTTAAAATTGGCTCAACCTCCTTGGGACACTCGCTCACCGACTCGGGAGCACTCTCTACGGTGACAACTACGTACACCACACTCTCTTCTATTGATGCTTTCTCAAACTCAGAAGGGCTCACAATATTAATGGATTTAGAAGACTCGCCCTTCTGTTCGACGGTGTTGGTCGATGGTGTTTTGGGAGGCAAAGGGTGTAAAGTAATCTTTTTGCCCTTATGCACGAACGTGCATATGTTTGATCGACCAGAAAGAGTCACGTCCATGTCATAGAGTCGCGGCCTTCCCAAAATGATATGGCCCACATCCATCAACACTACATCACACCATAAAGTGTCCGAATAAGAACCTAACTGAATCGGTACACGACACCTTTTTGACACGGGAATGGATGAAGAATTGACCCATGCAACTTTATAAGGTCTCGGGTGGGCTTCGGGTGTAAGCCCTAAGCGGCGTACGACATGAGTTGATATAACATTAGTGCAACTACCGCTATCCACGATGACCCTACAATTCTTTTCACCAAATCTGGCGTAGGTGTGGAAGATGTTCTCCCTTCGCCAGTCATCCTTTCCATCCCGTTGAGGTTGTGTAACGGCACACCTCACAACTAAAGCATTGCCAATAGCATCACCCTCTTCATCACTGGGTGTGCTAACCGGTTCAAATACTTCCTCTTCAACCACTACCTCATCATCATCCTCCTCTCCCTCAATGAAGAGAGTCCTCTGGGGTTCTTTCGTAGGGCATTGGGAGGCAAAGTGTTCCATCTCATGACATTTATAGCACTTTACTTGAGAGTTAACCCTGAAGGAGTCTCCAACTACACTTTTTCCCTTTTCAAACCTTGAATTGGCAGGGGCAGGTTGTGTAGGTTTGAGAGGAGGATTGAATCGTCCCTCACCGGATCGTTGACTATTATAATATGGCTTGGTCCTCTTCACCACCATAGTTTGCAAGTACCGTTCAAGATCTTGCACAACGGCATAGCATCTTTCAAGAGTTTCTACGGGGTGAGAAATCAACTCTTTTTGCAATTCAAGTCGCAATCCGGTGCGGAATCTAGAGAGAGTGATTTCAGGGTCTTCCAATACTTTTGCCCTCATCATGAACTCTTCAAATTTGGCAATGTAATTCGTCACGGGCATACCACCTTGACGTAAATTTTGCCACTGGTCGAGGAGGCGTTGGTGGTATGATAAAGGAACATACTTCTCAGTAAGTCGTTCCTTCATGTCGTCCCAACGGGTAATGGGAGGACAACCCGCATTCACCCTGATGCGCTCGACATTAAGCCAGAAAAGTCGAGTTTGACCAACCAACTTCATCTTAGCGAGTCTAACGCAACGGTCGTCATTCATGGCATACCAATCAAGGTGTTGGTCCATGTCAGAAAGCCAATCGAGGAAGACAGTAGGGTCCAGTCTTCCATCGAAAGTCGGAATCTCAACTCGGACGTTCTTAAGGAGTTGAACTTCGGGGTCATAGTCATCTCTACGATGATCCCTACGGTTCCGATTGTCTTAGCGACCATTACGTTATAGCCTTATAGGAAGGCAAATGTTGCTCATTGCGTTGGTGGTGAATGAAGTTGTTGCAAAAGAGTAAAATTTCGGATATTATTTGAAAAGTGGATATAAAGAAAGCCTATGATTAGGTGGATTGGATTTCCTGGACTATATTTTAGGAAGAATTAGATTCGCCCGCTTGGTTCTTAGTGCTGGTAAAGGGGTCTCCCAAAGGTTATTTTAAGAGCTCGAGGGGTCTCAAACATGGGGATTCTCTCTCCCCTTTACTCTTTAATATGGTGGGTGAAGGTCATAGTCGGCTACTTCAGGGAGGCACTAGTATGGGGGCTTTTAGTGTCCAAATTGTTGTGAATGATCCGATAGTCTCCCATTTATAGTTTGCAGATGATACTGTCATCTTTTGCAAGCCATTGGAGGAAGAACTATAGTATGTCAGGCTACACTGCTATTTATGAGACGGTTTTTGGTCAGCTAATTAACCTCCACAAAACTAGAATTTCTCTTGATGAAACTAGTGTTATGGATTTGGATAATAACATGCGATGTGTGGTAGACACTTTTTGGTTAGTCTCATTGTGTAGAGGAGTCGTCCGCTAATTTCTAGGACCCTATTGTGGAAAGATTTGAGAATAGAGCGGTGGTTTGGAATAAATATGTGTTGTCGATTTGCGGGAGTTTGGCTCTCTCATTAAACTTACTGTATCTAAACTTCAGGTTTACTCCATGCCAATGTTCAGTTGCCCGGCGGCAGTTATTGGAACAAATTGAGAGGAATTTCATTTGGGAGGGAAGAGGGGAGAGAAGATAACACTCGGTAAATAGGGATGCGTGCCATTTCTCAAGAAGGAAAAGAGGGTTGGGTACCTGTAGACTAAGGGAAATGAATGTTGCATCTTGGGTAAATGGTTTTGCAGGATTGCTACAGAAAATCAGAGTTGGTGGGTTCAATTGTTGTTGCGAATATGCTGGGATCAATCATGAGTGGAATTTCCTCTCTAGCAGGAGGGGATCTGGATGGTGGAATGGGGTTTGTAACGTTAAGATCAAGTCTCGGCGGTGTATCGGGTTGGGGAAACCATGGATCAAAATATCGGATGATACCGATACGTATCGTTTTGGAGGGGGGAGGATACGATAAAAAGGGTTTTTATCGGGTACCCCCTGAAACAGTCAAATTATTGTCTGATACGGGTAAATTATCTCCCTTATCAGACAATAATTTGGTGGTTTAACATGGACCCATAATTTGAAAATATCGGACGATAATTTGAAAGTATCGGACGATAATTTGAAATTATCAGGCGATAATTTGGTGGTTTAACATGGACCCATAATTTGAAATTATCGGGAGATAATTTCAAATTATCGTCCGATAATTTGGTCTTTTGATTTTAGAGTATTTTTTTGAAAAAAAAAAATGTATCAAAACAATGCATTCAATGTTTCGCCAATACATTGAATGTATCGGACGATACGCCATACGTATCGTCCTGGAGGTCAAGACGATACGTATCAGAAATCCGATTTTTTTATCCATGGGGGTGACGGTTCTCACATTTTATCCTAGGGGCAAAAGGCGGATGGGAGAGGAAGATTTGCAGATAAGTTTGCAGACTTGTATCGAGTCACGATATGCTAGAAAATGTGTATTGACCAGCTGGTTCAGAGTACTGGAGCCAGATATATTTGGGACATAAGGTTTCATAGAAACCTAAGAGATGCTGAGCTGAATGTGTTGGTTGAGATTTTGAGCCTCAATGGGGGATATAGGCGGAATAGGGCTGGCTGAGATATGATCTTATGGATGATTAGAGGTATCTTTCGGCTAAAATCTTCTACTGGTTTTTGGTGAGGCAGGTGCTAATCACTCACAGTTGTATGGGTGTGTTTGGAGTCTTTGTGACCCCTTAGATTCTGTGTGTTTGGTTTGAGCCTCACATGGGGTAGGATCTTGACTGTTGACCAGCTTATTAGAAGAGACAAAAGGTTGCAGAATAAGTGTGTGATGTGCTTTCAAGATGAGGAATCTACGGATCATCTCTTCATCCATTATAGCTTAGCTTGAGAGATTTGTTCCTTTGTGCTGAAGATTTTTGGTATTTGTTGGGTGACTTGGGTCTTTCCAAGGTCTTTGCGAACCTGTTGGCCACATGGGATTCTGGATTCCTTAATGTTAGTGGTACCAATGGCGCTTTTTGGAGAGCTTCTCTGATGAGGGTCATCTAGGCAATCTGGTTGGAAAGGAATGATACAATTTTTCGTAAAGTTCGAAGGTCGGATACTATGATTATGAGGAATGCTCGATATTAAGTCCTTATTGGGTTGTCATGAACAACCAAAGGGTGGTTGGAGGTAGTTTAAAGCTCCAGAAGGTGTGGGACGGCATTTGCGAAGCCCCAGGTTGAAAGTTGTGTTCCCATCAGGATTGGGCGGCTCCTCGGGTTTTGGGCTTTGGACCTTGGGATTGGGCTTGGTTAGTTTTCTTTTCCCTTTCTTTGCTGTCTTGTAGCTGGGTTTGCCTTTTTGTAGCTGGTTTTGTTTTCGTCTCTTTTGTTGTTCTTGTTGCCTTTGGGCCGTTGCTTGCCTTAGCCTCTCGCTAGGGTCTCTTGTACTTTTGTTTTATTTTTGTTAAAAACTCGTCACATTAAAAAAAATGAACCATATTTTTGTCCATGGTGATTAAATAAGGATTATACAACATTTTTCCATAGGCATTTTCCCTACAAACTTTCAATATGGCTAACTCGCTAATTGAGTTAGGGTGGAAACAATTGAGCAAAGTGCGTAAGGATCAAATGGATAAATATACTTTTGCAAGATTTTGTATTATATGGAAGGAAAGAAATGCATGCACCTACCAGGGGCATCGACTAATGGCTCATAATCTAGAAGATCCGTGTTCAAATTTACTTAGAGAGACGACTCAAGTCATGTTTTCAAGGACATTTCGTGCCTCATTCTACTTTGAATAAGCTAATATTGATTGCCTGGTGCTAATATTGATTAATGATATTCCTAATGGTATTTGGATTGTTGCATCTTTCTATTTTCTACGCCATATGTAGAGCTTAATTTTGTTGTGGACGCCTTTTTCCTCCTAACCGAATTTATTGTATTTGATGCTTACATTAATAAAATTTACTACAATCGTAAGTCGGAATACAGAAATAATTTGGCAAGGGGTCAGTTCAGAAAATTCAGACAAATTCAGGAATATTTAGTAAATTTTGATAAAATTTAGGAAAATAAAAAATAATAAACAACGTAAAAATACATTATAGTATATTTCAAGTTATAAATAATGATTTTAATAAACAAAATAAACTGTAAGGTGTTCAATTGAAGCATAGTCACAAAATCGCCGAATTATTGAAAAAATCGCGAATAATTCGCGGATTTTAAGCTAGATGAATAGAGCATGAACTATTCGTGAATTTTTTTTTAAAATCACTGACATCACAAAAATTCATGAATAGTTCGCGAAATTCGTGAATAATTCATGTAGCTTAAAAGTTAAAGAGAAAAGGCAAAGTTAAAAAACCCTACCCCATGTTTTATATTTTATCTTTTAACTAAAGGTTAAAAGTTAAAACAAACTCACTCCATGTCGTCTCTGACTCTCTCTTTGGGAGAGAAAACCCTAAGCTCCCTGCCCCTTCGTAACCTCTTTGTCTCTCTCGAGGGTCGAGGCTCGATATGCCGATCTTGAGTCGCCGGCCACCTCCTTTGTAATAGCCCGAAAATTTGAGCGTTAAACAGTGACCTCGGAATCCGTGCCCAAGTGGTCGTAGGTTTGACCAAGTGAGGGTCAAACAATGGAACTAGGAAAGAATGTATAGATGTGAGGTAGCATGACCTAAGAGTAATATATGGTGTTAGTTTAGGGCCACATACAATTATCTCTGGTGTATGTGCTTAACACCGAAACTGGAGAGAGGTTATAACCTAAGGATTCTTTTGTTTTGTTTGTAAAGAGAGTTAAGAAGAGAGAGAGAGAGAGAGAGAGAGAGAGAGAGAGAGAGAGAACCAAGGAGAGTTAATGTGGCTTAACTGAAGGAAGGGTTGGAGCATTGAATGCCGGATTCGACGCGTGAAGGGCCATCGAAGTAGGAACTAGAACCCTAGCCATCAAACCAACCAATCCATTCCCTTAAGAGATTGATTTGAGGTGAGTCTTATTAGAATTAAATGCATAGATATTTGATGATTAAATTCAGTCAAGTGTAGTTAAAAACATAGAATTAAATTATAGAAAAGAAAGAAAAATAGAGAGAAAAAGATTTGGAAGAACAACCCGAAAAGGAGCTGAGTTCTGGCCAAATCAATTAATCGATTTGGAGAATCGATTAATCGATTTTGGTTTAGAAGTTGAAAAAGCAGGAATGCCCGAGTTCGATTAATCGATCTTGAAATCGATTAATCGATTTTGAAAATCGACTAATCGATTTAGAAATCGACTGAGTACCTCCAGTGGCTGGAGAAATAAGGCTTGGGAAATCGACTAATCGAATTGGGAAATCGATTTTGGATTTCGATTAATCAATTTGGGATCGATTAATTGATTTTGAATTTTCGACTACTCGATCTAGGATCGATTAACTATATTTGGGATTTTTGATTAATCGATTTGGGATCGATTAATCGATTTGAGAATCGATTAATCAATTTAGGGTTTCGATTAATCGATTTTGGAGATCAATTAATCGATTTTGGCAGTTTGACTTGACTTCTTAATTGGACCTTAGGGTTCATGGAAGGTCTTGGACCTTCTCTATTGCGTCTTTATTGATGTGTTGCATATGTTATGGTGTACATGTGAATACTAGCATAAGGAGCCGTGTGGGACCTTAAGGCTTGGACCTTCAGAGACTTGAGGTAGGGAATACCTTGAACATGTACTTTAATTGCAAGAGCATGTATATAATGATATAGAAATAAATTGATAATACTTTAAATCATGAGAATCTTTGTAAAAAGGGTGTGTGTGTGTGTGTAACACCAAGAAAGTAAATAAGAATGAAACATCCCCAGGGGATGAGAAAGTGATAAAGGCATCAATCTGATGCGAGTAAATTAGACATCCCAGGGATGTAAGTGAAATTGTAAAGTAAGACTGGGCAAAAATTGATAAGGCCTAATTGATATAAAGTGACACATTTACACGGTGAATAACTATATGTAAAGCACATGATATTTTTGTTATTTAAGGTTTGAACAGAATACCCCACCAATGTGGCGGGATACCCACGACTGACTCGACAGGATATCCGTGACAGGTACTGCGGCCAATCCGTACACCGGTACGGCGGTCTATCCGTATGTGGTAGCACATCCCAGGGATGTTGAGTTGAGATTAGACCCCGTCGCCTATGAGAAAAGGACCTGGGTGGTATTCACAGTGGATACATATAACAACTGTCTATTTAGACAACGATGGAAGGTATTCCATCGGGGCTCGATGCTATATTGCTCGGGGACTACTTAAGTTGAAGATTTAAGTTTTCTTTAGGCCTATTCAGTGGAATTCATGAACAGTTAATAATAAAGTGAAACATGCAGACCACCAGTAAACTTCAAGGCATAATTGTGATTATTTAAACTGTTTTCCAACAAGTGCATAGATACATCATGCTAAGAATATCATAGAATATATGTGAGGATTTGACTTATATGTTCATTGTGTTGTTCCCTATTGAGCTAGGATGTAGCTCACCCTTTTAGACTATACGTCGCAGGTCCAGTGCTTACAGCGGCCGAGGCTTCAGGGGACGTGAATCCGGATGATTCGGATTACGTACTCAGGGAAGAGTTGGAGCCTCCTCCCGAGGACTTTTTCTAGGAGACTCTGTTGAGTACTTTGATAGAGAGATTTTGAGGGTACATTTGTACGGCTTGGTATGTCAAGCATTTTTAAAACATGTATTTAAATTGATATAATTCTTTTGGCGAAACATCTGAGGTGATCTGTTCATCACCGATGGTTCGAATCGGTTCTCTGTTCATGCGTTGGTATGAAAGCATAACTGTCTTTTGAGGTTTATACCTAGAATAGTATGTTGGTTCCGCATTGTTTAGTCATTTGTTTATCTCATTTTGTTATTGATTGCCATACCAATGGTCCGTACAAATCTATGAGGCACGATCTTGAGGATCATGCCGATGGCATGGGTTTCAGCACCGGATTTCAGCTCCGGATTTCATGCCCGGATTTCAGCACCCTACGAAATCCGGGCTATCACATCCTTAGTCACCGGCCACCTCCTCTCTCATCTCTCCTTCATTCTCTCTCACGTGACAAGCCATCCACCTCTATCGCCGGCCAGCCACCTCGCAACACGCCACCCTCTGCTACTACAACTCTCAAGCAAGAGGAGAGGTAAGGAGTTTTTATATATTTGGGGGAATTGTGCATTGTAGTTTTTTAATTTTTATTGCATCTTCAAATTCAATATGAAATATTTTATTTTGGGGTGGGTATTATTTTAGAGGTTTGTTTTAGGGTTTTTAGGGTATTATTTTGGGGGTTTTATTTTGGGGTGGATATTATTTTAGGGCATGAGTTCATCCATGCACTCCAACAGTACAACCCATAAGCACTTTTCCATATATATATATATATATATATATATATATATATATATATATATATATATTACTAAAATTTACCTTCACCGAAAACTTCCACCCACTTATCTATTTATAGTACGTTGCTTGCTTATGAACAGTTTTAAATGCATCAATCTCATATTTCTAGTGTGTTTAGGAGTTCACATTCACTCTATATTAGGATCAGTTTTGCTTCTTAAATTTATATGAAGCAATATAGTGTATTGCTTGCTTTTGAGAAAGAGATTTTAACTTATAATTTGTAAGGGATTTTAACTCTTTTACTTTTTGTGAAATATGATAAAATGCCAAAATCAAGGGATCCAATTTGGGAGTTTCGTATTTAAGAAGGCAAACAAATCACATGCAAATTTTGTAATGACTCATTTGCGAGGATGATAATAGGAATGAAATATCATTTATTGAAAATAGTTCAGAGGGATGTGCGCCCACACCCTGCTGTAAGGGCGGCGTTAGAAGCAAGAAAGAAATCGAAGATCGATTATATGAGGTCATCGGGCACTAGACATGGAACTGAAATTAGGACGGGAAGTGGGACTGAGGTTGGGCTTGGTCCCATTGGGCCAAGTAGTGTTGGAGGCAGTTCTTCTAAGTCTATTGTAACTTTAAGTTTAAGACCATTGGAAAATCAAACACATCAGCAAAAGATAACTACTCTTATAAAGGAGAAAGATTTAGCCCTAACTAGAATGATATTTGCTAATAACTCGCCCCTTAATTTGTTTTGGACAATAGAGTTTCGTGAGGCAATGGCAGCTATTTCAGCTCATGGTCCAGGGTATGTCCCTTCTAGACTTAGTAGTGAAAAATGATAAGAACTAAGCTTTTAGATTGCTTGAAAGAAGAAGCCAGTGATTACAATAAAAGAATCAAGAAAAGTTGGGAAATCAGTGGGTGCACAGTGATGTCGGATTCATGGACTCATGCGCGAAAGCGGCCACACATAACTCTATTGGCATCTTGTCCTAGAGGGACAAATTTTTTTAAGTCGGAATGCACTGTTGGGAATAAGAAGGATGCTAATTATATTGCTTATTTCATTGTGTCGGGGATTGAGGAAATTGGATCACACAATGTTATCCAATTCGTATCAGATAATGCCTCAAATTACGTTGCAGCGGGATCAATTGTTGAAAATAGGTATCCAAATATCTTCAAAACAGCATGAGTGGCACACTGCATAGATCTCATGTTAGAGGATATAGGCAAGTTGCCTGATGTCAAACCCACCATAGAAATGGCTCGCCAAATGGAGAAGTTTTTCTAACGATTCCAACAGGTATGGGATGTGATCCAGATCCACACTGAAAAGAGAGAATTAAAGCACCCAGGAGCAACTAGATTTGGAACAAATTTTCTTTGTTTACAATCTATTCTTAAAGATGAAGAGAGCTTACATTTTATGATGACTTCATCTGTATGGAGAGCTTTGCCTCAAAGCAAAACATAAGAAGGTGGATGCTATCCAAGGAAATGCATTTTGGGAAAGAGGAGAAACGTGTTACGTATTGTTGAACCTCTCTTTAAAGTTTCGAGCTTGGTAGATGGGGATGACCGTACTATGAGTTATTTACACGAAAGTTTGAAAATGGTAAAAAAGCTATTAAGATCTTTTTTAAAGGTGAAGTTGCTATGTATGAGCCACACATCAACATCATTGATGAAAGAATGGACAATCTTATCTACAATCCTCTACATGCCTTTGCCACATATTTAAATCCAATATTCCGTTATGAAAAGAATGTTAAACTGGATAAAAAAGCAAAGACAAGAATGAATACAATTTTGAATAGGATGCTAAACGACGAATAAAAAGAACACTCTTTTGAAAGAGCTTACACTTTATCACCAAAAAGATCCAATTATCTTTGATGAACTGTCAATCCCTGCTCTTCGTACTACACATCCAAGTAAGTTTAGATTTTTGTTTTATAATTTTTTAATTTACAATGCAATTAATTTAAAATTTAAATTTTCAATACACTGTGTTTATATTTGTTTAGGAATTTGGTGGGATATGTGAGGGTCTAAGGCTCCAACACTTTAAAGCTTGACAATTAAATTACATAGTCAACCATATAGCGCTTCCGGATGCAAAAGAAATAGGAGTGCTTTTGAGGCCGCCCACGCTAAGAAAATAAATAGATTGGAACCAAAAAAATTACATGACTTGGTGTTTGTTCGAATGAACATGCACTATAGGAAAATGTGTGGAAAGAAAGAACAAGCTGATTCAAAGCCAATTTACTTGGATCACATCTTAGCCTTCCCGATAGATATGCAAGTAGAAAGAGGACATGAAGATGGTGGAGATGATGATTTCGGTTATGAAATGTCGGAGGAGAATGAGAATGAAGATGCAAATGTGTTGATTTAGGATTGGATGAGATTTTGATCGATTGATGAATCCTGAATTGGATTCATGATTATCATCTTTTCTTTGACTATTAGTTTTAAATGTATTTGTGCTACTTGTCGACTTTATGGATTTTAATACTTTTTTGTGATGTATGAATGGAACTATAGATCATGATATTAATATTTTGTTGTTGGTTTAATAAATTTTGTTATTGTTTAATTAATTTGTTATAAATGGTTTGATAATCATGTATTCATATTCAAATAGTTTAATAATTTCTCATTTTACTCAAGAAAGTATATTAAAAAAATTAAAATATATATCTAAATGATAAAATCATATATTATATATATTTTTTAATTATAATTTTTTTTATTTTCCCGAATTGTTCCCAAACTTTGCCGGATTTTTTTGGATTTTAACCTTGCCGAATATTACCGAACCCCAATTTTGTGACTACGGATGCAAGGCACATATCTAAGTGTGTAATCCATGTAACCATACAATTTATATGCATGATTCGTCTCACTTAAATTTGGTAAAATTCGGAACAATTCCGCAGATCCTTAATTTGGAATTTTGTAGTGTGTTCTTTTCAAAAAATCGGACTTTGGTGACTATGACTGCAATCGGAGACAGAGATGAATTGCATTAAATCTCATTGAAGGTGATGAATTTTAGTTGCCATAGTCCCATACAACTCAATATCGAGCCTAGAAACTAAACAGTGTTACACTAGAAAGTGTTACATTGGCAATTCCCATCCTCTAATATATATGAAACTATCAACATGGCAAGTAATCAAACACTTGAGTAAAGAAAACCATCACCAGCGTTACCTGAAATCGAAGCCTTCTCCTCATAAAAATCCTTACAAAAAGGCTCATAATCAATATCACTGTGATCCAAAGCCGGAATCGGCTCAATCTTCTTCCTATCAAGAACAACCGGATTATCATCCGAATCGTACTCGATCATCCCTGCATCCACCGCCTTTGCGGCCGCATACACCTCCTCATCCGAATCATACCCAGCCTGAAGAACCTCCGAAGCCAAAGTCAACCCGACATCCTTCTTCGCTCTCAAAAAGCTCTCCACCGGATCATCCTCATCGTCGTCTCCAAACTTCTGCCCCTTCTCTTTCGCTTTCGCAGGCGGCGGCGGCGGTGCTCTCATCTCCTCATGAATCCCCTCCATGAAAGCGTCGAGGGGATCGATTTCTCCGTCATCGGCATTGCCACTGCTCTCAACTGGATTTTTTACAGCGTCTTCGCGGTCATCGTAGTCGATGTTGTCGAGGTCTTGGTCTTCGTAGTTGTCGTGGCCGCCGGATCGCGAGGACGGAGGGACGTAGAGCCTCTGAGGGGCTTGAGACTGCTCGAAATTGTACGTTGCCGGCCGGTTGATGCCGAAACCTTCGAAGCCGAATTTCCTCTTCGACATCTCTTGGAAACCCTAACCCTAAATTCTACTACCTCTGTTCTACAATAAAATCAAACCCTTAGCTCATAAGGGATCTCTTCAATAGGCTTTTAGATTTTGGTTTTTCAAGTTTTAGGGTTTATAATTATAGAAGACTGGTGCAGAGTTCTGTGCCTTTGGAAGGGATCTCTGTATTTAGCCCAGGCTGGAAAAACGTTTTTGAGTTCGGGTCGGGTCGGGTCGTGTAGAGACAAACTATATTAACTCAACCGGACCTTACTCATATCCCCTCTTTTAAGTGCCCTACTCTCCTTACCATATAATGGTAGACCATGATCTCAAACATGGTAGTAAAAAATTTTGTTTTAGGCAACATTTCGGTTTATTTCAGATAAATTTCAAGAAAAATTCGAAAAGTTTCAGAAAAATTTCAAGGAGTACAAAAAATAATAAATATAAATTATATTTAAACTTCATGAAAATTTTATTTATTATTTTAAAAATATCAAAATTAGAAAAAATTTATTAATTTTAATTAAATTTTATTAATTTCGCCGAAAGTTTCGCCCAACCCTTATTTCAGTAAATTTCGAAGAAATTTTGAAAAATTTCGGAGAAATTTGTTACTATAATCCCAAAATCTATTTTGCCAAAGATCGGGATGAAAAAGGACACTGATATATGGCGGACAGTAAACAACAAACCGTTCAACGGACCGCTTACGTAGCGCGATGCAAGTACAGTGGGTCCCAGTAATGTAGGTCGGGCCAGCCACTTATATCGCGTCCGCCTAGTCTGCTGTTTGAGATCCACTCGTTATAATTTTTCGGATGAAAAATGAGTCATCTAATTCAAAGTAGTAAATGAACCTTTTTTTTATGGAAAGTAAATGAATCTTGGATTGTAAATAAAGGTACCTAATATTAATACAGCTATTTTTGAGAGGAAAACGAAGAGAGCCACTGCTTACAATGGCACCCAATTTAAAGAAATAGTTGGTATTTTTGGAACATGTGACACGTGAAAATGCAATATGGCCCATCTGATTTTAAAGTCGTGATCTATAGATATTTAGTGCATAAGATTAGAGCAAAACACAAGATTTACCATATGATCTACTGTAATCAAATGTTGAATCAAACAATAGCCTTTTGACTATATTTAATTACATGATGAAAATTATATTTCATGCTAATCTTATTCATTGGGGATCTATAGATCATAAACTTTAAATCACCCAGATTATGATTTTGCATGTCGCTAAAATACCAAGTCTTTCTTTAAATTTAGTATATGGGCCAACTTTTCATGTGCAAGTAATGGTTCCCAAACAAAAGAGGAGTGTTACTGGCACACCCTCGTTTGCTACTACTGCACCATTGAAGAAGAGAAAAAATATTGACTGCTTTAAATCAAATGATAGAGATTGGTTTATGTGTCAATCTTCCAGGCCATAGATCTTGGGATCATAGGCCTACCAACAAATGTCAGATATTGACTCCACGTGACACATACCTCAAAAAGTGAGCATTTGACCGTCATTTGGGATGTGTGCCACGTGGAATCAACATCAGACCGTTTGATGGTAGGCCCATAATCTCAATATCTATTTTGGAGAAGATTGTGTCTAAAAAGATCTCTGTTGGCTTATCCAAAACAATCAACAATTGTTTTTTGGTGTGGTTGTAACAAAAAAGGGTGTGGTGTGTTGATTTATAGACATAAAAAAAAGAGTGAGTCTATGATGGGTGCCCACTAACCTCAAAGGGTTTGGCGAGCAGTCAGATACCTGCTTCCAAAAGTAAAAGACCTGAGCTCGAATTTCCTCTCCCCCTGAGGCCACCCTAGGGATTTATATCCTGTGCTGACTCGACATATGCTAAATTTGAAGTGTACATGTGTCCCTGAGATTAGGCGGGTGCTCTAAGAAGCCCAAATACCCAAGTTATCAAATATATATATATATGATGGGTGCCTACACATCATGAGTAGAGCTGTGATTGAGTGACTTACACGGATTCTCATACATTAGAAGTCCGTGCAAATCACTCAGTCACAACGACATGTGGACTGTGATGTCCTCATTGGGAGTTGACATCCATTGTAGACTAACTCTAAAAAGATTAGTGCCACATGTACCTATGGAGCCAAAGCTTGTCCTCTGGCCCGATCACTACCTAGTACCGATTCGGTTCCATCTCAATAGGTATTGACTCCACTCTTCATCAACATCAACAAGTCATAAAGCTTATGAATTATAGATCGTTGACTTTCAAAGATTTTTTGGGGCCCTGAGATCTGTTAATGGCAGGAAGAGAAAAGTCAGTAGACAACCAACAAAGTGACTGTGATTCGTTATCTCAAAAGTACTTTGGCTTCCCTTATAAAATCACAAAAAGGAGTGAGGACGCACAAATAGGCTGTGAGAGAGAGAGAGAGAGAGAGACTTAAATGGAGAGAGGGAAGAAAATATTACAAGGAAACTACGATGGTGAAATTGGACTACATGTGGATGAACGATGGCTCAGTTACATGAGAGGAAGAATACAAAAAGCCACCGACGAAATGCGCTCTCGCGAAGGACGATGCACCATTTACAGAGTCCCCCAAAACGCACGTCAATCCGATAAGCGAAATCCGTACGATCCCATGATCGTCTCCATTGGCCCATACCACCGCGGTGAGGAAAGGTTGAAAGCCATGGAAGAGCACAAGTGGCGTTATCTCGGCGACTTCCTCTCCCGAAACTCAAAGGTAAGCCTAGACACCTATATAAAGGAGATAAAGAAAACGGAGGCGCGAGCACGAAGTTACTACTCTGAAAACATCAGCCTAAGTAGCAACGATTTCATCGAAACAATGGTGCTAGATGGTTGCTTCATCATTGAGTACTTGATCAAAAACTTTTGGCAACCTGATCAATTACATTATATGATATGGATTCCACCGGTGATAAGGCGCGATATGTTACTTTTAGAAAATCAAATTCCATTTTTTGTTTTACGGCGCTTATTTGATCTGGTTGGAATGCCTAACAGAGATTTTCCTTTTCCTCTCCCCATGCTCGCGCTTCTTTCCTTCCCAGATCTACTCTCTTTGAATGATATAAGAATCCCGGAAACCGATTCCATCCATCATTTCCTCCATTTATTTCATTCCTGTCTAGAACTGGTTTCGAAACCTAGTTACCCCAAAAGAACTCATTCACATGGCTGGCCAGCCAAAAAGAAAAAACACCTGTTGGGTGGTGTACCCTTTAAAGGCGAAAAGTCCCCATCATCTCCCCACACTGAATTACTTTTACCACAGCAGCCATCACCAATCTACGAAGAAAAGAATCGATTCTCTTTCTCTCTCTCCTCTCTATTTGCTTTTAAAAGGACCTCGGAATCATCTAATAAACCACAGCCCGAATCAATCCCCTGTGCAACGAACCTCCGTCATGCTGGAATAAAGTTGGAGAAGAAAGAAGCGCGTAGCTTATTAGATATAGAGTTCCACAAAGGAGTACTGAAAATTCCAACCTTAGCCATTTACGACCATACTTATTCTCTCTTTCGTAACCTTATTGCCATTGAACAGTGTTATCCAAACTCCGAAACCCACATCACCAGCTACGCCGTGTTTCTAAATTGCATCGTAGACGGACCGAAAGATGTCAGTTTACTGAGGAAAAAGGGAATCGTAGAGAACGGGTTGGGGAGTGATGAAGAGTTGGCACTTCTCTTCAACCATCTCTGCAAGGACATTGTCGTGGACGTGAGAAATAGTTATCTGGCAGGCGTGTTTCAGGATGTGACAACCTATTGCGACATCCGGTGGCATAGATGGCGGGCAGGGTTGATCAGAGATTATTTTCGCAACCCGTGGACATTGCTGTCTTTGTTGGCTGCCATTTTTCTCCTTCTTCTCACAGTGGCACAGGCCATTTTTTCTGTGTTGTCCTACTTCAACCCTCCATCTCATTGTAATAACTTGTGATTTTGGATTGATCAGTAAGGAAAATAAGACTAGTTAAAGTCTTCAAATCATTTGAGAGTTGATGCTTATTTCTGTTTTTTTAGGTAACAGTCGATAATTGCGAACTCTCAGTTCTAAAGTTTGTTCTTTGTTGTAACGGTCCCTTTTAAAAAAATTAAATTGCAAATATTTAAAATGTCATATCTCACACCATTCAAGTGTGATTTATCATTATGCCATGTGGCACACATTTGTGATCATTCTACAATTCCCAAGTGGCAATCCATCATTGGAACATGTCCCAGCGAAAGGATCATGCGTATAAGTCGATGTAAACCATCCGATCAGTGAACTTTAATATCAACCATCAAAATTAAGAACCTTTAATATTAGAGTGCACAAATCGGATGGTTCGAATCTCCCAAAGAGTGTGAGTTTTTAACCCATAGCCTTTCAATTTATGATATATCATTTTGACGGTATGGATGTTCAAAATTATAAGCCAATGAATGTTGTATGATCGTTGAATCACCATTTGGTGCTTAAATGACAGTCAAGAGAGTCGGTCCCTTTTATAATTTAAGGTTCTATAAATTAATCACGAAAAATTTAAAAATCATGTGTTTTTTAAGAAGATTACGAAATTCGTGTATAACCAATTTTTTAATAAATCATGATTTATAATTTTTTAGAATATTTTTATACTATCAAATCTTATTTTTATTTTACTCCGAGTTTTGTTGTATTTTTCAAATTTCCGAATTTAATTCTTTTGATGAACCTTGCCGAATTCTTGCCTAACCTGGACATGGTGACTATACGTGTGACTTATGAGCACTTATTCCGAGAGGCTTTAAGGTCTATTTTGGGTAGCGTACCAGTATTTGCACCGGTGAAAAGGTATGTGCAGCCACACCCAAAACCATTGACGTCTTTGAATCATTTAAACCCTCCCAATCTTTTGGAAATTGGATCTTGGTATGGTCCATTTTCAATTTCATGTGGCATGCATCCTCAAAGTGACCTAAAAATTACATTTGAGTGTGATGTGTATCACATGATTTTTAGGACACTTTTGGGGAATGTAGATTGACCATTTCCGTCATCGCATTCAAAGCATCGGATGGGTTTCGGCATGAGTGCACCAACCTTTTCATGGTTTGCAAATATTGGTCTTCTTTTGGTGTGCACTGTGTTTTATAGTCTACGAACAGGTGTCCAACTTAACAAAATAATTTATTTATACTGATTCAACCACCCATCATGGACGGGAAACTAGACTGCACATCATAGACGGGAAAGTGGAGTTTGCAACAAGCCTGGTTGACTTGATACTCGACCCGCCTGACTTTGAGTTTTTTATCGGGTGGAACACATAAACTTCACCTATCAGGTCAGGTCAGGCATGAAGTATCCAAGCCGGCTTTTGTGTTGGATCAGGTCGGGCAAAATTCAGTCAGGTCACTCGAGCAGACTCAATGTTTTATATATACAACTAAGGAAAATAAGGAGCTTTTAACTAGGTCTAATCGAGCACCAGGTCGGGCCAATTCTTTGAGTCGGTTTGGGCATATACCCTTGACCCGTCGTGTCGGGTCAAGCATGTGCCAACTTCTGTTGGGCAACCAAAATTTTGACCCACCCGCGGACAACCATGCCTCAAAATGTACACAGTGGAATGGTCTACCACAACCTTTTTTTTAATCCAAGGCGGGCACCACCTAAGACAAATAAGGGTTCCATCGTTCCCGTCTCATGGAAATGTGATCTCACCTCATCTCCTCCTAGCATGCATTAACTGTTTTTGAATCAGAGGATGAAGATCGTTTTTGTCACGATCCATAATCCTAGCCGATCTAAGGGCAAAAAATTTCGTGTTATGACACCGCACGCTTGTTATAAGGCGATGAGCGGGCATACATACAATCCATAAAAAATTTAGAAAATTTAGATCGAGAAGTTTAAATAAATCACATTTTATAATTAGCTCAAAAGTAAAAGTTGAATACATAAACTACTAATGATAAAGTAATCTCCTAATCATGATCTAAGATAGCAAATAAACTAAGGTTTTGCATAGGATAAAATCGTCTCATACGTAAACCCATTAGAAGTATTGATAAATAAGAGTAATTAATAACAAGTCTCTCTTGAAGACGATAAAGACTAGAATTAAGAATTTCTCAATGCTCAAAATAGTCCGTCGGATCTACTCCATCATCCAAGTAGTAGCCGACGTCCTTATCCCCATAAGTCGTATCAGGTACAACAACATCTATGTCCTCAGTGATGGAATAGTCAATGTTCTGATCTGCAACTGTTAGATTTTGTGGGGTGAGTTTCCTCAATCGCAGAAACTCAGTGGGTTGTATAATCGATCCATTATAACTTACTCAAATGATCGTGTATACAATCGCTTGAGTGACAATGATTTTTGAAAATAAAACCAAACAGACATAAATGATTACAATAACATATCATATCGAAATTGAAAGACATTACATAAAATGAAATGGATATGATGCATCAATTTATTATGTCTTTTTATATCTACCTCGTCAACTTATTCTATGTGACATATCTTAAAACTTAACATAATTTCATACAGCTACACAACGTACTTTGCATCTTACTTAATTTACGTATACGACTTGTGTTAGGGTCGCTGCTCGAACCTACCATGCGAGATTCACGTGTAAATAATCACCTAACATCCGTATCATATGGTATACCACCATCCAGCCCAATGAGATTGCATACATTTAAATCAATGTCCCCTTATGTTTGAGAAATTCTAGTATCGTATTGTCTTTAAGACCCGTCTTAGCTGCAGACGTTGGATCTTGTGGTGGCACGCAAGACATGACGCATGTAGAAACTTGTTTAGTATTTTGTTGGCTTTCTGTAATAACCCAGATTTTTGAATTTTATTTAATGGTATTAGATGATGTACCACACAGTGCGTGGTGCTAACGCTCCACACCGAAATATACCCACTTTAGAAATAGTCTAATTTTTTTTATATATCAATATTAGACTCATTGCGGAGTACTCGTCAATATGATTCCAACGATATATAATTTGTCGATTTTCGATAAGAATATAAAAAGTTATGCCCGTTTGAAGAGTGAAGCGGGTTAAAGGGCACAACTGTAAATTCGGGAGAAAATCACCATTTACCTTGGTGCTTACACAAAGCGCTGGAGCAAAACCTATTCTCAAGCTTTTCAAGTCACATATAAAAACTACTATTTTATTAAATCTTATACGGAAAGTCTTAATTAGAGTTAACCTATACAGGGAATTAGATATATATTTACTTCTTCTCTCAGTTGTCTCTCTTTATCCCCTCTTCTCTGCAAAAGCTATTAACAACTGAAATAGTTAAGGGGTCTTTCGGTTTAATTCATATTCCGATCAAAAACTTTTTTTCTTAAAAGGGTTTAATCCTTTACCTCTCAATGCCACATTTGAGGAAGAATATACATTCTCGTGATTTGTATCCAAAGGTAAATTAGAAATGGAATAACAAAATTGGATTCTGAAATCGCGAAGCATAATTTTTTTTGAGTTGGACCAATTTCCAATTGAATGAGTATGAGTAAAGGATCCATGGAGTGTCATCTTTCATAATTCCTCATCGGATCTTCATCGATTTTCGATCTTATCAGAGAATCTTACACCATCAAAGTTTCTCATCGTCGCGACCAATTTATCGTAAGAAAGGAATTCTCGTAAAAAGACTCGGGCATATCGTCTCTCGAATCCGATCTCCATCAACCCAAATCATCGTAGGATTCGAATCACGCTTCAACAGGTGGGTGCCTCTAAATCCATCTTAAATTATTCAGTTATTTCTTAAAAAGAAAACCCTAATTTTTTCTTAAATTTTGATAAATTTCGGGTCTTAAAAACATAGAAGTTAGGCCCAAAATCGATAGGATCGTTTTTCCCAGATTTTCGTAAAATTCGGCCAAACTCTTCAACAGACATAGGCTCGGTATTTTAGCTATAACTTTCTATCCCGAACTCAGATTGACATGATTCTTTCGGCACTGGAAAGAAAACAACGAGATCTACAACTTTGTCTGAAATAGTAATTTCCCGAATCTAATGTTTTTAAGGTCAAAATTGGGCTGCAAGTCGGGATACGTTTTAGATGATCCAAGGTTACACGGGTTTGACATTATTTTTTTAACTCTTGGGCTACTTTACGCTAAACTTATCTTTAGACTTATAAATCGCTAAAATCAAATAAAATATATTAAATAGCTTGCATCAAATAACAATCTATAAGTTTAAGGGGTCAAATATGGACGTTTTTTAATACTTACCATTCTATTACCTCCTCTAAGCCTCATACAATTCTTGAATTGACATATGCGCTCCTTTAGAATTTTAAAATAGGTTGGATCGCTATACCAGT
This sequence comes from Chloranthus sessilifolius, assembly GCA_021018995.1. Classification (NCBI taxonomy): domain Eukaryota; kingdom Viridiplantae; phylum Streptophyta; class Magnoliopsida; order Chloranthales; family Chloranthaceae; genus Chloranthus; species Chloranthus sessilifolius. The sequence continues at coordinate 7,002,259 of CM037590.1, forward strand.
CAATCACCAAATTTCATGAATATAATTAACCTTAATGAAGTATAGTTTCAACACTATTGTAAAATAAATATAGTTAAATATTTCTTATTTTCTGTTTTACTTTAATATTTCGTATGTTATGCTCTTTATTAATTTTCTTCAAAAATATGAAATGTTTAAAGTTTATGTTATAATTCATTCTTCTATATGTTCACCATTATCATATGGCATTCATCATATAGAAAATCACGATAGGGCATACGCATATAAGTTAAGAATAAGATATGACACATGACTTAAGCCTTCGTCACGGTGGGGTTTCTTTCACGGTCACGTAGAACTTGGAATGTAGGCATCCATGTACGGATGCAACCCCTCTATGGTAGTATGGGTTACCACACGAAGTACATCTAGGTTACTACGAAACCCGTCCCTTGGAAAACGTAGTTTAGTGAAGCCTATCGCACCGTAGCCTATTCTAACTAAGTTTTAAGAAAAAAATGAGAAAAGAATATGTTAAGACACATGTATATTAAGAAAGTGGGGACTTAAGCCCACGCAAATATAAAATCGGGGCTGAGACCTAAGCCCATAACCGAAAAACGATATGATATGTAAGACACGCTGTGAAGGCCAGCTAAATATGAATTAAGTTTCTACATGATGTGATTTTTTAATGTATGTTTTACTCGCAAGTGCACGAATCGGTTTGTATATAGTGGGTGCAGAGTACGAGATCGTTCCCACGAGGACTAATTTTGAAATATCTAAAAGAGACCAACAAATTCTAAAAATCTATGAAAATCTAATAGTATTCTACTAATTTTATGATTTGAATGGTTGATAGGATGGTGATTAATGACTACCAAAAATAAAACGTAATTGATTATTCACAAATAAAAAATAATGATAATGATAAAGATGAAGATACTAAATCCTCCCATCTTTGGTCCGTTCTTCCCATAATATAAATCTAGGGGTTAAATTATGTGATGAAATATGAGTAACAAAATCTCTTTATGGAAGATCTATGGTCAACACCCTAATAGGTTCCATGTTGCATCCTCGCAAATCAGACTTAGATAATTTTCATATATAGATCCGGGATCAAGGGTACTAGCTTAGACACACATGATCTCGTGTTCAAATAAAAATCATCCCTAAAGTGGGTGAAAATTCCAACAAGAATACCACTTACAAATCTGAAATCAAGGGCATGGCTCGCACACTTTATTGATTAGGGATATTTAAGATAAAATTACCATTCTGAGAACCAAGATCCGGTGGCATGGCTCGGCACTCGATCCCGAGAACATAATCATAATTAAATCCACAACGAAACACAAAGACCATAACAATGATAGGATAAAATTACAATACGATTCGAGATCCGGGCATGGCTCGGCACACGATCCGGTTAGTGATGGGGATTTCATCCATTCATGATAACACAATAACCATAAATTAAAATCTCATATTTTAATCCCTAATTTATATTATTAAAAGCACATCCCTGGATGGGAATCATTAGATCCCCATCTCTATAAATTTAGCCACACATATTGTAAAGAATTGACATAAATAAATAAAGACGGGAAAATAACATTAATTAAAATTACCTCAAGCTTCAAAATAAATTACGTTGATCCACACAGATGATCTTCAGAAAATTAATGCAGAATAAACTTTGAACAAAATTTAGGAATGAGTACGGAAAAATTAAAGAACAAAGCTCTCAAAAGAAATAATAAAACTTCCCTATTTCTAGGTCTAACTATGAAAACAATGGCTAAAAATTAAGAACACTAAAAACTAAAACTCTCTAAAAAAAACTCTAATTCTAATCTCTAATTTACTACCTCTAACTAATTCCCTTTTTCTGAAGTCTTTGAGTCCCTTTAAATAGACCCGTCGACCGCCTAAAAAGTCCCAAAATATAGGTTTTCTGTCAATTTCGTGTCAAACTTAAACTCGCTCGATTAATCGACCCCGAAATCCGTGAAATTCAAAGACTTCTTCTTGGTTCGACACTGCTTTGGTATTTTGGCCATAACTTTCTATCCCAAACTCGGATTGAGACGATTCTTACGCCGTTGGAAAGCTGACGAAAAGATCTACAACTTTCATGTTTTGACAATTTCGTAATTCGACCGTCTTGAAGGACCAAATTTAGCCGCAAGTCGTACCAAGGTCTTGATTAACCGAAATACCAGTGTTTTTGCATTATATTCAGAATTCTTGCTGCTTACTTGGCTCATATTTACCTGAAACACTTCAAATCTAATAAATCTTATCAGATAGCCTTCATCGGACAGCTAAATATAGGTATTTAGGGGTGAAATATTCTCATTTTTCAGTACTCATCATACCCCCAAACCTACACTTTGCTAGTCCTCGAGCAAAGCAAACTAAAGAAAATAAATGCCACTTTCGTAGGGAACACGATTGCACTTAGCATGTGCAACAAGCCTTTAAACCCCTAGGTGGTCCTAGTGGAGGAGTTGTGTCTCCTGAGGGTTTACAGTGAAGTTACCCACAAACTTCAATACATTTTTGAAATCATCGATAAAATTGAGTTTTCAAAACATGATTTTGATAACATATATACCATTCAAAAACAAAAATCATTAATCAATTCAACATGCGAATTCTCAATTTTAAATAACAATATTATACTAATCATACTAATATCCATTCAAATTAGTCTAATGCTCAAATCGTTAGATAGCTCATCCATTCATGCCTAAACGTGAAGTGTGTGCATAACCAAACCAAAATTCATTCATCTCAGAACTAGTTCAAACGGAAAACCGTTGGATCTGTTGTTTTGACTCAATCCTCACTTTAGGTATACTCTCAAAATATAAAAACACCGATAGTCGATAAGTTTTCGCACATATGTGAGAGGTCAATACAAAGCAAATAAACAGGTCTCACATGATAAATGAAACACGATGCAATCAAAGAACAAAAATAAATCTCATAAGAAGATACTTGTATATCCTAAGCATGTCATATCAAGTGTCATAAGTATCACATATTTACTCTCCACAAGGCAGTTACTAATGCAAGATCAGATCATGAAGGTCTTTTTAGGGTTGTTCGTAATTCGACCGTCTTGAAGGTCCAAATTTAGCCGCAAGTCGTACCAAGTTCTTGATTACCCGAAATTGCAGTGTTTTTGCATTATATTCAGAATTCTTGCACTGTTTTCTATACTTGGCTCATATTTACCTGAAACACTTCAAATCTAATAAATCTTATCAGATAGCCTTCATCGGACAGCTAAATATAGGTATTTAGGGGTGAAATATTCTCATTTTTCAGTACTCATCACTACACATGTCATACCTTACGAGCCACCGTAAGGGCCTAACGTCTGCAGCCAAGACGGGTCTTAAGGACATTATAGCCTTGTCTTGAACTAAGGGGACATCGTGGTTACTATGCCGGCAACCTCATCTAGCTGGATGGTGGTTTATGTTATGATATGGAGGTTAGGTGGTTATCTACACGTGGACCTCGCGTGGTAGGCTAAAGCAGCGATCCTGACACAGATCGTTTAAATAAGATAAGATGCGAAGTACGTTGTGTAGACGTATGGAGTAATTAATAAGACTTACGATATGTCACGTATGCTAAGTTGATGAGACAAATAGGAAAAGAGATAAGAAAATAGAAGCATCATGCACTCTTCATGTTATATTAGTATATTTTTCAGTCTTGATTATGATAGTCTATGAATTATGGATAAGTTTTATTTCATTTATTTAAGATGTTGGTTATATTTTAAAAATACACCGCAATTCAAGCGATTGCACACACGCCCACCTGAGTAAGTTATGGTGGATCGATTGTACAACCCGCTGAGTTTACGCGATTGAGTAAACTCACCCCCCTCCCAAAATCTAACAGTTTCAGGTGAAGATTCTGCTTATCATGTCCTTGATGATTTGAAAGCTGCTGATCCGGAGATGGCTCATATTAACAAGGATGTCGGCTACCACCTTGATGAGAGCGTAGATACAGCAGATTTTTACCAGCATTGAGAGCCCTTTTACTCTAGTTTTCATTATTTCTTGAGAGACTTGTTTTAGCCTTGATATATTGTGTGAGTTTACATTTGAGACCGTTTTACCCTATCTGAAACTGATTTGGATTTGATATCCTAGATGCATGGTTAGGATTAAGTACTTCATTATTATTGTCTACATTTTTCGTTATTAATTTATGAGTAAATTATTTTTAATGCTATCTTAAATGCCTCAATCCATATGCTAAGTAAATTTATAGATTATGTGTATGTCCGCTTATCGCCTTAACCAACGTGCGATGTCATAACACGAAATTCTAGGCCCTCGATATCGGTAAGGATTCTGGGTCGTGACACTTTCACAGTGTAACTTATCAGTATTCGTATATTACTTTATCTTATATATCATTCCTTATCATTTACTTATAACTTAATTTAGAGTGAGCTACGGTGCGATAAGATTCACTAAATCACGCTTTTCAAGAGACTGATTCCGTAGTAACCTGGATGTACTTCGTGTGGCAGCTCATACTCTAATAGAGGTGTTGCATCCGTACATAGATGCCTACATTCCAAGTTTTATGTGACCATGAATGGAACTCCACCATGACGAAGACTTAAAAGTCGTGTGGCGTATCTTATTTATTTTTAATCATGCGTATGTCATGTCGTAATTTTCTACATGATACATGTCATATGATGGAAGGAGATATCTGACTGACCGAGACTATTTCATACACCTTACACATTTGTGACCATAATATAATAATTAAAATTTGGACATAACACACATTTCATACATAACTTTCAAGAACTTTTATGGGTCATTAGATTGCTTATGGAGCGATCGGGCCTGCTTTTTAAAGTTTTTTAAGATTTATGTAGTCTCTGCATTGAGACCTTTTACTAGTTTGACCAAAGAGTTGATCAACTATAGTTTAGAGTGATTTTTAAGGTCAATAATAAATGTTCTATAAGGTTTTATATTTTATATTATAATTGGCTTAATAAGAATCAAATCTGTGGGGACCTCACCCGTAAATCTAATCCATCAATTAGTAAGTACTAGTGACATAGGTGGGGTTGGATTTGGATTCAAACCCAAACCCCCGTCTCTAGGACTTCAAATTGATAGGTCCAAGTTTTCCAAGATATATTTATGGTCGTGATGACACTTAGGACATCTATCATATATTAATCTGACCGACAAAAACTGAACCGATGGATGGTTAGAAAATGTCTTTTAGGAGGTATTGGGTCTTTAGACGCATTCTAAATCGGATCATAAGGTCCTCGCCCTTAGAATCAAGAATTTATCAATTTTAAGGTCAAAGAGTAATGATCATGGATCCAAATGTCAGAAAACCGGTACGTATCGGACGATACATATCGGTATCAGACAGTATCGAACGATACATTGAATGTATCGTTTAGTACTTTACATACAAAGACCCGATACGGTACATTCAATGTACCGCATCGTTCACCTCCGATACCGATATGTATCGGTATCGAACGAAATTTTGAACCATTGTAATGATCAAATAGTGGTCTTGATGTCAGATTTGAATAATCTAATATGTTGAATTGATAGATCAAGTGTTTCAAAGTTGGATATATTTGTAAACTTTTCTCCGCATGAGCCCATAAGGCCTAGAAAATAATTTATTTTCTTTTATATATATATATAAGGTCGTAGATAGGTGTTGTATGAAATCTCTGGTGCAATAAGCAACACCACATCGAAATCATATATTATATAATATCTCACATACTTCGGCTGGTGTGATCTATGCGAGAGCAAATCATTGATATGCTCGTGCAAGTCATCAGAGTTCATTCAGTACTGGTTTGGTTTGCCGAGAGCGGATAGTGGGTGTTGTCTTTATTACCATTTAATTTAATGCATAGGGGTCATTCAATTAAGAATAGGAATTTGAATAATTGGCCGATGCAATCACTGATGAAAATGGATATTATCAATAACCATGTGATGACGAGAATGATCCTTCCAATACTTTCTTCATTAAGAAAATGCCTAGTTTTATTAAGATGAAAGCAGCAAATTACAAGCTAAACAAACTGAATTAGGGAGAAAATTATTTGAAAACAGAAAGAAATGTTGCTAATTAATTGCTTAGAATCAGAAACTAAGATATTAAAACACCATTTGACTGTTACTCTAATCATTTATAAAACACCATATCAAAGCCCATCCAAAAATTCCTTTTCTAAGACCGACTCTGCTGCCCACATTTATATAGATTAGGGCCATGACAATATACTTTTAGGCCATTTGGCATACATTTCAATCCATGTAGTCCAGCGGTACAAAGTCGTCGTAGAAATCCATTTCAATTGTAGAGGGTAGTAGGTTGAGTCTTCTCTCTACTCTCTCTGCCTTTCTCTCCCTCTCTCTAAATTTTCTGTTGGGTTCTCTCTTTTTCTAAATTTTTGTTGGGTTCTTTCTCTCTGTTTCTAAATTTCTGATGGGTTCCCCTCTAACCATGGGTCTTTTCTCTAAACTTCTCTAAATTTTTGTTAGGTCTTCTCTCTCTCTAAATTTTTAGTTAGGTTTTCTCTCTTTTTAAATTTTCAGTTGGGTCTTCTCTCTCTCCCTTTCTCTCTAAAATTTTTCTATTATTGTTGGGTCTCTCTCTCTCTAAATTTTCAGTTGGGTCTTCTCTTTCTCTTTCTCTCTATAAAATTTCTCTCCCTCTGTAATGGCTTGCATGTATCATTTCTATGTCAAAAGTAGGTTGATTGTGAAAGATCAGAGTGTTCTGGGGAGGTTAGAGGGATTGGGTCTCTCTCTCTCTTTTATGAAAATATGTATCATATGTACTTATCTATATATGTATATGTATTATTTTATGCATTGTTTATGATCTCTGTTGTATGGACGTGCGTAACACCTGTCCCTAGATCTCTGTGTTGGTTAAACTGTTGAATGAATACTGGTGAGACATGATTGTGTTAGGTGACTGCTTGGGGCCAAGCCCCCCAAAATTGGTATAGCAACCACCTTAAATTAATAAGATATTTGACTATTGGTAGTGACACCCATCTTAGATCAAAAAGATATTTAACTATTGATAGTGACACCCATCTTAGATCAATGAGAATTTGACTATTGGTAGTGGCACCCAAAGGGCACTCCATTTAATGGAGTGGGTGTGTTAAAAATTTAGTGCAAACATATACCGCATCTTATGCCTTGTAACCAGCCCGACTTGTTTCTTGTTGGGCCCCGACTTGAGGCTTGATCCGAATTGGATCTGAGCCTTGGTGGTGATGAGGAGATCATCGCCAAAGGATCAGATTTTGAAAATAATCATGAGATTTCTTGATTGGTCGACTCAAACCTTGATACATAAATAGAAGCATCTAGATGCACTAATACAAGAGACTATACTGTGCTTTGCATAGAACCATGACATTCCTTATAATATTTAAATAAGCCCAAAGGCAATTGTAATTAAATTACTTGATTTTAGTAATTAGAAATTAGAATATTATAAATCTCTAACAAATCCTAGCCCTTAGTTCATTTGACCAAGATTTGACCCATCCTACACCACCCATTTTCTTTGGAAAAATTTAGGGTGTTAGATGCACTCATGTGCATGCACCATAAAATCTGGTGAACTTTTGAAATTTACAAGTCTTAGGAGCCTTGAGAACCACAAAAAGACAAAATAAGACATGATGTGTGGAGGAGAGAAGAGAGAGAGGGAATGCTTTGGAAAGTGGAGGAAATACCTAGGGAAGAAATGGTGTGACACATGGCACCAAAATGCAGCCCATGTCTCCCCCAACCCTTGCAAATTTCGAATTCCTTAGGAGAGGGTCTTCATTCCATCACTTTCATCCTCTTTTCCATTTGAAATCTCCGGTAGAGCTCCATTGAAACCCCTTGCTACTTTGAATTTTCCCTCTCATCCTAGCCATCAAATCCCACATCCAACACCACCATTCTTCTCCCCACACCTTCTAGTTTCACATATATCATTTTGAGTTCATTCCAATCCCTTTTCACCATAGAACTTGGAGAAAACCAGCAAATAAAGGAGAGCTTAACAAAGGTAAAGTCTTGGTTACTAGTTATTTGAGATCTTAGTTTTGTAGTCTATGATTTTCACCATAGAATCCTATAGTTTTCTTGATGTTTTTAAAGTTTGATTTCTGAAATGACTATATTGATTATAGGACCATAATATTGAATGTCATGCATGTGATCTATATGATCATACAAGGCCATCCAATGGTCTAGATTGGCCATTTACATTAAGGCCAATATAGCTTGGTGATTTCTTGAATTTTGTTTGAATTTTTGTGGTATAAAATGGATTTTTGGTTAAATTTTTTTAACACTCTGTGACCAGAGATATGGGAGGTCATACATGTGATTTATATGATCATGCAAGGTCATCCAATGGTCTAGATTGGTCTATGGTGTCAAGACCAATAGGATTTTGAATTTTCTGAGATTTCCTTAGACTTTTGCAAATTAAATTTGGGCTTTTATTTTGAAAATTTTATAAGATCTGGCATATGTTTAAATCAGTGTTATTAGATGTCATCAATGTCGGCCCTGGTCCAAGGCTCAAGAGGCGGCCGCCTCGGGCCCCCAAATATTTAGGGGCCCCAAATCTTGGAAGCTTTTACTCTTTACTATCAAGTTGCTTAATTTAATTTTTAATGTATAAAAGTATTAAAACAATCTCATTGTTTAGTTGGTTAAGTGACTTGTGTTATTTTACTGTTTACCCAACAGGTTGCGGGTTCAACTCTTCTCAAGTTCCATATTCACATTTTTTTAAATAAGTCATGGATAAAGTCTTGGCCGAGTCGGTGTAGGTCATTGGTCGAGTCACTGGCCTCACTGGGCCAGGCCAGGCCAGAATATATATATATATATATATATATATATATATATATATATATATATATATATATATATATACTTAGTAGAATCTCTAGCCCAATTTTAATCGGACAAATTTTTGTTTGACCAAATCTTTTATATATAGGGTACCTCTAAATGCGTCCACGCGTTCTTCGAAAGTGCCCATGTCCCAAATCCCTTAAAAACCATTGATTCCTTATAATGAGATGATGAAGATCACTTTTCATACATATCTTTCACAAAATAGATCTTCAAGTCATGGCCCACCTATCAGACGGTCAATATTTATTTCATGGATCACAAATCCCAAAAAAAATACCTTTGAATCATATGGCACGCATCACGCTCAAATATGATTTTATGGCCATTTTTGGGTGATCTATGACACGTTGGATCACAAACCGATTGTTTGATAGGTGCACCATGATCTCAAGATCTATTGAGTGAAAGATATGGGTGAAAAATGATCTCTATCATATGATTCGAAAGATTCAATGATTTTCAAGGGCTCTGGGATGTGGCCCCATTATATATATATATATATATATATATATATATATATATATATATATATATATATATATATATATATATATATATATATATATATATATATACTATTGTTTCTTATTAAAAGACCCTAACTTGAAACAGTGATTTTTTTTTTTTTTTGATCTATTTCAACGAGACTTATCCAATGAACCTAGTTTTGGAATTTTTTGCAAATGACTTATCAATTTTCATCTATTTCAACAAGACTTATCCGATGACCCTAGTTTTGGAACTTTTTTAAGACAGTTAGAGTACTAAAAAATGACAGTGAAAGATTCAATGATAGTCAAAGTAATAAAATTTAATATGAAAGAGGGGGCCCATTTTAGGAACTCGCCTTGGGCCCCTAAAATCTTAGGGCTGGCCCTGGATGCCATGCATGTGATCTACATGATCATGCAAGGCCATCCAATAGTCTAAATTAACCAAATGGTCAAAACCTAGAAAATTCAATTTTTCCTTGAATTTTCCTTAGGATTTTTGTGAAATAAAAAAGGTTTTGTTTTGAAACTTTGGAAATTCTAGAATATATGTTAGACCAATAATGTTGGATGCCATGAATGCGACTTACATGCTCATGCAGGGCCATCCAATGGTCAAGATTTGGTCAAACATGACCACTATGCAATAAAGAGTAGAAATCATGAATTGTTGACTTTATATGACCATGCTATGTGAGATAGGTTAAACAATCTTTATGGATGAAAAACACGTGTTGTAGGTAACAAATTTGGATTTTAGATCTTTGGAAATCATTATATTAACCACGGATTTTTAGGTTAATTAATGATTGTAGATGCATTTTGGCTTAAAGCATAGTATAGTGGAGAATAAATCTTATTTTCTTGCATAGAAATTTATAAGAATTATGAATTGATATTAGATGCTTGATGTTAATGAATTTGTATGTAGAATCTCAGAACTTTAGTTATCATGCCTTGGTTGATCATAATTAAATTTGTGGTTCTAGATTGCTAAATATTCTAGATAACCTACATCTGTGATAGTCATAAAATTTGGTTTGTTTACCATAAGAATTAGATCAAATGTTTGGCATTTGTAATGACTGGCATTTGATGAATTTTATATAAGTTCATCTCAGGAAACTCTTGGTCAAAATTATGATCTTGATGGTAGACCAATCGGATGATTAAAATTGGTTACCTTGCAATGTTTGACTTACTTAAAATTATGGTTAAATGCTTAGTCCTCTAGTGTGATTTTGATCTTGGAAATAGTTCATTGTTAAACTTGGATGAATTATTCAACTTTGGACTTAGATGATAGATTTCCGAAATTTTGATCATAGAATTGAATGATGATAGATGAATGGATAGGAATAGATTCACTATATAAGCTTTAAAACGTATAGTGATTAGAGCTTGAAAACACGATTGAAACGGTATTTAGAAATCGGGATTTCTGTCAAAATATTTTCTAAAAAGAAAAAGATTTGAAAGATGTAATCGTGTCCAAAAAATTAGGCTCGATCGGATAGCTCTCCAAGCATGTCTAAAATTACTAGATAAATTGATACCCGATGAATAGGGTAGTACCGGCATGCGATTAGTGTTGCTTAAATAGATAAAATGAACCCGAAACTCTGTCCCGATGGGTCTGGGATTAATTTGGGAATGTCCCGGACTGAGACCCGATAAATTATGGTATTAGATGGGCCACTAAATCGACCCCTCTAATGCCCAAGTCTGTAGACTTTGCAGCCCATAGAAAATCAGTCTCAGAACAGTGAAACGAATAAATAAAAATAAATGCTAGAAAAATCTCTAAATTTTTTTGGATATACTTAACTGAGTTTTCGATGCTCAATAAAAATTTCAGACCCGAATCTTGTACGATTTGAAAGTTATGGAACACGATGCGGCGAAATTGCCCCGTTGCACCCGAAAACAGAACTGTAATAAGTTCTAGTTTCCATGCTCGAAACATTAGCAGAAAATTTTGGAATAAATTAAGCATATACCTTATCACATCCTTAAGGTCTGGTAAAAATTTCATGCCTCGATTCAATAAGAATTGACGGCAAGAAATTCGATAAATTATAGCTCAAAATAGTAGCAAATGGCACACAACCAGAAACTAGACCCATCCTTCGATCGGATGGACCTAATTACATCTTGATCCATTGGCTTTTGACCTAAATAATATAAATGAAAATTTTGGGCAACTCGTGGATCTTTTCAAAGAGCCGCTAAGTGCTCAATTCTCTTATTAGAGTTAAAAGTTATAGACCCGACACTGAGGCCCAAAAATCTGGCCCAAAATTTTAGAAAAATAGAACAGTCTCGGTTATCTGCCCACTATGATCAGCCCTGATCATATTCTTGGAAGCCTCGAACCTCATTAGAGACAACTGAGTTTTACTTTATCGACAATGGTAAAAATAAGTCCCCATTTGGACTTAGGTAACACTTGATATAAGTGTAGACCGACGAGATCCTCCTTTAGGATGAAGTCATTTGCAACGCAGACCTAACTTCTGTTTGAACTTGAACCCATGCTAGAACTAAGACTAGTATTTGTACTTGAATTAGAACTTGTACTTGAACTTGAATGCATGCTTGAAACCAGAACTTGTATGCGAACTTGAATGCATGATTGCATTAGATCTTGAACTTGGATTCTTGCTTGAACTAGAATTAGAACTCAATCTTGAACTTATAGTTGAACTCGAATTTGACCTGGGACCTGAACTTGATTTATAACTTGTATTTGAACTTGAATTTGAACTTGATCTTGAACTGGTATTTGAACTCAAACTGGGACTTGTATTTGAACTTGATCTTGAACTCAAACTTGTATTTGAACTGGAACTTGAACAAGAACTTGTATTTGAACCTATATCTGAACAGGAATCTGAACTTGAACTTGAATTTAAACTTGATCTTGAACTGGTATTTGAACTTGAACTCAATCTTGATCTTGTATTTGAACTTGAACTTGAACTCGAATTTGAACTGGAACTTGAACTTGATTGAGAACTTGATCTTGAACTGGTATTCGAATTTGAGCTCGATCTTGAACTTGTATTGGAACTAGTACTTAAACTTGAACTCTTGCTAGAACTTGAACTTGTGCTTGACTTGAATTCATGCTTGAACTAGAACTTTTGCTTAGTTGACTTGAACTCATGCTAGAACTTGACCTTGTGCTTGAACTTATACTTGAACTTGAATGTATGCTTGAATAACTAGGTAGTTGACTTAACTCAAATAACTAGGATTCCTAGAAACAGGCACATCGATGTCAAAGCGTCGTTAGAGACAACCGAGTTTTATATTTTATCGGCATTGATAAAATAAGTCCCTCTTTAGACTTTAAATTATGGTAACACTTGACATAAGTGTAAGACGACGAGATCCTCCTCTAGGATTGAGTCACTTGATTTAAAACTCGGACCCGATTTTATGCTTAGTGGCACACTTGAATATGATAGAAATATGCTTGAACATGCTTAGGGACATGTTTGAACAAAATGCTTGAACTAGAACTAGAACTTGTACTTGAACTTGAATGCATGCTTGAACAAGAACTAAAATTCGTACTTGAACTTGAATATATGCTTGAACCAGAACTAGAACTTGTGCTTAAACTTGAATGTATGCTAGAATCAGAACTAGAACTTGTACTTGAACTTGAATGTGTGCTTGATCTAGAATTTGAACTTGAATGCATGCTTGATCTAGAATTTGAACTTGAATGCATGCTTGAAACTAAAAAGTGTACTTGAATGAGAACTCATGCTTGATCTAGAACTTATACTTGTGCATAAACTAATGCTGGAATTAGAATGTGCACTTGAATTTGATATCGAACTTAAATACTTGAACACGTGAATACTTGAACACTTGAATACTTGAACGCTTGAATCTTGAACCCGAAATGAGTACTTGAATGCTTGAATCTTGAACCCGAAATGAGTATTTGAATAGTTGAACATTGAACCCGAAATGGGTACTCGAATACTTGAATCTTGAACCTGGAATGAGAACCTGAACTTGAACTTCTAAAAATAGGTATACTTGAACTCGAATATTGAAATCCTGAATTTAACGAAGCTTGAACATTAAATACTTGATAACGAATCCTGAAAACTTGAAAGTGTAAAGAGATACTATCTTTAACTTGAAAGCCTCACATAGCTGGTCACTATTCTCACGAACAGGCTCGTATGAGCACCCTGTACTTGAAAATGATCTTGAAATATCAACTGAGGATCGAGTCTAGTTAGACTAACAGGATGTCATTCATCATTGCCTTGATTGGCTAAATGGCGGAGAGTGTCGACCTTTGTTCGCATAAATATTGGCATCTTGAATCTTAAATCTTGAATCTTGGATCATGATTGGTGTTCTGGTATCGACACCGAATTAATTAAAAGACATTAATAATAAATAAATACCCTAAATAAATAAGATGTAATAAAGTAGGAAAATTGACACAGAAATAAGTTTATAAACTTTAATGTAACTTGTAAATCTCGTTAGTTGTTAATCTATAGAATAATTTCACATGCTTAGTTAATAATATTGTATGTTAATTTGTACGTCTGCGTTGAATTGTGAATATTTATCTTTATGTTAAATAGTAATTGTTAATGTCATCATACTTAGAATTTCTACCTAGTAATAATTTAATCTTGATTATTTCTATGCTATCACCACTGCTAGAAACTACACTTGCACTTATAGAATGTTCCTATACTACTTGTACTTAAACCTATTACAACTCTGATTAAGACTTTATTAAGATTCATCACTTACAGTCGTTTTATGATCCAAAATTTTCATAAGTCAGCCAGCAGCCACCCAACCAAAGCTAAAGGAGCTGGATTAGGAAGGATCCCGGAGCGACTACTGAGCCGATAGTTGGAGCTCATCTTGCCTGTAGAACTACCAACACTGTACACTTGATGTTGATAGGGTCTTTTCCTTTATATCGTTTTGGTTTTAAGTTCAATACTTTTGCTAAAATGGTTGATGTATTTTTGTATTAGAACTTTGAAATATGTTGATATTTTAAGGTTTTACTTTTGGGAAAAAATTTCTTGATTTATCTTATTTATAATTCCGCACTCGATAAAATTTTGTTACGATAAAATCGTAAAACCTGAACTTGCCCGAACAGGTTAACGAAAATAGGAATTTAAATCAAAAGCATTTAAATATGTTTCCGCAAATTACTTTCATAAATGAAATTAATCGTTTCTGCAATTAAAGCATTTCCCGTGATATTTTAAAAATATTTGTGTGTGTGTGTCAATTTATATGAAAAAAGAACATGACTTAAGAACTTAAAATGCCCAAATCTGAATATTGAAAATACGAAAGCAGTGCGTGTCGCGCGCTCGCCTTGGCGCCTCCATCGGATATCGAGTGAGGCCGGGGAAGGGCGTGACAATGTGAGAGTAAGCAGGAGAAGAAATTTGAAGAGGGAATAGTCCCACTGCTAACTACACACCCATAAGTTTATATATATGCATATATGCATTTGTATTATTATGTATAAATGTTTACTGCTATATATACTTACAAATTTAATTTGCGGGTGAATAAGAGGAAGGAAGAGGTTGGGAGGTTGGGGGAAGAAGACGACTAAGAGTGATTAGGCTTCGGTGTAACCCACATATATATATATTGCAAAAGAAATAAATTTATATACACTTATATACTTATTTTTCTTCTTCTTCTTCATAGCTAAACAATCATTAATTGAGCAAGGTAAAAAATATATATATTTCTTTTTTATTTTCAAAATTAACTAAATATTTTAAGATAAATCGAAGGGCACCCACCTCTTGGAGCGTGCATGTGAGTTCGGGGTGATTCAAATGGAGGAGATTTGGGCTTGCGCGTCAGTTCGGCGATGCGGCTTTGACTGTGGATCAACATGGCGGTCAGTTTGATGCAAGAAGAAGAAAAAAAAAATATATGGCAACAATGGTGGTGTCGGGCTGCGTTCTTGCAAGGAGAAGAAAACGAGAGAGGCTGAAGATGAAAGTTTGCGATAGACAATATCTCTCTTTTTACCTTGCTCACGGAATTTTAGGGGAAGTCGAAAGAATGAGGGCCTGATTAGGCAAGTGACCTTGCACAAAAGGCAAGAGTCCTTTAAGGACTCCAATTAGTTCGGTGGCAATAAGGTGGTCATAACCACTATATATATATATTTAGTATATACCCTAATACACACACACACACACATATATATATATATATAGAAGAGAGCGGATGGGGTTGCCTTAGGCTACCGATTTGGTGGCATTAGGGTGCAAGCATGTGCACCCATAATAGAAGTTCAACTCTTATTTGTTTTTGTTTGTGATGTGCTTGAGTGTGGAGCACCCATATAAGGCTTTGTGCTCCGCCCAATCTTATGACCATGGGATAGGTTCAAAAGAATCCGGGTCAAAACGGCTAGACTTTATTGTTAATTGTTATTTTTGTAAATAAAAATTATAAAAAAAAAAATCTTGAAAAATAGAGAGAGTAATTTCAAATGAGAGAAATTAAAACTCTAAGATGTCTCTTTATAGATATTCAAATAGCAAAAGTAGTCCTTACAACTATAAATTTGGTGAATGTAATTGTAATATTTAAAAAAAGGAAATTATTTTGATAATTTGATTATATAAAATATAATATATATCTTATATACTTATATTAATATATTTAGTATATAATAAAGAGAGATGTGCGAGCCGGACCGGGCATATGGGCTTTGATTTGTTAACCTCTTATCTGGCCCGACGTAGTGAGTTTTTTATTTCGAAGCTCTATGCCAAACCTCTTAGAGCATCTCCAGCAAGGAGAGCTAAATTTTGGTAGTTAAACACCACTTTAGCTACTGCTATAGTACTTTAGCTACTATTACAGTAAAAATCACTCTAGCAGACACTCTATTTTAGCTACTCCTTTCTTTAAAATATTATTTTTCATTCATGTTTTATTATATTTTATTACCCACACTTAGGGATGCAAGTTCAGTATACAGAACCGAATCAAAACCCATTTGGTTCGGTTCAATTTTTTTTTTTGAAATTGAAACTGATTTGGTTCGGTTCAGTGTAGGTAAAATACCTACTTTGTTTTATTTTTTTAGGGTAACTTTTCATTTTTTTAGGGGTTTTCTCGGCACCTAAATTGAAACCGAACCGAACCTGATTTGGTTCGGTGTAAGTAAATTACCGAACCAAATCGATTTAGTTCGGTGTAGGTAAAAATTTATTTTCTGAAACCGAACCTGATTTCGATTTTTTTTCCGTTCGATTTAATTTTTTTTTCTAAAGTCGGAACCGATTTGATTCGGTGTAGGTAAAATACCTACTTTATATATATTTTTTTAAGGTATTGTTTTGGTTTTTTTGATTTTTTGGGGTTTTTTTCGCTTTCAAGCCACCGAAACCGAACCGAATTGGGGTTCGATTCAGTTCAGTTTGTGTCAGATTTCGGTTCGGTGTAGGTAAAATACCTACATTTTTTTTTTAGGGGGTTTTTTTTTTTTTGGGTTTTTTTTTGCTTTCAAGCCACCCAAACCAAACCGAATTGGTGTTCGGCTCGGTTCGTGTCAGGTTTCAGTGCGGTTTGATCCAGTTCGAGACCCTCAGGTTTCTGTGCGGTTTCGGTTTATTCTTATTTTATTATTTTACTACTAGATAAGAAAGAGAGAGGAGAGAGAAAGAGAGTTATCCTTAAAAAAGTATTATTTTAATATTTAGCTACTGCTACAGTAATAGCTAAATTTAGCTATTATATTAGCAACTATCTATTTTGGCGAGTGGGATAGCTTCTCTGCTGGAGCTCATTTTTTAACATTAGCAACCATCTATTTTGCCGGGTAGGATAACAGTAGCTACTGCTACAGTAATCATAGTGACAAATTTCACCGAAATTTGGTGAAATGGGGGTCAAACAAAACTTTCGAAGAAATTTCGATACTTTTCAGAAATTTCGATTTTTTCAGCGAAATTTCGAAAATTTCAGTTTTTTCGGCAAAATTTTGTTAATTTTCAAAATTTTTTATTATTTATTATTTATTATATTAGTAATTTACTAATAAATGGCAAAAGCAAAGTTGACTCTTTTGTTATGACCCGGATCTTCAGAGGATCATTCGATGGCGTGAGATGCAGTGGAACACTGAACTCCGTGTATATGCTTCACACACCACCTCAGCCCACACCACAATAGAAAGAAAGCTTATTTTTGTTAGTAGATGCAGCCACCTTAGTTGGCACCGAAGCACCCAAATTTATTGCCTTAAACAACTTAATTTTTTTTTTTTACTTTTTATATAATTCGATTGAATTGGGAAATTAGCATCTATGTGGGGCAACTAAATCCAAGGCCACATTATTTTGAAAAAATTTTACTTCTAATATATTTTCCCATTAATTTGAGAAAGTATCACCTTGTTGGAAGAGTCAACAATTCCTTTTGGGTTCCCCTCTTTCTATTTCACTTTCTACCTCTCCTATATATTCACTCACGCAAGACTAGAGAGTGTTAAAAATTTTCCTTGTTTTCTCCTCTCTCTAAGCTCCCAACCACCCTACCTCTGCCATCTACACGCTGCATCCCAAGAAGGCGACCCTCCTCCTTCTTTGGCTCCAATAGCCGTCGCAATATCCTCTACACTCCCCTCTTGAAAATAGCCACCGCATCATCACCTTATCCGAGATGCGATCCACGGCGATATCGCAGTTCACCGTCGATCCGCGCCAATACGAATCCACGTGCACGCTCCAACAGGTGGGTGCTCCTCGATCGATTTTAAAATATTCAGCTTTTATATCATTATTATTTTTAAAATATATTTTACGAAGCTCCATTAATGGCTGCTTAGCCATGAGGAAGAAGAATAAATATATACATAGATATATATATTAAATAAATATCTACTTAGTATATTTAAGTATTCAAAAGTTATTTACATACATATATTTAGGTGTGTATAAGAATACACCAAATAAAATCTCCTCCCCCTTCTTCCTCCTACACGTCTCTGTAACAGAGACACAAAAAAAAAAAAAAAAAAAGGAAAACAAAAGGAATGAAAATTTTATGTATAGAATTATAGATATATAATAACATAAATCCTATATATAGATATATAATAGTTGACCTTTTGATATATATAGATATGTAATAATTATATATAACATTTTATATGGCATATATATGTGTTTACAGCGGAGAGAGAGAGTCCTATAGTGACCCTTCTTCCTCTCTATCTTAAATTCAGGTTGCAGAAATTAAAGAACTAATTTGACAGAAGAAATTTGAGAGAGAGAGAGAGGGAAATACTGATTTACAAATATAATTAACAAGCTTATATATTAACCGGTATATGTGTGTACTTATTAAGGGAGCCAAGCTCCTTTCAACCTCCTCTCCTCCTTGACACCAACATCTCTGATACAAAGACTATCAAACAAAAATAAAGAGAGGGGATATATATATATATGGTTACTCACAGTTTAGAAAGAGAGAGAGATCAACTTACAAGTCAGATCACCATGCTCGTATATGACCCAGTGCATGTGTGTACTTAACAGTGGAGCCAAGCTCCTATCAGCCCCTCCTCCTCTTGACACCCACGTCTTTGTAACAGAGACCACTCACAAAAAAAAAAAACAAAAAAAAAAAATTATAAGGGAAAATCTTGCATGTGTGTGTATATATATATATATATGATGTTTCGGGACAGGATAAGATAAATTCCGAGCGTCGGCCCAACCTAACGCCGGCAATTTCGATGATAGCTTGCTCGGGTAAACCATTGTAGTTTGGGCGCTTTGGAGAATTTACTTGATATGGGTAACTTAGTGCAACCATTCCTTGGCACTATTAGATTTAAATAAAATAGATTATAGTTAAACCTTGTGGGCCCCACCCAAGAAATGGTGTAGACATGGTCCGTCTCTATAAAGTGAATATCTCGAGACATCTAACGGTCTAGAACCCGAGAAATCGAAACACAAATCAAGAAATTGAACCTCCCTTTGGACACTACTGATCTTGTAAGGATTGACCGTTAGATCTGCGACATTGGTGTAATTTAAGTGTAACCCTTGCAAGTGCACAAGATCTATTGCAGTACGGCAAGAACAAGGGTGTCGAACCCACAGGAAAATCTGAATTTTTAATTAATTATTTTAGGGATTTAAAAACATCCCCAAGGAAGTACCAAAGGGCAGATTCAATTTAACCAAAAATTTATCACTTTTTCTAAATGCAAGAAAAATAAATTAATCTAAACAACTAATTACTGATGAATCTAAGAATAATATTTAAATAAGATCAAGAAATATGCTACCCCAAATTTGTACCCCCCTTTCATTAAAGAATCATTCACACCATCACCATCATTCATTCATAAAAATGATTTGAAATAAAGTATGATCATCAATCCGGCATACCCTATCTAAAAACAATGACTCAGCCTATCATTGCAGTATGAGTCATGTAAGAAGCATAACGTATCTCGTGATGTGTAGATCAAAACAATAAAAACATTAGACTATGGTATTAATCATAAATATGGGTACTTATCTGGGGATCGCATCTTTCCCGATCTACTGATTTAGCCGCTCATCTTTGGTGTATGATCTTCTTGTTCATTCAAAGCCATTCCTCTTTTTATTTCTTCTAAAAATCTTTGGTTACAATGTCTTTTCCTAAATACAATCTATGAATGTAAAAGAAAGACAGTGCAAATCCTAAGTACAATCTACCCAAATCAACCCCTAGAAGAAGGAGAAAAGAAGAACTTTTAAAAAGATGCTCAGAGGAGTCTAAAACCCAAAAATAATAATGAATAAATAATCCTCTCAAAAAAACTCTCTCTAAAAAAATCTCTAATTATTTCATAAAAAAACCGTTCTCTCGACGTGTTTGGTTTGGATTTAAATAGCCCCCTCATCGCAGAGGTCTCCCGCCGCCTCAATTTAGGGTCGATGCATCGACCCTGCAAGAATCACTGAAAATCTGCTTTTAAAGTGTCACTTCCGTGTATGACACTTTTTGTGGCTCGATTAATCGACCAAAAAGGGTCGATGCATCGAGCCTGCAAAAGTTCCTAAAAATCAGCTTTAAAGTGTCAGTTCTGTCTCTGACACTTTTTTTCCCTCGATTAATCGACCAAAAGGGTCGATGCATCGAGCTCCCAGAAATCCGTGAATTCTAGCCGACTTTTTACATCAGACACGGCTTCGGTATTTTAGCCATAACTTTCTGTCCCGAACTCGGATTGAGGCGATTCTTGATCCGTTGGAAAGCTGATAGAAAGATCTACAACTTTTGTGTTTTAACAATTTCATAAGTCGTCCGTCTTGAATGTTCAAATTGAGCTACAAGTCGCACTAAGTTCTCGATGACCCAAAGTTGCAGTGTTTTGACATTATTTTCAGAATTCTTGGGCTGTTTTCTGCACTTGGCTTGTATTTACCTGAAACACTTCAAATCTAATAATTCTTATCAGATAGCCTTCATCGAATAGCTAAATATAGGTATCTAGGGGTGAAATATCATCATATTTCACTACTCATCACACCCCCAAACCTACACTTTGCTAGTCCTCGAGCAAAGCAAACTAAAGAAAATAAATGCCACTTTCGTAGGGAACACGATTGCACTTAGCGTGTGCAACAAGCCTTTAAACCCCTAGGTGATCCCTAGTGGAGGAGTTATGTCTCCTGAGGGTTTACAGTAAAGTTACCCACAAACTTCAATAAATTCCAAACCATCGGCAAAATTGAGTTTTCAAAACATGATTTTTTTTTTTAACATATAAACCATTCAAAACTCAAAATCATTAATCAATTCAACATGCGAATCCTCAATTTTAAATAACAATATTATACTAATCATACTAGCATCCATTCAAATTAGTCTAATGCTCAAATCGTTAGATAACTCATCCATTTATCCTTACTCGTGAAGTGTGTGCATACCCAAATCAAAATTCATTCATCTCAGAACTAGTTCAAACGGAAAACCGTCGGGTCTGTTGTCTCGACTCAATCCTCACTTTAGGTATACTCTTGAAATAAAATCACTCTGATGATGGGTAAGCTTTCGCACATATGTGAGAGATCAATACAAAATAAGCAAAAAGGTCTCACATGATAACTGAAACACGATGTAATCAATGAACAAAATTAAATCTCATAAGAACAGATACTTGTATATCCTAAGTATGTCATATCAAGTGTCATAAGTATCATATATTTACTCTCCACAAGGCAGTTACCAATGCAAGATCAGATCATGAAGGTCTTTTGTAGGGTTGTAATGGGGCTCAGGAAAGGGTAAGAAAGAAAGGGAATTGAGATTCAAAATTTCTGAGAAATCGGAAAAGAAACAAACTTCTGATTTTTCTATTTCTCTTCTTTTTCTTTTCTAATCTCTCACTATTTTTCTCAATATTTTTCTATTTTTTTCAACTTTCTTTTTCTTTTGAAGCACCTTATATTTTTCATTATTTTTCATAATTTTTTTTTTTCTTCCCCCTTTTTCTTTTATATTTTTTCCATACACTCTCAGTAAACACCACAACTCAGTATCTCTTCACTTACTCTCTTTTCGTTTATTTTCATCTCTCGTTCCTAATTTCTCAGAAATAAGAAGGGTAAACCTGAATTTTCAGAAATGGTGAAGGGTTAAAAGTTAACGTGGTTTATCAAAGAATGTATAAAGGTAAATTTTCTAATAGGCTCAAAGGGGTACTAAAAGGATAAATTTATATGAGGTGGGGCATTTAAGCACAAACGAGCCAAAGATGGCCTTCAATCATGTCCTTAAAAGATGGTAACCTTGTCTATTTGTCTTGAGTAGATATACAGTACGTTCTAACACAATAATATGAATTTGATATCATGCAAAGTCACAAGTCAAAATAAAATATATGAGATTATGCAAGATAATTCATATTCAAAGAAAACTCCGAGTTTATGTATTCACTTATCAACAACGGATATTTGGCTCTAAAGCTTCCTGGGTTTAGTCTCCACTAAGAACCTAAGATTCACCGTTCAAAACAGTTCATCAATTTCTAAATCTTAGCTTGGTATAAGTGTAAAAATTCTAAGCATGAATATCAAAATTACCCACAAAATATCACATTAAGCTTCATTATCCTAAATACAAGCATTCAAAATCTGACATCGATATTCTAAAAATTAAATTCACATGCATCATCAACTAAAGTTTGAAAACTATCGAAAAATAATTCATATATGATGGTTCAAAATTTATTTTTTATTTGTTATTTATTTTTTTTATTTATTATTTTTTATTTTTTTATATGAAGAAAATTAAGAAAGTGACGCACGCAAGATAGAGAATCATACCCCCAAACCTAAAAATGACAATGTACTCATTGATTGAAATAAGTAGCACACCCCCAAACCTGTTGAAAAGTACCTCAACACGAGAATATATGCATAAAATTAGAACATGATCAAAAATAGATTGAAGGTAATGTGGCTACACTAATTTGGAAATTAAAAACAACCTAAACTAAACTAAAAACTAATATTCTAGAACTAACAAAAACAAAAATGAAAACGAAAATAAATAAAACACACTGGGTTGCCTCCCAGGAAGCGCTGAGTTCAAGTGTCGACAGCTCGACCTCTTCATTGATCAAGAATCTGGGTCACTAAGGTGCATTGCCTCAATTCTCATCTGGGTCATGGGCTCAAACACCGGTTTAAGATGTTGCCCATTCACTTTAAAAACTCGATTGTCCGTGAGACTGAGGATCTCAATCGCACCATGCACACTAATAGAAACAACCTGATACGGGCCTTCCCATCTCGATTTCAGTTTTCCCGGGTGAAGCTTTAGTCTGGAATTAGATAGCCAAACCTTTTGCCCAATGTGAAACTCTTTCCGAGAAATTGACTCATCATGCAGCTTCTTATACCTTTCTTTGTACATCTTTGAGTTTTCATACGCACCATAGCGTAGCTCTTCCAATTCACTTAGCTGTAGCCTTCGATTTGATCCTGCTGCTTGCATATCGAAATTTAATCTTTTGATGGCCCAAAATGCTTTATGCTCCAATTCAACAGGAAGATGGCATGCTTTCCCGTAGACAATTCTGAACGGAGACATTCCAATTGGTGTCTTGAAGGCGGTACGATAGGCCCACAGAGCATCAGAGAGCCGGTTTGACCAGTCTCTTCTATCCAATCGTACCGTCTTTTCTAAAATTCGTTTAATCTCTCGGTTCGACACTTCCACCTGACCACTAGTTTGCCGGTGATACGGTGTTGCAACCTTGTGGGTGACGCCGTATTTCTTCATTAAAGTAGCAAAATGGCGGTTGCAGAAGTGCGAACCGCCATCACTAATGATCGCACGTGGAAACCCGAATCTATTAAAGACATTTTCCTTCAGAAATTTGACCACCACTTTGTGGTCATTTGAACGGGTTGCCACAACTTCAATCCATTTGGAAACATAGTCAACAGCTACGAGAATGTATGAATACCCAAAAGATGGGGGAAAAGGACCCATGAAGTCAATCCCCCAAACATCAAAATTTTCAACAATCAAAATCGGGTTAAGGGGCATCATATTCCGTTTTGAAATATTTCCAAGTCACGACATCTTTGGCATTCTTTGCAAAATTGAGCAGCAACACGAAAGATGGAGGGCCAGTAGAATCCGCTTTGAAGAATTTTCGGCATCCTGTCTCCAAAATGGCCTCCACAGCTCCAACATGGCGTAAATCGAGAACGCTAAGTTGCTCTTCCGCCGTACACATCTCGATGATTTGATCAATGATCTTGAACAAATGTGGTTCATCCCAAAAATAGTATTTGATCTGGGAGAAAAAGAGGTTCTTATCATTCTTTCCCCATTCAGTAGGGATTTTGCTCGTGACCAAATAATTCACGATATTGGCAAACCAAGGAACTTTCAGCGGTCGCCACAATTGCTATTAATTTATCATCCGGAAAAGTGTCCTGATAGGTTCAGTGTAACCAATTCTTCAAGCAAAATACGAGACAAATGATCACCACAACATTCTCGACTTTTTATCCTTGATTTCAAATTAAACTCTTGAAGTAGCGTAATCCAAATGGATCAATCGTGGTTTGGCATCCTTCTTTGCTAACAATTATTTCAATGCAGAGTGGTCTGAAAAGACCACTATTTGTTATCCAATCAGATAAGAACGAAATTTATCCAGAGCATACACTACCTAATAGTTCTTTTCGGGTGGTGTAGTAGTTGTCGCATCGATCAACGCTCATCGGCATAATAAATTACGGAGGTAATTTGTTCACCTTTGCCCTAAAACAAATAGCGTAATCAGATGCATCACACATGAGTTCGAATGGGAGAGAATAATCCGGTGGTTGGATTATTGGTGCAGTTGATAAGAGTTCACGCAGCTTCAGAAATGATTTCATGTAATGCTCATCAAATTCAAAAGGGACATCTTTACCAAGCAAGGTACATAAAGGTTTAGCCACCTTGCTGAAATCCTTAATGAATCGCCTATAAAATTCAGCATGCCCTAAAAATGATCGAATTTGGCGAACACTCTTTGGTGGGGGCAAATTGGCAATTAGGTCGACTTTGGCCTTATCCACTTCAATTCCTTTCTTGGAAACAATATGCCTCAGAACAATTCCTTGTTGAACCATGAAATGGCTCTTCTCCCAGCTAAGAACAAGTTTAGAATCCACACAACGTTGTAAAACTTGTGCGAGGTGATTCAAACAAGAACCAAACATTTTTCTGAAAATCGAGAAGTCGTCCATGAACACCTCGATGAACTTGTCAATCATATCCGAAAATATGGCCAACATACACCGTTGGAAAGTAGCAGGTGCATTACATAAGCCGAACGGCATCCTTCGATATGCAAAAGTACCGTAAGGGCATGTGAATGTCGTTTTCTCTTGATCGTGGAAAACGCACTTGATTATATCCTAATAACCATCAAGAAAGCAATAAAACTCTTGCCTCGCTAACTTCTCGAGGATTTGATCGATGAACCGGAAGGGAAAATGATCTTTCTCGGTAGTCGTGTTCAATTTTCTATAATCAATGCGACACGCCACCCAAAGAGTTTCACGAGTAGGCAACAATTCTCCTTTCGCAGTTTCTTTCACAGTGATTCCGGACTTTTTTGGGACAATTTGGACTGGACTAACCCATTCACTATCAGAAATCGGATAGATGATTCCAGCATCGAGTAATTTAATGATTTCCTTTAAAACGATTTCTTGCATGTTCGGATTAAGTCGCCTCTGCGGTTCTCTCGATGGTTTACTCTCATCTTTCAGATGTATTTTGTGCATACATACTGATGGGTCAATCCCTTTTAAATCAGCTAGAGTCCATCCGATAGCCTGCTTGTGATCTAGAAGCACTTTCAACAGGTCATGCTCTTGTTCTTCAGACAACGTGGATGAAATTATCACCGGAAACGTTTCTCGTGGCCCCAGAAAAGCGTATTTGAGCGATTCAGGCAACTGTTTCAATTCCACAGTTGGTGGCTCCTCAATTGATGGAGTCGGTTCAGCTTTTACTTCAATGGGTAACGGTTCTATCTTAGTCACAACTTCACATAAGTTATCATATGGACATGATAAACTCAACCTCGTCTCTTCGGACTGCTTCCTTTCGGATCCTTTTTCTTCATAGATGGCCAATAAAGCGGTTTCAAATTCTTCTTTGGTGAGCATTGATGGTAATGCTTCATCCACCACTTCGTCCATCTGATCGATGTAAAAACATTCAACCTCATCCTCGTTAGGGAAATGGTTCATCGCATGAAATATGTTCAATCTGACCTTCATGTTCCCAAAAGAAACGTCCATGACTCCCGTTCGACAATTAATGCAAGCGTTTGGCGTAGAAACGACGTCCCAAGGATGATGGGCACTTGATTAATTGATTTAACAGGCGGTTCCATGTCTAAAACAATAAAGTCCACTGGAAAGACAAACTTGTCTATTCCAACCAAAACATCCTCGATAATTCCCCTAGGTCTTCTTTCTAACCTATCAGCCAGTTGGAGAGTGACCGTCGTGGGTTACAATTCACCCAATCCGAGTTTCTCATATATTGAGTATGGGATTAGATTCACACTTGCTCCCAAATCCAATAGCGCTTTTCCAATTGGTTGCCCACCAATGACACATGCAACAGCTTGGAACCTGTGGTCTTTCAATTTTCGTGGGGTTTCCAATTGTAATATTGAATCCGACTTGATTAGTCGTAGAACACTTTCTTGAAATATGAGTATGCGCCTTTTCGCCATTTAGTGCATAAATCTTTGAAAATTTTGCATACTCAGCACTTGTTTGATTGTTTCAAGCAATGGAAGATTTATCTTTACTTGCTTGAATGTTTCAAAATTTTCTTCCATTTTCCGTCCCTTTCCCATTCTAGATGGAGGAGTTAGGCATTGAGGAATGGTGCCCTTGGGACATAAGGTGTGTTCCATTTTTGATTCTTGTTCATGTCCTAGTTGGATGTTGAGGGAGACTCATCCTCGATTACTTTTCTTTTCCCTTCTCTCTTCATTACTCTTTCTCTTCTTCTCTTTCTTTTCTTTTCTCTTTCTGTTCTTTTCTCCGATTTGTTTTCTTTCTCTTTGTCGCTTCTCTTGCTTCATCTTTTTCCCGATCGATTCCACAAGCATTTCCACTTGATTATCAACTTTCTTCCACTTCTCAAAGACCGTAATGTTTTCAACTGCTGACTATTCGATGGTCTGCATCGTGGTGCTTGACCTCGAGGATTGTTGACGGGTTGGCTAGGGAGCCTACCTTCCTCTCGTTGACTCAGCTGATTTGTCAGTTGACTGAATTGATCTATCATCATCTGTTGGAAAGCATGCATGCTTCGCATCACCTTTTCCTCCAAATCAGAATCTCTAGAAACGGTAGCCTGAGGTTGATTAAAATTCTGATTTTTTCGATAATCGGAATTCGGATGGTAATAAGGAGGGTTCTGCTGGAAATTAGAATTCTGCTGGGTAGTGGGATTCTGTTGTGGGTGGAAATTTTGTTGTCCACCCATTGTGTTGGCTCTGTACTGCTGGTTTACCTGACCAGTTTGGTTCGAACCACCCCATCCTAAGTTGGGGTGTGATGAGTACTGAAAAATGAGAATATTTCACCCCTAAATACCTATATTTAGCTGTCCGATGAAGGCTATCTGATAAGATTTATTAGATTTGAAGTGTTTCAGGTAAATATGAGCCAAGTATAGAAAACAGTGCAAGAATTCTGAATATAATGCAAAAACACTGCAATTTCGGGTAATCAAGAACTTGGTACGACTTGCGGCTAAATTTGGACCTTCAAGACGGTCGAATTACGAAATTGTCAAAACATGAAAGTTGTAGATCTTTTCGTCAGCTTTCCAACGGCGTAAGAATCGTCTCAATCCGAGTTCGGAATAGAAAGTTATGGCCAAAATACCGAAGCAGTGTCTGAACCAAGAAGAAGTGCTGAATTTCACGGATTTCTGGGGTCGATTAATCGAGCCAGAGTTTAAGTTTGACACGAAATTGACAGAAAACCTATTTTTGGGACTTTTTAGGCGACGGGTCTATTTAAAGGGACTCAAACACTCGTAAAAAGGGAATTAGTTAGAGGTAGTAAATTAGAGATTAGAATTAGAGTTTTTTAGAGAGTTTTAGTTTTAGTGTTCTTAATTTTAGCCATTGTTTTTCATAGTTAGACCTAGAAATAGGGAAGTTTTATTATTTCTTTTTGAGAGCTTTGTTCTTTAATTTTTCCGTACTCATTCCTAAATTTTGTTCAAAGTTTATTCTCGCATTAATTTTCAAGATCATCTGTGGATCAACGTAATTTATTTTGAAGCTTGAGGTAATTTTAATTAATGTTATTTTCCGCCTTTTATTTATTTATGTCAATTCTTTACAATATGTGGCTAAATTTATAGAGATGGGGATCTAATGATTCCATCCGAGGGATGTGCTTTTAATAATATAAATTAGGGATTAAAATATGAGATTTTAATTTATGGTTATTGTGGTTATCATGAATGGATGAAATCCCCATCACTAACCGGGATCGCTGCCGAGCCATGCCCGGATCTCGATCTGGACGGTAATTTTATCCTATCATTGTTATGGTCTTTGTGTTTTCGTTGTGTGGATTTAATTATGATTATGTTACGGATCGAGTGTGCCGAGCCATGCCTCGGATCTTGGTTCAGAATGGTAATTTTATCTTAAATATCCCTAATCAATAAAGTGCGAGCCATGCCTTGATTTGATTTGTAAGTGGTATTCTTGTTGGAATTTTCACCCACTTTAGGGATGATTTTTATTTGAACTAGATCATGTGTGTCTAGTGCACTTGATCCCAGATCTATATATGAAAATTATCTAAGTCTGATTTGCAGGATGCAACATGGAACCTATTAGGTGTTGACCATAGATCTTCCATAAAGAGATTTTGTTACTCATATTTCATCACATAATTTAACCCCTAGATTTATATTATGGGAAGAACGACCAAAGATGGGAGGATTTAGTATCTTCATCTTTATCATTATCATTATTTTTATTTGTGAATAATCAATTACGTTTTATTTTGGTAGTCATTAATCACCATCCTATCAACCATTCAAATCATAAAATTAGTAGAATACTATTAGATTTTCATAGATTTTTAGAATTTGTTGGTCTCTTTTAGATATTTCAAAATTAGTCCTCGTGGGAACGATCTCACTGCACCCACTATATACAAACCGATTCGCACTATGAGTAAAACATACATTAAAAAATCACATCAAGTTTTCACGGGGATTAAATTTAGAAAATCTGAATTTTTGGTAGACAGTAAATTTTAGAAATTTTCGAGGATTAAAATAGTATTTCTGCTTAATTAAAAAAAAAAAAAAAAAAAAAAAATTTTCGGAAATTTCAAATTTAAAAATTTTAAATTAAAAAATTAAAAAAAAAAAAATTTTTGAGAAGTCATGTCAATGCATGGATTCAATCTAGAATCATGTGCTTATTTGTGGAAATCGATGCACATTTCACCTATGTGTCCTTGAATAACTCAAATTATTACCGAACAAGTCCAACCAAATCCGGTTTGGAACACTCATGACCGGCAAGTCAATCTAAATGACATGTGGGGTTTTAATCAACCTCTAATGATATGATGCCGCATAATGATCAAAATTCTTATCCCAACAAATTTTCTTATGAGTTTTCACAAAGAACTCAATACTTTCAAGACACAAACTCATATGAACCAGCCCAAAATTCTTCTTACTCCTTAGAATATTTAAAAGGTTTGGTGCACACCAATACTCAAAGAATTTCTAGGATACAATCTCAAGTTAGTCAGATGATCGAGTACTTACAAAGGAAAGTTGAAATAGAGGAGTCCTTCATTGTTACCGATCGAATAAAGAACATCTTCAAGAGGACTCATCCGATTTTGTTCAAAATATGAGGATGACCAATTGGTCACTATGCTTGAGAATGGCATAACGAGCGTTGAGGTAGAAAAAGTGCAGGAGAAGAGGAAATGGAATGGAACGATACTTATGTCGAGGAGGAATTGAGAATCAAATTGAGATGAAAGAGAAAGAAATGTCACCCTTACAACACCGATAAGGGAAACATAACCTTTTCATGAGCGATGAATTTTTAGGGAAGAAAGAGGAATTTCAATTGCCCATTCGCTGAATACATAGATAATCAATCGCCGAAAAAGATTCATGGGTTTGAATCAAGTGTGATTTTGGGAATGTCAAGTACAGTAGAAATGGATCATAATGGTGGCACTTGGGCACCCAATGAGTGTAACTAAGTCCTTAAAAAGTGAAATACTAGACGATTAAATAAATCGTTGATCATGCTTAGAAAATTTTTCATGAAGATTTGGGATCCTGGTGGACTCGGAATGAATTTACACCTTGTAGATTAATTTCGTTTTTTTTAAAATAAAAAAAAAATAAAAAAATAAAAAAATAAAAAAATTTTTGTTTTTCTTCCTCGATTAATCGACAGTGTATGTCGATTAATCGACCCTCCCCCTCGATTAATCGACTCCTTGTAGTCGATTGATCGACAGTCATAATGACTGTTTTCTTTTTCAATGCAGTCTGCATTTGTGGTTAATCTCTTTTTGTTGTTAAAAAAAAAAAAAAAAAAAAAAAAAAACGTACTGCCACACTTTTCATTGTTTCTTTTCTGCAGGACACCTCTTTCCACTCCTACTCCAACTCTATATTTTTTTCCTTTATATTCACCTTTAGGCTCACTTTTCATTAACTGTGCGCAATCTTTCTTATGGCCCGACGATTATATCTCACCAGAGCCCGATTATCAAAGATGGAGGAGACTGCTAAAAAGCGGGAGCGCCGCTCTCATCGGACGGTCCCTTTTGTGCCAAATAATGTTGAAATCATCGACCTCGATCCATTGGTCGTTCCTTACTGGGGAGAACCATCTCGTAAAAAGGTAAATCGCTCCAAATCTCCTACACTGTGCATCAATACTGATATCGAGATAATTGATGTGATGCCGTCACCGTCTCCCCCAGCTTCATCTCCTACTTTCGCCTCCTCACCTCCATCCATACAATCAACGGTGTCTCATCAATTTCCCCTTGATCTTTGGGAGAAGTTGTTCCCTGTGCCTAAGATTATCAATTTAAGTGACCCGAGGTGGATGGGTCCGCCTACCAATGATTAACAGAGTTGGATTCATGTGTAGTTTAGGATTTTTGTTTTAGGATTTATTAGTTTTTTTTTTCTTTCCTTTTTGTTTTGTTTTGTTTAGTTTAGGTTGTTTTTTTTAATTCTCTCAATAGTGTAACCATATCCCTTCTATATATTTTTTGTACTGTTCCGATTTGATACAATTATTCTCTGCACCTGATCTTTGTGGTGTGGTACTTTTTCATACTGAGTTTGGGGGTGCGCTACTTTTTTCAAACCAATGAGGACATTGTCATCTTTAGGTTTGGGGTATGGTTAATTATTTTACGTCATTTATATGTTTTATAAAAAAAAAAAAAAAAAATTATTTTGAAGTCATCATGCACATTATTTTACGATTGTTTTCAAACTTTAGTTGATGCATGTGAATTTAATTTTGAGAATACTAGTGCCATATTTTGATTACTTGTATCTAAGATGATGAAGCTTAATGTGATATGTTGTGGATAATTTTGATATTCATGCCTAGAATTTTTACACTTATACCAAGCTAAGACTTAGAAATCGATGAACTGCTTTTGAATGTTGAATCTTAGGATCTCGGAGACTAAACCCAGTGAGCTTAAGAGCTAATTTCCGTCATTGATGAGTGAATATATAAACTGGAGTTTTCTTTGAATCGACTTATTTTGCATAATCTCATACACTTCATTTTGACTTGTGACTTTGCATGAAATCAAATTTATATCATTATGTTAGAATGTACAGATATTTACTCAAGACAAATAGGCAAAAGTTACTATCTTTAAGGATATGATTGAAGGCCATCATTGGCTCGTTTTGTGCTTAAATGCCCCACCTCAAATAAATTTATCTTTCTAGCACCCTTTGAGCCTATTGAAAATTTACCTTTATACATTCTTTGATAAGCCACGTTAACCTTTAACCCTTCACCATTTTAAAATTAAGCTTTACCTTCTTATTTCGAGAAATTAGGAACGAGGGATGAGAGTGAACGAAAGAGAGTAAGTGAGAGATACCGAGTTGGTGTTTCTTGAGAGTGTATGGCAAAAAATAAAAGAAAAGGGGAGAGAAAAGAAAAGAAAAGTGTGAAAAATAATGAAAAATCTGAGGTGCTTCAAGAAAAGGAAATTCAAAAGAAAAAGTGAGTTGAGAAAAATAGAAAAAATTGAGAGAGAGTAGAAAAGAAAAGAAGAGAAATAGAAAAAAATCAAAAAGTTGTTTCTTTTCCAATTTCTCAGAAACTTTGAATCCCAACTTCCAATTCTTTTTACCCTTTCCGAGCCCCATTACAACCCTAAAAGACCTTCATGATCCGATCTTGCATTAGTAATCGCCGTGAGAGTAAATATGTGATACTTATGACACTTGATATGACATGCTTAGGATATACAAGTATCTTCTTATGAGATTTATTTTTGTTCTTTGATTGCATCGTGTTTCATTTATCATGTGAGACCTGTTTATTTGCTTTGTATTGACCTCTCACATATGTGCGAAAACTTATCGACTATCGGTGTTTTTATATTTTGAGAGTATACCTAAAGTGAGGATTGAGTCAAAACAACAGATCCAACGGTTTTCCGTTTGAACTAGTTCTGAGATGAATGAATTTTGGTTTGGTTATGCACACTTCACGTTTAGGCATGAATGGATGAGCTATCTAACGATTTGAGCATTAGACTAATTTGAATGGATATTAGTATGATTAGTATAATATTGTTATTTAAAATTGAGAATTCGCATGTTGAATTGATTAATGATTTTTGTTTTTGAATGGTATATATGTTATCAAAATCATGTTTTGAAAACTCAATTTTATTGATGATTTCAAAAATGTATTAAGTTTGGGTAACTTCACTGTAAACCCTCAGAGACACAACTCCTCCACTAGGATCACCTAGGGGTTTAAAGGCTTGTTGCACATGCTAAGTGCAATCGTGTTCCCTACTTAAAGTGGCATTTATTTTCTTTAGTTTGCTTTGCTGAGGACTAGCAAAGTGTAGGTTTGGGGTATGAGTAATCTTTGAAAAATGAGAATATTTCACCCTAAATACCTATATTTAGCTGTCCGATGAAGGCTATCTCGATAAGATTTATTAGATTTGAAGTGTTTCGGTAAATATGAGCCAAGTATGAAAAAGGTAAGAATTCAATATAATGCAAAAACCGCAATTTCGGGTAATCAAGAACTTGGTACGACTTGCGGCTAAATTTGGACCTTCAAGACGGTCGAATTACGAAATTGTCAAAACATGAAAGTTGTAGATCTTTTCGTCAGCTTTCCAACGGCGTAAGAATCGTCTCAATCCGAGTTCGGGATAGAAAGTTATGGCCAAAATACCGAAGCAGTGTCTGAACCAAGAAGAAGTGCTGAATTTCACGGATTTCTGGGGTCGATTAATCGAGCCAGAGTTTAAGTTTGACACGAAATTGACACAGAAAACCTATTTTTTGGAACTTTTTAGGCGGTCGACGGGTCTATTTAAAGGGACTCAAACACTTCAGAAAGAGGAATTAGTTAGAGGTAGTAAATTGGAGATTAGAATTAGAGTTTTTTTAGAGAGTTTTAGTTTTTAGTGTTCTTAATTTTTAGCCATTGTTTTTCATAGTTAGACCTAGAAATAGGGAAGTTTTATTATTTCTTTTTGAGAGCTTTGTTCTTTAATTTTTCCGTACTCATTCCTAAATTTTGTTCAAAGTTTATTCCTGCATTAATTTTCTGAAGATCATCTGTGTGGATCAACGTAATTTATTTTGAAGTTTGAGGTAATTTTAATTAATGTTATTTTCCCGTCTTTATTTATTTATGTCAATTCTTTACAATATGTGTGGCTAAATTTATAGAGATGGGGATCTAATGATTCCCATCCGAGGGATGTGCTTTTAATAATATAAATTAGGGATTAAAATATGAGATTTTAATTTATGGTTATTGTGCTATCATGAATGGATGAAATCCCCATCACTAACCGGGATCGCGTGTGCCGAGCCATGCCCGGGATCTCAGATCTGTGACGGTAATTTTATCCTATCATTGTTATGGTCTTTGTGTTTTCGCCAGTGTGGATTTAATTATGATTATGTTCGGATCGAGTGTAGCCATGCCTCGGATCTTGGTTCTCAGAATGGTAATTTTATCTTAAATATCCCTAATCAATAAAGTGAGCCATGCCCTTGATTTCATTTGTAAGTGGTATTCTTGTTGGAATTTTCACCCACTTTAGGGATGATTTTATTTGAACCCCGAGATCATGTGTGTCTAGCCGCACTTTGATCCTGCATCTATATATGAAAATTATCTAAGTCCCGATTTGCAGGGATGCAACATGGAACCTATTAGGGTGTTGACCATAGATCTTCCATAAAGAGATTTTGTTACTCATATTTCATCACATAATTTAACCCCTAGATTTATATTATGGGAAGAACGGACCAAAGATGGGAGGATTTAGTATCCTCATCTTTATCATTATCATTATTTTTTATTTGTGAATAATCAATTACGTTTTATTTTTGGTAGTCATTAATCACCATCCTATCAACCATTCAAATCATAAAATTAGTAGAATACTATTAGATTTTCATAGATTTTTAGAATTTGTTGGTCTCTTTTAGATATTTCAAAATTAGTCCTCGTGGGAACGATCTCGTACTCTGCACCCACTATATACAAACCGATTCGTGCACTTGCGAGTAAAACATACATTAAAATATCACATCAGGGTGATTTTTCCATTCCGGGTTATAGGTATTGGAGTATATGTTTCTACCCTGCCGTTGATAAGATTGAGTCAGATTCACCTCCTCTTGAGGAGTAGGTTCATCAGGGAATAATGACAAGGTAGTGGGGCACTCATTAGCCATGTGACCTGGGTGGTCACAAATTAAACACACAGTGGGGGTGACAGGAGCTTTAGCTTGCTTGGTCGCAACTAACAACATATTCATTTGCTTGGACAACATATCAACCTTTGTCGATAGATCAGAGGTATTATTTTTGACATTATACAATCCATCTCTTGTCAACACATGAGATTTAGATGCCAAATCCAAGTTAGTTCGCCCCAGAGTTTCACTTTGTATCGAAGTTTGGTATAACTTCTCAAACAATGCCCACAATTCATCAGCTTCTTTTGTGGCACATGATCCACCACACGATGCATCAACCATGCATCTCTCTTCAGGAATCAGCCCATTATAAAAACTTTGGACCTGTTGCCACCTTGGAACTTGATGATTTGGACAACTCTTAATCAATTCCTTAAAACGTTCCCAACATTCATGGAATGTTTCAGTAGGTTGTTGGGAAAAGAATTGAATCTTCTGACGCAACTCAATGGCTTTGGTCATGGGAAAATATTTTTTTAAAAACTGACGGTGTAGCTCTACCCAACTCTAAATAGATTGCGGTTCTAAGGAATAAAACCACGTTTTTGCCTTGTCCCTTAAGGAGAAAGGAAAGAGTCGGAGTTTAGCTATCTCATCAGTGACATTGTGGACTCTTAACATTTTGCATACCCCAGTGAATTCATTTAGATGAACGTGCGGATTTTCATTTACTAACCCATGGAAAATTGGTAGCATTTGGAACAGCGCTGATTTGAATTCATAATGGTTTCCTGGAATGGGATCATGCATTATACATTCCTGATCCTCGTAAAAACCAGGATCATTATAATATTCGAGTGTTCTAGGGCCCTCATTGTAATTGTTATTCCCATCATTTCCATTATTTCTATTATTGCCATTATTGATATTCTGGTTGTTCCCATTCATTTCTTGCCTTTGATCAGCCATAGTATCAGTATGATGATACTGATTCCTTTGAATTTTGTGATTCTCTCTACAAGATCGTTCGATCTCAAGATTAAATGGTAGCAGATGTGGGTGATGAGAACGAATAAAGCTCATACACCACGCTCACAAACAAAGATTGATGAATCCACAACAAACTCAAAATATTCAGCTTCAATCGATTAAAGCAAAGATTTTCAATCGATTGACACAAGCGCACAAATTTTTTTTTTTTTTTTTTTAAATTAAAATTCGAATTAAAATTAAAATTAAATTTAAAATTTATTTATTTATTTATTTTTATTTTTTAAATCCGAATTTCAAAAATTAAAATTTAAAATTAATTTTTTTTTTTTTTTTTTAATTCGAATTTCAAAAATAAAAATTAAATTCAAAAAATAAAAATATAAAATTTAAATTTCAAAACCTAAAGACAATCCTACAAAATCCTATAAAATTTTACCTAAAAGAGAAAAATAAGGGAAAGAAGATTTTGCAAAGCAAAAATTCAAAAATTATTATTTTTTTATTTTTTATTATTATTTTTTTTAATCAAAACACAAAAAAAAATAAAAATCCCTAACCGAATTAATCAAAATTTCGCCGATCTCCCCGGCAGCGGCGCCAAAAACTTGGTGTAATTTAAGTGTAACCCTTGCAAGTGCACAAGATCTATTGCAGTACGGCAAGAACAAGGGTGTCGAACCCACAGGGAAATCTGAATTTTTAATTAATTCTTTTAGGGATTTAAAAACATCCCCAAGGAAGTACCAAAGGGCAGATTCAATTTAACCAAAAATTTATCACTTTTTCTAAATGTAAGAAAAATAAATTAATCTAAACAACTAATTACTGATGAATCTAAGAATAATATTTAAATAAGATCAAGAAATATGTTATCCCAGATTTGTACCCCCCTTTCATTAAAGAATCATTCACACCATCACCATCATTCATTCATAAAAATGATTTGAAATAAAGTATGATCATTAATCCGGCATACCCTATCTAAAAACAATGACTCAAATTTATCATCAGTATGAGTCATGTAAGAAGCATAGCGTATCTCGTGATGTGCAGATCAAAACAATAAAAATATTAGACTATAGTATTAATCATAAATATGGGTACTTATCTGGAGATCGCATCTTTCTCGATCTACTGATTTAGCCGCTCATCTTTGGTGTATGATCTCCTTGTTCATTCAAAGTCATTCCTCTTTTATTTCTTCCAAAATCTTACAATGTCTTTCCTAAATACAATCTATGAATGTAAAAGAAAGACAAAGCAAATCCTAAGTACAATCTACCCAAATCAATCCTAGAAGGAGAAAAGAAGAACTTTTAAAAAGATGCTCAGAGGAGTCTAAAACCCAAAAATAATAATGAATAAATAATCCTCTCAAAAAAACTCTCTCTAAAAAAATCTCTAATTATTTCCTAATAAAACCGTTCTCTCGACGTGTTTGGTTTGGCTTTAAATAGCCCCCTCATCGCAGAGGTCTCCCGCCGCCTCAATTTAGGGTCGATGCATCGACCCTGCAAGAATCACTGAAAATCTGCTTTTAAAGTGTCAGTTCCGTGTATGACACTTTTTGTGGCTCGATTAATCGACCAAAAAGGGTCGATGCATCGAGCCTGCAAAAGTTTCTAAAAATCAGCTTTAAAGTGTCAGTTCTGTCTCTGACACTTTTTTTCCCTCGATTAATCGACCAAAAGGGTCGATGCATCGAGCTCCCAGAAATCCGTGAATTTCAGCCAACTTTTTACATCAGACATGGCTTCAGTATTTTAGCCATATTTTTCTGTCTCGAACTCGGATTGAGGCAATTCTTGATCCGTTGGAAAGCTGATAGAAAGATCTACAACTTTTGTGTTTTAACAATTTCATAATTCGTCCGTCTTGAATGTCAAAATTGAGCTACAAGTCGCACTAAGTTCTCGATGACCCAAAGTTGCAGTGTTTTGACATTATTTTCAGAATTCTTGGGCTGTTTTCTGCACTTGGCTTGTATTTACCTGAAACACTTCAAATCTAATAATTCTTATCAGATAGCCTTCATCGGATAGCTAAATATATGTATCTAGGGGTGAAATATCATCATATTTCACTACTCATTAGACCTTAGAAGCTGAAATAAATTGGACCCAAAGACCTAATACCTTAGAATCATCTTTCTTAAATATCTGATGGTCCAGATCCGTTCAATATGTTCGCCACATGGTAGGTACACTAAGTGTGCACGTGACTCCTAGATTTTGTGAAAGGTTGACTGAAGGATCTAGTGTGCTAAAGGGTGAATCAGGATCGGGACAAAAGAACCGACCTTATGTAAAATTTTATCATCTGACCATCAAATGGTTCAGATTAGATGATAGATGACTCAAAGTTCATGTCTTCTTATTTTAGCCTTAGGTGCCATATGGAATAACGCTATGAGCTACCTTTGACCCTTAATATTTGAGAATCAAGGCGCAACTGGCCCATAAGACCAATTTCAAAACGATAGTAACACAATATAATCTAATGGATCAGATAAGTGCCACTAAAATTTTGAGGACGTATTTTGAGACCCGCAAGTTTGAAAGATTTGATAAGGGATATGAACCCGTGTATAACTAAGGGAATTAATTGATCCGTCTCTTTTATCCACTCTTGGGTCAAAACTAGAAAAAGGTCTCGACACATAGAGCACTTAAAAAATTTTAAGAACCACAGGCCCGATCACTCTCTAAGCAATCTAACGGCCCATGAGGGTTTCTCCAAAATATTTGTATGAAATATCTGTTCTTTTTAAATTTTAATTATTATATTATATTTATAAGTATGTAAGGTGTATGAAATAGTTTCTTTTGGCCAAGTTAGTCATTTCATCATATGGCATGCACCACAGAAAAATTACGATAGGACATACACATAATTAAAAGGGAATAAGCTATGTCACACGACTTTTAAGCATTCGTCATGGTGGGGTTCCCGTCACGGTCACGTGGAACTTGGAATGTGTTGCATCCTCTATGAGAGTATGGACTGCCACACGAAGTACATCCAGGTTACTACGGAACCCGTATCTTGGAAAACATTATTTGTGAATTTTATCGCACCGTGGCTCACTTCAAATTAAGTTTTAAGCAAACGATAAGGAAGTATATATAAGATAAGGTAAAATACGAATACGGATAAGTTACTCTGTGAAGACCAGCAAAATACGAATTAAGTTTTTACACGTATCACGTCTTGCGTGCCACCGCAAGATCTAACGTCTGCAGCCAAGACGGGTTTTAAGGACAATACGCAATGACAGTGTCCCAAACATAATGGGACACTGATTTAAATGCATGCAACCTCATCGGGCTGGATGATGGTATATGTTATGATATGAAGATTAGGTGATTATCTACACGTGGACCTCTCATGATAGGCTCGAGCAGCGGCCCTAGCACAGGTCGTATACATAAATTAAGTAAGATGCGAAGTATGTTGTGTAGGCGTATAGAGCAATATTAAGTTTTAAGATATGCCACATAGGATAAGTCGACAAAGCAGACACAAAAAGAGATCAGAACTTGATGCATCATATTCATTTCATTTTATGTCAGGTTTTCTCATTTTATGTTATGTCTTTTTCTTTTATGCTATATTTTTCAGTTTCGATATGATAGATATGAGATCTTAGATATTTTTGTAATCATTTATAGCTGTTTGGTTTATTTCAAAATGTATCGCAACTCAAGCGATCACCTGGGTATTTTATGGTGGATCGATTGTGCAACCTGCTGAGTTTACGTGACTGAGTAAACTCACCCCCTCCCCAAAACTAACAGTTGCAGGTGAAAACTCTGATTTTTCCATCACTGAGGATGAGGATGCTGCTATTCCTGATGCGGCTCATGAGAGTGAGGACGTCGGCTACCATCTAAACGAGGAAGTAGATCCGATGGACTACTTTGAGCATTGAGAGATTCTTTAGTTATAGTTTTAATTATTTTCAGGGGAGACTTGTTATTAGTTACTTTTATTTTTCAGTACCACTTTTGGGTTTGGGTTGGGACCGTTTTATCCTACGTAAAACCTCAGTTTGCTTTCGATTATAGATGTATGGTTAGGATTTTTCACTTAATTAATGTCATCCACGTTTTTCGCTATTAATTTATTTATCATTCATCTTTGAATACTTTCTTAAAATGCCTTGATTCATATGCTAAATCGAATTAAGAATTATCGCCTTAACAAGTGTGCGAGGTCATAACATAGAATTCTAAGCCCTCAAAATTGGGTAAGGATTCTGGGTCGTGACATCTTTGCTCACCAGTCACCACTCATGAAGCTATGGTTTGCTTAAGTGTAGAGTTGAAGCAATATATAGAGGGGTTGGAATGCCTAGATTTCTCTCCCCAACGATGTGGACTAAAGCTACTTAACAAAAAAAAAGGCACTTTTTCTATATGCCTTCTAGCTTTGTGCTTAAGCTTCAGTGCTTAGAACAAATACTTAAATATATTGTTTTATATATATTTGATCCCTGAAATTAATTCGAAATGTACCGAAATTAATTTGAAATGTACCGAAAGGACCCCCCACCGAAAAATTACCGAAAACAAAATTTGTCACTATGACAGTGATAGCTAAATTAGCAACCATCTATTTTAGCGGGTGGGATAGCTTCTCTGCTAGAGCTCGTTTTTTAACATTTGGATAGCCAAAATAGCTTTGGCGAGTGGGATAACGTCCCTCTTATTGGAGATGCTCTTACACGATTTTTGAGCCATAGCCCTAAGATTTTGAGGCAGGGCTAGGCTGGTAAACGGGCCAGCTCAGCCCTATTCACAGCCTTACATGGCATCCTATTACATGGCATCCTATCAAAGACTACAGGCGCTCTACCCACTTACCAAATAAGCTAATAATAATTCATAAATAAACCTTTCAAAATATACCAGAAAGTTACAGTTTACACAACCCCTACATAGCTGTCTCTCTTCTTAAGTGCACACCACTTTTTTCTTCCTGAATCCACCAATTATTGCAGCCTTTTAAATGCTTGTTAAAAAAAAAAAAAAAAGCTGGAAAAAATAATGCAAATGTCGACAAGAAGTCGAAGTCAATTTAGGTTGGCGGAAAATAGTAAGCAAAGAGGGCATAGAAGGTTTGCATAAACGTGAGAGCAATGAGAAAAACCGCAGCCATAAGAGAAATGATGGCCCACGGATTGCTAAAATACTGGTGCTTGAAGCTAGCACCCCATGTGTGCCATTTACTCTCAAAATACCGGTTCACATCCGCCGACACCCCCGAAAGATAGCAATCGTTGACGTCGAACGCGATCTCCCGACAAAGCCCGTTGAAGAGCCGTGCCACCTCCTCTTCGCTACCGAGCCCATGGTCAATAATCCCCTGGTACCGCAAGTAGCCTACGTCGCGGGGGCAATTGATCAGCCCGTCCATGAAACTGATGTAGGAGGTTACATGGTTGCTGCAATGTGGGTAGCATTGCTCGAAGGCCATAAGGTTGAGGAAGATGGATTTCGAGGAATCGTGAATTGTCAATGGCGGAATGTAAAGAACACCGTCTCGGAAGCTAATGTCCATGAAACTCTTTGAATTCTTCTTCTTCTTGAACTTGATTCCAGAGTCCCGAAGACTTGTTGTACAGTGCATCATTAGGTGTGTTTGGTATTGGTTGTCGCAATTAGGTGGTAAGCACTCGAAAGTGGTAATGGGAGATGGTAAGAGACTCTGGCGGATTACATGGAGAAGATGTAAACCTTGTTCTTCCGGTAAACCTGTAAGAAAGATAGCAGAAGGATATGAAAAAAGATTAGAGGAGTGCTAAACAGGTTCTATAGCTACTCCTTTTCGAGGATACAATGAAGCCCAATTACAATATATTGCAATCGAATTCAGCACTTTTCGATGCAGCTGGAATACCCTTTTATTTGAGAGATAAAATGACTAAAAAGAAAATAGAAAATTGCTCTCCCCCCTTGTTTTTTAAGCTAGCACGAAGATTGCAAAAATTTAAATTATTTGAAATATAATTTATTTAAATAAAAACCAATAAAACCATGTAATGGGCATCCGGCTATGATCGAGTTGAAGAATTGGAGAGCTAACTGAGTGACCGAATCGGGCTGATCATCTGGTTCGGACCCGAGCTCGAATAATCGGTCAAGAACGAACAAAGGTAGCTGATTTTCGAGCATCAATAGGTCGCGTTGGATACATGGTAATAGCCCACGAGCAGTGAAGATAGGGTCCCCCCAGGAGTACCCACAGTGAATGAATCCTTGAACTGAGGTACGAAGAAGTTCGAGCACGAAACACCCATCAAGCAACATCATCTCTGCGAATTCCTGGCTACCCATGTCCCTGATGGGCTCTGCGTAACAGAGACGCGCTTTCTCCTCTATCTCCAACATGGCTTCCAAGAAGGGCTCTAGCTCCTGCCCCGAGCGATCGAGGAGGTTCCGGAGGAATCGCCACTTGTGCTTTTCCATGTCTTTGAGACGGATTTTACCTCTGTAGTAAGGGCCAATGGAGACCACCTGTGGAACATAGGCTTTGGGGTCGATTTCTCGGAGGTGTCTTGGGACTCTGTAGATTGAATGGTTGAGCCAACAGGACCCGCCATCCCACGGGGGAACTTGATTGATTTTCTCTTTGAAGGTGATTACCCATTCGGATTTAGTGTTTGGTGAATTGGGTTCTCTTTGATTTGTTTCATTCTTCTCTTCTTGATTGAATGAAGTTGGTTTTGGAGTGGTTATTAGTGGTCTTCTTCTTCCACTGCTTCCCATTGCTGCAACAAGTACGACACCTTTAAGTTTTTTCCTCCAGATTCTGGTTTCAGGAATTGTCATGGAGGCAGATCTATACTCTTTTCAAAGGGAATGGTAGGGAAGAAGATGACCAAGGGAGGAGCTTTGGTTGAAGGTCAGCAGCGATGGGACCAGTTGCCAAACCAATTGTTAAAAGGGAATCATGAATTGGATCGAGGCCACAAGAACGGATGCAAGCTTTGATCCGAATCCGAAAACTGAACCGGCTGGAAGCTTTGACCTGATCCGAAAATCCAAACTGAACTGATTCCAATTATTAGGGGTGTATTCGGCTCGGTTTGGTTCGGTCAATTTCGGTTTTTCTATAAGTTCTACTTGCACATCAAAATTTTCTCAACTTCTCAACCGATATATATATATATATATATATATATATATATATATATACTTACAAACTACATTCGGTTTGGTTCCGTCGGTTTTGGCTTGGGGAGGTTTGGAACCGAAACCAAACCAAACTTTTTGGTTTTCTTTTTTTCCAAACCAAATCTAAATCGGTACCCGTCCAAACCAGACCAAACCCGGAGGTTCAGTCCGATTCGATCGATTCCGTCCAAAAAATGCACAGCCCTACTAATTATGGTGTCAGTTTAGGGTGGCAAAAATTGAAAACCAAGGGATAAGATAAGGAAACAGGAAAAACAAAAGAAAAGCCGATTCAGTAGTTATATACAAACTATAGACATATGGGAGCCCTTACTTGAGCACTCTTTTTAAGTGATTGTACTGAGGTTAAAGAAAGACTTTGTATTTTAGGGACATTTGACATATGAAAACGTAATTTAGGCCGTTTGATTTAAAGTTCATAATCTATATATCCTTAGTGGATAAGATTGGACACTACAAAAAATAAGACTATTAGCGACAATTTTTTTAATAAAAAATTGCTGCTATTAGTTCTGTCGCTACCAAAAATTGCTGCTATTAGTCTTGTCGCTACCAAAAATTATCTTAACAGTAAGTGCTGCTAATGTACCTTATTTTTGTAGTGGGAGCAAAACACAATATTTATCATATAATTTATTATTGTTAATCGTTGAATCAAATAATAGCCTTTGACTATATTTAATCACATGATGAAAATCATATTTCGTGTCAACTTATCATAAAGGATCTATAGATCATGAACTTTAAATTAGACGGTCCATATTGTATTTTCACTTGTCACATGCCTCTAAAATATAAAGTTCTTTTTAACTTTGGTGCAATCACTTGAAAAGCGTGTGTGAGTAATGGCTCACTTAAAAAAATGAGTGCCAATAATGGCTCTTCAATAGTAGTAGTCCAAAATTTTGACTTTGGTTCACTTAAAAAAATTCTTACTTAAAAAACAAGTGCAAGTAATCACTTATTTAATTATAAATATTGTGGGACATGATTTTTAACTATCAAAATGTCTTAGCACGATAAGAAAGTTGAGTTCCACTGCTAAGGTGTTGGATTATGTGCATAATTACCAAGTCTAGCTATAAAAATAAAATGACAAAAAATTTCGAAAAAAATATAAATAAACTTTTGGGAGAAAAAAAATTATAAAAATTGAAAATTTTATACCAATATTACTAATAAATTTGTGACTAAACACATTACTAATAAATATAAAAATTTAAGATTTTTGGTGACAGTGGTTGTGGATGTAATAGTAGCAGTCCAAAATTTTGACTTTTGAATTTTTTTCCTCATTTGCATTCTTTTCTTTGGCACACCTAAGAAAATAAACTAGTGTGTGACTTACAAAC
This sequence comes from Chloranthus sessilifolius, assembly GCA_021018995.1. Classification (NCBI taxonomy): domain Eukaryota; kingdom Viridiplantae; phylum Streptophyta; class Magnoliopsida; order Chloranthales; family Chloranthaceae; genus Chloranthus; species Chloranthus sessilifolius. Next base: position 7,046,832 of record CM037590.1, read on the forward strand.
GGTTGGTGTGTGCCTAAAAGAGCATATTTTATTCAAGACAAATAAACACAGAATTAGGAAAATTTGTGTGCACACAAAAGGATCTATGAAGACACTTTTTGATAAGTAATACATGTTTTGGATATTTATTAGAAATATTAAAGCAAAACTTATCCTTATTACCTTTTCATTATTTAGTCTACAGTACTTGAAATTGGTGGATTGCAGGATGAAAAAAGTGGTGTGCACTTAGAAGTTAAGTAGCCCGGCCTCAAAATCTTAGGGCTATGGCTCAAAAATGGGGTAAGAGTCCGGCCTAGAGCCTCGAAGCAAAAAACTCGCTAAGCTTTGGGCCAGGTAATTAAGGGGTTAATAAATCAAAGCTTGCATGTCCGGCCCGGCCCGCACATCTCTTTTTATTATATACTAAATATATTAATATAAGTATATAAGATATATATTATATTTTATAAGGACCACTTTTGTAATTTGAATGTCTATATAAAGAGACGTCTTAGAGTTTTAATTTCTTTCATTTGAAATAACTCTCTCTATTTTTCAAGAATTTTTTTTTAATAATTTTTATTTGCAAAAATAACAATTAACAGTAAAGTCTGACGCCCGATCAGAGTCCCAGCGACCCATTTTAGTTAGGGCTAGGAGCATATCGAAGCTGCTTAAGTTGGGTCGGTCTAGGGCTTAGCCTTAGCTTCTAAGGCCGGGCTACGTTTTATGAAGACCCAGCCCTAACAACTCTAATGCCATGAGTAGGGTGGCCATAGGCGGGTCAGGCCGATCGTTGAACATCTTTTAGTGACCTATTAAATGCAACATAATTGCATTATAGAAGAGTCACCAATATTTGGTAGATAATTTTGCAGGCAACTTATGTGGAGGATGTGAGTATGCCCCAGCACTGCAGTCAGTTATAAAGTGCCACATAAGCTGCCTGCAAGTTTGTCTACTAAAAACTTTCACTGTTATTAATTTCTCAAATGAGAATTTATAGTTCCAAATGGAATTTTGGTGTCAATGGCAATTTCCAATTCATATGTGCCACGTGTAATATGGCTGATGTGGATAGCCTTTAATATGCTGCCAGATGACATGGCTAGCTCTATCATATCTGCACTATCGATAGACCCATGAGATACAGGTCTTGCCACGTGTCAATTGAATTGGACATCTCTACTCCAGTTGCGGTCACTTTCCCCATCTAGAATCCAATGTAACTAACATGAGAATTTGGAATAAACAAATAAATAATTACCTAACAGGGTCCAACCTATTGTTTATTACCCAAGAGAGTCTCAGACTTCCAATTTTTTCAGTTTAAGAAAATTGTCACTATCTATTAATTGCCATGTGCTTAAATTTAACTTCATTGAACAATGAGTTAGTCGAAAATACCCTTACGGATATGAAATTGATCAATTGGTCTCATTTGAGACTGTTCAATCATAGACGCATATGAGACCGATCAGTCCACTATAAGATAGATAGTCTTGGTCTCATATGAGAAAGAGCAATCTTATAAAATCTTGGTCAGGTCTCATATACAAGGCCGACACTGAGATTTTGGAGGCCCAACGCGAGTTCCTAAAATTGGGCCCTATTTTATATTAATCCAAAAAAAAAATTTGTCACAATTTTTTTTTTACAAATAAAATAATATTCATTTCTTTAATAGTGACAAATTCTTCTGATATTTTCCAAAATTTTTCTAAAATTTATCAAAACAAAAGTTGGACATAACTTTCAGCAAAATTTTGATGATTTCTCCGAAATCATCAAATTTCATTAATTTCGACGAAATTAGTTAATTTTTTTTTCAAATTTAATGATTTTTATTTTTTTAATTTTAATTATTTTTGCATAATAAATAAAATTTTTATAATTATTAAATATAATTTATATATAATATTTGTTGTACTTCTTGAAACAACAAAATATGGCCAAAATTAAAATTTGTCACCATGATTGTTCTTAGATTAATATTTATATATTCCACTCTTCTATTTATAATTTGAAAAAGTAACTAATTAGTTAACAAAAATATATGTTAAAAAAAAAAGTAAAAAGAGAAAAGTTAAATAGTAAAACATATCCCACGGATCGAGTAACCCAATTAATAAAATTGTGCCATTTTTTAGCACTTTAATTGCCATTAAATTTTTTATATCATTTTTTAGCACTTCAACAGTCTTAAAAGTTATATAAATAGATTCATTGGATAGCTCTCAGCAAGTAGATCCAAATTGATTGGTTATTTGTGAAAATTTGAGCTGTAACGAGCACGAGATCATTATTTTAAGTTAGGTCATTTAATAAGAAAAAAAATTGTGTGTATATATATATATATATAAAAGATCTGGTCAAACAAATCTGAACCGATCAAAATAAGACTAGAGAATCCACTGGGTCAATACATAAAGCCGACCTAGCCTAGTGAGGTAAATGATCAGACCCATGACCAATACCGACCCTACAGAGACCTGATGTAACCATAAAAACTATAAAATATGAGTCATGAGAAGAGTTGAACCCATAATCTATATTGGTAAAAAGTAAAATAACACAAGTAGCTTAACAAACTAACCCATTGACTTGATTTACTGCTTTAGTACATTAGAAATTATATTAACCAATACCTCATAAAGACTTTCAAGAATAAGGGCCCCCAAAAATTTGGGTGCTTGAGGCGGCTGCCTGATAGGCCTTGCCCTAGGGCTGGCCATGCTCATATAAGACTGATCGGTCTCATGTGGGACGAATTGTCTCATATAAAACCACCAGTCTATTAGAAGATTGACACCATTGGTCTTATAATGGATTGATCAGTCCCATATGAGTCCGATTGATCGGGTCTTATATAGGACCGATTGATTGATCTCATATGAGGTCGTATGGGCATTTTCGTCTATCTCATTTTTCTCACTTAAGTTCTATTTCAGCACATGTCAAATAATTAACCTTCACAACTTCCTTAAAATACTTAAAAAAAAAGAAAAATAAAAAGTAAGGGTATGAGGCCCTATTAGGTAATAAATGATAGGTTAGACCTTGTCAGCTAATTAGCACAAACTTAAGACCCTCTTGGGTAATTTGCCCATTAATTTATGAGATGATCTTTCTTCCTACTTTTTAAATTTTCTTTAAATGGGCCAATTTGAATAAATTGTCCCAAGGGCCCCACTAAACCTCTAAGGGCACCAAGGCCGAAAATTATTGAGTGCTTTGAATTATATAACAAAGACAATTTTTCATCCCAATCTCCCACACAAAGGATGTTGACATTATAAGTATATCATTAAATAATTAGATTTTAACTAGAAAGTGATCCGAGAATCATGTTTGATGTACACCAATGATCGCGTGCATTTTTTAGAATGTGTGCCCCACGCAATCAAAATTTGACAAAAAACGTTCCTGTCATCCGATTCAAAGCAGTAAATGATTTCTTATATTTGTGCCCTCTGAGTTTTGATGGGTGGAAATAAAAGTACCCTTGTCCAAATTGTTAAGCATTTTTAGAGTTAACTAATTGCATGAAAATTACAAGATCCAAAAGGGGAATTTTTTAAATAGATAAGCTACCTCTTGGATCTTTGGATGGAGGGATCATGGTTGAAAAATCATTTTTATTCAATTGCTCACTTGTTGCTGCCAAAATTGATATGTTCCGAAAGTCTACCAAAACATAGAGAGGATGCAATGAGTGCACCTCTTATTTCTGAAACCAAGTTATGACTTGTGAGCTTAGAAGTAGGTGCAAACATAGGTTGATTGTTTTAGCATGATTTGAAGTTATTTGCCAAACTTTGTGACACTGCATCCAACTACTTATCCTCTATCCTTTATAAGTTTAGGCTTTGACAGATGTTATGAATCCAAAAATTTGAAAAAGTCTTTTTGGGGGTTCATATGGTTAAAAGGTTAACTTAGAAAGTACCTTTAAATCCACCCACTAAATATTTGGGTTCGCTGAAACTCATTGACTGCTTTGAATAGGACGATGGATATCAATTTTAGTCCCCACGATGAATCTTGAGATCATGGGTGTATCACCAAACAATCAAGGTTTTGATTTCATGTGGCAGACATCTCAAAAATGTCACTTTAAAATTAGGTTTGAACGTGATGAGCTTCACGCAATGTTAAGGTTACTTTTTTGGAATGTGTGCTACGTGAAATTAAAAATTGACCATATGATGGTACGCCTATGATCTCAAGATCCATCGTGTGGAAGATTGGGATGAAAAATAATTTCCATCTAATTCAAAGCAGTCAAAGGGTTTTCAACGTGGGTGAACTCAAAGATTTGGTGGATGAATTTAAAGGTACCCTTTACCTTGTGAAATTGTGTCCTCACCTCATCTCCTCCCACATGCATTGACAGCTTTGAATTAAAATATTGATTCCAATATTTCATAATTAATCTTGAGATCGTGAGCATACTATTAGATGGTCAATTTGTTATTCTACATGTCAAACAACCTGAAAAGTGACTCTAAAATCACATGAGACGCATTACACTCAAATGTGATTTTAGGGTCATCTATTTTTATATTTGTGTCACATAGAATCTAAAATTGATCGTCTTATGGTATTCCCATAATCTCAAGATCATTTGTGTGGAAGTTTGAGGCGAAAAATGATCTCCATTATTTGATTCAAAGCAGTCAATCAATGTCAGTGCATGTAAATAATAGTAACCCCCCTTTTTCTCGACTTTGTATTAGGTACGTGAAGCAGCTGTATTTAACATAACCTATTAGACTATATTTCAACCAAAGGAAACATGTCTATAAGTGGATGTAAACCATGTTATAGTCAATAGATTGAATGATTCAAATCTCTCAAAATCTTTGATTTTTGGGTTCATTGACCTTGAATGCATGATCTATCACTTTGAGGTGCGAGCCCACATTTGTAACTCTTAGTAGTGTAAGATCAATTAAATATCATTTTAGTGCTTAAATGATGGCCACAAGCAAGGTGTCAAACTCTGTTTTAGTATCGGGTATCGGTCCATGGAGGACCGATATGAAATGGCCGATACCAATACGTATTGATGTGTGTATTTTAAAATAAAAATAAAATAGAGGAATTGACCAATATCCGAGTTGGATACCGATACGTATTGGTTTGCCAAAAAATCAATATATATCAATATCGGCCGATGTTTGATATCATGGTCATGAGAATTGAGTCCTTAAAAAAATATAGATAACCGATAATTTCAAAATGCAAAATTAGACTAGCGAGTGCATGGATTAAAATTTCGGCCGATGACGAAATGCGTCAGTTTCGGTCTAGACCGAAACAAAACCGATATCTGAAAAGTTCGGTTCAAATATGTACTGGAGTGAAGTTTTCGGCTGAAATTTTAAATTTCAATTTCGGTCAAGCCCGAAATCGAAATGAAATCCGAAAATTTTATCCTTGGGCGAGTGCACTTAACCGTTGATTTCAAAATAGTTAAGTGCACCGGCCAGCCGAATAAAAGGTAATTCACAACCCTTCTCTCTGTCAATTGAGATGCACATGAATTTTTTATTTTATTTTGAGATGTGTGCCATGTAACTTATCCTATGACTTCAAGATCCTTTGAGGCAAATTTAGATTAAAAACGATCTGAATCATCTAATTCAAAGCAATTAATAGGCAATGATCACGTCCCACTGGTGCAATTGGGTTTTGTGTTCAACTAGTTTTATAACCATTGGATAGATGAAAATCTTGACCGCACGGCATCCAATAAAATTGGAAACTATAGAAGTCACCATTCTTTTCTATCCAATGACTGTAAATTTTGGTTCAACATGAAATTTCCTTCAATAGTTGTACCTAACCATTGCCTATTGGTCAGTAGCTATGTTACTTGATTCGCTCACTCACCTAATGAATCGGAAATTGAATACATCGAATCGAATTTGGCATAACAAGTGACTTGTCAATTTGTTCATGTGAATTGGATTCATTAAAATTTTTTAAAGCATAAAGAGATAATGTACACTTAACTTTTATGTAATTAATAAATAATTGTAAAATTCATCCTATCGGAGCGAATTTGATTAAGCCAATTAGCAAACTTAGCTGTGGTCAATAGTTGTCTGATGAGGTGAAATGAAAGTTTGGCGGATTGCAAATAATGGTACCATAATAAATGTTTTTCTTAGGGCCTTGTACATTTACCTCTAAAATATGTCTTATTTGCACTCCGTCCCATATTTCACTTATTTACATTGGGGCTCTTTGTTATTGTATTTTATTTACTTATTAATCCTTAGAGTGACAGTAGTTACAAAGTTAACCTTTGATTACTTTGGATCATATGATATTGATTATTTCTCATCACAATCGTCCACCCAATGAATCTTGACATCAGAAGCCTCCCATCAAGCAGTCAGATTTTGATTCCCCATGATGACTATTGGAGTATGTCAAATGTGGGTCTTGGATCACTTTTTGAGATGTATATCATGTAAAATCAAAATCTAGCCGTATTTGTAGGTCCATAATCTCAAGATCAATTACATCAAAGGCCAGGGCAAAAAACAATCTCCAAAAAACTGATCCAAACCAGTCAAACGCTATTTTGTTGGAGAATCCATCACTAAATGGATAATCGATAAAGGAAACATAAAAACAGGGCAGCAATATAAATAGGTAACATATGAGGGCCGGAGTGTATATAAGATATATCTTAGGGGGCTCAATGCAAAAACCCCTTTTATTTATATTGACCATTTGGGGACGCTTAACTGTAACGTCGATCCGTTTTTTAACGTTAAATACTACTTTTCCGTCAGTTTGGAGCGTTAGGGATTAAATAAATCGTTAAATACCACCCCTTCTATTCTTCGTTTCTTCTCGAAACTGCGAAATCGCAACGGAAACCTCGGAAAAAAGACTCCACATTTCTCTGAATCCAACAGGCTTTCTTTATGGATTTCATATTCCCGATTTTCGCACCGATTGATTGCGTTACGAGCTCCGAATCGTCTCTTACGAACTCCGTTCCGGCATTTCGCCACAACTCGATCGTTTTTTCCCGTGGCAGTAATCAGTAGTTGTGGACTGTGGTGGTTGCTGCTGTTGTAGGTTGAAATTGCAGCGATTTATGAGATATTTCTATCTAAAAATGTGTAGATCTGAAGGTAGAGGTATTTTTCTAGCTTCCTTAAATTGTTTTTTTTTTTTTTTTTTTTTAATTTAAAATTTTAAATTTTGGTGTGGGTTGAGTGTGTTTTTGGCTACTTAGTGATTACTGAGCTTGGTTTTTTTTTTGTAAGTACTTATTTTGGATGTATTTTTTGCTTTTTCAAGGGTTTTTTTTGGTTGAACTTGGATTTGTATTTGTTGTAAGACGGGTGTATATTAGTAAGGTATATAAGATGGGTTACGTTTTTTTGGGTTGAACTTGGATTTGGATTTGTATTTGTTGTGAGACGGGTGTATATTAGAAAGGTATATAAGATGGGTTACGTATAACGACAATCTCTGAGAAATTATAATGTGGTACCTAGCACCACGGAGATTGGTGTTGTTACCTCCCTTATCCAAATCCTTGGTTGACATGGGCACGAATAGAGACCAGTCATTCATACCCATTTCTTTGTTATGTCCATTGGAAAGTAAATGATTGATCAGACGGTTAGTATTGTCCCATTGGTGTGATTTTGTGGCCCATCCATGTACTGCCCCATGATTGTTTAAAATTTCGAGAAATGCGTAGGCACATTACCCGATACGTCTCCCTATCAAAGATCAACGATACAAACCACCAATATGGGCATTATTTTCCATGTCTATGGCTGAATGCTGTTGCAAAGTTTTTGTCGGCACCAAGGTTCAAAATCTTGGTTTTCTGGTTCGTATAGGGCAGCTCCAAAACCGATACCTATCGGTACATTAGTAAGTATTGGCCGGTACATACGAATACATATGCGTTGATACATTCAATGGATCGACCTGGTCATGTCTGAAACTGATATGGTTCGGTTCTGGATGATATTTTGAACCATGATCGGCTCTACCGAGATGTGTATGGCTGATATAAAGTTTGTATTGGCATTACTGAGATGATATGCATCAGTATTGGAGCTGAACAGTACGAGCTCCTATACTGAGATTTTACACTATGACGGGCAATCTAGGTAGATGAATGAACACATGAGTTGATTGCGATTAGAGTTACAGAGCACCATTGCTGAAAGCACTAGGCGATACCTTCTCTTACTTTGTTATCATTTATTTTAGTTGCATGTTCTCTAGTAATTGTAGAAAGTGAATTCTAATCCCGTTTCTCACTGAAGTTTTGGATTTGCAGGAGTATTGAAAATGGCCCAATATTTATTATTCTTTAAATATTTACTGGTTTTATCTTATGTGGCATTCAACGCTGAAGCCAAGCTATCTGACCATATATCCGAAGCACCTTTAGCAGTTCCCTCTGTTGCTCCATTAGTTGGTGCGAGACTTCCCCTTCCCGTGAATCTTCCATTGATTCACAAACCACATAGGAAGAATTTGTCAGCACATCGTGCCCCTTTGTCTGCGCCAATGCCAGCTCCACCTCCACATTATGGCTCATTAGCAACTTCTGGTCACCCATCAGCAAATTCGCCACGTTTATCAAGACCGTCAATGAAGAGAAGCCAAAATCCTCCCCAATCGGCAGACATTTCTCCTACGAGTTCCACTTTAGCCCAACCACCTCTGTCTCCTGGCATTGCTGGTAAGATATGTTCCAGACACCCTTTTTCCTCCTTTGTAGTATTGTTTACCCTTTTCTGATTATTAATAGGACTTGTGAATTATCACAACAGAAATTTATGTCAGTGAGCTTAGAAAATTTCCCTAACTAATATTAGTTTTTGAAGTCATTATTAGATCAGGAGCATCGTTTAAAATATAACCTATATGATCCACACTGATTTTAAGGGCCAGTTTGGACACACAATTGAATTAGATTAGATAAATGGTGCTGCAACTAAGTGATGATATTGGCTGTGTTTGGCACAGCTCTCTGCTAGCTCCTTGCCAGAGCAGGGTTTACCTGCTTTAGCAGGTTCCCTTTCTCTTTGCTAAATCCCTGTTACCTGCTTTAGCAGGCCCCCCTTCTCCTTGCTAACTCCATGCAGAGCAGGATTTACCTGCTCCAGCAGTTCTCCCCTGCTCTCTGCTCACTTATTGCCATAGCAGATTTTATTTGCTCTGGCAAGGAGTTAGAGCTATGCCAAATGCAAGGAGTTAGCAGAGAGCAGGGAGGTAGCTGCTGCTAGAGCAGGTAAATCCTGATTCACAGGGAGTTAGCAAGGAGAAGAGGGGCCTGCTAAAGCAAGTATATCCGGCTCTGGCAGGGAGCTGATAAAGAGCTATGCCAAATGCAGCCAATATATCCAAAGTAGGGATATCTAAACCACGGTGATCATGATGTGTGGAAAATTGTTGACTATAGATAGCATAAGATATCCCTACCTTGGATATATTTTTTATAAGTCCGGCAATATGGTCACAGTATGCACTTGTATATCACCCGCGTATCCCGAATATGTATATTTATATTAAAAGTAATTATGTTATAAACATATCATTTATTATTTTCCCTTTGTCTATTTTATTCTTACTATTCTTGATCTTTTCAAAAAAGAAAGAAAAGCATATTGTCCAATTGAGCTTTGGCCAGGTCCAACTGGTTGAACTTTAAATGTGGTTCAACCAGTTTTGAGACAATTGGATGCAAGGGAATCTTAACTTTTATCTTTATTAGTTTTCATTCACTTTGGGAACCCTTGCATCCAACAGTTTTAAAATTGGTTGAACGACGTTTAGAGTTCAACTAGTAGGACCTGACCAAAGCCCTTGTCCAATTAGTATACATTCTTTTTGTCTCACAGTAGGGATGCAAGGTTTGACCTGAAACCGAGGATACCAAACCGGTCCAAGAAAAACATATTGTCCAATTGGGCTTTGGCTAGGTCCAACTGGTTGAACTCTAAGTGTGGTTCAACCAGTTTTGAGACGATTGGATGCAAGGGAATCTTGACTTTTATCTTTATTAGTTTACATTCACTTTGGGAACCCTTGCATCCAACGGTTTTAAAATTGGTTGAATGACATTTAGAGTTCAACTAGTTGGACCTGACCAAAGCCCTTGTTCAACTAGTATACACTCTTTTTGTCTCACAGTAGGGATGCAAGGTTTGACCTGAAACCAAGGAAACCAAACTGGTCTGAACTGAACTGAGTTTGGTTTGGTTTGGTTTTGGCTGCCGAAAATAGAAGAGGAGGTAGGATGAGAAAACCGAAATAACCTGAAACCAAAAAAAATACATTAAAAAATTGAAACCAATCCGAACCGAAAAAACCAAAATATTTGGGTTTCGGTAAAAAAAAAAAACCAAACTGAAATGAATCGGTCTCGGTTCAGGCTGAACCAAACCGAAAATCGAATTTTTTTATTTCGGTTTGTTCAGTTAACTGAATCTGCATCCCTATGTCACAGTAAGAAAAATTTACTTGGGCATAATTGTTTTTTTTTTTGATCGGTAAATACTTGGGTATAGTTCAATTCATTTGTTTCTTTGTTTGTGCAGACTGTTGTAAGCCAGACATGGTTCTGAAACAAGACAGTAAAGTTTGCCATTGTGTGTATCCTGTAAAGCTTGAGCTTCTCCTTCTGAATGTTTCTCTTACTTCAGATTGGAGTAACAAGTTCCTACAAGAATTAGCTTATCAGCTTGGTCTGCGTATTTCTCAATTTGAGATTGCCAACTTTTACGTAGTTGGAGTAACCGGGCTGAATATCTCTATGAATATTGCTCCACATACAGGGATCAGTTTCTCTGCTAGCATTGTGGACAAGATGAACACTTCACTTTCTATGCATAGGATTCATATCGACCCTAAGTTAGTTGGTGACTACAAAGTTCTTAATTTGACCTGGTTTAAGCCACCAGCTCCTTCTCCCGGTAATTCTCACTAACCCACCAATATGGTTGCTTAGTATCTTTCTCATGGACAAAAAGCATAATATTTATGTTGTAATATATATATAATATGGGATGGCTGTCTTAGAGGTGTAGTATTTGAACGCTACACTAGTGCCGAGATCACGTGCCAGGTGGCATGTGATTCCAAAACAAAAAATGTGGTCAAAGTTTGACCTCCACCCCTCCTTAACCTGGTGCATTGAATTTTTTTGACTACATTTTGGACGGTGGATAAGATGTATTTTTTCTTTTTCTTTTTGGGGATGAACCTGATTGACCTTGTGCATCTGCCTTGACACTTGATCTTCAGATTAGGTGCCACTTGGCACCCAAATGACACTAGGACAGCGTTTTTGAACGCTACATCGCTAATGTAGCGTCCTGCTGTCCATATATATATATATATATATATATATACACTTAAAATTTATGTTTTGGTGTGGTTTATTTTCAGAGCATCCCAAATTATGTTAGATAGATGGTAACTATGTGACAGGGTTGCTTACTTGTCGTCATCAAAATGACATTTTTTGAGATTTATTGATATGTGATCTTGGACATGGTACAGTTACTCGAAAATCCATGAGAGTTTTAGAAGATGGATGAAGAATGCTAACTGCTTTGTTACACAATAGTCAGCTTCCATCGACCATCCATTCATCTTAGTCCCATGCTTCTTGTTGCAAATTTAAGCATATTTGTGCTCAGAATTTTCTGCTAAAATTTTGGACGACATTTGACTCCATTCTTCTTCTTCAGCATTATGAACTCTGTATATTATACTGACATGTATGGTCGCTGGACTTTTTTATATTCAATAAATTATACACAACCCATGATAACCTATAAATTGAAATGACCTGTTGTAAATGTGAAACTATAAATTGATAACCCAGGATAACCTATAAATTAAAATGAACTGTTTTAAATGTGAAACTACTCTTAACCTCTCCTTGCCATAAGTTGTACTTCACTGTGTCCTTTTTGACTCAAAAGCAAAAGATTGCATGTGGATCACAGGAGCTTGTGAAAATAATTTTTTCTTTCTCCTCAGATTAAAGGAAATGCGTAATTTTTTCTCTCTCAACTTCTTTGTTTAAACTCTCTTTAACTTAGAAAAATGAAACAATCAAATAACGTACAAATGAAAATAGATGCTTTATCAAGAGGACCAAATTACAAAAAAGAGTGACCTGAATAATATCATATTTCCAACCTAATTCTTTGAGAGGATTTTCTTTGAGACCATTTTCAGGTTTTTTTTAGCTGTTTGCTCTTTTTCTCATAACGGGTGGATGATGACAGGTTTGCTAGTTCCCTTAATCCTTGCCCTTTCCAATTTTGCAACTATACACTCTCTGATGGACTTTCAAGTGCTTCACTTCACAGCAACATTTAAGAATAGCAAATATAAATTCATCAAATTTCTCTATTTACTAACGTTGGTTATACTTACATGATTACATGGAGCCCAAAGAGCAAACTTATGGATGCCTTTATTATATAAATTTCTTTATATAAATTTTCATTCTGGTTGTCTTTATTGTATATTTTTTTTTCTGGTTTTACAAAATATTCTGTTTCATGGGATTTTGGCTTCTATTTCACAGTTCATCTTTTATGTTGTAAATATACTTGAACATGAATTTAGGAATATTTCTTTCAGTCCTATTAGTGAGGCTTTAGTAACTTAATTTTGCTTCTGATTACAGCTCCCACGTTGGCTCTGCCACCTAAAGCTCCCCCACCTCCTCTGGCTTCTTTGCATACATCACCTGGCGCTGTTAACACTTCAAAACATCCAAATTTGATTCTTATTATTGGTGTAGGTGCTGGCATTCTGTTCGTCATCATTATTATGTCTGTGCTTATATTTTGTTCATGCACATCTGGTCAGCAAAAGATGAAACCGCCAACCATAGAAGTTGGTATGTATTTCAAATAAAATTTCATTCATATATTACGATGTCAAATTGATCGATATTTGTATATCAGGTTTCTTTCTTTGTAATTTTTATAAAATGTTATCGAATAATTTTGAATTGTTCTGGGGTTGGAAAAACCGAAGATGAGATTCTGGGATCTAGTGGTGAAACCTTTTGAGAAAAGGTTAGCTATATGGAAGAGTAAAATGCTTACTGCTGGTGGAAGATTTACTTTGGTGAAATCCACTTTGTCGGGTTTACCAATCTTCTTCCTCTCTATGTATCAGGTTCCGATGACTGTCACCAAAAGGTTGGAGAAAATTATGAGACTTCCTTTAGAAAGGTGGAGATGAGAAGAAGAAATTTCACCTTAGTAATTGAGATGTTGTGGATTTAGGAAAGAAGATGAAGGGTTGAAAATTTGAAGGTTGGGAGAGATGAGTAGGGCTCTTCTGGGGAAGTGGCTATGTGTAGAGTTTGGTGATCCATTTTTTATTTCTGCTGAGGAGATTGTTCTGCTGGCCAATGTGTATGAAGTAATGGGGAGGAGGTGATATGGAGTATCAGACTTAGAAGGAATCTAAGGGAGGGGGAGATTCTTAGTTACACTCGGTTGCTTTCTTTGTTGAACTCGACTGCTAAGAATAGAGTAGGAAGAGATCTTAGGTGCTGGACTTTTATTTGCTGAGAAACATATTTCTTTGCCTCCAGGAGCAAGAGAATGCTATCCATCTCTTCCTTCATTCTTTGGGTTTCTAGACAGGTATGAAATACTCTGCTGCAGTCTTTCGATATGAGTTGAGTTTTCCCCGAGGAGTGGGTTCAGTTATTTTCTGCATGGGAGGGAGTGCATCTGGATGAAATTGAAGGGAAATTCTGGAATGTAACCATGTTTGCTATCTTGTGGGCTATTTGGCTGGAGAGGAACAACAGGGTCGTTAAGAAAATTAGGAGATCAATCAGCCTGATCATCAAATCTGATCGCAGTTTTATTTATTTAGAAGACTGGGAAAGCTTGCGCGATAACCTTTCTACCTTCCGTTGATGGAAGGTATTCCCCAGGCCTGTTTTGGTTTGGGCTGGGCTGGGTTTTGTTTTATTTTTAGTTACTTCTTTGTTTTTGTGTGCTGCTCTTTCTATTTTATATTTTTGGATCGGTAAAGATGTAGCCCCTAGTTGGCAACAATCTTTGTGTCTAGGAATCAGTTCTGGTCCCTGAAAATTGCTTCCAGAGAGGAAATTGGCATAAACACACTGTTTTGTGCGAATGCGAGATGCTGAAAAAGGGCATAAAGCCATACACGCACCGTTTTGTGCAAATTGGCGTAAACACACCATTTTGTCTGTAAAATTTTACTCTTTTCCCCTACTTTTCCGGAAACTACCTTCATGTCCTAGATCCAAAATTACTATTTTACATGACTTTCTCTAAAATGACCGTCACTTCCTTGAACCAAATTACCTTTTTATCCTTCACATTTATGAAACTACCAAATTCCGCTCCTGTTCATACTTATCCAAAATTTTAGGTACATCTAAGGTACTGGTCATGTACACGTTTAGCAGGTTTATCAGTTATAACATTCATGATATTACAGACTTACAGTATCAGTAATAAAATTTAGGATATTACGACAGTACAACTACTAAGAAATAACAAGTTTGTAGATAGATGAGGAACATGAAGTATATGAGACAAAGAAAGGGAAGGAGACACCAGAATGTTTCCGACTCTTTAAACGGGGTAGAGGAATCATCAACCAAGCAAACTTGAGAAGGCGATGATGGTGGTGAATATGATGAGAAACCCTGAGAATCTCCAATCCTATGGTCAGTAGCCCGGAATCAATTCCTAATATCAAGACGATATAGAAGTGGCCACCAAGACAGGTAACTTGGTGTAATGTAGCAGAGTTAACATGTGACTCAAAAGATAAGGTAGCGGATGTGGGACCCAATAAACCAGAAGATTAAGTCATCGTTGCCACAAAACTCAATAGAACAAGCAGCCTTCAAATCAAGAGTGCATAAGCACAATTATGGTGCCAAAATCCTTCAAACAAGGAGACCTCAGAGGCTGCAGTACCCACACTCTTGCAGCAAAAAAGGGTCCCAGTATCAACAAAAAAAGAAAAGAAAAAACTGATATATAGCAGACGCATAGAAGCCAGCTTGCACATAACTTTGATTGCAAGGGTAATAACGAAATCACAGAATACTGCTTACTGACCAGATTACATAGAACACATCAGGCCAATAGTCACATCACGATCTTCAATTTGCTACTGCCCAGATTGCATAGAACATATCAGTGGTTCAGTTAAATAGTAACACGATCTTCAAGTCTTCCACTAGCATTTATATTACGACGAAAATAGTGAATTTTGGCTATGTACAGTGAAATTCAAACAAGTTTTCAAACCAGGTATCTGGAGGATTCAACTGGCAAAGCAGCAAGAGAAAAGAAAGATTAGCATGAAATTTCGATTCTTTTGATGTTTTTTTTAGTTAAAAGAAGTTCAAAGGTTGATCCATTGCGTCAGCAGGAAAGAGTGACGTTGAATCAAAAAGAGGTTTAGGAGATGAGTGGTCTAGAGTAGTCATATTTGGGTTAGGTTAGTGGCTTTACGCTTAGGGTTAGAGAAGAAAGAGGAGATATGAAAATAATGAGAAGGGTTAGTTAGACATTGTGCCTCACTAGCATTTATATTAAGGCGAATAATGCTAAACACACACACACCCAAACAACACACTCTACACACCTACAAGGAATACAACCTAAACAAACACACCACACACTCATTCCAACTCTTCTCTTTTTCAGTCCTCTCTATATGTTGTGTTTCATTATGCTTTTATGTTGAGAAAATCAAGGAAATTCTGGTATATACTCAGTCATTCCTCTGTTTTGGCACTTAAAGTAATCTTTTGATCATTGATCTGCTGTATCTTGGAGACAGCCATGCTGATGACTAGGGTCTCAATGGCCGGGCCAAGCCGGATTCGGATTGGGCCTTAAACGGGCCGATTAAAATCGGGCCTCTTAGAACTAGCCCATACCTGGACCCTTTAGTAAACGGGCTGGACTGGGCCTGTTTTTTAATCAGGCCTACCTACCTCAACCCAATCCTGGTCCATTTGGGGCTGGGCTGGGCCATGGCTGCCCAACAATTTCTACATAATTTATATAGAAATTATCTCAAATCTGAGTCTGGTTGGGCTTAAACGGGCTGATTTTTGATCGGGCTTCTGGAACTAGCCCATACCCGACCCATTTATTAATCTGGCCGAGCCAGGCCTATTTTTTTTATTCGGGCCGGGCCTGGCTCAAGCCCGTCCCGTTGAGACCCTACTGATGACGCTTTGCACTGTGGAGATCCTCCTGAGGCAGCACCAACTGTGTTAAAGAGATGCATAAGATATGCATCAGAGCCAATTCTCATCATAACATTAGTCACATATATCTGGATCGTTGAGATACTCTCAAATATGAAATATTCGGGATTATGTACTCCGCTTTCTTTAAGAATATTTTGGATGGCAGAATTGAAGAGAATGGATCAGGCACAGATTATTTACGAGAAATTAATCTTCGATCATGCATCGAAAGCCTATAAATGATGATTATGCTAGCAATTTTGAATGAACTGTGAGGGAATGTAAAAATACAAATGAAAGTAGGCTTTGAAATTAAAAAAAATCAGATAGATAAAATTTCGTTATGATTATGATATAAAACATAGTGTAAAACAAAAGCGCTAGTTAATTTATTGTTATAATAAAAGTATATATTTCATGCATACTACTATATATGCAGTGGTATTGGATTGCAGTGCAAACCAACCTAATGAAATGATGTTAAAATAGTGTTAAGAATTTGGCTAATTTTACCTGAATGTATTTTAAGCGTTCTCAAAATACCCCGTCTCCACATTCTTAAGTGAGGCAGTAGCTGAGCCTAAAAGTAATGACTAGAATGGATCAGTATACTCGGCGATGTAAGAAAATGGAACTAGTAGACGGCAGCGGATTAGTTTGTTCTTTTCTAACAAATTTTCTCCATTTCAGTGCCTAAATTCTTATAACTGATACAGTTCATGCTTATTAAACCAAAATGTAATACCTCCCCTTTTAGAGGCTATTGCATGGCCAAAGCTGACATTTACAGATTTCAGCGTCCCTGAAAGCTGTACATGTCAGCTTTTGGTAGTAGACAACAGCAGATTAGTTTTTTCTTTCTTAAAACTTTTCTCCATTTGAGTGCCTAAATTATTGTAACTAATACAGTTCATGATGGAGTGATTCCCATCATTGGCTCCCTCTTATTGAACCAAAATGTAATACCCTTCCTCATGATATAATCCTGCAAGATTGATTGTTCTATTTTCTGTCCTTCATGTAATTTATTTTGCAGGAAAGCGGGAGACTACAGATGCAGTTTCCATGGACGGCTCTCTTCCTCACCCTGCAACCAGTACGAGGTTTCTTGCATATGAAGAGCTTAAAGAAGCAACAAACAACTTCCAACCTGCTTGTATGCTTGGAGAGGGTGGTTTTGGACGGGTGTTCAAAGGCGTGTTACGTGATGGCACAGCTGTTGCCATCAAGAAGCTTACAAGTGGCGGGCACCAGGGGGATAAAGAATTCTTGGTTGAGGTCGAGATGCTGAGCAGGTTACATCATCGCAATCTCGTGAAACTTGTAGGCTATTACAGTAATCGCGATTCTTCACAAAACCTCCTTTGTTACGAGCTTGTTCCAAATGGAAGTTTAGAGGCCTGGCTTCATGGTACAATTTCTTCTTCAATTGTATTATTTCACTGATGCTGGCATCTTTTAGTTAAAATTAGGCATCTACATAAACGTCCTGAGCAAAAATTTCTTAGCATCTTATAAAATTGATCTTGTAAAGGGTCATTGAGACAATTTTTTTAACAAGGAGATGGGTTAATGGATTCATGGCACTGTTTTTTATCAAGCGTGCCACTTGATGCGAAGACCAAGATGTTTAGATCTGTGGTGCCTAAGATTGCATACAAAAAAATCTTTATGGTGGTTTTAGGATTGGTTAAATACCTTTGAAATGAACGGCCAAAACAAGTTTTGGAGATTTACATGGTATTTGTTCATTTTAAAATGGTTTGCCGGCCTACCCTACGATCACTATATAGATGTTATTTTGATGCAATCTTTGACAGAACAGATCTAAAAGATGCAAATCTGGTTTAGAGTATTTAGGGTTAGGTGATTGGTATTAGGGTTAGGTTAGAGAAAGATAAAGGAGAAGAATAGAGAAGAAAGAATAATGAAAAAGGCTTAGTGAGTTAGAAGCTCTCACTAGCATTTATATAAGTGAAAGATATTACAAGCACACCCAATATCACTATACGCACACCACACACTTATGACACTAATATTACTAACACTCCCCCTCAAGCTGGACCTTGCATATTGGCAATGCCCAGCTTGACAACATCAATAAGTGTGCTAGGCCCAACGCCCTTAGTCGTAATATCCGCAAGCTACCGACAAGATGTAACATCAATCATAAATAGTGTCTTGTCCCACACTTTCTCTCGGGCAAACTAAATATCGACCTTAATGTGCTTGGTCCTCTCGTGAAGAATAAAATCAGATGGAATCTTCTCTGTTGCTTCATTGTCACAGTGAAGGGGAACAAAATCTGAAATAGGATAACCAAGTTCAGACAATAAAGAGTGTAACCACAATACTTCACAATTGTCATGTGCTATGGCCCTGTACTCGGCTTCTGCGCTGTATTTCGACACCACTGCCTGCTTCTTGCTCTTTCAGGCAACAAGGTTGCCTCTCAGAAAAATATAATATTCAGAAGTAGACTGACGATCAGTAATAGATCCAACCCAATTGAGCAGTGTAGGCTGAAATGCTCATAAGACCACAAACATAATATACCAATCCAAAACCCGATTTGAACTTGATATATCTAAGAATACGATGAACAACAGTTTGGTGGACAGTGCGAGGGGCATGCATAAACTGGTTCATAAGACTGGCAACAAGAGTGTAACCACAATACTTCACAATTGCCATGTGCTATGGCCTTGTACTCGGCTTCTGCACTGTATTTGGACACCACTGCCTGCTTCTTGCTCTTTCAGGCAATAAGGTTGCCTCCCAAAAAATACAATATCCAGAAGTAGACCGACGATCAGTAATAAATCCAACCCAATCGAGCAGTGTAGGCTGAAATGCTTATAGGACCACAAATATGATATACCAATCCAAAACCTGGTTTGGACTTGATATATCTAAGAATATAATGAACAATAGTTTGGTGGATAGTCCGAGGGCATGCATAAACTGCCTCATAAAACTGGCAACAAAAGTGATATCAAGTCTAGTGAGAGTGAGATAAATTAGTCTTCCCACTAATCTCTGGTACTCATGTGGATAAGGAAGTAAGTCGCCATCATTCTCATATTTAAATCTTCTATCTATAGGAGAGGTTGCTGGTTTGCAACCAAGCATACTAGTGTCGCACAACAAATCTATGACATACTTCCTCTGAGAAACACATATCTCTTTATGAGATTTAGCAATTTCCAATCCAAGAAAGTATTTGAGATTTCCCAAATCTCTAACTTCAAAATTCTGCTCAGTTTACTCTTTAGTCCAACTGATAAAGACATGATCATCACCAGTAATAATAATGACGTCCGTATAAACTAGAAGAATAGCACAACCAGAGCGACTAGAGTGAATGAAAATCGTATGATCTGAGTGAGATCTCTGTAAGTCCAAATCAATAATTGCACTCCTAAAGCAGTGGAACCACGCCTTGGGTGACTGCTTCAACCCACAAATAGATATCTGAAGGTGACACAGTCGTGGTTTCCCCCTGAAGCAGGAAATCGTATGATCTGAGTGAGATCTCTGTAAGTCCAAATCAATAATTGCACTCCTAAAGCAGTGGAACCACGCCTTGGGTGACTGCTTCAACCCATAAATAGATATCCGAAGGTGACACAGTCGCGGTCTCCCCCTGAAGCAGGAAACCAACAAGAGGATCCATATAAACGTCCTCAAAGAGATCACCATGAAGAAACACATTTTTAACATCGAGTTGATAAAGAAGTCATCCCTGCATGACTACAAGAGCTAAGAGAACACAAACAAAAGTCAACTTGGCTACATGAGCAAAGGTAGCCTCATAATCAACCCCATGGATTTGGGTAAACCCCTTTTGCAACAAGCCGAGCCTTATATCGAGAGATTGTGTTGTCTGGATTGTGCTTCACAGTGAAGACCCATTTGCAGCGAACAATTTTCTTCTCCTGTGGAAGAAGAACCATGTCCCATGTATGATTGGTCAGTAAGGCGTCCATCTCCTCGACCATGGCAACCTGCCAAGAGAGATGATCAAGGGCAACACGAACAATTCGAGGGATCGTCTTAGAGTTAATAGCAGAGAGAGAGGCCTGGCATGCGGGAAAGAAGTCTTGATAACAAACCAAATTAGCAAGACGGTAAGGGATCACCCGATAGCGAACTCCTTTCCTAAGAGCTATAGTGACGGTGACGCCACCAACAAGAGCCTAGGTTTCAGGCCGTACAAGGTGTATCAGCGGTGGAAGAAGCAACAGAAGGGTCAAAGAACGTCAAGAACCTCCAAGGAAAGGCCCTAGAGATCAACCCATGAAGCACAAGAAGTCATCAGACGACGGATGTCCGCAGGTTCCACGGACGGACGTCCGGAAATAAGGGTGCTCATTGTTTTTGAGCACGGATGTCCGTGGGCATAACGGACGTCCGTGAGTAGGCGACGGACGTCCGTGGAATCCGTACTAGTGAGAGGATTTTGCTGTAGTCCGCGAAAATTTACCTTTTTAATCCTTTTTCTTGTTTCTTATGTAAGTTACCTTTTAGGGTAACTTAGTACTTTCCCATTTTGGTTATTCCATTTGTAGTTGCTGCAAAGCACATTTTTGTAAGTCAATTTTGGCACTTGATGTTTTAATGAAAGAGCTATTTGCTTTGGCTTGAGAGGAGCTTGAAGAGTGAGTCTTCTTCCTCATTTGGGGTTTGGTGTGAGGCCAAAGGTGAGATGCCCATTTCTTTTTATTTTCTTCTACTCTATATTCTTGCTTGATCTCTCTATTTTCCCCTAATCTCTTGCCTCCTTTTCCCCTTTCTATTGATCGTTCTAATCCCCAAACCCTAGATCTAGAATACCCTCAATGTTCATCCTCGTGGATCGAATCCGCTACCTATTGATCCACGACCGTTGTTGGGCTTGAGCGTATTCAATTCGTGTCATTGATCGCTTCCATTTAAAGCCCTAGCGAGGAGCTACCGATTTCATCGCGAACAATGATCTAACGCCCCAACCTAGACGAAGCGAGAGTTCTATCTCTCGGATCGCCTCTTCTGCAAATTTCTAATGGATCTCGCGCATCGGATTGAACCCTACATGGACCTAGCATGGCCACCTAAGCGGAATCCTGAGAAACCCGAAGGTATCACTTTAATTTGTGGTTAATTGGTCAATTAATTAGTTTAATTTCGGCAAATTAGCATATCATGGCGTTTCACGAATTTTAGGGTCGTTGTCCCGCGCCATATAGGAAGATCCAGATCATTAATGAAAGATGAGGGAGAAACAAGAGGTGGATCAGAAATACTTACAGGTGCTGGATCAGGGATATTTACAAGAGCTGGAGTCACCACTGCAGAGGATGCTGGAGGAGGTATTGAGATGGTTGGACCATGCCACTTGCGTCGTGCATAAGTAATCACCCCCTTTTGCTGTTGAGAGATTGGAAGGCAAGGTATCAAAATCGGAATCGGTATTGGGTATCGGTCCATGGAGGATCGATATGACTCGATCGATACATATTGGCCGATACCGATACGCATCAACCTATACCGCCATCAGTTTTTGAAATCTAAAGAGCTGTGTGACTATGTCACTGCCGCTTTCAGTCTATAAGGTATGGACCTATACTGCCATTAGTCTTATAAATCTAGGTAAATGTGCATATACAAGTCAAAGCGTCCGTCTCTCTTTCTTATCGACTGAAAGCCACAAGTCATTACTCATAAAGACAAGTCTTTCTAATTGACTGAAAGCGACTGTCTGACCGCATTCAGATGCATTGTGCAGTTACTGAAAGCGCAAGGGAAACAATGTGAGCAGGGATAACTTTGTTTGCACCTTTTTCTTCGGCAATACTTTATACTGTATCGGGACCAATACGTATCGGTTTAGCCAAAAACCAATACGTATCGATATCGGCCGATTTTTGATACCTTGCTGGAAGGTCCTGAAGAGCTGGTAAAGGAAGAGGAGCAGGAGCAAGAGTATGATAGTCCCCTGTGGAATATGGGACATCCTCAAAGAAGGTGACATCCGTGGAGGTGTAAAATCGACGATTATGAGGATCATAACAGCGGTACCCTTTGGAGACAGTAGAGTACCCCCAACAAATAAACACTAGATAGTTTTATTATCTAATTTCTCTCGAGTAGGATGAAGGTCTTGGACAAAACAAGTACATCCAAACACAGGAGGCTCAACTAAGAAGAGAGGATTAGTGGATCTAAGAGAATGATATGGAGTATGACTTGCTAATGCCCGGGAAGGGGTTTGGTTCATAAGAAAATAAATAGTAAGTAGTGCCAAAAACAAATAAGGTTGTGGCACAAACATACTACGAAGAAGGCAGCAAGCCAATCCCAAGAGATACTTGTTTTTATGCTCCGCAATACCATTTTGGTGCGGAGTATAAGGACACGAAAATTGATGAATAATGCTATGCATTTTCAAGTAATCATCAAGGGATTGGGATGTGTATTTTCCTTCACTATCAGACCTTAGAATCTTCACAGAAGCTCCATATTAAGTTTTGACTAAAGCATGGAATTCTTGAAATTTAATAAAAACTTCACTTTTATTTTTCAACAAATATAACCAGGTAGATCTAGTGCAGTCATCAATGAAAGTGACAAAGTACTAAAAACCATCAACATAGGTAATTGGCGATGGACCCCACACATCATAGTGGACTAGATGAAATTGAACATCATATTTATGCATGTGAGATGGATAAGAAGTTCTTATATGTTTCGAAAGCTCACAAACATCACATTGGAACTTTACTAAAGTGCAAATAGATTTTAAATTGAGAATTAATATGCATAAAGTCTGAAACCCGACATGTCCAAGTTTGGCATGGTATCTAAACTAATGCTAACAAGAAAGGAAAAACAGAAGAGGGAATGGTAGCAAGTACATCAACAATGACACCGGTAGGTGTGCTAAAGTCAACCTGCAGGTAGTAAAGTCCTCTCTCAATGCCTCTACCAAGAATCCTCATCGTAGTAAGATCCTGAAACACACAATGAGTAGGGTAAAAAATAACGCAACAGTTTAGTTTCCTGGCAATGGTACTAACAAAAAGAAGGTTAGTAGAAAATTGGGAAACATGTCAAACATGAGAAAGAGACAAAGAAGATGATATAAGAATGGTCCCAATTCCTAAAATGGGAGTAAATGAACCATCAGCAACGCGAATCTGAGTGGGAGTAGAAGATGGAGCATATAGAGAGTAACCCTCCCTGAGACTCACCTGCCATGTGATCTGTAGCCCTTGAATTAAATGTACCTGGTGGCAGTAGTAGTTGCAATAAAAGTGAATGAATCAGATGTACTTGGTGGCTTAGGAGTAGATGATCTTGAATGGTCTAAAGATGGAGACTGTGCAACACGAAGCTCAACTCTAATCAACTCTGTCATCTGGGATCGAAGGGAGCTCATAAGATTGCCAGTTGTGGCCCTAGAAGAATCAGTAGTAGTTGTATGGGCAGATCTACGATGATAACCTTCAGGATAGCCACTCAGGATAGCCATGTAATCGGTAGCAGTGATCACGGTCATGTTCGGTGAGACCACAATGAGAGCATGTGATGGTGGAGCGGCCTCCTCGACCACCTTGGTTACCATGACCACCACGACCATCTCTATCGCTCTCCCTACCTCTGCTTCTAGGGGAATGAGTATCATAAGCAAAAGCAGTACGCTTCGGTGTAGAAAGAGCATGAGCACTGGTGGGCATAACTGTATGACGCTGCTCCTCAGTAAAAAGGATACCATATATAGTTCTCAAAGAGGGAAGAGGCCTCGTGGTAAGAATCTGCATACGTGTCTGTTCGTAATTAGATTGAAGCCCCCCAAGGAATTTATAAATTTGATCTCGCTCAAGGCTTCTAGCTAGCTTAGCCCCAACTTCTTCACCAAACTCAGAAAGTGGCTCATAATGGCTGAGCTCTTCCCACATGCTTTGAAGGGAGCTATAGTACTCCCCCATAGAAGAATCCCCATGCTTGCACTCAGCAATCATTTGCTTGAGTTGATAGATGCGGGTGTCATGATCGGATGGTGCAAAAGTATCAGTTACCTTGCTCCATAACTTGGTGGCAGAGTCGTAGAACATAAAAGTTCGGTAAATAGAGGGGTCCATAGAGTTAAACTGCCATCCAAGGATAATGGTGTTATCAACATCCCATTTGTCACCTTCACTAGCATTTTGTTTAGGCCTTGGGGTGGTTCCCATCAATAATCCCAACTTCATACGGTCATGGGCATAGGGAGTGGGAGCCCTTTTCCATTCTAAATAATAGATGGAATTCAACTTTTTAGCGGTGATACTACTGGGTAGATTTTCACTGCTCATATTCTTATAATTTTCAGTCATTGTCACCCAAACACAAAGACAATACTAACGAGAGAAGGGCTGTGGAACCATAAATCAGCAAGAAAAAGCACTAGTCCAACGGCAGAAATACGATCCATGTCGACAAAAAAAGCACATCATATCCGAAATATCATAGGATAAATCATAGCATATCCCTTAGAACCACAAATCTGCAAGAAAAAAGCACCAGTTGAGTGGCAGAAGTACGATCGACGTCAACAAAAAAATTCACAGCATATCCGAAAAATCACAGCCCATCCGATAGAGACCAGCCCAAGCAATAGAATCCATGGTGAAAATAGAAAATATGAAGAAATAATAAAAAATTGTTCACTTACAAGCTGATCTGCTGTTGATGCTGCAGTGAAATAGAAGAGAAACCATGACCATCAATTTCACGAAAAAACGAGGCAGCAACAAAAAACCCTTGCTGTTTTTCATAGAAAACTTCAAAAACTAATACACAGCATCTTCAAATCCCAACGAAATCCATTGCTGCTGGTCTCAAAGGCTCCCAAAGGATATTTCGGCACTTCCCCTTACAAAAGGAATGGATGTTGGGTTGTTTCGGACTCCGTGCACCTCAAAATCTGAGAATTGGGTTGTGAAACCTTTGACAAAGATCCCCTACGAAACCCACTCTAGAGTCCTCAGATCACAAAGGTATAGAAGAACGAAAGAGACCTTTCGCTATCCTGATGGTAGTCTTTCTGATGTATTTCTGGTCAATGGTTTGACCAGTCTGACATCAGCATGACGTCAGCCAGTGGGAAGAGAAGCACAGTTCAGGATCCTTGCTCTGATACCAAGATGCAGATCTGGTTTAGAGTATTTAGGGTTAGGTGGTCGGTATTAGGTTTAGGTTAGAGAAGATAAAGGAGGAGAAGAATAGAGAAGAAAGAATAATGAAAAAGGTTTAGTGAGTTAGAAGCACTCACTAGCATTTATATAACTGAAAGATATTACAGACACACCCAACCTCACTACACGCACACCACACACTCATAACACTAATATTTCTAACACTAAACAATGAGGTCTCTGCATCAAGTGTCCCACTTGATGAAAAATAGTGCCATGTGTCCACAAGAGGTGACTTTTTTTCATGTAAGTATACCGGCTCTATAACATTTCTATTATACAATGTTGACACGAACCATATTCCTGCAGGGCCCTTGGGAACAAATTGCCCTTTGGATTGGGACACCAGAATGAAAATTGCTCTAGATGCTGCTCGAGGGCTTGCATACCTGCATGAGGATTCTCAGCCATGTGTCATCCACAGGGATTTCAAAGCATCTAATATATTACTTGAGAACGATTTCCTTGCTAAAGTTGCTGATTTTGGTCTGGCGAAACTGGCACCTGAAGGCCGAGCAAATTATCTATCTACTCGTGTGATGGGGACATTTGGGTAAATTTCTATCCGAAGCTATGTTCCTGTCATTTACATTTCTCATGAATAGTAGATGATGCAAATGAGTGGACTTTCAGGTACGTTGCCCCCGAGTATGCTATGACTGGACATCTTCTTGTAAAGAGTGATGTATACAGCTACGGAGTTGTACTCCTTGAATTGTTGACAGGAAGGAAGCCTGTTGATATGTCTCAACCTTCTGGACAGGAGAACCTTGTAACATGGGTTAGATCTTTTTCCCTTCTATAATAGATCAAACCAGTGTTTTAAAAACCGGACTGGCAAGTTCGACCCGGTTTGGTCGGAACCAGTGAGTCAGTCGGCCTGGTCTGCATAAGAACTGAAGCTTTCGGTTTTTTCTTATTGAACCGGTGAAGCGGCCAGTTTCTGCATTAAACCGGACGGCTTGTTCTGTTCAACATGAACCGGCTCGGTTCATCATTTTAATTTTAAAAAAAAAAAAAAAAACTACATTTTGTGGAGGTGATTTGAACTCAAAACTTAGTACATAATATCATCTAAAACCTAAGTTCTAACCAACAAATATTAATGTGCTTGTTAACCTCAAGATGCGATATTAACGTAATATATATCATTAAAACTTGTATCATGAAACTAATTTACGGTCGTTTAAACTACATAACTCCATTATTAAAGTTTTTTTTGTTTAAACCAGTCGGTTTAACCCGGTTGGACCGGGTCTGATCAAACCAGTGCCCTTTCCGGTTCTGTGTCCGGTCCGGTTTTTAAAACATTGGATCAAACTGCTTGTGGTATGGAACCCCCTCGGTCTCAATGTCGAACATAGACACCTTCAAGACAGCTACCTCACCAAGAAGTTAGTACAAATATATGAGGCAACACCCTGAACGGTATAGCTGCTGCTATGCATATAAATTTATTACTACAAACAACTATTTGAAATGGTTGACCAATTTAATATAACTGTAATCAACTATTTAAATCAAACTTGGATACAATTGTACATCATTGGTCACAACATGTTGGTTATAGAGGTATGCGTGCACAACATGTTGCCTCAACATATAGAGTATAAAATATATACAAATTTTTTAGTACACATCTAAACAATATATGAAAGGTAGGGAAACTACCATTTAATTCTATGGGAATAACTACAAACTTGTAGATGTAAGTAGCATAATATTTAAATATATGAATCCTCAAAACATAAAGACAAATTAGGAAAATGGTCTATATTTAGGAGAACTGTTAAAAGAATAGATTTTTAGGACTTTAAACATCTATCTGGATTGACTGTGGTAAGACCTGCCATACTAAATGGTGTAGAATGTTGGGGTACAAAAAAGTGACAAGAATATTGCATGTGCCGGAGATGCGTATGTTAAGATGGATGTATGGAGTAAGAAAGAAGGATGAAATTAGGAACGTGTACATAAGAGGAAATTTGAGAGTGGCACGTTTTTGCACTACTGATTAAAAAAATCAAAAGAAAGAATTGTGGAGTTATAGAGAGTTTAGCGTTGATTAGAAACGAGTAGAAAAATAGGGCTCACAAAGCCAACCCAAAATAGATGGGGTAAGGCTATGATAATGATGATGGACCTCTATCCGGAGTAACATGTATCAACATAGCTGAAAAATGGATGCCCATAGTGTTGTTGGTCCCAGCCTTTAGTTTTTCAGTTTTTGAGTCCTTGGCTTATTCCGATGAATAGAGAGACGAGGTTGGAGAGAATAGGTAAACAGGAGAATTATTGGCTCTGTGGGCCTCTTTCTCAGGGATTGGATCATATATATAAATTCTTTTTTTTTTTTAACGAAAGAAAAAGTTCATTTGGATATCAGTGCATAACTTAGTTACTCGAAGTGACATGAAGTGTGTAGTAGGTTGGAAGTGGGAGCATCATTAAAAGCTCGAAATTGAACTATTTTATGATTGGAAGCAGGAGGAGCGAGATTCCGAAACAGGAGCAGCACATTTAGTGGAAGATTCCTGCTTCTATGGTCAATACAGCACCCTATGTTTCCCTTTACCTTATTTACTGTGTGTATGGGGTGGGTGGGTGAAAGGGACCTAATTGACTACAATTGCTAAAATAGGACAGCACATAGCACCAGTGCACAAATGTCCCAATTTTTTTTTATAGAAGTCTCATTATCCAGACTTCTGTTTTGGCTGTTTAAATTTTTTGGCTAATGATTTACACAGATAGCACTATGATCACTCACTTTTACAGCACGTGGCACATATCTTTGATAAGTCCTGTGGCAGGCCATCATTGACACATGCCTCAGCCAAAGAATCATATTCCTATGGGTGGATTTTGAACAATCTAATCAGTACACATTATTGACCATTAAAAAAATGTAAAAATCTGTCCATATTGGAGTGCATTGATTGGGCAGTTCAAATTCCCCAATGAGTGAGGTTTTTGGCCTACTTTAGTTCAATGTATGTGCTAACCCTTTTGGATTGGCCAAAAACATGTGCTATGTGGCCTAAAAGAGGGGTGAGCATGGCTCTTATCTGTAATGGGGAAGTCATACTCCATTATTTTTTTCAGTGTTAACTGCATTTGAAAATTCGGACCACTTTACATGGATCGTGCCCTGACAATTTAGGCCATGTGTCATACATCTTTCTTTGATCACTGTTGTTTCACTCGGATGCCCATCTATTGTACCATACTTGGTCCAAAAGTCATATATCACTATGTCAGCATCAGTGCGCTTTTAATATGAACCGGTATCTATTTAATGGTTCATATTTAAAGCACTCTGATCAGATGGATCCAATGCTATATTGCATATTTTCTGGCTGAGTATGCTACAAGTGATTGCTATCCACATGAAACAGTTAAAATGATAACCAATGTATAAATATTTATGGGTAAGCTGATGAACCTTGCTTCTCATGATCTCTATCTATAATTATTTTCCATTTCCACTATCCCTTGAAAACTATATTAGTTTGTTGGTTTAATTATTTATTATGACTTAGAAATGCTATTATATTTGGGATTGGTTTTATTGTTTGCAGGCCAGGCCAATTCTTCGAGACAAGGATCGTCTAGATGAGCTTGCAGATCCAAGGCTTGCAGGCAAGTACCCGAATGACGACTTTGTGCGGGTGTGTACTATAGCGGCAGCTTGTGTTGCCCCCGAGGCTGGCCAACGGCCCACAATGGGAGAAGTAGTGCAGTCTCTCAAAATGGTACAACGGGTTACCGAATATCAGGATTCTATGTTAGGCACCTCCACCCATCCCAATATTAGACAGTCTTCCACTACATATGAATCAGATGGCACTTCCTCGATGTTCTCCTCTGGTCCTTTCTCAGGTCTAAGTGTATTTGACCACGATAACATTTCTCGTACGGCAGTGTTCTCTGAAGATTTACATGAAGGAAGATGAGATTTTTTTTCAGGTAAAGTGTCACCAGCGCCATTGTTTAAGCTTTTCTTCTTCCGAAGCAAGAACCTGATGCTTTTGTTTTATTTGTTGTAGAGAGTCACGTCAGTTTTCCCCCCTCATAGTGGTTCCCTACATGTTATTGTTGTATATTTTGTGTAGATTTTGTTTCTGAACAGTAATGAAAGGGGTTCTTTTTGCTAAACTTTGTTTCGAAAGCAGCTTCCAAGCAGATATTTTGTCTTGAATTGGTCTCTGTGGATTTTTCTTTTGTTTTTTACTTTTCGGGTTCGAACTTATACAAATCAACATTTTATAGAGCTTCATTGCTGTCCCAATCGGAGACGATTAGTATCTTTGTATCAAGATTTTCTTATTTGCCCATATGATGCATTTGACTACCCAAAACAACAGATTACTTGGACAATTAGGAACACCCAAACTTGAACGTATTAGTTGTGGGGTAATCTGTGGCTTCCGAAAAATTTTCTACAGTGTTTGTAACGATCTTGATCGTCGAAATTCCCGACTTCTGTTGCCTAATGAGGCCTGAGCTGATTAAGAGAAATTGAGCCTGTAAGACCTAGCTTGTTTGCTATATCGAAACAGATCGGTGTTTCCGCCTTTAATGAAGAGTCATCTATATATATGGCATCCATATCGATGATCCATCATCTATCGCACTATTGCAATATTCAATTCTGAAGAGGAAATTCTGAAACTGCTTTTTTGCGATCAAGTAAGAGTCAAACTTATTCAAATGTTTATTATTATTATTTATTTATTTGAAAAAGGGAGCTTAACCTGCAGGAACTCGAATTTGACGAAATAAAACATTTGCTGCTGATGGTACCGAACCATCTACGATCGAATGTGTTTTTAATGTAACTATTGGCTCTTTTTTTTTTTTTTTCAATAAACAATTTCTATTTGTATGTAAACTAATATTAAACTCCAACTCATCTCGGTGATGGCTAACCTTTAACTTAAATGCTAACCAACGAATCGTGTAACATTGAAATAAAACGATGAAAAATAAAGGGTGGGCTTCGCCAGAGCTGCTATGCTCAGCTTAAAAAGAAGACTGCTATGCTCACACTACTTTCTCACCTGCACACCATTCTAGTCACACACCAATTTTTGCTACCTGCACACCAATTAAAAAAAATAATGATAATCAATATTGCTTTACTGGTGCTAATAAAGATCTCAAACATGTACTACTAATCGTGGTTCAAAATTCATTTAAAAAAAAAAATAATCATGGTTCAAAATAAGATTTCGGCCAAAACGCATTGGTTTCGGTGGCCCCTGAAACAAAATCTCCATATCTTTCGGTATCGGATTCAAGATAGCATATTATCGGCCAATAATATGATAATTTGAAATATTGGCCGATAATTTCAAATTATCGCCCAATATTTTGCTTCTTCGGTAATTTGAATTAAAAAAAAAGTGTACCGAAATTTTAAAATTTCAGTCAAAATTTTAGTTACGGGCAGGACCGAAACTGAAACAAAAACTGAAATTTTGATCTTTGCTACCAGTTAGAAAGTGTTCTCAGACACGCTTTTAGGTGCATACAAACTTTTCTTAATTTTGTGTTTATTTCTTCCCGTTTATATAAAATAATTATGTTTAAGTGCACACTGATACTCTTGCTGTCTGCACCCATGATCTCAAGATCCTCTAAGATTAGAATTAAAAACGATCTTTATCATCTGATCCAAAATAGTTAATAGTTTTCAGCATATGTTCCTCAAAGATTTGGTGGGTGCAACTTTTTTGCGGCTATGACCGATATACAGATGGGATCAGAAGCACCCATTAGGCCACGTGGCAACCATCATGTGAATGGCTGTCGTTTGTACCATGGGCCGAGTGTTGTAGACTTGTAGGCCACCCACGTGGAATACTAGTAGATATCCCCTTTTCGGCAAAAATATATGCCATTATTCTAAGGAAGTACTATTAGATATCCCCTTCTCGGCAAAAAGATAAGGGCCAAGGATCAAAATTTCAGTTTCGGTCCTACCCGGAACCAAAATTTTAAACTTTCGGTGCCCTTTCGAGAAAAAAAAAAAAGAAAATTCAAATTACCGAAGTAGCAAGATATCAGCCGGCTTCCACCGAAACCGATGGGTTTGGTCCGAATTTTGAACCATGATGAGTCATGGAGTCATAAATCTTACTTGACCGTTGTTTTCCGCCTCTTTTTGACAAATAATCGTAGGCCCCACACAACCCATTATTTTCGTTGCCATGTTTTATTTGTTCGTCTTCTTTCTCAATGGCTCCTTTTTTCTTTGCCAAACCAAGAGAGAGAGAGAGAGAGAGAGAGAGAGAGAGAGATGGACGTACCAGATCGATCGGTAGGTGTCGGTGTCGATTTCTCACCCTTCAGTAAAAAGGCTCTAAAATGGGCGGTGGAGAACGTCATTCGAGAGGGAGATCGTCTCGTCCTCGTTAATATTCAACCTCAATCTTATTGCGAAGAGGGCGAGATGCAGCTCTGGGAAGCTACCGGTTCACGTAAGTAATCTCAATGGAGAAATACTCTGATACCATTTAGAATTCTATTGGCCTAACTCAACCTCATAAAATCTGACTCCTAAGGTGAGGAGTGCTGAGATTATATATAGCTCGAGACCTCCATTCTAACAATATGCACCAATGTACCTTAAATTTTTTTGAGAAAAACCTTTTCTTTTCATTACAAAAGGTTGAATATGTATTATTTTTTTAGAATAATAAAAATATTCATTATTTTATTTTTAAATATATATATTTTTTTAAAGAAAAAGAAAGACAAAAGCTAAATTGTAGACCCTCGTTCGCGTCCTCTATTGCTTAGTTACTTAGTTCAGTTGAATTCGAGTTTGCATTTCACAATTCACACGATTAAGCGAATCCAATTCACTAGGGGTAGGATGAGTTTTAAAAATATTTATTATTTTTATAATATAAATTTACGTTCTTTAATATATAAATGCAAAGATTAATTGGTTAACTATAAATAGAAAAATTATAGTCTTTGGTTCAATTGCACTCTTTGTGCTTTTAAAATTTTATTATAAATAAAATACTTAGCATTAATCAATCAATTTGTTTGTCACCGAATCTAATTTGCTGTTCCTGATTTGCGATTGGCTGTGTGAGCGTATTAAGTAAAATAGTCTAATCTCACCTTCTAATCATTTAAATCTCTTTAACTAACCTCTTACCTTCTCTCTTGAGACCCCTTTCTTCACAGTTCACACATCCATGTCACTTGCAACTAATTAGAAAGGAGGACATGGTGAGATTTGGTAACATTATATTAATAATTTACGAAACCGAAATTTTGAGGTCTAGGTCATTTATTATTTATTATTATTATTATTTATTTTATTTTTTTAAATTTAAATTATCGAAATAGTAAAATTATCAGCCGATAATAATAATTTGGTGATTAACAAATTATCGGCCGATAAAATGCTACCCTGATACCGAAACCAAAATTTTGGAGAATTCGTTTCAGGGGCCACCGTAGCCGATGCGTTTTGAATCATGTTAGAAATAGACCCTATACAAAAAATTGAGATGCCAAAAGTACAAGTATTAGAAGAAAAAAACTACCAAAGTCTTAGAGCGAGGCGTAAAGAAATAATTTCAAAAATAGTATAATTTAGAATTAAAGAGATTAGCCTTTAATAAAAAAAGAGTAGAGAAATAAAACTCACAAAGCTACTCATATAAATGGGATAAAACTATAGTGATGAAGGCGTTGCAGTCTTTGTACTTGATTTTTAAAATAATAATGAGGAAAAGAAGAGACTAATTTCACACCAAATTTGTGCCATTGCACACATAGTGACAAATTTCGTTTTCAGGAATTTTTCAGTATATTTCGGATTAATTTCGATACTTTTCGAAAAATTTTCGAGAATGTTTCGGGGATTAAAAATATATATTTAATATTTAAATTTTTTTTTTAATATTTTAAAAAAATTTATTAAAATTTACTGAAAAATACCGAAAACCGAAATTTTCCCAAAATTTTTGTTTGACCCCCATTTCGCGAAATTTTGCCGAATTTCAGAGAAATTTGTCACTATAATTAGACACATTTTAGAAAAGGATGTATTATTTTTTATATCTATGACACGTGGAAAGCCATCTAAATCGTTCTTAAAATCTCTCTTCACATGTGCAACCCACCTACGAATACTTTCTTTTCTTTTCTTTTCTTTTACTACATAACGTGAGAACGATAAGTTGAGAAACAATTTACATGAAGCATGATCTCCATCATCTAAATAAGCATAGTCAGTCTTTCCACAAAAAATTGGTATAATCTCAAATCACGTGAAAATCATCTAATCCGTCTGAGTTGAAGATCACAATAGAAAGATCTTTGAGGCCAAAGATTGGTACGGAATGTGATCTCTATCATATGATTGAATACAGTCGAGGCCATCATCTACTTCGATGGTTGACTTGACAAATCAAATAATAGAGATCATTTTTCGTGCCAATATTTGGCCTCATTAATTTTTTTATCATGGCCTTTAAATTAGATACTTTAGATGGTATTCACGTGGTATAAACCCCAAAAATAACAAAGT
This sequence comes from Chloranthus sessilifolius, assembly GCA_021018995.1. NCBI lineage: Eukaryota > Viridiplantae > Streptophyta > Magnoliopsida > Chloranthales > Chloranthaceae > Chloranthus > Chloranthus sessilifolius. Next base: position 7,080,892 of record CM037590.1, read on the forward strand.
CTTTCTTTTTAATTATGTGCCATGGTATAAATTTTGTGTGCAAGTTTTAGCCCGCTTACTTCGAATGTTTGGTAGTGGTGGTTTTCTAAATTGCAATTATTATCTCCTATATATATTTTTTTTTTCGCTCATCACATGCATGGTTTAAGTGTCGGTCATATTAGATTCCTATAGGCTGGCTTCCATCCGATATAATATTACTCCGATTTGATACAGGGTCAAATATCGGGTCATATTAGCCCATATTGTTCGATACATGTATATATAATACCAAAAATATAGTTTAGGCAAATTTTTACTATAAAAAATAAGATTATTAGCGGTAATTTTTTACAGTACAAAATTGTCACTATTAACAAAAAAACTTATTGTTTCAAGTAGCGACATAACTAGTAACAAAAGTTTTTTTGTCAGTTTTTTGTTGCTGCTAAAACACCTTATTTTTATAGTGTTTATAATTATTTTAAATAATTTATATATTTTTTTATATTTTAAAACAAGATGAAGATATTTGAAATATCGGTGGCCCATTTGGTGAATATATATACCATGGTATAAAAAATCGGCTGATACCGATACGTATCGATTTCTCAGCAAATCGATACATATCGACGCAAATACTTTTCGGTATCGGCCGATACGGCCTTTATCGGCCGATACAGTATCGGTTTTGACCGATACCTCTATTATTATTATTATTTTTTTTTTAATAGGCCGATATGTATAAATATCAGCCGAGTCATATCGGTCCATGGTGAACCGATACCCGAGTCCGATACCTATTTTGACACCTTAATACATTAGACATATGGCATATGTATATGCTTGGGACCCTGCCAATACACTGATATGTATTGGAGCTTAGTACATTTGCATGGTCATTTGATGACGCTCTTCGACTGCTCCCAGCAGCTCTCAAGTACTGCGCCCGCCAAGAGTGCGTTTAATAATTGCATGGGGAGAGCTGGCAGAGCTGCAGTTCGATTAGCTCTTTCGGGTCAAAGAGCAGCTCTTTCGAGTTAAAGAGCAGTTCTTTTGTATTTTGGCTCTTACAGAGAATCGCTTTCACGTTTGGTAGCCCCAGTTCCTCGCCGCAGTTCGTGGCCATCTCTCATTTCACAAAAGGGTGAGTGGGAAAAGGCTTATATTTTAGTTGCCCACCATGGTTTGCGTTTTTTTAGCTCTTTTACTTTTTGAACAAGTAGTGGTAGGTGGGCCCCACCGTAGCCATTATTTCGTTGGCATGTCTGAATCTCCATTATTTATCTTCTTCTGCATAATCCTCAAGCCACTTTTAGAGAGAGAGAGAGAGAGAGAGAGAGATGGAGGGAGGAGATCATCGAGCGATTGGCGTTGCCATTGACTTCTCTCCGTGCAGCAGAAAAGCTCTAGAATGGGCGTCGGAGAACTTGATTCGAAATGGAGATCATCTCATCCTCATTAATGTTCAATCTGATGTTTATTACGAAGAGGGCGAGATGCAGCTCTGGGAAGTCACCGGTACCCGTGAGTAATCGAAAGAGAAAAAAAAATGATTTTTTTTTTTCCTTCTTGGTTGATTTATTTGTGTAATTCTTTAATCCAGTCCATTCAATCAGTAGACGTTCACCAACATGATCCAACATAACCCAGAATTATACCAATTAAACGGTTAAATTCACATTTAAGAGAGAGAGAGAGAGAGAGAGAGAGAGAGAGAGAGAGAGAGATGTTATGAATTTTGAAGTATTGGTTAGGACCTTAGCAAATGGTATCAGAGTCAGCACCGCATGTCGAGTTCGAGTCGCGGAAGGGGTGAGCTGAGGAAAGAGCTACATGGGCCCCAAAGAGGGGTACGAGAGTAAACGTTGCCACAGAGTGGGTTGCCCAGGAGTCCCAAAAGGGGTGACCTGAGGAAAAGGCTTCCTGGGATTCGAAGAGGGTACTAGAGCGAGAGCCGCCATAGAATGGGCTGCCGAGTTGCTGGCTGCTGGGTGGCTCAATCTGTTCCGGGTCTGGCTAAGCAGCTGTGGATGTTGCTCTTCCCGGCGGTGGTTTGTGGAATTTGGTAGCAAAGAAATCTTAGGTTGTGTCTGAGATTGCTCTTTGGAGGAAAGAGCTACACGGTCCTACTAAAGCGCTCTGTTCCTGGTCTGGCGCAGAGCACTTTAGTATGGGACCGTGTTTGGTTGTAACTTGTAAGTCCTCTTTTTTGTTTTTGAAATTTATGTTTTGCATTATATAGAAACCTAAACTAGTGCCTCGGGGAGGCCAATAAAAACACTAGTTAGCTCCACTGTCATTGCTACCACTGGGCTTTTCGGAGAAAACCAAAGTAGGTACCAGGGCGACATAGGAAACCCAGAGAAGAAGGGGAAAAACCTACATCAGGAGGAAACCAGGGGATCCGGGAAAAAAACCTCTGAAACAACCAACAACAAAAAAAATAAACCCCTACAAATAAAAGAGACCCACCCTTAGCTCCTAGCTTTTTCGGAGAGTGAAAGAGCGGAATGTGGGTCTCTTTAATATAGCAATTTAAACCTCTTTTAAGTGAGCTGCTCTTTGCCTCCAAAGAGCAATCCCAAACACAGCCTTAGTGTTCTCCGGCGGCAGAGGCATCCTATGGCTCATGTGCTCCCCTGTGATTGCAAGTTGGTCTTTTGTTGGGCCCTTGTGCTCCTCGAATTTCAAAACCACTCACGATCTTCAATTCTTGCAACTTGGGATGTCCTTCTGGACCCGGGGTGATCGGCCTCCCTTGCTGTTCCCTGTGGCTGTTTTTCTTTCTTTTCTTTTGCTCTTTTTTTGCTGTTTTTTTTTGGCTTGTTTCTGTTTTTTTTCCCTTTGGTCGTCGCCTCTTAGATGCTCTCTGAGTGGTAGGCTTTGTCCTTGTACACTCTTTTCCTTGAAATGAAATTATGATTACTAATCCAAAAAAAAACTTTCCACTCCACTAACGACGTAGGCATTTTTGGAGGGGCAATGGTCAGGTCTAATTGGTTGAACTGGATTTCGTGTTCAACCACATTTTCAACCAATGGATATAGGAGAATCTTGATTACATGTGATACTACTGATTAGGCCTTAACCAGAGATCATTGTTTTATGAAATTAGCGCACTCACAACTAGAGCATTTTAGCCATTTTGGTTAATTTTGGAATTTCTAGTATAGAGGAGATAGATGCAAAAACTCCTTTTAAGGTTTTATTAGGCAGGGTATGGAGATCTGGAAATGCCATCCATGATTTCAACTTACCAAAATATTCTTCTCTACCAAATAATACCCTCAGAGCTAGAGTATTTTGTTTGTTTTCAGTTAATTATGGTTTATAAAAATAACCTTGATTCCAATGGTTCACTGTTTGGTTATAGCTTAAAACCTTGATATGAGTGAATGTCCCATTTTACCCCTCATATCATTGGCCAGTTAAAAAAAAAGGAGACTTATTATGACTGTGCCAACAAATAGACCACTTTATGACTAAAGCTTGGTTGTGAGATGAATATATTTTAGCCTTTTAGAAAAATATATCGGAAGCTTATAACTATAAATTTCTGTGGTTTGAGCCAAAGAAATCCTTGAATCCTTGATGTTCATGGCCTACTGACACTTGTGGCTATAATTATTGCATATATCTATCAAGAATGTGTTCTGCTCAGTGATTTTACAAGTTTCTACTGTTTTCTTGATAGAAGTTTATGTTGTAATGAGCATGAAATCATTGATCTTATTGGTGGATTGTGGCCCGAAAATTGTCGAAATCCAATGGGCCTAACTCAACCTCACAGAACCGGCTTGTAAGGTGAGGTTTGCCCAAGATATAAAGAGCTCAAGAAGGGCCTGCCCACAAACAATGTGGGACAATACCAACATGCCCTTGCACGTGTTGGCAAGATTGAGCGAAATCACGTGGACAAGAAATGGGTGAAGTGGGGAGAAAGAATGGCTTTGATACCATGTAGAAATCCAACGGGCCTAACTCAACCTCAAACCAAGATATAAAGAGCCCAAGAAGGGCCTGCCCACAAACGATGTGGGACAATACCAACAAAAATCATGCCAATTGTGTGATTCATACTTTTAAGCAATATACTTGTGATGATAAATATGGACCATTGTCCATGTTGTGTTACCAGTTTGCAGGCTCCCAGTCTGATGACCAGGATCTTCTAATCAGTGTGTTTTTTAGATTTTGGGTCATTAACCTAGGCCTTATTCCGTGTGGCTTTTAGAAACCGCTCCCAGCTTTTTGACTGTGAAAAGCAGCACTACTTACTTAGATATTGTTTGGTTAACAGCGTCCCACTATGATTTCACTTAAAAGTTAAAACAGCTTCTTGCAAAGCTGAAAATGGGCAAAAGCTGGAAGCAGCCAAAACGAGCTTCTGGCTTTAGCATTTGCAGGAATCTGTTTTACATAAAAATCGGAAGCCGTGGCCACACCAAACAGGGCCCTAGTAGCCTGGCATGTGTATGGCCCAGATTAGCCAGTTTCATGCCCCCTAGATATTATGGATTCTCCCGAGTACTATCCTTCTGATTCAGATGATTTCTCTGTAAAAAACATTTTAACTTCTTGTCACCCGGCTGTTTGGCAGCATTCATTCCTTTGAACGAATTCTCGGATCCTGGTATTGCAAAGAAATATGGTGTGAAGCCTGATGCTGAAACCTTGGATTTACTCAATTGTGTGGCAAGGCAGAAAGAGGTGATACTTGGTTCTCCAAACCCACTGATCTTAGGGAGGGCTTGTGGGTCTTATTTCTCCACTATTTGTTGAAGGCTAAAAATTTGTTGCCACTTGGCAATCCTTTACATCACTTCTTACTATCAATACTCAATTTGTGACTAGAAGAAATCCTTGTTTGCAGGTTGTGGTGGTCATGAAGATATTTTGGGGAGACCCCCGTGAGAAGATATGTGAAGCAATCGAGAAAACTCCTCTGAATTGTCTTATCATAGGAAGTAGAGGGCTCGGCAAGATCAAGAGGTCAAACCCGAAACTTACCTTTTTAATACGTTGCAGTTCATTTGTCATGCACTTTTCAATTAAAGGCCGTTCACTTTGGCAGAAAGTGGACATTTTACGCGAGAAGTTGGCAATTTACACCGAAGTGCCAGTTTCCAATTGTTTGTCTCACTGTAAATTTTACCGTAATTGCTGACATGGCAACCCATGTAATTTTTGTGACTTACGTGCCTATCCCCTCGTAAAACTTAAAAACCACACGAGAAGTTGAAACGGCTAAATTTTTTAAATTTGCACCCATCTACATAGATCTCATATTATGCATGGCATTCGCTTCAGTGTACCCAGAAAAGTTTGTGGGAAATGTATTTTACACAACTTATTATGGTGAAATGAATACACATTTTATGCAAGTGAAGGTGCTTATTACAGGTAATATTTTTCTAAAATTTTACCTGCAGAAAGCCCTTTACATGAACACCCTCTAAAATGTGCCAACAGCATCAAGTGTCATGAGCATTATTTGAGTCCAACAGCTGGGTTTAGTCGATTTTTTTATATAATCTATCAGGGCATGCTAGAATATACCTTTATATATTTGGATTGTTTTTGCAGGGCACTAATGGGAAGTGTTAGTAACTATGTGGTGAATAATGCTTCTTGTCCAGTCACAGTGGTGAAGAATGTTGCTGACCATCAAGGCTAGTTAGTATCTCCACCATCCTCTTCTATAGAGCAAATGGTGGTACAGGATTTATTCACTGTATAGAGATCCTAGTTAATATGGAGTTTGAAGTGAAAATTTCGTTCAATAGGAAACCGCAAAGCCGTCTGTGATTTATAACTTTGTTTTCTACCAATGGGCTGTTTTCTTGACGACGATTGATCGTAGAAATAGATTTGATATTTTGTTTCTGTCCTTTCATTTTTGTCACCATTATTGTTACAGATAATCGCATATGTGATCGCATATGTGACTTGAATGGCCTTGATCACATTATATTATTTTAGGGAAGTATGCAATGGCATACAAAATTAAGCGATAGCATACTTCACTTTACAAGAAGTATGCCATCACATACTCAAAGTATGCATTGACACCTATAAGAAATATGACCATTTTTAGAGTTAGTCTACAATGGGTGTCCACCTATCATGTGCATTAAAGCAGTCCAGACCATGGATCAAAATGTCAGAAAATCGGAACGTATCGTCCGGTCAAAAAATCGGTATGTATCGGAATAGTAACTTACCGGACGATACATTGAATGTACCGTCCGGTATTAGCTATACAAAAGGGCGATACGGTACATTTAATGTACCGTATCATCCACCTCCGATACTGATAATTATCGTCCGACATCTCTTTGACTATATGATGTGCACAAACTTTTATGCATTAGAAGTTCGTGCACGCCATACAGTGACATAGACGTGTGGCCTGCTGTGTCTACCCATGATGGGTGGGTGGACACTCATTGTGGACTAACTCTTTTTTTAAGCTTCTTTGAGCCTATAAATAGAGGGAGAGTGCACTAGTGATGTGGGATGGTTATAGCTTGGTTCGATTATAACCACGTTATAAATTGTTGTCATTCATAAATAACAAGCAATGAATCAAATTAGTTTTTCACCTTCTGTCATGTAATAGTATTGATTATGGTGTTAAACTTGTAATACAATGTTAAATTAATTTTATATTTTCCGAAAATTAAAAAAAAAACCTTTAATTTTCACCCTGACTATTGATATTGTCAAATTAGTTCTTGAAGAATTCATAAGTTCATCAATTAGACTCATGTCGTCGACTCATGTTAATATGCGAATAGAAAATATTGGTTACAATCTCGCCACGTCGGCAAGCTTGTGCCAGTTGTATGCCAACTCAATGTTGTTTGTTCGCAGATTAAAGAGAGTTGATGAACAGAGGTCTAATTGATGAAATTATGACTTTAATTTGACAATATCAATAGTTTAGGCGAGTTTGTGATATCGGGGTGTGAAAGTTCAAAGTATTTTTCTTAATTTTTCCTTATTTTTTTTCACATTTGTTGATTTATTATTATTATTATTATTAATTTTAAATTGTATTATGCCATCTTATGCGGTTCGCATAAGACTTAGGCTTTCTCAACCATAAGCGATTTGACAACATTGCGTGTCATCCTATTGAAAGTGTTGAAGCTAAAACTTGTGGTTTTGGTGATGATTTATTTATATATTCTTAATCACTTGCCACAAACAAACACTAGAGCTTTCCAATACTAAATCCAATCTTTATCAAGAACTGAAATTGGTTTCTATTGTGCGGAAGCTTTTAAATTAATCAACGATCTCACGATGAATGATCAAATAAGTATGCAAAATAAGAGAAAATCAAATACGATCACATAAGAGATAATATTTACGTGATTCGGTAATTTGCGTATATCCATATGATAATTACCATATGGATGATTCCACAAAAGTACAAGAACACTCAAAGCTTCTCAAAGCTTTCCAGATAACCTTAGGTTCTCACAAGCTTTCTCTCGGATCAATTCAGACATCCACAAGTATTTCTTTCATAGACAACCCACTTTGCACGTCGGATCCACGTCATATTAGACTTGCCATGGAAAGCTCGCTCGGGCGAGACGAGACATCCCAATAATACCCGTTCTGGCCGCTCGGACGAGTCCAAATTCGCTTGAGCGGCCAGAGCCCCTTTACTGTGCCATCGAGCTCTGGGCTCGATTTGACCATAGTGCCCATGTCTTGCTGTTTAGGCGAACCAAGATTCATCCATAAACATGGAGGACGAGTTGTCGATCATTGATCATCAGGGTATTGACCAAATCTGGATAAGAAGATTTAGCAACATCAAGACTATGCATTGATGAAAGAACTCATCTAGATGAGAACATGAGATCCACATGACAAGATTATGGATGTGGTTTCCTTTGGGGAAGCTCTATTTGCACCCATCAAAACTCTAAAGGCACCCACCTACCACACCTGTTAAGGTTTTTTTTAATGGGTGGGCATATAAACTTGACCAGTCTGATCACGTCCGGCATGAAGTTGGAAATCTTCAGGTTGGGTCCGATCGAGTAGAATTAGGTCGACACCCAACTTTATATTTTATATATGAAGTAAAAAAAGCAAAGGAGTTTTGAACCAGGAGGGGACAGGCTTTCAGGTTGGGTCGAGCATATATCCTTGACCCAAATGTCGGTTCTGGTCAGGTTGGCATATACCCTTGACTCCTTAGCAACCAAATTTTGGCCTGGCTCTACCGGACTAGACCCATTTACAGGGACTACTTTACAAATAGGGCGGGCGGGCGGGCGTCTCGCAAAGAATGGACTTCACAGATCTCAAGGTGGAAAATATAATTTTCCCTTGGAAATCTGTGAAAATAAAAATGTATAGGATTTGCTGCTGAGAGGTGTTTACAGATATCAATCTCATTCCAGCAAACAGGTCAATAGCATACTTTTATAGATGGAAAATTATAAAGTTTGGACAATTTTGCAGACAACTTATGTGGCATGACGTGACTGATTGCAATGCTTGGGCCCCACTATATATGCAGCCTGTCAAGTCGCACCACATTGTCTACAAAAAATTATCTACTATATAACACTGTCCCTGATAGCTCATTTATTGCCCTGAAGTGGGTTAAAAAATTATACTGGGCAATTCGAACCATCTGATCTCAGAATTTAGGACAATGTTATATAGTTGACAATACATGATAGACAATTTTGCAGATAACTTATGTGGCGTGATGTGATTGGCTGCACACAAAATGGGGCCCAAGCACTAGAGCCAAACATATTGCGCTACATAAGCTGTCTGTAAAATTGACTATCAAAAACTTTCCACCCTTTATAATTTTCCCTAAATTTATTTTCATAATGGTGAATAATCAATATAATGGATGATTGAGAATTGTTGATCATATTTCTCCAAGGAATAAGCAAACACAGTTAGCAAAAATAAGTCATTCAAAATCTTAGTAGAACCATAGATTTGTCATATCTAGTCTACGAAAAAAAGACCAATTAAGGTACAAGGCTTTACAAACAAGGAGCAAAGACAACTATAAAATGAAGTCGAGCATATTTCCCCGGTGCACAAATTATATCGTTTTAATCTTTTAATAAGTGTAACTCTTTGACTTAGACATGTGCCAAATGATGGGTTGTCATTGAATATTACAAATTTGCACCATATGATATAAGTATGTAAAAATAAGGTAAATTTATCATAATAAATATATTTTCAAAAAATAATGTTAATTTTATACTCATTTCAAATATTTTACCGAGAGAGGAAAGTTTTATAAAATATTTACTTAAACAGCTAACCATCTTATTTAGCAAATGACTAGACTACCCCTCTCTTAAAAGCTTAATAAAATATAAATTATGGATAAATATGTAATTTTATAATAGGAGGTATGATTTTTTTTTTTTTTTTGAGATGAAATTTTATCCTTTTAATTTGAAATGAAGAATGGTTACAAAATAGAGGGCCACAATGGTGGTAGTTACAATAAATAATATTAAAATACAATGAATGACATCTAAGACTCATCTAACATCGACACGAAATTCTGGGGCCTTCAAAGTAAAGTAAAACTTCAAGAATCCACCATCATGATCCGCCGATAACCAACACCGAAGATCCATCCGAAGAGATGTCATTACCATCGACAAACTCACGATCCACAAAAACTCCCAACATATTAGAAACGGGGGCAAACACCGACCAAAAGCTTCACACAACGCTTCAATCGAAGCTTTAAAACGATGCCTCATGGCATAGATATAGAGCAAGCGTTCGCGCAATAATGAAGCCATTAAAACATCAATTAAACCTGTGACCAAAATCGTTTCAGAAACAAATATGGATTGTAAAAAGACCTTTGTACAGTTGATCACTTCGAACAAGAAATGAGAGGATAAAACTCTCATATTTTACCCCTAAAATAAGAAAAAAAAATAAGGAAAGAAACATGGAGAACCGAAACTTTCAAGCAAAAGACAATCCCCAAATGGTCGATTTATTGAAAGCATAAAAAAATTGAATGGAAAGGGATTAAATCCCCCCTTCCCATCCCCTCTCATTAAAACTCTTTTCCCGACTCTCAACTTTTCTCAACTTCTCTCTGAGACTCACAGTTAGAACTTTTACGACTACCACACCACGGAGCTATATTTTTGAGATATTCCTATTGCAGTAAATTTTTTTTTGATAAAACCCTATATGTTATTATTTTTAAAATGGTATAAAATAATTAAAATAGTATAAAATAATAATTATTTTGTATTTTAAGTCTCTGTTTGTTGTATATTAGTTCCCTATTTGGTCAGGTGCCCTAGAAATAAAGCATCCTTTAAGCATACGGTTAAAAGCATACTTTAGATCATTAAAAAAAAAAGGGATAATGGCTCTTGATCGAGGTTTAAACACTAAGTGGTGTTTAAACAATCAATCACCGTTAAAATAGAATTTTTGATCTGACACCATTGAAGTGTGATTTACTAGATATATGATCAATTCTAAATTATTTAGGCGGCAATCCATCATTGAGAAATATTTTAGCCACAAAATCATGTCCACAAGCGGACATGGACCATCCAATTGGCGAAATTCAATATCAGCCATTAAAACTAACCACAACAATTGATATTAGAGTGACGAGTCCAAATGGTTAAAATCTCTCAAAAAAAATATGATTTTTAGGCCCACTGCCTTTCAACTTATGATCTTATCACTTTAGCGGTGTGGATTACCCACATCTTAATCCCATCAATGATAAACGATCATTTAAACACTATTTTGGTGCTTAAATAACGGTCACGAGAGTCGTGCCCTTAAAAAACACCATTATATTAAACATAGTTATCATAATCGATTTTTTTTTTTTAAGTTCTGTTTTAAAAGCGTTTTTTCATAAAACTTGACACATTTAAACTTGTTTTTTTTTTTCAGAAAAAATAAAAACAATCATATTTTTCATTTAAACACGTTTTCTATGAATTTTCAGCAAATTTTCCTTTATTTTTGTGAAACAAATATTAATTTTCTAAAATACCCGTCTCTCTAGATCGTCACTTATACATCAAAATGGAGTTTAAACGAACTTACACCATCAATGGTTGAAGATGTGAATGATCCATACCGTCAAAGTGATGGATCATAGATTCATGATGTGCAACAGGCCCAAAAAGGGTATTTCAGAGAGATTTAAATCATCCGATTTGTGGGCTATGGTAGCAATAGTTGTTTTTAGTTTTAGAAACTGATATTAAAGTTCATCAATCGGATGGTTCACATTCACTTATAGGTATGCTTATTTAGGTTGAGACATGTTCCAATGATAGATTGGCACTTGCGCGACATGGCATAATGATAAATCACAGTTCAATGGTGTGAGATAAAAAGCTCAATTTAAATAGTGTAAGATCATTTAAATATCATTTTGGCGTTCAAATATCGTTCATGAGTTATTATCCCTTTTTTTAAGAGTTAGTCTATAATGGATGTCCACTCATGATGAGTGGCTATCACAGTCCACGCCCCTGTAACCAAGTGACTTGCACGGACTTCCCATGCATGGAAATCCGTGCAAGTCACCCAGTCATAGGGACATGTGGACTGCGATACCCACTCATGATGTGTAGAAACCCATGTAGGGATGTCGGTGTACTGAACCGAACCAAACCCGAAATTTTCGGTGTTTGGTTCAGTACACCCCGAACCGAAAACCATTCGGTTCGGTGTAGGTAAAATACCTACTTTTTTAATTTTTTAGGGTATTTTTCGGTTTTTTCCGATTTTATTTCGAATTTTTTTTTCAGTTTACTCAACCAACCCTCTCAGTTTTCGGTTTCGAGCCACGCAAACCGAACCGAATTGAGGTTCACTTTGTGTCGGGTTTCGGGGCAGTTCGGGACCCTTGGCTTTGCGTCCGGTTTCGGTGTTCCGTTCAAAACTTGCATCCCTACACTCATGGTAGACTAACTCTTTTTTAGTTGGGCTGGGCACTAATTTTACTTGAGCCAAAACATAGGCCCAGATGATAAGTAGGCTTGGGCTTAGGGCCCGCAGCCAGAACTAGCGAGTTGCACACCAAAATTCTGACTATCAAATCCGTAAACCAATTCATAGGTCATGGCCCTCAATCGACACTGGCCAGGCAATTCTAACCGCCTGATCTACTGCTCTCTTTTTAAGGCATGATCAATTTTACCAGGTCCAACACATCCAGATTTCGGAAAACCTATATCCACTAAAACCCCTAAATTCATGGATTTGTTAGACCCACAAAAAATAGGCCACATTCAGTTATCATGCAACGGCTTACACCTATCATTCAAATCCCCTTTTCATGGATTACCAACCAACTCATCTTCAGACATTATAAACCTCCATTTCTCCATTTTTTCACAAAATTTCTCTCTCTCTCTCTCTCTCTCTCTCTCTCTCTCTCTCTCTCTCTCTCTCTCTCTCTCTCTCTCCATTGCACACCATGGCTTCTACAACCCATCTTCTCCTCCTCTCTCTCTCCTCTCTCTTCCTTCTCCACTCGGCCTCCGCCGTCTGCGTGCCTCACAACACACTCACCCCCATACCATACATACCACCCGTCTTACCCCCGCCTACACCAGTGCAGTCACCTCAGGCAACGCCGCCACCTGGAAACATCGAAACCGTCATCACCGATATATGCAATCAAACTGATAATCCCGTTCTTTGCATCTCCTCCATTCATCCCTACCTATTCGGCATCAAGACCGTTGATGCCGCTGCGGCCCTTGACATGGAGATCAAGGCCTGCAGCAACTCCACATATCTCGCAATGGCCGCGGCCACCAAAATAATGACACTACCAACCACTTCGAAGATGGTTTCGGAGAATCTGCAAGTTTGCACCGATAGTTATAGTGATGCAATTGACAACCTCCAGAGTGCAACCAAGGCGGTAGTGACTCACGATATCGGCACTTTGAACAGCATGTTGAGCGCGGCGCTGACCGATTACGGCACCTGCGAGGACGGGTTTAGCGAGTTGCCGGGTGTCGATTCGCCGATGGCGAGCTACGACGAGACGCTTACCAAATTGGCTAGCAATTGCCTCGCCATTGCTGAATTGCTCAAATGATTTTGTTGTTACTATCTCCCCTTGTTTATTGTTGTTTCTTCATCTCTTTGCTATACACAGATTTCTATATAGTTAATGAAGGGGTCTTAAGAATGATGATTGTTGAAATAAAATGGAAGCTTGACATAGCTTCCAAGTGCTGCTCTCTTTCTCTCTCTCCTCTTCTACATCCTTTTATTTTGGTCCTCCAAGACAAATGACACTCTAAAATTATGCTATTGCAATCCATTCAAAAGAGAGACTTAAGAATTTTTGGGACTTGCGTCATTTTTCAATAACATCTGAGTCGTCGGATTTGAACGCCATCATCTAAACATCTTTCATGCAAAGCATTGGCAATTGAAGACTCATCATATATATTTATATATATCCTTATAATATATTGGGCCTTATCACCTATAGTCACACTACAAAAAAACTGTTTAGGGTATATATATTTATATATATCCTAAAAAACTGTCGCTATTAACCACAAAATTATTAAGATTATTAGCGATAATTTTTTTTATTAATAGCAGCAGTTTATGGATGCCGCTAATAGACTTATTTTTTGTAGCATCAATTGATTTTGAGTTGGATGCATATATTTATCAATAGTCTCTAAGAGGCTATTAAATTTAAGTTGGCACTACAAAAACAAGGTGTTTTAGCGGCACTTGCTGTTAAAACAACTTTTGGTAGCGCTAATAATCTTATTTTTTGTAGTGGACAATTTATATTAAATATTTAACAAAATTGATATGAAATGTTTGAAAAAAAACCGAGGTCTTTTGGAATACCTTTCTCCTAATCTCATAACCAAGGTATCAAAATCGATATCGATCTTGGATATCGGTTTGCCCAGGACCGATATGACTCGGCCGATAGCGATACATATCGGATTATTTTTTTATTTTTTTAAAAGAAAAACTCTATGTCTTAGCCGAAAACGAGACGTATCGGCCGATACGGTATCGGATACCCGAGTGGGGATACCGATATGTATCGATTTGCCGAAAAATCGATACGTACCGGTATCGACCGATTTTTGATACCTTGCTCATAACTCATTGATCCAATTTGTATCACTCTTTGATCCCATGACTGCAGGACAAACAAAGGCATCTTCGATTGGTGCTCATTTTAGAAATTTTAATCATATAAAAGGGTCATGTGAGCATGTTGTCACCCAATCTTAGATTGGGTTCGACTGCATGCTGTGCATTTGAATGCACAGGGACTGGTTTGGTCCTACCAAGCAGAACCGGAATTCCAGTCCTACCCCATCGAATGCCTTTGGAAATCGAAGAATCTTGACTTTCTTGATTTTCACTTTTTATAGCAAAACGTGCTGCCAAAATTCTCTTATTTCCAAAGACATCCGATGGAGTAAGACTGGAAATCCGATTCTAATTATACTACAAAAATAAGGTGTTTCAATGGCATTTGTGGCAGTTTTTGGTAGCAGCAAGATTAATAGCAACAGTTTTTGGTAGCGAAAGGGCTAATAGCAGCAATTTTTTGTTAAAAACACGGCCGCTACTAGTCTTATTTTTTATAGTGTTAGTAGGACTTGACCATTGCCCTAGAATGCATAGTCCCTTGCATCAATTATGTATTAGAATTCATGGCACCAAACTGAGGTTCGATCATTGGGCCGTGCACCCAAATGCATAGTCCTGGGCATCGTTTATGTAATAGTTTCGCATTGGGTAGGCAAAAGTCTTGACCCTGAGTTAAATGTGATTGCGGACGCTACATTTTATGACGCGTTTTGGGTGAGAACTTAAGCACATGCAAGAAACAAAATCAGGTCAAGGACCTAAGCCCAAAACCGGAAAATATTGTGACATGTGGGTTTGAATCGGCACAAAAACTTGACCCGTTGGATCATTGGATCGGGTTTGACATGAGACATTTGACACAACTTACGGATCGGGTCATGTTTATATTTATTGGTGAATCTAAACCATCCTATCAATACTTTATAAAATGAACAATTGTTTATAATTTTTATGGCAGAAATTAAAGTGCAACAAATTGGATGATTAGATTTCTTTTTTTTATATAATTAATTGGGCTTAATGGGACCCCACCCTTTCATTAAGAAGGAAAAATTGCAGTGCCTCAGCTAGCCTTGATATTAAGCTCGCTTCAATTAGACGCGTCATCGCTTCTATATCGAAGCATTATCGCTTCTAACTCGAAGCGTTATGGGAAATACAAATCAAATCTTTCCTAATGCGCGGGTGAAGATCCGGCGGAATAGAAGAGTGATCAGTCCAATGAATAACCGAATCAGCGCCGAAATTCATCTCCCTCCATCTATGATCAAACTTTATATTGAAGAAGAGAGATATATAATCTGATAATCCGATCCTTAGTGGGGTTTTACAGGTTCCATTGATGCATTGAATAACAATAACATCTTGAAATTGAAGATCACTTGCAAGCTGAAGACCATTTTCCACTGCAAGAAGCTGAAGACCATTTATCTTGAGAGTGCCCGATACAATAATGAAGCTCTTCTTCAAGCGACGACCCAATATAGTTTTTGGGAAGACCAAGCCGGCTGAGGAGAGACTTCCATATCCAACTTGAGTACGAGCAATTGAATAAAAGATGATTATGATCTTTTATGATGGAGAGATTGACCAAGAGAAGGCGCTTGCCACAAAAAATTGTCACGACCCGAAATTCTATCCCATCTTGAGGGCCTAGAATTCCAAGTTATGACCTGCGCATATCCCGGATATACTAAGCGGACATACACCTAATCAGAGTTCTCACGCATATCTAGTTCTATGAAATCCGTAAAAACCAACATACTATGATGGAATATAAAATAATCATAAATGCTGAATAAATCTGAT
Source organism: Chloranthus sessilifolius (assembly GCA_021018995.1). NCBI lineage: Eukaryota > Viridiplantae > Streptophyta > Magnoliopsida > Chloranthales > Chloranthaceae > Chloranthus > Chloranthus sessilifolius. Next base: position 7,096,855 of record CM037590.1, read on the forward strand.
AAAATGCGATAGTATATTATAAATATACAAATAACACGTAAGTCAAATCGGAGATAAATCCGATAAAAATGAAAGCATAGAGTCAATGATAATAATATAAGGCAAAATTCAATACCAAGTCTACAAAATCAGTATCCGACGCTCGGATCAAAATCAATACTGTAGTTCTCCTGATAACCGACAACGTCACCCTCCAAAGGCTCTTGGTAATCGGCGTCCACTAGGTCGACGTTCTCAGCACCAATCAGATCAGAGAAACTCACGTCCACATCGTCGGTATAGTCACCTGCAGCTGTTAGATTATCGTGGGATGAGTTTACTCAATCACGTAAACTCAGTGGATATACCACCAATCCACCCCATACTACTCAGGTGCATTGTGAGTGCATCAAGTGAGTGATAACATAGTATATCAAAGAAATCAGAATAGAATGACAAAATTAAATGCGTATCGTAAGTTCATATCCTAATCATTAATGCGAGATTATGATCTAAACATTCATATTCTAGCGTACCTTACCATATCTCATCTCATATCATACCTCATAACATATCATGTCTTATTATTCTCGCACATACGTCTGTACATCTCATGAGCGTAACTAATATACTCATAAAATCCTAAACGACCTGTGTCAAAGTCGCAGCTCGAATTACCATGTGAGGGTCACCATAGTATCATATTACCATATCATAACGCCCTCTATATCATATCATATCATATCATACACCCCATCCAGTCACAGGGGCGGCCGGCGACTTATAACTCATAATGTCTCCCAGAGACATCTGTCTTGACTGAAAGACGTTGTTGCCCTTACGGTGGCTACGCAAGGAACGACTCGTATAGAGACTTAAATTGTTAATCTTTTGTTAGCTTATACAACGGTGTCATATTATCGTAATATATCTTTATCTTATCATACTTACTCATATCATATCATACTGACTCACATCTTAGTCTACCGACTCATATCTTATCCTATCATATTAGAACTCGGGGTGATAGAGTCACCATTTATGCCACTGTATAGAAGGTTACACTGAATTCGCACTCACCCTACTCGTCATGGTGTCTCATACCACCATGAGTTGTAAGACATGTGAATACGATGAATTCTTCGCTTCGATACCATCTTAGTGAATCACCACGCCCAAGCATAGGCATGATCTCATACACTCTCGTACTCATTATCTAATATATCCTTAACTCGTATAACTTGATCAAGATGTAAACACAAAAATATCACATGTATAGAATGATTTACACTTAGATTTTGATTATGTTTATACTTATATTTATTTACGTAACACACCAATATAATTATAGCATAGGATTATAAGTGTGATTTCGATAATTTGATGGTCAGAGTTCGATTGTCACGAGGTATCGAATTTCTAACACTTCGTGTTATCAAGGTGGTCATATTAAAGTGATAGAATGATACATATATAGTGTACTATAATTAGATGCTCAAATAAAAGATAATATAATTTAAAGTGGAGTGTATCACGACCATTGATCGAAACTTCCAGTAGTTATAGTGCTTCGAGTTTTGGTCGTGCAAAAATGGAATTATAGTGTGGATAGGGTCGTCTAGTCGGACTCGATCGAGCTAAAATGATTTAAGGTTAATGACAGTTCAGTTCTGCTCAAGGTCGATTGATCGAACACTAGGATCGATCGATCGAATTAAAGCAAGCCCGATCAGTTTTGCTTCAGAGTCGATCAATCGAACACTAAGTGTCGATCGATCGACGACATCAGTTTATCCAAGAAACGGAGGTGGAATATGCTTTCTGTACTCAAACCTCAAGTTAGATCGATTTATATGACTATTATATTAGGATACTTGAGTACCCTTATTAAAGCAAAATTAATTATATTAATAAAATATTGTGGTGCTTGAGTAGCCTAGAGTTAAATAATATTTGTTAGCACCAAGGTATCCTAATGTAAGTTAGAAAGTAGCCCACACTTTAATTATATTATATTAGATTGTAATGTAATCCATTACATTTATATATTATAATGTAATTGTAATATAATAGGCCATATGTACTCATTTGTAGTTAGATATATTATAATATAATTATAATATCTTGCACAACAATCATTATACTCTCAAGCAATTGCAGGGATGGTGGATTAAACGAGGTGGGTCGATTAATCGACATTAATTCTCGATGGATCGACATCAAAGTGTCAGAAGTGATTCATTATGAGGTTATGAAATTTTGGTTTTTAAGCAATTTACTCAGAATCGATTAATCGACCATATGCGTCGATTGATCGACTATATAAAGTTTTTTACCGCGATTTCGAATTAGTCGATCAATCGATAGTGTATATGGTTATCGAAGACAAGGGTCGATTGATCGACATTAAGGTGTCAGAATCAGAAGTTAGAAAAATGCAGTTTTAACCTTTAATTACTTTAACACAAACTCGATCGATCGAGTGTATATGGTCAATCGATCGACTTATAATACAACAAAGCTTTACAGAATTTAACGGCTTCAATTTAATCAATCGATCAATCGACTGTCTATATTTCAGAACGAAATAAGGTTCCGAGATAACCCGAAATACTTCCGAAATTCAATAAAATGAACATTAAAACTAAGAACAATCATATTTTCAATCATAGAATAATATTAAATAAAAAATAAATCTAGATTCGTTTTATTAGCCCGTCGATACGAGATCGAATCGTATCCTACACAACGGGATCTGAGAAGGACGAGATGGATGGATGGGTACCCACCTCTTGAAGCGTGATCGACGGGTCGACGGTGATTAGGGCGATAGAGATCGGCTTCCACACGATGGTCCGTCCACGATTACGTCGCCTTCTTCCACCACGATCTGACGACAGAAAAATACCACGATGTTTTTTGTGGAAGAACACACGAGAGATTTAAAAGAGATTTGGGTATTTTTAGAAAAGGGTGGCTAGAGAAGAAGATGGAATGACGGCTAAGATTTTTAAGAAGAATTCTTGTACATAACTTTCTTATTTATAATATATAGGCATTAATTCAGTGTTAAGCAGTCGCATCAAATAAGAGTGTATAGGTTTTTACTTCAAAGTTTAAAATAGAGGTTTAAAACTCATGTAGTAAGGTTTGATCCTTAAACCTCTTGTCTATAACTAAAGACTTTCAACCACTAGGCCACCACACAACTTGTATCAAATAAAGACGATTTTAAATATAACACCTTTTGAAAAACCAAAATGTGTATTTTCTCAACTAGGGTAGGTTCCGGTGTAGAGCACTAACACCATGCTTGATGCAAAATAAATCTAACACCACAAATTCAGTTTAAAATTTTTAGGGTCGTTACAAAAACCTTGCAAAAAATGATTCAGTCTTCTTGATTATTTTTCTAGGAAGATAGAAGTGTTGTTTGGCTCTAACTTAGATGTTGAATTGTTGTTTGACTCTAACTTGGAGGACTTGCGACGGTCAAGTTACGTTCAGATTCTATATAAAGCTAGTCTCTCTTGGATTAGAAGTAGGATTTGTGTCTTTTATATAAAGGAAAAGTTCTTGGTCGAATTATAGAGTTGATATATCATTGTAAAGCTTTGGAAAACTTATCTAGGGTTTTGCAGAGAGCTTTGGTGAGGCTTAAGTGTTCTTGTATTCTTATGTGATCATCAATATAGTAAATCATCATTGCCCTTTGACGTAAGCATATTGCCGAACCACGTAAATATCAAAGATCAAAATATCGGGTAAAATTTCGGATTCGAACTTAACCGAAACCAAAAATTTGAACCGAAATTTTGGGTCCCATAGAAATTTGGACTGAAATTTCGGTCCAAATTATCATTTCCGTGGGGGACCGAAACCGATAATTTTGACCGAAATTTCAGTCTTTTCGATCAAAATTTTGATCCTTGGTAAATATTGTCTCTTGCATTTTTGTGGTTAATTTTCTTTTATTTTTGTGTTTTATTTGAATGTTCATCGTGAGATCGTTGGTTAGTTTATGAGCTTCCGCGCAACAAGAAGACCCCTAACCAATACAACTAAAAACTGTTGCACAATTTTAATAAGGCATAATTGCGAGGAAAGGACTAGGAACAAAAAGTTTCGCGTCATTATACCGAAACAAAAAGATTCGCATGATCAGGACACCGTATTCTAAGGTCCTCAAAATCTGTGAATTCTAATTTTTATCTATAAGTCAAATGACTCTATGTCCTGCTTTAATTATAAACCTCCTCCTATACGCATTTTCCTTCCTTCTTCGTTACCTGCTCCCATCCATGACCCAAAGAGGAGAGCGAGGTCGGGACTGCTCCGACGGGTGCTCTTACGAAAGTCTGGGAAGAAAGATCCAGGTAAAGTTTTTCTTGGAGTGTTCGCCTCCATTAATGGACGGTTATACGACTGCTCCGGTGGCTGCTCCGGCGACAGCTGCTCTCGCTGCTTAAAAAACCCTCCTCTCCGTTAATGGTTGCTTCGACTGCTTTAAACACCCTCATTTTTTTCGTTTGTTGGAGAAGAAGGAGATGGGCAGATGGGCATTTGGGTCTTGTCACAAGACCACAACTAATGGCTGCTCCAGGTGCTCTAAAAACCCTCTTTATTTTTGGGTTGGTGGAGAAGAAAGAGATGGCAGATGGACATTTGGGCATTTGGATCATTTTGCAAGACCCAAATTAATGGCTACTCCGGCTACTTTAAAAACCCTTTGTGTTTTTTGGTTTTTGGGAGAAGAAGGAGATGGGCATTTGGGTCCAAGGATCAAAATATCGGATAAAATTTCGGTTTCGGGCTTGACTGAAACCGAAAATTTGAACCAAAATTTCGGCTGAAAAATGAAAATTTGGCCGAAATTTGATCGAAATTTTGATCCTGGTTTGGGTCATTTCGCATGACTTAAAAATAATTTTTACAGACACGTGTGTCATTAAAATAATTTTGGCCAACTTTCAAACTTTTTGGATTGGTATAATAACAACAAACTTTTGAAAAATAATCTTGCTTTTGCAAAGTGCCCTTTTAATAAGTTTTGAAAATAAAGGCAATCCCAAATATTTGATAGGGAGTTGTGAAAATAAAGGCAATCACTCACAACAAATATTTAATATAAATATATTTAGAACCTCCACTAATCTTGTTATTGGAGATAGCTATCATAGCAGAATTTTCACATAAAATTCTTAGTGGCTTTGAAATAATATCAATAATTTAAAGCCCTGAGATAAAATTTCTCAACTATATCGCCTCACATATTGCCACAAAACATGCAACGAACTCTGCTTCCATAATAGACAAAGTAGTCAGTGTTTACTTAACGCTCTTCCAAAATAAAAATTCACCTGCAAGCATAAATATATAACCCGATGTAGACCTACGGGTGTCTTGACACCCAATATAGTCGGCATCTGAATAACCAATAACTTCAAGGTTAACTTTTGTATGTCAGCATGTGCTCTTTTGTCTCTTGTAAATAGCGAAAAACCTTCTTGACTACTTTCTAATAGTCCAAATCAGGATTACATTGATACCTACCAAGCATACCAACTATATACGATATGTCTAGATGAGTACAGACTTGTACATACATGAGACTCCCAAGTGCCGACGCATAAGGAATTGTCCCTATCTACTTTCTCTCCAAATTGATCATGTGACTCTGAAGTAGACTAAATTTATCACCCTTAATCGCAGGGGCAACAGTAGCGGAACACTTATGCATGTTAAACTTTTTGATAACTTTATCAATATAAACTCTTTAAGATAATCCCAATATGTCACGGGCTCTATCTCTATGAATCTCAATTTATTTCACGTAGGAAGCTTTACCAAATTCTTCTATATCAAAACTCTTTAATAAAAATTTCTTTGTCTCAGGTAACATGCTCAAGCTACTACTCGCAAGCAATATATAATCAGCATACAAAACATGGATTATAAACTTGTTCCCACTGATTTTAAGATATATGCATTAATCCATAATATTTTCTTTAAAATCAAAGTTTGAAATGAGTTCATGAAATTTTAAGTATCATTGTCGAGATGCCTGTTTTAGATCATATATAGACCTTTTGAGTTTAAAAACTAAATGGTTCTCTCCCTCAACCTGAAAACCTTCAAGTTTTGTCATAAAGATTTCATGCAAGTTACCATTCAGAAAAATAATTTTACATCCATTTGATGTAATTCTAAGTCAAAATAAGCTATCAATGCTATGACTATCCTGAAAGATTCCTTTCTAGAGACAGGAGAAAATGTCTCTTTATAGTATATTCTCTCCTTTTGAGTGAACCCTTTAGCGACTAATCTGACCTTACATCTTTCAATATTACCTTTGGAGTCTTGCTTGATTTTATATACTCATTTACAGCCTACAAGCTTAACTCCTTCAGGTAACTCGCGAAGATCACAGACCAAGTTATGTTTCATTGATTCCAACCCATCCTTCATAGTTTCAAGCCATTGAGTTGATTTGTCGCTCATCATAGCTTGATTAATGAAAACATGATATGTTTCCTTTCTAAAATCATACTCACTCTCATTGAGATAGATGATATAGTAATTAAAAATGATTGACTTCTTTGCTCTCTCTGATCTATGCAATGGTTGATCATTGGCGATTACTATAAGAGTAAGAGCCTCCTCAATGTAGGGTGTTTCAATAGGTATAGTCTCAGATGCATCAATACTTTCTTGAATAACTGGTGCTGGTGCCACATTTTCTTGAGTAAAAGGGATAGGAATTATAACCTGATTCTCCTTAAAATTAATTTTTCTAGGCTCAACACTCTCACTGTTCTCACAGTCCTCAAAGAATTTTACATATCTAGTCTCAACGATCCGATTACTATGAGTGAGGCAATAAAATTTATAGCCTTTCGACCTATCAGAGTAACCAATGAAATGACAACTTATAGTTTTAGAATGTAATTTTTCTAATTGTTGATTATACATCTTTGCTTCAACTAAACAGCCCAAAATATGTAAATATCCTAAAGTCGATTTTCTTCCTACCCATAGCTCATAACGAGTTTTGGGAACAACCTTACTAGGGACTCGATTCAGGATATGCACCAATGTTTTCAAGACTTCTCCCCATAAGAATATAGGCAACTTAGAATTGCACAACATGCTTCTCACCATATCCATAAGAGCACGATTTCGTCACTCAGTTACACCGTTCTATTCAGGTGTTCCCGACATGATGTATTGAGCAACAATGTTATGCTTTTGTAGATACATAGCGAATGGTCCTAGAATGTGACATATTTCAGAGTATCTACCATAATACTCTCCACCTCTATCAGTTCTCACAATTTTAATCTTCGAAGTAAGTTGTGACTAAACTTTGGCTTTATAGATTTTAAACATATCCAGGGCCTCAAATTTCTCATGAATGAGAAATATATAACCGAAATAAGAATAATCAGCAGTGAAGATAATAAAATATTTTTGACCATTAATAACAGGAGTTGGAAACGATCCACAAACATTAGTGGGGACTATTTTTAGCAAACTCGTACTGATAGTTCTTTTCTTATTAGTCTTCGTGAGTTTTCTTTTAACACAATTTACACAAATATCGAAGTTAGAAAAATTGAGCTCATCGATTATATCATCTTTAATTAACCTCTTCATTCTATCTTTAGATATATGACCTAAACATTTATACTACCAAATGGAGGAGTTGTCGATTGCTCGTTTTCGTTTCTTACTGACTTTATCATTTACATGCATAGAAACTAAAGATTAGGCGTAAGTTGAATCTAAGTTCAGTTTATAAAGATTATCCACTAGTAAGCCACCACCCACAATATCGGAATCAAATAATAGAGTAAAAATATTATGTCCAAATTTAAATTCAAAACCTAATGAATCTAATTTAGAAATTGGTATAAGGTTTCTAGTGATACTGTGACGACCCGACTTTTCCAATCCCTAGGGTATAGAAAAGGCCGGTTCATCAACTTATTGATTTCTCAATAAGCCGTAACAAACAGAAGTCGGCAACATATCAAAGATCTAAAGACAGGCAAAACATATATGATCAAGAACAAAAGCTTTCTATAACAAAAATATTATATCACTGTGAGGAACCAAGAAGAACCACCGGTGATGGCCAATCCAATCACCTAAAATAGTGGTTCACAATAATGGTTCCTCGAGTGATATCAAAAGAACCATAATAATGGCCTAGGGCCTAATATTCAAAACAATATCCAAACAAAAGTACCAACAAATAAAGGATCAAAGATCATGGAAAGAACTCCTCAGCTGGTATGCTCGATTCCTCCTCAGGAATGTAATCGGAGTCCTCCAGATCCTCTGACCCAAGGTCAGTCTCAGCACCTGTGACGTATAGTCGAGGGTGAGCTAACAACAAAGCCCAATAGACGAAACAGATCTATTTGCATTTCATTATAAGTAAAGTTTTCAAAGACAAGAATCAGATCAAATATAATTTTCAAATGATTCTTTGTGAACTAAATCTCCAGTTCTAATCCTGAGTCAAAAATGAAAACGTAAATCTGATGTGTTCGAAATTCTTCTGAATTAGCATGCTTCTTGTCTTAAATTATAACTTAATTTTACCTCCCAAATTTCCTATAGCATGAGAGCGGACTACATAACCGATGGGAAAACCCTACTGACCGTCGTCGTTCATGAACCCATTTCTAAAGTGCAACAAGCCCCTACGCTATGAGGGAAACTTGCGCCAGAGTAATACCGTCAACATGGTTGGTAGAATCTAGGGCATCGTACGTATGAACCCTAAATCAAATGCAATTGCTAACACATATCAAGGTTTATTATTCATAACATATACTGATTTTTCAAAGTTCTGACTCGAAGTTCTGATTCAAAGATTAATTGAGGTTCTGAGGTTCGAATTACAAGGTTCTTAATCATAACAAAGTTTTCCAAATTTCATATTTGTGTCTTATATGCAGAGTCTTATTTATGCTGTGTGTAACAGAATTTGCAAATTTATGTCTCTTAAAAGAAACAGTCAAATCAGGTATACTTATAATTCAATGTAAGTTAAATATAGGGTTCCCCTACCTTAACAAGGAAGTTTCGAATTCATGCACAAACAGTCCTCACCAAGGACTCCTAATTGTCAAAACCTACATATATTAACACTCTCTTAATATAGAACCCAAAAATCAATCCAAAAGCTTGCAGATTAAAAATCCAACAAAAATTTCAAATGCCTGAAACAGGACAGAATTCGACCCTCGAATTCAAATTCGTGGGTCGAATTTGAAATTCGATGGTCGAATTCAATTTCGACCCTCGAATTTCAAAACTGCACCTCAGTCACAAAGCCCTGAAAATCGGCCCTCGATTTTCAATTCGATGGTTGATTTCCAAATTCGACCCTCGATTTCCAAAATTTTGCTTCAGGCACAAAAAACACATTTCGACTGTCGATTTTCAATTCAATGGTCGAATTCCAAATTCGACCCTCGATTTGAGAATCGACCCTCGAATTTCTCTGGTTCTGTGGCTGTTAACTTTTTATGTCTGGACCTTTTTTTTCTTTAGTTTCAACCACAGCCATCATATTTTATATTGAACACACATCTTCAATTCTAAACAAAACACAAACAAATTGACACAAGGAGGTTTCAACGACCTACCTCTTGTAGCTTAAACCGTAGAACCCGTTGCACCTATACACGCAACTGAACCAATCTCCAAGTTCAAAGGTTTAGATCTTCCAATCATACCATGTTCAGAAAGAGGTGGTCACTGCCTCATCCACAACAAAATCACAGAGAACTTCTCCCTTTCCTCATCTCTTTTCTCTTTCAATAGTTCAAACAGATCCGAATACAAGCTCAAGGCTAAATAATGGTTGAGATGGGGAGAGGAGCTCTCAAGCTTTCTAGATCTAGGATTAAATGAGGCAAGTCCTTAGAGCTTAAATTTCCAACGAGAGAGAGAGGTTAACCTTCTCTTTCACTTTCTCTTATAACCAAAAGCCAAGCAAAAAATAATATCTAGATTTTTATAATTGCAACTTATCCACTTAAGTTGAAAACATATCCGGTGCTAAACACAAACACCAACCTTATTGTGTAAATCATTGTTTACATGACTTACACACATCTTATCATAGCCTTAGCTTACCAAAAATTCATAAATATTCCTCAACAAATTTTGGACACGCTTATCGAGGTAAACAAAAATAAGCCAAAATATCAGGGATATTACATTCACCCCTCCTTAGGAATTTTCGTCCGCGAAAATGGAGTACACCACATACCATACATCAAAATGAAAAGAAAACATGGGTCACCGTGTGCCGATCCCGCAGGGCACGCAAGGCAAGGGATGGGGATCCGTAGTAACGTGGATGTACTGCATGTGGCACCAAAAGGCCATAGTGGATTGCATCCGTACATGGATGCCCACACCCCAAGTGTCACGTGCCGGGAGACCGATGCACAGTGACGCATGAAAGCCATAAAGATAACAAAAACCCACCATCGCAACAGAAAGAACAAAAGCTACATAAAGAGCAAACACACACCGATAGAAAAATCGAGAGAGCAAACAAAACCACATACATAGAGTACATGTCCACAGAACAAAATCCAAGCCACATAGGTAGTGCAAAAGAAGATGAAACATACCCACAACAGAAGAAAGACAGCCCATTAGGGAATATGGAACGAAATTAAAACTCACATAGCATGTCAAACCATATAGCAGATATATACAAGACTAAACATAGAGAGTATCCAATCCACATCGCAAAAATAGAAAAATAAAAGATAACAAAAAGAAGGACCACCAAGTCCGAAATAATCCATGGAGGAAAATAAATACATGCCCCATCATATCCAAAATAAACCATTGCTCCCCCCCCCCCCAAGCACGCTAAAAATCCCCGGTAGTAGAGGGACCAGCCTGATCCTGATCATCAGCTTCCGCATCAGTATCGTCACCCGCATCCTCACCGGCCGTAGTAGGCATACTGGGACCAGCGCCCGACGTGGAAGGACGATATACGGAAAGCACGTATGTCGGCCATATAGGTGGTATAATCATCAGGGAACGCGTGCTGCATCAAATAAGAGAGAGTGCCGCCATGCACATCCAACTCCTGACGCATAGAGCTGGTATGTTGTGTGAGCTCGTGGATCTGGTGGCTCATGGCGGTCATCTGGCGTGTGAACTCCGAGAGCGTAAGGATGTCGCTCTGTGGGGGCTGAGGAGGCGTAGTGGCAGCTGTGTCAGGGGCAGCATGAGTAGGGTCCTCATCGTCATCGCCGGCGTCCGCATCAGGAACAACAGCGTCTTTAGGAGTCTTCACAAGTCGACCATAGGTCTGACCCCAATTGACCAGTTTATACATTTTTCTACCGGCTGTGGATTTGGGTTCTATAGGACGGATGTCATATGCGGGGCCCACGCGGTAATTCTCGATCATTACCGAAATCAAACGGGCATAAGGAATGCCCTTTTTCGGTTTCTTCACATGTTTACCCATTTTCTCCCGTGCCTTTATAATCCCCTTTAAAAGGACCTCAGGAGCACTAAACTAGGGCTCCTTATAAGCAGCAAATAAAATCTGTTGTAGGGGACCGGTGCGCTCGGACTGATGACCAAAGGGGTAAAGGGTGGTCTTAAAAATTTTGTCCAATAGCCACATTGACTCTAACATATGTATGGTGACAATGGATTTACCGGACCCATGACGACCCTGCGTCATTTGGGCAATCACATCCTCAAAGCGGACTGGTTTGGGGAAAGGAGGACCTAACCCCATGGTTTTGGAGTGTTGCAAAGGGCAACGGAGTGCCACAACCATGTCATCTAAATCAAAAGTGTAATTACGCCCATCAAATTTTGTGTAAATTTTCTTCCCGTCCTCGCGGCGCATATGCTGGTAAAACAGGGGCACCAGACGGGGATAAAAGTGGTCACTAAACGAGGTGCAAAGAGAGGTCAGCTGGGCTTTTTCAAGATATTCGCCCGCCTACTGTGTGGTTGTTTGTTGGTCAAACAACTCCGGGTGAAAAATATACTCAGTGGTGAAGCCCTTAATGCTCCAAAATTCATTGGGTTGTTCAGGCATGGGAGGGAACACAGATGGTGTGGGCTGAGTGGGTGTGGAACCGTTTGTGTGGGTTGTTCGTCCTGTTTAGATCGGCTAGAAGACGCAACCTTAGAAGCTGGTCTCTTAGAGGTTGGATTTCGAATGGGAGTTTGCTTCTTAGGCCCCATGGAAACAACAAGAAAAAAACTGGAAAAATAGGATGAAAAATCCCAAAATAATCTAGCTATGTGAAGGTTAACCTGTAGAAAGCCTCAAATCCGGTTTCCAAAGATGAAATCCAAGATCCTTGGTGCAATTTGAGTGAAACTCCCTTAGATTTCGGCCAAAATAGTGAAGAATAACCCAAAATCGACAGAAAACCCTAAGCCCAAACCTTCAGATAAGCAACCCCGAAAATGCCAAATAAAACCAAACCCCACACTTAATCGCGAAAATCGACCCACGATTTGAAAATCGACCCTCGATTTGAAAATCGATGGTCGATTTGAAAATCGACACTCGATTTTCTTAGAAAAGTCTCAGGCCCAGTTTTGGCTAAAAACTGCCTGTGACTGTTTATGAAAATTCGACCATCGAAATTAATTTTCGACATTCGAATTTTGTCACACCAGTGGCCTTTAAAAATGTCCTAAAAATTGACATTTTAAAGCATTCGTTTGGGTCCAAAAGGACCTCCATTGAGATCATTTCACTCCGATCACCTCATCGGACCATGACAGCAATATCATAGCCAAAATTGGTGCATAGAATGGAAAGAAAAACTTAAAATTTGGTCGAATTTGGCACATAGCCATTTGGAAAAGAACAAACCCGAGTTTGGTCTAAGTCCCAAAATTATTCCAAGTCCCGAAAGTAAAGAAAACAGGCACAAATTGAATGTATATTGAACCGCCAAAATTACTCGCAAAATTATTTATGTAAAATCAGTAAATACATCAAAATTCAAGGGATCATACATTCAACACATAATTTCTCAAAAATTTTAAGCAAAGAGGCTCGGAAATTGGTCTCGGAGCTCAGCCTCTCGCTCCCAGGTGGCTTCTTCCGGTGTGTGATTCCGCCATTGCATGAGAACCAAAGGAATCCTCTTAGTGCGTAGGATCTGCTCCTTGCGATCCAAAATCTGAACCAGGTCCTCAATCACCTTCAAACCCTCCTGAAGCTCGATGGGTTGGTAATCAAGCACGTGAGTCGGGTCACGGATGTATAGATGCAGCATCGACACATGGAAGATGTTGTGCATGCTTGACAATTGCGGCGGTAACGCCACACGATATGCAACCTCTCTGACTCGGCCTAATATCTCAAAAGGCCCAACGTACTGAGGACTCAGTTTCCCTCATTTCCCAAATCACATAACACCCTTCGTAGGCGAAATCCGAACAAAGACATTCTCGCTAACCTGAAAAATCAATTATTAGTGCCCTATTTCACATGGAATGTATACGAAGTGAAGAATACACATGTACATAGCAAAAGCTACCTGAAAATCCACGTGTCTCCGCTTGAGATCGGCGTAGCTCTTCTGACGACTCTGAGCTACTCGTAGTCGCTCGCGTATCAACCGAACCATCTTGGTCGTGCACTCGACTATCTCAGGGCCAATAATGAGCTTCTCACCCACTTCTTCTTAATTCAACGGCTATCTGCACCTTCGTCCATATAAAGCCTTGAACAAAGCCATACCGATGCTAGCCTGAAAGCTATTGTTGTCGGCAAACTCGATTAGAGGCAAGTGTTGGTCCCATGACTCGTGAAAATCCAACATGCACGCTCTCAGCATGTCCTCAATGATCTGGTTCACTCGCTCAGTCTGGCCATCCGTCTGTGGGTGAAATGTCGAACTAAAATCAAGACGAGAACCCATTCCCTCCTGAAATCTCTGCCAAAAATGTGAAGTAAACAACGGGTCTCGGTCAGACACAATACTAGCCGGTATCCCGTGCAGTCTAACAATCTCCTTCAGGTATAACTCTGCAAGTCTACTGGCTGTATACATGGTATTGTATGGCAAGAAATGAGCAGACTCGGTTAGCCGATCGACAATGACCCATATGGCATTGTTCTTCCTCAATGTTTTCGGCAACCCGTGTATGAAATCCATCGAAATGGCTTCCCATTTCCACTCAGGCACAGGTAAGGCTGCAATAGGCCTGTAGGATTTTGATGATCAACCTTAACCTGTTGACAAATCAAGCACCGCGATACGTACTCAGCGACGTCGCATTTCAAACCTCGCCACCAGAAACTCTTCATCAAGTCCTGATACATCTTGGTGCTACCAGGATGTATGGCATACATGGATTTGTGAGCCTCTTCTAGGATAGTGTCCCGAAGCTATGTACTCGACGGTATGCATACACGGTCGTGAAACAACAAGGTCCCATCTGCTCGTATGGAGAAATGCTGCCATTCTCGACATCTCATCTGATGGCCATCAGCTCATCATCGGTCATCTGAAGCTTCCTAATATTCTCGAAGAGCGTAGGGCGTAGTACAAGTGTAGCCATTAATGCTCCCGAGCCTTTTACATCGAACCGTGAGCTGCCCAAAGCCATATCCTCCAAAAGCTTCCACCTCTGAATCCGACTAACAAGATGTGATAACTGTGCTGAAGACCTCCTACTAAGAGCATCAGCAACGACATTCGCCTTTCCGAGATAGTACTGAATCGAGCAATCGTAGTCCTTCAAGAACTCCATCCATCGTCGCTGCCTCATATTCAAGTTCTTCTGAGTGAATAGGTACTTGGGACTCTTATGATCAGTGAATATATCGAATATCTCACCATAAAGGTAATGTCTCCAGATCTTCAAGGCGAATATAACGGCTGCTAACTCTAAGTCATGCGTCGGATAGTTTCTTTCATGGTCCTTTAGCTGCCTAGAACCATAAGCAATGATTCGCTCGTGTTGATTAAGCACACAGCCTAATCCGCCATACGAAGCATCACTATATACTGTGAATCCTCCACTGCCGGAAGGTATAGCAATTACTGGTGTTGTAGTCAAGCGACGCTTCAGCTCCTGAAAGCTTTGCTCGCACTGCTCTGTCCAATCGAACTTAGCATTCTTTCTCGTGAGCTGTGTAAGTGGACCCGATATCTTCGAGAAACCCTCGACAAATCTCTGATAGTAACCTGCCAAACCAAGGAAACTTTAGACCTCTGTAACTGTCGTAGGTTGTTCCCATGTCACCACAGAATCTATCTTTGTAGGATCCACTGAGATACCCACTTCAGAGACTACGTGGCCCAAGAAACTGACCTGCTCAAGCCAAAACTCACACTTACTGAGTTTGGCATACAACTGATGGTCCCTGAGTGTTTGAAGAGCCATCTTCAGATGTTGCACATGCTCCTCTCGGGTTTTCGAATAGATGAGGATGTCATCTATGAAAACTACCACATATTTATCAAGATGTGGTTTGAACACCCTGTTCATCAGGTCCATGAATGAGGCAGGCGCATTCGTCAATCCAAATGGCATCACTAAAAACTCATAGTGGCCATAACGCGTCCAAAACACAGTTTTGGATATATCTTCCGCCATGATCTTGAGCTGGTGATAGCCTGACCTCAGATCAATCTTTGAAAAGAACTTTGCACCTTGCAACTGATCAAATAAGTCATCTATCCGCGGAAGAGGATAACGATTCTTAATCGTCATCTTGTTGAGCTGCCTATAATCGATACACAGACGCATTGATCCATCCTTCTTTTTCATAAAAAAAATCGGTGCACCCCAAGGAGAAACACTCGATCGAATAAAGCCTTTGTCTAATAGCTCTTGAAGCTGTTCCTTAAGTTCTTTCAACTCAGCAGGCGCCATTAGATATGGAGCTTTGGATAACAGTTCTGTACCCGACGCTAGCTCAATCGCGAACTCTATCTCTCGATCAGGTGGTAATCCAGGCAAGTCTTCTGGAAAGACATCAGGATAATCGCATACCACCTTGATAAGAGCCAAGTCATTCTTCTTCTCTGTAGAATCTTGCAAATAGGCCAGATACCCACTGCAACCATTCTTCATCATTCGCTCGGCCTTAATGGCTGAAACCAATGGCGCAACCTTTGATTTGACTCCACAGAATCGAAAGGATTTTCACTTTGGCGATCGGAAGGTCACTATCTTTCGCAGACAGTCCACGCTCGCGTGATAAGCAGCCAACCAATCCATTTCGAGAATGACGTCGAACCCTTCCATGCTTAGCGTAATCATGTCGGTCACTGTCTCATGCTCATCAATCATCACGATGACTGACTGACATGCTGTATCCGTGCATACCAAACTTCCCGTAGGAATCTTCATGTCCAAGATAAAGGCAAGGGGTTCGGGAGTAATACCCAACTTCTCTGAGAAGGGAGGAGTAATAAACCAGTGTGTAGACCCAGGGTCTATAAGTACTCATGCTTTAATTTTATTCAGGTCGCCTCGACGACTCATCATGAGGGTACCTTTAATTAAAAAGTTTGTTAATTATATGCAAGGATTCCTATGTGGTTTCAACATAATTATTTGAATGAATTTAACATTAAAGAATATAATCAATGCATAATGACATCTCAACTTTAATGATACCTTGTATTACGTCATTCGACATTTGGGCATCCTGTGTAGTCATCACCGCATAAGCTCGACCTCGAACTGTAGGTCGCGTCGACTTCTGCGTAGAGACTAATGTAGTCCGTCCTTTCTCAACCGTAGGACAATCCTTGATCATGTGACCAACCTGTCCACACCTGAAGCATCCTCCAGTGTTCCGTCGACAATCCTCTGTCTTACGTGGTTTCCCACATCTTGCACACACTGGGGTAGAAACAGGAGTAACAGCTGATCCTCGCGTCGAACCCTGAGCCATAGATGCTCCACTCGTAGTAGTGGTCCCGGCTCTGAAAGGTCGCCCTGGTGACGAACTCTGCGGTCTCTGATAGGAAGATGTCGCTGGTCCTGAAGCAACAACCGATCTAGAATATGATGGCTGAGTAGGGTAGGGAGGAGGTTTAGAGAACCTCGGCTTTTTATTCACCTGCTCCGAAGCACTCTGCTGTCCCTGGCCAAACCTATTTTTGTTTCTCTGCTCTCGCCTCAAGTATTGTTTTTGAATGTCTTCCTCTGCAATAAGGGCCTTGGACATGACACCCGCATACGTCTCCATTTCCCACATCGACACCCTCTCCTGAATGTTCGGCCTCAACCCTCTTTGAAAATTTTGAGCTCTCATCAACTTCGTGGCCACGTGTAAGGGTGTAAATCTGGAAAGTCTATCAAACTCTGCGCCATACTCGTGCACCGACATTTCATTCTGCTTCAACTCAATAAATTGGACTTCCTACTGATTACGTACGATCTTCGAGAAGTACTGATCGTTGAACGTCTCCACGAACTCTGCCCAAGTCCATGGAGTATTGGGATAGTCCTGCTCTCTCATCCGGGAAACATACTTCCACCACGGGCTAGCCTCGCCCAAAAGTTTGAAAGATGCCCAGCGTACTTTCTCGACATCGGTACACTGCAACACTTCAAATATTTTCTCGATCTTATCCAGCCATGCCTCGGCTTCCATAGGATTCGTCTGCCCTGAGAATGTAGGAGGTCTCATCCTCCTAAACTCTGCAAATCCTTACGGTGATGTCAGACATCTCGGCATCGGTCAATGGCTGATCTCTTGAGCCATGTTGTTGGCCAAGGCTGTCACCACCTGGTCAACATTTCCCCCATCTTGCCTAGCAGCTCCCAAAGGATCTGCATTAGGGCCAGATGCAGATCTCCCTCTGCCATATGAGGTGCCTACGCCCTCATCTATCTCTTCGATGCAAGCTGTACGAGGTCCCTCTATACCTCGGCCTCTGCCTCTAAGCCGTGGAGGCATGCTGATCTATCATTGTTGAAAAACAATAACAATAGATCAATAATGATTGTTAAAACAATCTAACCCTTAGTCCTAAGACTCTGAACCTAGAGCCTTGCTTTGATACGAACTGTGACGACCCGACTTTTCCAATCCCTAGGGTATAGAAAAGGCCGGTTCATCAACTTATTGATTTCTCAATAAGCCGTAACAAACAGAAGTCGGCAACATATCAAAGATCTAAAGACAGGCAAAACATATATGATCAAGAACAAAAGCTTTCTATAACAAAAATATTATATCACTGTGAGGAACCAAGAAGAACCACCGGTGATGGCCAATCCAATCACCTAAAATAGTGGTTCACAATAATGGTTCCTCGAGTGATATCAAAAGAACCATAATAATGGCCTAGGGCCTAATATTCAAAACAATATCCAAACAAAAGTACCAACAAATAAAGGATCAAAGATCATGGAAAGAACTCCTCAGCTGGTATGCTCGATTCCTCCTCAGGAATGTAATCGGAGTCCTCCAGATCCTCTGACCCAAGGTCAGTCTCAGCACCTGTGACGTATAGTCGAGGGTGAGCTAACAACAAAGCCCAATAGATGAAACAGATCTATTTGCATTTCATTATAAGTAAAGTTTTCAAAGACAAGAATCAGATCAAATATAATTTTCAAATGATTCTTTGTGAACTAAATCTCCAGTTCTAATCCTGAGTCAAAAATGAAAACGTAAATCTGATGTGTTCGAAATTCTTCTGAATTAGCATGCTTCTTGTCTTAAATTATAACTTAATTTTACCTCCCAAATTTCCTATAGCATGAGAGCGGACTACATAACCGATGGGAAAACCCTACTGACCGTCGTCGTTCATGAACCCATTTCTAAAGTGCAACAAGCCCCTACGCTATGAGGGAAACTTGCGCGAAATAATGTCAATCAACACGGTTGGTAGAATCTAGGGCATCGTACGTATGAACCCTAAATCAAATGCAATTGCTAACACATATCAAGGCTTATTATTCATAACATATACTGATTTTTCAAAGTTCTGATTCGAAGTTCTGATTCAAAGATTAACTGAGGTTCTGAGGTTCGAATTACAAGGTTCTTAATCATAACAAAGTTTTCCAAATTTCATATTTGTGTCTTATATGCATAGTCTTATTTATGTTGTGTGTAACAGAATTTGCAAATTTATGTCTCTTAAAAGAAATAGTCAAATCAGGTATACTTATAATTCAATGTAAGTTATATATAGGGTTCCCCTACCTTAACAAGGAAGTTTCGAATTCATGCACAAACAGTCCTCACCAAGGACTCCTAATTGTCAAAACCTACATATATTAACACTCTCAGTGTTAATATAGAACCCAAAAATCAATCCAAAAGCTTGCAGATTAAAAATCCAACAAAAATTTCAAATGCCAAGCAGATATTGACCCTCGAATTCAAATTCGTGGGTCGAATTTGAAATTCGATGGTCGAATTCAATTTCGACCCTCGAATTTCAAAACTGCACCTCAGTCACAAAGCCTTGAAAATTGACCCTCAATTTTCAATTCGATGGTCGATTTCTAAATTCGACCCTCGATTTCTAAAATTTTGCTTCAGGCACAAAAAACACATTTCAACTGTCGATTTTCAATTCGATGGTCGAATTCCAAATTCAACCCTCGATTTGAGAATCGACCCTCGAATTTCTCTGGTTCTGTGGCTGTTAACTTTTCATGTCCAGACCTTTTTTTTCTTCAGTTTCAACCACAGCCATCAGATTTTATATTGAACACACATCTTCAATTCTAAATAAAACACAAACAAATTGACACAAGGAGGTTTCAATGACCTACCTCTTGTAGCTTAAATCGTAGATCCCGTTGCACCTATACACGCAACTGAACCAATCTCCAAGTTCAAAGGTTTAGATCTTCCAATCAGACCATGTTCAGAAAGAGGTGGTCACTGCCTCATCCACAACAAAATCACAGAGAACTTCTCTCTTTCCTCATCTCTTTTCTCTTTCAATAGTTCAAACATATCCGAATACAAGCTCAAGGCTAATTAATGGTTGAGATGGGGAGAGGAGCTCTCAAGCTTTCTAGATCTAGGATTAAATGAGGCAAGGCCTTAGAGCTTAAATTTCCAAAGAGAGAGAGAGAGGTTAACTTTCTCTTTCACTTTCTCTTATAACCAAAAGCCAAGCAAAAAATAATATCTAGATTTTTATAATTGCAACTTATCCACTTAAGTTGAAAACATATCTGGTGCTAAACACAAACACCAACCTTATTGTGTAAATTATTGTTTACATGATTTACACATATCTTCCGACAATTTCCTTTTGCTACAAGTCTTATCATAGCCTTAGCTTACCAAAAATCCATAAATATTCCTCAATAAATTCCAGACACGCTTATCGAGGTAAACGAAAATAAGCCAAAATATCAGGGATATTACAGATACTTGAAATGTAAATAACATCAACCAAATCCAAAATAAAACCACTATCTAAAATAAGACGGAGAGTCTCAATGGCCTCCACGTCTGCTTCTACTCTATTTCGGAGTTTGATAATTCGTTCGCCTTTACTTAGCTTCCTGCTGGATTGAAATCCTTGTATTGAATTATGTGAATAGTTGTACCAGAATCTATCCACCAAGTATTGTGTGGAGCATCAACATAAAGTGATTCATAACACACAAAGACTAGGTCATTATCTTTCTTAACTAGCCAATCTCTGTATTTCTAACAATTCTTCTTGATGTGTCCCTTCTTCTTACAGAAGTGACACTTGATGCCAGAAGTAGATCCGCTAGTTTCTCCTTGTTTGGTTTCTAGTGGAAAAGCTTTCACGTTCTTTCCTTTATATGATCTCTTTTTTCTCTTAAAATTTTTTTTTGATGGTCCAAGAGCGGTGTAATGAGCACTTTCAAATTTTTTAGCCATAAGTCCTTATTCTTATTAGATACAGTGAGCAATTAGCTCGTTCATCTTTCATTTCTCTTTATGCGTGTTATAATTAATCTTGAACGAAAATTGTGCAGGAAGAGAAGTCATGATAAAGTAAATAAGATAACTCTCAGAAAAGCCCATGTCTATTTCTTTCAATTGAGTCGTCATATCACTCATTTTCATAATGTGCTCCCGTACGCCACTAGAACTATCATATTTTATAGTTCTCATTTTAATAATAAGACTACTGGCAAGCACCTTAGAAGTCCTTTGAAATTATTCATGAATGGCTTGCATGTATTCTTTTGCATTGTGCGAGTCATGAATACCTCTCCGGATGGCATCAGTGATGGAACTCTTTGTAATCATGAGGCTCATACGATTTGATCTATCTCATTTTTTCAAATCAGTATTATTCACTTCCAGATCCTCAGCTGAGGCATCGACAGTGAGCACCTTGAATTTATCAAATCGTATAACATAGTCAAGATCTATGCAACCTAGAATAATTTGGACTTATTCCTTTCATTTGTCATAGTTTGAGCCACTCAAAAATTCAATTCCACCATTCATATTAATAATAGAAGACGGGTTCAATGCTATATAATAATTAAGGGTTTTATTATGGCCAAATACAATTATAATAACTATCAATTCTACAAGGATATATTTATCATATTTGATGCAAAAGTTAAATTATGTCAAGAAATATAATAATAATTAAAACAAATGTAATTTTATTGAGAAGCAATTTGCATCATTATAACTTTCCGTTGGGTCAAGTCATAACACACTAGCTGCTTCCATAATCTACATTAATTATTGCAATACTAATTGTATCGTCTTGACCCTCTGTTGGGCCGAGTCACAACACGCTAGCAGTACTCACACGCACTAGCTGCTTCCTCAATCAACATTAATGATAGCGACACTAATTACATCGTGATGACCCTCCGTTGGGTCGAGTCACAACACGCTAGCAATACCCACACACAAAATAATGAATAGTAAAATACAACCTTTACACAATATTAAGTGATTCATCACCGTTGGGCAGAAGTAATCCCTTAAGTTATGATGTTAACGTTTACTACACACTTTCACTGAATTTGTAACACGATTTTTGACAAAAAGTAAATCGTATTATAAAAATCACAACAATAGGAAAGATCATCATCGTTGAGCAGAAGAATCTTTCCAAACCATATTTTTCACTTCGGTTTGATAATATTTAAAATGGTCACAAAAGTGATTAAATAATATATAAAAAATAAGTCATCACTTAAAATATGCAAGTAGCCAAATATAACTCAGGTTGTGGGTAAGTGTCAAAATTTAATGATAATCATGGGTAACATTATATAAGTACCAACCCTCCTATACCCAACCCTCCTAAGTCAAAAAGACATAAAGTCATAAAAATATCATAACAGCGAGCTTCTTATCAAAAATAGACCTCAAAAACAGATTCAAAATATCTCAGAAAGTCAGAATTCATATATAATGTTCGAAAATTGGACTTATAGATAGTCCAGAAATGATCTGAAAAGAAAAAAGAATAATATGAGTCACAATTGGACCTTAAGGGCAAACAGATTGCATCTAACGGGCTGAATCGGGTCATGTACCATGGGCCGGGTTTTGTAATTAACTGAACCAGACCATGGGTTGGACCGAGTCATGACCCGAGTCCGATTATCGACCAGACTGGGTCGGGTCATGTGTTAGACAGGGCTATGGCCAAGTACCAACATGGGCCGATTCGCGTTGAGCTGGGTCATTGGATGGACTGGATACATGCACCTTTATTATTAATTCAAGAGAAGACAAGTCAAAAAGGCCTCCTTCTCCCTTAAGAAAAAGTCTCATAAATTAATTAACAAATATTTAATGGTATGACCAAAATTTCAAAAGTCACTTTGATTGGTTCCTAATATTGAGTCTAAACTAATTTTATATATAAGGCCGACTCAGCTGAATTCAAAAATGATATTTCCCAGTGATTTCGAAGTTTATTATCATTGAGAGAGAAAGCCGACCTCAACAAGGATGCCGACACAAGCAATCCCATCATATTTTAAAATAATGAGAGATTTTGCAATTTCTTTTGCGTGAAGCTGAAATTGGGCTTCGAGCATTGTATATTGCATATCCGCGGCAACAAGCAGCGGCACCAATTCATCATTGAAAATATTCAATGCACATCTCTTACCACCAAAATGGTTCACGATGATGAATAATCGATTGGGTCTTATTGCACCAAATCCCAGTCGATTCTTCTGTCAAAAATATAAAAAAAAACAAAATCCTTACTCACACAATTTAAGAAGCGTATAAAACATTAACACAAGCATATATGTTATGATCAGCCATACGCTGAATTTGGCTCTGATACCAATTGATGGATCTATCGATCCGACCATTCAAATATTTGTCCTAGGATCTAGGCGCATAATCAATCAAAATAATAAATTAAAATATTTATAATTCACCTTAAGTGTGAGCTATGAAAGATGGGTTATCGCTTGAATCTTCAACGATCTCCTCGCTCTCAATACCTCCTAGCACCATGAGGATGTTTTTGCTAATAAGGAGGGTTGAAGTGTGTCGAGCGATCGTTGGGACCAAACATCCCTTATATTTATAGCCAATGAGTCATTTCTCATTAAAGATTTAAATTACTAATTATATTGTGATTGAAAATCACAATCATACCCTAACTAAAAGACTTAATTATGAGTTATTTATTCTTTTCAAATTCACCGAATTAGCAACTATTATATCGCAGGATTGATCTTATACCATTCACCGGTTAACGGATTGACCATAGTGATAACCACTAAAACAAAAATTTCTAACAAGTTGACCTTCAGTATAATGAAGCTCAGATATAATGCGATCCTTCATATTGCATGTCGTGCTACACAAAATGATTCTCTTCCCGTCATTCCCTTTGAGACCGGACATAGCATGAAATTGATCAAGAAGAGAGCGAAGCTCTTTTGCGGAAGAGATATCCTCGTTCATTAGTATAAATAGATCATCCGCAAAGATAAAATGAGAAATCGAGATGCAACTGGGAACCATCATACACTACAAAAAATAAGACTATTAGCGGCAGTTTTTTACTAGCGACAACTTTTTTATTAATAGCGGCAGTTTATGGTTGCCACTAATAATCTTATTTCTTGTAATGATAGGATAAATTTTTCCCAATGAAACTTTTTCTTCAAGAAGGCAAGTAAATGTAATAACCCATATTTTTTTTTATTTTATTTAACGGTATTAGATGATGTACCACACAGTGCGTGGTGCTAACGCTCCACATCGGAATCTACCTACTTTAGAAATAGTCTGATTTTTTTATATATCAATATTAGACTCATTGCGAAGTACTCGTCGATACGATTCCAACGATATATAATTTATCGATTTTCGATAAGAATATAAAGAGTTACGCCCGTTTGAAGAGTGAAGCAGGTTAAAGGGCATAACTGTAATTTCGGGAGAGAATCACCATTTACCTTGGTGCTTATACAAAGCGCTGGAGCAAAACCTCTTCTCAAGCTTTTCAAGTCACGTATGAATTCTACTTACTTGTAAAAACTACTATTTTTATTAAATCTTATACAGAAAGTCTTAATTAGACTTAACCTAGAAAGGGAATTAAATATATATTTACTTCTTCTCTCAATTGTCTCTCTCTATTCCCTCTTCTCTGCAAAAGCCCCGACAGTGTCATCTTTTACAATTTCTCGTTGGATCTCTATCGATTTTTTATCTTATCAGAAAATCTTACACCATTAAAGTTTCTCATCGCTACGACCGATCTATCATAAGAAAAGAATTCTCGCGAAAAGACTCGGGCATATCGTCTCTCGAATCCGATCTCCATCAACCCAAATCATCGTAGGATTCGAATCACGCTTCAACAAGTGGGTGCCTCTAAATCCATCTTAAATTATTCAGTTATCTCTTAAAAAGAAAATCCTAATTTTTTCTTAAATTTTGATAAATTTCAGGTCTTAAAAACATAGAAATTAGGCCCAAAATCGATAGGATCGTTTTTCCCAGATTTTTGTGAAATTCGGCCAAACTCTTCAACAAACACAGCCTCGGTATTTTGGCCATAACTTTTTATTCCGAACTCGGATTAAAGTAATTCGTAAGGCATTGGAAAGAAGACAATGAGATCTACAACTTTGTCAGAAATAGTAATTTCATGAATCTAATGTTTTTAAGGTCAACTTTGAGCTGCAAGTCGGGATACATTTTAGATGATCCAAGGTTGCACGGGTTTTACATTATTTTTTTAACTCTTGGGCTACCTTATTCTCAACTTATCTCCAGACTTATAAATCGCTAAAATTATATAAAATATATTAAATAGCTTGCATCGAATAATAATCTATAAGTTTAAGGGGTCAAATATTAACGTTTTTCAATACTTACCATTCTATTACCTCTTTTAAGCCTCATATAATCCTTGAATTGACACATGTGCTCATTTAGAATTTTAAAATATGTCGGATCACTATACTAGTCAATCACCAAATTTTATAGATACAATTAACCCTAATGAAGTATAGTTTCAACTCTATTGTAAAATAAATGTAGTTAAATATTTTTTATTTTTTATTTTACTTTAATATTTCGTATGTTATGCTCTTTGTTAATTGTATGTTATAGTTTATTCTTATATACATTCACCATTATCATATGACATTCATCATATAAAAAAATCACGATAGGTCATACGCATATAAGTTAAGAATAAGATATGACACATGACATAAGCATTCGTCACGGTGGGGTTTCTTCACGGTCACGTGAAACTTGGAATGTAGGCATCCATGTACGGATGCAACCCCTTTATGGTAGTATGGGATACCACACAAAGTACATCCAGGTTATTATGGAACTCGTCCCTTGGAAAGCGTGGTTTAGTGAAGTTTATCGCACTGTGGCCCATTCTAACTAAGTTTTAAGAAAAAATGAGAAAAGAATATGTTAAGATACATGTATGTTAAGAAAGTGGGGACTTAAGCCCACGCAAATATGAAATCGGGGCGGGAACCTAAGCCCAGAACCGAATAATATTATGATATGTTAAGATACGCTGTGAAGGCCAACTAAATATGAATTAAGTTTCTACACGTGTCATACCTTACGAGCCACCGTAAGGGCCTAATGTCTGTAGCCAAGACGGGTCTTAAGGACATTATAGCCTTATCTCGAACTAAGGGGACATCGTGATTACTATGCCGGCAACCTCATCTGGCTGGATGGTGGTTTATATTATGATATGAAGGTTAGGTGGTTATCTACACGTGGACCTCGCGTGGTAGGCTCGAGCAGTGATCCTGGCACAGATCGTTTAAATAAGATAAGATGCGAAGTACGTTGTGTAGGCGTATGGAGTAATTAATAAGACTTACGATATGTCACGTATGCTAAGTTGATTAGACAAATAGGAAAAGAGATAAGAAAATAGAAGCATCATGCACTCTTCATGTTATATTAGTATATTTTTCAGTCTTGATTATGATAGTATATGAATTATGGATAAGTTTATTTCATTTATTTAAGATGTTGGTTATATTTTAAAAATGCATTGCAATTGATTGCGATTCAAGCATTACCACCACCGAAAGTAAGTTATGGTGGATCGATTGTAACCCGGAGTTCTGTGACTGAGTAAACTCACCCCCCTCCCAAAATCTAACAGTTTCAGGTGAAGATTCTACTTATCCCGTCCTTGATGATACGGAAGCTGCTGATCCGGAGACGGCTCATATAAACAAGGATGTCGGCTACCACCTTGATGAGAACGTAGACCCGACAGATTTTTAC
This sequence comes from Chloranthus sessilifolius, assembly GCA_021018995.1. Lineage (NCBI taxonomy): Eukaryota > Viridiplantae > Streptophyta > Magnoliopsida > Chloranthales > Chloranthaceae > Chloranthus > Chloranthus sessilifolius. The sequence continues at coordinate 7,123,589 of CM037590.1, forward strand.
CAGCATTGAGAACCCTTTTATTCTAGTTTTTTCTTATTTCTTGAGAGACTTGTTTTAGCCTTGATACATTGTGTGAGTTTACGGTTGAGACCATTTTACCCTACCTGAAATTGATTTTGATTTGTTATCCTAGATGCATAGTTAGGATTAAGTACTTCATTATTATTGTCTATGTTTTCGTTATTTATTTATGAGTCATTTATTGTTTCATGCTATCTTAAATGCCTCAATCCATATGCTAAGTCAAATTTTAGATTATGTATATGTCCGCTTATCGCCTTAACCAGCATGAGGTATCATAACACGGAATTCTAGGCCCTCGATATCGGGTAAGAATTCTGAGTCGTGACAGTAAATGATTCCATAAAAATTGTAAAAAGCAAGGGGGAGAGGGGATCTCCTTGCCTGATACTAATACCACATTTACTACCAAAGTACCCATGAGGAGATCCAAGGAGAACATAGGAGTAGTGATGAATTCCTTAACCCATTGGATAAAAGGTTTACAATTTGATACAAAACATCAATGATGAAATCCCATCTAACTTTATCAATTGAGATTGTGCTTTGAATTCTGTTGAGGTATTGATCAACAGATTAGACTGTACACCCAACCACAGTTATACGAGCTGAATTTTTTTAGAGTTACTAAGGGTATTTTCATCATAATTTATATTCGATTATATTTTGTATTAGATATAAATTTATATTAAACGGAAACTAGATTTTTGTATTGAGTGAGGTGAGATCTGAGAAATTTGTAGCCCTAGTTTTCACAGATTAGTGAAATGAATTAACATCACCCGTGGATGTAGGCAAATTTCTGAATCACGTAAATCTTGTGTTTGTATTTTGCTTGTTGTGTGTATTTTATATTGTCATAATTTCTACATTATCAAAGGCTTTCTGCAGGTCTATCTTAGGCTTCTTAGCGCAGAAGGCTTCTGGGCATGTTCTAAGATGAAAATTTCGCACTAACTCATGCGCCAACAAAATATTTTCAGTGATTTTCCTTTGACAAAAGCCGATTAGCTCTAACTAATAATTTGAGGGAGCACCAAAAATTTTCGCATTTACTTTGTATAAGAAGTTACACAAAGCAATAGGATGAAATTTGTCAATTGAATTTGCGTCATACTCTTTAGGAATCAGCTTTAAAAAAGGTAGAATTTAATGATTTAGGAAGCCTTTTCTAATAAAGAAATAGCATACCGAGCTTGCCGACGATATCCCAATAAGTTTGAAAGAATTCCGCTGAAAATCCATCCGGCCCAGGGGCTTTGTTGTGGGGTGATTGAAATATCACTAACTTGATTTCTTCATCTGAGACATCTCTTGATACAAGCGGCTTGCATCGGAATGAGTTTGTCTTTGAAAGGAATAATGGGAATCCATTGACTAGAAGGAGAAAAGATTGATTTATAATGTTGCACAAAAAGATCTCCCAATTGAATGGGATCCACAATAGGGTCTCCAGAAAGGAGGATGAGCTCATAGAATGTGTTCTTAGAAATCCGAGAAGCAACTGTAGGGTAGAAATTTTTTTGAGTTAAGAGTCACTTGCTTGAAGCCATTGAATCCTAGTTTTTTGTTGGACAAAAGCTTCTTCCACATTGAATTCAGAGAGGCCCCTCAAAGGAGTAGAATTTCCTAATTAGCATGATTCGTTGGCTTAATAATGTGTTAGCGATGGGCTGCTAGTTGACCCGATTGAGGTGATCAAATATGTGGTCGCGTCTACGACTTGACTCAAAAACATTAAGCTCGCGAGTATTTTGAGCTCGGCTCGCGAATCAAGTCAAGCTATGAGTTAAGAGATCGTTTGTAAACGAGCCGCCCACGAACTGGGTAGTCCTTCGCTAAGCTCAACTCGACTCGATATATAATATTCAGTTTTAAATATTTATATTATAAAATTTTATATAACTTGAATTACTAAAATATCATGAAAATTAATCAATAAAAGCTTTTAACAATGAAGGAATTTGGGTATTTTAGGTTGTGTATGGCATAGACTTATGTTAGCCCCTGTTATAGCGGAGTTCACCTACTTTAGGAGGTTCCCATCCTCTTTGCTAACATCTTGCTACCTGCTTTAGTAGGTACCCATTCTCATTAATAACTCCTTGCATTGCAAGATTTTAATGTTTAGCAGTTCTATCCTCCTCTCTACTCACTTCTTATCGGAGTAGATTTTATTTGCTCTAATTGAGAGTAAGTAGAGAGTAGGAAAATTGCTGCTAGAGCAGGTAAATCCTTCTTTGAAGAGAGTTACAAAAAAGAATGAGAACCAACTAGAGCATATGAACTATGTTGTGGCACGAGCTAGCAGAGAGCTATGCCTTACACAGCCTAAACTAACAAATAAAAATTCGACCCTACCTTTAAATACTTAAATCTATCTGCTCAAATCTTAATCACTGACTAGTTACTATGAAATGAAATACTTTAATTACATACTTTTAATTAGAAGATTAGAAGTTTTAATTATTTAAATATAAATAAATTATAATGTAATGAAAAATGTAATAGCCGACCTCAATAGAGATAATATAGTACTAGGAATTATAAGAAATAAATTTAAATAATAAAAAAAGCCATATTACTTGGCTCGAATATATAAGAACTGGGTATAAAAGAGCCGACCTCAAGCTGACCCTGGCTTGGGTGCAACTCGGCTAGTTGAGAGCCCTAGTATCATAAAAGAGTTCTTTTTAACAAAAAAAAACCAAAAATGAGGTATTTTGAAATACCTCTTTTTTTCCTCCTTTTTCTCTTCCTGACCGTTATTAGATCCCATAACCTGAAGGTCAAATAAAGCAAAGCTTCAGACCAACCAAGTAACAGGTACGGTGGGTGAGGTACTTTTGTAACATTTTCTTATATAAAGAATGAACACACGCCTTCTCCCACCACCCGTTCATACAACCCGATCAATCTCTATTGACCCGCACACCAAGGCACAATGCAAGGTGTTTAAATGATCTTGCATTATCAATGGTTTCAGATGTGGGCAATCCGAATCGTCAAAGTATTAGATCATAGATTAAAGTGCAACAGGCCCAAAAATAGGGTTTTAGGGAGACTTAAACCACTCGAACTGCAAAGTATAATATCAACGGTTGTTTTTAGTTTTAATGGATTATATTAAAGTTCATTAATCGGATGATTCACATTCAGTTATTGGCATGTTTTATTCGGCTGAGACATATGTCAATGATAGATTGTTAGTTGGACTGTTTGGGTTAATCAAACATATGTGCCACATGAAATTAAACTAAACGGTCATGCCACCATTGTGACAAATTTCGTTTTCGCCAATAATTCGGTAGGGAGTCATTTCTATTCAAAATATTTTGATAAGGTTTTGGGAAAATTCTGAGGAGTACAAAAATATATATATAAACTATAGTTTATATTTATAAAAAAATTATTCATTAATTAAAAATAGTTAAATTTTTTGAAAAAAAAATCATTAATTCTAGTAAAATTTCTTTAATTTCGCCGAAATTTCGTCCAATCTTTCGTGTAACCCCTTTTTTGTTTAATTTTGGAAAAATTTAGGAAATTTTGTCACTATGCATGCTACATCATTTGAATGAGAAAGAAGTATTTAAAGTTACAAAAAATTACAAAAATAAAAAATAATAAAAAATGAGAGAGAAATACATATACAAAATGAGGTATTTTAGAATACCACTATCATTTGAGTGAGAGAAATATTTAAAGTTACAATAAATAAATTAAAAAATAAAATAAAATACAATTTGAGGGAGAAATACATATACAAAATGAGGTATTTTAGAATACCTCTTTCTTACGCCTCTCTTCTTCCCCTCACCAATCTTTCGTACCCATGGCCTGATGGATAAATGAAGCAAAGCTTCACACCAACAAAGCAACAGGGAGATCGGTGATCGCATTTCCAGCTAATAATATTTAATCAATAAACACACGTATGCTAGGGCTGTAAATAGGCCGGGTCAGGTCAAATGTTTAGGTGTTTAATAAGAAAATCGCAAATGCTTGATCCAACCCGATGGCGCATTCAAGTTGAACCGACTTAACCCAACTCGAAACCTGACCCAACTCGGAAAAAAAAAAATCCTATTTATTATTCTTTTACATATAGAATATCGGGTCAACCCGACAAATATCCGACCCGACCCAACATCTCTTGTCACCCGACCTGACTTTTGGACCCTACCTACTAGGGGTGTATTCGGTTCAGTTTGGTCGGTTTTGGACCAAAATCACAAACCAAACCGGTTCTAATCGGTTTCTAAATGTTCAAACCGAACCTACTTGATTCGATTCGGTTTCGAGTTGGTTTGGTCGATTTTAGTTTTCCTATAAGTTCTACTTGCACGTTAAAATGTTCTCAATTTCTCAAACTGTTTTATACTTTTATTATTTTCATTTTTTTCTGGAGTCGTTTTACTTTTGCTCAAATACACTTTTACTGAATGAACCTTTTGAAATTAGAACCCTAAGTCTACTCCCTAATTCTAGGTCGTGTGAGATTTAAGCCTTAAGGTTGTGAAACACTAAACTTGGACCCAAATTTTGAACCGAAAATCCGAGGCCCAATTGTCTGCTCGACTCAAGTTGAATATATATATATATATATATATATATATATATATATATATATATATATATACTTACAATCGATTTGGTTTGGTCGGTTTCGGCTTCGAAAGGATCGGAACCAAAACAAACTACACATTTCGGTTTTTCTTTTTGCCAAATCAAACCCAAATTGGTACTCGTCCAAATCAGACCAAAATCGTCGGTTCGACCCAAAAAATGCACAGCCCTAAAACCCACCCCGGAAAACATCTAACTTGACCTGATATATTTGTCGCCCGACCCAACCCGATGGTCGAGTTTATGTGCCCGACCCGGTAAAATATCAGGTCGGATCAAGTATTAGGTCGAGCTGACGCATTGACAATCCTAATTAGGTGCGCAAATTCGGTTAAAGAACTAAATATTGGTTTTCGGTTCGGTTCTGCCTAAACTTCACTACAAAAACTAAGACTATTAACGGCTGTTTTTTGGAGCAGAAAACTATCGCCATTAACAAAAAAATATTAAAGACTATTAGAGGCAAATTTATTAGCGACAATTTTTTTTGTTAATAGCGACAGTTTTTTACTGCAGCTAATAATCTTATTTTTTGTAGTACCTGAATCAACTGAAACAATTTGATTGCAATTTTAATTGGATTTTTAAATGAATCAGAATTGAAACGGAAACAATTCAGTTGCGGTTACTCGAAAACAAACTTTCACTTATTTTAGCACCCATAAATACGTGCATTTTCAAAGGTTCAACAAATTTGTTGAAAGGATATCAACCTATATATAGTACATAATTCCAACTTGATCTAAAAAATAAAAAATTGTTCATTGAGTTAGTCTGCAATGGGTGTCCAACCATATGTGGATACGGCAGCTATCCACACGTCTGTGGGACGTGGCTCCACACGTCTGTGGGACGTGGACGGATTTCTAATGCATGAAAGTCCGTGCATGCTATAATTCAAAATATCACATTCAGTGGAGGATTTAATTAAATCATGTGTCTTATTAATATTCTTTATACTCTAACTGTTATATGTGTATGCTGTCTGCTCCTCAACTATCATATGTGTATGCGTGTTTGCTCCTCGGTTCTCGAGGCTGTCTCGGCCTAAATGACCATATTAAATATATATATATATATATATATATATATATATATATATATATATATATATATATATATATAAATGATTATACATATGTTTTTAATGATTAATATTAAACTGCTACAATCAGACAGACTAATGTTTTGGTGAAGATCGCCCTATGTTTGGCTATGATCGGACGGACTAATTAGAAGACTCGAAATTTTAACTATTTAAATATAAATAAATTATAATATAATACAAAATAAAGAGCCGACCTCAATAGAGATAATATAGTACTATGAATTATAAGAAATAAATTTAAATAATAATAATAAATCCTAAGAAAAGAGTTGTTTAAAAAAAAAATTACAAAAAATGAGGTATTTTGTAATGCCTCTTTTTTTTCTTCTTTTTCTTTTTCTTACCGGCCGTTGGATCCCATGATCTAAAGGTCAAATAAAGCAAAGCTTGACCAACAAAGCAACAGGTATGATGGATGAGTAGCTTTTGGAACATTTTCTTATATAAAGAATGAACACACGCCTTCTCCCACCACCCGCTCATAAAACCCGATCATTCTCTATTGACCAGCACACCAAGGTACAATGCAAGGTGTTTAAACGATCTCCCACCATCAATGGTTTCATCTGTGAGTGATCCGCACCGTCAAAGTGTTAGATCATAGATTAAAGTGCAACAAGCCCCAAAATAGGGTTTTAGGGAGACTTAAACCACTCAATCTGCAGAGCATAATATCAACGGTTGTTTTTAGTTTTAATGGATGATATTAAAATTCATCAATCAGATGATTCACATCCACTTATTGGCATATTTCATTCGGCTTAGATATATTTCAATAATAGATTGTCACTTTAACAATTTAGATTGATCATAGACGAGTGCCACATGCACACGATGAACGGGCAGTAATACAAGCTCACAATGCACTCGATGAGACATATGTCAATGATAGACATTTCTCTTCACTTCCGATAAATTTCGGGAAATTTTTGAGGAATACAAAATATATATATATAAACTATAGTTTATATATAAAAAAAAAATTTCATTATATAAAAATAGTTAAATTTTTTGAAAAAAAAATCAGTAATTTTAGTAAAAGTTCTTTAATTTTGTCGAAAGTTTTGTCTAACCCCTTTTTTATTGAATTTTGGAGAAATTTTGGAAAAATTTAGGGAATTTTGTCACTATGCATGCTACATCATTTGAATGAGAAAGAAATATTTAAAATTACAAAAAGAGAAATTAAATAAAAAATAGAGAGAAATACATATACGAAATAGGTATTTTAGGATACCTCTTTCTTCTGCCTCTCTTCTTCACCTCACCAATCTTTCGAACCAACCAACCAACCAACCAAACAATAGATGGTGATCGCTTTCCAACTAATAATATGTAATCGATAAACACACGAATGCTATCAAATTTTTAGCTGCCTAATAAGAAAATCACAAACGCCTTACCCAAATCCGACCCGATGGTACATTCAATCTTTTACATATAGAATATCGGGTAAACCTGGCACATACCCGACCCGACCCAACATCTCTTGTCACCCGACCTGACTTTTGGACCCTACCCACTAGGGGTGTATTCGGTTTGGTTTGATTAGTTTTGGACCAAAATCACAAACCAAACTGGTTTTAATTGGTTTCTAAATGTTCAATCAAACCAAACCGTCCGACAAATGAACCAAGCCAACCCAATTCAATTCTGATTTCAATTTTTCTATAAGTTCTACTTGCACATCAAAATTTTCTCAATTTCTCAACTTGTTTTATACTTTTACTATTTTCATTTTTTCCGGAGTCATTTTATTTTTGCTCTAATCCGCTTTTAGTGACCGGACCTTTAGAAATTAGAACCCTAAGTCTCTACTCTCTAATTTAATGTCTTGTGAGATTTGAGCCTTAAGTAAGGTTGTGAAACACTAAACCTCGACCTAAATTTTGGATTGAAAATCTGAGGCCCAATCGTCCGATATTAAAAAAATTACTTACAATCACTTCGGTTTAGTCGATTTCGGTTTGAGAAGACCCGGAACAGAAACCAAACCGAACTTTTCAATTTTTCTTTTTGCCAAACCAAACCCAAACCGGTACCTGTCCAAACCAGCAGTTCGGTCAAGTTTGGTCGGTTTCAGCCCAAAAAATGCACAACCCTACTACCCACCTCGGAAAACATCCGACCTGGCCAGATTAATTTGTTGCCCGACCCGACCGGATAGTCAAGTTTATGTGCCCGACCCATTAAAATATCTAGTCGAATCAAGTATTAGGTCGAGCTGACACATTGACAACCCTAATTAGGTGCGCAAATTCTGTTAAAGAATTAAATATTAGTTTTCGATTCGGTTCTGCCTAAATCTGAATCAAGGTGAAACGATTCGGTTGCAGTTTTAATTGATTTTTTCAATGAATCGGAATCGAAACCGAAACAATTCAGTTGCGGGTTCTCAAAAACATACTTCCACTTATTTTAGCGCCCATAAATAGGTTCATGTTCAAAGGTTTGACAATTTTGTCAGAAGGAAATGACCTATGCATGGTACATAATACCAACTTGATCAAAAGCGAGAATAAAATTTTCATGGAATTAGTCTCCAATGGCCGTCCAACCATCATGTGTGGACAAGGCAGTCCTCACGTCTAGGATACGTACACGGATTTTGAATGCATGAAAATCCGTGCATGTGATGCGCTCACATAGATGGAACTACTTTTGACCACTATATGTTATTAAAGTAAGCTCACATTGGGAGCTATAGTTCAAAATATCACATTCATGGGAGGATTTAATTAAATCATCCTCTCTATATACTCTATACTCTAATATGAATGATTATACATAATTTTTTTAATGATTAATATTAAACTGTTATGATCGGGATTAATATTTTGGTGAAGATTGCCCTATGTTTGGTGAAGATTGCCCTACGTCTGGTGGCCTTAATGCTTCCATTTGAAGTGTGCTATATTAGGTCAAGAGCGCGCTATGATTTTGGTGAAAAGTTTCGACTTTTCTAAATTATGAAAAGGACAAGTTATATATTAAACTAACTGATTAAAGTAAAGGATATTTAGATATATAATTTTTGGGCATGACACTTTGACCCTCATTTAAACATTAAAATAATCAAACTTTTTTACAAAAACCTACTCCCAGAAAGATAAAATGGCTGCCATGACTAGGGTTTAGGGTTTAGGATTTAATTATGTTAGAGATATTTTTAAGGTGTTAATCATGTTAGAGATATTTTTTATGCAATCTTAAGATTAAATCCAATCTCACTATAAGTGATCATATGGCACCAAAATGGCATTTGATGCTACAATTGCCATCATTGGTGATTGACTAGGTCACTTAATATTAGGTTTTTTAAAAAAAATTGCCACTTTTTAAGATGTATGTCAAATGATATAAAAAATTTAATGGTGACCATGAGTCAAAATATTATCCGATACCGATATGTATCGGACGGTACATATTGGTTTTAGATCTCACTCGTACAAAAATCTAAAATATCTGACGATACATTGGTATGTATCGTCCGATACCGATACACATCGTCCAATACGTATCGGTTTTGAGACTGAACGATACGTATCGTTTTTCCGAGATTTTAACCTATTATGGTGACATGCCCTTCGTTTCAATATCCATTGTAAAAAAGATTTGGACAAAAATAGAAGTATTTTGAAATATTAAAAACAATAAATAACAAAAAATTGAGGTATTTTGAAAAAAAAAAGTCCAAAAAGTTGGTTTATAAAAAATGACTTGATGTGTGCCATGTGATTTTCAAGTCACTTTTTTAGACATGTGTCACGTTATAAAATAACCATGTGATGATACGCCCTGGTCTAAATATCCATTGTGAGGAAGATTTGAACAAAAATGGAGATATTTTGAAATATTAAAAAATAAAACATAAAAAATTTGAGGTATTTTGAAATATTAAAAAAATAAACATAAAAAATTTGCGATATTTTGAAATATTAAAAACAATAAATCGAGGTATTTTGAAAGTTTTTTTTTTGTCCAAAAGTTGGTTTTTTAAAAATGACTTGATATGTGACATCTTATTTTCCGATCACTTTTTGAAATGTGTGTCACATGTTATAAAAACTTGACCATTTAATGATAATATGCCTTTAGTCTCAATATCCATTGTGAGGGAGATTTAGACAAAAATCAAGGTATTTTGAAATATTAAAAAAATAAATCTAAAATATTTAAGGTATTTGAGATATTAAAAGCAATAAATAACAAAAAACTTAGATTTTTTTAAACTTCTTTTTTCCTCCAAAAAAATAAGTTGGTTTATTAAAAGAGTACCTTTAAATCCACCTACCAAATCTTTGAGTTCACTCACGCTGAAACCCATTAATTGCTTTGAATTCGTCGATGCAGATTGTTTTTTACCCTAATATTTTACATGCTACATCTTGAGTTCATGCTCATACCATCCATCATTGATTTTTTATTTTAAATAGTATCCATTCCAAAAAAGTGACCTTAACATCATGTGGAACTCATCACACTCAAATAAGGTCACTTTTTGGGATGTGTACCACATGAAATCAAAAACAAATCGTCTGATGCCAAACCTATGATCTCTAAATCCAATATATGAAAGATTGGAATGAGCAACGATTTGCATCATCAAATTCAAATCAGTCAATGGGTTTAGCGAGGGTGAACTCAGATTCGATGGGTGGAATTAAAAGTACTCTTATAAAAAAATGTGTGACATGTGATTTTCCAGTGACTTTTTTGGATGTGTTACAGTGTTTGGTGATACGCCCTTGGTCTCAATTTCCGTTGTGAGAGAGATTTGGACAAAAATAAAGTATTCTAAAATATTAAAAAAATAAATATAAAAAATTTGAGGTATTATGAAATATTAAAAACAATGAATAACAAAAAATTGAGGTATTTTGAAAGGATTCTTTTTGTCCAAAAGTTGGTTTATAAAAATTGGCTGGGTGTGTGACATGTGATTTTCAGGTCACTTTTTGCGTAGTGTCATATAAAAAATTGACCTTTTAATGGTAAACCCTTGGTCTCAAAATGTCTGTTGTGAGGGAGATTTGCACACAAATCAAGGTATTTTGAAATACTCAAAATAACCCTTGGTATTTTGAATTATATATATATATATATATATATATATATATATTTGAAATACTAAAAACAAAAAATAATAAAAAAACCGAAGTATTTTGAAACTTTCTTTTCTTCCTAAAAAAATCTTAAAAATTAAGTTGGTTTATAAATAATGACTTGAAGTGTGACATGCAATTTTCGGGACACTTTTAGGGATGTATAAAAAATGGCCGTCCAATGATTGATACGCCTTATTAAATAAATAAATAACAAAACTCAAGGTATTTTGAAATACCTCTTTATTTTTCTCTCTCCCTGCTCTCTCTCTCTTACTCCTACCAATCATTTGATCCCGTAACCTAATGGTCAAATAAAGCAAGCCCCAGACCAACTGAGCTAACGGGTTGGAAGGTGATGGATCTGCTAACTAGTTATATATAAACAATAAACAAATCAATGTGCCCATGCATGCCTACTGCTTTACTATGCCAGTCCGATTTAACATTTGGCCCATGGCAATGAAGGTACCGGGTCACCTACCGAGTAATTAAGGGCACATATGTCGAAAATCATTGATTGCTTTGAATCAGATAATAAAGAATGTTTTTCGTTTCAATCATCCAGACAACATATTTTGAGACAATGGGCGTTCCATCAAACAGTTAATTTTAAAAATTCCACATGGCACACATCCCCAATAATGACTTGAAAATCATGAACATGATGTATGTGCTGCCTGATATTCAGGACGCTTTTTTCGAATGTGTGCCATGGGGAATAAAAAGCTAACAATATGACGGTAGACCTATGGTCTCAACTCTCAAGATCCGTTGGGAACTCTCAAGATCCATTGGTTGGAAGATTGAGACAAAAAAATCTCCATTGGCTGATTCAAAGGAGCAAACGATTTTCGTTGTAGGTGCCTCTAGTAATTTTGTAGGTGCGTATAGCTACCAGACCAGGCACAAGTAAATCTCCTTCCACCAACTTTGAAAAATGCACAAATAATTTTAGGGTACAACTATTCTCATCCGTTTTCAGAGTAAGGACCACAATTTTTTATCAGTGACACAAATCATTGACTGATTGGAATTAGATGATGGAGATTTTTTTTATATTTAAGTGAGGTGGCTGTAACAAAAATTGGTCCTAAAATTACATTTGAGTGTGATGTGTGCTATAGGATTCAAAGGGCATTTTGGGGAGATTTTTGGCAGGTAGAATAAAAAATTGACCATCTAATAGGTGTGATATGATCTCAAGATCCATTGTGTGGAAGATTAGGGTGAAACACAATTTCCATCATCTGATATGAAGCAATCAATGATTTTAAAGGAGTTCCACATGTGAGCGCTTTCAGAGATTACATGGGAGCTCTAATAGAGGTACCTTAGGGGAATTGCTAAGATCTTGGATCATTTTTAGGTGTTAGTGATATTTCTGTTCCAACCGTCTAAACTTCCAAACGGTGGCGAAATGACCACTATACCCGTATGAATTTGGATGTAACATGACATGAAGCATCGAGTCAAATCCGCGCCCTTTAACGCTAACACAAATGACCAATCTGTCCCGGTTGCTATTTAATTTATCATAAATGGTTAATTGAGTGGTGTCTGACGAGCCCTTAGAGCTCTAGTCAAGGTAAACCCATGCCCAATTTTTTGTATTTTATACTAATTATTTTCATTTAGTGTTCGAAATGTTGCTTTTGTGACATTTTATTTTTAGGTAAATTTGCTATTTGTGATGCAAAGAGGTCACATGGTCTACCCGGCTCTACAATAATGGGGTACATAATGACCCTACTAGGTCTCTCGGATACATAAGTACCTAGAGACACCGAATAGAGCTTTGATGAAATTGTCTACTACATTGGAGGAGATGCAACGCATCTTGATCAAGTGTAAGAATGAGAGGGCCGGCCTTGGGCCAAAGCCCAAGAGGTGGTCGCCTCGGGCCTCCGAATCTTGAGAGCCTTTGTCATCTAACTGCTTAATATAAATTTTAATGTAAAAAAGTATTGAATTAGTCTAATTGTTTAGTTGGTTGAATAATTAGTGTTGTTTTACTTTTTACCTAACAGGTTGTGGGTTCAACTCTTCCCAGGTCTCATATTTGTATAATTTTTTAATGGGTCATGGATCGGGTCTTGGTAGGGTCGGTGCAGGTCATTGGACGGGTCACTGGCCTAATTGGGTTAGGACAATCATTTGTATTGACCTAATAGATTCTCTAGCTCAATTTTGATTGGACTAGATTTGTTTGGCCAAATCCTTTAAATATAAGGTACCTCTATATGCGCCCACGCATTCTTTGAAAGTGCTTACGTCCTGAACCCCTTGAAAACCATTGATTCCTTCGAATGAGATAATAGAGTTTTTCATACCTATCTTTCACAAAATAGATCTTCAGATCATGACCTACCTATCAGACGATCAATTTTTTATTTCATGTGTCACAAATCCCCAAAAAATGCCCTTAAATCATATGACACCGTCACTCTGATATGTGATTTTATGGGCATTTTTTTGGGATCTATGACATATTGAATCACAAATCGAGTGTTTAATAGGTGCACCATAATCTCAAGATCTATTGAGTGAATGAGATTTGTATATATACACAAAAATTTCTTATTAAATGAAAATAAAGTTTTCTTATCAAATGACCTTAACTTAAATTAGTGATTTAAGGCTCGTTATAGTTTCATTTTTTACAAATGACCTGTCAATTTTGATCTAGTCGACGAGACGTATCCAATGGTCCTATTTTTTGAACTCTTTGCGACTGTTAAAGTGCTAAAAAATGTCACTAAAAGATTTAATAGCAGTTAAAATAATAAAAAAATGTTAAAATGTTATTGGTTGGGTTACTCGATCTGGCGGGTACCTTCTACTATTTAGCTTTTCTTATTTTGTGTTGTATTTTTTTTTTTTTTTATAATTTTATTAATTTGTTAATTGCATTTTTTAATTATAAACAATAAAATGAAATATGAAAATATTTGTAATCTAAAAGCAATGAGTATTGTTTTATTTGTCAAAAATAAAATAAAAATTGTGGCAATTATTTTTTTTTGAAGATTAATATGAGAGTACTTTTAAATCCACCCACTAAATGTTTGAGTTCACCCACGGTGAAACACATTGACTGCGTGAAATCAGACAATAGAAATCATTTATCCTCCCAATATTTCACATGATGGATTTTGAGAGCGTGGGCGTACCATCAGACGGTTAGTATTTTATTTCACGTGATACACATAAAAAAATTGACCTTAACTTCACGTGCACGCTCAAAATTGATTTTAAGGTCAATTTTTTGGGTGTGTACAACATGAAAAAAATAAATTGATTGTTTGATAGTACACCTATGATCTCAAGATTCATCAAGTGAAAGATTGGGACAATAAACAAATTTCATCATCCGATTCAATGCAGTTAATGTGTTTCTGCGTGGGTGAACTCTTCTGTAGGTAAATTTAAAGGCACTTTTAATATAAAAGAGGGGTTCCATTTTAGGAACTCGCCTTGGACCCCCAAAATCTAAGGGTCAACCTTGCAAGTGGGGTATAACAGTACTCTATTGCAAGCATCCATTTCTACTATAGTATCCAAAGTTGGTTGCTCTACTAGAGATGGTGGCAAGCAAGAGGATATTATTGTATCCAAGACATTCAATAGAGCCTTCATTATTAAAGATCCAATGAATGGTCGTAAGTACAGTTGTTCAAACTAAACCCGCTCGTAAAAATTGCACTTTGGACGAGTAGTGTCGTGAAGGACGTTCTAATCGCTTGGTGATCTGTGGGGTTTTTTTTTTTTTTTTGATACGGCCATTTAGGTTGAGACAATCTCGACAACTGAGGAGCAGACATGCATACACATATAACAGTTGGGGAGTAGCATGAGGGAGCACCAATTACAGTGGTGAGTGTTAACTAACAGAACCCAACCACATCTTGTAAAGACAAGGGTGGGAAACAGCGTGAAGGACAAGTATCGAACCCACGACCTCCTCTCCCTCCCAATTTTTTTGTATTTCAGCTAAATGGGTCGGGCTGGGCCAAGCTCGAATAAGAATTGGGTCGGGCTGCAAAGTGTCCAACCCGAATCTGGCCGGTCCCGGCCCGAATAGCTAATCGGGTCGGGTTCAGGTTATGAATTTCATAAACATGCTCAACCCAACCCGGCCTGATTAGCTAAATGGGCTGGGCCGGGCCCTTTTTTTTGTGTTTTTTAAACGACCAGAGTGAAAATTCAGCCCGAACCCGGCCCGTTGACACCCCTATTCACAATGGAGGGAGGTTATCAACTGGGCTAATGCCTCTATGGTAACAGACGGTCAGCGCACAGTTAACGTGGGAATATTTTTCTTTCTCATTTGTAGGCCATTTTAAGTCGTCCGTGAATCGGGGGGTTAACAGATCGATATCGGTTAACCGTTCGGTCGTGTAGCCAATCGATCGTTTTCTTGAATCGTAGGAGCTTGGTCAACAAAAATCATCCGATCGTTCAGTAGCTAAGGATATCTATGCCTATATTTATTTTAAAAATGGTGTATTAGCCTTTCTTGAAGCCTCTAATCTTACTTATTAGTGTGGTTTTGAAGACGTTGATTTTGAGAGACTCTTCTCGAGTGATCAGTGCACTTAGAAATAAGGCGAATGATCTCTCGGATTTATCCTTTTTGAAGACATCAATGGCAGCTTAATGTGCTTTATATCTTATTCTAAAGCACATTAAGCCTTCTTTTGAACCTGATTTTGTGTAACGAAATCTGATTGGAGAAAATTTAGATGTGAGAGAATCTTGACTACATCTCATCTAATGTTATTGGAACAGCGGAAGTCCGGATTCTCTCGGATCCAATGGTTAGAGATCTGGTTGAACACAAAATCAGGTTTTACCCGTTTGACCTCACCATTAGCCAATCAAAAGCCATCAACGGGTGACCACTTATAACCTGTTTAGACCATATTTGGCATCTAATGTTTGGGAACCACCTAAACTACACAGAAGACAGCCATGGATGTAAGCCACGTGTACAAATTGATGACAAGTCCAACACATTAGTGGTGCAGACTCCAGATGCTGAAAAGCCCTTCCACATAAAACCAGTTCACTACATCTATTTTCTTAGAACAGCTTAGAAACGAGCCCGTTTCTAACTTGCAGAAGGGTGCGTACAGTACGTTAGCCTACGCATAGCCAAGCTGAGAGGAGGGGAGGAAGAGAGAGAAAGTAAAAGAGAGAAGGGTGAAGAGAGAGAGAGGAGAGAGAAAGAATGAGAAAGGTATTATATGTGGGGAGGGGTCATGGTATTTACATAAGCACCATCATCATACACATACACAGGTGTAGAATAACAAGTAAGATGGTGAAGATAAGGAGACTTTCTCTCTCTAACCATTATAACCATAACCATGGCCATGACCATAAGGAGACTTTCTCCAACGCTAACCCTAACCCTAACCCTAACTCTATCTCTCTCTCTAACTCTTCTTCTAATAACAAAATCAGAAGAGAAGATATAAAGAAACTTGGCCTCCTCCACACGTCCACTATCAAAAGCCTTCTTTATTTCTCTTCTCTTCTTTCTCTCATCCCTACCCTGTTGAGCTCTTCTCCTCCGTGCGATTTAGGGTTCCTGGCTTTCGTCTCTGAGGTAAAGATTCTAGCTTTTCTCTTTCTCTTTGTTTGATTATGGTTTTTTTTTGGAGATGGGTTTCTTCTTTTCTTTTCTTTTTGGTTGGATTCGATTAGAGGGTTTTTTTTGGTTCTTGGTTTCTTTGATTCGTTGGGGATTTGGTTTGGTCTTCTTATTTTTTTTGCGGGGGGTTTTCCCATTTTATATTTGGGTTTCTTTGATTCTTGGGTATTTCGTTTGGGGTTTTTTATATATGGGTTTCTTTGATTTTTATTGTCTGATTTTTGTTTTTTCTTTGGCCATTCTTATGATTTCTCGATTTCTCACCCCTTTTTTAATTCTGGGTTTTCTTTGTTTTGTTTTTGTCACAAGGGGTTCTTTGATGTTTCTTGTTTTGTTTTCTCAAACTTTAATTTGATCGTCCAGTTTTTTTGTGTTTATTTTTTGTCTGGGTTTCTTGGCTTCCTGTTAATCAATTGGGGTTGTTGGTTTCTTTGCATTTATATCTGGGTGTCTTGTTTAATGGTATCTGTGATTGATTTATTTTGGAGATCTTAATTACAGTTTTCTGTGATTGTTTTTGTAAGCTTGTTCTCTAGATTTCTGCGGGGAAGCATTCTCCATGTTTTGTTTTTGTTTCTCTTTCTTTTTTCTCTGTTACAATATAATGCTTTGGTGAAATGCTGATCAATGGGACTTGCATTGTTGATTTTTCTTAGACGAATTTAATGTAGTTGTTTGCCAAATTAATTTTTCTCCTCTTTGAAACGTATACTCAATTGTGGTACTTGTTATTCTGCTGCAATATAGATCTTCAGCGAAGAAGACACGCCTCCCTATAAGTTCAATCGATTTTAATGGAAGGGTTAAGATTTTCTGGATTCGATGGTGTAGGTATTGTGAAGAAAAAGCCGAGAAGTAATACAATTCGGCGGCCCAGGCCTGATTCACAACCAGTTTTAGACACTCGAAATCATTCACCTTTGTCGACCACGACACCTTCAGATACCGAAAACACAAATTTTGATACTAGTTTTCGGAGGAAAGAGTTCAATCTCAACCACTCTGCTTCAAGAGTTTCTTCTTCTAGGAAGATTAGGAGGGAAGATGGACCATTTGGAGAATTTGACCATTTTTATAATAATGGTAGTTCAAGAGGTGGGTTGTCGACCAGCAATGAGCATGGACGAAATGGGTCGGATTTCAAACGATGCAGTGAAGGTGTTCTTGCCCCGGCCAATTGGAAGAGCACGAACAAGGTTAAGGAAAATTTTGAAATGCAACCTAGAAACCCAGATGGCTATATGGGTAATGGAAGGAATGGTGATGGCCGTTCTTCGGGGCAATCTGGGGTAGTTGCAAATGGATCGGGTCATAGAGCAGATTCGTCATCAAATGAGAGCAAGCTAAGGAAAGTGAAACTCAAGGTCGGAGGAGTCACACGTACAATACATGCAAAATCCATGTTGGATAGTGGATCGGGAAATTCTTCTACAAAGCCTTCTCGCTCTTCGGATGCCCCACGTCCACGGCAAAAGCTGATTCTTCAGGTAATTTCTCATTGTACCCATTTTTTCATTTTTTTGGCTAAACTATGACACTTAATCAGGAAAGAATGTGGTTTAATCTCTATTAGTTCAGTTATTTTGACTCTTGGTTGTGAGAATTTTAAATCGGATTTTACAAAGAGCATTCATTTTAAGTTTTAGAGTCAAGAAATCTTACTATATGAACACTGTTGTTTATCTCCTTGTTGGGTAGAGGATGTGAATATTTGTTTTTTGAATAGGTATTCGGAATTTGTTATTAGGTTTTTATTTTTTTTTTATTTTTTTCACACTTGTCATTATAGGAAGGCTTTCTGGTTTATTTCATTGAGGTGACAATGATATAATGCAGTTGTACAGGGGATAAATGTTAGCTAAGAATTGGAATCAAGGGGCATTTGGTCATGCTTATTGTGGGGTCTTCTATTAAGTAAGAGTTTCGTGATAGTGGATTCCCAGAAAAATTATTACTTTATTATGATTTGCTACCAAGTTAAATTTGGGTACCACCATGCAACTGTGGAATGGATTTGTATTTTTAAAACATACCCCGAATTCAAATTTATGTGGAGAAGCTTTCAAAAAAGTGGTTGGATGGGTTTTCTGAGAACGTGAATGTTTGGTGGAGATTTGGTTTGTTAATCGAAGAAATCGTTAATATTATCTTGCATTTATACATCATTTAAACACATTAACATAGAGGAGAATAGTATAGAGTAAATGTTACCTTTCGTTTGGACACCATCTAAATACATTAATGTTGAAGAAAATAATATTTAGTATTTGGTTCTTCTAAATGGGTTACGAGAGAGCCGTTCTCTGACAAGAGAGGAATAGCTTTCCCTATAGCGTTGGTATTAGGCTCGACTAGTGCACACGAAGGGCGGTGCACGGTCCAATCTCCCTCTGCCAACCTGGGATAAGCACATATATTTTTGAACATCAAATCAGTGAAAGGTCAAAAAATATTTTCACTGATTTCCATGGTCATAATGATATGTGCATCTCCCAAGGTTTGACCAACTACTAACTTAGCTCTGTTGCGTTTTTTAGGTGCCGTTGATTTGGTCGGTCCCTCTATTCTACCTATAGCATATTTCTTTTATTCCATTCTTGTACCTTTTATTATATAAATTGATATTTGTCAAAATAAAAATTTGATAAATAGGTTTTATCACGGTTTCCAACAGGTTATCAATATTTGTATGCTTTCTATAAACGCTAGGCCCCTCCTTTGAAACATATCGCTTATTCAAATTCTTTCATGTTTTCTATAGTTGGTTGAATTTTTTTTTCCCACTACAGGACACTTCAGATGATGACCGTTCTACACTGGATAAAGCAAATGGTTTGCAAGGAATTCCATGGAAGGATTTCACTCTTGCTGCAAAAGAGGATTCAAGAAGTAAAATGGAACAAAGTGGGTTCTCTTCTGAGCCAGTCCGTAAGAGCAAAAGGGTCCCTAAGAAGCGTGTGTTAGATGGGGCACTTGATGATGCTAATGAAGATGACGAGATTCAGTATCTCGAGAGGCTCAAAACTTCTAAGCTAAGTGCAGTTTACGGTGCCGAAAATGGAGATGATGGGAAGCGGAGAAGGATAGCTAAAAGTCGGGGGCCTGAAGGGGAGTATGATGATGCTGAGGAGTATGGTTTATCACGGCTGTTCCGGGAGGGTAAGAAGAAATCGAGATCGGGAAGGGAATCCGAAGACATTGATTATATGGAAGAAGAACCAGGATCGGATGGCGAACCAGATAATAATAGAAAGAAGCAGAGGAAGGAATCTGTTGAGTCTTTAACTGATGGTAAGAAGGAAATATCTTTGACATCACGTCAACGGGCCCTTCAATCAGGCAAAGATGTGTCTGCCGGAAATAATGCAAGTTTCATTGAGTTCCCAAATGGGTTACCCCCTGCTCCTCCAAGAAGTAAGGGCCTCTTTTAGTTTATGTGATTCATTTATTTACGGAAAGTATTTGTTGCATTTAGTATGCGATTAATTTATTGTCCCACTATATTTATACGGTAAAATTTTGGTGGTGGTTTGATGGCAGAACAAAAGGAAAAGCTTTCTGAAGTTGAGCAGCAACTGAAGAAAGCGGAGGCGGCCCAAAGACGAAGAATGCAAGTAGAAAAAGCTGCTAGGGAATCTGAGGTTTGGCATTGGCCTTCTATGTTTTGTACAATAAGTTTTTTTTCTAACATTTTACTTTTTAAGTGGAGAGAGAAGGGCTTATATGATCTGAAATTACAGGCAGAGGCAATAAGGAAAATACTCGGTCAAGATTCCAATAGGAAGAAACGAGAAGATAAGTTGCAGAAGCGGCGGGATGAATTGGCACAGGTATTGAATCCTCTCTAAGTCTGAAATTATTCTTCTATTCCTCGTAATTGCTTACTAGAATCTTAATTTTGATTTTTTTTTGTTGACACAGGAGAAAGCAGCCAATGCTATCACACTTGCATCAAACACTGTCAGATGGGTAATGGGCCCAACTGGGACGGTGGTTATGTTTCCAAAAGATGTCGGTCTGCCAAGTATATTTGACCCTAAGCCATGCAGGTTAGACTCCATTCTTTTAAATCCAAATATGTTGTTAATATTATTAATTTACTGCTTATAGCTGGATGTAGAAATCTGTTGGCGTAAAAGTTGGTATAGGGTACCTGACCTGTTGACTTTAAAGCATACTTATGCTAAAATAATCGATCTTCTTGTGCTAAAATGGTCAAACTTGTATTTTTTTTTAATAGTTTCATACTTTTACTATTATGCAGTGCAGTTTTCAATGTTTGACCATTTTAGTATAAAATTTAAGGAGATTAACCATTTTAGCATAAGCACACTTGAGAGTGAACAGGTTGGTTACCTTGTACCCAGGGATTTAAAGTCCAATATATATCGGCATATTGGCTGGGTCCCAGGATGATACGTAGCCGATATATCAGATGCGTATCGACCAAACCGGACGATTTTTAAGCACCTTTTTTATTTCTAAAAGAAAAAAAAATATAAAAAGATGCAGAAGGGTATTTTTGGTATTTTGTCCAAGTCATATCTGATACATATTGGCTGATATGACCCGATAGGGTCCGATATTTGACTTGTTTGACCTGATGTTTGACTTCATATAGAATCGGCAGGATATTCGTATCAGATAGGACCTAACCCGATACATATTGGCTGATATTAAAACCATGCTTATATACATGATACTGAGAGGCACATTGATTATGTTTGGCTCCATATGCATTTTTTTCCTGTGTCCATGCTTAACTTGAATTAGTTTGAATTTTTTATTTTACCAATTGATGTGTCTTGTTGCTGTGTGCTGATTGCTTCGCGTGATTTCTTTGTGAATTTTAGCTATCCTCCCCCACGGGAGAAATGTGCCGGGCCATCATGTACAAATCCATACAAGTACAGGGATTCCAAGTCAAAGCTTCCATTGTGCAGTCTTCAATGCTACCGAGCAATACATGAAAATATGCAGCCTCTAACAACCTGCTGATTTAGGGTGTACAGGTAATCCTGCACATATATATTACCATCTTGTACTGGAAGATGTGAAAAATGACTTTTTGGGTTTCCCCGCGGAGAGACCAGTTAGGCCTATTCATCCAATGTAAGATACAGCTTCGATATATAAAATCCACTTTTTGGCTTTATGAAATGGCTAAGCTTTATATTGCCCCTGGTTTCTCTGCTTGAAGATGAACATGTTCCATGCATTCTAAGACCGTAAACAATTTTGTAACTGGAAGTGAGCTGGTTAGGGATTTTGGTGTGCACCATAACTAGTGCTCTCTTTGAAGCCTTGTTTAGCTGGGTATTTGTTTATTTCAATGAAACCCTTGTTCACCAGGATATTGTTCATTGACATGGTTCAGGTCAACCTGACCTGACAAAACGATAGCAGCCTTTTATCCAGCCCCTTTTTTTGTGTTCTTTAACATGTTTATAAGCTTTTCTTCCCTGTTTATAGGGAATACTACTTCAGAGTTTTTTGCCTCAGGTCCTCAGCGTCTCAGGCAGTGTGAGAAGTTGATTTCTAGAAGGCTGTCAAGTCAGGTCAGGATGGATACAGATATTGAGTAAGGATTGAACTGGGTTGAATATTCTGGACCCGATCCTATTATAATTGGGTCGGAATTTTTTACGGTCAGGTCGCTCAACCCGTTCTGTCTATGTGACCCATTTTCAGCCCTGCATATCTCCTGTGCTGAACCTGTTGATGAGAGTCAGGAAACTATTCATTTCGTTCATCTCTTCTGCATTATCAACGAGGTTTAGAAATCTTCAGATGACAGCATCTTATACAGTACCCCAATCATGGTTCACATGTGCTGCATGGATTTTGAGGCTAGTGACCTTAAAGAGCATGGAGATCTGCATATATCGCAAGGTCGATGAGGTGCACCCTGCACGGTTTACGTACCGTGTGCGGGTGAGTCGCTATGTATACTAGACCTATGATTTCTTCTTTGAATGGGATTTTATTTTCAATGAGATTTCAGATTTGGCGGCAATCATATCCTGTTTACCTTTGGTATTCCGATTTCGATCCGTATTTGGTTGCAATGAGCACATTTTATCCATGTTGCCTTTATTTTGTATCCATTTAGATTTACTGCATCATATTACATTACATAGGGAGCCATTAATTGCACACGTTTTTCAAGTGATTGCACTGAATTTAGAGAAAGACTTGGTATTTTAGGGACATGATATTTAAAATACAATATGGGCCGGCTGATTTGAAGTTCATGATCAATAATTCTCTAGTACACAAAATTGGAGCAAAACACGATACTTGTCATATGATCTATTGTAGTCAACTGGGGAATTATATAATAGCCTTTGACCCATTTAATCAAATGATAAAAATTATATTTTGTTCTAATCTTTGGCAATTGATATCTTTAAATCATGGCCTTGAAATCAAACAGCTTAAGATGGTGTTTTCACTTAGTAGAGGTGGCCAAACTTGCAAGTCTTTCTTTTAAATTTGGTGCAATCAAATGTAATTACTTGAAAAGCGAGTGCAAGTAAGGGCTCTCATGTAATAATTGCGGAGTAGGGTGAGGGAGCACCAACTACAATGGTGAGGGTTAACTAATAGAACCCAACTCACACTTTGTAAACACAAGGGTGGGAACAGAGCCGAGCCAACTCGACAATTAGGCTCGGCTCAACCCGAAAAATAAGAGCTTTTCTCTTTAGAGCTTGGCTCGAGAGCCGAGCCGAACTTGGCAGTTTATAGCTCGAATGAATAGAGCCAAGTTAGAGCTAAGGCATGCTCGGCTCTATGACTAAGTAATTAACTTTGAGAGGTCTATTTTACCCTTCAAAGTAATCGTTTAAATTTATCTAGCGGTTACTTTGAAGGGTAAATAAGAACTTTTGCCCTCCACTTGCCCTAGTTTATCCAACGATTTATTTATTTCAAATGTTGCGTACTTGTATTTAATCATTCATTTAAATTTTTTGTAAAATGGATATTTAATTAAGTAGAAGTTTTAAAAAGTACTAGGAGAAATTCTTTTATAATAGAACATACTTGGCTCGAAGCTCGGCCCGAGCTAGAAGAGCCGAGCTAGAGCTTGAAATTTTCGAGCTCGAAGAGCTTAGAGCTGGCTTCCAGCTCGGCTCGTATAAGGTAGAGCTAAGCTAGAGCTGACCCGAGCTCGGACTCGGCCCGGCTCGGTTGCAGCCCTAGTAATGGCTCCCTATTACCTATGGTATGGGTATATTTATGTGAAGTTGAGTTCAAGTGTTATGGGGTGTTATGGGGTCGCGGTCGGTTCTCATACTAAATCGAAATCGAACTGATAAGTATCAGTTTCTAGTTTGCCAAATCAAAACCAAACAGACAACCCTTTAAACTTACCTGAAACTGATGCAATCAGTTCGGTTGGTTTTCGGCTTCTAAACCTCAATATTTAGTTTGCAAAAGTTTAATTTTTTAGGTTTACTGTTTAAGTTTTAAGTTTAGTGTTTTTGGGTTTAATTTTTAAAAGAAAATTTACTACTGGCAACCCCATTGTCTCTGTTTGCACTTACTAACCCCGTTGCTTATCGGTTGCACAAAATAACCTTAAACCCCAAACTGTCTTGTAACCCGTTATCCCAAAATATTCACCCGGAAACCAAACCGATAAACCCTAAAGCTGACCGAAACCCGAAGTTTTGGTAGGTACATTACACACAGTGAGGACCCTTTGTGTTTACCAAGGAATAAAAAATAGGCCGATACCAATACATATTGGCGATACGGATTGGTTTTTCGGCATATTGATACACATCGGTCCTCCAACTTGGAATCGGTATCGGGCATCGGCCAATTCAAATCTGTCCTCCATGGTAACTGATTTTGATTGATTGTTATGTGGAAAAGTGGAAATATATATCATAGGGTTTCTATGTAGTGCTTGATAACAGTTCAGATATTACAAAAAAAAAAAAAAAAAAAAAAAAACGCAAGTAGAAATTTGGTCGAACCAAACTGATCCAGACCTGACTGACCCAAACTGCAAACTAAATTGCTCAATAGTTCACAGCATAGTCACAAATTTTGTTTTCGGTAGGGGGTCATTTCGGAATAAATTCGAAAAAGTTTAAGAAAAATTTCAGGGAGTAGAAAAATATATGTATTATTTATAAAAATATAAGTTATTATTTCAAATGACTATAATTTAAAAAATTTCATTAATTTTGACAAAATTTCGTAAATTTTTTTATATATTTCAAATATAAGAAATTATAAATGTTATAAAAATATAAAAAAAAATTAAAAAATTTAAAAAAATAAAAGAAAAGAATAATTTATAAAACATAGATCATAACATAGTGCAACAAACAATAATTGATATATATCAGCATATCGATCGGGTTCCAAGCCATTACGCATCAGTTATATCGACTATGTATCGGTTAAACCGGCCTCTATTCCAACGTTGTTTTTTATTTTAAATTGTTGAAAGAAATATTTTAAAATTTTAAAATAATAAAAAAAGTTTGTCCAAAGGGCATTTTTGGTATTATGTCCAGTTCAGATCAGAACCGGCCGATATGACCAGATATGAGCCGATATTTGACACTTTGACCTAATATTTGACCCTGTAACGTATCCTGGGTGTATATCGTATCGGAGTGGCCCATATGTATCCTATATGGCCGATTTTTAAAACCATGCTCATAACACCTTTACAGCATCCCCTGTTTTTTTCAATTTTAAATTATGAAAGTGAATTGCACAAAATCTTCATGGATACATTTGTCATTGATGAATGTTGACATTAAGTGCTATCTTTTGGTTGAATTAACAGAAATCTTTGACCCAGAGATAGAATTAATTAACTAAATTGCAGGATTAACAAGTTTTGAAACCTCCATATCAAGCAAAGATAAAGACAGGCATTGTATAAAATGCTAATATATATGAACAACTTTCATCTTGTAGTAGCATGTAAATAATTACAGTAGCTCTTTGAGCAAATTACAACATGGATGATGTTAAACTTTACAGTTAACTTATATATATATATATATATATATATATATATATATATATATATATATATAGAGAGAGAGAGAGAGAGAGAGAGAGAGAGATGGGTAGCTTTTTTTAGGTTTTCTAGCATCTTGGTGGCTTTTTCTAGTTTGTGTTATTTTTTCAGTATAATGAAGGTTACTGGTAATAGATAGATTGCCTGCCTGTGAAGTGTGTTACCACTTAGGAATTGGATCCAACCTATGAGTTTTAACAATTTAAGTGCGTTTTGTTTAGGTTCTTAGCATTCTTATAGGGGTCGGTAGTTTCTAGGCAATCTATATTCGTAGGAAGCAGAGGTGCCTCCGATTTACCGAAAGCGTTCCAACATAAAGCTTGTTGTAGGCTGTGGGTTTCGACTGAGGGAGTTAGTAGAATATCGCCAATGCTGATATTAGTACAGGGGACACTGTTGCTGCAAGCAAGATGGATTGCCTGTGTAGAATATGTCCCATTGATTTGATTATAGTTGATATCGGATATGGCTACCGCATTTGTCGTGTTGGGGCACACTCTTTTGTCGCAGTAGAACTGATCAATATCGATTGGAATTTTCACGTTGGAGACTTGAATGTTTGAAAATGAAACAGACTTCACAGACCCAAATCCGCCCTGGTAAACCACCCAAAAAAAAACCCAGGTCACATTATAGTTGATGTTCTGAAATTTTACAAAGTTCTTGTCTATAATTGTTCATCAATGTAACTAACATACCTGCCAGGTCTTGATTCGGACTCCGTAAAGAGTACCGTACATTGTGATGTTTTGGACTATGATTTCGGAAACGCACGCCAAACTACCGTCCCTACCCAAGCTTCCAATACTGCGACACAAATCGTTTAAGTTGCAGTAAAACATTAAAACTATGGATCGAAAGATCAACGTGAAGTACCTGATGCCGTGACCGGGACCGCACTTAATATCGTGGATGTGGACGTTGGAACAACCCGTTTGAATCGATACACAGTCGTCTCCTGCTTGAACCCAGATGACAGAAGATCAAATAATATGTATCAAGGAAGCCCAAAAGCAGATTGCGAACTATATATATGATTGAAACTTAGTACCACATGAGATTGACGAATTTTCTACTTCAACTTCTTGCGAATTTTGGAGGTGTATTCCATCGGTGTTAGGGCTGTCTCCGGGCGATGAAATACTGATATTTGATACAGTAACCCCGACACAGTTATCGAATTTCAGGTGGCACAGTGGGCTGTTTTGAATACCGATGTCTCGTATAGTTATATTGTGACTTGCGTAGAATCTTACTGCCTGAAAAATTACAGTTTGTGAAGTCATGGCTTTGACCGCAATCCAAAATCAGTTACTTAGGTTATTTTGAAGTAGGGAAAAAATTTACCGTCGGCTTAACTTTTGGATAGTTTTTGGAATTTTTGCTTGTTGGCTGTGAACTCAATAGAACGGTTAGCTACAATTGTTATAATATGGGGATTGAAACATTAATTAAGCATCAAATTACTATTTTGAAATTTCTATGACTAACCTGGTTGAGCTGAAATCCGGGTATTGTCCACCAGGCCGAACCTTGTCCGTCTATGGTACCGCTTCCTTGGATCATAAAGCCTCGAAGGTTCTTGAAATTGATCCACTGTAGCAGTCCCGATTTCGGCCACACTCCTAAATCTCCAGGTGCAATGATCATGCCATCTATCTGATAAAATGTGATCTTATTTTTAGATTCTGCAAACACGATTTGTTACGATAACTAGCGTCGATTTCAAAGTAAATTTTATGCTTGGAAAAGGACTCAAAACTGACCTGAAGAACTAGACCCAGCTTACAAGGACCTTGGAGAGTTATCGGGCCAATGAGAAACCGGAATTCGGACGGGAACTCGACAGTTGCTAATCCAACACTACAAGCTGCCGCCCAAGCTGCCATAAATGCCTGATCACATAAGCCAAACAGACTTCTTTAAATCCTTAAAAGCCCAACTGTACTACATTTCCTTTCATATACACTAACATTACAATTATTTTACCACCTTCGAGTCGTCGGCTATTCCATCGCCCTTTGCTCCGAAAGAAAGTACATCAAAGATACCGTTATACGGTTTTTCGTAGATGTTGTATACGGGAGTTGAAGAATCATAAATTGCTCTACTTTTATGGTAATTATGGTGCTTTACTCCTATAGTACGGACCGTTTTCGGACATACCGAGCCGAAGAGAAAGCTAATCAGAACAAAGAGAAAGCGATAAGAATGACACGTGGCGTGCTCAATTACAGACATAACTATTCAAATTTTGGTATCTTGATTTTTAGAAGCAGAGTTTATTACCTGTCTCTGATAAGCCCAAGAGATTATATAAGCATCAATTGGTGGGAAGTGTTGGTGAAGAAGAAAGTCGATTCCAATTGTGCAAATTGCAAGCTCTTCTATGGAATTTTTTCGCACGTTTTCTTTGTTTTCTTGTTGAACTTTGATGCTCCTGCTCATCAGTTTCTCAATACTGACAAGCCTGCTGATTTAGTGTTATGTTTGTTTTCACTTCAGAACCACTAGGAAGTGGCCTTTTGGTGGCATAGGTGGTCCTCCATAGATTGCTACAGAAGTAGTAGCCTTGATGGTTAAATCAACTTGGTGGGGGGTAACGCTAGCCCATGGGCTGAGCCACTAAACTTGACAGTTATTTCCCTCCTCTATTTGAATCTCCAACCACAGAGGAATGGAAGATTCAATGATGCCCCTAATATTTTTCCTACATTAGAAAGATTTCCTCGCTGCTTATTTTTTACTTATTTATTTTAGAATTAAATATTACAAAAATTAATTTTTTAATATATGGTCATGTCCTTTTACCTTGATATCTCAAGCCGAGTGAGCTTGAGTCGTAGCTCTTGAACGCATTCCCATAATCAATTCCGATATGCATCTTGCTTAGCTTTAGCCCATTTGTAATGTTATTTCCTTTTGTGAAATTACAACGTTGCGATAATTTTAAAAAATATATGTTGTTGGGTTTTGGCTTGATTTATGGTTGCAACTAAAGATTCTTTTGGGAATTGATTTGATCGACTAATAGTCAATAGAGATTTAAATGGGTTTAGTTGCTATTTTAAGATGGATTAATATAGGCTCCTATTAAATGGGATATAGAAGATAAGGAAGGAGAGTCTAAACCAAATTGGAATGTGAGTTCTCATGGGGATAATTAGTGTGAGAGAAAAACTTATAAATATGTGAGAGATATTTTGGACGTGTGAGATTTTTTGGGTTTTGGAATTGGGATCTCCTTTGGTTTTGTTTTGGTAGAGAGAGAATCTGGGTTTTGTTTTGCGTGTGAGTCTTGTTTATTTGGGCACCGGTATTTGTGGTTCTTTTTTGTTGGGTAAGATTGGAGAATTCGATCTTCATTGTTTGTAGCCTTTGTGCATCTTCATCGTGATAGTGGAAACAGTTTGTTTGACTGCCCATGGACGTAGGCTTAGGCCGAACCAGTAAATCTTGTTCTTGTTTGTGGTATGATTTATTTCTCTTTCTACCTTCTTATGATATTGGTTATTTAATTTATTAGTTGTCTTCTTCGCACATGAAAGCTATCAACGTAATTAAAAGTGCAAACGCCTTGTAAGAGATTTTTTGCACAATAGATGTCAATATCTCCATCAATGTAACAAAGTGGAAGTATGGGGTATTGGTAAAAGAAAATGATACTGATATTTCTCAAGAGTGCCTTCATTTGCTCAACACACTTAGGTAATAACATCAACTTTTCTTTTTTCCTACCTAAAAGTGTTAGTATAAGGGACCCAACCCAAGTGCTACCGGCGGTGGCAGTTGGGTCAATCTCAAATCGACAGCCTTGATAAATGCGCTGATAATTTTGAGTGCCAAATCAGTGAAAGGTCAAAATAGAATTTGTGTGCCGATAAATAAGTATACAGATCCTGAGGTTTGACCATTTGAACAGAAGGAGATTAACCCGAGTGCTGCCGCTGAAATTTGGTTCACGGGTTCGGGTACCAAATATCAGCTCTATGTAAAAAGTGACAGCAGCAGCCAGCAGCAGCTTTTTCTTCTCTTCCATGAAAAGAACTCCCTTGAAAGTGTAGAGTTTTGAGGACTTTCTAGCCAACCACTTCACTTCCCTCTCACTTGGAGAAGCATGCTTAAGCCTGCTACTCTTACTTCTAGCAAGTGGGCAGTCTAAAATTAGCTTCCTTTTTTGAACTCCCATCCCCTTATCTCCAGTTCCTCATGCTTGTGGGCCAAATTGTGGAACTCTTGACATAGAAGTTAGTTGGTTACTTTCAGTTGTTAAAAGACTTGATAGAAAGATGGTTCTAGTTGCTCTAGGTTGTCTTTTATGAACTAAACTCAGGCCCTTCTGGCAGATTTCTTGCTTTGACCCTTCATGGAGCGCCACGTGTCGCTGCCACTACCGTCATCTCATAGGTCAGCAACATCCTAGATTTGCTTTCTTTTTGGCATCTCGGACTTGTGTCTCTGTCAGAGTTTTATGGGAGATTTGATGATGATGCTATCTTGTGGTCTCCTACTCATCATATTCTCTTTCCGGCAGATCAGTTGTAGAACATTTATAACATTTATGTTTGAGCTATATATATATATATATATATATATATATATATATATATATATATATGGGAGTCGGTTAGATCCTCTAATGGAGGACGGTGACCGTCATCCAAGATTCACATGGAGCTTTACGTGACACTCAAAACACTTTTAGGGTGTCACGTGGAGTACGGGTGGACAGTTTAGATCAATATTAAAAAAAAAATAGAATTTTTTT
Source organism: Chloranthus sessilifolius (assembly GCA_021018995.1). Lineage (NCBI taxonomy): Eukaryota > Viridiplantae > Streptophyta > Magnoliopsida > Chloranthales > Chloranthaceae > Chloranthus > Chloranthus sessilifolius. Next base: position 7,153,934 of record CM037590.1, read on the forward strand.
TTTAAAATCTATAAGTCAAAGTTTGATAGTTTTCATTGGTCCACATTTCACGGTTCAAAATATATACGGTGAAGATGAGTTTTTTATTTTTATTTTTTTCAAAGATGATCTAAGCAATACATCCAAGGTTCACGTGACACCCAAAAAATGTTTTGGGTGTCACGTAGAGTTTCATGTGGAAGGTTGAAGGACGGTGACCCTCCTCCCATAGAGGACGGAGGCCTTTTCCTATATATATATATATATATATATATATATATATATATATATATATATATATATATATATATGAATCAGCAATTCTATTGAACAATGTTTTGAAAATTGGACAGACACGGAGCCGATTCCAACGGGGCTCACTTAGACTGATTTTAGAGTTTTTTTAATAATAAACTTATGTTGCTTATGTCATCTTATATTAGTTTTAAAAAATAACTGTTAGAATACATATATTAAAATAGTAATACATTTTGAAGTCAACACGAACATTGGTACTTGTTGGTTAAAACTTAGATTTTAGGTGCTATTATTTAATAGCATTTTGAGTTCAAATCTCCTCCAAAATATGTAGATTTAAAAGAAAAAAATTAAAAGTAAACTTAAATGATGAACTAGGCCAATTTATGTTGAATTGGATGAACCGCTCAGTTTAATGTAAAAATCGGCCGGTTCAATAAAAAGAACTGAGAGTTTTGGTTCTTATGGGAACTACAACGTCTGACCCATCGATTCTGATCGAATTGGATCGAACCGGCCGGTTCAGTCTGATTTTAAAATCATTGCTATTTAAATAACCGGCCAACCCAATCAACTATGGGTATAGGTGTGTCCACAAAGCAAAGCTTCAAGATTGAAATCATGCCTAAGCAGCCAAGAGACTTAGCATTGATTTTTTGTGAGACCTTTTCACTAGCCACCAAGCCGACTACTATTTTAGTAATCTTAACCATTTCTTTGGCACATTAAAATACTTAGTCGGCTCGATATAAAAACTGCCTTTCTTCATGGACATCTTAGTGTATAGTGTTCGTCAAGCTCAAGGGTTTAGTTTGATCAGTTAAGCATATCCTGTCAGATACACTTTTTTCATCAGAGACCTTATATTTTTACCTTTATCCAAACCTACTAGCTGAGAGCCTAGCCAATCCTAAAGATAATAAAAATTCTAAATTATCCCCTTTCTTTAACGCACAAAAGTATCATCTTCTTCCTTATTTTAATTTATTATAGTTTCTAAAAAGTCAGAGATGATGAAGGTGACTGTGTCTTTTCCCCAATCTAATCTATTCCGATCTGCTATTTAGGTCGACCCAAATATATCTTTTCCGTCAGAGACTCTAGCAGATTAAAATAAGGAAGAAGAGGATATATAATTTAAAATTTTAAATATTTGCATTTTTTTATATTTAAGTGATGTGAAATGAGATCTATGCTGTCTGATTTGAAGGCCACGATATAAAATCGATGGTGCCAAAGATAGATATGAAAAAAAAATGCAATATCGCCTCTTAAAAAAATTTTAAATAATCGATGCCGACTCGCAAAACAACCGATGGCAGTTGCCATCGACTGTGTATAAGGTTGCCGCGACTCTGTACACAATCGATATCGATTATGTACAGAAGAAAAATAATAATAATAATAAAAAAATTATATAATCGATATCGACTGTATAAAAAAAAATAAAAAAATTCGGTTCTTTCTTTGAAAAAAAACTCATCACCTTATTATAAAAACGCATGATATTAATCTATCGGACACTCTATAATCAATATGGACCACCATCTTTTTTACTCATGGAATCAATATGGTACACGTGGCACCAGATTGGCACGACGACTGATAGTTAAAGCCCGTCCATAGAAAATGCACAGATCTTATCTACAAGCTGAATTGCCACATGGACATCTTGGATGAACAACTATCTAAGCCGCGTGTACCATAAATATTTTTGGAGCATTTAAAATGGTGACTTGGCTGTAGCACCTGATAACAGCAATTATTTTTTTTTTTAATTAAGTCATATCGACTCTGTAGATAGTCAATGGCGACTCCTAAATCGGTCGGTACCAACTGTGTTAAGAGTCACCATCGATTGTTTTGCGAGTCGGCATAAACTATTTAAAAAATAATAATAAAAAAATTTAAAGAGGCGATATCGCCTTTTTTTCGTATCTATTTTTGGCACCATCGATTTTATATTGTGGCTTTTAAATCAGACGACATAGATCTCGTTTTACATCGCATAAATATAAAAAAAATACAAATATTTAAAAATTTAAATTATATAGGTGTATCCTCTTCTTCCTCATTTTAATCTGCTACAGTATCTGACGGAAAAGGTGTATCTAGGTAGATCCAAATAGCAGATCGGAGTAGATTGAACTGAGGAAAAGACGCCGTCACCTTCATCACCTCTGACATTTAAGAAACTGTAGCAAATTAAAATGAGGAAGATGATGCTTTTGTGCCTTAAAGAAAGGGATAATTTGGACTTTTTATTGTCCTTCGGGTCAGCTAGGCTCATAGCTGATCGATTTGGGTAAAGGTGAAAATAAAGGGTCTATGAAGAAAAAGGTGTATCTAACATGGTCGATTAGGTAAATTTCCCTATTTTTATTAGAGAACTTCTATCCATGCCCACCTGTTTACTGAAAGCGCTCATTTAATAATGTTTGGCCCTAAGGTGGGTGCGTACAATAAATCAGTGGGTACGAATAGAGGTCCCTCTTTATTATTAGTTGGGTCCTTTGTATTGGACTACCTAAATCTACCTACCGAATCTTTGAGTTCACCCCCACTAAAATACATTGACTCTGTTGAATCAGATGATGGTGATTGTTTATCCTTCCAATCTTTCTCACAATGGATCTTGAGATCATGAGCATACCATCAGACGGTTAGTATTTTATTTCACATGACACATCTCAGAAAAGCGACCTTAACATCATGTTTACACTCAAAATTGATTTTAAGGTTATTTTTTTGGGTGTGTACCACATGAAATAAAAAATCAATCGTCTGATGGTACACCCATGATCTTAAGATTGATCGTGTGAAAGATTGGAAGGATAAACGATCTCCATCGTCTGATTCAATGCGATTAATGTGTTTCTTCGTGGGTGAACTCAAAGCTTCGATGGTGGATTTGAAGGTACACTATTCATATTGTTTGCTACCATATGTAAGAGTGACAATTGGATGGGTAGCTCAGCCCAGCCTATAAGGCCCGTATTGATTTAAAGAAGGTCCAAGCTTGACAGAAAGCCCGCCGGCTAGGTTTGGACTAGCAATTTAAACTGGTGGAGCTTGGGCTTAAGCCCTTAGGCCCGTGTGCTCTCATATATGATATTTATATTTTCACTTGTAAATTAACAGTTAAAAACTCTTCCAAGAACCATAGATTTTCCATTTTAAAACTTTAGACTTTCCTGAAAATAAATATCAACTTCTTATTAGATATTTGAATTATATAAATTGTTTTTAAAATAAATATAAAGCTAATTTTTTCCAAATTAATAAGTAATTTATAATGGGTCGGGCTTGGGCTTTAAACATTCATTGTGGGCCGGACTTGAAGTTGAGATCATAAGCCTGCCATGGCTTGGGCTAGGCCCAAGTCTAAATCCATATAGATCAGGCTTCGGCTGGGATAGGGTAAAAGAATGGAGAAGTCATTTTTTTTTACGGAGATTTCATTTTTTTTTTATAGGTAAAAGAATTTAAAATAGACCAAGCTTCGGTTTATCTTATCCCAGCTAAAGTCCAAGCCTAAGCCTATGTCCGGCCATCCCCAATACTAACTATATTGAGATGACATTTTTTTTAATAGGTAAAAGAATTCAAAATAGCCCAAGCTTCGATTTACACAATCTCAGCCCAAGCTCAAGCCCAAGCCCAAGGCCGGCCATCGCCAACCCTAACCATGCGGAGATGACAGTTTTCTTATATGTAAAAGAAATCAAAATAGACGGCCAACACAAAAAGGAGCTGCAACAAAGCTTAGCCCAAACTAACTAATGCAGCCTGCCTGGTTCATGTGGCACAATATGATTCGTAGCACAAATTTAATGTTTTGTTATCTTTGGCCTTAGTGGTTTTGAAGTCTTAATTAGTATTTAGTGTTGAGAGTAGGATTAGTTCTTTCTCTTAGGGAGCAGTAATCTAGAAGCTTATATGTTTTAATTTCTACTATAGATGCTAGACATTTTGGTACCCTGGTCAACTTAAAGGTAATATAATTATATATATATATATATATATAGAGAGAGAGAGAGAGAGGTAGCATTCAAAACACATTTTAGCTGTCACATAGAGTAAGGGATTATTGTTTAGATTAATTTAAAAAAATATACTCTCAAAAAATATTTGTAAAGCACAAGCCAAACTTGGACTAGTTTCAACGGTCCAAATTTTATTATTAAATAAATGCATAAGTAGATAGTTTTTCAATTATCTCTTTTTCAAAGATCTAAGAAATGCATGTGCTTCATATGACATCAAAATAGTATTACGAGTGTGCCACATGAAACTCTATCCATGTAGGGTCTTGGAGGATGCTTACGGTCCTCCATTAGAAGTTAAAACTCTTTTCCATATATATATATATATATATGTGTGTGTGTGTGTGTGTGAAGAAGATTTAGATTTTAGGAAAATTTATACTTTTGGCCTTATAAGTTTGCGTATTTGCAGAAACGGCCCTATAGTTTCAAACTTTTCATAACAGGTCAGCTCTAAATCAAGCCGGGTCCATGTCAGCACCGATCTTGTTATTTTCAATAAAGATATTAATTTTTAAATATAAATGTTAACTTTAACTTTTACTTTTCATTTTTTACTATTTAATTTTCACTTTAACTTTTTTGTAAAAATCGAGAGAGCGGCGGCAAATCGACGACAAAGCGGAAAAAGAGCCATAAAAAATTTTCAGGTAACTTTTTTAACATTTAAACAAATATACTCATCCGTTATCTTTCTCATCTAACCCGCTAACTTATCGCTAACTTACCGATAATGTAAGTTAGCGTCCGCTAACTTACATTATCGGCCACTAAATTACATTAGCGGACGCTAACTTATATTATCAGTCGATAATGTAGTTTAGCGGTAAGTTAGCGAAATATTTTCAACCTCACTTTGTTTGTTAATTAATTATTGTTATATATTTTATAGTTCCCACTAAGTGATTGTAAAATGACCAAGTCTCTAAAGGCCTTCGGGAAATGTACTGAAATTAGTATTAAAAAATTTTACTTGCATTGCAACAAAGAGAAGAAAAAAATACTAGATGATTCAATTTTTGATAATCTATTTAGGATTTATGAAAAATTAGGGTTTATTGGAGACTTGGTTGGTACAATTTTAAACTTTTAGGTTAAAGATAACGTTTTTAAAGTTAGGAACACTTATGTACTGCTGCAAGAGTCAGATATATCATTGATTTTAGGGTTAAATATGTTGACGAAACCTGAGTCTGAGCATGTAGCTGTGCCAGAAAATGAAACCATTCGATACAAATTCTTTCTTGGGACGCCAGCTAAAAGATTTCGTATTAAAGAAATAATTGATAGTGCCCATCTATCCAACGATGAATATTTGAAACTATTGTTATTGTTTCTCTTATCCACTTTCTTACTTCTAGACACATACCAGGAAGTGGACAATGAATACTTGAAATTAGTAGATAACCTTGAAAATTTTAACGAGTTTTTGTGGGGCTTGATAGTTTACAAAAATTTAGTAGAGTGTATATCGAAAGCGATCATCAGAAGGGAAGCAGCCAAAAAGTCAAAAAATGAGCATTATAAAATCTACAGATGCACTATTTCTCTACAGATTTAGGCGTTTGCGCTCTTTTCAGGAGTTGTCACCGCTCTTACTCAGCTGAAAGATTCATTTCCGAGGCTATTAAAATGGGAAGGCCCAAAATTCAACCGTAATCTAAATTATTATCGAGAAATTTTTCTTAAGTCTAAAGTTATCATAGAGCTTGAAGTAGTAAAATACGAGTTACAGTAACGATCAGTTCGACTCTTTTTTATGCAAAGAGAGATGGAAAGGGAGCAGAAAAAAGTCGAGGAGCCTCACAATGAAAAAAATATATACATGAATACGATGATGTCCTAAGTTACGAGACACGTTTCCAAAAAAGAGCCGAAGTGCCTCACTTAGATGACGATGATGACAGTGACGATAACGACGAGTACGAGGTCGTTATTCATCAACATCCGGAATCAAAGGGCAAACAATCGGAGATTAGGCCCCAACCAATCAGGGAACAGCTGTCTAGGCAACCACATCTAACCAAAGAAGTAATCAAGCTTAGAAAGGAATGCACATCTCTCCCTATGACCGTTAAAGAGATGCAAAGTGAATTCAGACGTACATTTACAGTGCTTAAAGTGCAAGCGATGACTACTGAATAGCTAGGAAGAGAGAAAAAGACCTTACAAGAGTAAGTTGGGTCATTACAAGATTGAGTTCTAAATTTAACAGACGAAAATGACGTAATACGGAAGGATCTTAATGCGGTCAGATCTCATTTGACAAAGGTACCAAACTATTTTTTTTTTAATTTAAGAAAATTTAATTTTTAACATATTAACGCTAACTTAAGTTGTCGGCCGATAATATAAGTTATTGTCTAACAACTTAAGCTATCGGTCGAAAACTTACATAAGCGGCCGACAACATAAGTTATCGGTCGATAAATTACATTATCGGACGATAACTTATATTATTGGCCGACAACTTACTCATGTAAGTTTTCGACCGATAGCTTAAGTTGTCGGACAATAACTTACATTATCGACCGACAACTTAAGTTGTCAGACGATAATGTAAGTTATCGACAGATAATGTGGTCGCTAACTTAAGATAGTGATTCCCAAATTATGTTATTTTTGTAAAATATAATGTCAGTTTTTAATATATTTTGCAATGATGTAGGATGATATTTTTTTCTCTGTTTTATTTGAAGCCTTCGTTCCCAAACAATTTACTGCCACTCATCCAATAGCTCCTCAAACTTCTGCCCATCAACCCACTGCCACTCAACCAACAGTCACAAAAACTTATGCCCCTAAACCCACTGCTCCTCAACCCATTGCCCCATAACTTTTTCCCCTAAACCCATTGGCCCTAAACCCACTGCTCCTCAACCTATTCTTCAATCCACTGCCCCTAAACCCACTGCTCCCCAACCTACTCCTCAACCCACTGCCCCCCAAACTTCTGTCGCTAAACCAACTGCCCCTCAACCCATTGCCCTACAACTTTACATTGAACTCAATGCACTTCAACGTCTTGCTAAACAACCCTTGGTGGAGGCATTGCTCAAAGTGGGTGATGAGGGTGCTCCGCTTACCCAGCCTTCTCGTGAGTCACAGTCGACATCATTAAAATCAATTTGAGTGAAACTATCAATTTCAAAGAGTAAAGCCGAGGGATATGACTTGCGTGCTCGGAAGAGGAGAAAGTCCCTAAAACTAAAGCCGTTATGAAAAGACCAAGAGTGGTTGTAAAAGAGGAGGATGAGCCACAATCTATGGAGCATAAACATATGCTCAAATTTTGAAACCGGGCGACGGATGAGGACACTATGATCGTTAATAATATCATGGGTGTTGACATCACAATTGCCATTTTAAAGGTCCTTAAAGGACGCTTGTGACTCGACAATGAAGTCATCGACGCGTACTTGAAAGTCCTTAAAATTATAAACGATTCAAAGTTTTCGAAAAATGTCAAAAAAAGTTGGTTCGCTTCTGCGTCTGCCCTGGCAAGGTTTCAACTATTTATTATTTCGTTTCTTTCATTTATCTATCTTTTCATTTATGAGTCTCAATTCACTCCCTTTAATTTATTTACTTATTGCAATATCGTCTTTCAGACCTTGTTTATAGCAAATCACAGAAAATTTGAAAAATTTATCGATAATGAAGGTGTGGCAGCACTCAACGACTTTGATAAGTGGCAGACCTACTGTGACAAGTGGCAGGTTCGTCACAATTCAAAGCTGCTTGAACCCCTACTTACCAATCATAGATACGAAATTCACGTAGTCGACTATGGAATGATACGTTTTTTAATACTACATTTTATTTTATTTAATGTTAACGATTTTTAAAATTTTTAATTATTTAAGACTCCGATTTCATTTTCGTGTAAAGTTTTCTTCATATGCATAGTCAAAAATATAGTCACTGGGCGTTGGCTATAATTTCATTAGTTGATCACGTTATTAAGTTAATAGACCCGACAAACCGAGAGTACTCAAGGAAGTTCGAAACGCACAAAGGATGTCTATTAAATCACCTTTCGCGTCTTCTTTACACTACCGATTTGAAGTCTGCTTTCGATCAACCGTGGAAGCTAACGGTCTTCAACAGTGTCGATCTCCCGCTCCAAAGAAATTGAGATTACAGTGTTTATGTATTGAAGTATATAGAATACTTCTCCCAAAGGCGGTCTATTGATTTCGAAGATAAACACATGTAACAATTTAGAGTCGAAATCGGACATTCATTGTTCACGTTTGGGAGGAGTTAAATATTTTACTATAAATATTTATATATATTTGCTAAATTTTATAGGTAACATTATAAAAAATTAATTTGTATAATTTTCATTTCTATAAATTTTTTATAATTGTTTAATTTTTCTTTATAAACTTTATTAAAAGACAGTGATCGCTAACTTAAGTCAACGCCCGCTAACTTAAGATAGCTCCCACTATCTCACCACTAACTTAAGTTAGCGGTCGATAGTAAGGCCATGATCTCAAGATCTATTAGGTTAAAGATTGTGATGAAAAATGGTCGCCATCATCTGATCCAAAGCAAATTTGAATGAGAGGTGAGATTACATTCTCACTGTGGATAAAATGGTACCCTTTTTTGAAGGAAATAAGTAACCTTGTGTTGTTGTTTCTCCCAAGCCCGTAATAGAAAAAAGATTAGAGTTATGTTAACAGCCAACGAAACAAAACCCTAATAAATTTTAACCCCAAATAGATGAAATAAGGGTATGATGTGATTTTATCTCGATTGAGATCCCTATTTCTTTCAAAATATTAGATATCTTTTATAGATTATGAAATGTTATGAAAGATAGTGACGAGATCAATATTGATGATATTAATGAAATCACTATGGATGTTAGCCAGATCGATGTTGATGATATTTGATATTGACAATACACGGTATAAATATTAATGGTTCACCTAAACCCTAGCCCTAATAAAAAACTTCGATTTCGATTAATCGGACTTCTTACTCCCTAAACTCAAACAGAATCTAACTAATTCGATTTTGATTTCGATTCCTTCGATTAATCGATTTTTCATTTCTCTTCGTATTTTTTCAGTGGGATGCAATCATATAAGGGTACCTCTGTCTTAAGTTAGGGGTTGATCATGTAAGTTGCTGGCAGTTTATAGTTTAGTGCTTAAGGTTTAAGACGCTATTTTATTACATAGTTTGTAAAGAAATAAATAAGATCGGGAGGTGGATAGCCCCTATATAAGATATAATAATTTATAAATAATGTAAGTTCATTTCAAATTCTAACAAATTTACACGAGCATCAGTTATGACCGTATTCGTTATAATTTTTACATCGTAGTGGTCGAACTTTACCTTTAGATCTTATTCTCCTTTTCTTCGGACGGCCGGCTTGACGTATCTTGTGCGGAGACAAAATTTTAATTTCGTCTCTTAGCGCAGTCCATTGGCGCTTATCAACGGTTGAGATAAAGTGTTATTTATAAGTTTCCCTAAATAAGTTACTGGTAATCAGTGCTCACAAAATTGGGGGATCTCTCTTTCTCTATTTTGGCGCGATAATGCGACGATTGCATGTGAACATGGTAATTCAAGGATAGCCTAACGTCTGTATGTACATGTTCATTTATCTAGATCGACATTGTGAGTGTAATCACCACATTTAACTTGAAATGTATCGCGACCATATGGTATAACGTTCTTTCAATGGGCCCATCCTGAATTTCGTGTTATGCGCTCTTGGGTTATCGGTGTTAACACGTGTGTCATTTTATTTTCTTTTTCATAACGACGAAAATAAAATTTGGCGACCTTTGTGCGAATTGTTTTTACCATGGTCACGATCGGTTCCTCCCTGACTATTTTCAACACACTATTAATACTTTTAGCTATATTAGTTGTCAACATATCATAACGCGTCCCTGAAAAATAAGTGCGCGCCCAGAAATGATCACCAATTTCTTTAATCCATGTTGTACATTTCGGGGGGCGTCGTCTTCTATTATTCGTAAAATTCTTTTAAATTTTGCTCCCAAGAATATACGGGTAACAACCCAGAAAAGCGGTCTAGAGATTATATCCTTTTATGTATCAAAAAAATTTAGAGCTAGGTGTCGCATACAGTAACTGTGAAAGGCGTTAAGAAATTTTTTTTTCATAACTTCCATCAAACCTTTCTGCCTGTCTGATATCAATACACATTGCTCTTCAAAGTCCCCGATTACACGTCTCTCTAATAGATCAAGGAACCATATCCAATTATCTTTATTTTTTTTTGGTATATTGTCGAATGCTATAGGAAATAAATGTCTATTCCCGTCTATCCTCGTAACTATTAACAACACTCCTTTGTATCGTCCCCGTAAATATGTTCCATCTACCGTAATTATTCTTCATAAAATATTATGAAAGCTTCTAATGGAAGGTCCGAATGCCACAAAGAATCTCTGAAATGCATTATCAGGCTCGTGACATAATTTGGTCTATATGTCTGGATTGACCCGCTGTAATTCGATGACATAGGACGGTAACATCGTAAATTGCTCCTTCCAGCTATCTCGGATGTCATTCAATGTCATTTTTTTTTTCTCTTCATGCTTTCCAGTAATCTACTGTTATACCGTGCTTTTTTTCAATATAAAAAATTATTGAAGTAGGAGTCTCGTCAAAGCCCTTTAATAACTTATCCCTCACGAATGAAGCTATCCACGATGTCGTACATTGACGATATCCGCTTCCAAAAGCTAACCTTCCGCACGTATGTTTCGGGTGAAAAGTTTTCACGGCAAATGTGTCCACACCCACCAATTTCGATGCATGTATTTACCAAACACATCCTACTTCAATACACTTCATCGTAACTCGAAGATGACTGATTTTTATTGGTTTAATTTAAAAATTATTTGCCATTGTAAACTCTTTTAAGAGCTTTCTGAAAGAATTTCTTATTTCTAAACGGTAGACCAATAGTAATTGGCTCCCCTTCATACAGTTCTTCATTATATGAATCCATATACTCTCCTTTCGAGTCATTAAGCTGATAGTCTTCGTCTACCAGAGATTGATCAATTCCCTTATTAGTATCAACACGTGAAGTGGGCGACAATGGTGCTTCATTATTTTCAGGATCACTATCACCGTCATCGATTGGATGATTATTACGTGATTGGGATTGAGTCCGTGATGTACGTTTGAGTTGAGGTTGGCCGAGGTGGGAATGTTTGAGGTGCGAGAAGCTATTCTGTTGAAGGCTCGATTATCGTTGGCTCCAAAGCTATTCATTCGAAAGGCTATTGATATGGACTAAGGCCCCCTAAAAACGTCTCCTATTTATTCCAGTCAAATGTATTGTTAATCGATTCGAAGTTCAGCTAAGATGGATCATGCATCAGATTCATTTGAGGACAATATCCTTCATCTTCATTGTCTTTTCTCATTCGAATGTCTGAAAAGGGTTGCTCCAGAGGCCTACGGTAGGGGCAAAATCCTATATTTATATTTCTATCATCGTCAACTATCATTGGTACAATGATGTTCTCATCTTCAAACCGTATTCCTTGATTTTCAATCGAATGTTCTGGTTCCACACCATCATCATCTACTAATCTGACGTTTTCCTCGCATTCTTGATAACCTTCGTTTGTTTCCTGAAACAGTTGAAATGCTTCTAAAGATAATAAAATTCCTGTTATAGGAGTGACTAATGATTTTTCGATATAAATATTTATCACACCACCACCAATACGATATGCTCTGAATAAGTTTGTAAGATCATCGGAGTCCGACAATACGCAAACACCAGCTCATTCCCTATGCGTAATGAAACTGTTAGTGTAATAGAATGTTCTTCCGGTCGAGTCATACTGACTTTGTACATTTTATGCATAAACTGATCAAATGATATGTTCTCCGTGATAGTGAAAATCCTTCGATGTCCTCCGTTGTAAGTATTATTGCCGACACAGACGAAATCAAAATGACAAAGAAGGAAAACATCTATTTATTGGCAGCCCACTATCATAAGAAAGTGATCGATATCTTAAGGTAGCTGCCAACATCTTAATATAGCGGGCGCTATCTTATGATATCGGGCGCTATCTTATGATAACAGCTGCTACCTTATGATAGTGGATATCTTAAGGTAGCTGCCGACATATTAAGGTAACGGGCGCTATCTTATGATATTGGCCGCTAACTTATGATATCGGCCGATATCATAAGTTAGCGGCCAATATCATAAGATAGCGCCCGTTACCTTAATATGTCGGCCGCTACCTTAAGATATCGATCGCTATCATAAGATAGCTATTGATATTTTAAGAATCGAAACTTCACTACCAACTGTATCTTAAAAAAATAAATGTAGTCGATATCTTACCTACCCGATTATAATTCACTGAGCTAGCAACTGTAGTCGAATCTGGAAATCGTAATATAAGAAAAAGAAAAAAAAAAGAGAAAAATAAGCATATATATATATATATATATATATATATATATATATATATATATATATATATATATATATATATATAAACGTGAAACCGGCTTGGCTTGGAGTTGGCCTGTTATGCAAAGTTTGAAACTATAGAGTTGTTTCTGTAAATACATAAACTTATAAGGTCTAAAGTACAAATTTCCCTAGATTTTATGTTGAGACCTTGAAGCCTCCATTTTTGAGTGAAAAAAATTCTCTAATTAGGTAAGTAATTCTCTAATTTAAGTGAGTGAGTCCCTAATTTTGACGTGAGCGATTCTACCTCTACCATCAACAAACTACCCAAATAAACAAACCCAAAGACCCAATAAATGGGCCCATCCCTCAATGATCCCCAAAAGTAGAACAAATAACAAAAACTCAAAAACAAAAAAATCCCTGTGGCAAAAAAACTAAACACCCACATCAACTAGAGGTAGAAATAGATGGACCCCGCTAATAACAAAGACCCTCTGTAACAATCTGAAATTTTTGACTTTCTTTTATTGATGTTAGATGGTGTTTTGTATCTTGTTTGATGTTAGCGCTTTACATCGGAACTAACCTTGTTTTAGAAAACCTATTTAAACTCTCATTCTCATTCTAATCTTCTTTAAAACCCTAATCGTCTCTTTCTTTTCTTCTTCTTTAGAGAACCCTAGCCGTCACCACTTTTCTTCTCCACCCATCTCCTCACTAAACATTTTAATATTTTCCCCTAGAACTATTGTGTGTTATTCTATAAGAACCATCGTGATTTATTTTTCACCATCAAAATCGATGAGAAATAAAAAAGGTGAAATCGTGAACGGGCCATATATCGCGTGGACGCCGATCTCTATCGTCCTAATTGTCTGCCGATCACACTTCAAAAGATGGGTACCCATCCATCCATCCCGTTCTTCTCAAATCCCATCACGTAAGATACGATTCGATCGCGTATCGATGGGCTAAATAAATAAACCCTATTTTATCCTTGTTTTAAATTGCTAATAAAAAAGAATGAAATAACTACCCTTAGTCATAGATTTCATTTTAATTATTTTCTCTCTCTTTAATATATTTTATTTTACTTATCTTCTTTTCTTTTGTATATATATATTTTTTTAGAACCCTAAATTATTCATAAACTTATTTTATCGATCAATTGACCCTAATTCAAGGTCACCGACTTGGTACCTTAGGCTTGGATTTTCATATGCACACGGAAAGCTTTAATCATGTACCTTCCCTTCTTTGTTAACATGACCAGTGTACCTGACGGCCCTCATAAATAAATTAATAGAGTATATTGTATATTCCATTATTCTATTTTAGCCTAATATCTCAAACCTTCATACCTTAGGAATATTTAATGTTGATAAATAAAATAAGATGGGGTCATATTAGGTGCGGCACTTATGCATCAAGGCCGGTGAGTGGGTAATCTCCCTTGATTTAGGTGCCGGACAAGGCCGGTGAGTGGGTAATCTCCCTTGATTTAGGTGCCGGACTTATGCATCAAGGCCGGTGAGTGGGTAATCTCCCTTGTAATAGCTATTTTTATCGTTTAATGATTTGCTCTTAGTAAGATACGTGCATCCCCAAAGTCCGACCGATTTCGTAAAGCGAGATTGACCCATTGAAACAATAAAAACAACTCTAAATCAACTACCTCAAAGCTAACTCCATTTTCTCTATGGGAACAGAAATCAGTTGCAAAACCCTGCCTAACTGATCATCTTCCTCTTACAATACTTATAGACATCTGGTTCACTGAAACCGGAGATTTTGACGATGTAGAGGTGAGCAAGTAAGAGGTCTCAGACCCACCAGCACAACTGATCCCTGCACCTTTGATATTGATAAAAGGAGGCTGAGTGGGAAGCGGAAGGTCTCTGGTCTTACTTGTCAGCATCTCCACCACCTTCCACATTGGCGGCCGGAGACTAGGAGAAGCTTGCGTGCAAAGAAGACCCACTTGAAATACCTTTATAATTTCTTCTTCAGAGCATTGCCCTCGAAGATGAGGATCGATCATTTCAGTCAAGGTTTTCGAATTATAATGCGCCCATATCTGATAGAAGGATCAACGAATGTAGTTGTTTGTTAAGAACATAATAACCAAGTTGGGATTCGGAAATTATTGGGTAAGCAATTTTTTTGCAAAAAATCAGAAAAAAATAGCGAATATATCAAAAAATTAAAAAATAGTAGAAAAAAAATACTAAAAACTAAAGAGATAATTAGAAAAAAGTGGCCGCTACTTTCAAACAGTTTTAGGCCATTATCCTATGTCAAACAGCTTTAGGAAAACAATGCTTTTGGAGTCAAAGATTTGGTGCATTGAATTTGAGCACGACTACATTTCAATGGTGGATATGCATTGGATCATGCCCAAATTTTTTGTGGTAAGTGATCATTCTTCGCAAGTTGCTGTGGCACCTGATCCCAGACGGATTCCACATGGAGCCCACAAACCAATGAGCATGTTTTTCTAAAAACGCAAAAGCAGTATTTTTATAAATCTATTTGAAGTAGGATAGTAGCCTAAAACTGTTTGAAAGTAGGCATGAATTTTCTAAAGAGTCCAAAAACAAAACTAGGAAACAGTAATGGGTTTTAAACCTGGGATTTTAAATTTATCAAATCCGGGGTATTAATTTGAAACCCCTTGCTCTTAACTTGGTTTTTCTTTAAATGAGAAATAAGGTTTATTCATTTAACTTGATTTTAATAAAAAGAGAAATAAAAGTTAATTTTAATTTTTTTCCTTAAATGCGCAATTGAAAATTTGTGTTTTAATCAATTAATTCACAATGCTAATGCATAGTTGGTGAAAAAAAATGAAAATATCGCAACTTTTTCGTTAAGTCTTGATTTTGTTTTTTGATGGGTAAGATGGGATTCAGCATTTGAGCTACAAGCCCAATCCCCATTCGTGATTCAATTTCCAAAAAATCGACCATCGACTTATTTGGCATTTAAATGAGGATTTTTGAAAAGGTCAGAATTTGATGGCTATGGTTAAAAAGACTAGCCAAACACAGTTGAAATGGCATTGTGATCTAATGATAAGAGAAGAAACTGTTTACCAGTGACATAAGGGTATATCTTTCTTCTGATGTTGATATGGAATTGTTATTCTTTCGGCCAGTAACTACTTCGAGAACAAGTACTCCATAGCTGTAGATGTCAGCCTTCTCTGTCAACTGCCCGTGGACAACATATTCAGGAGCCATATAGCCTCTGAAAAGAGATTTTACGAAAGCAAAATCTGGTGTCATCAGAGTAATAGAGATGGTTATGATCAAAGTATCAAACTCGGTATCAATATCGGGTATTGGTCCGATCATTGGACCGATATGTATCAGCTGGTGCCGAGACAGTATTGGCCAGCCGATACTGATAGTTGGTTTCTGACGAAACCGATACTTATCGCCGATGCATACTGGTATAGGTCGAGTTTTAAGACCATGGTTATGATGATCGGAGAAGATCAGGATAGATAGAAACGAACTTTCACACATTTACACTTATAAAAGAGGTCTGCAGCCATGATCTGGGTAGCTTCTAGTGAGAAATTTTATGAAAGAAAAAAACATTTACACTTTTGAGAGCTACTACTGCCACACGAACATTTACTAATTGCATACTAATTGATGTGCCATAAGTAAATGTTGGTGTCGTAGTAGTAGCTCTCTTACTTTTCTGTGCATGAATCTATTGACATGACAAAACTATAGTTCAGATACTTATCATCTGAAGATACTAGTTAGGACTAATTACTTGCTTCTTTCACAAAATCTTATAAGAAAAAAATGAGTAAATTAGACTCTTCGAAACGCTTCTTTTACAAATCTGAGTGGATTCTCGCACAATTTAGTGCCAAAGAAGTTCTGTAGAAACTATGGTCAATTAAGCAAATTAGTTTGCACTGTTCTGTAGAAAGAGTTAGGCCACGATTGGAAATGCTTTTCAGGGCCGTGGAATCACTTACTGGCCCTAAAAAGCGTTTCCATATTGGTAATAGGGATTTGGTAAGAATTGGCTGATAAAAGAAGCTAAAATTGGATAAGAATCCGGAAGCAGGCCTGACCCACATGCTGAAATTACGATGCAGAGGTGACGGTGCCCCAAACGGGGCCTAATTAATCGAGTTAATCAGCTCGCACTATCGACCATTCAGTCAAATGGATTGATTTAAATACAGACAATTAAGAGAAGTTTCTCAAATGAGAGTTCATGTCTACCAACTTTAAATGTCAATACTAGAAGAATATATCTATATATATATATGGGATAATTAGGAAAACAAATGTTTTAGCCTATTATACGAGACCTAACGTTTTTGATTATTTTGAATTTATATTTCTTTATTTAGGTGATGATTCAATGTACTTTTGTTAGTGTTGTGATTGACATTTATCTTGAGAACAACTAGAATCTGACCTGCTATTCAACTGGTGAATGGTTTTTGATGGGAAATGGTGAACGATGGAGAAATTTGGGGGGAGAAATCCGATTTTTCAGGTGATTTTTCTTTTCATGGGAAATGGTGAATGATGGAGACGACGAGGGTATAAACGTAACTTCACAAATCCCTATGGTCTCTTAGAGCATGTGTCTAATTCCAGGGACACATGCTTTCCCCGAATTAGCACCCACGGGTCAGCATAGGATATAAATCCCTATGGTAGCCTCAAGGGGAGGATTCAAACTCAGGTCTCCCGCTTCCTGAGGCGGGGTACCTAGCAATCACGCCAAACCCCTTGAGGTTAATATTAGAGAAATATGAATAAATGACCACAGATATCTGACAAATATAAGTTACATATCAGAAAAATTAGAAATGGTTAATGGGTCTTACAGAGTTCCTGCTACTCCAGTGCTGAGATGGCTCTGATCTTCCCCAAAGTACCTAGCCAGGCCAAAATCTGCTATTTTGGCCTTAAATCTTTCATCAAGCAATATATTACTGGCTTTTATATCCCTGTGAATGATTCTAACCTCAGAAGCTTCATGAAGATAAGCTAGCCCCTCTGCAGTGCCAACGAGAATATCTAATCTCCTTCCCCAATCCAATGCCACCTTCTTAAATGAATCTGATATTACAGAGAGAAACCAGTTATAGTTTCTAAAAAGAAAAAAAGTTAATCCGAAATGGCTTTACTAGTCACCAAAAATATAAATTGGAGTAACTAATAGGGAAAATTAGAAAAGCTCACCAAATAAGAAATGATCGAGGCTCGTGTTACAGAGGTATTCATAAACAAGGAGACTCTCGGGTCCTCCAATGCTGCAACCGAGAAGCTTGACAAGGTTTTTGTGCTGAACTCCGCTGATGACATTGACTTCGTTGAAGAATTGCTCTACCCATTGTGTCGTAGTGAAGAACAGCCTCTTCACTGCGATTTCCCTTCCATCTGGTAGAATTCCCTAGGCAAAAAAATATATACATTTTAGGCCTAGTAATTATATCAGCAACTATTGGAGGATCTGATACCCCATTGAGCTACCATTCCGACCAAAACTATTTGGTGATGAAAGAAGCACAACTCAATGATTTAAGGTGTCAGGAGAGCGTTGGGGGATCCAACAACTATAATTCGAAAAAGGGTTGGGGGACCATTAAATTCTGTAATTATTGATATGATAGTAGGAGAAAAAGCATGACTATTCTTTTTTTTTGGTAATTAAAGTTACAGCTCCGTAAGCATGACTATTCTTACCTTATAGACTGAACCATAAGCCCCTTGGCCGAGTTTATTTGAGAGATCAAAATCATTTGTAGATTTTCTCAGATCTTCATATTTGAAATTGAGGTGGGATTCTGAAATTGATCTGATAAATTCCGTAGATTCATCCACATCTGAAATAGAGTTTTAAGAGGAAACAAAAAAATTATTAGGTCTTATATTCATTAAACAGAGTTCATTTATGTATTAACACATTGATATTACTCTCAGTATGAGCAGAAGATCTCCTCCCCCAGATAATGGCTCCTCCTATAACCACAACTGCAGCAAAAATACATCCAAGTGCGATCCGAAGTCCACGCCCTGTAACCAACAAAACCCAGATCCTATATCACCAAAAAATAAAGCACCTGAGATTTCCTAAATTAAAACCCAACAGATCACAATTTGCAGTAACTATCGATAATTTAGATAGCCCAGTCATCATGAAATATATTCCGTCAATAAAAGAAAAATTATTAAATCCAAGAAATTATAATAACAAACCAAGACTATTAATTAAATAAATAATTGACAATAGCTAATTTTCTGGTGTTGATCAAATCAATTACCAAAGAATCATCTGGCAATAATACAAAATACTGCAACCAACATCAAACATGTCCAATCTCATCGAAGAATCTAGAAAATGCTTAATCGCAAAGTCATCACAGGCCATCGAAGCATACCAAAAAAAAAAAAAAAAAGGAAAAACAATATTAAAGAAAATTTCAACTTCTTCTTACCAAGATCCTCAACCTAGTTCAAAACTTTAACAGTACTAATTTCAATTTAGTCAATCATTTAAAAAAAAAAACAAATCCTGCATCCAATTTCACTCACAACTTCAGTATTTTCCATGACTGATTACAATTTGATCAATCATTCAAAAAAAATAAAAATATTAAAGTTCATAGAGATTGTAAACAATTTGAAAACCCATTACCATCCAAAGCCAAATCCCCAAGCAATCATAGACAAATGAATCATAAAAGAAGTAAATCCAAAACCCAAAAAGATTAAAGATCTCCCGTAAACTGAACATATTTAGAAACACCTACATGGAGATTATTACCGTAATTCCGGTGGGTCACAAAAACAAATATAAATCACTCTTTGATCCAGGTATGTCATCCTCAGTGTTAATGAACCCAAACCACAATAACTAGCTAAACAACTCATATATCTTTCCATAATTTACAAAATTTTATGAATGATCAAATACCCACCATCCAAACAGAACAACCAAACCAGATCAAAGATCAAACTCATTACCTGAAGAACCACTGGTCTCCGATACCGCCGAAACCTCCTCGTAAAACCGGTCGGTCGAGTACCTCACATAACACCCAGTATTCAAGCCCCTACCATCAACATTAGGAAGACACTTAACAGCACTCTCTCTTGCAGTCTCCAAACACTCTTTACACATACTCCTATTTAGAGACCTCCAACACTGCGCAAATCCGTAAACCACCGTACCCGATTCCACCGTCACATTCCCAATCTTATAATAATCTCTCTCAACCGGCGCCATCAACGTCAAATTTCTCACCAACCCATTTGTTCTCTCACTGAATTCAATCGTATCCGATGTGTTATTCGCCGACCCACATATCTGTGTGTCTGAATTGTCGTGAGCTTCTTCGGAGAAGTTATAATTGGAGTACCGGAGGAAACATCCCTCCATGTAGACTTGGGCGCCGGTGGCGGGAAGGCAAAAGGGCAGCTGAACTCTGCCTTGTGCGTAACACAGCCTACAAACTATGGGAGATGTATAGTTGAAGCACTGCCCGAGCGCGTAGACTTGCTCGGAAGTACGGTTGCTCGAAATTGCGAAACCGAAACCGTTTCGAGAGACGTTTTGGAATACGGTTTCCATTACATCGACGAAGTTTATATCGAAAGTTTGCGGGTCTTGGGTTTGGTTTTCGCTACAGATTCTGTGCAAGAGGATTGCTGATGTGTTGTTGGTTTGGGAGTTGGTTAAAGGGGAGAAGAGGAGGAGGAGGAGGAGGAGAAGGATGAAGAGGGTGAAGGACAAAGGAGTTAACACCATGTGTGCAGGATAGATGATGGGAGAGAAAGGAGATGGTTTTTGTTGTTGAAATTGGATCCATGGGTGGATGGTTATTTTGCTGAGAATTTTGACTAATTTACATTTGACTGGTGTTTGAATTTAAGGAAGAAGGTCGTTGGGAAAGGGCCTTGGCATTTGTGTAAAATAACGGCAATGTCATTGGACTAATGAAATGACGAAATTGGTCTTCACTGGCACGGGTTTCTAGGCAATGGTCAGGTCCAACGAACAATGTTATATGGAAGACAGATTTTATGTAGACAAAGTGCAGGCCGCTGATGTGGGGCAGCGCAATTCATTGCAAGCGCAGTGGGGCTCAATTAATGCGGGTCATTGCAGCCAGTCTCATCAGGCCACATCAGCCACATGCACTTTGTCCTCAATAAATTTATCCTTCGTTTGTAATTTTCTCAATCCAATAAGGTTGAACAGATTTCGAGTTCAACCTGCAACCCTTGGAAATAGGAATGGTCAAGTTCAATCAGGTTGAATTGGATTTCGAGTTCAACCGCCTCCGCAGCCTTTGGGGTTTATAAAAAAAAAAAAAAAAAAATCTTGAGTGCACGTTATTTCATAAAAAGTGAAAATCATGAATGTCAAGATCCTCCCATATCTAAGAGTTGTAGATTTGGTTGGACTTGAAATCCGATTCAACCTAGTTGAACCATTGCCCTTTTACCGAAAATCACACATAAAGGCCTTAAGATGGTATTTAGAGAGGGTTGGGCAATGGTTAGGTCTAACTGGTTGATGTCGATATCAAGTTCGACCCAATTTTCAGCCGTTGGATGGAGTAGAATTTTGACTTCTATAATTTTCACTTTTATAGAATGGCGTGCATTTAAGATTCTCTTATATCCGACGGCAATTTGGTTGAACATAATATATATATATATATATATATATATATATATATATATATATATAATAAATATTCAACGAGCTGGGTTCCACGTGGTACCCGACCAAGGGATCGGGTGCCACGACAACTTACTCAAACACTATAAGTCCATTTGAAGAAAAAAATTTCAAATTTGAGTGTATCCACTGTCCAAAACCTTATGAAAGGTGTGCAAAATTTTAATACACCAGATGTTCTGCGGGTGAAAAACTTTGACTAGGGTTTTGAACGACACAACGGTTTGGAAGCTTTTTCCAAAACACGGTGTGGATAACTTTCAAAAATAAAAACACGGTGTGGATGACCGAAACCTTAAAGGGCAGGTGTACCCTTGTCAATCTCTCTCTCTCTCTCTCTCTCTCTCTCTCTCTCTCTCTCTCTATATATATATATATATATATATATATATATATATATATATATATATATGTCCGATACCTCTATTAGCACTTACACATTCTCTGAAAGCGCCCGCGTCGAAAACTTATTGATTGCATCGGATTAGATGAAATCGTTATTCGCCCCAATCTTCCACTCAATGAATCTTGAGATCACCTATCTCACGGTCAATTTTTTATTAGGGCCATTTTGGAGGGATCTGTGACATGTGGAATAAAAAATAGACCGTCTGATAGGTGAGACACGATCTTAAGATCCATTGAGTAGAAGATTTTGGTGAAACGCGATCTCCATCATCTGATATGTGGGCACTAATAGATGTATCCATATAAATTTAGGGAAAATGAGTAAATGGGTTGGAGTGCATGAATGGACTCATCCACTCGAATCCTAAATCAAATGTCATATGGCACGTGATCCCAAAACAACACTCATCTTGGGATCATGTTTCATATAGCATGCAATTTACTAAAAAAAAATTTAATTTATTGGTCGAAATTGTGATCAAAGTTTATGTAGTGCCCCACACATTCTAGTGCATTGAATTTTTTCCTCATAGTCTCAAGCTTGATCAAGTACCATCTATAAAGTGAAAAATTAGAAAAGATAATTTTCTCTCATTTTGTATCGGATTAAAAGTGTAAAATTCAACACACCATATTCAACTGACGAACCAAGGTATCAACTCGGGTATCGGTCCATGGAGGTCCGATATCGACCGATACTGATACGATACACCTTAAAAAAATAATAAAAGGAGATATCAGTCATACCTGTTCCGTATTTGAGATACCCTATACGTATCAGCCGATACCACTGCGGCCCCAATACTGTATCGGGGTCATATTGGTATAAGTTGGCCAAGATACCAATATGTATAGATATCAGCCGATATTTAATAACATGGGAACCATGGATCAAAATCTCGGATTTTCGATACCGTATCATCCAACGTCAAAACCGATATGTACCGAACGATACGTATCGGTTCTGGATGATACTTTTCGATATTTTTTCCCAAAAAATAATAATAATAATAAATCGATAATTTGAAATTATCAGACGATAATTTGAAACTATCTAATGATAATTTAAAATTATCGTCCAATACAAACGATACGGACGATACGAGCAAAACTTTGAATGATAATTTGTATCGGACGATATTTTAATCATTCAAATATCATTCATTCAAGTCCAAAACTGATACATATCGTCCAATACATATCGGTATCGATTGATATTTTGATCCATGATGGAAATCACAAAAGTATTAATTTCTTTGGCTAAATCCTTAGAGGTGTGGTCACAATTCAAAAGGAATGTTGACAAATATGGATTTTCGGCTCCCTATGGTTCAATTAACTTATACTCTAAGTCAAAGATTGCAACCCAAGCTAGAGACTCTATAACGTGTGAAATTATCCAAGCTGAAGATTCCTATGAAAATGATTTACAGTTTTAGGCTAAGGGGAGAAGCTAACAAAATTTTGGTCCCCATTGGAGAATGACTTAGACATTGAATGGCTCCTCTCGTGCGTTGTGACGCCCATACCTACCAAACTTATATCATCCAATTTCTTGGTCCACACCAGTCTAGCGAGAGGGTCGCCCTTTTGGTGGCGGCATATGGCACAAATTTCTCAATCATTCACTGCTATCAAAGCTTAGGTTATATCGCTTCCGTGCCATGATTGATGTCATTTATTGTCAATTGTTGTTGATATTATCACCATTGATCAGATCATATATGGTGGTATCATGATCGCCCAATCATTGTCGATCAGATCATAGATCACAAGCATGTCCTGATCAAAGGTGATGTTGTCACGCTATCTAATTAACAATCAAAAACAGTCTCGACGTCAGATCTGAAAACAAAAGGCTTCAACACATAAATCGATAAACTTGAAGCGAGAATCATATATTTTCTCAAATTTTTAAATTCCGCCATTTTTTTATAATAAACATATGATAAAATATCTGCAATTATGGGAGCATGCCAATATTAGAACATTACTTTACGTGTAAAACCTCATGACATGTGAGATTTAATATAGCATGGTTAATATGACGGGTAAAAAGCCTCATAGCTTGCATATTTAAGTTTCGTTATAATCTTTTGTATTTTTCTTGATGGATTAATCCAATGGTTAAATCAAACGTCTTTTACTATTTACTTTGACCAGCATGGCTAAGTAGAAGATGTTAGAATGTGGCCATAAATGTCATTAATTTAGTATAAATGTGTAACTAATTGTTACTTAATGACATACATTAATTGAAAATACCGTTACTCAAATTCTGATTAAGAGAGTGATTAAGGCATTTTTATGAGAAATCTATCGGTTATATTGCTAGCTTATATAAGTAAAATTTAACATAGGAAAATGTGTGTTTGGACACACGGAATATGCCTTAGATCGATCGGACGAGTCGCGATAAGCGATTAGTAGTCTAGCGACGTTGTCACCGTCTTGATCAGGATATGTGGCATGAATTTTATAATCCTTCATTGGATGGTTGTGAACCAGTCTACAAAAAAACTTGTTTTTTCCCTCATGGTCTCCCTAGGGGTGGAAGTTTGGTTTACCAAATCTAAAACAAAACCAAAATTTCGATTTTAGTGTCGGTTCAAGTAAAATTGAACTCTAACCGAAATGTTTCAGTTTCGGTTAATTGAACTCCCGACCCACCTAAATAGAAACTGAACCAAATTGGACCAATTTTGGTTTCAGTCAATTCGGTTCGATTTTTTCTGATTTTTTTATTTTTTATTCTTTTGAGAAATTTTATTTTATGCTTTTGATTTTTTAGTTTTTTTCGATTTTAGGGTCAGTTTCTCTACCTACCCAACCGATTTTCAGTTTTCGACACCCAAAATCGAAATCAAATTGATCCAAAATCGATTCCAATTTTTGGGTTTCGGATCAATTTCAGGTAGATTTTTTCTTAGTTGGATTTCGTTGATTTTCATTGTTTTAATTTTTTTTTTTTTTAATCCTAGTCAACAAAGTGAGCAAATGCCTTCGGAAGAGTTTTAGACTTTTATCACAAACCTTTCTAGAGATTTTCTCAGCTTTCTCCAATAAGATGACTGACGAAAAAGAGGAGCTCACAAGTAATTTGAAGGGGGCGAACCTTCGGTCAATTTCAAAATTCATTTCACCAAATTAATTTTTTGGCGAAAGAGATTTTTCGAGGACTTAGTTAAAATGAGAAGGTCATTGGCAAAAAAAGATGACTTGGAAAAATAATTAGCGGAAGCCCACAGGCCATCCATTTTATTGGAATAAGAACTTCTTCGGCTATTATGAATAAAGCAGGTGATAAAAATTATCTTGCCTAAGACATTTCGAACTTTAAATCTAAGAGTCAATTAAAAGGATTGAGATGATGGAAAACCTTTGATGAATTTAATGAAAAGGGGAATATGAGCATTAAATAGGATAAAAACGTTTCATTCCAATCTAAGATATGCCTTGGACATTTCAACTTTATGAGTTATATTTTGTCTTATGTTTTCAACTTGAGCAATAAGTCAATGACCCTCTTTGTAAATATAGTTCACATTCTACATTAAATGTCTTCTATCTCGTCTTTTATATGGACAGCAGTCTCCTCACTCCATTGTGAAGGTGAACTCATTCAGAGACTGATAGGGCAATGGTCAAGTCCAATCGATTAACCCTGATTTCGGGGTCAATCAATTTTATGGCCATTGGATAAAAGAGAATTTTAATAACGGTGGAAATCAAGATTCTCTTTTTTGAGTTCTATCGGATGATTATTGATTTGCTGAACACAAAATGAAGTTTGACTAATTGGACCTAACCATTGCCCTAATTAATATTAGGTACATGAGTTGCCTACTTGGTGTTTGCATGCACAATTTGAAGGCTGTGGGATTACTCTTTGGAAGCAAAGAGCAGCACACTTAAAAATGTAGGTATAAATTGCTCTTTTAAAGAAACCTAAATTCTCTTTCATTTTCTGAAAGAGTAAAGAGCACTTACAACCAACACAGTCTTATACTAAAGTGATTTGTGTCGGAACAAAGAGCTACTGGTTACCTTCAAAGAGCACTCCCAACACTGAGTAGAAAAAATGAAAATTAAAAGCGAAAGAGTCACCGCCTAGCTTTCTCGGACTGCTTAAGATTCTGACAAAGGCAATCAAACTTAAATAGAGGGGTTAAATGATTAAAAGGTAACCGACGTAGGGTAACGATCCTTTCTCTTGAAATTCTACTCGCTCCCTGCAATACCTAAACCTTACAAATACTCTCATCTTTATCTTATATATTATATTTCAATATTATATTCGCTTTGCTTCCGCTTTACACTACTTGCTACATGCCATCAAGAGGCGCAAAAAAAATCTCTACACTTGGGCGCGCATAAACCTGAGCATGATTTGAAATCTCCGATTTCCGATTTGTCTCGGACAACCCTGAGACCGAGACGCCTCGCATCTCGGTAAGACGTTTAGGTGAGATGGCAAGTAACGAAAATAATTCTTTAAATAATCTTACACCATTAAAATAGGTGTTTGATCTTATACCATTAAAAAATACTTTATTGTTATGCCGTGTCGCAAATATTTAAGATAAATCTAAATAGTCCAAATGGATGTTCATGGTTGGATCACATCTTAGTTAAATAATTACAACTATAAATCAATTGTATCCCGTCCGATCAAAAATCTTTAATACCATTAAAAAATTAAAAGCATAGCCATATTTGGGTCCATAGATTTGGACATACCCTGATAGATATTCCCAAGGTCATCACATAGATAGGGTATGATAAAATAAAATATTGATGTGTGCATAAAGAGAATGAGTAGTACACTTTCAATAGTGTACACACCTAACACTTTATATAAATTATAATACAAAAATCGTATTTGTGAGGTTACATTAGGAATGAAACACAACAAGATCTCATCTCGCTGAAGCCCGTGATGTCTTGTCTCGGACGAGATTTAAAACCATGATCTTGAGCCTAGTAATAAGAATTATAATAAGGGAGTCATTACTTGCACACGCTTTTTAAGTGATTGTACCGAAGTTAAAAAAAGATTTTATATTTTAGGGACATATGAAAACGCAATCTAAGCCGTCTAATTTAAAGTTCATAATCTATAGATACTTAGTGGATAAGATTGGAACAACACACAATATTTATTATTTGATCCATTATTGAATCAAATAATAACCTTTGAATCTGTTTAATCCTATGATAAAAGATTATATTTCGTCTCAAATTACATTTTCATATATCACATGTCCCTAGAATATAAAGTCTGATTTTTAACCTCCTAACAATGACTTAAAAGGGAAGTTGCAAGTAATGACAACCTTATAATAATGGTCGCTTGCATAACTACGGCTTTATAAAATGTGCATGCCACGTGTCTTATAAAGTGGGACGGTGAGAGTTTAAATCCATTAAGACGGTGACCCCTTTATTAAGTATTTATCTTTTTGGTTGGCGTCCAATCAATAACACGAATGAGTCATCAATGATGCTGAAGTTCTCATTTTTCCAATGGCCGATTTATTGAGTTGGATATGGCTCTTTGAATGGGGCCTTTTTCTTCCTCTTATTTTATTCAAGACTTCCCCATTATGATAATCATGAATTATGATAGGTTACTTGCACGCCATGTGGCACATATGTCTTATCAATTCAAGTAAGTCAACGAATAATCTATCATTATCACATATCATTAAAACAATTATGCCTAATTGATAATTGAAGCTAATCATCTGATTAGTGCATTTTAATTTTGATCGAAAAATATGAACAATCGTATAATTTAGAATGCTTACATGGATGTCTTAAATCATCCAATAAGTATGATTTTTGGGCCCTATATGAACTCTCATCTTGATAATTTAGATTGCTCAAAATCATATGTCACATAAACCAATTAGTGATTATTCATAAATAAATTATTTAAGAGCGGTCATGCGTCATTTCTTTGGGCCGAGTTTGGGTTAGCTCTTATAAGAGTAAATGCAGTACTTTCCCTCTTCTCTGTAAAAGTAGATAAAAATCTACTCTGATACAGAGCGGGCTAAGGGCAGTTTTATGATTTAAAATAGGGAGTCATTACTTGCACACGCTTTTCAAGTGATTGCACCGTAGAGTTTGGTGACCTCTACTATGTGAAAACACCATCTAAGCCGTTTGATTTGAAGGCCATGATTTAAAGATATCAATGGCAAAAGATTAGAACAAAATATAATTTTCATCATTTGATTAAATAGAGTCAAAGGCTATTATGTAATTCAATAGTTGACTACAATAGATCATATGACAAGCATCGTGTTTTGCTCCAATTTTATGTACCAGAGATCTATTGAGCATAAACTTCAAATCAAATGGCCCATATTGCATTTTCATATATCACATGTCCCTAAAACAAGGATCAAAATTTCAGCCAATATTGCATTTTGGACAGAAATTTCAGCCGGAAATTTGAATTTCGGCCGAAAATTTCAACCCCATAAAAATTATGACTGAAATTTCGGTCCCAAATTATTGTTTCAATAAGGCCCGAAATTGATAATTTCGATCATTTTGGCCAAAATTTTGATCCTTACCCTAAAAATAGTCTTTCTTTAAATTCGGTCTAATTACTTGAAAAATGTGTGCAAGTAATGGCTCCCTTTAAAATATCTATGTAGTCATAGCAAATGGAGTGACGAGCACCGTTACTAAATGGAAAAGTTATTTTTCATTGGAGCCAAAGAGTAAAAGAGCCCACTGTTTGGCCCAAAGAGTTAACCCAAAATCAAAACGGTAACTCACTCGATCCATACGGTGACTTGAACTAGGTTTTTGATTTTATACACGTGGCCTTATTTTCCACTTCGTTTTGCCACTTGATGGGGAGATTAGATGCATCAAAGAGTAAATTTTATCATATGATTCAAAACAATCAAACACTTTTTAAATGAAAGACTACCACACAAAATCTTCAAACTTGTTTTACTTGTTCATTTGAAAGCGTTTGAGTATGATACTGAAAAGGACGTTGTTCTAAGACTCAGTCTTTGGATGTTGCTTTAGAGATCACGTGTCATGTGACAATTGATTGCAAGAGGCTTATATCTTCTGAGATTCTAGAAAGTTTTTTTTAAAAAAAGAACTTTTTTATCCTTCAAATTGTTAAGAATTCAACCCACACTAACGAACTCTTAATCGCGATGAATGCGAAAAAATAAGCAGACACAAAAAAACAATCACATACAACACAAAGATTTACGTGATTCACCCAATAGAGGGTTACGTTCACAGAAATATACACACTATTTATGAACGTTTACAACGCACGGACTCTCTTCTCTCTAGTGCACTATCAAACAAGATCAAACACGATTTTCAACAACAAACCCGCTGTCCTTTAAAAAACAGAGAAGAGATCTGCAGGAATATAGTAACGATTCTGACACAAGAACGACTTCAATTGAATTTTCAATCCCTAAACTATTCTTCAATACTTTGCCTTTCCAAGATATTCACCCAAGTTTCTCTCTTAAAAAACTCTCTCAAAAAGCTCTCTCTAAGCCTTAATTCGTCTATGAGCTTTCCCTTTATATAGGAGTTTCAAATCATACTTTTAATCTAAGAGAAACTGTTCAAAAATCGAACTCTACACATAACTCGACGTCATTAGGCCACTTGAGTGAAAACCAAAGTCGCTCGAGCGAGTTACACCCGAATTTTTTTTCCTTTTAGTCGTGTTCTGATCGCTCGAGTGAGAACAAAGTCGCTCAAGCAACTTGTACCTGAAAAATTACTCTCTCGGAGTGCACAACTCGCTTGAGCGGATTTGGTTCCCACTCGAGCGAGTTAGCGTTGGTGCGTTGGGGTCAAACTTAATACAACACAAATCACAAATCAAAGTTCTTGATTCGATCTAATCATGGGCCATTAAAAAAATTTAATAAAGTGCATCGTAGCTGGTTTTAAGTGTCAAACTTTTCAAAGCTACTACACAGTTATATTTTGGGTGGCAAAAATTGAAATAAAACCAAAAGATAGCTTAAAAATATTTTTTAAAACAAAAAATTGAAACAAATCAAACCAAAAAACCAAATTTTTGGGTGTTGATGCGGGTTCAAGTACTTGAGCACGAACCCCGATTTGGTTACGGGTTGGAATTGGGTATGGGTGAAAAGACCCAATATACACG
Organism: Chloranthus sessilifolius; assembly: GCA_021018995.1. NCBI lineage: Eukaryota > Viridiplantae > Streptophyta > Magnoliopsida > Chloranthales > Chloranthaceae > Chloranthus > Chloranthus sessilifolius. The sequence goes on from CM037590.1 coordinate 7,184,001, forward strand.
AACTTGCATCAGGGGCGTAGCCAGGAATCTTTGCTGGTGGGGGCTACAAATGATAAATATAATGTTAGTAATTATTTTACTATCGATTTGGGGGCTTCTACATTATAAATTTGAGGATTTATATACAAACGAAGGTGTATAATACACATACTTCATAAAAATTCTAGATTTAAATGCCCCCACAACTTTCTATGTGGCTACGCTAGTGACTTGCATCCCTAGTAATTGACCTATTCACCGTTAATAGCAAGTAGGTCACTATTCTTTCCCCCTGACACCATGTGTCAAGGTATTAAATCGGAACTCGGTATCGGGTATCGGTCCATAAAAGATTGATACGTATCACTGATATACTACGTATCAGTCTCGACTTATATATATATATATATATATATATATATATATATATATATATATATATATAGAGAGAGAGAGAGAGAGAGAGAGAGAGAGAGAGAGAGAGAGAGAGAAATATGATATATTAGGAAAATTTTCATATAAATCCCTAAACTTTACTAAATGTAATATAACTCTCGATGAATACAAATCTCCAAAATTAGACTCCTACCGTCAACCTCTGTTTCTCTGCTTGACAGAAATTGTTGACGAAGCAGTTAACTCATGTTATTTGCCTACGTGGACTTGCTAACGTAACAATCAACCCTTTATAACTTGTGAGAGACGCCCTCTCTCTCTCTCTTTCGTTCAGAAAATTGATGCCAACTCCTCTATCTTTTCCTCTCCTCTTGAGCCGGAAAAGGCTTGAACCTTCAACGCATCATCTTCTTCTCCAACAGATCGGTTAAAAATCATTAGATGCGTCACCCCAAATATTAAGCGAGGATACTAAAAAAACATGTGCTTAGAGTAGAAAAAAAGAATCATAATATGGTGAGAAACTAAGAATATACTTACATAAAAAAATTCTTTCTTCTCTAATTATTAATTACCTATTGAAAAATTCCATCGCAATTCATCTCCAGCTCCAACTTTACCATTTTAGTGATAAAGAAATCATGCTTACTATTTTTGCTCTGTTATTGTTGAAACCTTCTTCTTGTTGATGACAATTTTTTTTTTTTATAGGTAGTGCCATTCTATGGTTTAAAATATCGGCCGAGATAAGACCTCACAGATGCTCTTGTAGAATCGGGCAAAACAAGCAACATGATTATGTATGTAACCAGCGTCTATCAAATTAAGTACATGAGAACCAACGATGTGAAATGATACTTTTAACCCGCAACTTTTAGAGTTCGCCCAAAAGGTTACATCTCAGACAAGAGGTTTGGATTTTAGGCATGGCAAGTGGAGAGCCTTTCTCGAGCTTGACGATCCTATATGAGCTTACTTTCACCCATCAGGGTGGGGTGCCATTGGAATTATCCGTATGAAAAGACCAAAAAGTTCTACAAACTCCACATCTATTGCATCAAAAAAGATTGTGCCACTTTTTCACTGTGATCATGAAATTCACAATACCATGAAATCAAGAGTTGAAAATTTCGTTCATCATTGAATGCCTCAAAATTTTTGGGGTGACGCATCTAATGGCTCTTGACAAATCTGCTGGAAAAGATCATGCTACGAAGGTTCAGAACTTTGCTGGACTGAAGAGGAGAGGAGAAGAAGAGGAGTTAGGCGCTAAATTTTTGAACGAGAGAGAGAGAGAGAGATGTGGCGTCTCCTTAGAGTTAAAAAGGGTTGACTGTTACGCTTGCAAGTCCACGTAGGCAGATAACGTGGGTTAATTACTTCGTTAGCAATTTCCGTCTAGCAGGGAGACGAAAGTTGACGGTTGAGAAATAATTTTAGGGATTTATATTTATCAGAGGGTTATGTTGCATTTAGTAAAGTTTAAATGTTTTTCATACATTGAAGTAAAAGTTTAGGGATTTATAGCAAAATTTTCTTATATAATATATTAAAATTTTAGTTTAGACTTACAACCTAAATTATTAGGGAAAATTTCAAAATAATTGCTAAACTTACACTCTATTATCAATAACGCATCTAAACTATTGATAATATCAAATAGATAGCAAAAGTACACTTACCCCTACATTCATCTTCCGCTAATGACTAAATGGAAAACGTTGAGTTGGCATACAACTTAACAAAATAACGTGTGTGGCACCCAACGTGATTTCAAAATAACCCCTGAACTTTCACCTTGCTATCAATAACGCGCCTAATTAATGACAGCGCACCCAACGTGATTTCAAAATAATCCCTGAACTTTTACCTTGTTATCAATAACGCACTTAATTAATGACTGTCATTGACGCTATTTTGCTGAGCTGCATGCCAACAACGTTTTCCGTTCAACCATTAACGGCAGGTGACCGTAGAGGTTTAGTTGATGAATTTAAGTGTACTTTAGGTGTCTATTTGATATTATCAATAATTTAGATGCGTTATTGATGAAAGGGTGTAAGTTCAAGGATTAATTCTGAAAATTTATCAAATTATTAAGTGTTATTTTTTGTAATAAAAAGGAAAAAAAAAAAAAAAAAAAAAATATTTAAAAATTGGAAGGTATAGGCCAATACTGGATACGTACCCACCGATACAAAGTAGTATCGGACAATACAAATACCTGATACTAATACCACCCCGATACGGATATCAGTATTGGATGGCCAAGATACCGATACATATCGATATTGCGGATGCAGCTTGCTACCATGCCACGTGGTCCAATTCCAAATATTATAAACCAACAAAACCCCTGCGCAAAACCACACCGACTCCCCTCGTCGCTGCTTCGTTTTGAAACACTGAAGAGAGCTCTCCCATTCCAAATCCTCTTATTCTATCTATATTTTTGTTTAAATAATTAATTAATTCATCCTTTTCTATCTTCCGCACCGTTTTAGGTGCTCTGTCTAGACATTGAATCACTTCTACAGAAGCCATGGCTGGGGTCTCCAACAAGCACTACCGAGATCAAGCCCTAGTAAGCTCCTCTCTCCCTTCTCTCTTATTTATTTTTGTTCATCGATTTTATAGAAACCCTCACCAATTTGAAGAATTCTGCAGCAAAAACTGATTTTTATTTGTAAAGTTGTAGCTTGATTTTTCCGAAAATTTCCTCCCAGGGATGTTAGTAATCGAAGATATCGGATGAACTGAATTAATTGGGAATGATCCACATTACTTGAACTTATAATGGGGAACTTGCGAAATTAAACTATTGGATTAAACATTGAGAATTTAATGCACCCCATTTTCTTAGTTTTAGCTTTTTAGATATACGTACAAACGAAAAAAAAAAAAATTTGAATTTAGAACTGAAAAAGACAGATGATGGGTTTCTCGAAAGGTTCGAAAACTTGGAACTTGTACCCAACTCGGCTAATCAGAAAGAAAAAAAAATCAACTTGGGCATGTCAAACTCATTAATTGTCAATTTTCATGAATTTTAAATGCATATATAAATTTAACAAAAAGTTAGGAAAATTAAGATGAAGGTGTCTAACTCGAGTATCAGTATCTGTATCGGGATCGGGTACTGGTCAGATCATTGGACTGAAACGTTTCGGCCAATACCGTACACTGAAACCTTTTATTTTTTGTAAACATAACATACAAAAATGACAGTATCGTCTGATACCACTCCAATACCGTATCAGGGTGGTATCAATATCGGTTTCCATCAATACCAATATATATTGCCGATGCATATCAAGTTGGCCGAGTTTTGATACCTTGGTTAAATAAAATAAAAAATTAAATTTTGTATAAAATTATAAGGTGGAGTATATTTAGATGTCTAATATTATTGTAAGATGCTCACATATATATATATATATATATATATATATATATATATATATATATATATATATATATATATATATATATATATAAACACACTTATCAACCCTAAAAATATTCAAGTTCAATTCGTACTAAACTTCTGATGTGATGCTAGCTAAATTACTAGCACCCCACTTTCCACATTAAATACTTAAAATATTATACTTTATTGGAAAGAAGATAAAATGAATTGAAAGGTGAGGAAGACACAAATTCCTAATTTCTTCTTATAAGTCATTAAAACTAATTTCATTTAGAAAATGCAACAGACTAATTGGAAGTAGACGGTTCGTGCCTACTTATTAAGAATAGAAATCCAAGCTAAGGATCGTGCCCATTAATTTTAAAACTTAATTCATATGGAGAGCCAAGTTTCACAATAAAATGACCAGGTTTAGGGCGCCTTTAGTCAACTTCGTGAGATTCCAGTTTGACTCGGTATGTTTTTAAACAATTGTTCTAGAATTACTTTTTATTGTAAATAACAACGAACATTGTTTTTGAACGATTTATATACAACTGTTCTAAGTCATTGGGTTTTAGAAATCGTAAAATGGGAAAATGGTAAGTATCTTATGGTTATGAGATTGGATAAATAATGATTTTTATCTCTAGCAACTAAAATGTCAAAATGGAAAACCAATCTAGACGCTGGTAGCTTTTGTCGAATTGACACATATGGTTATGGCTGACTGGCTACTCTGGTTGATCATGATATCTTATATCAATCAAATAAAATTACTAGAAACTCGCAATCTTATACATCAGATTACATGGTTTCTCCTTTGGAAGGAATGACTGCTTATTTTGGGTGCTCCGCTTGCGCCTACAGGATTACTAAAAGCGTCTACGTCCGAAACCCATGGACTTCTTGGAAACAGATGATTGAGATCATTTTCCTCCACAATCTTCGACACAATGGATATTGACACCATGATCTTACCATAAGGCGGTCAGTTGTTGATAACACGTGTCACAAATCCCAAAAATATGGCCCTAAAATCGCGTTTGAGTGTGATGTGTGCCATGTGATTTTAGGGCCACCTTTTGGGGATCTATGCCAAGTGAAATCAAACACTGACCATCTGATGGTAAGATCATGGTTTCAAGATCCATTTTGTCGAAGATTGGGGTGGAAAGCAATCTCAATCGTTTGTTTCCAAGAAGTCAACGGGTTTCAGTGGGATTCTGATGTACGAGCTTTCAGGAATCCGGTAGGCGCGAACAGAGGTACCCGTTATTTTTCCCCTTATATTCTATGCATGGACATTTACAACTGCCATTGGAGATGTCTCCTTGTTGGATGCTAATTGAATTTGAATATCTTGTTAATGAATCCTTGGATACATGTATCATTGTAAAAGTGTGTTATGAATAAGTTTTAATGGTGTTAGTGATCGTTGAATTATCAGCTCTTGCATTGATTTTCAATTGGATGGCTATTATTTTCAGGAATTCCAAGATTTTTTGACCAACTTGCAGGATTGGGAGCATTCCCTCAAGGAGAAAGACAAAAAGTTGAAAGGTCAATCCAATGATGAGAAAAAAATGGTATAAACCCTGAAATTTTCAATGTTCACACCCCCTAATTTTGATAATAATATGAAGTTAGGAAAGGTTCCCTTATTGTCAGATGCTCAAACTTCAAATTTTGCATTATCACTGAAGTTTTAATTATATCTCTGACTATTTTAAAAGATATGATTGAGAACTAATAATATTAATGTAGCCTAGCATGTTAATGGACATGCTATTTATATTAAACTTGATCATATATACGATTAACTAATCTTGTTTCTGTCTGCAATAGCTTCACACAAGTATGTTTTACTAACACAGTAACCATGCTTGTGACAAAAATACTTATGCAGTTATGCAGTCTTGGTCTCATTTGAAAGCTAACTTTACAGGTTTTCTACACGAGTTCTGTAGTATTTCTACACTGTTTGCTTCTTAAAAAATGGTGGCTGACTTGCAGTCCTGAGTAACATGTTTCCCATATGCACGCTCATAATTTTGTACAACTATGTCACATCCATCTCGGATAACTCAATTCTTTTGCATGGCTACATGACTACATATCAAAACACAAACCAGTTATAAATCTTGGAACTATCGAGGACCCGTTGAAACTGTTCCCACCTTACTTGTATTCATAGTGCCAAGTCGGGGTTCGGTTATAATTCGGCAAGGTTAAGATTCAAAGAAATCCGGCAAAATTCGACAAGTTCAGGGAAAAATGGAAAAATCATACAAAAATAAAAAGTATAAAAATATTAAAAATCGTGAATTATTCTCAAATTGTATGTGAAGTTCGTTAACTTTAAAAAATAGAAGAATTTTAAAAAATCTGTGAATAATTCATAGAACCTTAAATTCGCAAACTATTCGCAAATTTTTCAAAAATTCGGAGAATTTGGTGACTATGCTTGTATTAACCATTTGGCTTGTGATGATATCCCATAAAAGTTGATAAAAAATAAATTATTAACCATTTAGGATCCAACCAGCATTTTTTGATTGTGCATTGACCCTTTTGGCCTGCATCAGATAATTGTAGGCAGCATAGGCTTATGAGGGCAATACCTTGGATTAGATTATGCTCAAGCATGAAGTATCTTGTTGTTTTAGCAACGCTTAATTTCATTTAATGCATCCCTTCCTATTTGGATGCTTAAGCAGTGCAAGACTCTAGAACAACATGTTGTAATTCATTCACAGATGTATTTAAGATTTCACTAGCAACCAAATGGACCACATGCTCTAGAATCAGCATCCACAAATTGTTTCTCACTTTTTTTCCCAAGAGAAGTGGGGCAGAAGAGATGGAATATTTTTTACCAGTAAGTATCATGTAAAGTGTCTACAATATAATTGCGAAGGTACTTTGGAGTGAGGGAAGTTCTTGGCTCAGTCATATTGCTGATTCAAGGTCTTTTGACCATGATTAAGGCAAATTCGTGATCAGTTCTTAATTTCCATTGATTCATGTATCTATTGAACAACCAAAAGTGGTGACCCAAGGAACATTTGGATTGAAGGATTTATGGGGCGTTTGAACATGAGTCACATTCACAATTTGTTGATGAAATTATTGTATTTGGTAAAAGCATTCGTAGGCCAAGGAAAAATAAAAAAAAAATACCATCCCGTGTTATGAAGCAATTTTGGGGCTCTAAATCAACTAAGGAGTGAGGTTGATGGTAGGCATAGGAATGAATGAAGCCTTGCCAGAAGATATATTTGGCGTCATGGGTTGTAGATTGAAAATCTCTCTGTTTGTTATTTGGGTCTACCCTAGGTTGTGGGTCCTCCTTCCAAGTTTTATAGGAGACCGTTGTTGTAAAGACTTGAAAATAAGTTGGTCTCTTGAGAAAAAAAATGTTTTCTCTCTCTCTCTCTCTCTCTCTCTCTCTCTTTCTCTCTCTCTCTCGGTCTTCTTTATCTCCTTTGTTTCGTCAAGCCTATCAAACTTTCAAACATACTACTTGTTGATTTAGTGCATGCGTCCTTGATAGCAAAGGCCTGGAAGAACGCATGAGAGGTTTATTTAAAATTTTTTTACTTCCATAATATTATACACCAAGTAAAGAAGTTATTGTAAATTTTAAAGTTTTTCACACCAATTTCTTTTTTTTAACTGCACACCCACCTTCCAGCTTCTGGACAAAGTAGGGTTTCTTAAAAACGAAAAACACTACTCGCTAGACATCTTCAACAACACATTTTTTTTAAAAGAACCGAAAAACTAATTTAAAAATGAACACTGCAACTCACCTTCTTCAACTAGTGGGTTGCAGTGTTCAAAATTAAATGAAGCACCAGCAAACCCACACTGGAAAAGGTAAATTGCAGTGTTCAATTTTAACAAATTAGTGGATTTTGACAATTTGTTCGTTGAACCCACCAGCTCTCCGGTGGGCAATGCACAACATCTTTAAACGAGCAATGCACAACAACACATATACCAAACAAACATTGCTCGCTAGGTGGAAAGAACCATAAGAAGAAAGTCATAACGGTAACTTTTTCTGCTCCAGGTGAAGAAGTGATAAAATATTCAAGACCCAGAACAAAGAAAAGCCCGTACTCAATTGCACAATAAAATCGGAAATATAGAACACTGACAAGCAATAAGATCAGAATACAGAGAAGAACCCAATAACTATATGAAATTACCAACAGATGAACAACATTGATAAACACGTGGATACAGAAAAAAGACACCAACTATAGACCCATTGATTTGTCTTCACTGGCACTTTTTCTAGAGATCAGCCTTCAATAAGTATAAACTCAGTGACCAGGCTACAAAAATAATAGTAAATGAATAAAAAATCTTAAACTGGCCTTAGAATCATCATATCATGTCTTCAAGGAGCTTGGATCATTGAAGGCGATTCAAAGAAAGTCATTGGTGGGGTAAAGAAAAAATTGGGGCTACTCGAACACTTGCGGTGATTTTTGACTAAATTCGTGGCCACGCCTTTACAATTCCTTTCTCTCTTTGTCCACCATTTTGGGCGCACTACTGTTAATATAGATTCAATTAAATGTTTTGGGTGTTTTTGCCTTCTTTTGGTATCATTTATGGGGATTCTCTGTCATAGAGAATCCCTCATATTTCTTTTCTATTTTGCTCTGTTTAATAGTTGTCTTTCTTAAAAAAAATACGAAGTCTCCATCCCTATATTTCTTTTCTGTATTGCTCTTTTTTTTTTAAAAAATTCTGTCTTAAAGAAAACATGAATTCTCCATAAATATTCTTAAGAGAAAACATGAGTTCTCCATAAATATATTTTTTCCTCAACTTATATTACTAGGAGTTTCCTTCTGTTAGTTGAATAAATACAGGATAGAAGATGCAGTTAAAACATATGACTTAGAAATTCATAATGGATATATCTTGAAGGCATCCTCCTCTCGTAAGATTGGGATAGTAGGTGAAGAGAAAGGATTATCAAGGAAAGCTCCCAAAGCTGTCGTAAATGAACCTTCCGGTGCAGTTCGCTTGAAAGTTCCTTTAGGGGGAAAAAATGTACAACAATATGATAACTTGAGAAATTCAGATGCAATTAGCCGTATATCAAGCGGCTTATTGACTGAGGAAAGCTTTCCTGATGCTGCTTCTGAGAAAGAACTGGTAGGAATTATTATCCTCTTAATTATCAATTTAATAAGTATAACACCTTAGTTCAGGCAAGCCTCTATAGCTAATCATGTCATTTTTTATTCCATTTCCAGGGCAATGAGCTTTTTAAGCAAAAAAAATATAAGGAAGCAATTGAGTGCTATTCGAGGAGTATCGCTTTATCGCCGACATCAGTAGCTTTTGCAAATAGAGCCATGGCCTACCTCAAAATTAAAAGGCAAGTGTGAATTGTTGTTGTTAATGAGTTGGTTTGGTCATGGTATCAAAACTCGGCCGATAATCGGCGATAAGTATCAGTTTCACTGGAAACCGATACCAATTCGTATTGGTATCTGGTATTGGTATCGGCCGATACGGGCTTGTATCAGTCGATATGGATCGGGTATCGGACGACACCCCCTTTATTTGATTTTAAAAAAAAAATTGTTTCACCTTTAAAAAAAAATAAAAATTGTATCAGCCGATACCGATCCGTATCCTTCCTCCATTGTCTGAAAGCCGATACTGATCCCGAGGTAGATACCTTGGGTTTGATGATTGAGAGTGTTAAAAGGCCCTTAAGGTTTCTTTAATGAATTTAATAGTTCAATAAAAATGGAAAAATGCATGTGAAAGCTTCTTTTACAACTTTGGCCCTGTTCTATGTAAGTGCCACATAAAAACTGTGGAGATAAGGTGGCAACTTAGATGTTACTTGCTTTTTTTATTGACAGTTAAAACTGTTGAATGTGCATATGTTTAGTGTTTTGTATATAAATCAAGTATAAGTGCACATGTAAATGTTCATATGTGCGCTTATACTTGATTTATATACAAAATACCAAACATAGGCACATTTGACAGTTTTAACTGTCAATAAAAAAAAGCAAGTAACATCTAAGTTGCCACCTTATCTCCACAGTTTTTATGTGGCACTTACAAACAGGGCCAAAGTTGTAAAAGAGGCTTTCACATTCATTTTTACTTTTTATTGGACTATTAAATTTACTAAAGAAATCTGAGAGAGAGAGAGAGGCTATTATATGTATATTACTAATTTCTCACGTAGGCATATAAAAGAAATTTCGTATGATTTAAATTTTAATGTTTCTATCATTTTGATTTGTTGGATATTATTATATTATTACAAGAAGTATAATTGCATTATTAACAATATCAAATGTAGAATAGACATTTTAAATGGTATATACACTTTCCTGAATTTATTGAGTGTTTTACATATATATGTATATATATATACCCAGCAAGGTGCCCCAATGTTATACAGTGATCGTATCACGTCGTCCATGTGGACGTGTGGCACCCAAAACACTGGTTTGGTGCCTTGTGCAGCTCAGCTATGTTGTTGAGATCAATTTAATAGAAAATTTAAAATGGAGAAATCAAATATTGACAGATTTCAAGCCTAAAAAAACACGGTGAAGATGAATTTTTTATTTTATTTTTAAATATGATCGAATCAACACAAGCTTGCTCCTTGTGGCACGTGGAGCTCTATGTGGACGTTGGGGCTATATATATGTGTGTGCGTAGTGTACAGACAAATGGGCCAATTTGAAATTTCTTTTGCTTGCCAAGTTAGCCCGTCCAACAGGTGTCAGACTTCAGTGCCCTCATCCATGTAACACTGCCTACAAGTATGCATTCTAGTTTCTGCTAATGAAACAATAATTGTGAAGTTCAGCATTTTACACATGACCTGTGGTCTGGATGAAATAAACTTAGAATATGCATTCTCTGCGATAATGCATCCCTTCTGTTTGGAAAACAACATATATGCAATTGATATAATCAATCGTACGCTGTAGAACCAGCGTGTGGCATAATTTCCCGCAGCTGCCACAATACAAAGTTCTGGATAATACGTCTCCTAGCCGTCCATTCTCATGTCCTTGTGGATTAATAATGGGAGTTCTGCTCATAGTGACAAATTTTTTTGAAAATTTTCAAAATTTCTTCGAAATTCACCGAAACAGAGAATGGGCGAAACTTTCAGTGAAATTTCGTGATTTTTCCGAAATCGCCAGAATTTCATTAATTTCAGTGAAATTAATGAAATCTTGCCGAAATTAATGATTTTTTTTTTTAAATTTCTGTATTTTAAAATAATAAATAAGATTTTTACAAATATTATATATATATATATATATATATATATAGAGAGAGAGAGAGAGAGAGAGAGAGAGAGAGAGAGGAGTCGGTTCCGTCCTCCAAGGTCCATGCGGCACCCAAAACATAATCTGTGCCACATGGAGCACGGGTGGATGGGTTAGATCAATTTAAAAAAAAAAAAAAATTTCGAAAAAAAATCTTTTAAAAGCACAAGTCAAAGTTTGATTGGTTTCAACCGTCCACATTTCATGGTTCAAAAAACACAAGGTGGAGGAATCGCAGAATTTTCAAAGATAAAACCAAACCTGTCGGAATGGTTATTAGGGCGGTCGTGGAGCTCGCTACCTTCTAGGGAGAGCGTTGTGGACAGGGGGACAGCACTCACAATTTCCCTTGGGAGCCGGGCTAAGGGGGTTTTCTTGCGTGGTTCGGGGTGGGGAATTGGGTCGTGTTTGTTGTCTTTAGTTTCTGGTCTTCTGTTTTGGATCTACGGCGATTGATTGTATATGGCTTCAGCGCCTTGCTGGTTTTTATATAATCTTTTATTACTTATCAAAAAAAAAAAACACAAGGTGGAGATGAGTTTTCAATATTTTTTAAAGACAATCTTAGCAATGCACCCGAGCTCCAAGTGGCATCGAAACATTATTTCGGGTGCCACGTGTACCTCCACATGGAACCTTGGAGGATGGACACCTTTTCTTATTAATCCAAAATGAACCGAAATGACCCCCTACCGAAATATTACCAAAAATGAAATTTGTCACTATGGTTCTGCTAACGTCGTTTTTTTTCTGTTTCCTTTTTTATTCGTTTATTAGATTTGAAGAGGCTGAGAATGACTGTACAGAAGCCTTGAGTTTAGATGATCGCTATATTAAAGCTTACTCTCGGCGGGCCACAGCCAGGAAAGAACTTGGAAAATTTAAAGCATCCATGGAAGGTATACCTATTCTTAACTCCTCAAGATTGATGTCTTTTTCCACTCATTTTGGTGGTACAAGTTTATCCAATGGGATAGTGGCTCCTGACGAGACCGACATTTAAACACCAGAATGGTGATTTATCATTATGCCATGTGGCACATATCTTGACCAAGCTAAATTCTCCTAGTGGCAATCTATCACTGGAAGTCTGGAACATATCTCTGCTCAAAGAAAGATTCCTTTAAGTGGATGCGAACCATCCGATTGATGAACTTTAATATCAGCCATTAAAGCTTAAAAGCAACGGTTGATGTTATAGTCAACATATTGGATGGTTCAAATCTCTCATAAAAAGTTTGATTTTTCGGGCCTGTTACCTTTCAATGTATGATTTATCACTTTGATGGTGTGGATTACTCACATCTTTAACCCTTAATGGTGTAAGATCATTTAAAAACCATTTTGGTGTTTAAATGATGGTCAGGAGAGTCGGGTCCTAATCCAATTTAATGTATGTTACTGTTTACAGATTCTGAATTTGCCCTGAGATTAGAGCCGAATAACCAGGAACTCAAGAAACAGCATGCTGATGCAAAAGCGCTGTATGGGAAGGTAAGCATTTCTCCAAGCTTCGTCTTTGCCATTCCCAAACTTAAAACTTTGAGAATACACATGTTTATATGAGTTTGTAGCTTGTTTGAATCTATAAAAATATTGATCTTGAGTTATAAAGGGTTGCCATAATAAGCAGATTATGGAGTGATGACCAGCTACCTGAGCAATGGCCTGCCCTACTATTTTGTATAATGTTCTTAGATATTCTGTAATTTTATTTCTTTGTTTATAAAATTGGCAGCCATAAAAATGAAAATACAATAATAAAAGAAAATCGTTTTGTTTTTCTAATTGTAACCAGGTAAATCATTCAAAATCTATATGAAGATACTGGCGGTTTCAGTTGCTCCATTCATTTTCATGCACAGATTTTTGCTTTGGTCGGGTACACTGGCTTTGCCATAATCTAAATTCAATATTAATTAGTAAGTTTCTCAAAATTTAGGATCAAATGTGACGTTTGGGGCTCTCAATGGAAACTGTTCTTTAAGTATGCCGTGATCCATGTTATCTTCTCGAGATTTTCTCGCATGTTTAGTAACTGTTATTTTTACTGTGATCTGTACCTTTGTAAAAGTTAACAAAGAAGCCTTTTTTCAAAAAATTTCCGTATCTGACACTTCTTGACATGATTTCAAGGATGAAACCTGAGTTTTTTTCTTCTACTTTTCCCTTTTTTTTGAAGTTTTATTTATATCAGCCATGAGTGATCTGCATGACTGCAACGGAGCTCATATGACATAACGATATTGCTAAATTTATCAAATCAAGCCTGTTGTGGCTGTTCCAATCCATATATGGCTTTCTTAAGTCTACACACCTTTGATGGCTCTCTTTGAGTAACCAACCCCCTAGTCACAAAGTCAGGGATCTGCAATAAATCAGCACTTGTCCAAGTCGGCAAAAAGCAGTCAAAGTTGGAGAAAATCAGGGAAAATAAAAAAAATTCAAAAATATATAAAAATTTAGAAAATATGTCATAATATATTTCAAGTTAAAAATAATGATTTTAATGAACAAAACAATACAAAATAGGCAACAAGAAGAAGACAGACCAGTGAGCTCTGTCTTCTCAGCAGCGTGCAAAGAAGGAGGAGGAGGTACCTGTGTTCAGGAGGGTTGCCGGAAGAGGTGGTTGACACTGGAGTTGCAGGTCACCGTAGTGGGGTGGCCATCGAAGAAGAAGACAGAGCAGTGAGCTCTGTCTTCTCAGCAGCGTGCCATGAAAAAGAAGAAAATAGAAGGAAAAAAAGGTGCCTGTGTTTGGGAGGGTCGCCGGAAGAGGTGGCCGCAACCAGAGGTGCAGGTCGCCATAGTGGGGTGGCCACCAGAGTTGAGAGAGAGTGCCGAGGGACGATACCAGAGCGTGATAGCCCTAAAGTTTTTTTTTTTCTATAAGTGAAAAAAAATTCAGATGTCACAAACATCACCGATTAAATGGCCGAGTCGGCGACTCAGCCGATTAATCGGCGATGTAGTCAGGATGACTGCAAGTCACCGATTTTTTCGGATTCTTTGAAAAAGTCGGAGACTTTTGTGACTATGACCAACCCAGGTAGTTGCTTCATGTAAGCCTCTTCCTTCAAGTCTCCATGTAAGAAGACATTCTTTATGTCCAAATTGGATAGTAGCAAATTTAAATTAACTGCAAGGGAAATAATAACCTGAACTAAGTTCAAATTGACAGTTGGAGAAATTGTCTCTAAGTACTCGATACCGTGTGATTGGCATGGTCGGAGAAAATGTCTCTTAAGTACTCAATACTGTGTGATTGGTTATAGCCCTTTGCAACAAGCCTGGCTTTTGATTGTTTATGCTCCCATCAGGATGGTATTTACAATATAAATGCAATGCAGCCATCTCTTCTACTATAGCCTTCTTCTAGCCAGGGTGAGACAAAACATGTTTATGAGAGTTTTATATGTATGTAAACATTAGAGTAGAGCACATTGGCAATATCTGGGTGACAAGTATTCCTGAGACAAACTGAATATAGGAAAGTATCTTCCTGTATCTGAACATGAATGTTTACCTTTGCACCATGCAATTGGGAACTCTGGAGATGGAAGGAATATAGTCTTGAGCTAAGGTTGATATTGTAGATTAGATATTAGAATCAACACTTTCCATGGCTTGTGAAAATGAAACTGAATCCTTATTTATCCCTAAATCAGATTCCTATAGGTACACCACTTAATTACTTGGTATAGCAGATCTCTTTGTTCCTTCAGGTCGTACGGTGGTGTCGTTTCTATTTATGGTGTTTCAACAATTAATTCATTCTGGTCTAGTTCATTTTGGGGAGGAGGTTCATTTATTTATTGTTCATTTGTGATAGCATTATCACTAACATGAGGGACAACAATCCTATTAGAAGTTATGGGTAAAGAGTTATCTACCCTAACTTGTTCAACAACCATTTTACGTGGTTGTACACTCCCACTAATCTCGCCATTTTCAAGGAATTTAGCTTTACCAGTTTCAACTATTCTCGTACTATGTGTAGGACAGTAAAACCTATACCCTTTGGATTTCTCTGGATAACCAATAAAATATCCACTAACAGTTCTGAAATCCAATTTCCTTTCATGTGGGTTATAAATTCTGGCCTCTGCTAGGCACCCCCATACATGCAGGTGTGCTAAACTTGGTTTCATATTCCTTCCAGTCCACAACTCAAGAGGAGTTTTAGGAACAAACTTACTAAGAACTCGATTTAGTATATACATAGCAGTATTAAGGCTTTGGCCCACAATGATTCGGGTAATGTGAAATTACTTATCATACTCCTAACCATATCCATTAGAGTATGATTACGCCTCTCAGCTACACCATTCTGTTGTGGCGTACCAGGCATCGTGTATTGAGCACGAATACCATACCTTTCGAAGAGTTTAGCGAATGGGCCAGAATTTTGACCCGATTTGTCATATCTTCCATAAAATTCACCACTTCTATCCAATCTCACGATTTTGAACTTTCTATCTAACTGTCTTTCAACTTCAGTGAGGAACATCGGAAGGGTGTTCACCGCCTGAGATTTCTCATGTAATAAATAGACATCCATATCGTGAAAAATCGTTGATAAAGGTAAGAAATATCTTTCTCAACTAAAACAAGGTGTAGAGTATGGTCCACATATATCAGTGTGAATGATTTCAAGAAGTCCTGAACTCCTTGTGTAGTGTGTTTGGTTTGTTTGCCCTTAATACAATCCACACACACTGCGAAATCGGTAAAGTCTAGGTTCGGAAGGATTCCATCCTTCACTAATCTTTGAAGTCTTTCTCTGGAGATGTGCCCTAGTCGTCTGTGCAACGACATAGAGGAGTTCTCATTTGTCATGCTACGTTTTGTTCCAATTTTAAAATTCAAATGCAGGGTCATAAGGGTTTGAGCAAATGGTATCAAGATTTAATTTATATAAACCATCACATAGAATACCAACAGGCTGGGAGTAATGAAATAAACTTAAATTACCATTTCTAAAACTAAAACAATATCCATCAGAATCAAGTCTAGACAAGGAAATTAAATTGCGAGAAATAGAAGGAACATAAAATGTGTTGGGTAAATCCAACACATAACCAATATCTAAAAATAAAACAATAAATTCCTACAGTAACTACTTTAGCTTTTAGATGATTTCCCATAAGGATGGATCTTTCAATTTGGTTTGGACTTCGGCTTGTAAGGAATCTCTGCATTGTAGCACTCGAGTCAATCCACCAATTGTTAGAAGGAACCTCAACAAGATTTAATTCGAAACATACGAAAGATAAATTATTACCTTTCTTTTCGAACCAAGTCTTGTGCTTAGGACAGTCTTTCTGTAAATGTCCCTTGTTTCTATAGAAGAAACACTTAACATTGTTTGTGTCTATCTAATGAGTCTGAGAACCTGAAACATACCCTTTTCCTTTCTTTGGTGATCGTCTCTTGCCTTTTCCAGTCTTTCTACCTTCCCTTCTCGAATTTTGAGCCACATAATTCACGAAATAAGATTTTTCTCGACTCAATCTTCTTTTTTCTTGTACGCGCATATTGGCTAATTGAGCCACATTTCATTTATCTTTAGTGGTGTTATAGTGGATCTGAAACGGACCATACTGAGGAGGGAGAGAGTTCAAGATAAATTGCACTAGGAATGATTCACTTACATTCATTCCCAAAGTCTTTAATTTTGCAGCTATATTGGTCATGCCAAGGATGTGGTTTTGCTGCATTCCTCGAGTTCCGTTATACTTCATGGTGGTAAGTTGGGCCATAAGGGTACCTGCAAATGATTTGACCGAAAACGGTCTTCAAGAGATTTCAAAAATTCTTTTGCATTAAGTGTTTTGGGAAGCAGTGATTTGATGTTGCTCGCCACAGTCATCCTCATGAACATAAGGCTTAGGGGGTTCGATCTTTCCCAAACAACGTGTAAGGATTTATCATCCTCACTGCTGGAATCAGACAATTCAGGGGTTTTTCCATGTGGAATGCTAGATCAAGGTTTAGAACACCAAGGGTGAACTGGATTTGTTCATTCCGATCTGAAAAATTCGCCCCATTGAAGATCGGAATGCTTGAAGCGCAAGAGTGTAGCGAAACATGAACATAAACTGAAAATAAGGATTAACAATATAATTAATAACATAATTTCAGAATAAATAATAATTAAGTATATTCTGAAAATGAACTTCCCGTGTCATTGCAATTCTACCTTTGGGAGAAAAACAATACACAATGCGTTCATAAAAGGGAAAAAAATATCCCCATTGGGCTAACCAATAACTGAGCGAGACTATTGCCTTTGGGCATCCAGATATAAGCCGGATTATTCACATAACCCTATCTCGATTTATGATCACTTGAAAGAACGGTTCATCTTTGGGATTACCCTTAATCTAATGATCGCAAACCACCAACGCGATGTCATCTGATAAAAATATAGTTTGTACTAAAATGGAAAACATTATCCTACTTGATATCCATGAATTTTCTTAATTGAGTCACTTTGGTGGCTACCAAAAAGTTCCAATTAATGGGTTTCAAATTGGGTGTACGAAATCAGTCAAACATTATCAATGATAATGAGGTATATGCATAAGCGAACATCAATAATTAAGCATGCAACATCACACTCAATCTATATGCTTCAATAGTCACAAACTTGTGCCATTAAAAAATTTTATTTGTGCAACAAAGAATGATGGAAACTAATATTAGGATTAAAAACAAAATTGTGATAGTACTAAATGCATACAGGAAAAATAAAATAAAATAAATATAAAAATAAAAATAAATTAATTACTGCAGGGCCTATCACAATCATAGATATGTATATAGTGAGATTGATTAACCAGAGATGGTACTATCACAATTATATAATCTTTAAATTAAAACATGTAGCAAACTAAACATGTAGTATACATACATGAGTTTGATGGGTCACCTAAGTACTCATTATCATGCTGATAATGACGCGCACATGTACATATTCCAATATAAAAAAATAAAAAAAATTAGCCAAGTGAATAGATATCATTATGGTTCTAAGCAAAACAATAACTATGTATCCTTTTTATAATTATTAAATTTCTTTGAGAAAAAAATATAATAATAATAATAATAATAATAAATAATGCATGTGGTTGCATCTGTCACATAGAAATCTAGGTGTCATAAATAAATCTGACACTTGACACTTACTGGAATCAACTATAATATATATTTATTAAAACTTCCTTGTGTCAAGTCACGTAGAAAAAAGGTGTCATAAGAATCTCTTGCAATATGTGTCAAGTCACATAGAAAAAGTGTCATAAGAATCTCTTGCGATAGTTGATTTTAATAATAATAAAAAAATCACAATAAACAATAATTTTATATTTTAAGCGTCAAACTCAAAAGAGTAGTGATGATGTTCTTGGGTGACGCGTTTGACTTAGACTTAAAAATTAAAAAAAACAACTTTAGCATTGGAAGAAACAAAAATCTCATGTATGTAAACAACACAAGTTACTTATATATAAAATCAAAAGGAAGATGGACCGTCTTCATCGGCGACATGCACTAGCTCTTGTGCGATGGCCGAGAGAAACTCCTTAGTAGTAATCCGGTCCCATCAAGGAAGACTAGTGTATATAGTTTCTTTATGATTTCCCATGCTTTCCTAGTTAGATAAGGACTTCCTAATTTGATTGAGTTAACTTAATAAGAATCCAAGTTTACTTAAATATTAAAATTGAAAATCTAGGACATGTGGACACTTTAAGTTAGAGATTAATTCTAACAAAGTATTCCTGAGACAAACTGAATATAGGAAAGTATCTTCCTGTATCTGAACATGAATGTTTACCTTTGCGCCATGCAATTAGGAGCTCTGGAGATGAAGGAATATAATCTTGAGCTAAGGTTGATATTGTAGATCAGATATCATCATCATAGCCTTATCCTATGTATTTGGGTTCTGCGAGTTCTATTTCTCCACCCGTTTCTCGTTTCTGGTCAACACTATGTTCTCCGGAACCTCTCAGTCCTTCATGTCCCTTCTACTGATTCCCTCCAGATCTTCATTAGAGGTTCATAAACTTGTTGATCAGCTTTCTTCTTCAAACGTATACCTGGCGTGGATTGCAACTCCCTTGGAGGGATGGGTGTAATACCTGGCATGGATTGCAACTCCCTAGGAGGAATGGGTGTAATCCTTTTATGAGGGGCTTTGAATGGGCAAGGGTGGACGTTGAATGTCAAAGCGTACCGATACAATATCTCCTGGGAATAAAGATGTGGACTCAAAAGAATGTGACATCATCAAAGATAAATTGTATACGAAGAATAGAACTCTAACACTGATACCAACGCTTGTTACGAGAGTTTCCATGGAACACGCATTTAATGGACCTGGGATCAAGTTTTTCATTTATTGGGCCTAAAACATTTACCAAACAAAGATATCCAAATACACGTGGGGGGTAGAGAGAAAAGAGGTTTCTTAGAAAATAAAACTTTTCCGTTCAACGTGGATTAAGGCATTTGATTGATCAGGTAACAAAAGTAAGAACCGCAGCATTGGAAAATATTTGGGAACATTCATTTGGATTATAAGGACTCTCACAACCCTATTTTTCTTCACTATTTTCTCTTCTCATCTCTCCTCCTCCACCTAACCCTCTACAAAATCTAATTTGATATCAGAGCAGGCCTCTCAAGAGACCTTTTTTCTTTTCTTTTGTTGACTTCATTTCTAGCTTGGTAATGGCAGTAGGTCAAAATTTGACCTCAGATGGGACTGAAGCTAGCATGATTTTGATCAACTTTTATTGTGAGCAACTTTAATGAAGCAAGGCGTATGCTTTGATGAGGTGTTGATACAGTTTTGAAGTTGCCTTTGAGTTCATGGATTTTCACGGATTTATGAGCCACAGACATCTGGGGTGCCATCAATCCAGGAATCTGAGGGGTTTTGATCGATTTTTCCTCTAGATTCCTTTTCTAGTGCTGATTTGTTGATTTACCCTAGATCCAAAGGGATTTCATCTGTTTTTTATGAAAGTTACACGATAAGATATGTTGCACTGTAATCTTAGATCTTGATACATATGAGCTCTACAGTCACAAGTGTTTTGTGAGGGGTTGGATCAGAATCTGCTACCCTTTCTATTGGATGTAGTCTTACGAAGCTTGGTGGTGTATTGAAGAAGTCTCTTCATTAGTAGCGAGTGCCTCTTCAAGGGAAGAGTAGAAAGGAAGAGAGCACTTTGTCGTTGGCATATCCTATACATAAACATCATCTGAGATTTAAGATCAGTGTTTGCAAAGAAAAGATGATGATGTTCAAGTTATTGTGGAAAAAGATGATGTGCAAAATAATGTAAAAAAAAATGTTGAAGTTGATGTTCCACCGATTGGACAAAACAAAAAAGTACGAGAGGAAAATTTGGAAGAAATCTTCTCTCTCATTTGTGGGCCAACTTCAGCTGAGAGGCTAGTCCACATGAAAGTGGAACTCCTCATGTATCTGCTCTGGACCTGCCCCTTGCATTACATAAGGGTTTGCAATCTTGGACTTCTGATCCTGTCAGCAATTATGTATCATATTATTGGATTCTTCCTATATTCCTATTACTGTCATAGTAAAGAAGACTATGATTCAAGTAATGAAAGATGTTGAGCAAAAAACTACATGCAAAGTTACTATATTGCCAGAAGCGAAAAAGGTTGTTGGTTGCAAGTGACTATATACTGTGAAATATTGACCGAATGGTTTAGTTGAAAGGTATAAAGGTCTATTGGTAGCTAAAGGGATTCATGCAAATCTATGGAAGTGATTATCAAAATACTTTTTGCTTCTTTTGTCAAGTTAAACTCGGTTTGTGTCCTCGTTTCCCTTGCTGGACATAAGTAGGGCCAATTCGAGGCGAACAATGATGGAGATCTTAAAAAACAGGTTTACATGACATTCCCTCCTAGGTTCACCCGTGAGGGGGAAATGGAGCAAGTATGTCGTCTTAGAAAATCAATATATGGATTGAGGCAATCACCAAGAGCATGGTTCAGGAAGTTTAGTGATGCTATTGTTAGATTTGGCTATCAGAAAAGTCACAAATTGTTTACATTGATGACATTGTTGTCACTAGTGATGACGAGGAAGAGATTAAAAGACTTAATGCGGGTCTGGGTAAGTAGAAAGAAAAGGAGGGGGGCTGACTGACTGACCGGCTTACTGGCACTGGCATGACTGACTCTTACCGAGGATAGGGATTTTCATAAAGTCGGGTATCCTTGTATCATAAAAGTTAGATGGCATAGAGAAGGGCCAAGCGTTAGCGAAGGGTTGAAGAGCTGAGCGTCATGAACTCACTCACGCAAAAGAGAGCACACACGCCGCTGGCGGAAACACGGACCAGAGCAAGAGGAGCAGAAGGTTCCCACCAAAGGAGCAAGCACAATTGGGAGGAAATGCAAATGCCCACTCACGAGCACTTCAGGTCATGAGCCTGATGAGTCGACCAATTCCTCTACCCCGCTTGTTCCCCTCCCTTCTCTTTGTTGTTGAACTGAACTATTACTGCCTTCATTGCTGGAATCGATTTGACTCTCTTTCATTTTGGTTATGGAAAGTGAAAGTCGTTTCATTTAGTACGAGCTTGCTTCACACCTCGTGGTGCTTACACCTCTCGCTTATCGAAGCTCTATTCAAAAACCTCGTATGAGAACTTGTATAGAGAAGGATTTCCCGCAGCGCAGCAGTTCTTCCATACCAACTTAGCTAGTATTGGAACCTATAGGTCCTTAGTAGTGTTGACAAAGAAGAACAGCCAGTTAAAAGACAACTCTATATTTATATAGGCCAGCTTGACAAGCTACCTCTCCTCTTGATCTGAGGTGCGAAGAGAAAGATTTCTTTTTTATGACTTCCACTTCTCGTTCTTGGCCCGAAAAAGTCACCAACCAGGGCCCTACCCTATTGATGAATGAAAGAAATGGTTTATGAGCCCTAGCCCTGTAAGCCCACACCTGATTAGAGTAGATCACTCAACACCTGCGGCACATACCCATTTTTGACCCATTGGTCCTAGTATCATAGGCGACTGAACGGCCTCCCCCCTAATTACTAGACTGGCCTGCTGTTATAATTCCATAAACACCTAGCGAACATATGTCAAACAAATAAAGTAGCCCTATGTTCGGATTTGACAATACCATACCATAATCAAAAGGTACAACAGCCCGAGCCAAATTTCTGATACCTAAGACTTAGGACCTCTCAAATAATTTTGTGGAATTAAGGTTACTAGATCTAAGAGAGGCATTTGTATTTCTCAAGAAAAAGATTCCATTGACTTATTCAAGCAGACTCGTATGTTGGGGTGTAGACCCTCAGACTCTCCTATCAATCAAATTTGTAGGATAAATTCTGAAGATAGGGAACCCTTACAAGGTGTTCGAATGCATCAAAGGCTGTTAGAAATTTGATATATCTCACCATCACTTGGCCAAAGATTTCCTATGTTGTAAGCATTGTGAGTTGGTATATGCATACTCCACGGACAATACACGTAGATGTGAAATATAGGTTTCTCGGGTATTTGATGCAGTTTGGGTTGATGTATAGTGCGACTCTGCTCATCTTGAGCCATAGGCGTAGAAGTAGGAATGAACAGGTATGCATGCGGCAGTATAGGCCAGGGCTACGAACCAACCATCCATAGAAGAGGATTAATCGAACACAAAGTGGAGCATCTGGGGCGGAGAGTAGTTTAGCAGTTGCATAGCGAAGAGGCTGAGAATTTTGAATAGTGAAATAGCTCTATTGTTATAGCCTTAGCTTCGCTTGCCTACTGAAAAGGCTCAAAGCTTCTTCATACCGCTGAAGCTTATAGATAAAAAAAAATTGTACGCTCCGGCCCGACTAGAATCTAAGGATAAGCTGACTCTAAATCTTGCAACGGGAAAGGGTTGCTAAATTGTGGCCTTGTTCACTTTTATATAGAAGTATATATTGATGTTGATTGGGTTGAGTCTCTTAGTGATAGAAGATCCACCACTGAATAATGTGCCATTGGTGGAGGCAACCTTGTTGCATCATCACAGCCTTATCCCATCTATTTGGGGTCGGCTTTGCGAGTCTTATTTTTCCACTCGTTTCTGATTAGCTAAGCTCTTTGTAAATTCACAATCCTTCATATCCCTTCTCACAGCTTCCATCAAAGTCTTCACAGGTCTTACTCTTCTCCTAAGTCATTGTACTTGTACAGTTTCAACCCTTGGTAAAAGGTCTACTTCTGGCCTCCGATGAACATATCCAAACCACCTCAAGCGATTCTCGATAAGTTTTTCCTTTATAGGTGTCACTCTAAAAAACAACATCTTGATGTCAATTCACCAGTGCAGAAGCGAAGTACATAGCCATGTCACAAGGGCTCCTGAAGTAATGTGGATTAGGTTTGTCCTTGTTGATCAGGGAAGTCATGTAAAATCCCTGATGAATCTTTTTGGAGATAACAAAACAGCCAAACATATAGCAGAAAATCCAGTCAAATGAGTTATACATCCCGCAAGTTGGTTCTCAAGAACGAAGTGCTGATGTACTTACCAAGGCTCTTGAAAACCTACATTGTGTGTACTTCTATCCAAGTTGGGCATGATTAGTATCTATGCTCCAACTTTAGGGAGAGTGTGTTGATGTGTCACTTGTAATAGTTGGTGTGTCTTGTATGGGAATGGTATGTAATAGATTGATACCAATGTTATGCATGGGATCGTATTGCAAGTAGCATATATAATAATGGAAAAGGGTGTGAAAAGGACTCTCACAACCCTATTTTCCCTCTCTTGTTTTCTCTTCTTCTCTCAACTGTAACATGTGCAAACCCTAACCTACAAAACCTAATTAAGTCACAGTGGATCATGTCGTCTATACAGTTTCCCATGAGCTATACGTTTAATTTTTAAGTTGTATTTTTTTAAATTATTAATTTGTATTTTATGAATTTGAAAATGATCCTTAATATGATTGATTGGATCGTTTGATGCAGGAACTTGCTGAGAAGATCTCTGGCCCAGTGAAAAACTCCATTGGAATCCAAAGCATAGGAGATTCAAAAGTGGAAGGTAAAGGAAATGTTCAGGAGGCTCATTTCATCTCAAGTGACTCTCAGATGGCAACTGCAGTTAAATCTGATCAAATTGAGGTAATGATGGATATCTTTCTTTAAGTTCAAATTTATCTTTGTGAATCAAATACGATTTGTCGACCGCAATTTTATATTTTCTGAACTAAATACTCTTTGCAGGATAAAAATGGTAAGAATTTTAATAAGCCTGCAATTGTTGTGATTGAAAGCAAAACGCCAAGAGGTGAAAACAAAAGTAGGGAACTGCAATTAGAAAGATTGCGGGAAGGTGCAACTTTGAATTCTAGTGCAGGCAGTTTTAAGGTATACTATGAGAACTTGTTTTACCCCCATTAGTGATGTGAGAACTGACTAAATGCAATGCTAGGGCTGAGACTAGGATTAAAATTAATTTAATAAATTAAAAAATAACAATTTCTCATAACAAATTCCCATGGAAAATTCTAGAAATCCAATTAGATGCTTTAATTCCAGCCCAAAATAGCGTCACTTTCGTATATGTTTCCTATCACAGATCTAGAAGACTAGGGTTCTTATGAGCGGCTAGATCTCCGATAGTTTTAGGGCGTCGAACGAACTCGTAGGCAGGTTCTCTCGATACCAAACGAAAATAAGAGGCTAATAAAGTTAATGATGAACAAAAGGTTGATTTTGGATTTTATGAAATAAATAAAATAACTAAGACTACGCTACTTATGCAAACTGTAAATCTAAAGAAGATAGAGATGGAAGAAGAGTTGGCCTCGCACCAAACCACAAGCGGGAATCGAAGAATCTTTCTCTGTTTTGAGAGAATCACACATTTACAAAAGTTTAGAACTCTCAATTTTGTATAAACAGTTTTCATTAACCAAAAAGTTCTAATAAAAGTGTTTACAAGCCTTTAAATAGGCTAACCACTAGAAATCCGAGTATAACTCTAATTCTCAGTTCAAATAAAATAAATATCTTAATTCTTCTAAAACAATAAAATAAAGTCCTAAAACAATAAGGAAACTAAACATATGTCTAATAAAGAAACAAATCCTATTTTCTAAAATAAAATAATAAAAGAGACTAATCCTAATTCAATTAGGATTTTTGAAATTCGTCACTTTCTGTGCAGCTCCCGAAAGCTGAACATAACTTCTTCAATACTTGTTGGAATTGTACGTTTTTTGGCTCGTTGGAAAGCTACTTCGATAAGCTTTCAAATATGACCAATTTCGCATCAATCCGACTTTGTTTGACACTTCAAAATAGTCCAAACGTAAAAGTGATGAGATTGAAAGTTGAAGATCCTAATAAATTTTGGATTTTCTTCTTTCCGATCAAACAGATTTTTAACGGGCTTTTTGTTAAAAACTCATTCGCGGGTCCACGTTCTCTTTTGACGTCTCCTCTTTATCCGACCACAATTCAAACAAGCGAATCTAAAGTTCGCATTAATTAGCCATTTATTTTCACTAAAGATGATTTGAATGATAATAGTACAAAAAGATAAAATAGCTAAATGAAGGAACCAACTTGAGTTGCACTGAACTAACTTATGCTTAAATCAAGAGGCAATCTTTTTGAGTTTCCAGCTGATGCTCGCCAACATAATATCTGGCTATATTCTGAGATATTGAGGTTGAAAGATTTTTTCACATGAGAAACAAAATACTTAGGGGTGAGAACTGAGCAACACGATGAGGGATATTTTGTCTCCTCCATCTCCATAACAATGTGATGTATATAGTCACGAAAGTCCTTGACTTTTTGAAAATATCGAAAAAAGTCGACGATTTGCCGTCATCCCGACTACATCGTTGATTAATTGGCCGAGTTGGCAACTCAGCGATTTTGTGATGTTCATTTTTTTTTCTTTTTTCTCACTTATACTTATAGTGGGAAAAAAATTTCTAGGGATATCGCCCTCTCTGCTGCCTGCCCAACTCAGAGCTCACTGCTCTTCTTTTTGGCTATTGTTTACTCTTTTGTTCATTAAAATCATTATTTTAAACTTGAAATATATTATAATATATATATATTTTTTTTTTCCTCGATTTTTTTCGATTTTGACCGACTTAAATCCTTGCCAATATCTTCCGATTCCCAATTTTGTCGCTATGTCATGTATAGGACTCTTGTTTGCATTAGCCATTCAAGCCATATAGGAGTTGTGAGTTCCTTCTGGTTTAGATAATGTTAAGTTGGTTTGATTCCACATTATTTAAGAACATCCGAAATTTAGTCACTTTCTCTGTATTATCTATCATGTTCCTTTTTGAATCTTATATAAGACTATTAGTTGACCTCTTAGGTGAGTTAGGTCAAAGAGACTTTTATCCTTCAGCAAATGTGCGCCAACCAACGTGACCGGGAAAGGCATCTTGTTGAAAAAGACTCGTTTCATAAGCATTTTTTTGCTAGAGTTTAAATTTTGTAGTAAACGCGTCTTTTTGAAAAAGAGCTTTTTCCCTTAAATTTTTTTTTGTCCACATTTAGAATGTGTTCTAATCATTTTTCCGTTCTTTTTCACGTTTTTTAAAACCTTTATAAAAACTTTAAAAAAAGACTTAAACTTAAAATAAAACCTTTGAATTCATGAGCCCCTCCATCACTTTTATTGAAACCCAAGAGCTTCTCTCTCTCTCTCTCTCTCTCTCTCTCTCTCTCACACACACACACACACTCTCTCTCTCTCTCGTCAAAACAAATATCCTAAATCCATGAGCCCCTCTTCTTGACGAAACACCGAGAGAGAGAGAGAGAGAGAGAGAGAGAGAAGAACCCATGAGCCCCTCTTCTAACTCATTTGTTTTTTAATTTTTAGTAGCGTCCATTGTTGTCAAATGGCTTAATTTCACTTAAGCGATTTGGCTCAATTTCGCTTAAGCAATTAACATACTTTTTTTTTTTTTTTCAAAAAAAAAAAGTAAACTAAATTTTTTTTTTTAAAATAAAAATAAATCAACAATAAATATTCAAGTTTGTAGAAGGGAAAAATAGACATTCTTGCATTTAAAAAAGAAATTTTACATACTAATATTCAAAATTATAACTTTAATTTTGATAAGAGTACCAGTAATGTACTCTACACATTCATTTCTAACTCATTGTGGTACATCTCCTTCATCGTCATCACTAGCATTGTTGTCGTCATTGAAATCATCTCATTCTTCTACATACTCTTCTTCTCCCTCTGTTTGGGTCGTTGATGGCCGTTGAGTACCAGTATCGTCTACTTTGGGCCATTGATGGTGTAGATCTATCAACATCTTGATCATGTTTTTTCCTAGAAAGTTTGTCCATATACTCTATTATTTCCTTTCGGATTTTCGGAACAGCTTTTCTATAAGCCCTAGCATTTGATCTGGCTCCATAAGCGAGATGTTGTTTATAACAAATTAATATTACTAAGTTTATAATAATTTAATTCACTAAAAAAAGGATTACAAAGCATAAAATAAATAAATAAATAAGTAGATAGGAAAGATGGGAGGAGATTGAGAGTAAAGAATGAAGATTAGAGAGAAAGTTAAAGCCAAAATAGTTGTGTGAGTAGAAGACCCAACCCACCATTTTATAGAGGCAATGGGACCTCAAAAAGCAAAAAATAAATAAATTTAAGTGCTTGGAGTATTATGCCATCGCATACTAAGTATGCGATCGCATAATGGCCAAATCGCATAAGCCATCATAGCTTATGCGATTTGGTGGCATAAAACCGCTTAAGCGATCGCTTATGACAACTATGGTAGCGTCCGATATTTTCCCTATTTTTTCCCTTTTCTGACTTTTTCCCTCGACCTTTTAAACTCCTACCCATAATTTGTACCAACCAGGGCAGATTTCCTTTTAATTTGTCATGTCACACCTTTAATTGCCCATAGCAAAGAGAGAGGGAGAGAGAGAGAGAAACTAATAGCAATGTCTGCAAACAAAATTTCATTGATAAAATTGCCGTTTACTGCAGGGAGGTCCCCTTCTTCGGATGATCATTCTTAAACAGGGCATTAACTTCTGCCCTAAATAGTGTACCTTTTTCAGATTTGCCTCATGTTTTCTTAAATGGTAGATCCCTAGCAAAAAGTAAAATATCTTATGAACCAATATTATTCCTCCTGCATGTACCAATGGGTAAGAACACTCTGTTGTTTGCTTTGAGTTTCTTGTATACCTCAGGATATGATTGCATATCATGATGACTTGGGAATGTGGTGCTGGAATTTATTGTCAATTTGTCATGAACGATAGGTTTACATAGACTTAAAAATGGCCGAATACCTAAGCACATATCCCTTTGGATATATTTATAAAATAAAAAAGATAAATCAACTTACATATCATTTGTGATCAAGAGCAACAATTATAATATCTTTATTTTGCATTTATGCATTTAATTTCTAGTTATGACAAAATTCATGTTGGATTGTCCCATTTCTCTCTTCTATTATTTAGTTTCTGTATGGAACTTTTGCATTAATTGACAATTTTTCCTGATCTATTACAACGTTCAATACATTACAGCTTGATTCTAAACAGATAAATAATGGTTTTAACAAGCGGGAGCTAAAGGCATCAGTTCAAGAGCTTGCTTCACGCGCAGCTTCTCGGGTTTTGGAAGATGCCTCAAAGATTATTGCAACACCCACATCGGCATACCAGTTTGAGGTTTCCTGGAGAAGACTCTCGGATGATCGTACGGTTCAGGGACGTTTTCTGAAGGTTTGCAGGAGTATTGTTTCTGATCTAACTTGCAGTCTTTCATTTCCGGCTATTTTTTTCATTCATGTTGGAACCTTTTTTTTTTGGCATGGTTAGACTATACCTCCACCTACCTTACCACAGTTATTTAAGAACGCACTATCTACTCCCATACTTATGGAGATCATCAAGTGTGTGGCCGACTTTTTCATGTAAGTTGTTTTCCTTCTGTTCTGATATGACTACTGCCCATCATGGTCACAACAAAAGTCTCCGACTTTTTGAAAAATCAGAAAACGTCAGCGACTTGCAGTCATCCCCGACTTTACTGCCGATTAATCGGCCAAGTCGCAACTGGGTCGATTAATTGGCGATGTTTGTGAAGTGTTCTGATTTTTTTCTTATGTTTTTACACTTATACTTATGGGGGAAAAAAACCTGTAGGTTTTATACTATTTTGTTCAGTTTGTTCATAAAAGACCTTTAGGATTTGTCTATTTTGTTCATTAAAACCATTATTTTTAACTTGAAATATATTATGATATACTTTTTATATATTTTTTAAAATATCATTTCTCTGATTTTTTTTTTACTTTGACTGACTTTTGCTGATATTCCCCGACTTAGAACCTTACCGATTTATTGTCAACTCCTGACTTTGTGACTATGCTATCAATTCTATGTTGGTTATCTATGTTGTGGTTCTTTCGTAGGGATGAGACAGAGCTGGCTATTAATATATTAGAGAATTTGGCCAAGGTTGCGAGATTTGACATGTTAATCATGTGTCTTTCTGCTGTGGACAGGACCGGTATGGACTTTTTTCTCCATTTTGTCTGATTAGCCTCTTTAAGTTTTCCAAAGTCGTAAATATTTTCTGCTTGTCCATCGGGAAATTTCAATTGTTTTATCATACACCCAATTTTTTCACTGAACTTGATTCTTAGCTCTGAGGAAGATCTCTTAACTTTAATCAGAATGTCTTCTTGGTGACATTTTTTTTACTTGGGCACAGTTGAACAAGTACTATATACTTTTAGGGTATGCGCACTGTTGAACAAGTACAAGATCTCTAGTTTTGGATTTCCATTAATTTTTCGGAAGGTTATGCACCAAGAATGCATAGAATTTGTGCTACATGTCCACTCAGGACAAATAATCCGTAACTTTTAG
The DNA here is from genome assembly GCA_021018995.1 of Chloranthus sessilifolius. Classification (NCBI taxonomy): domain Eukaryota; kingdom Viridiplantae; phylum Streptophyta; class Magnoliopsida; order Chloranthales; family Chloranthaceae; genus Chloranthus; species Chloranthus sessilifolius. The sequence goes on from CM037590.1 coordinate 7,214,099, forward strand.
GGTACAACTATTCCATCAACTTTCTTTTTTGTGATTGCCCTATGATATTAGTTAATGCCATTGCTACATCTGATTCAGTGCCCTCACTTGTGCACCAACAGCGAATTATTGCCCTAATTATTTCTTTCTAATTTAGGCATCACATCTTTTATTGGATCTTGACTTATCTAGAAAAGTACGGAGGAGTGGGTGATGGCATTGAGCCTGTAGCTCAACTGGAAGGTGCATCATGTGGCAATGTGCGATGGTGCATGGTCAGATACTTGGGTGTGTGCGTGAGGGAGTCACAGGGTCTCATTATAATGCATAGAGGTGCAATGCCAGCTTCTTAGTGTGGGCATTTGAGTGATTCACTCGACCTCATTGGTACGATGTGGTGCATGGTGCGCACGCCATTTGTTTAGTATGGGCAGTTGAGTGGGAAATGCGGGCTCATTGCTATTTGGGATACACTGATGTGTGGGGTTGGATTCTGTTGTGGCCATGAAAGCAAGTTGTGTAGTCCCATTGAGGCATGCTTGTTGGTGGAACAATTGGTGGACATTGTGGGCTTACAATTGGATTGGAATCCATTATTGTGTTGATCAGTTGGTGAGTGGCATGAGTCCCACTGGTTATTTCAGCATGCCTTGAGGGCATGCATGCATGTTGTTTGACTAGGGGCGGCAATGAGTCAGGTTCTAGTTGGTCCGGCATAAACCCCAAGCTCAATCTGACAACTCAAGCCTACTAAATGCTTTTCAAGAGATCTCCTCCAAATCACCGGAATGGCTACCAAAAATGTGAGCGTCAGCATGGCCCATTACTTTGATTTTCATTTAATAAATAAATAAATAAAGAGAAGCAGAGGTGGAGGAAGAAGTAAATATTGAACATACCCCTTTATGTAAGGAATAAATCAACAATGCTCTTGCAATCGAGGACGTCTTAGAGATCAAGTTGTTGTGATGTAGAATTCACAGTATGGATCTGCATCTTCACAGACATATTCATCTCTCTTATCTAAAATTTACTAAGAAAAATATATATATTAGTAAGAGATGTTTATAGACATTGAGAGAGATATACTGAGAGATACATAGGACTATAGGAGAAAGGACTTCACGGAGATATTTTAACAAATGCATATCGCTCATGAAACAAAATTCAGATACAGCTAATGAGCTTTATACTAAGGACATTGAAACAAGCAGGACCTTGGTGAATGTTGGCAGAGTCGAGTATTCTGGCAAAGCGTCTTCGACGAAGAATCATCGTTTGTTGCCACTGGAGTTTCTCTCTACCATTCAATCTGTTGTGGATCTTGTCAAATTCTATCTCGTATCATCTGTGTTGGGTTTTGGTACTGAAGAGTAAACTAACCATTGTAAGGAAAACTAATAAGAAAGGAAATGTCATGTTAAAGGAGAGTCAATTTTGAAATTTGAAAAGCATATATCCATCTTCATTTCCTTTGCCTAAAATCCCATCTTTCTGGGGTGGTTGGCTTGAAATAGAATATGTTATAGTGGGTCATTAAATGAGAGGAGAGGAGAGGAGAGGTGATGTAGTCATAGGTGATCATTAAATAGTATGTTATGATATGCTCAAATGTTGTCAAGATTAATCTGTGTGAGACAACATACTGACTATCTGACAGTTTAATGGTACGAGTATGATCTTGAGATCCATTGTGTGGAAGATTAGGACAAAAAAGGGTCTCAATCGTCCAATTCGAAGCATCCAATGGTTTTCGGTGTTTGTCCTTAGAGTTTTGGTGCGTGTAGATAGAGGTACCATATACATATATAAGCCAAATGGGTGGTTAAGAATTTGGTCCGGCCAACTTTCAAAATGACAATAACACTCATGATTTTGAAATGTAATTCTCTAAAAAATTAATGTTTTGAAAAGACTTTTATGAATTTTTTTTGTCCTAATATGTAATTTTAGATGAATTATATGCCCATTATTTTCCCTTTGATGTTTGGGAAATTCAATTTTTCCGTGAGTGGATTATCCAGTGTGTATGTTTAATAACAATGCATTATCTAAATATGCTATTCTATGCATGGATCAAAATATCGTCCGATACCGATACGTATCGGTATCGGACGTGAACGATACGGTACATTAAATGTACCGTATCATTCAAATATATGGTATGTATCGAATGATACATTCAATGTATCGTTCGATACAGACCGGTACCGGTACATACCGATTTTTTGACCGGACGATACGTACCGGTTTTCCGGCATTTTGATCCATGATTCTATGTCTCCGAAATATGTGATGATCTTAAAAGTAAGGAATGGGTATTGTGTACGGTATTAAGCGATATTCTCATGATATTTCCTTCTCATTTTACCATGCTTAGATTGACGCAAAAAATCTGCATACTGCCACCTGACACTCTGCTAAAAAAAGAGCTATAAGTGACATGCTTTATGGCAGCAAGGAAAAAATAATTTTTATTTTTAGTAATTTTCTAATGTTGTTGTTACCACCATACTGCTATACTACTATATGTTTCAATCTCCTTAAGCGAGATTCTCATTATATTTTCATCTCATTATTACCATATTTAGATTGATGCAAAAAACCTGCATACTATCGCCTGACACTCTGCTAAAAAAAGAGCTATAAGTAAGTGACATATTTCATGGCAGCAAGGAAAAAATAATGTTTATTTTTAGTAATTTTCTAACGCTGTTGTTACTACCATACTACTATATGTTTCAACCACCTCACTTACAAAAGGGTAAAATAAGTTGACGAATTCTCACCATCTAACAATAGGCTCATGATCTTCAGATCTATTCTGTAAAAGTTACAAGGAAATTCGATCTCTACCATCTGTTTGCAAGCAGTCAACGGGCTCTACTCCGTTTAAGGTAAAAACAATGTTTATCTTTAGTAATTTTCTAATACTGTTGTTATTACCATACTATTATATGTTTCTACCACCTCACTTACAAAAAGGTAAAATAAGCTGACGAAATCTCACCGTCTGACAATAGGCTCATGATCTTCTGATCTTTTGTGTAGAAGATTACAAAGAAATTCGATCTCTACCATTTGATTGCAAGCAGTCAACGGGCTCTCCTCCATTTAGATGTGGTCCTTATAAAATAAAGTGGTGTAGTACTAACAATTGTAATTGACATGCTTTATGGCAGCAAGGAAAAAATAATTTTTATTTTTAGTAATTTTCTAATGTTGTTGTTACTACCATACTACTATACTACTATATGTTTCAACCACCTCACTTACAAAAAAGGTAAAATATGTTGACGAGATCTCACCGTCCGACAATAGGCTCATGATCTTCAGATCTATTATGTAGGAGATTACAAAGATATTCGATCTCTGCCATCTGATTGCAAGCAGTCAACAATCTCTCCTCCGTTTAAGGTAAAAATAATGTTTATCTTTAGTAATTTTCTAATACTGTTGTTACTACCATACTACTATATGTTTCTACCACCTCATTTACAAGAAGGTAAAATAAGCTGACGAAATCTCACCGTCTGACAATAGGCTCATGATCTTCAGATCTATTGTGTAGAAGATTACAAAGAAATTCGATCTCTACCATCTGATTGCAAGAAATCAACGGGCTCTCCTCCATTTAGATGTGGTCCTTATAACATAAAGTGGTGTGGGACTAACAACCGTTGATACTAGATTGAACAAATCGGATGGTTCGAATCTCCCAGAAAATCTGATTTTAGGACTCAACCCTTTAATTGATGATATATTACTTTGACGGTTTCGATTTCGAAGATCATAAATCAATCAATGGTTTAAGATCGTTTAAACCATTTGGTGTTTAAAGGACGGTTAACACGACAAACTTTCTTCTCTTCTTCTCCATTCATCATTCCCCAATGCAGTTAACACAAAAAAAATAACCATATCAGATTTATGCTCTTTGTCTTCATTTGCATAGAGTGGAAGAAATTTCTGAATTGGGGAGCGATGTCAGCTCACGTCCATTTCTTCCTGCAAATCTTCTATCACGAAGAAATCATTATGCATTCTTTGCTTGAATGCCGAGTGGAGCCTCTGAGTTGGGAAAGTAGGTCGTCCATCACCGTCGTTTGAGCATGTATATGGAGGGGGAGAGAACAACAAAAATAATACAGTGAATCAATTACTAGACCAATATAATGAATATAATATATGATTAATGCACAAAAACTGTAGAGAAGAACATACCTTATGGAAAACTCACTTGGAGGTGTGAAGGTAGAATTTGTATGACCCCCGGGGGGGGGGGGGGGTGGGTTATTATAAACCATCTCCGAGTTGAAATCATGATCGCCTTCTCCACAACCGACCTTCTTTCCCAACTCAGAGGCTCCACTCGGCATTAAAGCAGAGAATGCATGATGATTTCTTCCTGATAGAAGATTTGTAGGACGGAATGGAGGTGAGTTGATATCGCTCCCCAATCCAGAAATTTCTTCCACTCTACGCAAATGAAGACAGAGAGCATAAATCTGATATGGTTATTTTATTTTTTGTTAACTGCGTTGGGGAATGATGAATGGAGAAGAGAAGAAAGTTTGTCGTGTTAACCGTCTTTTAAACACCAAATGGTGTTTAAACGATCTTAAACCATTGATTGATTTATGATCTTCGAAATCGTCAAAGTAATATATCATCAATTAAAGGGCTGAGTCCTAAAATCAGATTTTCTGGGAGATTCGAACCATCCGATCTGTTCAATCTAGTATCAACGGTTGTTAGTATCACACCAGTTTATGTTATAAGGACCACATCTAAATGGAGGAGAGCTCGTTGATTGCTTGCAATCAGATGGTAGAGATTGAATTTCTTTGTAAACTTCTACACAATAGATCTGAAGATCATGAGCCTATTGTCAGACGGTGAGACTTCGTCAACTTATTTTACCTTCTTGTAAGTGAGGTCGTAGAAACATATAGTAGTATTGTAGTAACAACAGTATTAGAAAATTACTAAAGATAAACATTGTTTTTACCTTAAATGGAGGAGAGCCGTTGACTGCTTGCAATCAGATGGTAGAGATTGAATTTCTTTGTAATCTCCTACAAAATAGATATGAAGATCATGAGTCTATTGTCAGACGATGAGATCTCGTCAACTTATTTTACTTTTTTGTAAGTGAGGTGGTTGAAACATATGGTAGTAGCAACAACATTAGAAAATTACTAAAAATAAACATTGTTTTTTCCTTGCTGCCATAAAGCATATTAGTTACGGTTGTTAGTATCACACCACTTTATGTTATAAGGACCACATCTAAATGGAGGAGAGCCCATTGACTGCATGCAATCAGATGGTAGAGATCGAAATTTTTTTGTAATCTTCTACACAATAGATCATGAGCCTATTATCAGATGGTGAGATTTCATCAGCTTATTTTACCTTTTTGTGAGGTGGTAGAAACATATAGTAGTAATAACAGTTTTAGAAAATTACTAAAGATAAACATTGTTTTTCCCGTAAATGGAGGAGAACCCGTTGAATGCTTGCAATCAGATGGTAGAGATCGAATTTCTTTGTATTCTTCTACATAATAGATCTGAAGATCATGAGCCTATTTTCAAACGGTGAGATTTCGTCAACTTATTTTACCTTTTTGTAAGTGAGGTGGTTGAAACATACAGTAGTAATAACAGCATTAGAAAATTACTAAAAATAAACATTGTTTTTCCCCTGCTGTCATAAAGCATGTCACTTATAGCCCTTTTTTGAGCAGAGTGTCAAGCGACGGTATGTAGGTTTTTTGTGGCAATCTAAGTATGGTAATAATGAGAATCTCGCTTATCACTATACACAATACTCATTCCTTACTTTTAAGATAATCACATATTTCAAAGACATGGTGACAGGGACACCGACATCGTAGACATCGGATATGGACCTTTTCGCGTATACCGACGCCGGAAGAAGCGGAATGGAAATCAAAACTAGGCGAAAAGGGAGTTCTGGAAATGAAGAGGGCGGGTACAAACCGCGAGGAGAACAGTATCAAGCGAGCCCTCGCTCGAGCGGATAAATTCCTCGCTCGAGCGGGCCCTCGCTCAAGCGACCACTTAAGCTCGCTCGAGCGGTTATAATCCTCGGTCGAGTGAGCTACAGTGACGGAAAATTTTCGTTTTTCATTTTTTTTACCTTTTTAGTCTTTTATTATTTTAGGACTCTTTTAATTACGAGTTTTATATCGTTTAGGGTTTTCTTAGCCTATATAAAGGCATTGTAAACACTATTGAAATTGATTATTGATTATGAATGAAAAGAGCTTTTGCTTATGTGTACTTGAGATGAGCCTCTACGAAGAGTGAATCTTCTTCCCAAGAAGGGTTTGGTGCGAAGCCAAGGGTGTGAAGCCCACAATTCTATCTATCTCTTTTATCTTTGATTGCGTGGTTCTACAACCTTAAATCGACCATCTTCTTGTGAAATCCTAAACCCAAAATTTCTCTAAATCCTTGAATCGATCCGATTCAACAACCGTAGAGCCCAGCAAAGTTATTAAACCTTCCGCACCTGATATTAAGAGAAAATCAGTGATCCCATCATTGAATCGTGAGCGCCCTAATCTGGAAAAACCTAGAGTTCTATCTCTAGGATCGATCTGCTCTGCAACCTAACGGATCTAGCGCTCGGACTGAACCCTGCCTGAATTATGCGTAATTCTCCCAAGGAATACTACGAAAACCTGAGGTATTCGTTATATTTTACAAGTTTTATTGTTTAATTTAATTCCAATTTAATTTCGGCAAAATCAATCATATCATTCACGTAGTTTAGGGTACCGACCTGCGTCAGTTTTGGTATCAGAGTCCTAGGTTCTAGGTTAGGGCATACTGTGTGACATTGCATTCATTGCACTTTATTTTCATCACATATTATTTCAGTTTTGGCCAAAGTGTTCATCTTGCATTCCATTCTAGAGCTCGTCTGTAGTAAACTGTATCACCATGGACATGAGTGAGATTGCTGAAGCTCTTAACAGCATGAGGGCTGACCTAAAATCGATCAATGATCGAATGACTGTCTTAGAGGCAGCCCAAAGGACTCCCGAAACATCCAATGAGAGGTTGTTAGATCGAGTCAATCGGTTAGACGAGGGTGATGAGTACTTTGAACCACTCCGTGAGCGTAATGGTTCACGTTTTGAACGAAATGGCTACCAACATAATCGGAACTGGAATCATAGGTTTGATCATCATGGAGAGATGACCACGACCCGAAAGGGAGACTCCTCAAAAACGTCCGAGTTGAGTTTCCGACTTTCGATAGAAGGCTAGATCCTCAAGTCTTCCTCGACTGGTTATCCGATATGGACCAGCACTTTGAGTGGTTTGGCATGAGCGATGAAAGGTGTGTTAGATTTGCTAAGATGAAGCTCATAGGCCAAGCCCGACTCTTTTGGGTCAACGTTAAACGTATCAGAACGAATGCGGGTTGTACTCCCATTACCCATTGGGAGGAACGACTTACAAAGAAGTACGTCCCTTCTTCATACTACCACCGTCTCCTTGACCAATCGCAAAATCTGCACCAAGGTAGTATGCCCGTATCGGATTACATTGGAAATTTTGAAGAGTTCATGATGAGAGCCAAGGTATCCGAAGACCCCCAAGTCACTCTATCCAGATTTTGTACCAGATTGAGACTTGACTTGCAAAAAGGGTTAGTCTCCCACCCTGTTGAAACTCTCGCCGAGTGTTACACCGTCGTTCAAGACCTTGAACGATATTTGAAAATGACGGTGACTAGGCGATCTGATTTTCACACTGGTCAATTCTGTACCGGCGAAGTGAAATCTAGTGCTGGAAACCCGCCCGCCAAACCCACGCAACCCACATCTACCAATGTGAGGTTTGACAATGGTAAGGGTGTAGCCGGAGAATCCTCGAAGAATGGGTCTCATGTCAAATGCCATAAATGTCAGGGGTTGGGACACTTTGCCGCCCAATGCCCTACGAGAGACCCACAAAGGAATCTCTTCATTGACGGGGAAGGAGAAGAGAGTGAAGGAGTTTATGAGGAAGAGGTCTTTGAACCGAATGCCGCACCTAGTGACGAGGAAGGTGATAGCATGGGTCGCGCTCTAGTTGTGAGGTGTGCCTTTGCACAGCCTCAACGGGATGAAAAGGAGGATTAGCGAAGGGAGAACATCTTTCACACCTTTGCCACATGTGGGACAAAGAGTTGTAGGCAAAGATTTTTCCAAAGTCTTCGAAGTAGCATGTGACGTATCGGGTGTAGGCATAGGCGGAGTGCTGAGCCAAGAAGGTTACCCTGTGGCCTATTTTAGTGAGAAACTCAATGAGGCAAAGCAAAAATACTCCACCTATGACAAGGAGTTTTATGCGGTCATCCAATCTCTGTGGTATTGGAAACATTACCTGAGACCGCAGGAATTTGTGTTGTTTTCTGACTACGAAGCCTTACGTTTCCTTGCTTCCCAGAAAAAATTGAACCCGAGGCACGCAAAGTGGGTCAAGTACCTTCAAGGGTTCACATTTGTTTTGAAGTATAAGGCTGGTGCCGAGAACAAGGCTGCTGATGTGCTTAGTCGTTGAGTCATGACTTTGCAGTCTATGAGCACCGAGGTCATCGGATTTGAGCAATTGAAGCAAGATTATCCTGATTGCCCGGATTTCGGGACAGAATACACTGCTTTCCTTGAAAATTCAAACAACAATAACTCCGAATATATCCTGCTGGATGAGTATTTGTTCAAAGGGAATTGTTTGTGCATCCCTCGCACTTCATTGCGTGACTTCCTCATCTGGGAGTTACATACCGGAGGGATTGCTGGACATTTTGGGTGCAATAAAACCAGTGCACTTGTTGAGGATAGGTTCTATTGGCCTAGCCTTGTGAGAGATGTCTCTAGGGTCGTAAAACAACGTCGTACCTGCCAAGTTGCGAAGCATATAAAACAAAATACAAGCTTACACCCCTTTACCCGTGCCGCATACCCCGTGGCAAGACATCTCTATGGATTTCGTGCTTGGGCTTCCAAAGACTCAATGGAAGTACGATTCCATTTTTGTGGTAGTGGACCGCTTTTCCAAGATGGCCCACTTCATACCCTGTTTTAAAACCTCCGATGCGGCTCACATAGCCAAATTATTTTTCGGGGAGGTTGTGTGTCTACATGGTTTACCCCAGTCGATTGTGTCGGATCGAGATGTGAGATTTACCAGTTACTTATGGAAAATTTTATGGCACATGATGGGTACCATGCTCCAATTTTCGTCGGCCTATCATCGTCAAACAGATGGCCAAACGGAGTCCACCAATAGGAGCTTAGGTAATCTTCTCCGTTGTCTTGTTAGTGATCACCCTAGGACTTGGGATTCTATTTTGCCTTTGGCCGAGTTTGCATATAACAATTCAGTCAATAGGTCCCTAGGTATGAGTCCTTTTGAGGTCGTCCTTGGTCATAGGCCTAGAACACCTATTGATTTAATTCCTATGTCTACATCCCATCGAATTTCCGAGTCAGCCGATTCATTTGCACAACATATACATGAATTGCATGCCGAAATTAGAAAAAGAATTAATGCTAGCAATGAACAATACAAAATTTCTGCGGATGCGCACAGGCGCTTCAAGGAATTCCAGGTTTGAGATTACGTCATGGTTCTGGTTAGGCCTGAGCGGTTCCCATTGGGAGATGCAAAGAAACTTTAAGCTTGTGGCACTGGACCTTTTAGAATTGTGGCAATGAGCGGCCCTAATGCATATGTTCTCGAGCTTCCACCTGATATAGGGGTCAGCTCTACATTCAATGTGAAGGACCTGGTTCCTTCATTGGCCCCAGACCCACCCCCTCACAACCCCTTCCAAGCAGCCCCAAGCCCAAATTCCTGCCCCACCCTGCAACCCCTACCCTTCCCTTCCCCACACAATCAACGCAGAGATGAGATCGAAGGGATACTAGATGATATGGCGATATCCACCCATGACGGTGGGATTCAAAAGTACTTGGTCAAGTGGTTAGGAAAGCCGGACTCCGAGAACTCATGGTTAGCTGAAGACGAAGTGTGACGTTTGGACCCCGACATGCTCGAGCGCTATCACGACGTTGCTTCATCAGTGATGAAGCCTTTTTTGCCCGGAAGAATTGACGGGGACGCCGACATCGTAGACATCAGATATGGACCTTTTCGCGTGTACCGACGCCGGAAGAAGCGGAATGAAAATCAAAACTAGGCGAAAAGGGAGTTCTGGAAATGAAGAGGGCGGGTACAAACCGCGAGGAGAACAGTATCAAGCGAGCCCTCACTCGAGCGGTTAAATTCCTCGCTCGAGCGGGCCCTCGCTGGAGCGACCACTTAAGCTCGCTCGAGCAGTTATAATCCTTGGTCGAGCGAGCTATAGTGACGGAAAATTTTCGTTTTTAATTTATTTTTACCTTTTTAGTCTTTTATTATTTTAGGACTCTTTTAATTACGAGTTTTATATCGTTTAGGGTTTTCTTAGCCTATATAAAGGCATTGTAAATACTCTATTGAAATTGATTATTGATTATGAATGAAAAGAGATTTTGCTTATGTGTGCTTGAGATGAGCCTCTACGAAGAGTGAATCTTCTTCCCGAGAAGGGTTTGGTGCGAAGCCAAGGGTGTAAAGCCCACAATTATATCTATCTATCTCTTTTATCTTTGATTGCGTGATTCTACAACCCTAAATCGACCATCTTCTTGTGAAATCCTAAACCCTAAATTTCTCTAAATCCTTGAATCGATCCGATTCAACAACCGTAGAGCCCAGCAGAGTTATTAAACCTTCCGCACCTGATATTAAGAGAAAATCAGTGATCCCATCATTGAATCGTGAGCGCCCTAATCTGGAAAAACCTAGAGTTCTATCTCTAGGATGGATCTGTGCTGCAACCTAACGGATCTAGCGCTCGGACTGAACCCTGCCTGAATTATGCGTAATTCTCCCAAGGAATACTACGAAAACCTGAGGTATTCGTTATATTTTACAAGTTTTATTGTTTAATTTAATTTCAATTTAATTTCGGCAAAATCAATCATTCACGTAGTTTAGGGTACCGACCTGCATCACATGGAATATCATATTTAAATAATTTATATACAAATCTGTTATTAAACATACAAAGTGGATAATCACTCACGAAAAAATTGAATTTCCTGGACATCAAAGGGAAAATAATGGGTATATAATTCTTATGAAGTTACATGTTAGGACAAAAAGAAATCTTGAAAGTCTTTTCAAAACATTAAATTTATAGAGAATTACATTTCAAAATCATGTGTTATTGTCATTCGTTGAAATATGACAGGCATGACGTGTCTCGTCATGCTGAAGGGTGTATCGATGGTCTCCTTAGGTTTTAAGCACGGCCCAAGGACAATATTTGGCAGGTGGAAAAGAAGACACCGGACCATACATAGTGGAGGTTCCTTTGCTTTGTATATATGTTTATACTTGGGAGCATGGCATTCTCAAGGTCGAGTTTGTTTATGGGTAGGATTCGACTTGCAATCTAGCATTTATGGACAATACACTTGTGCCAAACCAGGCATGATATACCTGTAGGTTAGATGGGGGCCTGAGGTGTCTGACACGATGTACATGAGGGACCTGATTGGTGTGTGGATCCACAATTTATTTATTTATTATTAATTTTTTATTTGGGGTGGGGTTCGAGCAAGAAACTTGTATCGGTAGTGAGACGTAACACAAGTTGAGCGGGTTGGCTTGGTTTGAGTATGTAATTAAGTTTTGTTGGTATTAGACGAAGTTTTGGGCAAATATGCCGCTAAGAATGTGAAGGAATAGTGTGTGAGGCATTAGGTGGAATACTATCAAGCTAGAATCTTTGGTGGCTGTTGGAGGTAGGTAGGAACCTCTAGGACACAAATCAGTGAGGTGATAGATGTGTAGCTGAGCATGCATAATTCATGAATGACACCATGGGAAGGCGTGCCACGGTGTTGCCCGAGGATTGAGTAATGAGAATTTCCATCTTATGATACAGTATTCCCCTAGCGAAACTCGAATTGTGTACGACAAATTCGATCCGTTTCGGTGTGACAAGCAAATTGATTGATTAATGCTGACTGTTTTACTTTAGAACAAAATTATAAGAGCATAAAGAGGGATTTGAACCTAAGGCTTTATGATTTTTAAGTTTTATAGCTAACCAAGTGGTCATTTGCATTTCTTTTATTAAAAAGCTTAAATTTTATATTATAGAATTAATAAATACTTTTAAAACTCATCCTACCCCCAGTGAATCGTGGTTTGCTTGAACCCGAATTCGAACCAAGCCAACCAACGAACTAAGTAACTTTGGTATTCCATGATATGAACACAAAGCACTGACATTCAGTTGCGACTGAGTGTTGCATGAGGACTGTGAATCACTCAGTTGAACTATATTCACTGTTGTGACCAGATCTGTTACTCTACAATTGATTTGTACGTCCTATCTAGGGATTTTAATGACCAAGCTGGCCCATTTTTCTGGTCCGCCTCGGGCCAGGATTGGACCATACTACATAATATCTGGCTTGGCCTGGTTGGGTTCTACGATGCAACTTGATGGCTGGTTCGAGGAGGATATCTCAAACAAGACCAAATGCAAGGTGGGAAAAGTGGAGACAGGAAAGTATGTTGCGTGATCGATGAGTGCCACTTAGATTGAAGGGACATTTTTTACAAAGTGGCAAGAAGACTTCCATTATTGTCCGATGTAGACCGTTAGGCTACAAAGAAGCGACTAGAAGGCCGGTTTATGTTGCTAAGATCCATTTGCTTAGCTGGATGCATGGAATAACTAAAAAGCTAGAATTAGAAACGAGTTCATAAGTGAGAGTTTAGTAGTGTCCCCCAATAAAAGAAGTTAGAAAACCACTTGAGATGGTTTGGGCATGTCCAATGGAGACCTGAGGCAGCCCCATGTGTGAGGATTGAAACAGTAGAAGCATAATGAAGGAGGAGAAGAGGGAGACCAATAAGGACGTAAGAAAGAAGTATTTAAAAGCAACATGAAGGATTGTTTTGTAACAAAGATTTCAGCCCTAAGGAGAATGGGGTGGTAAAATAAGACTTGCAAAGCCAACACGAAATAGATGGGACAAGGCGTTGATGATGAAAATGGATATCAAGTACAACACACGTATGTAAACTATATGATAGAAGGGTGGATACCTGATGGCTATATAGTCATCTCTGTCTTTCTTCCCACTGATGTGGGACTAAATAATCTCATGCGTAGGAACGTTCAATCCACATACATGATGAGGAGTGGGTGGACGGCTTTGCAGATTCACCCCCTTTCTTTCAAACGTCAATTGGCCACACCCAACCATGCCTTGGTGTGGCGCTAAACCGAGCTTGGATTCGGCTAATTATTATTTAGCCTGGCCCAGCCATTCCCACATTGACGGGTCTGGTGGGTTTGGATTGGCTGAATAGCCACCGGACGGACTCTGGTCTGGCCCATTTATACCTCTATAATGTAGAGTGTAGACAGAAGGTCAGCCCTGTACGAAGCCCAAGGAAGAAGAGAAGGGAGAAGCTTCCAACCAGAGGAGAAAATGGAAGAAACCTAAGAAGTGATTGCAAAGCTTCTAGAGATCCAATAATAGGTCTGGAATTAATGAGCCGTGAATGGATTTAATGGGCCTGAGAAAGAGGAGTATAGGACCTATTGTAAGGCCCATATAACAGCCATTAATGTGGTACGTGATCACTTAAGTGACCATGTGAAGGCTAATCATGCTACTATGCTATTGTCCATAGGAATCTGAAACGAAATCTTGATTTCTATTAAAAGCCCATATTTTATCTCCTAATTTTTAGTAGAAGGGTATATGCACTTGACTTGGAGGTTATTTGGGATTCCTAAGCGTTAACTACGAGAACAAAGAAAGGAAGTAGAGAATGTGATGAGTTGTTAAATAGAAGTGACGGCCTGAGTGAGTTATTTCGTTGGTTTGCTCGTTCGAATTCAGGTTCACTGTTTCTGCTTCGCAATTCGCAACTATCAAGCGAACACGATTCGCCTGGGGTAGGATGAGTTTTAAAACTATATATAAATTATGTAACTAGCTTTGCACTCCCTAATAAAAACAATTGCTTATGACCACTTGGTTAGTTATAAAACTTAAAAACTATGAGATCTTTAGGTTCAAATATCCTTCCTTTACTATTAAAGGTTTGTTTTAAAACAAAATCGTTAGCATTAACTAGTCAGTTTGCTTGTCACACCGAATTGAACTGCGAACTAGTTCAATGTACCCAATTCGCCATTCACTAAGCAAATGGGTGAATTAAGTAACATAGGTCACAGCTTCTATTATTCGAATATTATCCCTTAATTATTAAGAGGAGAAAGATACAATTGGATGTGCGATTATGTGAAGAAAGAAGGCAATATCTCTAGAATACAGAAGAACACGAGTTTTTAACCAGCAAAGGAATCACGTGAAAATTGAAAGAAATCTTTTAGTTCACTCTAAATTTAATGCATGTCCCCTATTTTGTAGAAAAGTAGGATTTAGGCGAATAATATTTATTTCAGGAAAGATTTGTTAAAGTAGCGTTTGAGATATGTATAGAAAGTAGAGGTAGACTAGAATTTCTTATTGTGATACATTGTAAAGCCTATTTAAAGCTCATTAGTTTCTATAACTTGTTTAAGAGTTGATTTAATTTTTAATATTTGAAGCTTTCGAAGCCTGCGCTAACTGCGATTAGTGTTTGGTGTCCCTGTGGGGTATCTCTTGATTCAACCACATTACAAAAACTGTTTTGGTTTTCTTGTGGGTTGTACTAGTTTTGTGTCAAACTAGTGTACTTTCTAAGATGCTATCATTCCTTGATCACACCACCCTACTCCTAGCTTCTTTTTGCGCCTTCTTTGTACACTTTTGGTCTCATTTTCTATCTTAATAAATTCTTCATTACCTAACAAAAAAAATTGTCAATCGGAAGATTTAGTTCTGGTTTTTGTTGGGGCTTGAATTCCAACAGTGTTCAATGAAAATTCCGGAAATACTTCTCTGAATAGAAGGCACAATTGAAGGTGGAAACTTTACGTGGATAAATAAATGGATAGCTTTATTAACACCCCCAAATCTTGGAAGGCACCTATGCAAAAAACTATTGACTTCTTTATAGTAGACGATGGAGATTGTTGTTCGCCCCCAATCATCAACACAAGGGATCTTGAGATCATGGGCATACAATCAGACAATCAATTTTTTATTCTACGTGGCATAAATCCCAAAAAAGTGGCCCTAAAATCACCTGGCGCCCATCACCCTCAAACGTGATTTTAGGGCCATTTTGTGGGATATGTGCCACATGGAATAAAAATTTGACTGTATGATGGTACACCCATTATCTCAAGATCACTTGTGTGGGAGATTGGGGCGAAAAACGATCTCTATCGTCTGATTTAAAGACGTCAATGGTTTTGGCATAGGTTCCCTCCAAGATTTCATGGGTGTCAATAAAGCTACCCAAAATAAATATCCAAGACTAAGTTCCTGAACAAATCTTTGTTCTGCACTTTTAGCTTACATGCTTGCAGGTGCTCTGTTCTGGTCTGATGTTTGACTGATGCTTTGTAATTAGCAGGAATACTCTTTTATGAAGAACAATTTGATAAACATGCTGGTCTAGATTATCTGCAATATGAGTCACTGTACTGAAATAAAACTCGTCACTTACCTTTGCTTTCCACAATGAGCGGGATCCCATCAATCTTCTGAACATTGATTCATATTCCATGGCTTACTAATTTCATTGTAGTCAAAGAAAGCTCCTTCCACCCAAAGTTTTATTGCGTTGAGCATGTGTAGGAGACAATATCCCCACATAGGCTTTTCCACCACCACATCATTAAGGCCCTGTTTGGATAGGGGGAAAAGAAAAGAAATTGATTTGAAGGAAATTAGGAAAAGAAATGTGCCAAATTCTCACATTTGGCAACAAAATTATGATGCGAGAAATAGGCGGAAAATAAAACTGTTTTCCTCACCTTTGGAAACCACATAATCCCCCTAAAATCAAAAGATCTTTTTATCTCCGCCGGAAAACTCACGCGAAAATATCTAAAAAGAGCTCCCAAGTGTAGAGCAATGCCAAGAGGGCCAACAAAAAACAAGTTCCCGTCTCCTTCATTGGCGAGAGTGCCTCCAATACCAACAGGACATCAGATACCTTTCTACATCCATATATTGGAGTTGAGGTGGGTCGAGCCTCCGGCCATCATCCATTTAGCGCTCGTAACCAGAGTCAGAATAAGAAAGGAACATATGGAACATCAGTAAGTCCTGAAGCGTCGTTCCGTAATGCAATTCTCAAGATGAGCCTGTTCTTCCCCTTTGAGCTCGATACCAGTAACTCTTTTTGTTTTAATAGTTGAGCTGGGATTGAACCTGTGACCTCAAGGTTGTGACATTGTGCACCTTCCATTGAGTGTAGAACAAGGATACATTATCTGAAACTCGTGAAAATCAAAAAGACTCGACACCATAAATAAAGACTGTATGAAGAACCAAGAATTTTTTCTTTTCAAATTGCCATTGAGGTCGGAAGAGGCCAGCCATCTCATCCGTGAACGGTCAGCACTAACTCTTGACATCAGTCAACCATATATTCACTACCGTATGTAACCAAACTTTGTTTCAGTAGTAAAACAGCTAAGACTCATTGTGTAGTGAGTCTAGTGACCAAGTCAAGGTTCGGAATAAATCGGGTTGGGAAAAATCCATGAAAACAACGATAAAAATCAGGAAAACCTACAAAAAGATACTAATAGAAAATTAAAAAAATTATACGAAGAAAATTGAAGAAAAAAAGGCGAAATTTGCGATTTTTTGAGAAGTGGTACCTTTCTCAAAAAGGCAAGTTAATCAGGATTTAAACATCGACTGAAAAAGTTGCGATTAGAACACAACTTTTTCAAAAATTCGGAGTATCCGGTCACACTGGTGCAAATGTAATATACAGAACGTCACAAAAACTTGATGTCAACTAGGTAATCTCTATAAAGTAACAAAACAAATGCATTCAAAGATGCTGAAGCTTCCAGACACTTTTTTATGTTTCTGAAAAAAGGACGCTGTCCTTAAGTTTCTTTCTTTGCTCTTGAAAATTATATGCTCATCGCTCCGTTTTCACTTGAAAGCTCCTTGATGCACAAATAAATAAAATCCAGCTGTTCATTTTTACTTACATGTTTTGCAAACAGATCTCCATAAAATATGGGAAGCATGGTTCTCCAATGTGGCAGTTACAAGTGAGCACGCCGAGGCTATCAGTAAATTGCGTCCAAAGTACTGCCCTGAGGGACGGCAGATGAACGGTCTAGAAGAAGCCAATGGATGGAGTAAAGCAATGTCATGATTAAGCTGATGGGTTTGTTTTCTGTTGCTCTGATTGTAAATCTGATGATAGAATTCACCTTTATTTTAATGAAACGTTGTTCTCCATTTTGTAGTTTTGCTGGGTTGCAGGATATTTTATTTTTATTTGTGTCGTCGTCGTCGGAGTGGAGTCGGAGTGGAATTGAAAACTTCATTTCTATTTTATAGACATAGCTGAATCTGACACCAATCGGATCAAATGTTTGGACCGATATTGCTACGTTATGCAGTTCGCTCAGTTTGAATTTCAGGTTCGCAGTTCGCAACTGTTATGCAAACTTGGGTTGCGATGGGGTAGGATGAGCTTTAAATGAAAAGAATGATGTAAATTTATAAGTTTTAAATGTAATTACAGAATGTATATATATTTTTTTGGGAGGGGGTTGAATAAGCAAATATATAAAAGAGAAAATAACAAAATAGATAGAAGCTCGGCTACTATGGAGCATCTGCATCACCATCACCTCACAATAGAAGAGCAAAACCAAGAACAACCAAATAAATTACAACCTGATAGATAGGTTTGGGAGACCTAGCCTATCGTCATAAAGACAAATCCGAGCCTGAAGATTGCACTCGTTAATATCCATCCGGGAGCCATTACTTGCACAGGTTTTTTAAGTGATTGCACCGAACTTAAAGAAAGACTTGGTATTTTAGGGATATGTGATATGTAAAAATGCAATGTGGGCCGTCTGATTTGAAGTTCATGATCAATAGGTCTCTGTAACATAAAATTGGAGCAAAACACGATACTTGTCATATGATCTATTGTAGTCCACTGTTGAATTATATAATAGCCTTTGACTCCATTTAATCAAATGATGAAAATTATATTTTGTTCTATACTTTTGCAATTGACAGCTTTAAATCATGGCCTTCAAATCAAACAGCTTAGATGGTGTTTTCACATAGTAAAGGTCGCCAAACTTGCTAGTCTTTCTTTTAAATTCGGTGCAATTTGGTGCAATCGCTTGATAAGCATGTGCAAGTAATGGGTCCCTATTCATAAACTCTTGTGAAATTCCATGACTATTACCGAAAGAGGCAAGAGCATCTGCCACTTTGTTGCCGCCTCTATTAAGATGATGAATCTGCCATGAGATAGGTTTAAGAAGCAACCAACATTCGCAAACGTAGCAACATCGATCCAAGCATTTGATCTGATCGGTGTCGGATTCACTCGTTTAAACAACCTTTATAACATGTAATTACAGACTGTATTTAATATTTAATATTTTTTGCTCCATAAATGAAAGTATGGAACAAGTACTATAAAGATTATTGGTTAAATTATTTAACAAAAAAAATGAAACCTTATTAGTTAAGTCATTATGGAGGAAAAAATTGTACTGGGTTCAAAAACAAATAAGTCCAGATTCAAAAACAAAGATCAATTTGTTGTTATTTTGTGACTCAGAATACTCCAGCCCAATCTTAGGAGCTTGAATCTGATCAAATGACTAAGACTTTGTTTGGCAACCCTTTTTCAAAAAAATCACTTTTGAAAGAAAAAATATTGAGTGAAATACACATTTTAATGTAGCCACCCCTTCTTAAAAATTTTGTTTTGTTGAGAAATTGTTTCATGTTGCTTTTCATAGAATCTATCATTAAATGCGAAATGGTGCTTATTCGATATGTTACGATTAAATTGGAATTTTTTATCTTACATCATTGAAGTGTGGTTTCCAAATATGCTATGAAACATCGATTTATGATCAATCTAAATGATTTAGGTGTCAATCTATCATTAGGAAATGTTTTAGCAAAAAAATCATATTTATAAGTGGATGTAAACCATCCGATTGGTGAGTTTAAGTATCAACTATTAAAATTATACACAACAATTATTATTAGAGTGCATGGATCGGATTGTTAAAATCTCTTAAAAAATTTAATTTTTGGGCCTATGATCTATCACTTTGATGGTGTGAATTACGCGGACATTGAGCCATCAATGATATACAATCATCTAAGCACCGTTATGGTGTCAGGGGAGTTTGCCCTTTCAGCATGTAATGCACTTTCTTTAGAAGCAACATTTGAGACTGATCCACTTTTTTATATGGCACCGTTTGGTCCTATGTGAAACTTGGATGTATTGTCTAGAATTCTATTTTTTAAAAAATTAAAAAATAATTGTTTGAGGCAAAAGTTTGACTTATTTAAATGGTCTGAAAGCCGATGAACAAAACAAGCATGGTGAAAATAAGTTTTTACATATATATTTTGAAGGATGAACTATAGGAACAATCTTGCTCCAATTGATACCAAAATAGTATTTTGGGTGTCACATCATTCGGTCATGCTCACTGTAATCATGTATATATATATATGTGTGTGTGTGTGCGTGTGAGGGTCAAGGACATACGCCCAGGTGTAGAGATATCTACGCACTTATTGATATGGGCGCAACATGTAGCACTTTTTGTAAAGTGACAGATGATATGAGACCCACTTTACTAATTAGAGTTAAACTTTTAAAAAATTATAAAAGTTATAAATCCTTCCGACTGTCATTCTTAACTTTTTAAAAGTCTTTCTTTTCTTTTTCTTCTCTCTTTTTTCAAGAAAGTATCAAATTTGTCATTTCAGATATATTTTATTCAAAAAATGTGAGTGTCCGGTAGCGAAGCGCTAGCACTTCGGTATCGAAGCGCAAACACCTCGATAGTGAGCCATTGACACCCTAGTAGCGAAGTGTTAGCACCTGGCCTCGACGCCTCTATATCGAAGTGTCGGTTCTCTTTTTTAGTGAAGCGCCGGCACCTCGATATAGAGGCGTTGGCTCTCCTAAAAGTAGGCGTTGGCACCTCGGTAGCGAAGCATATGCACCTTTTTTTTTTAAAGTGAAACGTCGAGGTGCCAGTGCCTCGCTATCGGGGTGCCTGCGACTCTCTACTGGGGTGTCAGCGCTTCGCTACCGAAGTGCTAACACGTCGTTATTGGGCACCTACATTTTATAAGTAAAATATACTTGAAAAAGTAAGTTTGACACTTTCTTAAAAAAATAGAAAAAAGACTTCTAAAAAAGCCAATAATGACACGTGAAAGGAAATATAACTTTTAAAACATTTTAAAACTTTAATCCTAATTAATAAAGTTGGCCCCATGTTACTTGTCACTTACCAAACAAAGCATTGTGTATCGTGCTCGCACCTATATCAAAAGGCATAGAGATATCTCTACACCTAAGCGCATATCCCCGACCCTCTTATACATATATATATATATATATATATATATATATATATATATATATATATATATAAAGAATTTTGTACTAAAATAGAAGATGGTCAGCATTCTCTCCGAAATCTTACATAGAGGTTCATGTGACACTTAACACTAATTTGGATGGCATATACATTACTCAAGCTGTTTAAATATCTTTGAAAAAAAAAGTAAAACATGACCGAGCATATAACAAAATTTTGTTAACAAACTAACAAACCAGTTGGTGACAATGATTGATGCTTACCAATCATTAATGTCAATTCAGAGGGGTAGCTCAGTTGATTAAGCTCTGAATTTGCTCCCTAGGGTCACTAGAGTAATAATATTATTAGTGGTCAGCTCCGAGGCTCGTGGGATTAGTCGATGCAGGCCCGAACACCCATACTTATTTAAAAACATATAAAAAAAAAAAATAAAAAAAAATGGAAATAAATAAATAATAATAATATTAATAATAATGATTGACGTTATGAGGTAATGAGTGTGGGACAGCCGTCATAAAGGTACCCTTACCCATCATCATCACTTTTTTTGGACGCAGCTGAAGAGCAGTCTTATATGCGGTCGTGAGCACGTGGCTCTTACCTAGACGTATTGACTATCTTCGGTGGCCATCTCTTTCAACGGTCCAGTTGACTTTTGTGCCCGACCGTCTACGGTCGACGGCATGTGCTCCTCCGTGAGCCTAGTAATAGCTTTACGTGGTGGACAGTGGGCACTCAATAGTTACACTTACATTGATAAAATGTTTGTATAAGAGAGAGAACATAAGGACAAATTTTGTTTTTCATAACATTTCGGTAGGGTGCTAGTAGGGTGTCATTTCTGTTGATTTCGGATAAATTTTAGGAAAAATTTTGGAGGATACGAAAATATGTATAAAAAAATCTAATCTCAAGTACTTAGGTGAGTTAGTTAAATACCTACTTTCAAAAACAAGAGACTTGAGTTCAAATTTCCTTTCTTCTTGAGGCCACCCTAGGTATTTATATCATTTGCAGACCCCACATATGCTGAATTTGGAGTGTGTATGTATCCCTGAGATGATATATATATATATATATATATATATATATATATATATATATATATATATATATATATATCTTATTTATTATTTTTAAAAAAATTAAATGAAAAAATTTTGATTAATTTTATTAATTTTGTTGAAATTAATGAAATTTTGACGATTTCAAAGATATCACCAAAATTTTATCAAAAGTTTTCATCTTACCCCTACTATTTTAGTACATTTCGGAGAAATTTGTCGCTATAGGAGAGATAGATCTTTCACAACATAATGTCAAGTAATAGGGCTAAAAAAAGATAAGAAGATAGAGCATGAGAGTATAAGTGATAGATACGCTTATGTCGAGATGAATATGTAGAGTAAGAAAAAAGAATAAAATTTAAAATACTTCAGAGTGACACATATATAAGAAAAAATGACCTGACTTTCCCACGCTTTCATTTAAACACCGAAATGGTGCTTAAATGATATTACATTATAAATGGTTTAAGATATAGGTGATTTGTTCCGTCAAAGTGATAGATCATAGCTTGAAGTGTATTAGGCCCAAAAATGGTGTTTTAGGGAGATTTAAATCATTCAGTGTGTGGATTATAATATCAACCGTTGTTTTTAGTTTTAATGGCTGATACTAAGTTCATATATAAGATGGCTCACATCCACTTATAAGAATGTTTTTTTGTGTTGGGACATGTTTTAAATGATAAGTCAGTCACTTGGAGAATATAGATTGATCATATCTGTACACCGCATGTCATAATGGCATAATGATAAATCTTAATTCAATGGTGTAAGATTAAAAGTCTTATTTTAATGGTGCAAGATTATTTAAACACTATTTGGTGTTTAAATGTCGGTCAAGAGCCATTATTCCTTAAAAAAATGATAAGATATTGTTCGAGGTGGTTTGGATATATTCATTAGAGGCTAGAAGCAAACTCTATAAAAAGGGTTGAGACGCTACATGCATAAAGAAGTAGGACAAGAGGTACTCAAGTAGGACAAGATTTTAAGGAAAGAAATAAGAAGGGACATAAATGTCATGAATGATTACAGAGGCCAGGATCACGCCTTGAATCCCACCCCTTGTTTGCCACTTGCAGAGATTTATCCTTAGTGATTGGTACATGTGATGTGCGGGTGTTGCACGTACTAGGGCACTTAGTCGGGTGCTCTAAGAAGCCGGACATCCCATTATCAAAAGAAAAATTGATAAAGAACTTAGTATTGATCATAAACGAGTGAAGAAATAAAACTAAGAAAGTCGACCTTAAACATATAAGAATAGATTGTCTGCACTAAAATCCATGTACTTGGCACTGTGACGACTCAAACCCACACAACAAGGTATTATCCGGTTTTGGGCTTAAGTTTCCTCTCCAATTTTGCTCTTGGCATGGGCTTAAGTCCCCATCCAAAACGCGTTGTGATATGTAAGGTCCACATATACCTTATGGCTCATGCTCTAACATTTCCCTATTCTACATGAGAGTATTACAATCCTCTCATCTCCACTTTATAGAAGAGTCGTCCTCGGCTCTAATATCATTCTATGACGACCCAGACCTACACAACAATAATCTCCGCTTCTGAGTTTAAGGCCCCTCTCCGATTTTGTTCCCGGCATGAGCTTAAATTTCCACCCAATTTTTCTTCTTTTTTTTCCTAAATTTCCTTGGTTGGGGTTGTTTTGGTTGGACTTGGAGGTTTGTTTTCATTTTGGGCGATCCATATTAATGACTCTTGCTCATGTATGATACCCACTTGTAACCTTCCTCTAGCTATAGAGTTTTTATATATTCTTGAGATTTATCTAAAAAAAAACAAAAGAAGAAAACCCCTCAAGCTCCATATAAGAATTTCTTGTTTAGAAAGATGGCGTGTACCTGATTGACCCGCTGCATTGAATTTTCTTATACGTACGTCTGATATTTAATTTTTTCCTCCTCTCATGTGAGAGGCCTTTTCCTTGCTCTTAAAGTTGTAGAGTTTGATTTGATGGGAGGGGACCCTTACAATTACAAGCATGGTTTGAAATCTCGCTTCTGAGTCATCTCGAACAGCCTTGAGACTGAGATGTCTCGCGTCTTCGAGAGATGGCGTAAAATAAAAATAATCATTTGGGTGACCGTACACTATTGAAATAAGCATTTGATCTTACACCATTAAAAAATATGCCACTTTTATAACATGTGACAAATATTGGGGATTTATCTAAACAGTCCAAGTACACATTTTAGTTAAAGAATCACACTTATAAATCAACTGTATACCGTCCCATAAAAGATTTTCAATATTAGCCATTAAAAAATAAGAATAATAGTGATTTTAGTGTACACGGATTTGGATACACAGTAATAGCCATTCACCAGATCATTACATAGATAAGATCCGATTAAATAAAATAGTGTTTGTATACAAAGAGGATTCGATCAAACAAAATAGTGTTTGTATAAAATAGTATTTCTATCTAAACAGTCCAAGTACACATTTTAGTTTAAAAATCACACCTATAAATCAACTGTATACCGTCCGATCAAAGATTTTCAATATTAGCCATTAAAAAATACGAATAATAGTGACTTTAGTGTACACGGATTTGGATACACAGTAATAGCCATTCGCCAGATCATTACATAGATAAGATCCGATCAAATAAAATAGTGTTTGTATACAAAGAGGAGTGACAAACTTTTAATAGTGTACAAGCCTAACCATCTTATACAAATTATAATATAAATATAATATTTTTAATGTTACATTTCGGAACGATTCACACCTCAATCTTGTCTCACTGAGGGCCCAGATGCAAGAGGTCTCACCCGAGATTTCAAACCATGCTCACAAACCCTTTGCTTATCAGGTTAAAAGAAAGGTTATACGACTGTGATTTATCATTATGTCATGTGGCACACATTTGTGACCAAACCAAATAGTCCAAGTGGCTATCCATCATTGAAACCTATCTTAGCCCAAAGAAACATGCCTTTAAGTGGATTTGAGCAATCTCATTGATGAATTTTAAAATCTTATGGTATAAGGCAAGGATCAAAATTTTGATTTCCCAATACGTATCGTCCGAGCTCAAAACCGATACATATCGGTACCGGACGATACCGAACGATACATTCAACGTATCATTCGGTATAATGTATTAGAATGACCGATACGGTACATTGAATATATAAATGTATCGTTCGGTATAATGTATTAGAATGATCGATACGGTACATTGAATATACCGTATCGTTCATGTCTGATACCAATACGTATCGGTATCGGATGAAATTTTGATCCATGGTATAAGGTTTATTAAAAACACATTTATGAGAGACCATGGATTCTTACAAACAAAAGAAAACAATGGACTCCTATAGATTCTTAGCGTACAAGAATCTAGAAAATCCTTTTTCACTGTTTGCCCGTTTGGATAAGCATATTATGGCCGGAAAATATAGGAAGAAGATTTATTGGGTATTGCATGATTTAAGGAGAACAGTGAAAAAGTAATAAAATTTGGATCTATTTTTGGGATGCATAAGTTGCTTCCAAACGGTGCAAAATGACGAATTTATAAACCCAACACTTCAGATTCTATCATTTTCCCGTATTCAAAGACAACCTAAAAGTATGAGAACTTTGAACCTTTTTTTCCTTTTTAAAGAGAGAGAGATCTTTTTGGTATGTAGACTGTTATACAGTGGACATTTTATGTTGGACAATGAAGCAGACAGCTTCTGTGGCACGATTTAATTGGCTGAACACATAGTGGAGTCCAAGCACTACAGCCAGTCATATCGCACCACAAAAACTGTCCACCGTTTAGGCTCACTTCAATCAAGGCAAGAGTCGTCTTCATAATGTTGACTGTCCCATCGGACCCTACAAAAAATGGTCTCCAGCTTATAAAATAATAATCTAAGTTCAAAAAACTTAATTCAAAATTTCAAACTTTAAAGACATGCTATATATATATATATATATATATACTAGTGGACCCTGCACAGATGCACATGAGGGTCATTTATTTAAACAATTCACAAGAGATCTAAAATGTATTTTGGCATTGGTGTTCAGCTCCAAAATAGCAAGTGCAAAAAATTAAGCAGGAGATGTCAAGTGAATTGTTAAAACAATACAAATTTTTAATTTTGGTATTGAGCGATTAACATTAAAATAAGTAAAAGAACTAATGAAAATAAATTTGGAATGAGAGGATTAATAGCCTGCCAGGATGGTGTACTATATCTGTATGACTCAAAGTGATGCATCAACTCTATTAGATGAATTTATTATTGTGTTTCAAGAAACTCATTGACTGTATATAATAGTGTAAATCTTAGTATTTTTCATTTTTAGAAGGAGAGTGAGAACCCAGAAAAGCTCATTGCCTTCGGAGAAGACAAAAAGAGACTCATATTGGCTCCTAGAAAGCCCAACCAATCAAATCTATAGCGTGGGTTTTACTAAAAGACTTCAAGACCTCATGTAAGAATCTTCGGTGGTCACATGTAAGGGCTGAATCAAAATTGAAAATGAACAGTAAACAGGAGATTCCTTCAAAAAAAAAACGGGCTAATTGACAATTTGGACTCCGAAAAATATAAAAGATGAAGTTGACTGTTATACAAATCACAACCGACAGAAACTAATAGAATCTAGAAAGCCATATGAGGAAAAATTCGAACCAGCTTCAACTATATGACCGATTGATTATTTAAAGTAAGAACCCAAAAAACCCTCATGCGTTAGATTCACATGACCCCATATAGAATCACATCAAACTCCTCATGTGGCTTATCGGAAATAAAGAAATAAATAAAGTACAAGGGCAAATTAGCAAGAAAATCGTGAACTTGGACAGAAAAAAATGACAAAACGAAGTTGTCTTCTCTACAGCCAAAATTTGGCAAAAACTATTAGAGTCTAAAGAGACCCATTAGGAGGAGAAATCTAACCGAGCTTCAACGCATCGACCCGTCTGTTAATTAAACTAAGAACCCAAAAAAACCCATGAATTCAATATGGGGAATTGAAACCAACCCAACTGTTAGGAAACCCAACAAAATAATAGAAATCTCGACGTGGGCAAGAACTGTTAATGATCAAAAACCTCAACTGGTTTATAAAAAGAAATAATAATCAAATAAAAAATATCCTGGAGCTGGAGTACTGATAAAGCCTCCCATCTTCTATTCTCCTAATCTGGGTTTTCTCCTTCATCATCTTCTTCCTCTCCTTGTTCCACCTATTAAAAAAAAAATCTAATTCATGAACAGGAATCAAACAACTGAGAATAAATATACAAAAAAATGATCTAATTCATCTGGGTATAATTAATTATTAGGAATTAAGCAAGGTAATTATTAGGATAAAACATAGCGTCATGTGTACAAAATTGATGATTCGTTCATTCTCAAGTCTCAACAGTGAACCAGCTTGATACCCTATAATATTTTTTAACAAGTAATTATCGTCGGCATTGAGACGCAAGACGTCTCGTCTCAATACACCAAGCACTTCACTTAGATTTATTGGGTTTGTTGCTAAAATTGGTATTATACCCGAAACTTCCGGTCGATGACTAGTCATGCCTCCAACGTGCCACTATGCACAACTTCTCCTGTCCCTAGTAGTGGTGATGGATCAACATTGAATACGTCAGTTGGTCGAGGATGTCTCGTTTTGAACGAGATTTCAAACCATGGGTAATATAAGATATTATTTTTCTAATTGAGATGATGAACAATTATGAATCCATATTGCATGCATATAATTTGTGTAAAATTGCTTAGCGCCTGTGCTTTTAGAAGAAAGAGATATGCTCTGACGAATCAAATGGATAAAAACTATTTGCACTCTAAGATCAACATTGCTATAGAGTCAAAGCATCTACGTTAATATTACTTGCTTACCTTAGGCCAAGGTGTGTGTAAACTTGCATTTGAGAGCACGTGAACGCCTGGAGAAATCAATTGAATAGAAAAGGCCTCTCCTTTTGGTATGTTGGACGCATAAATCATCGTTTCGAAAAAAGATCAATTAATATAAGATTAAACCCATTAAATTGCTCTCCTTTCTGCACAACTTCCTCTTCAAATTCGTGAGGACTGTTCCCACTCTGCAATTAAACCCAGACACTGAAAACCCAAAAAAAATAAAAAAAATAAAAACAAAATTTTTTTTTATTTCATCCACAAAAAGATCAGCTCCATCCGAGATATAATATAAACATGATTGAGTGGTGACCCACTTGACCACTTGCAAGATTCAAAGGAAGTTAATAACAAAATCATCAATATCATTACAAAGAAAGGTTGTGGGCCATTGTTAAATTCAAGTAATGAATATAGAAAATAATATTTTCTTAGGGACAAATCCAAGTGAAAAGTCAATAGGAAGTGATCAAATCCAAGGAAGGAAAAACCTAAAAAACATGGGTTGCAATCAAATCAAATTATAAAACCAATAACTGATGATTAAATCAAGTAGAAAACAGTGTATAAATAATAACTATCTTAAACAACAAAAGGCCAAAAACTTATTGAGGACCAATCATTATTATTATTATTGTGGGCACTTGACGAAACAAGGAACCAATATACAAAATAATAACCACTTGGCTACACTATAAGTTGGCATACCATTAATTTTAGAACTGCTCTAATCGTTTTGAATTGGATGATGGCCAGCCGACATAATTTTTTGCACCATAGATCTTGAGAAAATGGGCGTCAATCCAAGTGGCAGTTGATCATTGTAACATGAAAGCTCAAAAGCCATCTAAAAATTAGCTGTCACCATGTAAATATGACATACTATAAAATAGTATCGAGTCATTGAAGTACACTCTTGATCTTATAATATTAATGTACACTTTCTTATTATTGATCAATCTAAATAGTCTAAGTGGACATAAAAAATCATGCTTACACAAGAGTCCGTTGTTATCTATCCGATCGGAGAATTTTAATACAAGCTTTTCAGAAATAAAATCAACGGCTTAGAATGCCCACATCTTTCGCCTTTAATGGGATAAGATCATTTAGACACTGGGCATTAAATTCAAAAATTATAATACTATTTAAAATGGTGTTTAAATGACAATAAGGAGAGTAAGGTTCCCTGCTTTCTAGAATTGGTGATCATAAGAATCAAACACAGATGGAATCTGAGATGAACACAAATCTCCTTAGATCTCCAATCTTGAATGGGGATAATAATAATAATAATGGCGACACCAAGAAATAGAGAGGAGTTAATATATATGAATAATAGTAGATTTCTTTTTCTCTTTTTTATTAGTAAAAGGACAATTATATTACAATAATAATAAAGGAACAAAGGAAAAGCCTAACAAGGTTTATTGGTGGTTTATTTGTTGGTATTGCTCATTCAAGAACTTTGCATTTGAATGGATTAAAATGGAAAGCCAAAAAAGAATCGTGCTCAATCTGGCCACGACAAGTTGTCCAAAGTAAATCAGCCAGCATAAAAAATAACAATAAATAAATAACTACATAAAATGATAATAAATAAAAAATAAAAAATTAATAAGGGTGTTTATCCACTATCAAAAAGCTGGTCAAAGGGGAAAAAATTAATACAGCAGGTGTGTAACTCGTTGATCACATGCCACATGTCATGAGATTGGCATTCGGACGCAACGCCACCATCGTTGTGTCCAGATGCATATCCCCACCACTATATATAGGGGATGATCATTTGCACCACAGTAAGTCCGAAAACTACACATATCATAAGATTGGAACCATCCAATTAGGGTGCTTTAATGAATCATTTGTAATATGAATGGTTTATATTAAAGTGCTCTAAGTGGTTCTAATACACTGATGATCATCCACACAAAACACATTTATTTAAGGAAAATGAATGAACTTATAGATAAGAATATCTTGTCATATAAGACATAAATTCACCATCCAACTCAATATCTGATTCAACAATGTCATCCTCCATATCATCATCTTTGTGTTTAGGTGTGTCAAGGTGTCATAGATATTTGGCACACCCATTTCTAAAGATTCCAACACAACGACGCGACCTTAAGAAAAAATAAATAAATAAATAAAAATTGAATGTATATATATAAAACAATTTGAAGGGACATCTTAGAGAGTTAATTGAGATATGTAATGAAAAGAGACATAATGTATCTCATGAACTTCGGTAAAAGTATACTATATTATATAAATCATTTTGAAGGGCCCAAGTTTTTTATTATATAAGTTACTAAACTGTATAGTGATTGAAAACCATCCAAGAGAGTTACTTGTATAGTGATTGAAAATCCAAAATTGTCATAATATAGGGACTAAGCTACTATAAAGCTTAAATGATTTGAAAAATTAAAAGAAAGGTAACCCTAATTAAGGAATACACCAGTTTGGGCAGTCCTAACGGTTGAATGCATTACAAGTGAAGTCTTCGGTGGTCACTTTGTAGATCGAATTAAGAAATAAAGCAAGAGTAATTTACAAGAGTAATTTAATGCAAGGGTTGAATGTAAATTGACAATGAACAATAAATAGGAGATTATTCCAAAAAAAAAAAAAAAAAAAAAAAAAACAAGGGCTAAATGGCAATTTGGACTTAGCAAAACATAAAAGATGAAGTTAACTATTGTATAACCTAAAACTGGTTGAAAGTAATAGAATGTAGAAAGACCCATATGAGGACAAATTAGAACCAACTTCATTATATGACCCATTGGTTATTTAAACTAAGAACCCAAAAGACAATCGTGAACTTGGACTAAAAAAAAAAGCACAAAACGAAGTTGTGTTCTCTCCAATCAAAATCCGGGAAAAACTATTAGAGTCTAAAGAGACCCATTTTGAGGAGAAATCATAACCAGCTTCAACACATCGACCCATCTTTTAATTACACTAAGAACCTAAAAAAACCTATGAAATCAATATGGGGAAATGAAACTAACTCAGATGTGAGGAAACCCAACAAAAATAATAGAAAACATGGAAACATAAAGAGAAATGAACTCATAGAAACCACATGGATCACAATCTAACAAAAATGAACACACTATTGGACAATTGAACGTTAGCAACTTCAGAAAAAAGAAATAAATGACAATATATTCTATCTAAGAAAAGAAGTACAAAAAACCACATATAAGAACTAATTTCACCAAATCCATCTAATGAAAACAAACCCATAAAAAATTAACTAGCAAAAATCGAAACACAAAAACTAAAAAGATATAATAGGTCGCAGAGGCACCAAAAAGTACCAAATTTTGGGTTAAGATAAATCTCCACCCTCATAACAGAATTTATTTAAGTAAATTATATCTAAATAAAAAAAACCAATGAAAAAAAAAAAAAAAACCTCAAAACAGAACACAAGTTCTAATAGGGCAATAAAATCCAAACCCATGAAAAATTAAATAGCAAAAACCTCAAAACAAAACGAAAAAAAAAGAGCCAATGTGTTGTTAGTTACCGGTAGCGGAACTATGGAATGAAGCATTTAGTAGGATGAGAGCATGGCTGTCATAAAAAGTGTGAAATTAAGTAATTATATGAGCTGAAGCAGGAGTGGGAAGGTGACTGAAATAGGACTAGGGTACAGTAAGTAGAAGATTCATGCTACGAAGAATAGGCCAATGAAATCGAAGATTTGCATGAACATGCAACAAAAATAGCTAATTTGGGGTTACTATATGTACCTCCCCTCACTTAAGAATCAAATTTATTGAACAATATATCTTAATAAAATCAAAATTTTGCATGAACAAGCAACAAAAATAGCTAAATTTGGATTAATATATGTACCTCCCCCCTCACTTAAGAATCAAATTTATTGAAAAATACATCCTTCTACAGACAAAACCAAGAAAAGCTAAACGACAACAATCTCAACAAAAACTAAAAAGCTCGAATGGAGCAAACCAAAATTTGCAAGAAAAGGCACAAAAAAATAGCAAATTTTGGGTACATATATATATATATATATATATATATATATATATATATATATATATATATATATATATATCAGCATATTGGGTAGGTCCCAGGCTCATATGTACTGGATATATTAGATACGAACCGATGTTTAGGTAGATTATAATAATAACCTACAAGACCTAGAAACCCATCATTGTGCAATCTAGAAAGAGGTTTCTATTACGTTCTAGGTAGATTAACACATTTTGAAGAGATTAGATCAGATTGATTTTTATATTTAACACATCTATGTGGTCTAGAATTATGCAATGTACAATAGTGAAAAATAACAACGAAAATGAAGAAGGTTCAAGGCTTCTATCAAAACAAAAAATGGAGGTTAGATGCCACCACATCTATAAACAGGCTACGAATCTAGACACATAAGAAGGTTAATCAGTGCAGTGACTTCTAGAAAATAACATTTTGTACATTATGTTATTCTAGATCATTAGGTATTTTAGAAAGTTCAAACACGACTACTCTAAAATGATAATACCAGACATAATTAACCTCATAAGAAGGAAGTGTACACCAAAATAATGCCAATGACTTTTGTGAAGATGAAAGACTATACAGATGAACAAACCCACTACCCTCTTCAGGTAACAAACCAAATGAGGCAAATCAGCCCATATTCTCATTAAAAAATTTAATATCCAAATAATAAATGCCCAAAAAATATTCTACTATACAAGATATGTAGAGCAATAAATATGTAAAATAATCTGAAAAATAAAAATGGTGTACCTGGTGATGAACTCCAGGCGACAGAACATGGTGTTGCAAGAGATGCTCAATTCGATGCACCCACAACCTTAGGGCTTGTATAAGGCAAACCCAGAGTGATACTCATAGCAATTTTTGAACTGTTATACTACTGAATCAACAAAAAAAAAACCTATAAAAGAACTCATCAAAATGAACCAAAAAAAAAAAAACACATCCAAATCGCAAAAAACCCATCAAAATTGAGTAAAAGAAAATTTGACAAAATCTCCAAAACCCACCTAGAAAACTTCAGAAAAACCCATGGGAATGGATGATTAATGTAAATATTATGTACATACTATACTACTGACTGATTAAATTATACCGTACTATTATAAATATAAATTTTTTGAAAAAATGTAACAAAAATATAAAAAATAGAAAATTTAATCAGACATTACTAATAATCATAAAGAACAAATGCCAGAAGATTAAATAAATAAACTCACTTGATAAGCTGAAGAGTTTGTTCCAAAAACAAACCCATTTGGGAAATCTGCCATGCTAATCCCTAAAAAATAGCTCTAAATCTCAATAACAATAAGACACAAAAATCTCCAAAAACAAAACCCTAGAAAACTTCCTAAAAACCCATGGGAATGGATGATTAATGTAAATAATGTGTACACACTATACTGTTGTCTGATTAAACTATACCGTACTATTATAAATATAAATTCCCTAAAAAAAAATGTAACAAAATATTAAAAATATGAAATTTAATCAGGCATTCTCAATAACCATAAATAACAAATGGCAGGGGATTAAATAAATAAAAAAACTAACCTGATAAGTTGAAGAGGCTGTTCCAAAAACAAACCCATTTGGGAAATCTGCCTACCTAATCCCTGAAACACCTAAAAAACAGCTCTAAATCTCAATAACATCAAGACAGAAAACAAAATCACCCCAAAAACAGAAAAAGAATATATATTTCAGAAGAAGTAGAGCCCAACCCTCCAAAAATAATCAAATGCAAAAAATCAGAAAAAAAAAAAAAGACAAATTTCACATGCCAAAAACCCAAATCTGGTATGAATATGGGAGATCAATAATACAAAAAAAGGGAAAAATAATTTCAAAGAGCTGAAGAAACGAACATGCCTGCGTTAGGCTAGAGATTAAGGTTCCAAAAAAACCCTAAAAATTCAGAAAACCCCATCTAAATTGACTTAAATAAATGTTCTAATTGGGTAGAGTTTCTTGAAGTGGGTATTGGGTTGTACCGTAGTGGAGAAGACATGATTATGGAAATGAGTTATTTGTTCTTGGGGAGAGGTAGTTTTGAGTTTTGAGGGGTATAGAATTTGATTGGGAGAGGTGGTTTTGAGTTTTGAGGAGGGTTTTCTATCGTGCGCTTGAGGGATTTCTATCCTGTGTTGTGTTTTGTCCCATAGTGATAGAACGAAAACTAGAACAAAGAAAAACCTTTCGTTTTTTATATATAGGTATAGTTGCCTCTTCAATGACATTGAAAGAGATTGAAATGAATAAAATCGAGCTAAAAAATTTATGCAATTTCTAGGGATTGAAGTCAGTCCCATTTGTGCCCTGTTTTTTCAATTGAGATTGGGTGAGATCCAGAATCGGGATACGAGCAAACATATAAGAAAACTTTCAAGTCATTATCACAACCAAGGCGCATTCCTAAATCCTGCGACCAGATTTTTTTATTTTAAATTTTTTAGATAGTTGAATGTAACCAAATGAATGTAGCTAGGGGTTCAGAACCATTTAGGCATCGTATGAGACCGCCAATCCCAACAGAAAAGGACCGTTATGCGGAGCTGCACCAGACAAACTGATATAACTATAAACTGGTGCTAATAGTGATGTAATTTCTTTTTATCCAATAAATTTGATACCAGTAAAAAATCACATCAATAGGCCTGTTTACTGACACACTGCAGCTTTTGATGGTGCCTCCAAATCCAATTACCATGACATATTGGTCTCATGTTTAAGAAATTCGAATATACAAAAGTAAAATAACTACTATGAGCTCAATTCTAATGACAGCTCGGTGCCATTTAGTAAGTGGTACAAAAAATTATGGCCACCTCTTGGCAGAGTTCCAAACACAAACTCTAGACTGTAGCCCACCTCTTGGATGGTTCATAGCTCAAAATCAAACCCATCGGCTATTACAGAAGTTTTATCCCTTTGTGGACCACTACCAATAACATTGTAGACCGTCCACATGTAACACAGCAACTGATCCAATTGCTCGAAGCTTCGAATCAGGTGGCAAAGAAATAGGACTAAGCAGATCCAATAGAATGGTTCTAATCAATGGACCTTCTCAGATATTTCGTAACTTCATAATTAGCTTCCAAAAACGCAATTACACTTGCCGGAAGTTTTTTTTTAAATAAAAATAAAACAACCATTAGTCTTGACGGTAGATATTATCAAACAATCAACAACGATTACCCATAAAATCACAAACAAATTTTTAATAGAATCAACGTTTGTGAGAATGCATACAAAAAAAAAAAGGCAGACTTTAATTCTGATATCAAATTTGAAATCAAATAGCGCAAAGGGATACAGAAATATGGTATATATCTTTGATCATTTTAAGTGTTTTATGTAGGTGGTCAAAGAGTTTACATAGAACACAGAAAATAAGCTAGATGACCAATTTTTGAAGGATAAGAGTGAAGGTTTAAATTTATTGTTTGAGCTAAGGCAGAGAGAGCTAACCTTTGTTAGATGTACATTTATTTGGACTTTGAGATATGTGCAGATGTGTATAATTGTTAGGGAAAATTATAAACGGTAGATAATTTTACAGACAACTTATGTAATGTACGTGATGTGACTGACTGCACACATAGTGGGGCCCAAGCATTGTAGCCAATTATATTGTGTCATATAAGCTGTCGGCAAAATTGTCTATAAAAAATTGTCCACTGTATAACACTATTCGATTATCAGTAATCAGTAATGCAACATAAACATCCGTGCATGTCTCAAAGTCCAAATAATTGCCCAACTGACAAAACAAGGGTTCATTAAGTCAAAGATCGAGTAGTTTTCCCTTCACAATCAAAAAGAGTTCATTAAAACTTGATTTATTGTGAAGAGAATCTTGTTAGGTTCAACCAGATTTCGAGTTCAACCACAACCGCAGCCTTTGGAAATAGAAGAATCTTGACTACACGCACGCCATCTTATAAGAAGTGAAAACTATTAAAGTCAAGATTCTCTTATTTCCATCGAGCAATGGTCAAGTCCAAACAGGTTGAATTGGATTTCGAGTTCAAGACAGTTAGCCTTGTCTTATTGAAAGAGAAATCATCCATTAAATTTTATCAATGGCTTAATTAGTTTTAAAAAAGGATGCATCGGATTTCAATGTTGAAACTATGTATAAAAATATACTAATGTGTTAAAAAGTTTCTACCCTACATGCTGTATGTGAAACTAGATCATAGCCGTTGTTTCTTTAATATGTGATTTGGTATGGGTGACTGACCTTATCACACTAAAGTGTGAACGGTTCAATCTCCAATATCCTTATGATAGAATGGTCAAACCTTAGAAAGTGCACAATCATTTATGAACAAGCAACTTAGTGAAAGTTTAAGTTTGACATTTTAACATAAACATATTAATTTGTTCACACTTAAAGAATAAGTTATATTTTATTAAAGAAAAAATAATGTTTCACTTATTTTAATAAAATCTTATTTCAAATATTTTAATCATCTTTGACCATATATATAAAATAGAAGATTTCATTCTTTAATAAAAGCAAAAAGTATCTTTTTTGGGAAAAATATATTTTTTTGAATTTTAATTCTAAGAGTATCTCCAATAATGGTGTATCCCAATTTTTTTTTATTATGTGGCAAATTTAAGATATAAAAAATATGAGATTTGATGCACTTCAACCATCTATCCCAAATTGGACATGAGTATTCTTTTTTTTAGCCGTTGGTGGATATCTAATCTACAAAAAGCAATCAAAAGTAATAAAATAAACTCTTTTTAAAATATAGAATACCAACTTGATATATAAGATATCAAGTTGGCATCTTATATCCGCGTATGATATGGAATATCCATTTGAAGGTACAACAGTTCACACTATCACAAATTAAAGCCATTGTCGTGTCATGTCAGATATAGAATACACCATTGGAGCGGGGATTAACAACTTGTGCGGCCCAATCTTTTCCATCCAACACCTATATATATCATCTCTTTACTTTCAGTTTAACTTGGAGTGATAGAGAAGTTACCATGGCTATATAGCGGGCAAAACTGCCCATTTTGGCACTATGAGGCACAATTTACATTTACTGTTAGTGGGTGATAAATTTTGATTAATGAGTTGTTAGTGAGGGCAATAAGACCTATAGCTGTTGGAGCTATGCGGTTACATTCGGACCTCCGTTATAAAATGACCCTAAGGCTTTTCTGAAAAATATGCAGAGAAAAAGAGCTTTATTATTTTCTTTTTCTTTTTGATTTTGTAGGCATTCTCTTTTCAAATAAAAGGGTGAACGGTGTTGTTTTCAACCGTCGTGTTTGGGCTTCATTGCATCTCCGGAACGTGCTTTGCCTGACCCTCGTAGCACTATATAAGGAGCGAAATCACCGTATTTAAGATTTAGTTGTAGTCCATCACGATCAACTTCATAATTTCTCTCCTACATTTTATTTGTTATATTTTTTTCTAAGGGAAATTTGAAAAATAATCTTCGTTTACAAACGTTTTAGCTTAATATACAAAACTTAAACGTTTTAGAAAAAAAAGTTATAATATTTTTTGAAGTTCAGAGATCCGTGAGATCTCAAATATTCAACACATGTGGGTTTAAGTGGATTTGTGAGTTTACAAATTTGTCCATGATTGTCTTCTCTACTCAAACCAGCTATGGCGGCAAGTTCACCCCTGACACTCAGGGACTCCCCTGATTTTCTTTTCCACTCAAACCAGCTTTGGCGTAACCAACTCCGGCGGTGAGTTCACCCCGACGAATCCAATCTCCCCTGGTTGTCTTCTCCACTCAAACTAGCTCCAGCAAAACTAGCTCCGGTGAAACCAGAGGTTATGGAGTTTTGCAGCAGAGGGGATCACTACACGCTCCTACAACAGCAAACATTTCTCCAAGCAAGTTGCACAGTTAGATCTATGTTTTCCTTCAACTTGTGCTTGGTTATGGATAGTCACCATATCATGAGTATGCCAAGCGGTTTGCCGCCATTTTTCGCTCTGAATGTGACTAGATTGAGTTTTCCTTATAGCTGAATACCTCCCAAATTGAAGGGAGCTAGTTTTGTCAGGGAAATTCGGCTGACGGAGCTGGTTTCAGCCGCCGGAGATGGTTTATTGGGGCAAATGGCATAAACAAATGTTCGGCCACCGAAGCTGATTTCATCGGGGGTGAACTCGCTGCAAGAGCTGGTTTCGCCAGAGATGGTTTGAGTGGAGAAGACAACCAGGAGACAGTAGAGTGTGAGGGGTGAACTTGTCGTTGGAGTTGGTTTGAGTGGAGAAGACAATCAGAGATAAATTTGTAAACTCACAAATCCACTTGAACCCACATGTGTTGAGTATATAAGATCTCACGGATCTCTGAACTTCAAAAAAGTATTAAAACCTTTTTTACTAAACCGTTTAGGTTCTGTATATTAGGCCAGAACGTTTGGTTTCTAAGATTGTGTTTTCTAAAGTGCCTTATTTTCTTACAGGTGATATCCAAGGGTTTTAAAATCTAGAATACGCTGAACCCAAAGACAATCCTCATATGGTAAATGAGCTATATTCTTGGACCCAAATACATGATTAAGTAGGGCATACTGTGATGGTGCTCAACACTCAACATTATATTATGACCGATATCAATATAATAGATGATAAGTTAGACAAAAACCCATGCTTTATGTGCAAGCATCCAGCTATTTTTCTTTATATTATCTCAAAGATCAATTATCTAGTTTGTCTCTTATTTTTTTTCTACTCAAATGGATTTGGACGCATTGAGAAGTCTACGGCACTTGATTCTAGTTTTGTCAACTCCATAACTTTGGAGTTTGGACACATGCATCACAGTATAAGCTCTTCAATATGTGACAGTGGGAGAAGCTCCACCACTTAGTGGAAACATTAGTTCACATTAATAAATCTAAGATTTATACTGCTATATTTAATTTATGAAAAAATTGTGAATAATTCACAAATTATTCCTAAATTTTTCAAAGGCATTGTAATTTTTAATATTTTTCAAAAATTTTCATGCTTTTAAATCTTATTTAATTTTTTTCTATTCGATTTTTTCCTTCGAACTTTCTGGATTGTGTTGGATTTTTCAGAATTTTAACCTTGCCAAATTATTACCGAACCTCGACTTGATGACTATGGTTATAGTCCTATAAACAACCAAGAAATATTTGATGATGTTTAGCATTCTCAAAAGGATGTTTTAGTATGCACCGATTTTCTATGATTTTCGTAACCTTATTTTATCTATTTGGGGTTGACTTTGCTAATCTTATTTTTGTACATTTTTACTTAACACTAAGCTTATCGTAACTCGTTCTATACTCCTTCATGTCACTTCTCACTGCTTCTTTCGAATTTACCTTTGGCCTTCCTCTTCTTTCGCTTCCTTATGCTTGTAACATCTTAATCTTTTGTAAATGGTATAGCCTCGTATGGACATATCCAAAGTAATCATCTCAAAAAATGTTCTCTCAAATTTTCTCATATATATATATATATATATATATATATATATATAATGAACAAGATTGCCCGTTGTCAAATTGAAGGAGACCTCTTTGGATAGGTGATGCCTCAAAAATTGCAACAGTGGTTATACTATCACCATTGTCATCATCATCATCTCAACATTATGGTTGTCCCTTTATCTACCAATATACTAATATAATTTAAGGAATTAGCATTTTCAGCGAAGGATTCTCCATTTGCAATTAGAGGTTCTGCCCATTAAAACTATAAACGGCCTTGAATCAAATGATATAGATCATTTTTTATCCCAATCTTCCACTCAATAGATCTTGAGATCATGTCCCATGTATCAAAGGGCCAGATGTTGATTTCACGTGGCACACATCTCCCAAAGTGATTGTAATCATGGGTGTACCATGATAGTTCTATGGTAACTTTTGTAGATGTGTTCCACGTGGAATGAATATCAGACAGTCTAAACGTTGGAATATGATCTCAAGATCTAGTGTGTGGAATATTGGTACCCCATATTTTATTTCAATATATGAAAAGAGCGCTTTGGTTGTTGAGTCCTCCATTAAATAACCTCAAGTTGCAACTATACATGTCACCAGACTGACCACTATATTTCCAAATTACACGAGTCTGCAAGTTTGCAAAGGGCAATGTGTCATATGATAACAGCCAATCACACTCCATTTTAGAAAGGGACCCTCTCACCATCATTTACAGACCAAAATGGTTTAAATAATCATACACTATCAATAATTTAAGATGTGGGTCATTTGGAACGTCAAAATAATACATCATAGATTAAAGTACAATAGGTCAAAAAATAGTGTTTTAGCGAGATTTAAATCTTCTATTCTTTGGACTATCTCAAAGTTTTTCGCCCCAATCTTTGAGATGGTAGATCTTGAGATTAAATCTTATCATCAAATAATCAGATTTTGATTTCACGTGACACACATCTCTAACAAGTGTTTCGAGAACCAAGTTAGATATACCTAATGATTATATTTATTTTTTGGGATGTGTGCCACTTAAAATCAATACCTGATATTGTATTGATAGAAACCTCCTTCGGGAAGAAAGAATAAGATACCTCCTTTGGGAAGAAAGAATCTTCTCTTATAAATAAGGGAACTCTCCTAATGGTCATTTAAATACCAACACAGTGTTTAAAATCATCGAACAACAATTGATAATCAACATTGTGATGTACTAGATTATAAAAATTGAAGGGCAATGGGACAAAAATTCACCTTTTTTGTGAGACATGTACCATCCGATCTGTGCACTCTATTATCAATTGTTGTTCCTAGTTTTAGTGGTTTATATTAAAGTTCACCACTCAGATGATTCAAATCCACTTATAAGCATGATTTTTTAGCTAAAATATATTCTAATGATAAATTGTCACTTGGACAACTTAAATTAATTAGAGATATATGTCATGTGATATAATAAGAGAAAATTATAAACGAAGGACAAATTTGGTGAGAACAAAATACAGGTAATTGATGATTGCACCAACCACATCCGCCTACACTTTGTCCATATAAAATCTGTCTTCCATGTAACATTGTCCTATAATAATACATCACACCTCCCCTATATTAGAGAAAGCGTATAATTTTAATGGAAGAAGATGTGAGCGACGAACCATTATTCCATAAATAAAGGTCCAGCGAGTAGGCGGGATGAGATGAGCCGTGTGGTGGGCCCCACTACTTTTGGGAGAACATTACAGCGAAAAATTGGTCTTTAAAATCGATTAAAAAAAAAAGAGTTGGTCATTACACAAGAAGCAAACTAATAAGTGTAGGGCGGAATGAGTGGGGCCGACACGTGGGCCCCACCGAATTTTGCAAGAACAGAACATGAAAAAAT
Source organism: Chloranthus sessilifolius (assembly GCA_021018995.1). NCBI lineage: Eukaryota > Viridiplantae > Streptophyta > Magnoliopsida > Chloranthales > Chloranthaceae > Chloranthus > Chloranthus sessilifolius. The sequence continues at coordinate 7,255,138 of CM037590.1, forward strand.
TGGTCTTTAAACAATAGACAAACGAATCAATCTCAACTACATATCGATCGGATGGTTTAAAATCTCGAACCTAGTAAAATACAAGCTGCTAGGCTCATACTTCCATGACTCGCAGTTCATAATCACCTGCGCCACGTGGCTTGACGTTAGTCAAATGAAGAGTAAGAACCACCATAACTGAAAATAACAGTTATATATATATTATTACCAAATTATATATATATATATATATATATATATATATATATATTATTACCAAATTTAAATTCCAAAACCCTCCCAAACTTTGTTCATAAAGAGATGGCGTCTGACACAAAGCAGTTGCTTTAAACAACAAAAAACTGGCACCCTCACGTGATCTCTTCTCAAACCACGCGCTTTACAGTACCCCTAGCACAGATCACCCTCTCTCTCTATCAACTCACTACTTATTAGTATTTGGTTTTGGTGAGGGATCTGTGCTTCGAACTTCCAAGTTCAGAGTATGTTCTTCTGTTTTGTATCATCTTTATTTTTGTCTTTATTTTAATTTTGTTTTCATTTCGATTATAGATTTCACATGTTCTTCTTCTTTCTTTGATTTAAAAGGCAAAAAAAGCGATTTTTTTGTTGGTCAGGAAGATGGGATTTATATCAAGGAGGGTTCTCCCTATATGTGGGAACATGTGTGTTTGTTGCCCTGGTTTGAGATCGAGGTCTCGTCAACCAGTCAAACGTTACAAGAAACTGCTTTCTCAGATCTTCCCCAAAACCATTGTAAGTTTTAGCAGCTTTTCTTTAAATTTTTTGCTGAGAAATGATATATATATATATATATATATATATATATATATATATATATATATATATATATATATATATATATATATATATATATATTTGAAATGATTGTTTACTGGTAAGAAATCCATGCTCAGGATATGAACTACAAATTAGAATCCAATATTCTGATAAATAAAATTAATCTAAATTTGTTTTTAAGATGATATTTAACAGATAAAATTCACTTTTCATTGCACATAAAATTTCTAGTCATTTTCAATGCTGCATCAGTTTGCAAATGCCTTTCCCCACTTTAGTAGATAAGCAAAGTCGGAGCAGCTACGACCGCTATAGAGAAGCTCTTAACGATGTCTGCTTAGGTGTGGGCACCCATTTTATGCTGGCAGGAGGAGATGTTTTATTTCCGGCGTGGGATGGGGTTACCCTTTCTGTTTATTTCCTTTTATTTTCTTAGGAGCATGTCGCTCTGCTCTTTGATTCATTGTAATTCTTTTCATTATAATGGAATTATAGTTTACATTGTTCAAAAAAGGAAAAAAAAATGGTTATACACTTCAATGAGAAATGGTTCAAATGAATCAATTCACCTTTTGGAAGAAATGGTGCTATCCAAGTTTTTTACCGTAATAAGTGGATAGAACCATTTTTTCTTCTTCAAAAAAAAAAAACTTTTTAAAAATGGAATTGCGCGATCCACTTCTATTTAATGGCAATGTTGAACGGGTCTTAAAACAATGCTTCTCAACTTACCAATATAACAAACCTTCAAGAGTCTCATGAAAAAAGACTTTCATGAAATAAGTCATAAACCCAACTAAGGACCCTGAGAGACAATGAAAGAAACATGCTATTATATTGTGGTACTCTCATTGTGACAACTCCAACAAAAACAGAAATTAAATGAAGATACATTTTAAGTTCTAGTAATTTTTGTGGCTATGCGTCCAATATCTCACGAGAAAAAGAGTTTTTACTTTTTTTGGTGGTAAAAGACCACAAAAAGTTAAGAGACGGGTGTTATACGATCTCACGAGAAAAGACATTTCGTTAGTTTTAAAACCATATATTGAAGATTAAGAAAGATTCTTGCTATTTCACCCAAGGAATTTTATTTTGAAAATTTGAGAAAAATTTGAACAAGAGTGACCGCTTTGGGAGAAAAAAAGGAGAATTTTGTGTTAAAGAACCATTTAACATAATGTAAAGAGATGTGGCAAAACGGGGATATTTCCTAAAATTGGAAAAATGACGGTGGGCGGTGGTTTGGTGGTGGTGCAGAACGGGGACTGGATGTGCAAGGGATGTGGCAACCTTAACTTTCGACGGCGGATTCGTTGCCACGCTAAAGGGTGTGGTCACTGGAGCACGGGAGTTATTATCAAGAAATGTCTGAATGTCAACACCAGCACCGAAGGGAGGTTGCGTGGTGACAAGCAGACGACTATCTCACCACATCAACGAAGAGATCTTCGCAATGGATGGAATATCGCGGGGAAGCAGTTCAAGAGGGCTAATCAGTTGTATCAGTCCAAGGCCGGTATTACCGGATGGCAGACGAGGCAAAATCCACCCGGAGATTGGAGGGGGGATAGCGAGTTCTCAGCGAAGGGGAAGGATCTACGGTTGGGGGAATCGCCTCCCAGTTGGGCCACGCCAACGGCAGATGGTGGGCCCAGGGAAGTTCCGAAAAAATTCTAGTTGGTCGTTAATGGCAACATTTATGACGACAATAAATTCCTCAATCACAAGAGGAGGGTTATGCTATTTTTCGATAGACCTACAGGTAGTTACAACAAGAACTGTATTTACATTAAAGAGTCATTAATCAGGTTGCTCGACAACCATTACAAAACAGGGAGTACACTATCCAAAATATCTACGGATTGCTTTCTGCTGATATTCTCCTAGGAGGCAGCACCGACAGTGGAAACTTTGCACAAGGTGGGGACAGCTTGGTGGGGGGGGGGGGGGGGGGTAGAGGCTCGTTTCGGTCGCTGGGAGGAAGATCAGTACATGACATCGCTTCAAAATGGGGAAAGTGACCTCTGGATGCGCATTCATGGATTACCGCCTCATGCTTGGACCAATGAGGTCCTTAGCGGTATCGGAAGAAGGTGCGAGACTTTCATCGGGACCAATCCTTCCACTATGGCTAGGGAAGACATCCGGTTAGCAAGGATGTTGGTGCGCTCTGAGGACGCTTCCTGGATACCACGAAGGGGAGATGTCCTTGTTAATGGGTGCTGGTTCGAATTGGAGTGGGGTAAAAGGATACTGGTGGCTGATAACGGCGAAGTAAGAGCCGGTGATATAAGGCCTGATTATGTACAAGATTTGGCGATCCGACGGGATGACGTTCCCTGCGAGAACGACGGGGTTAATGGGAAAGGGGAAAGACGGAAGCTGACAAAGCTCCCAGAATTCAATCGTGCGTGGATTGGCCTCCATTCCGATAGGTGCTTGGTTACGGTAGTGGACAACTCCATCGGGGAGGCCGAATGCTCTCTCGAACACACGTGGCATTACCAGATCGATAAATCGGATCGGAGGGTCTTGGACCGTTGGAAGAACGCGGTTGCCAATGATCATATGGACAATGGAGGTCACTGCAGGCTTTATAGTCAACAGGTGGAGGATCAGACGATACAGATGGTTCATAAGCAGTTGGCGGCATCAATTACTGAGGTTCCTGTGTAGAGGAATGGTTCGAAGGGACAACTCGTCGACTCTTCACTTCTCGAGGAGGGTGTATTTAAGGATGTTGGTCGATTTATGACACATGGAGGGCTGGTTGATAAACGCGTTGGATATTGCATCTCTGGTATGTACCCTATTAATGGCAAGGAGGCGGTAATAAAGAGGAATGGGGAGGCTTTTATGGCTGATGGCGGTGTGGTAGGTGAGACACGTGGGACACACCCCATTGACATGCGAAATTTTGTATTGCCAGGCTTTTGTGATGGATTTTGGGAATCGAAGTCTAAGTCTGGTTGGCATCAGAGGGAAAGGAAGTGGACACTTGTAAAGGACAACTCCATCTCATACACTTGGCGAAATTTTCGGAGGGACGGGGTACCTCGTTGAAGCTGCTTCCTGTTCTCAAGTATGTGAAATTTTCGCCTCAAATGACGTGCAGGTCGCTAAATCAGGTGTATGCGTGTCATCAGGGACCATGGATTGGCCCACTGGGTTGTGGCTCGTTATTGACGCGCCTATCTTGGCTGAAATTTTTTGTGGGCTTTTGTCTAATGTTAAGTCGGTTTCGCAACCTGGATCTATTGGGCCCGGGTTGCGATTGAATAGGTTTCATCGGACCGTGAGCCCGTTGTGGCATCCAAGGTTGACCTAGAAGGGTCCGAAGGGGAAAGGTTGCTTAATCTCGGTGAGAGTTTAGGGGTGTCCTTCAATGGTCCGTGGCACGCTCTGGTCAAAGTCAATCGGGATATTCTAGAAAAGGGCAAGTTGTGATCCAAGGCCGAGAGGAATTACGGAATTAAGGGTAAGGTCAGATCCAGATGGGGTTTTTTCTACCGACATAAGAGGGGACTCAAAAGATCTAAGGGGGTGCTGGCTTTGGGTGGTGGTTCCCCTTACGGGACTCCGTAGGAGAGGTGCTAGTGGGGTCGTTCTTTATGGGCTGCTTCTTGATTTTGGTTATTAATGTTGTATCTCAGCTGCAACGTGAGAGGGCTGGGTGATAGGGATAAAAAGTCTCTGGTTAAGTCTTTCATCAGAGGGCAGAAATTTGTGGTGATTGGCTTGCAGGAAACAAAGTGGGAATCAGTGACCGAGTCTTTGGTTCACTTGGTTATTGGCGAAACGTCGTGGGGTTGGCTATCGATGCGGTTGGTTGTAGGGGTGGGGTGCTCCTTGCTTGGGATGCCAACGTGTTTAAATTGGTGGATTCAGAGATGGGTAGTTAAGTGGTTGCGACTCTTCTGCAGGATATTAGGAATGGCAATCAGTGGGTGGCCATTACTGTCTATGGTCTTATGGTCAGTAGCCTCAGGCACGAGTTCTTCGTCGAACTAAGTGTTATTATTAATAGATGGGATTGTCCGGTTTATGTGGGAGAGAGGGGATTTTAACGCCCTTTGTAACGCGGGGGGAAAAAACACGGGGCAGATTGATCTCACGGCAAAAGATCTCTTTATGGAATGTATTTCGCAAGGAGCCCTTTTTGACTTGGGTATGGCTGGGGGGGGAGTGTACTTCGTCGAATGGGCAGGAAGCACCAATTTTGTGTAGACTGGACAAATTCTTGTGTGGGATGGACTTTCTTGATCTTATGGCTAACACATCGGTTCAACTCCGGCACACTTCTATTTCGGATCATCAGCCTATTGGGCTTTGTCGTCCTGATAGCCCTTCAGCCGGAATCGCTCCCGGTCCCTTTCGGTTTGTGAACGCATGGCTGTTGGATGAGGACTTCAAAGATAGACTGGAAGGATGGTGGAATTATAGCTGCATTGTGGGCACACCGTCCTATATTTTTACCACGAAATTGAAACAACTGAAAACACACATAAAGACTTGGAATAAAGAGAGGTTCGGGGCGATGGTCCGGGTAAAGAATGGCCTCTTGGAGGAAATTGCGATGTTCGATCTGTTGGAAGAATATGGTTCGCTATCGGAGGAGGATAGGGAGGTTAGGTTGGCGCTTAAAGAAGCTTACAACTCAAAAGTGTTGGAAGAGGAACAAATTTGGCAGCAAAAAGCTAAGGCTCATTGGCTGCGAGAGGGAGATGACAATACTAAGTTCTTTCATGCCATTGCGAAAGGGCGGCAGAACCATAATTGGATTGCGGCTATTGAGATTGACGGGGTCAGGTTTACGGATGAGAATGTGGTGCACGCAAAGATAGTGGAATTCTATAAGGGGCTGTATGCTTCGGAAGGGGTGGGCAGACCGTTTCTGGAGGGTGTTGCCTTCAATTCAATCGATGCGGACAAGGCGAAGGTCCTTGAAAGGATGTTCACGAAGGAGGAAGTGAAGGGCGCTTTGGAGAAGTTGGGGAGTAACAAGTCTCCCGGACCAGACGGCTTTACCATAGAGTTCTTCAGATCATGGCATATCATAGGAGTGGATTTCATGGCATTTCTGGGTGAGTTTCATATGTACGACAAGATGGCTCAGAGCATAAACTCTTCATTTTTTGCCCTTTTCCCCAAGTGTGTTGGGGCCAGTGATATAGCGGCCTTCAGACAGATCATTCTAACGGGGTGTACCTATAAGATTGTTGCGAAAGTGTTGATTACTTGTCTCAAGGGAGTAATAAGGTCGCTGATTTCTAATGTTCAAGGAACTTTTATCCCCGACAGACAGTTTTTAGGCATTGCTGTTATGACAGTGGAAACAATTGACTCGGTTAAAAAGTGGGAGGACAAGGGCTGGATATTCAAGATCGACATGGAAAAGGCTTACGATAGGGTGCATTGGAATTTTCTCGATTACATGTTGTCCAGAATGGGCTTCGGGGACGTGTGCAGGAAGTGGATGAAGGGCTGTTACACGTTGGTAAGGTTCTCGGTGCTGATTAATGGGGTGCCTCATGGGTACTTCAGAAGTAAGAGGGGGCTTAGACAAGGATTCCCGCTTTAACCTATGTTATTTAACTGTATTGGGGAGGCACTCCATAGATTATTCTCGAGGGTGGAAGATCTTAATCTCATCTCGGGTTTCACGGTTGCGGACAATGGTATGTCGATCTCTCACTTGCAATATGCTGATGATACTATGGTCTCCTATAATGGAAGCCGGGGTGATTCAAAAGTCAAGCCGGTTACCGATATTTTGGTTCTCTTTGAAGGTATGTCTGGCCAGAAGATTAATTTGCACAAGTCCAGCTTGGCTGGCATCAATATCGCCAATGAGGAACAGAGAGAGTTGTTGCGTTGTGGGATGTAGGAAGGAAACTTTGCCTATCACATATCTAGGAATATCTCTGGGTATCGGAAGGTGTAGAGCGAGAAGTTGGGAGGGGTTGTGCAGAGATTTCAAAAACGGTTGGCCATGTGGAAAAGAAAAATGCTTAGCAATGGGGGGCGGCTCACGCTCGTCAAATCTACTCTTGCTTCCATGCCGGTTTTCATGATGTCTATATTCAGGGCCACGGTGAGTACTACGAAGAAGCTAGAGAAAATTATTTGGGACTTTATGTGGAATGACATTGGGGATTGAAAGAAGTTTTCATCTCTCGTTAAGTGGGCGGAGTGTTGTGACCACAAAGAAAAAGGGGGTTTGGGGATCCGGAGGATTCGGCTTGTGAACTCAGCCCTCCTCGGAATATGGCTTTGGAGGATCGGCCAAGGTAGAGAAAGGGATAAGCTTTGGTGGCAACTGGTTACCAATAAATATGGGGTGTCGTAGGAGCCATGGCATTACAATTTCAGGGCTAATATTGAGTTGGCCTGATGGAAAGAGGTGAAGCACTGTGCGAGTTTCATTCAAAATGGTACTAGGTACAGTTGGGGTGATGGTGACGCAGGACGGTACCCTAAACTACGTGAATGATATGATTGAATTTTGCCGAAATTAAATGGGAATTAAACTAAACAATGAAACTTGCAAAATATAACGAATACCTCAGGGTCTCATACTATTCCTTGGGAGAATCACGTATAATTCAGGCAGGGTTCAGTCCAGGCGCTAGATCCGTTAGGTTGCAGCGCAGATCGATCCTAGAGATAGAACTCTAGGTTTCTTTCCAGATTAGGGTGCTCACGATTCAATGATGGGATCACTGATTTCTCTGAATATCAGGTGCGGAAGGTTTAATAACTCTACTGGGCTCTACGGTTGTTGAATCGGATCGATTCAAGGATTTAGAGAAGTTTAGGGTTTAGGATTTCACAAGAAGATGGTCGATTTAGGGTTGTAGAATCACGCAAACAAAAATAAAAGAGGTAGATAGAATTGTAGGCTTCACACCCTTGGCTTCGCACCAAACCCTTCTCGGGAAGAAGATTCACTCTTCGTAGAGGCTCATCTCAAGCACACATAAGCAAAAGCTCTTTTCATTCATAATCAATCTCCTTAATAGAGTGTTTACAAGGCCTTTATATAGGCTAAGAAAACCCTAAACGAAATAAAACTCGCACTAAAAGAGTTCTAAAATAATAAAAGACTAAAAAAAAAAAAAACAAATAAAAGAAAATTTTCGTCACTGGGCCCGCTTGAGCGAGGATTATAACCGCTCGAGCGAGCTTAAGTGGTCGCTCGAGTGAGGGCCCGCTCGAGCGAGGATTATAACCGCTCGAGCGAGGGCTTGCTGGGCATTCTCCTTGCGGTTTCCTGAATATCTTCTCTTGCCTAGTTTTAATTTCCATTCCTCTTTTTCCGACGCTTGCAGACACGCGAAAAGGTCCATATCCGATGTTCATAATGTACGCGTCCGTCAATTCTCCCGAAAGGCTTCATCACCGGCGAAGCTGCGTGATAGTGCTCGAGTATGTCGGGTTCAAACGTCGAACTTCGTCTTCAAATGACCCATGAGTTCTAGGAGTCCGCTTCCAAACCACTTGACCAAGTACTTTTGAATTCCACCATCATGGGTGGATATCGCCATATCGTCTAGTATTGTCGATCTCCTCTGCGTTTCTTGTGTGAAGGAAGGGTAGGGGTTGCGGGGTGAAATGTGGGCTCTGCGTGGAAGGGGTTGTGAGGGGTGGGGAGCCACAGAGGAACCAGTCCTCCACATTGAATGTAGAGTCAATTCTATATCGTGGAAGCTCGAGAACATATGCATTAGGGCCGCCTTGCCACTATTCTAAAGGCCCAGCTTACCAAGCTTGAAGTTTCTTCTGGCTCCCTAATGGGAACCGCCAGCCTAACCCGAACCATGACGTAATCTCCAACCTGGAATTCCTTGAAGCGCCTGTGCGCATCCGCAGATATTTTGTATTGTTCATTGCTAGCATTAATTCTTTTTCTAATTTCGGCATGCAATTCATGTATATGTTGTGCAAATGAATCGGCTGACTCAGAAACTCGATGAGATGCAGACATGGGAATTAGATCAATTGGTATTCTAGGCCTATGACCAAGGACGACCTCAAAAGGACTCATACCTAGGGACCTATTGGCTGAATTGTTATATGCAAACCTCTAAAGGCAAAATAGAATCCCAAGTCCTAGGGTGATCACCAACAAGACAACGGAGAAGATTACCTAAGCTCCTATTGGTGGACTTCGTTTGGCCATCTGTTTGAGGATGATAGGCCAAAGAAAATTGGAGCATGGTACCCATCATGTGCCATAAAGTTTTCCAGAAGTAACTGGTACACTTCACATCTCGATCCGACACAATCGTCTGGGGTAAACCATGTAGACGCACAACCTCCCCCAAAAATAGTTTGGCTATGTGAGCCGCATCGGAGGTTTTGGAGCAGGTATGAAGTGGGCCATCTTAGAAAAGCGGGCCACTACCACACAAATGGAATCGTGCTTCGTTGAGTCTTTGGAAGTCCTACGAAATCCATGGAGATGTCTTGCCACGGGTGTGTGTACGGGCAAAGGGGTGTACAAGATTTTGTTTTATATGCTTTGCAACTTGGCATGTACGACATTGTTTTACGACCCTAGAGACATCTCTCACAAGGCTAGGCCAATAGAACCTATCCTCAACAAGCGCACTGGTTTTATCGCGCCCAAAATGTCCGTCCGCATGTAACTCCCAGATGAGGAAGTCACGCAATGAAGTGCGAGGGATGCACAAACGATTTTCTTTGAACAAATACCCATCCAAAGGTATATTCGAGTTATTGTTGTTCGAATTTTCAAAGAAAGCGTATTCGCGACCGAAATCTGGCAATCAGATAATCTTGCTTCAATCGCCAAACTGGTGACCTCGGTGCTCATAGACCGCAAGTCATGACTCGACGACTAAGCGCATCAATGACCTTGTTCTCAAGCACCACTTATTCTTCAAAACAAATGTGAACCCTTGAAGGTACTCGACCCACTTCATGTTCCTCGGGTTCAACTTTTTCTGGGAAGCAAGGAAACGTAAGGCTTCGTGGTCAGAAAACAACACAAATTCTTGCGGTCTCAGGTAATGTTTCAAATACCACAGAGATCGGACGACCGCATAAAACTCCTTTTCATAGGTGGAGTATTTCTGCTTTGCCTCATTGAGTTTCTCACTAAAATAGGCCACAGGGTGGCCTTCTTGGCTCAGCACTCCGCCTATGCCTACACCCGATGCGTCACATGCTACTTCGAAGACCTTAGAAAAGTCTGATAGGCGCATGACGTGCAGATAACCATTTCTCTTTATCTCTAAAGGCCCTCGTCATGCTTTGCTCCATAGAACTCCTTTTCTCATGCAATCGGTAATGGGAGCCATGATGGTGCTAAAATTTCGGATGAAGCGACGGTAAATGTGGCCAAACCGTGGAAGCTACGGACTTCATGAATATTCCGAGGTTCGGGCCACTCCACAATGGCCTTAACCTTGCCAGGGTCCGCAACCATCCCGCATCTCGAGACAATGAATCCCAAGAATACAACAATCGTCGATGAAGGTACACTTCTTGAGATTCACAGATAACTTCTCTCCCCTCAAGGTTTCGCAAACCAACCTTAGGTGGATGGTGTTGCTCCTTGTCTGGGCTGTAAATCAGGATGTCATCAAAGTATACGACAAGGAAGGAATGGCCTCAACACTTGGGTCATGAGCCTCATAAATGTGCTCGGGGCATTGGAAAGCCCAAAAGGCATGACCATCCACTCATAAAGACCGTCTTTGGTCTTGAAGGCGGTTTTCCATTCATCGCCAGAGCGAATCACTCACTTTTAAGGTCTATCTTGGAAAGATAGTGGCTCCAACCATCATGTCAAGCATGTCATCGAGCCGCCAGTATGGGAAACCGATATTTAACGTGATCTTATTAATCGCTTTCACTATCCACACACATGCCATGTACCATCTTTCTTAGGCGTGAGTAATCTTTGATGCAAAGACACTGCGCTCGTAATCTCTTTTATGAACCCTTTTGTAGGAGCTCATCGACTTGCCGAGTCAACTCGGCATGCTCAACCGGATTCAACCTATAGTGGGCAGGTTCTGTAATGTCGATCCGAACTAAGTCAATTCGTGTTGAATGTCACGCATGGGAGGGAGCTCACTAGGTAAGTCTTCGGGGAAGACATCCGCAAATTCATTCAGGATGGGCTCTACCTCCTTGGGGTACTCACAGACTGACTCAGAAGTACTCTCAACAGTAACACCGACATACACAACACTCTCATCTTTCGATGCTCTCTCAAACTCAAGGGGTCACAATATTGATGGCCTTGGATTGACCTCCCTTCTTCTCAACTCTGTTGACTGATGGTGCTTTGGGAGCCAAAGGGTTAAGAGTGATTTTCTTGCCCTTGTAATTGAACGTACAAATGTTAGATCGCCCAAAAATAGTCACGTTCAAATCATAGAGCCATGGCCTTCCTAAGATAATGTGGCCCACATCCATTGGTACCACATCGCACCATAGTGTCAGTGTATGAACCCAACTGTATGGGTACACGACACCTCTGAGATACGGGAATGGATGAAGAGTCAACCCATGCGACTTTGTAAGGTCTCGGATGGGCTTCAGGTGTAAGCCCTAAGCGGGTGACGGTATGTTCTGACACCACATTGGTGCAACTTCCGCTATCCACAATTACCCTACAACTCTTTGTCCCACATGTGGCAAAGGTGTGGAAGATGTTCTCCCTTCGCCAATCCTCCTTTTCATCCGCTGAGGTGTGCAAAGGCACACCTCACAACTAGAGCGACCCATGCTATCACCTTCCTCGTCACTAGGTGTGGCATCTGCCCAAAGTCCTCTTCCTCATAAACTCCTTCACTCTCTTCCCCTACCCTGTCAATGAAAAGATTACTTTGTGGGAAACTCGTAGGGCATTGAGCGGCAAAGAGTCCCAACCCTTGACATTTATAGCATTTGACATAAGACCCACTCTTGAGGATTCTCCTACACACCTTACCTTTGTCAAACCTCACATTGGTAGATGTGGGTTGCGTGGGTTTAGCGGTGGTTTCGACACTAGATTTCACTTCCAATACTGAATTGACTAGTGTGAAAATCAGATCGCCTAGTCACCGTCATTTTCAAATATCGTTCAAGGTCTTGAACGACGGTGTAACACTCGGCGAGAGTCTCAACAGGGTGGGAGACTAACTCTTTCTGCAAGTCAAATCTCAATCCTGCGAACTGGATAGAGTGACTTGGGGTCTTCTTGATACCTTGGCTCTCATCATGAACTCTTCAAATTTGCCAATGTAATCCGATACAGGCATACTACCTTGGCACAGATTTTGCCATTGGTCAAGGAGACGATGGTAGTATGAAGAAGGAACGTACTTCTCTGTAAGTCGCTCCTTCATGTCCTCCCAATGGGTAATGGGAGCACAACCCGCATTAGATTACGTGCGTTCAACGTTGACCCAAAAGTCGGGCTTGGCCTATGAGCTTCATCTTAGCAAGCCTAACACACCTCTCATCGCTCATGCCAAACCACTCAAAGTGCTGGTCCATATCGGATAACCAGTCAAGGAAGACTTGAGGATCTAGCCTTCCATCGAAAGTTGGGAACTCAACTCGGACATTTTTGAGTAGTCTCCCTTCCGGGTCGTAGTCATCTCCATGATGATCTAACCTATGGTTCCGGTTCCGATCATATTGGTAGCCGTTTCGTTCAAATCGGGGACCATTATGCTCACGGTGTGGTTCAAAGTACTCATCACCCTCGTCTAACCGATTGGCTCGGTCTAACAATCTCTCATTGGATGTTTTGAGAGTCCTTTGGGCTGCCTCTAAGACAGTCATTCGATCATTGATCGATTTTAGGTCAGCCCTCGGTACATTGTTAAAACTTCAGTAATCACTCATGTCCATGGTGATCTGATTTACTCTTGGGGCTCTAGAATGGAATGCAAGATGAACACTTTGGCCAGAAATAATATGTGATGAAAATAAAGTGCAATCAATGCAATGTCACACGGTATGCCTAACCTAGAACCTAGGGCTTTGATACCAAAAGCGGCGGGGCGGTACCTAAACTCGTGAATGAATATGATTGAATTTTGTCAAATTAAATGGGAATTAAACTAAACAATGAAACTTGCAAAATATAACGAATGCCTGTGGTCTCATACTATTCCTTGGGAGAATCACGTATAATTCAGGCAGGGTTCAGTCCAAGCGCTAGATCCGTTAGGTTGCAGCGCAGATCGATCCTAGAGATAGAACTCTAGGTTTCTTTCCAGATTAGGGTGCTCACGATTCAATGATGGGATCACTGATTTCTCTGAATATCAGGTGCGGAAGGTTTAATAACTCTACTGGGCTCTACGGTTGTTGAATCAGATCGATTCAAGGATTTAGAGAAGTTTAGGGTTTAGGATTTCACAAGAAGATGGTCGATTTAGGGTTGTAGAATCACGCAAACAAAAATAAAAGAGGTAGATAGAATTGTAGGCTTCACACCCTTGGCTTCGCACCAAACCCTTCTCGGGAAGAAGATTCACTCTTCGTAGAGGCTCATCTCAAGCACACATAAGCAAAAGCTCTTTTCATTCATAATCAATCTCCTTAATAGAGTGTTTACAAGGCCTTTATATAGGCTAAGAAAACCCTAAACGAAATAAAACTCTCACTAAAAGAGTTCTAAAATAATAAAAAGACTAAAAAAAAAAAAAACAAATAAAAGAAAATTTTCGTCACTGGGCCCGCTCGAGCGAGGATTATAACCGCTCGAGCGAGGGCTTGCTGGGCATTCTCCTTGCGGTTTCCAGAATATCTTCTCTTGCCTAGTTTTAATTTCCATTCCTCTTCTTCCGACGTCGGTACACGCGGAAAGGTCCATATCCGATGTCTACAATGTCGGCGTCCCCGTCAGATGGTCAGCGGATCTGGTTTTGGAAGAACATCTGGGTGGGTGATCAACCGCTTCAAGTTAGGTTCCCTATGGTTTATATGCTTTCCGACTCAAAGGATGCGGTGATCAGCCATTACTCGCAGCTGGTGCAAGGCTCTTGGGTATGGAATATCCCAACTCGCCGTGGCCTCAGACAGTGGGAAGTCGCTGAGTTCAGGGACCTCAGGTGCCTCATTAGAGGGCTGATCCCCAACGAAAACAATAGGGATTGTAGGCTCTGGAAACATTTGACAAAAGGGACCTTCTCTATCAAATCGTTATACAATCAGATTTTGAAGATGGATAGGATCAGTAACGGTCGGCGGTGGTGGGCTGGTTTTTGGAGAGTCAAGATTCCCCCGAAAATTAAATTTTTCGCGTGGACAGTGGCGCAGGGAAGAATTCTTATTAGGGATTAGCTGGTGAAGAGGAACATTCCGGTGAGAAATAAATGTCTCCTGTGCATGAGAGATAGCAAATTAGCGGCGCATATCCTCTTGCATTGCTCCTTTGCGCGCAACATTTGGTCTAAGATCTTTGGGTTCTTCAACGTCTCTTGGGTTATTCTGGAAGGGCCTGCTCAAATGATGAAAATGTGGATGGCAACCGAGGTGGACGGGCTCCTAAAGGAGTTGTGGCCTGTGATCGTGTATGCGGTGGTTTGGGCTATCTGGATTGAGAGAAATAGCAAAGTCTTTAGAAGAAGGGCTAAGCCGATTAGGATGGTTATTCGCGATATCCGGGACCATGTTGTTAGTTGGAATACTATAAAGAAGACTGATTTTGAGGAAGAGTTGCAGCATCTCCTGCTGCTATGAGACTGCTGTGCCAATTGATAGTCTCTGGGGCGAGTGTGGCGGTGGTGGCTTTTGGGGGATTGGCTTCGTCGTGGCCTTGCTTGGGTTCTTAGGTGAGTTTTTTGGGGGGATTTTCTGTTTGGGTAGTGTCTTACTACCCGCCAAGGTATGTTTTTTCCCTTCTTTTTTTAATATACTAGTTTTGTTATCGTCTCAAAAAAAGAAAACATAAAGTAAAGAGAGAAAATATGCTACAACGAAGGGATGTATTTCTATGGAAGTGGTAAATACTTTTGTAAGGAATGTTTTCAAGGGTAGTTGTAGGGTTGTGTGCAGCTCTTTTAGCAAAGGACTTGCGAGTATATATGAGACAAAAGTCTACTATAATTGTGGTACTAGCAATCAGCACCCTTTTGCTTATATGCATTGTATAGATCCATTTTTTTTTAATTCAAAATATATTTTTGAAAGCTAAAAATTCAACATTGACTGTTTTCAATTGTTGAGATTTCAAGCATAAAAAACACATGTTAGTGAAGAGGTTTTTCATTTTTATCTTATTTTATTTTAAAAGATGATCTAAATAATGCAGCCTTCCTCCATGTGGCACATGAAACATGTTTTGGGTGTCACATGGAGCTCCACGAGGAACTTGGATGCATAGTAGAGGTTCAACTTACCGGCTCCCATATATATAGTTATGTATATGTGTACACACACACACAATATATATATATATATATATATATATATATATATATATATATATATATATATATATATATATATATTGTTTGTGTGTGTGTGTGTACATACAAGGTTGTCAAATCGTGTATCGTATCGTAATCAAGTATTTTTGTATCGCATATCGTAAGATACACTTCGATTTTGATAAATATATGAAATATATATAAGTATAGCTAAAAAGTGTAAACATAAAAAATAGTATATATATATATATATAAATAAATAAATAAATATAACAATCTCAAAGACACTCGTTCCATCATCTGTCACACTAAAAATTAGAATTTATTTATTTACTTATTTATGTATTTATTTTTTAAATCAAACAAATGGAAGAAAAACATCTCATTGGATTGATGTATAAGGTGGAGATAAAAATCCAGTCACATAAAATCATAAACTGTTCAATTTTCCACTATATAAAAAGAAACTTTATAACTGCACAAGTATGTGTGGTATGAGCGTATATTGTATACTTTTATATATATTTATATGATTTGTTTTTCAATTTCAAACTTCTAGAAATTTGTTTTTATACTTGTTTCTTGACGTTACAATTTTTAATCCCAAATTAAAAAAAAAAAATGTGAAAAAAAACCAAGTCTACATTCTTCATCTCTATCCCGAATATTGATGCCAACATCTTCATTTAAATTCTTTTTTCCTATTTATCTTCGTTCTCGTAGACATCTTCCTCTGCTTTCTTTATTCTTATTGTTCTTTTTTTATAATTTTTTGAGAGTAGAGTTGGGATAGATAAGCGATAATGTTATTAAATAAAAATCTAGTTATAACCAAAATCAGATGTATCGTTTGTATCGTGCATCGCAATGTATCGTGGCGTGTATCGTAAGATACATATATAAAAAGATACACATCATAGATACTTATCGTTTTCTGTAGTATCGTGTACCGTCTCGTGTATCGAAAGAGATTGACAACCATGCTTTATATATATTGGGTAATGATCCTCTGACTTGAATCACGGTGTGACTCGAGTCGTGAGACCATACATCGCCGCAGTCAACGTTGACCGCCGTGAAGTGAACGTTCTCACAACTCGAGTCAGGTGATCATTTTCCACATATATATATATATATATATATATATATATATATATATATATATATATATATATATATATATAGTGATTTAGGATGTTATTGGAAAACATAGTTGCACGTTACTCAGCTGTCATCTGTCCAGGTTCAACTTCGGGTTTGCAGTTTCATTTCGCAGCCAGTGGGATTGTTTTGTAGGTGTAGGATACTAGGATTAATGATTTACTCGTTTGATTACTTAATTTGCGATATTGGTATGGGTAATTTTGTAAATAAGTTTGTTTATATGCATTTCGTTTGGTTGACGTTGAGAACTGATGTGGATGATTGCCTGAAAAAGGATTCTTTTAACCCTTTTTTGCAAGAGGGAGGCACATGGTGTGAGTTGCATTTTTTGTGATGATGGGTTTGATTGACAAAATAAAGCATTGAAAGAAACACAAATGTTCTATTACAACAAGAGGCTTGGGTAATATAGTAGATTAAAGCTTCCAGGCATTTGAGAGGAGAATTTTAACTGATGGAGGTGCCGAACAAAGAAATTTAAATGTTTTTATATAGATGCGGCAACGAGATCAATAAGAAGGGGGGGGGGGGGTTGGTTTCTTGTTGATGAATTAGATTTACAAAATAAAAGCAATGAAAGAAAGATGAATGTTCTATTCCAACATGAAGCTTGCGATTGTAATAGATTAAACTCATTAAAGCTTCCAGATCTTGGGGAAGAGAATTTTTTGTGATAATGTGCTGAAAGGAGAAATCCAAGCTACATAGATGTGAAATTGAGATCCATCTGAAGTCAAACTGAGATCCATCTGAAGTCGAACGCCTGGTTGGGGGGGGGGGGGGGGTGTCCATACGAATCTTCTTCCTCAAATGTCCATATTGAGTAGAGGATGAAGGAGCTAGCTGCATATGAGAATCATTAGAAAAATGTGGAAAATTCTCAAAAAATGAAAGCCCATGGAATTAAACAACCGCTTAGTCTTAGGATCATAACACCGATGTCCTCTATCTAAACTCTATTTGATAAAATTAAAGGCGGAAACGATTAACTAAAATCTACCTCTGTCCATGGTGCACTGATTTATGATGTCAAGATTCGAGGATCTTCAAGTCTATGCAAACCTTTCCGAGATGCAGAGATGGATTCTATAGGCTTCTTTCTCTCATATGTTTTACTAGACTTGGGACCTCAAAGATAGAATGACTTTATATTCTCTCTGCCATCATTGAGAGATTTTTTGCTAAAAATTAGCTACATTATCCCACTTTCCAAAACCACTTAACCATATGGGGCTAATGGGTCTTAATGTGACAACTGGCCTACACCGGATTTCAAATGAGATCCGACTAACATTCTCCCACTTGGCCCATGTTGACACAAAAATTCATTTTAGAAAAGAAAGTTAACGTGTGACCATACTCATTTGAAAACAAAAGATATAAAAAAAATGAAAATGACATCTTTCCCCTTTAGTTTTGGATAACCTTATACTCTATTGAATGTTTTTCAAACATATGAATAATCGCGGTTAACGCTTAGATTAATCAAACATTACCTTCCATGTATTACAATGCTTTTGGTCCCATCTAACGAGTACTGTATGTTGTATAGTTATTCATGAATAAGCTTTCAATGCTTATTCTAGGTCTTACTTTATTTGTCAACATGGACAATCTGCCATTATGTACCTCATGTATATAAGCTTAAGTGAGACAAATAAAAGAAGAATCATCAATAATTAATTGCAAATTAAACATGATGGTGTCATGATGTACATCAAATTCATGAAAAATCAATTGGGCCCATATGATCCACATTTCTTTATACAATTTGGGTGGTAACCCTTTTGTCATGGGATCCGCAATCATTGACGCGGCCCTAATTTCCTTAATTGATACCTGACGATTTGAACAAACTCTCTAAGGACATGATACTTTATGTCAATGAACTTGTTGGTACTAATACTTGAATTGTTGTTAGAGTAAGTTACTGCTGCGGAATTATCACAATGGATCCTTAATGACTTAGACATAGAGTCAACAATCTTAAGTCATGTGATAAAGTTTCGCAGCCAGAGAGCCTGTGCTTTAGCTTCATAGCAACCCACATACTCTGCTTCCATGGTGGTGGATGTGGTCAACGTTTGCTTCTTGCTTCTCCATGAGACATCGTTTCCAGCAAGAAGGAAAATGTATCCTGAGGTTGACCATCTAGCCAGCAAAATCAGAGTCTGAATATCCTATCACTTCTAGGGCTATGCATTTTTGAGCCGAACCGACCAAACCGGACTGAACCGCCGGTTTTGGTCTGGTTTGGACCAGTACCAGTTTGGCAAAAAGAAAAATCGAAAAGTTCGGTTTGGTTTCAGTTCCGGGCCTTCCCAAGCCGAAACCGATCGGACTGATTGTAAGTAAATTTTTTTAACATATATATATATATATATATATATATATATATATATATACAGTCAACTTGAGCCAAGATGACGATTGGGCCTTGGATTTTCGGTCTAAAAATTGGGCCAAAATTTAGTGTTTCACAACCTTACTTAAGGCTCGAATCTCACTAAGGTGTTGAATTAGGGAGTAGAAACTTGGGGTTCTAATTTCTCCCCCTCTAGAATCACTCCAGAAAAAATGAATATAGTAAAAGTGTAAAACAGAGTGAGAAATTGGGAAAATTTTATATGCAAGTAAAACTTATAGGAAAACTGAAACTGACCGAACTAAACAGAAACCGAATCAAATCGGGTTGGTTTGGTTCAACAGTTGGACGGTTTGAACATTTAGAATCCGATTAGAACTGGTTTGGTTTGTGGTTTTGGTCCAAAATCGACCAAACCGAACTGAATACACCCCTAATCAATTTCAGATGATCTGATCGTCTATATGTAAGCATGTAGTTCTTTGTTCATTGCAGATATCGAATCACTTTCTTTATAGCTCGCCAGTGATCCATTCCTGAATTGTTTTGATATCTGCCTAACATTCCTACTGCAAATGCAATGTCTGGCCTCGTAGAGACTTGAGTATACATCAGATTACATACTGCAGATGCATAAGGAATGTTTTTCATTTTTTCATTTTCTAAGTTATTTTTCGGATACTTGTGTAGACTGAATTTGTCACCCTTGACAATGGGTGTTTCCCAGGTGAGCAGTTTCCCATTTGAAACCTTTCTAACCCTTTTTTGATGTAGGCCTTTTGAGATAGTCCTAATGTCCCTTGAGACCTATCTCTGTGAATCTCTATGCCAAGGGCATAGGATGCCTCACCCATATCTTTCATCTCAAAATTTTGAGAGAGAAATTGCTTAACTTCATGTAGTAATCCCAAGTCATTACTGGCAAACAGAATATCATCCACATATATGGCTAAGAACATGAATTTACTCCCACTAACCTTAATATATATACAATTATCCACAACATTTTCTTTAAGATCAAATGAGGTTACGAAGTTGTGAAATTTGTGATACCATTGTCAGGAGGCTTGCTTTAGCCCATATATAGATTTCCTAAGTTTGCATACTAACTGATTTCCTTCAGATGAAGAAAATCCTTCAGGTTGACGCATATCAACCACTTCCTCTAAGTCTCCCTTTAGGAACGCTGTCTTCACATCCATTTGATGTAGCTCTAGGTCATAATGAGCTACCAATGCCATGACCACTCGCAAATTGCAATGAGTCTTTATGTTAAACTAGAGAGAAAGTCTCATGGTAATCTATGCCCTCAATTTGAGTGAATCCTTTGGCTACAAGTGTGGCTGGCTTTATATCGTTCTATATTGTCATTTGAGGCTCTCTTAGTCTTGTAGAGCCATCTATAGCCAATGGCCTTGGCTCCTTTAGGCAATGAAACGAGATCCCAAACATGATTCTTAGCCATTGAATTCATCTATTCCTTCATGGAATTCTACCAATGCGAGGAGTTTTCTTCATTCATGGCTTGTGAAAATGAAAATAGTTTCTCCTATTCCATGATCAGTCTCTTGAAGGTACATTATATAGTTAGCCAGAATTGCTGATTTCTTTACTCTTGAGGATCTCCTTAAACCTATTTTTTCATCTTCACCTTGCGGTGATTGGATAATAGGTTCAGGGATAACCTAATCTTCATGTTGTGAGTAATTGTGTGTCAACTATTTTTCCATAGTGACATCCAAAGGGTTGTCTTGAATCACAGTTGGCTACTCTTTAATTGCAAGTAATATATATGAATCTTTCATTTCCTCAAAGTCTAAACTTCGAGGTTGGAGACTCCCACTGAAGTTATGTTCCTCAAGAAATTTAACATTTCTCGTTTCAATAATTTTAAGCGCGTGATTAGGACAATAGAACCTGCATCCCTTAGACTTTTCTACATGGCCAATGAAGAATTCACTAATTGTTTTGAGCCCAACTTTTCTCATATGGGTTGTTCACCCTGACCTCAATCGGACAACGCCATATGTGTATATGTCCCAAACTAGGTTTCCATACATTCCATAATTCAAAAGTGTTTTAGGAACTGCTTTAGTGGGAACTCTGTTTAGAATGTACACAACAGTTTTTAAGGCCTCACTCCACAGAGATAAGGGAATAGAAGAGTTACTTATCATACTTCTCACCATATCCATTAGTGTCCGATTCTTTCTTTCGGCTACTCCCTTTTGTTGTGGAGTGTTTGACATTGTCTACTGTGCAACAATGCCTTCACGTTCAAGGAATTTCGCAAATTGACCTGAATTTTGTCCTTTGCTCGTGTACCTGCCATAGTATTCCCCTCCCCTATCCGATCTCACGATTTGGATATTTTTGCCTCTTTGTTTCTCTACCTCTGCTTTATAAACTTCAAAAGCATTTAAAGCTTAACGTTTATCATAAAGTGGATAGAGGTACATAAATCGTGTATGATCATCTATAAGATGAAATATTTTTGACCATTTAAACATGGAGTTGAAAATGGCCCACATATATCGGTGTGTATGATTTCTAACGTATCAGAACTCCTTGGCCTTGTTGGTCTGCTTACCCTTTATGCAGTCCAAACAAGTCGTAAAATCAGAAAAATCAAGAGTTTTAAGGACTTCATCATTTATCAACCTTCTGATTCTATCTATGGGGATGTGCTATAATCTCTGATGCCATAACCAAGAGGACTTCTCATTCACGACATTTCGCTTTTTACCAATACTATCATGCAAGGTTAAAAGATTTTGATCATAGCTGGGTTTCATATGAAGTTTATATATACCATTAACTAGATTTCTAGTGCCAAACACAGAAGAATCTTTAAACAAATTGAAGTTGGGTCCAACGAAATTAAAACCATATCGACAAGTAGCTAAGCGAGAAACAAAAATAAGGTTTCTAGAAAATGAAGGAATGTAAAAAAAAAAATTTTGATCTAAAATAAGACTGGATTTAAGGATGAATCTAAATGTTCCAACAACTTTCACACATGAACTCATCCGATTTCCCGAATAGATGCATTGTTCACTTTCCGTTGGTTTCCTTTGGTTTATGAAACCCTGCATGGTATTGGCAACATGGATTGATGAACCAGAGTCAATCCACCAAGTGTCATGAATAATATTACCTTCTTTATGAGCCAAGATTTATATTTTGGGGCACTCCTTTATGTGTCCTGTCTTCTTGCAGAAGAAGCATTTTATTGGCTCCATATTGCCACCTGGTGCAAATGACAGTTTCATTTGCTTCTTCTTGACATGATAGGCATCATTCCCTTTCCTAACTTGTCCCTTTCCATGAGAAACTAAGTGAACACTTTCTAGTTTTTTCTGCTTCGGCCTCCCCTCCTCTTGAATACACATGACAAACAATTGATTTATTTACCATTTGTCCTTATGTGTTATAGGAGATTTTAAATGACTCACACTCTATTGGTAGGGAGTCGAGTATGAATTGAACAAGAAAGGCCTTAGAAAAGGTAATTTCAACCATGGATCAAAATATCGTCCGATACCGATACGTATCGGACGATACGTATCGGTATTGGACTCGAACGATACATTGAATGTATCGTTCGATACATTCAAATGTATTGAATGTATCGAACGATACATTCAATGTATCGTCCGATCTGATGCAAATGCATCGATAATCGTCGTCCGACACGTTTTGAACTTCGACGATACGTATCGGTAACCCGATATTTTAACCCATGATTTCAACTCTCAAGGGAGTGTAGTTGGGCAGCTATATCCCTCATTTCCATAATGTGTTTGCGAATTCCTTTGTTACTATTGTGCTTCATGGAGGAGAGCTTATTCATCAGGGCGCTGGCGAGAACTTTATTAGAACTTATAAATTGTTCCTCAATGACATTGAGAAATTTTTTAACTTTAGTTTTGTCCAGGATAGATCCTCTAATGCTCTTCCCAATGTGGGACTTAATGAGCATTAGACTCAACCGATTGGATTGTTCTTATCGCTCATACAAGTTTTTTTTAGTTGGCGTGCTAGATTCCGAAGGGATGACGGGTTCATCCATTCGGAGTGCCAAATCTAATTCCATACACCCCAATGTAAGGAGAATCCCCTCCTTCTAATCCGAAAAATTATCACTAGTTAGAATAGGAATGTAGTTGGTCCTTTTAAAACAATGACAGATGACAAATTTGCAATAATTAAAAGAATAAAGTGCTTATAATGATGTTATGATAAACATATAATTTCATACTTTATTTAGAATGTCAACCAATGTCAACATTCTAGATAATAAATTGATGAGACATTTTAACCCTCCTGTGGGTAGGGGTTGAAACACACCATTGATTTGCTTAATTGCTTTATAATGAGACTAAGTGACGAATGACACCAAAATAGAAAACTTCCCTTACACGTGGGCATTAGGAAAATCTCTATCTTAATGGCATGTTCAACATCTCATTCCAATTAATCTATGAATCACAACTTCTCTGTGGAGCCGAGCCATTGCGATTCATAATCACTCACAATTTATGATATCACAAAAAAAAATTCAATTTAAATTGCAATTCGAGATGCTATGACTACTCTTTAATCTATGATGTATTTAGCCTTAATGGGGACCTCAAAAGAAACAGTGGTCAGTTCTGCTGAGTAGAGAGGTATGATGCAGAAGCAGACCCTATAAATGTGTCTGAAAGGTCCGAGAAACTCAGAAAACATATATAACTTGTGAAAATTCGATACTGATAGCCCCATAAATAAATAAATACAAAAAAATGATTAAAAAGGGCAAATTGGGCCCTTATCGGGTTGGGTCTCGGATATGGTCAAACTTTGATTGGGCTCAAATTTGGATCTTAGATCTTGTGATATTTTAAGCGGGCCCAGGCCAGGTCTTGGGTATGCATGTCTATAGGTTAATGGGCCCAAGACCCATAAATATATAATAGATTTTATAAAGTGTGGGAAGCATCTAGTATGGTGCTCCACCCACCTACCCAATCAACCCCACCAAAACTAGTTGGAACCCATCTTCCTCAACAGAACACCTCTTTGCTAAATAGTAGAGACGTGCTCATGTATGACCAATGCTAGATGGGATATCCAATGAATATCCACTGCTATGGTAGATGGTCGGCGGTCAGTGTTCGGGCGGTCATAAAAAATCTAAAAAAAAAAAAACCAAAAAATCACAAAAAAATTCGAATTAATCCATAGAAAAATATCCTCGAGAATCCTAACAAAAAAAACCTTCATCAAACATGATTTGCAAAAATGGGAGAGAGAGAATGAGCAAAATTCAAACTTATTCTCTTTAAATCATAAGGTATCAAATAAAATTAAGCAGACACCATGACGAGGCTTCTTTCTTTTGTATGTTTTGCTAGACTTGGGACCTCAAAGATAGAATGACTTTATAATCTCTCTATCATCATGAAGAGATTTTTGGCTAAAAATTAGCTACATGATCCGACTTTCCAAAACCACTAAAGTGTACGGGGCTAATGGGCCAAACTATAAATGGGTCTTAATGTGACAACTGGGCCACACCGGATCTCATTTGAGATCCAGCTAACACTTCAGACATAGCAAAGTGCCCAAAAAAATGTGTCATATGACTTTGTCATAAAGTGTGTATTTAAGGACAAAGATCTTGAACAAAACAGGTGCACCCAATCTAAAGAAGAGTAACATTAGGCTTAAGAAGATAAAAAAGAGTTTGGCCATTCAGAATTCGTCTTGGGTTACGGTTAATTAAATGGGTTGCAATATGGAAACTACCGACCAGTAGGATGGAGGAACATGTATCCCACATAAAAGAGATCTTGTGATATCCATAAGATGCCTATTCTTATGCTCTACTACACTATTTTGTTGTAGAGTGTAAGGACATGAAAGTTGATGCAAGATTCTCATCTTCTCAAGATAAGATTTGAAAACAATATAAGTGTACGCTATTATTAGAGTGAAGAGTCTTACTAGACTTGCCAAACTAAGTTTGGATCATAGTAGCAAAACTTATAAAAGTGGAAAGCATTTCCTCACGAGTCTTAAGCAAATACACTCAAGAACAGTAAGAGTGGTCATCAATAAATGGTCTCACATGTCATCTTGACGTCAGTAGAGAGTGGTAACGTCAACGGATGACAAGATCAGGTTTTGGTGGCTCTGATACCAACTTGACTTTCGAGGGAAAGTTTGGGTTAGGTGTAGATCCAAGGGAGGGATAGAAATGACCTAGTTGGGGTTAAAGTCCCTACTGGCCTTTATATTAAATCCAGGAGACAAAAATAGCCTTACAACACACAGAACCGATCTTATAACTAATACACCACTATAATATATACATACATACCCAACAACGGTGAGCTGAGTTTATAAAAGAAATGTTAATTTTAAGACTTCAAGCATATGACGTGAGAAAAATAGGAGAGGAAGTAACAGAAATTAGAAAAGACAATTGAAAGATTTTTGGACTTAGAGGCACGCTAAGTGTATGCTATCCTTAAATGTCATTTGCCTCCGTCGGTGAGAGAACCACAATAGCAAAATAAGAGAATGGCAAACACGCTCCAGGATACAAGAAAGCCTCGTCCTCCGTTACCTCTTTTTGTGTTTTCTCTCACTGGAAGAGATATCTGAACACGAAGTGTTTATGCCGAGAGAACGGAAAACAACAATCTTAAAATGCAAAATAATTTTGAGATCGAAAATTTGAAAAATTTAGAATTAGTGTAGGTCATAGTTTGATTAAGACTTTTTATTTATTAAAAAAGGTTATCTTTATATTGTATTCAAGCTTGATTTGAATCGTTGAGTACGGCTGTACTTCAATGTTCAACTATTTCAAAGGGTTGCTAGTGGTGACAGATTTGTGTATAACAACGGCTGTGCACTTAAGAGCACAGCATGTTGCCTCTTATTTATTTTTGTTTAAATATTGTGGATTTTAATCTTCATTGTTGTACTAGTTACATGGACATGATTTTTTATTTGTAGTTCTTTGGGTATCTTTTGTAACTGAAGACTGAGGTATAACTTCTGACTTAATTTGCAGGATGGCCCTGTGAATGAGCGAAGGATCTCAAAGCTATGTGAATATGCTGCTAGGAACCCTTTTCGCATTCCAAAGGTGACCTTTTTGATTGATTCTTTTCATTTCTTATGATTTCATTATGTTGAAATTTTAACTCGAACTTATTACGTTATCCATTGTATATATAGATTGCCAAGTATCTTGAACAGAGAAGCTACAAAGAATTGAAATGCGAGCACGTTAATTTCGTTAAAATCATTATGGAAGTGTACAATAAATTGCTATGCATGTGCAAGGGGCAGATGTAAGTATTTAGAAATTTTTTGGCTGCACTTGATGGTGAACTAGCTTCTATTGCTTAATTGAATGAGTTTTTATGTTCAACTTTGTTTTAAATGGAAGTACAGTCCTTTCGGAAGTCATTTGTATCAAACACCTTTGGTTATGATTTAGTAAATATGTGCACTTTTATTCATTTTGACAACTTGTTTATATTTTTTTATGAAGATTTGATTCTCACTCAAAGATGCATTATTGGATACCTTTATTTTCTTGTTCCTTGGTTGGCTGATCCTTGTTCCACAGGGGATAACATTATTTGGAGGTTTTAACCTTATGTCATTGTATGAGGTATTTGAAGAGGACATAGAGGAACGTCAGACATTTAACTTATGCATGTGGCCCTTAGGGTTTAAGGCTTTCCTTGCTAAGGCTAATGATATTAATTTTATTTGGAGTGATGCTATGTTAGGGAAGATCTTGTGGAAATGATGACGAAAAGATGGAAAATATACTGCTTGGAATATATCTTTCTCACACAAGGATAATTCTGATCCATGGGGGAAGTAGCTGGCTTGCATCCCGACATTTCGTGTCACCAAGTAGATCAACTACATACTTTCTCTGAGAGGAGAATTCCTTTCCTGGAGCGGGAACTTCGAATACAAGAAAATACTTTAGGCTTCCTAAATCTTTTACTTCGATGATGCGACGCAACTCGGATATCACATGACCAATACAGGTCGGAATATCTCTAGTGAGAATAATATCATCAACATATACTAGGAGAATCATACGACCAATAGAGCTAAAATGGATAAAGACAATATGATCAGAATGACATGATTGGAACTCCATGTTGATGACAACTCCATTAAAATGATGGAATCACACACTAGGTGACTGCTTCAAGCCATAGATTGACTTGCGTAGTCAACATACTTTCTCGACCTCGAGGGATATATGTAGACTTCTTCAGATAGATGCTCATTTATGAAGGCACTATTAACATCAAGCCTGATCGAGAGTCCAATTCTTAATGACAAGGATGGAAATACAAACCCTAATAGATGTCTACTTTGCAACAGGTGCAAATATAGTGTCATTAGTCAATTCCATAGGTTTAGTACTGAGACATAATACCGTTAGGATTATGTTTCACGACAAAGACCTATTTGTGGCCTAAAGGACTTCTTCCCTAAAGGAGTAACCATCTCTCAAGTGTGATTGTTATGCAAAGCATTCATCTGTTCAATCAATTGGGCTTTCCAAGTAAGGTAGTCAACGACATTGCCAGTACTTGATCGTAACAGTATCAATGATTGAATGCCAAACTCTGTAAGATAGATAGACTCCCTGATAACAAACATACTTCGCGACGGGGTAAGTAGTAATATACTTACAAACATCCTTTTGAAAAGCAATAGGAAGTTCAAGATCAATAGTATGAGTAGATGAAGCACTAAGAGAAACAACATGACCTAACAGAGATGAAACAGAAGGAAGTGCAAGACAAGTGATACTTACAAGAGCCTCTAGTTATGAAGTTTGAGGTGATCCTTCCATAGAGAGAGGACCATGCAACCTGCGCTGGACATAGGTAAGCACACGTTTCTTTTGTTGTGGTTTAGGGATGCAAACCCTAGACCGAACACCGAAATCGAACCGAAAACCGGCCCTCCCGAACCGTCCCGAAAACTGACTTAAATTGAACCAAACTGAGCTGAACTCCAATCGGTTTGGTTTTCGGTTTGGGTGGCTGGAAACTGAGAACCGATTGGGTAGTTTGAGTAAACCGACCCAATATTGGGCCAAAACCGGCCCCAACCGGCTGCCCAAACCGACCCTACACCGAAACGAACCGATTGTCAAGCATCAGCTCCTTTAAACCTACCAACCTGCTTTGTTTTTTTTGGGGGGGGGGGGGATCCATTACTTGCACTTGCTTTTTAAGTGATTTTAAACGCAATCGAGGCCGTTTGATTTAAAGTTCATGATCTATAGATCCTTAGTGGATAAGATTGGAGCAAAAAACGATATTTATCATATGATCTATTGTTGTCAACTGTTGAATCAAATAATATCCTTTGACTATATTTAATCACATGATGAAGATTATATTTCGTGCTAATATTTCCCACTAAAGATCTATAGATCATGAACTTTAAATCAGATGGTCCAGATTGCGTTTTCACATGTCAAAAGTCCCGAAAATACAAAGTCAATTTTTGACTTTGGTGCAATCACTTAAAAAGCAAGTGCAAGTAATGTTTCCCTTTTTTCTCCCTTTAAAGTTTAAATTGTGGGCCTCCTGGCTGTCAACAGTTCATGAGTTCAAGTGTCAACTATAGTTTGTAGTGTCAAGTCAAGTGTCACTTCCATAAAAAAAAAATAAAAAAAATAAAATAAAATCATTGTGACTTGTGTGTTGGGTCAATAGACTCAATACGCTGCAACGGCTCATTTCTAGCCGTTGCAGCCCTCTTTTTTTGTTTGTCTTGGTTGCAACCTGGGTGCAATCAGAAATGGCTGGTTGCACCCATTTTGAATTATTTATTTATTATTTTATTTTATTTTATTTATTTATTTATTTTTCACCCTTATAAATACCTCTCCTCACCTACCATTTCCTTCACCATTACTATCTATTTCTCTCCATTTAATTTCTCATAAAAGACCCTCTATCAAAACTCCAAGGTCTCCATTAAAGGCTTAAAGCTCTCCATCAAAGCTCTCTAGTCTCTATTAAAGCTTTCCATCAAAGCTTCAAGCTACTCCCTCTACCCTCCAAGCCATACTAGTAACATTTTCTTTTATATTAATATTTTTTTACTTACAATTATAGTTTTTTTGTTAATCAAAATGGCATCAATGGAACATCCAGTTGATTATCAATTGAGTGATTATGGTGGTGATAATGTTGGCATCAATGAAGCTTCACAATCGGTACAACCGCTATCAATTAATGATCAAGTTCAACAATCTCAACAAGCGTCCACAAACTTTAGTACGTTGCTATAGGAGAGCAAAAATTAAAAAAAAAACCGCAATATGGGACCATTATGGGGAACCGATAATGATAGATGGTGTACAGAAAGTCCAATGCTCCAGTTGTACTGAGTGGTTCGCTTGTGATCCGAAGAAAATCGATACTAGCGAATTACAAGGGCATTGGGGTCGATGTCTCAAAACCGCTCAAAATAAATTAGTAATAGAAAAAGGTCAATTAATTCAAAACAAGGATGGTTCACTTTCCCCTTGGACCTATGACCCAGTTAGGGCTAGATTAGAAAAGATAAAAAATTTTATAATGAAAGAGGTGCCATTCGTTTGGATCAACAACCATTGGTTTGTCGATTGGATTCGAAACGCTTTTGCGTTTCAATTTAGTCCGATTAGTAGAACTATACTTAGAAGTGATATTGGAAAATGTTTTAAAGAAAAAAAAAGCTTCCCTAATTCAAATGTTTAAAAATATATCCGGTGGCATATGTCTTACTTCGGATGTATGGACATCCGTAATCAGGAAACCATACATATATGCCACTGCACATTTCGTTGACCTTAATTAGTCATTAAATAAAAGGATTATTGCGTTTTGTCCTATTCAAGCGCCTCACACGGGAGTTAACTTAGCCGCGACCCTAATTATTATAATACAAAAATTTGAGATTAAAAATAAAATTTTCTCAATAACTTTAGATAACACGAGCAATAATTCCACCACTGTTGGTACTCTAACCGGCCAACATAGGTTAGTAACTACACTTATCTTACAAGAAATCTTTCACATGCGATGTAGTGCACATGTTTTGAATCTAATATTGACCAATGGGCTTGTGTATTTTAGTCCTATTATAGATAAAGTTAGGGATTTTGTGAAATTAATCAAATGGCCACCCGCCAAATTACAAGAGTTTCAACAATTATTTATCGATGCGAATTTAACACCGAAGAAGTTAATTTTGGATTGCCCAACATGATGGAATTCCACTTTTAATATGTTGGAGGGAATCCTCCCTATGGAAGAACAAGTAAACACTACTCTTTTCAATTTGGGCAAAGACCCTATTAGTACTTGGGAAGAACTATCAATGATAAAAAAAAAATTCGAATGTTTTAAAAATTCTGCAACTCTTTTTTCCCGTTCGTTATATACAACCTCCAACCTATGGGTCATTCAAAATGTATAAATTTTATGCCAATTACTTTCCGGTAGGGAGCATGGACATCCCTCAATTTTAAAAATTTAAGAAAAATACGAAAAATATTGGAGAGAAATTCCATTAAATATGGCCTTCGCAAGCATGATAGACCCGAGATATAAACTAGTAGTACTAAACCTTCTTCTAAGGATGCAAAATAACGGTGACTCCACTAAAGCGGAAACGTTGTTAATGAACTATAAATCTAAATGTTTTGAACTTTTTAATTATTATAAAAGAAAATTAAATATAAATAATTCTAATGAACAAACTAATACATATGATTTTTCATCAATAATGGAATAATATGGTAACAATATAATGCGGAAGATATAATTACACCAACCTTGGGTACTAGTGATGAGCTTGAATATTATTTTGAAAATCGCCCGATTGTTAGGAATGAAACTAACGAAAATAAATTTAAAGTCTTAGAGTGGTGGAATAATATCTCTTCTCAATATCCTGTGCTCTCGGTTATAGCACGGGATCTATTAACAGTTCCCGTCTCTACAGTTGCGTCAGAATCGATGTTTAGTACAGGTGGAAGAATTCTAGGGATGTTCCGAAGTCGCTTGAAGGAATCCACAGTTAAATCATTAGTATGTTTGAAAGATTGGATCTCACAGGAGAGAGGCGAGCTCGGAATCTCGGGAGAAGACCTCGACTTAACCACAATAGAGGATATGTTAGGAAATATAGATGAGAAAGTGGATCTGCAATTTATAATTCTTTCTATTCTTAATTTTTTATAATTTTAATGATCATATACATGTCATGTATATACATCTTCTTTTTATTAATATAAATTTTTTATATTTCCTTTAGCAAAACAATTGTCTCGTTTTAATGATTTATGATCATGTACAATTGTACATATATAATATTCCTTTAGAAATATATATATATATATATATAATATACACTAACTATATACTACACTAGTTACTATATAGTCTATATATTATATACTATATAGAATATACCATATATACTACTACTATAGTGTAAGGATGCAAACCCTAAACTGAACACCGAAACCAAACCTCAAACCGGCCCTCTCGAACCGGCCCGAATTGCCCGCAGCCGACTTATATAGTACTAGTATAGTACATTACAGTAACTATTTATTAATATATTAATATATGATTATACATTACACTATTCGTTTTAGACAGTAACTATATAATATATATATATATATATATATTATATACACTCGTCACTCAATCAAAACTCCCAACTCACAAGTCACAAGTCAAAACTCAAAAGACTCTAATAGAGACTCAGAGAGAGAGAGAGAGAGAGAGAGAGAGAGAGAGAAGACTCTCTGGTTTCTCTCCACATTCCTCACGGCCTCCAACTTTAATGGCGATGCCCTCTAAAATCGGTTTCACTCCTCAAAAGCCAAGCCCTCACGGCCTCACCTGACCCAAATACCCTTGTCTGAGCTTAGATCTGGCGATGGGCGGCGCAGAGAACTCCGGCGAGAGGAGGCTGAGGGAGAATTTCTTGGTAATTTTTGACGCGGGACAACGACCCTAAAATGCGTGAATATGATTTTAATGCAGATTTTGCCGAAATTAAATAAATTAACTCAAGTTTAATAGAAAATTATTCTTGATACCTTTAGGGTTTGCAGAATTTTGATGGGCAGATCACACAAGATCCAGATAGGGTCCAGTCCGATGCGCAAGTACATTTAGAGTTGAGGCGAGATTGGCCTAGAGATAGGACTCTAGCTTTCCAGGCTTAGGCGCTCGTCTTCAGTCCGATGTAGGCTCACGAATTTTAAATAGGGTTGTGAAAGGGATTTACGGTTTGTAAAAGGCTTATGGTTTTCGGATTGGTTTACGATTTTGGAAAGGGGTGTGGGCTTTGTGTGGTTTATGGTTTCAAAAGGTTGAGGGTGTTGGAATCGAAAGAAAACAATTAGTCTAAGGTTTAGAAAAGCACACAGATCGAGAAATAGTAAATATAATAGATCACCGCAAATTGAAGACAAGATAACACAAGACATATGGGAATCACTCCCTTGGCCTCACACCAAGCCCATCGCGGGGAAGAAGACTCTCTTCACAAAGCAAAAACTCTTATTCAATAATCAATCAACTAATTACATTGTTTAGCTTAAGGACCTTATATAGGATGTGTCTTACAATAAAAGAAAACCCTAAAATGAATATTAAATAAAAGACAAATAAACCCCCAAAACTTAAGTTCGAAACTAGACTTCTAAAACAACGCGGTGCGATTTCGATCGATGGAAATTGAAATTCGATCGATCGAAAGTGAAAGTCAATCGATCGAAATTCATATATATAAAATATCGTCGTCGACATTCGATTGAGTATATGATTCGATCGATCGAAATATCACTCTAGAACGTAGTGTTTCTGTCGACCTAATTCGATTGATCGAAATAAGACTTCGATCGATTGAATTTTTCCATGTGCTCCTTCAATTCGAATTCGCATAGATTTGACTTCCATTTCGCCTCTTCTTTCTACGCCGGTAGAAACGATGTGGTTTGAATCCAATGTCCATGTAAGTGGCGTCCCCGTCAATTCCCCTAGACCAAAAAGGTTTCATCATCGATGAAATGCGCTTGTGGTAGATGTCTAGCATGTCAGGGTTCAAGCGGCGAACTTCATTCTCGTGGACCGACGTGTTTTCGGACTTCGGTTTGCCGACCCATTTAACCAAGTACTTGTGGAATCCCCCGTCATGTGTAGAGACGATATGATCATTGATTATATCCTCTATCTCATCTATTCTCTGTCTGCTTGGGGAATGAAGAGGTATAGGTTGCAAGGTTGGGTTGGGGCTGGGACTAGGAGGTGGCTGGAGTGAGTTTTCGGGAGGTGGGGTGAAACCCAAGTAAGGAACCAAGTCCTCCACATTGAACGTTGAACTAACCCTCGTACCTGGAGGAAGCTCGAGCACGTATGCATTAGAACCACTCTTAGCCAAAATTCTAAAAGGCTCAGCGCCTCGAGATTGGAGCTTCTTTGCGGATCCTGATGGAAACCGCTCAGGCCTAACCTGGACCATCATATAATCCCCCACGTGAAATTCCTTAGAACGCGTGTGAGCATCTGCAGATAATTTATATTGACTGTTGGTTGAATGAATTTTTTGTTTAATTTCGGCATGCAAGCTATGAATATGTTGTGCAAATGCATCGGCAGACTCTGACACTCTATGGGATGCTGACATGGGGATCAAATCTAATGGGGTCCTAGGCCTATGACCATGTACTACCTCAAAAGGACTCATACCTATGGACCTATTGACAGAATTATTATAAGCAAACTCAGCTGTGGGTAAAATGGTATCCCAGGTCCTAATATGATCACCGACAAGACTACGAAGGAGATTCCCAAGGCTCCAATTGGTGCTTTCGGTTTGGCCATCAGTTTGAGGGTGGTAAGCTGTCGAGAATTGGAGCAATGTGCCCATCATGTGCCAAAGGGTCTTCCAAAAATAGCTAGTAAATTTAACATCCCTATCAGACACAATGGTTTTGGGCAACCCATGAAGACGCACTACCTCCGCGAAAAATAGTTTAGCAATATGAGATGCATCAGAGATTTTGGAATAAGGAATGAAGTGGGCCATCTTGGAAAATCGGTCCACTACGATATAGATGGAGTCATGCTTCCTAGGGGTTTTAGGAAGTCAAAACACGAAATCCATAGAGAAGTCTTGCCATGGTGTGTGTGGCACGGGTAACGGGGTGTACAAGCCGGTATTTTGTTTAGTCTGTTTGGACACTTGGCAAGTACGACAATGTTTAACGACCCGGGCGACATCTCTCATTAGGCTAGGCCAAAAGAACCTACCCTCTACGAGTGCAATAGTTTTATTATGCCTGAAATGTCCGGCCATCGCTCCAACATGCAACTCCCAATGAGAAAGTCACGCAATGAAGTGTGAGGGATGCAAAGGCGACTGCCTTTAAACAAGTACCCATCTTGGATGGTGTACACGGAGTGTGTGCTGGTCGGGTTACTAAGGAGAGCAGTGTACACAACCCCAAAATCTGGGCAATCGGGGTATTCATCCTTTAATCGTTCGAACCCGACGATCTCGGTGCTCATTGTGCGCAAAGTCGCCACTCGCCGACTAAGTGCATCAACGGCCCTATTTTTAGCACCGGCCTTATGCTTCAACACGAATGTGAACCCTTGAAGGTACTCGACCCACTTCGCGTGCCTTGGGTTCAACTTCTTCTGTGAAGCAAGAAAGCGTAAGGCTTCATGGTTAGAGAACAACACAAATTCCTGCGGTCGAAGGTAATGTTTCCATTACCAAAGAGATCGAATGACCGCATAGAACTCCTTGTCATAGGTGGAGTATTTTTGCTTTGCCTCGTTAAGTTTTTCACTAAAATAGGCCACAGGGTGACCCTCTTGGCTAAGCAGTCCTATGCCTACTCCCGATGCATCGCATGCGACTTCAAAGATTTTAGAAAAATTCGGCAATCGCATGACGGGTGTACTACTCATTCGTTGTTTGATCTCAACAAAGGTTTTCGTCGCTGCTTTGCCCCATTTAAAGTCTCCCTTTTTTCATGCCATCTGTAATTGGGGCCATAATGGTGCTAAAGCTTCTGATGAAGCGACGATAGAAAGTAGCCAAACCATGGAAGCTGCGGACATCGTGTATGTTCTTAGGTTCGGGCCACTCCACAATGGCTTTAACCTTTTCGGGGTCCGCGATCATTCCATTGGCTGAGATAATAAATCCCAAGAAAACAACGGAAGGTTGCATGAAGGTGCACTTCTTGAGATTTGCAAACAACTTCTCGCCCTTGAGGGTTTCACAAACCAACCTAAGGTGGTTCAAGTGTTAATCCTTGTCATGACTATAGATCAAAATGTCATCGAAATAAACAAAAGGAATTTACCTAGAAATGACCTCAACACTTGGGTCATTAGTTGCATGAACGTACTCGGGGCGTTAGAAAGCTCAAATGGCATGACCATCCACTCATAAAGACCATCCTTAGTCTTAAAGGCGGTTTTCCACTCATCTCTGGGGCGGTTGCGGACTTGATGGTAGCCACTCATAAGGTCTATCTTGGAAAAGATAGTGGCACCAACCATCATATCGAGCCTTGGTATGGGAAAACGATATTTAACCGTAATCTTATTGATTGCATGACATCCACACACATGCGTCACGTACCATTTTTCTTAGGAGTGGGTAGGGCAGGTACGGCACACGGGCTCATGCTCTCTTGGATGAACCCCTTTTGAAGGAGCTCATTGACTTGCCGAGTCAACTTGGAGTGCTCAACCGGATTCAACCTATAGTGGGGCAAGTTCGGTAAGGTAGATCTAGGAACCAAGTCTATTGCGTGTTGGATATCACGCAGGGGAGGGAGTTCGTTTGGTAAGTCTTCAGGGAAGACATCCGTAAACTCTTTCAGGATTGGCTCAACCTCCTTGGGACACTTGCTCGCTGACTCGGGAGCACTCTCTACGGTGACAACTACGTACACCACACTCTCATCTATCGATGTTTTCTCGAACTCAGAAGGGCTCACAATATTAATGGATTTAGAAAACTCGCCCTTCTTATAGACTGTGTTGGTCGAGGGTGGACTTCAGGTGTAAGCCCCAAGCGGCGTACTGTATGAGTTGATATTACGTTAGTACAATTACCGCTATCCACGATGACCCTACAATTCTTTTCACCAAATCTGGCAAATGTGTGGAAGATGTTCTCCCTTTGCCAGTCATCCTTTTCATCCCGTTGAGGCTGTGCAAGGGCACACCTCACAACTAAAGCATGACCAATAACATCACCCTCCTCATCACTGGGTGTGCTAACCGGTTCAAATACTTCTTCTTCAGCCACTACCTCATCATCATCTTCCTATCCTTTAATGAAAAGAGTCCTGGCATTGGGCGGCAAAGTGTCCCATCCCATGACATTTATAGCACTTTACTTGAGAATTAACCCTTGGGGATTCTCCGACTACACCTTTTCTCTTTTCAAACCTAGAATTGGTAGGGGCGGGTTGTGTAGGCTTGGGAGGAGGATTAAATCGTCCCTCACCGGATCGTTGACCGCTATATTGTGACTCGGTCCTCTTCACCTATGTAGTTTTCAAGTACCGCTCAAGATCTTGCACAACGGCATAACATCTTTCAAGAGTTTCTACGGGGTGAGAAATCAATTCTTTTTTGCAAATCAAGTCGCAATCCGATGCGGAATCTAGAGAGAGTGATTTCAGGGTCTTCCGATACTTTTGCCCTCATCATGAACTCTTCGAATTTGGCAATGTAATCGGTCACGGGCATACCACCTTGACGTAAATTCTGCCACTGGTCGAGGAGGCATTGGTGGTATATTAAAGGAACATACTTCTCTGTAAGTCGTTCTTTCATGTCGTCCTATCGGGCAATGGGAGGACTACCCGCATTTACCC
This sequence comes from Chloranthus sessilifolius, assembly GCA_021018995.1. Classification (NCBI taxonomy): domain Eukaryota; kingdom Viridiplantae; phylum Streptophyta; class Magnoliopsida; order Chloranthales; family Chloranthaceae; genus Chloranthus; species Chloranthus sessilifolius. Next base: position 7,291,853 of record CM037590.1, read on the forward strand.
TAATGCGCTCAATATTAAGCCAGAAAAGCCGAGCTTGACCCACAAACTTCATTTTAGCGAGTCTAACGCAACAGTCGTCATTCATAGCATACCAATTAAGTGTTGGTCCATGTCGGAAAGCCATCGAGGAAGACGGTAGGGTCCATTCTTCCATTGAAGGTCGGAATCTCAACTCGGACATTCTTGAGGAGTTGAACTTCGTGGTCATAGTCATCTCTACGATGATCCCTACGGTTTCGGTTGTCTTGGCGACCATTACGTTCAAAGTGATGACCCTCACGCTCTTGTTGTTGATTTTCCAGCCCACCCATCGCTTCCAGTTGGTTGATTCGTTCACGTAATCTATCATTATCAACTCCTAGAGATGTTTGGGCTTGCTTTATGGTATTCAGACGTACATTAATCGCACCCAATTCTTTTGGCATAGCTCTAAGAGTATTAAGAACCTCATCCGAAGTCATGGTGATCACAAGGTCTATTAGGGTTCTAATATGGACTCACAAAAGAAAACAATGCAATAAAATAAATATGACAAGCAAAGATGCCCTAACCTAGAAAACCTAGGTCTTTGTTACCAAAATTGACGCGGAACAACGACCCTAAAATGCGTGAATATGATTTTAATGCAGATTTTGCCGAAATTAAATAAATTAACTCAAGTTTAATCGAAAATTATCCATGATACCTTTAGGGTTCTGATTTTGGATCACGAGATAGATATTTAGAATTAAAATTTCGATCGATCGAGTATATGATTTGATCGATCGAAATATCACTCCAGAATGTAGTGTTTCTGTCTACCTAATTCGATCGATCAAAATAAGTGACGGGGAACGTCACGGAAAAAAAAAAAAAAAAAAAAATTACTGTTCATGTGATGACTAATCTGTCAAGATGTCTGATCGTGACGTCTGATTTTGCCCTTCATCGTCTGTAGGTCACAGACGTCTAATACGACGTCTGGGCAAATCGTGATGAACCAAATTTGAGTTTTTTCAACTTGCCTTTTGTGTTTTTTTTCTATTAGTACTCTTTATTTCTAATTTTAATTATTGGTGGCCTATATATAGAGGCTTGTAAAGACTTTTTAATTAGTTATTGAATATTTTGAATGCTTTTATGCTTGAATATTCTAATGAACCCATCGAGATAATGGGTTTTGGTGTGAGGCCATAAGGGAGTGATTCCTAAAAGCCATTGTTATCTTCTATTATATTGGTTATCTTCAATATGTTTGCTTCCCTACAGATTTCACATTGAATTTAAAACCTAAGCCTTTTGAAACCCTAAATCAAATATAGCCAACACCTTTTCTAAACCATAAACCGATCCGAAAACCAAAGAACCATAAACCAAAACCTACATCTATCAAAACCAAAAGATAATTACTAACCACTATTTGAACTGAATCACATCGATCAAGACGAGCGCATCGAAAAGCTAGAGAGTTCTATCTCTCCGATAGTAAGCCTCAAATCTAATAGTACAATAGAGGACAAAATAAAACATCTATGATCTACATCAATTCTACTAACCCTAAAATGAAGGTTTTAAGATAGTTTTGAGATTACGCTTGATTAAATTCTAATTAATTTCGGCAAATCGCATTAAAATCATATTCCGCATTTTAGGGTTATCGTCCCGCGTCAATAAGACTTCGATCAATCGAAATTTTCCATGTGCTCCTTCAATTCGAATTCGCTTAGATTTGACTTCCATTCCGGCTCTTCTTTTTAAAAAAGGTAGAATTTTGTAATATAATCCAATGTCCATGTAAGATATAAATCAATTTTTTTTCTAATTTGTTATTATTTGGGTATTCTTCCAAATCTCTTATAATCATGGGACAAAATCCGAAAAAACTGAAAAATGGGTTTGATTTCGTTTGATTTTATTGGTCAACACATTCAATGTATTCGGTGATTTCAATGTGTATACATTGAAACCGAAAATTTTTTTTTTTTTAGCCTAAAAACCTGCATCCCTAGGTGGTGGTAGTGGCTAGTCAAGAAGAAGATACAATGTTAGATGGAGCTGGTGTGAGTTAATTGATCATCAGAGAAATAAACAAAATCCTTAAAAAGAGTCACATCCATCAAAGTTTTAAAATGCTGAGACTGATGATCATAGCAACGATATCCTTAGAGATATTTGAATACCCAACAAAAAAACATCTACTAGCCATTCATCTAGTTTTTGTCGGTTAGGATGAAAATCATGGACAAAGCATGTGCGTCCAAATACATGGAATCAATGAGAAATATAGGATCTTTTGACCGAAGAGTTTGATGAGGAGCACGTCCCCCCAAGATTCATGGAGTAGTGCGATTAAAGCGGGCAGCAAGAAGTGCCATTGACAAGTAGGTCGTTGGCACATACGTACCATAGAGATGACATTGAATAATCTCAGAAGATGTCTAATTCTTACTTTGGGATGTTATTTTGTGGCTTTGTGTAAGGGAAAGAGTAGCGGTGAATAATACCAAGCTGTTGCAAATAGATATGAAAGGAGTGAGGAATATTCACCTCCATTGTCAGATCTTAGGGCTTTATCATTGACACATTATTAATTGCAAACTAAAGCATGAAACTCTTGAAATTTCATGAACACTTCATTTTATTTCTCATCAAACATATCTAAGTGGTACGTTTGCAATCATCAATAAAAGTAACAAAGTAATGAACCCATCAAGAGAAGTAATGGGGTGAAGGTCCCTTAACTTCATAAGGCACAACATCAAAAGAAGAAGCACATCTATGCATATGAGAGATATATGTATTTCTAATATGCTTGGAGACTTCGCATACCTCACATTGGAATTTAACAATTTACACAAAGATGTAAATGCATGAATTAAAGCACACAACGTTTGAAATCCAACATGCCCAAGTTCGAGAAGCCATAAAGACAACATCTACATCTATCAAAAACCAAAAGATAATTACTAACCAGATCTATTTGCAACAATCACCATAGTTGTGCTGAAGTCCGCATCAAGATAGTAGAGTTCTCCTTCATAGTAAGCTCCTTAAAAGACACAATAGGAGGGGACAAAATAAAACATCTATTTAATTTCATTGCGATACTACTAACAAAATGAAGGTTTGTAGAAATATGTGATGATGATGAGAGAGAGATACATGAATGGTTCCTACCATAGTTGTCAAGGTGATGCCATGGCGAATGGCGAGGGAAATCGCCAAATGGAGGTAAATGGCGACAATCTCCAAATGGCCATGCTATGGCACCGCTATAGACGCTATATGACAATTAATTATTTTTTTTTAAAAAAAGGTGTCAATTTTGTAATATAACTAATTATAAGATATAAATAATAACACACTTTATTTCTAAGTTATAATTTATGGCTCTTGTAAGTTATAATCATGGGACAAAATCTCGGGTTTCTGAGACATATCGTCCACACCCCAGGATGATACGTATCGACCTATTGGTCAACACATTCAATGTATCGGTGATACATTGAATGTATCGGTGATACATTGAATGTATCGTCCTGGTACAATTTTCTTTTTTTTTTTAAATCCCGAAAAATACCCTAAAATTTTGGGAAAATATATTTAATGATTTTCTATTTTTTTAAATATTATTTAGAAAAGTCTATTTGGTGCAATGCCCATTGTGCAACTTAGAAGTATAAAACCTCTCAATAAGTATGTTCATAGATAATATGAATATGAAACGATATTCTTGATCATTTAGGGTCATTTTACATGAAAAACTTACATTAATCACCTTAAATTTCATCTTGGTTTAATCCTCATCATCATCAATCGATCTCACTATTGCCTATCAGACAAAAGATTTATTTATTGACCCATGATCAGCCCATCCACATGTCAACATGTGAAAGCATGCATGCCTGCAAATAAATATTTTAATCTTATATTTATTTCTCATAGGTTGTCTCCTCCATATTTGACAAATGAAGTCATGTTTCAGGAAGGTTTGTACTGAATGGAAAGGGCAGTTCTTGATTCCTCTTGAATCTTGACGTTTTGAGGTAAGGAAATTAAGGAGGCGTGGATTGAGGAGAGGTCCTCAAAGCGAGAGAGTCGAGAGACAAGAGGAGGCTGAGAGGAAGCAATTTGAAATAGAGAGAGGAGATGAGTTGCGACAATCAGTGGAAGTAGTAAACAATTTGAATTAAATTTAGTATCAATGTATCTGGAGTTTTAACATTGTCAATATCCATTATGAAACAAATTATGATTTACTTCTATTTGGGATATGAATGGAATGAAAATTTGTGGATGATAACGCTCTCGCTTCATCCACAATGAATGATAATCGAGTAATGGGGTTTGAATCATCACATCCATGAAGAGTCGTATCATCCACAAATTTTCATTCAGCCATTTCTATCCTAAAGAAAAAAAAAATGACAGTTGACTGTTTCTCAATCAAGAACTGTTTTGCCACAAGATGAAGATTATTTAAAGAAGATGGCTGAATGAAAATTTGTGGAAGATATTGCTCTTTCTGCTTCATCCACAATGGACTGCATCAAAAGGTTTGAATGGATGAGGAACAAGGGTCACATCCATGAAGCAGAAAGAGCCCATCCACAAATTTTCATTCAGCCATTTCTATCCTAAACCACTAATAAGAGTCTAAAAATGACTTTGTGTTTCCTCTAACTGAAGAACTGTTTTGCCACTCAGTACTGTTTACTTTTTTGGAACAATTGTTGAAAACTCCACAACATTACTCTCCGATCGACCCTCATACATAAGAATATCAAATAAGCATGGCTTCCTGAAAGTTAGTTGCTCTTCCGATCCTAACTCGAACTCTATTGCTCTCCCGACCATAACACTGATTTGAATGCAATGATATGGACCAAATAATACAATTCACTTTTTAGAGACCTTGGTGAAGGTCATGAGCTGAAAGAGGCACTCATGTGTTGCCCTTTTCCATTCAAGCACAGAGGCTTAGGAGATGAAAAGTGTATCTTCTCAAAAAAAATCGAATACGTAAACACAGAACAAAACCTATAGATGAGAAATAAATAAAAAGATTAAAGGACAATATTATTTGCTTACCAAGGCGTGCGTGTGAGCTTTCCACATGTTGAAATGTGAATGGGTTGATGGGTCAAGTAGATAAATCTTTTTATCATGAAGGTCGACACGGGCCAGCGCATAGTGAGATCCAGAATCACTGTAGAGGGATTAAAACCTATAGATGTAATGTGTAAGGCATTAGTGAGTGTAACTAATCATTAAATGATTTAAAATGACAATAATGATTCATGGGTCAAATCAGTATGAACATACTTATTCAAAGATTTATTTACTTACAATGCTGCACATGTCAGCATTTTTGTAATAGACTTTTCTCAGGAATGAAAAGCAAAAATGAAACCTTTCATCGACCTCCCAAATTACTATTTTATGTCCATCCGCATCAATTCCACGGTACATAGGGTCTTTTTTTTGTGCCTCATCGAATTTTTGGTCTTCTTCCTTCAAGAATTCCTGCAAGAAGATACACTCAATTAACTAAGAAAGTCAGAACTTGTAGCACCCAAGGAAATGAGTGTCAGAGAGAAGTGCTCACCGCGAACATGACCGGTAGAAGGTACACGGTATGTGAATTGTATTTTTGGTAGAAGGCCATCATCATTGCATTCAAGACGTCATTCTCTACCGCTGTCTCGGGGTTAAGACTCTTAATCAGCTTCACCGTAATATGGATATCTTCTACTTTAGACAACATCACTCTGTAAATGACATACACTATCCGAATTGTGAGTGGTTAATAAACAGATAATTGGTAAATTAAATTTTCACTTGATTATTTAGACTATTACTTATCGGCAATGTCTGGCAATCCCCTAGAGAAAGTATCAAAGTCATTTATAGCGTCTTCCGCCATAACTTGCTTTCTCTTTGCATCACCCATTTTCTCATTGATAATGGTCGTCAACTGGGCCTCATCTAATGAGGCATAAGGGTCCGTAAACTTTCCCTTGGTCTTCATGGTGACTATATACACTTTCGTATATGGTCAATCCCCCTTTACCTGTCCCTTTTATTTTTTCATCGTCTCTTTTTTAGCTGTTTGCTTTTGCTGTCTAGTCCTTAGCCTTTCTGCTGACCAGCTTGTCATGTCAACCTGTCTCTTCGGCTTTTTCTCCCTTAATGATTGTTGCTGAGCAAGGCTGACCTCAGCTGGACGGGGCCTTTTCATAGCAACCTGCATTTATTCAAACCTCACATTACTCAAAGTATAAATGGGCCTTATGAGAGTCTCAGGAGGACTAATATAAGTCTAATCCGATCTCATATCAGACAAGTAGAAGTGAATCACATAATTTGTTTCATAATGGATACTGACAATGTTGCGTAAAACTAGATAGAGGACATTGGGCAACTAAATTTAATTCAAATTGTTTACCTGCTCTTTCACATCGATTGTCACAGTCATATCTCCTGTCTGTCCCATTTCAGATTGCTCTTCCTCTCTCTTAGCCTCTCCTCTCTCCTCGTTGCGCTCTCCCTCAATTTCCTCTTACCTCAAAACACCGAAGATTCATCAATCAGTAACCCATACCCAATCCCTCAACCAACCTACCTCCAACATGAAGACTTCATTTGTCAAATGTTTGGAGGATCGACATTTCCATTTTACACTGACCCATACTCTAGGCTAATGCCTCAGTTTGAGGGGGGGACATATGATCATGGGTATTAATATGGCCAACATTGTAGGCAAAGCTGCCGCACTGATGATGATGATCACGACGAAGAAGAACCACCAAGGAATTCAATGTAAGTTTTTCATGTACAATGTGCTATGCTCAGTAGTCTACTATTGATATTATCATATACAATGTTAAGTTGAGAGGTTTTATACTTCTAAGTTGATAAAATTCTCAAATATGCCTCAAAGAAGCCTAAATAATATTAAAAAAATAGAAAATCATTAAATATATTTTCTCTGAATTTTAGGGTATTTTTCGAGATTTAAAAAAAAGAAAATTGTACTAGGACGATACATTCAATGTATCACCGCTACATCGAAAGTATCGGCCGATACGTATCGTCCTGGGGTGTGGACAATACATCTCGGAAACCCGAGATTTTGACCCATGGTGTGTAAACGAAAAGAATAATCTGGGCTGCCTTCAAGTAGGCATGCTGATGATAGTAATGATCACGTTCATGTCTTGTGAGTCCACAACAAGTGCAGATAATGGTCAATCGACCATGTCCACTTCCACAATGGCCCTTACGACCACCTCAGTCATTCCCTCTTCCTATGCATCCAAAAGAATTAGTATCTGCAAAAGCTTCACTCTCGGGTGGTGTAGATACATGTAGAATGATAGACATCACATATCTACATTGCTCCTCGACGAAAAGTATGCCATAACTATGCTCAATGTAGGAAGGGGAATAGTGGTAAGAATCTTGTCCGGGTCTGCTCATGCTCAGAGTGAAGGCCTCGAAGGAGTCGATAAATCTGATGTTGTTCTGGTCGCTTAGCCAACTCAGCTCCAACTTCACCAAATTCAGTCAAGGGCTCATAATGGCTGTGCTCTGACATATTTTGTAAGGCACTGTAGTACTCTCCCATGGGTGAGTCCCCTTGCTTACACTCAGCTATCATTTGTTTAAGTTGATCCATACATGAATCACACTCAACAGAAGCAAAATTGTCAGCCAGCCTGTTCAATAGCTTGGTTGTGGAATCATAAAACATAAATGTCCTTTCCATGGAGGAATCCAGAGTAGAGAATCCACCTAAAAGTAATAGTATATCAACATCTATAGTTCTAGCTTTAGGTCATGGGGTAGTCCCAGTAAGAATTCCACCTTCATACAACCTTGGATATGCAACATAATTGCTCATTTCAATTTAATGGTGGTAATGCTAGCAAGCAGATTATCAGTACCAGTGGGAGTATATCCATCAGACCTTTCACAACTAAATTCAATTAGTCCTAGTGTTTTCAAAGGGCATTAGGTACACCCAAGGCGACAAGGGTCCCTAAGGCCTAGGCGCAAAGGCGTAGGGCTTTTTTTTTTTGAGGCCCTATTTGCTTACTTGAACATAATATCTCTTTCTATATATATGACATTTAAAATTTTAAATACATTTATAAATCAAAATGTTAAATTTTTTAAAACAAAAACATGTATATAAAGTATATTAACATTCAACAAATATGAAATAAAAGAAACAAATAAACATTATAAACAATTGAACATTATGTGCACTAAAAAAAATACAATTTAATAAACTAACAAATAGACAAGTAGCAACCAACAACTAGCAAGTAGTATAACTATCTAAGAGCAAACTAGTGAACTCACAAGTAAGTGAATAACAACTAACAAGTAGGGATTGAGCCTGTAGGTTAACAGAAGGTGTAAGGTGAGCGACCTGGAGGGTACAAGTTCAAGAACTAATGAATTAACAGTTGAGTAATTTATTACTCTTAAAGATATAATTATAAATTATAAATTATAAATTTGCAACTTAGAAGACATAAGTATTCTGACCTGTGCCTAAAGGGTTTTTTTACTTACAGGCGCAAAAGGTGCTCGCCTAAGTGTCCCTCTCTGAACCTGCGCCTAAAATGCAAGGCTGAGGTGCAAAAGGTACTGATCAACCCTTTCAACAAACAGATCATAGATCAAAATACCAGTAGCTACAATACTACAATCTCAGAGCAGCCAAAATAAGTAAAAAAACCAGATAAAAAGGTGCTCCTGTATACATTAATATGGAATCATATCGTAATAACAAAATCGTAATAACAGGGATGAACATTCATTAAACTAGAGCCTCATATATCTTGCAAATAATCAGACATCAGAAAAAATCTCGCATAAGCAAAATACAGATATTAGATGGAGTTTGGAGGTGAGGGTAGGCGAGAAAACTGAAAATCGTGAAGCCCTCCCTCCCGAGAATCCCTAGAACTCTCTCAAATTTCAACGAAACCTCACGAGACCACATTCAAATTGATTCTTGACCGAAAACTGAAATGCGTATGAGTATCCCTCAGAAGGTAGCTTCCATCCTACAGGAATCCTCATCATCAAAAGACCCTAATCCAGTGTTACTTCGACACGTGGCATGGGTGCCAAGTGTCAAGGTGTCATAGATGTTTGGCACTCCAATTTCTAAAGATTCCACTACAATGGCACGACTTTAAGAAAAATAGCACTAAAAAAAAGAGAACGCATATGGGAAAAAATTGAAGGGAATATGCAGAGAGCCAATTGAGATATGTGATGACAAGATACATTATGTATGTCATTAACCTAACTAAAAGTATATATATTGTACATATTGTTTTCAAGGACCCAGATTTTTTATCTTATATGTTACTAAACTTTACAAATTTAAAATTATTATTATAAAATGATGGCTCATTTTATCATGTAAAAATGAGGAATATTTTGATGGTATTATGTTGTATTTTCGTACATATCTAGAAGTTAGAGTGATGTAGGAGAAACACACTAAAACCCTAACATAGTGTTAATCCTGTAGGGTTTTGATTCTACGATTGATCCATGATAATCATGGAATAAATTTAAAAAAAAAAAGACAAAGGAAATCCTTGGAATTTCACCAAAGAAATTATTGGCCTTGCGGCGGGAGGTCTGAGAATAAGAAGATTGGGTTTGGTTAACAAAGCCTTGTTGGGGAAATGAAAGTGGAGGCTTGGTGATGAAAGAGAGACAAAATCTGATGGAATGTGGTCTCGGAAAAGTATGACATAGAAAGTAATGGATGAAGCCTCAACATGAATAGAAATAGTGACTCTGCATTGTCGAAAGTGATCAAATCAGTGCTCCCGAATTTCCAGTCTTGTGTTAGTTTCAATTGGGGTCGTTTTGGGAGGACAAATGAATTGGTGATGCTACCCTCAGACAGGCCATGCCTAAGATTTTCAGAATTGCATCGGCCCAAACTGCTACTGTGGGTGAGCTCTCAGAGTGGAGGAATGACTCCATCCTATGGAATATAAATACTAGATGCATGCTTAAAGGTGATGAAATTGATGAGTACATTAACCTCTTTCGGACTATCCAAGCGGCTAAGCCTAATGTTGCTCATAGGGATTGCAGAATCTGGGAGGAAAAGACTAAAGGAGTTTTCAATGTCAAATCCTTCTACAACCACCTCTTGAACTCCTTTCTAGTTCAACGGCGTAGATTGTGTTGGAATAGATTCTAGAGGGTAAAGATTCCACCAAGGATAAATTATTTTGCTTAGTCTGCGGACTGGGGTAAATGTCTTTCTCGGGATCTAATGATCAGAAGGGGGGTTCCCATTAGGAACAAATGTCTCCTTTTGTATGAGGTTCAAAATTTGTGAACCATACTTTCCTGTATTGCCCTTTCTCTTCCATAATCTTGGGGATTTCTTTGACTGCCTTTAATATTTATTGGGTGTTCCCGATGAAGGTCGAGCATTTTTTGCAACAGTGGGATAGGGTAAGCATTGAAGGAGGCAAGAAAGAGATGTGGGACATCATTGCTTATGCGGTCCTTTGGGCCATCTAGTTCGAAAGAAACTCAAGGGTCTTTAGAAAACTTGGTAAGTTGTGTTATATGGTTGTTAAGTCAGCCAGAAACTTCATACTCAATTGGTTCATAATTTGTGACCGTACTCTGGAGGACCGTGATCTTCTGGCTACTATGATTTGGGAGGGCATCGGAGGGCATCTCTAGTTTTTTGTCTTGTTGCTGTACTAGCTTTGTCCTTTGGGTCTCGGGATGACATTGTTTCTCCTTTGGGTTTGTGAGAGCTCTGTGAGTCATTTTCGGGTTTTTTTTGCTGCTTTCTTTCAGATAGTCTCTTGCTACCCGCCAAGGTATGCTTCTTTTCTTGTATTTAGTCTTTGTTTTTAATATATTGTTTTGTTACCTCCCAAGAAATAATAATAAATAAATAAATGATTGACCTCTCACCAAAGGACAAGAATCACTCTTGCTCTAAGCGAAAACTTTTCACAGATTTTCAAGGTTGAAAGAATCTCACTCTCAAAGATTGCAAAAAGCACTCAATATTCATAATCATAACTATTTCATAAAAGGCTTACAATGTTTTCTATGAACTTTAGAAGCCCTAACTGGGTCTAATCTTACAAAAAATAAAGGACTCTTAGCCAAAAAGACAACTAGGCCTAAAGAAAATCGCAATATAAAAGTTTCCTAGCCAAAAAGGCAATTAACATTAGAAATTTTCGCCTAAAATGGACTTGCCGGCATAGCTCGGCCCGAACTCGCACGTAGATTTGCGCGCACGAGATATAGGTTCAAATGCGCGAGTTCTTGCCACTCCAAAATTTTCTTCTGCTTGATCTCGCGTGTGCAAGATTAGGACTCGTGCACGAAGATTGCACAAAACTTAGTTATGTGATTTCTTCTCTCTTTTCGACCCTTTTATCCCTTCCTTTACCTTTCCATGTGCGCGTCTTCCCATGACAGGGTCTTTTGTGGTGCACACGGGCACACGGGCACATGGGTCTTCAAGCCTTCTTTAAGAGGTCTTTAAAAACCCATTGGTGGGTCCACTTTCTCTCTCTTTTTCCTCTTGACATGCCACAATCCCAACTCAGGCTTTTGACTTTGCATAAAATAGTGTCTATGTGCCACCAAGCGTTGGCACAACAAGAATCTCAAATGTAGAAGTGCCTAGGTAACACTGCCCAATTCTAGCCGATATATCTAACCATGCCTTCTAAGTAGCACTAAGGAGAGCTTGGACCATTAAATGGTAAGATAAAAGTATAATTAGGATGAGAAACCGGTCATGAGTGTGGATTTGTTTGCTGATTGGAGGTCAAATTTTTTACCCGACTGATGCTACCATGATGTCATGCTAACGTCAGCAAGGGAAGGGTGATGTGGGGTGACAAGGAGTCCGAAGACCCGCATTAGGTAAGGAAGTCGTGAATAACTTTTATACACTTACAAATTACAATGGAAGGACATGAGTCGTACCTCGCGAGCTCTAAAGGAAAAAAAATTCCATATTGTGCACTTGCCCTATTTGTGCACAACACCTGGCTGTATGGGGGAAGCTACTACCTAACCCTAAAGTTTCATTTAAACCTAGAACTCTAACACTATATATTATTTTTATACAATAATATAAACTCTACAATTTCAGTAGAAAGGAGCACCTGAAATTGTAGAGTTTATATATTGATGTCCCATAAATACTATTCTGTAAAGAAAAATACAAATGAGTACGATTGTATGAATTAGCACCTAAATTGTAGAATTATTACATTAGTGTTAAGAGGTTCTATGTTTAGGTAGGTGGTTTTAGGGTTAGGTTAGTAGCTTCCACCATGGAGCCAGGTGGTGTGCGCAAATGGGGCAAGTCGTGAATAACTTTTATACACCTGCAAATTACAATGGAAGAACACGAGACGTCCCTCTCGTGCTCTAACGGAAAAAGAAATCCTTATTGTGCACTTGCCCTATTTAATGAAGTAACTAATGATTTTGATACAACCCCACTTGATCTTAACGTGGCAATAAAGGATAAAACACTAATTACAAGAAAAATAACAATAAAGAGATGAAAAATTAAGAAATAAATAGTTAATTAAAAGATGAATAGGCTGCGATCCTTTCGAGTGGATCAAACTCCTAAAGATCCTTTTGAGTAATTAAAATTCCTAATGATCTTTTCAAGTAGATCGAACTCCTTTTCTTTCAACAATCTATTTTCCTCCCCTTCTCTAATTACAACCTTCTTAGTTATAGCCTACAACACATTAACCACCCATGTAGTTACATAACTCACTTGATAACTACTAAACTAATATACGTTATACAACACGTATACACATACAAACATTTATACGAGCTAGGATCATAACAGATTTGTGGTACCTATAAAAAAGAAAATAATGACTTTTGTCAACGTACGAAATCCCTGCAAACCAATTGACTGTTTCGGATCTTCCACACAATGGATCTTGAGACCATGAGTATGCCATTTGACAGTAATTTTTTGATTTCACACGGCACAGATAATCAAAAAGTGGCCCAAAAATCATATTACATACATTCCGCTTGAACTTGATTTTAGTGCATTTATACAATTGTACAAATCTTTGAAAGATACCAAGGCAATGATGTTTTCCGCTGGTTATAGACTGCCACAGTGGTTGACAGTGGTGGAGAGAACCATGTATACTCCACAGTGCACCAAATCTTTAGGATTTGAATAGGGCATAATGTATTCTGCTGTGGTGGACTGCCAGAACTCCTGGGATTGGTTGAGAATACGTGTACTCATCGGTCCATACAATCCTCTGGATTTGACAAAACTATAGTGCATTTCTGAAAGGAGTCATGGTTCTTAAGAGGCTTGCAGATGAGCCACGTGGTGGTTGCAGTAATCATGACACTTAAAAGACTAGTCTTTTACACGTATCCCTACCTTGAGGAATTGGTTGCGGTAGCCACTATAAAGGAGACCTGTAGTCTCTGTCATTTGGCTTCACAGCAAGCACTGTAATAAACGAATCTTACAAGTTCACCACATGGTTGTGCAGAAACTCATTACTTTTTGTCACATGGTCACATTTATGCTCAAATAATGGCTGCAATTGGGCTCTTTTAAATCCCACTGACACACGGTTAAACTAATTGCAAACAATGGCTTTGCAGGCCCTCTTTTGAGTTAGAATATTTCCTTTATTGTATTATTTTAATTCTTATTTGCAACGATCAGATGTTGATCCTCTATGAATTTTAGTTATTGGCGACGGGTGACTGCTTGAAGTCATCAAAAATTGATTTCACCTTAATAAAGTAAACCTATGTTAAATAGGGAATATTGTGGCATTAATTTGCTATCGGGCACAAATTTGTTGTTAATAGGTATGTGTTTTTGTAAGAAATTTTTTGTAACCTTGCTCATAGTTATAATTGTGATAGTTCTTGGCTACAACTATTTTACTGTGGACATATATTATGCTTGATTTTCACTCGTCCATTTGGGGCTAAATTTTTAGAAGTGTTTCAACATTTGATTCTTGTTCAATGTTGTTCTTGTACAGGGCATATTTTGCTGCAAATCTATTGAATGTAATTCTTGAACTTCTAGATAATACGCAGCAAGATGCTACTCGAATTCTTGGATGCCAAACCTTGAAAATTTTCATTTACAGTCAGGTGAATTTAGATTTCATATTTTTTATTGGGTAAGAAAGTATTGAAATATGTTACATTTTATTTTGTCAAATAGGCTCTATATTATAATATTGAACATGTTCACTGCATTGTTGGAATTTGTGTGTATCCATGGGAATGTTTTGGTAAAGGATTAACTGTTTATCTTGTTTCTTTTTTTTTGATTGATGAGGATTATTTGGATATCATTAGTATCAAAATGATATCTAAAATTTTTATATACCATTTAGCCATCGAATCCTGTCAAAAGTTAGCTTTATGGTATTTTCGGGGGTCGTCACTTTAATGGAAGTCAGTATTTGACAGGGTTGAATGATGTAATATTTGTAGCTTGATAACCTTATGTTACAGGAGTGGAGAGTCAATTTCTTTGGTAAAAGTGCTCTTTGGTTACTCTTGTAACCAAGTCGAGGCTAAGCTTGTGTTTTGGTATAGCTCTCTGCTAGCTCCCTACCAGAGCAGGGTTACCTGCTTTAGCAATTTCCCTTTCTCTTTGCTAAATCTCTGCTACCTGCTTTAGCAGGCCCCCCTTCTCGTTACTAACTCCCTGCAGAGCAGGATTTACCTGCTCCAGCAGTTCTCCCCTTCTCTCTGTTCATTCCTTGCCAGAGCAGAGTTTATTTGCCCTGGCAGGGAGAAAGCAGAGAGCAGGGAGACAACTGCTAGAGCAGTTAAATCCTGCTTTGCAGGGAGTTAGCAAGGAGAAGGGGGCCTGCTAAAAACAAGTATATCCGGCTCTGGCAGGGAGCTGACAAAGAGCTGTGCCAACCGCAGCCTAAGTGTTTACTCTTGTAACCAAGTGGAGGGTAAGTGATTCTTCAATGAAGTGTCATTTTTGAAATGGCTGCTCATCCCCTTCACCAACATGGTAATATATATATATATATATATATATAGAGAGAGAGAGAGAGAGAGAGAGAGAGAGAGTGCGTGTGTGTGTGTGTGCGTGGGTGTTGGGGGGGGAGAGGGGGGGGGGGCTGTGGAGGGCGTGTGCACGTGTGTGTGTGGGCCATTAGGATAATTCTCAAACTAATTTTAACGCCCTACGTCATTGTGTGTGCGTGTGCATGTGTGTGTGTCACATGCAGGCTTGGGACATTGGGCCATTAAGATAATTCTCGAACTAATTTTAACGTCCTACGTCCTTGTAAGGTTATACCATATCAAGTGAAATAAATGCAACTAGTTGAAGTGTAAGTGTTCATTCCTCCATCAATGGTGCGGAAGGGATCATGGCGCTCACAATTCAATGATGGGATCACTGATTTTCTCTGAGTATTTGGTGCGGAAGGGTTTAATAACTCTTCTGGGATCTACTGTTGTTGAATCGAATCGATTCAATGGATTAGGGAAAAACTAGGATTTCGGGAGTCGAGTATTTGGATGGGAGATGGCTGATTTGGATTGTTTGAATTAAAGCAGGGACGAGAGATTAAGAGGATAAACAGTAAGGATAGATTGTGGGCTTCACACCCTTCGCTTCACACCAAACCCTTCTCGGGAAGAAGATTCACTCTTCGTAAAGGCTCATCTCAAGCACACAAGCAAAAGCTCTTTTCATTAATCATCAACTAATTACATTGTTTAACTTAAGGACCTTATATGGGGTCCTTTCAAACGAAAATAAAACCCTAAAACAAATTCTAAAGGACAAGTATGTCCCTGAAAATTAAGTTCGAAATTGGAAAAATAACCCAAAAATAAAACCTGTGCGATTTTCGATCGATCGAAAGTCAAGTTCGATCGATCGAAATTTAAATTCGACTGATCGAAAGTGAAACTCAATCGATCGAAAAAACACATCTCAAAAATTCGCCGTTGAAATTCGATCGATCGAACTGAAACTCGATCGATTGAGTATATAATTCAATCGATTGAATTATATACTCCATAACTATATAATTCCCTCTGCAGTTCGATCGATTGAAATTGGACTTCGATCGATCGATCGAGAATTTCAATCGATCGATTATATATTTCGATCGATCAAAATTTGCAGTATTCTCCCAATTCACCAAATTTCGCCTCTTTTAACCTAGTTCTGATGTCCGTTCCGCTTCTTCCGTCGTCGGTACATGTGAAAAGGCCCGTATCCGATGTCTACGATGTCGGCGTCCCAGTCAATTCTCTCGCGCTAAAAAGGCTTCATCACCAATGAAGCGGAGTCGTGATAGCACTCGAGCATATCGGGGTCTAGGCGTCGCACCTCGTCTTCAGCTAAAGCATGAGTTCTCGGAGTCCGGCTTTCCCAACCACTTGACCAAGTACTTTTGAATTCTGCCCCCATGGGTGGATATTGCCAAATCATCTAGGATCCCTGCGTTCTCATCTCTGCGTTGCTTGCGTGGGAAAGGGATGGGTAGGGGTTGCAGGGTGGGGCTGGAGCCGAAGAAGGAACCAGGTCCTCCACATTGAATGTAGAGCGAGAACATATGCATTAGGGCCGCTCCTTGCTATAATTCTAAAAGGCCTAGCACCGCGGGCTTGAAGTTTCTTTGCGGCTCCCAATGGAAACCGCTCAGGCCTAACTCTAACCATGACGTAATCTCCAACCTGAAATTCCTTGAAGCGCTTATGCCCATCCGCAGATATTTTGTACTGTTCATTGCGTGCATTAATTCTTTTTCTAATTTCGGCATGCAATTCATGTATATGCTGTACAAATGAATCGGCTGACTCGGAAACTCGATGGGATGCAGACATAGGGATTAGATCAATGGGTGTTCAAGGCCTATGACCAAGGACGACCTCAAAAGGAATCATACCTAGGGACCTATTGACTGAATTGTTGTATGCAAACTCCGCTAAAGGCAAAATAGAATCTCACGTCCTAGGGTGATCACTAACAAGACAACGGATAAGATTACCTAAGCTCCTATTGGTGGACTCCGTTTGGCCATCTGTTTGAGGATGATAGGTCAAAGAAAATTGGAGCATAGTACTCATCATGTGCCATAAAGTTTTCAGGAAATAACTGGTAAACTTCACATCCCGATCCGACACAACCGTCTGGGGTAATGCATGTAGGCGCACAACCTCTCCGAAAAATAATTTGGCTATGTGAGCCGCTTCGAAGGTTTTAGAGCAGGGTATGAAGTGGGCCATTTTGAAAAAGCGGTCCACTACCACAAAAATGGAATCGTGCTTCTGTTGGGTCGTTGGAAGTCCGAGCACGAAATCCATAGAGATGTCTTGCCACGGGGTGTGCAGCACAGGTAAAGGGGTGTACAAGCCGGTATTATGTTTGATATGCTTCGCAACTTGGCATGTATGACATTGTTTTACGACCCTAGAGACATCTCTCACAAGGCTAGGTCAATAGAACCTATCCTCAGCGAGCGCACTGGTTTTATCACGCTCAAAAGGTCCAGCAATCCCTCCGACATGTAACTCCCAGATGAGGAAGTCACACAATGAAGTGCGAGGGATGCACAAACGATTTCTTTTGAACAAATACCCATCCAGCAGGGTATACGCGGAGTTGATGTTGTTCGGATTTTCAAGGAAAGCAGTGTATTCTGCCCCAAAATCTGGGCAATCAGGATAATCTTGTTTCAATTGCTCAAATTCGATGACCTCGGTGCTCATAGACTGCAAAGTCGCCACTCGACAACTAAGCGCATCAGCAGCCTTGTTCTCGGCACCGGCCTTATGCTTCAAGACAAATGTGAACCCATGAAGGTACTCAACCCATTTCGCGTGCCTCGGATTCAACTTTTTCTGGGAAGCCAGGAAACGTAAGGCCTCGTGGTCAGAAAACAACACAAATTCCCGCGGTCTCAGGTAATGTTTCCAATTCCACAGAAATTGAACGACCGCATAAAACTCCTTGTCATAGGTGGAGTATTTCTGCTTTGCCTCATTGAGCTTCTCGCTAAAATAGGCCACAGAGTGGCCCTCTTGGCTCAGCACTCTGCCTATGCCTACACCCGATGCGTCACATGCTACTTCAAAGACTTTAGAAAAGTCCGGTAGGCGCATGACGGGTGTGGTAACCATCTTATATTTTATCTCGGTAAAGGCCCTTGTCGCTGCTTTGCTCCACAGGAACTCCCCTTTTCTCATGCAATCGGTAATGGGAGCCATGATGGTGCTAAAGTTCCGAATGAAGCGATGATAAAATGTGGTCAAACCGTGGAAGCTACGGACTTCATGAATATTCCGAGGTTCGGGCCACTCCACAATGGCCTTAACCTTCGCAGTGTCCGCAACCATCCCGTCTACTGAGACAATGAATCCCAAGAATACAACAGAGTGCTGCATGAAGGTGCACTTCTTGAGATTCGCGTATAACCTCTCTCCCCTCAAGGTTTCGCAAACCAACCTCAGGTGGATAATGTGTTGTTCCTTATCTGGGCTGTAAATCAGGATGTCATCAAAGTATACGACAAGGAATTTGCCAAGGAATGGCCTCAACACTTGGGTCATGAGCCTCATAAATGTACTCGGGGCATTGGAAAGCCCAAAAGGCATGACCATCCACTCATAAAGACCGTCTTTGGTCTTGAAGGCTGTTTTCCATTTATCGCCAGAGCGAATGCGCACCTGATGGTAGCCACTTTTAAGGTCTATCTTGGAAAAGATAGTGGCTCCAACCATTATATCAAGCATGCCATCAAGCCGTGGTATGGGAAATCGATATTTAACAGTGATCTTATTAATGACTCGGCTATCCACACACATGCGTCATGTACCATGTTTTTTAGGCGTGAGTAATGCTAGTACAACACACGGGCTCAGACTCTCTTGTATGAACCCCTTTTGAAGGAGCTCACTGACTTGCCGAGTCAACTCGGCGTGCTCAACCGGATTCAACCTGTAGTGGGGCAGGTTCGGTAATGTAGATCCGGGAACTAAGTCAATTGCGTGTTGAATGTCACGCATGGGAGGGAGCTCATTAAGTAACTCTTCGGGGAAGACATCCGCAAATTCATTTAGAATGGGCTCTACCTCCTTGGGGTACTCACAAACTGACTCAGAAGTACTTTCAACAGTGACGACGACATACACGACACTCTCATCTAACGATGCCCTTTCGAACTCTGAAGGGCTCACAATATTGATGGCCTTGGATCGGCCTCCCTTCTTCTCAACTCTTGACCGATGGTACTTTGGGAGCCAAAGGGTTAAGAGTGATTTTCTTGCCCTTGTAATTGAACGTGCAAATGTTAAATCGACTAAAAATGGTCACATTCAAATCATAGAGCCATGACCTCTCTAAGATAATGTGGCCCACATCCATCGGCACCACATCGCACCATAAGGTGTCTGAGTATAAACCCAACTGTATGGGTACACGACACCTCTGAGATACGGGAATGGATGAGGAGTCAACCCATGCGACTTTGTAAGGTCTCAGGTGGGCTTCAGGTGTAAGCCTTAAGCAGGTGATTGTATGTTCTGACACCACAATGGTGTAACTTCCGCTATCCATGATTACCCTACAACTCTTTGTCCCACATGTGGCAAAGTGTGGAAGATGTTCTCCCTTCGCTAGTCCTCCTTTTCATCTCTGTGAGGTTGTGCAAAGGCACATCTCACAACTAGAGCGCGACCCATGTCATCACCTTCCTCGTCACTAGGTGTGGCATTCGGCTCAAAGACCTCTTCCTCATAAACTCTTTCACTTTCTTCTCCTTCTCCGTCGATGAAGAGATTCCTTCGTGGGCCTCTCGTGGGGCATTGGGCAACAAAGTGTCCCAATCCTTGACATTTATAACACTTGACATGAGACCCACTCTTCGAGGATTCTCCGGCTACACCCTTACCTTTGTCAAACCTCACATTGGTAGATGTGGGTTGCGTGGGTTTGGCAGGCGGGTTTCCAGCACTAGATTTCACTTCGCCAATACGGAATTGACTAGTGTGAAAATCAGATCGCCTAGTCACCGTCATTTTCAAATATCGTTCAAGGTCTTGAACGACGGTGTAACACTCGGCGAGAGTCTCAACAGGGTGGGAGACTAACTCTTTCTGCAAGTCAAATCTCAATCCGGTACGAAATCTGGATAGAGTGACTTGGGGGTCTTCGGATACCTTGGCTCTCATCATGAACTCTTCAAATTTGCCAATGTAATCCGATACAGGCATACTACCTTGGCGCAGATTTTGCCATTGGTCAAGGAGACGATGGTAGTATGAAGAAGGAACGTACTTCTCTGTAAGTCGCTCCTTCATGTCCTCCCAATGGGTAATGGGAGCACAACCCGCATTCGCTCGATCGTCGTTCAACGTTGACCCAAAAGAGTCGGGCTTGGCCTATGAGCTTCATCTTAGCAAGTCTAACACACCTCTCATCGCTCATGCCAAACCACTCAAAGTGCTGGTCCATATCGGATAACCAGTCAAGGAAGACTTGAGGATCTAGCCTTCCATCGAAAGTCGGGAACTCAACTCGGACATTTTTGAGGAGCCTCCCTTCCGGGTCGTAGTCATCTCCATGATGATCAAACCTATGATTCCGGCTCCGATTATGTTGGTAGCCATTGCGTTCGAAACGTGGACCATTATGCTCACGGGGTGGTTCGAAGTACTCATCACCCTCGTCTAACCGATTGACTCGATCTAACAACCTCTCATTAAATGTTTCGAGAGTCCTTTGGGCTGTCTCCAAGGCAGTCATTCGATCATTGATCGATTTAGATCAGCCTTCACGCCGTTAAGAACCTCGGCAATCCCACTCATATCCATGGTGATACGGTTCACTAATTGACGGGTTCTAGTATGGAATGCAAAATGAACTGACAATGAAGGGGACTTTTGACAAACACGTGATGTGCACACTTGGGCCAAAAACAGAAATAATATGCAATTACAATTAAAGTGCAATGAATGCAATGTCACACAGTATGCCCTAACCTAGAACCTGGGGCTCTGATACCAAAACTGACGCAGGACGACACCCTAAACTACGTGAACGCGATGATTGACTTTGCCGAAATTAAATTGAATTAAATTAAAAATAAAACTCACAAAATATAACGAATACCTTGGCGTTCACAGTATTCCATTGGAGGCTCACGTATAATTCGAGTTGGTTTTGTCCGGGCGTTAGATCCGTTAGGTTGCAGCGCAGATCGATCCTAGAGATAGAACTCTAGGTTTTTCCAGATTATGGCGCTCACAATTCAATGATGGGATCACTAATTTTCTCTGAGTATTTGGTGCGGAAGGGTTTAATAACTCTTCTGGGATCTACGGTTGTTGAATCGAATCGATTCAATGGATTAGGGAAAAACTAGGATTTCGGGAGTCGGGTATTTGGATGGGAGATGGCCGATTTGGATTGTTTGAATTAAAGCAGGGGCGAGAGATTAAGAGGATAAACAGTAAGGATAGATTGTGGGCTTCACACCCTTGGCTTCACACCAAACCCTTCTTGGGAAGAAGATTCACTCTTCGTAAAATCTCATCTCAAGCACACAAGCAAAAGCTCTTTTCATTAATCATCAACTAATTACATTGTTTAACTTAAGGACCTTATATAGGAGTCCTTTCAAACGAAAATAAAGTTCGAAATTAGAAAAATTACCCAAAAATAAAACCTGCGCGATTTCGATCGATCGAAAGTGAAGTTCGATCGATCGAAATTTAAATTCGATCGATCGAAAAAACATATCTCAAAAATTCGCCGCTGAAATTCGATCGATCGAAGGGAAATTCGATCGATCGAGTACATAATTCGATCGATCGAATTATATACTCTAGAACTATATAATTCCCTCTGCAGTTCGATCGATCGAAATTGGACTTCGATTGATCGAGAATTTCAATCGATCGAATTTATATTTCGATCGATTGAAATTTGTAGTATTCTCCCAATTTGCCAAATTTTGTCTCTTTTCGCCTAGTTCTAATGTCCGTTCCGCTTCTTCCGCCGTCGGTACACGCGAAAAGGCCCGTATCCAGTGTCTACGATGTCGGCCTCCCCGTCAGCGTTACTTTTAAGCATTTAAACATAAAAAACTATGCTAATCTCTGGTTCAATTTTTCTGTTTGATTCTTATTTAGTCATGTTTTGATGAGCTCAAATGTTGAATATATTGATGCCACCTGGTGCACTAATTGATTTTAATAAATAATCCTGGGAATTGCACTTTCTTTGACTAGTAGTTTCTCTTAAAGAGCTGTTATTTTTCTGTCTAAATGACTACTTTGCGATGATGCAACTGTTTTATGAAACAATGCTTTGTTTCCTGTTCTGACCTCATCATAGTTGAAACTCTCAAACAATATTGGAGATACCCGAGACAAATGTATTTTCTTGGGGATCGCCTGTTACATATACTTTGTAGTATATTGTATTGCCAATACCCGAGACGATACAGCTGATACGGAGACCGATACCAAGATTTTAATCCTTGGACCTCATGCATGAACAGGCAGACAGCACATATACACACAATATCGAAAGTTTGGTTCGCAAAGTATGTATGCTAGCACGTGAGGCTGGGGAAGAGCACGAAAAATGCTGCTTGCGGGCATCAAGCTTGCAATGCCTTTCGGCAATGGTAAGTAGTTTTATTTTCTCCATGTTTTCTTGGTGAAAAGAGTTGCTACGTTCGTATTTTCGTGAACTTTGAATAATAAAAGGCAGAAAAATTCATAGTGAAATTGCTTCATTTGTTGCAGTTGTGGTTCATGGCAGAGTTTTCACAAATTTTTGCTGATTTTGATGAGGTGAGTTTTTTTGTACAAAGCTGTTTTATTTTTAATCGATGTATAGAAGTTGTTGATCGTGTTGAGAAACTATCTTCAAATCTATCAACCGGTGTTACCTGGATTCCTATTTTCAATCTTCTTTTTTTCTTCATGTTGACATTTGGACACTCCTTGATGTCACGACACTTGGAAAGATGCAGTGACAAAGTGCCATGATGAATTCGTAAAAAAACATCTATACTTTATAATGTTAAATGAAGTGTCCTTTTTGAGGAAATTTCATCAAACATGATATTTTGTGCCCGGGCACGCACGAGAGACCCGCAGGGGGGGGGGGCAGACCGCAGAGTTGTTACTATGCAGTATAGCAATAGGCCTGTGGCCAATCGGAAGCAGTAGTTTCCGGCATGCTCGACAATTACTAAAAGATACACACACACACACTTAATAGGTAAGCTGCGATTGAACCTCTGACCTTACAACCATGAACCTTAGTTTATATTATTGAATACTTGAGGTAGAGTGTCTTGATAAGCTCTTACTTTCATTTACTGATAAAATGGGTTTTACTTCCAATTTTTCCGTCATTTACGTTAGGGCAAGTTTGGCTGCAAATCAGGGAAAGGTTTTCGTGGAAAAAAATTTCTGAACTTCCTAATTCTATTATTTTCTATCTCCGTTTCAGGATTTCTGCGTTTGGTGCCGACCTGGGATTTTCCCTGAGAATTGTTTTCCCAAGTTTGGCGCCATCTGGCAAGGAATTTAATTTCCTCCTGATATTATTATGTATGAGTTTTGATTTCCTCTTATAAATACGCGCAAACTCACTATTGTTTTATTACAACACTTTTTTACTACTTGAGGAATTAGATCTAAGCTTCATGTTAACTATCCATGACTGTTGTAATTTAATTTAGTTAAAATATAGAAATAAATTTATTTAGATTTATACGAATCAGCATGTATAAATAGTCGAACTGCGATGTGAATGAGTTGAGTTGAGCCATACAATTTTGTTTCATGTTGCTGCCTATATGTTATTTTTTATATCATGAATTTATTTATACTTCTATGCATAGCGTTTGTGGATTGAAATTATTTTTTGTTATCCTTATTAACTTTGGATGGGCTTTTTGCAGATTGTGCATGTCACCTTGGATAATTATGAGGTGGACCCACATCTTGATGATGATGAGGAAAGAGGGGAGTCACATCATAATTGGGTTGATGAAGTAGTTAGATGTGAAGGAAGAGGTGGCGCAGGTATTGGTAATGATGTGAACGCAAACTACATGATCATTAGATCACGACCAGAAATCAAAGATCCTTCGATATTGACAAGGTAGCAAGCCCATATTTTTCTGAAAAAACCAATGCATGAGAGTTTTTCTCTTGTAATATTTAGAAATATGTAACTTTTATTTATTTGATATTATTTCGGTCTCAAAATCTTTTTGTATTTTCCCTCCCTAAACAGTATTTGTGCAGTTGGGAGTTTTGTTATCAACATTGTTCCAAAATTCAGACATTTATTTGTGCCTATCTTGACATTTTTCTTTTGTAAAAATTTGTGGAAGTCTTCACATGATGTACAATATTTTAGTGATAATTCTGTAAATATTTCCTTTTCGGGGAGGCCATTTGTAGCTGGATTTTTTTTTATAGTTAATTTCTATCCATTTAACAGATCCAGCTGACTGTGTACACACAATTACACTGTATTTTGTCCAGCCATTGTTTGGATGACTGGTCTATTGAATATTATCTATTTCTCAGGATCCTTCCTAGTCACCAAAAACATGTCTTTTTTCGAAAAAACAAATTTAAAACACGTACAAATCACTAATCGGTATAATGACATTTTAAACCTCTTTTCAAAGAAAAAAAACACGCTGTAAACCCCTTTTCTCAAAAAAAAAGAAGGAAATATGTTTTCCTAATTTGCTTTTATTTTTTATTTTTTCCTGCTTTGAATTCACCTGGGCAGCATTACAGACGGTTTTGATGCGACCTGTATGCCATGATTTCAAAGCATTTTTCATACCCAGAACATCAGTGTTGGACGTGTTAGTACTAAATTCCAAAGTCTCCTGTATCATCCGATCCCTTTTTGTAGCAGCTACCCTTCTTCTCGGGTCCAAAGAATACCGTCGCCGAAGTATCAGACCATGGCATATTAAGGCCCAATCCCTCAACTTCTGGCCCAGAAAAAGGGACAAAAGGACTGGGGTCACAGGAACTTGCTCCACAGTACCAGGGCCCTCAAACTGGAAAATCTGGTCCGGTCTGGTATCTGACCCACCGACGTTCGCATGACCCCACGTGTGTGGGCTTCCTTCTCGAGATTCAAAATGCCCCCAACACTTCGTAACGATGGTATTCGAGAGCTCCCCCTGTCTCTTTTCAGAGGCTCCATCGCATGCTGTCACCACCAGGCCCATGTGTCACCATCTCCCCTTGCACATGCTGCCCATCATAGCTGCCACAACCACGTGTCACCCTATCGTTCACAAAGATCTCACCACCTTCCCCAAACCACTCGAGATTTTCCAAAACTACGGATGGTATCCCATAAAACCAGCTGCAGTAAGCGGTCCCATCAATGCAGATCTCAATATTCCAGCAGCGGATGTAACACCTCTTCTCCACTCGTCAGTCATTGGATCAAACTTCTTCTCCCAGGCCTTTCTATGAAGATCGCAATGAGCCTAAAACAAGGGCTCCACTCTTCCAGCCACAGTAACCCTATTCAAATGCAAATTTAAATGTGAGGTTAGAAAATAAAAAATCTGCCCCACCTGCTGCAATGCAATCCTGAATGTAGGATTCTTGTCCTCGTTGGATGGTTTTTGTTCCACCTCTGCCCGCACAGATTCCGTATCACCTGCCCATGCATCACTCGCATCATGCCTCCTCAACGTGGCCACAATAGCCTACCCCACGAGACCCCGTGGACGACCCTATGCTCGAGCGTCTATATCTCCGATCCACCGAGTTCTCCAGTCCCCGTATCACATTAACTGAAATGTCATCAGACGCCAATACTTCACTGGTTCTCACCTAGTTCTTTACATGTCCCCGCTGGACTCCAATGACTGAGTTCACAATATCATCAGTAGCGAGAATCCCTTTACTCCCCTCAAACTTCAACTGGCGCCCGTCTTCTGTTAACTCTGATATTGCCTGATCTGGGTAGCCCACCCCAATCTGTCAGAGGAGACCAAGACTCTGGCGAATCGGTCTCAGTTATGTCGATGGGTTGACGGTCGACTCCTAGGAACGGCTGGCACCATCTTGCAATGCCGTTGTGGACCTCTCCTATCATGGTGAGGGAGTACCCAGATCCCATGCCCCTCTTTTTGAATCTGACATTCTCCCTCCTCCCAGATGGACTACAGAGCACCTCGTGTTTGGTTCCCACAGGTGACAGACTCCTTTCTGCAGGCCTCTAATGCCAATGCCTGGTCTTCTCCCACGTTGAGAACTTTTTTGTTCAAAAATGTAATTACTGTTTTTTATTTTCCTCCAACGTGCCTCTGTACCCAACTGTTGATTAAAAAATATGAGGGGTTTCCAAATAAAAAATTAAGAACTATACAACGTTTCTAAACATACTCACTCTATCATCATATTTACTGCCTCTAACATGAACGGAAACGTCATGGATGATGTCGTTTTCCTCTCTATTAAACCCCTTCTGAGTCACCTCAGAAAAAGAAACCCGAGAGTTATGTTTCTTCTTCCATTAACCCCAGGGGAAACTGCTGACATTGGCCATCAGAACCGGAGGCCTCACCATAACGATATTGTTGAATATTCCCTCCAGGCCCACCGTTTTTTTATCGAACCAGCAAACTTTTCATCACTCTTCCAGCAATCTGCTACCCTTTCTTGAGATCTTTCACCTGTTGTCTTGAGAACACCCCTTATCCTCTTCTATCGATTCCTTCCAGTTGATTCCTCACGCTCTTCACCATTTTACCTTCACTTTACTAGCCCCACATTGGGAATGGTGACAGAATCTCCTTCCGAAGGTAATATTCCACATTTCTTAAAAACCCAACTCCAACCTTGATGACGATCACATTTTGAGCCTCCATCGATTTGTAAATGGTGATCAGAGCTTGGCGCTGACATTGGATATATTATGGGGAATGCTTAATTGCAACTTGCACTGTCACAATAACCTAGTGGGGAATCTTGAAATGTAAAAAAGTTGCAAATTAAACATAAATGTATGGATTTCAGAAACTATAAATTACTCAATGGTAATCAATGAATAGTTTCTTGTAGCTCTTTGTTTAACTCTAAGACTTTATTTTTATTCTCTGCAGTTTAAGATAAAAACAGTTGTGGTATATATTATTCATTAATTTACTCAAATTGCAGAGAGGAGATTGAAACCCCAAAAGTATGGGCACGAATTTGTATCCAAAAAATGGTAGAACTGGCTAAAGAAAGCACAACAATGCGCCGGGTATTGGATCCCATGTTCATCTACTTTGACACAGGAAGACACTGGGCTCCTCGGCAGGGTTTGGCTTTAGTTGTTCTGTCTGACATGTCTTACTTAATGGAGAGTTCGGGTAATTCTATCTCTCTTTATTTTGTTTCCTTCAATGCTTCGGAAATTTTATCATACTATAGTTACTTATTCTTTACATGCCAGAATAGCATTGTTGATAGCAAAACAGTAAAATCTTTTTGTCAGTTTCGTGAGAGTCGTATTCTACTAACTTGTTTTTTATGGCATATGCCTTGCATTTTTCTATCACATGATTGACACAGTTTCTCTTTAACCTCTCTACTATAATGGCATGTGTTTTTGTGGCCAAGGTCTATACCAATACGTATCGACTATACCTATCGATATCTGGCCTGACTGATGCTGATACCTACACAGCTATCAGTCAGGATCCGCCGATACCCATCTATTCAGGTATCGACCGTACACATCAATTTTTTTTATTTTAAATTAATTTATTATTATTATTTTATTTTTTGCTTTTTATTCCCACCAGTATCGACCGATACCGAATGATACGTATCGTTATCAGCCGATCCGTATCCGTCTAGGCACCGACCAATCCAGGGGCTGATACCGAGATTTAAGCCCATGATAGCAACATCATGTGTTTCATGTTATCAAAGAAGTCTTCTGGTTTTGTATATTTTTAACTGGTGATGACAAATTTATTAAAAGGGAAAACAAAGGGAATACAACCAATGCACATACATAAGCAAGGGCTTAAGTTGAGGCTGTTCAGCACGTCTAAATCTCAAGCTACAATTACAACTGAAAAAAAGAAGAAAGAGAGAAACCAACAAGTCAGAGAACAACCCTAATGTTATTTAGAGAAAAAAGCTGCCTTCAAATTTCCGTTCTTGTGATCTGGCACGGTCATGGCCATGGGTAATTGCATACTTGCCATCAATGTAGTCAAATCACATATGCGATCCTATCGATGGCATAGGGCCATCGCATATGCGATTATGTCGCGGCATAAATTTTTTTATTTTTTTGAAAAAAATTCCAAAAAATCCCCAAAGTTTCCTATATTGATCAGTAATATGTTGTGTTAATTTTGTGCTTTATTAATTTTGTAGTGTCTAGAATGCGAAATAAAAGTATATAACCCATAAATTAGAAGGGAAAATATAAATTTCATTGATGTTAAACAAAATAGTACAAAAATGAACATAGGAACATACAAAAAAGGAGGAAAAGAGAGAAAGAGAACACTAAAAATAAAAATAAAAATGCTAAAAAGACACAAATCATACCTTGGATGGATGTAGTATGGATTAGGAAGAGGAACCCCCAATTTATAGACTTTGGGGAGCCCTAAAAAGCAAAAAAATAATAAACAAAGCTCTAACGGTCATAAATATGACCGTTGGAGATGTATGCGATCGCATACATGTCAGGTAGCATATGCCATCATGGCATATGCGAAAAACACATCCAAGATTGCATATGCAATCTCGCATATGACAACAGTGCCTGTCATATATCATATCACATGTTGGAGCATCTGAAGCACTTTTTCTTGTAGAATTTTTTCTATTTTCAACAAAGTTCCTCACTATTACCTATTATGTTTAGCAATACCATTTTACTACTGAACAATTGGCTAACATGCGATTTGGGGTTTTCTTATTGCAGCAACTGCAGACCTCATTAATACTACAAAACCATGCCATTACTAATCGGGTAGCTTTAAATTCACCCACCGAATCTCTGAGTTCACCAACGTTGAAAATCCATTGATTTGCATTGAATCAGACGATGGAGATCATTTTTCCCAATCTTTGACACAATGGATCTTGAGATCATGATGCACCATCAGACAGTTAGTTTTTTACTTTCACGAGGCACACATCCCAGAAAAGGACCTTAACATCACTTGGAACTCGTCATCCACAAGCCTGATTTTATGGTCACTTTCTTGGGATGTGTGCCACATGATGGTACGCCCATGATCTCAAGATCCAAAGGTTGGGATGAATACGATGCCCATCATCTGATTCAAAGCAGTCAATGGGTTTCAGCATGGGTGAGCTCAAAGATCCGGTGGGTGAATTCAAAGGTACCCTTACTAATCAATTCTTTCTGAGAAAAAGCCATAAACTGTGATGTTTTGTGTAAGTGTAAGGATCTACTAGAATTTTGCGTGCTGGATTGGGAGTGGAACCACATGCTTTTCTTGTCCAAAAACCACAAATTGTTAGAGAGAAGATGATAAATCCCGAAGTTCTCCCACTTGGCTATAAAAACATTCCACCTTGTAGAATGTTTTCGAACAGGTAAATTTCATTAAAAATAATAAAAAACACAGAATAAAAAACACAGCAAATCATACAAATTTCCCAAAAAGAGAAAAAGGCTCTCACAATCAAGTTCCCAATACATTTGTAAACTATGTTTCTCCAATCAAGATTTCTACTTGACACCGCTTCATTAGCTAGGTCTTCCGCTTTGGAATTCATCCAATTTTAAAGATTCAATCGTGGTTTCCACAGCTCCCATTTCACTTGTAGGGTCTGAAGGAAAATATTAGATTTCCCTAACATTTCTGAAGGAGTTGGGTCACAATTCTTACGAGTGGAACACTTCATTTTGAAACATGTGGAACACATGGTTAGAGTTTAGATTATATTCCGCTCAAATATCGTGCCATGGAACGATTTTTACCATTTGATAACAATCCTATAAGAGCCTTCAAATGAATAGCTTAAGATATCGGCAAGGGTACACATGGATGCACAAAAAGTTCTTTGATCAGATGGTTAGAAACCTCTAACAAGCATGAATTATGGGCTAAGTCCCATCTAATGTTAGCCTGTCACCTGGATGTTTCAATTGGTAAACTAGATGTGCCACCTGTCCAGAATGAATTATGGGCTAAGTCCCATCTAATGTTAGCCTGCCACCTGGATGTTTCAATTGGTAAACTAGATGTGTCACTTGTCCAGAATTTGATGACCCATGCAGCACAAGTAGTGCGCGATCTCTGCACTTTATACATTTTTTTCTGAAGACCAGGTACTCGAAGTTCGTACACAGCTAACAAAAGATGGTTGACATTCATCGGATTGGTTAGAAAAAAAAAATGCGGTAGATGGTTTTATGTCTTTTTTTTCAACTTATCACCAGTTAGAATTTTACCTCTAGTGCCAACCAGGCAAATCACTATAATTACTTTGTGTACCTTTTGTTAGATGAATGAACAGTTTGTGCATCTTTGAATTTTTTTCATTATAGTCTATAAAAAAGTTAGGAGTTCAAATTTGTGCCAATTGCCATGCATTTTTGTTTTTGCAGTGCCATGGGTAGGTTGGATATATCGCTGGTAAACTTTCATCATATTCTGTTAAGGAAAAGGGTGGCTGGACCCTTCCAGCCATGAACGCTGGGAAAGGGTCCCTATTTTGGTGTGGTGGCATCACAATTCTCACGTGGCACCCATTCGCCCTTCCATAGGGGGTTTTAGGAAAAAAATTTGTTTGGGCTATAATATTACAGTGAGATGATCTTTCGTTTCACCATTCATTTCTTCAACCACTGACCGATGGTCAATTCTTTGTTTTAGTTATAATTATTTTGAATAGTGTTTGATTAGCCGACCTCCGTCCGCATGGCAACCAGACTTGTGTTTGGGGTTCCACGTGAATATTTTGCACATCCTTTTCTTCTGATTTTACCATAGAGGGCAGTGGTGCCAAACCTATATGTTTTATTCCTTCTAATCGCCCAATAGAGGAAAATTTATTCTGGGAGTCGTGGCTTGATCTTTAATGTTTCTTTTATATGGTTTACGTTCAGGGAATGCACAACTGGTTTTAGCAACTATCATCCGCCATCTGGACCATAAAAATGTTGCAAAAGATCCTCAAATTAAATCTGATATTATTCAGGTTGCTGCTTTCTTAGCTCGACAATTTAGATCACAAGCCATTGTAGCAGAAATCGGAGTTGTCAGTGATTTGTGCAGGCATTTGAGGAAAAGTCTTCAAGCCACAGTTGAATTATTTGGGCAGCAAGAGTCAAACTGCAATATTTCACTACAGAATTCAATTGAAGATTGCTTATTGGAGATTGCTAAAGGGGTAGGTCAAATGCTTTTATATTACTTTTAGTGCGTACAATTTTGTTAAAGGGTACCTCTATTTGCGCCTACTAGATTATTGCTGGGCATCTACAGTACCCGTTTACTGCCTAAAATCAGATGATCGTGATCGTTTTTCATCCCAATCTTCAAACAAGGGATCTTGTGACCATGGGCATGCCATCAGATCTAATTCCACATGGCACAGATCCCAAAATGTGGCTCTAAAATCACATGGAAACATCACACTCAAATGTGATTTTAGGGCCACGTTTTGGGATCTATGCCACTTCTAATCAGAAACTTGACCATTTGATGGCACGCCCATGGTCTCAAGATCCGTTGTGTCGAAGGTTGGCATGAAAAACAATCGCGATCATCTAATTAAAGGCGGTCAACGGGTTTTAGTATAGGCGCCCACCAGTAATCTGGTAGGCGCTAATAGAGGTACCCTTTATTAAATCATGCTTTTCTGAAGTGCTTGTTACTTCATTAGATTTCTTAATGAAGAAAGTTCAATAATTTATTATTTAATAAAAAATGTAGTAGCGTGTGTGAACTATACTGATTTTATTTTTACCTTGGTTTTGTTCCAACTAATATGTTGTTGGCATTCATTAGATTGGGGATGCTCGACCGCTATTTGATATGATGGCAATAACATTGGAGAAGCTGCCACCTGTAGGAGTTGTCGCGAGGGCGATAATTGGATCCTTGCTGATTCTTGCTCATATAATTTCGTTAGCATCTGTCTACTCACATTCACAACAGGTGGGCTGAGTTACAATGTTCTTATATATTCGTTTTTTATCTTCTTTCTTGACGTCTGATTCATGCACATAGTTAATTAAGAGCATTTAAAATGGCCGTGCAATCTCTTTCAATTAAACCCAAAAATGATTATTACGGCATGGTTTTCCCGAGGTGATAGGTACTACATGTTCGATTATGGACTGCAATAATAGAGATTCAAGAACAATCCTTATCTTATACTTAACTGTCAGTATCGGTCCATCTTGGACTGATACGTATCGGTCGATACGGATACGGTATTGCCGACATGGATCAAAATATCGTCCGATACCGATACGTATCGGACGATACGTATCGGTATTGGACTCGAACGATACATTGAATGTATCGTTCGATACATTCAAATGTATTGAATGTATCGAACGATACATTCAATGTATCGTCCGATACAGACCGGTACCGATACGTATCGTCCGATACGTATCGTTTTGGAGCTCGGACGATACGTATCGATAACCCGATATTTTAACCCATGATTGCCGATACTGAATCGGCCTTTTAATTTATTTTTATTTTTTTGTAAAAAATAATAAATAAAATAATTTGTATTTGCCAGTTTCGGCTGCTATTGAGATAGCATCGACCAATTCTGACCCGTATCGGTCCAATACCGATATTAATTTTGATACCACCCTGATATTAGTATTGGTATCAGTTCTCGAAGAAACCGATACGTATTGGTATCGGCCGAGTTTTGTGAATACATATAAATGTATAAGGTTTTTCTAACCTTCACCTCTAAGAGGCAGGGGGCGTATCTATTGGGAACTTGCATAGGAATGCAAAATGTAGAAGAAAAGCTCATGCAACCACACAACGCAGAAATTTATATGGTCCACCCCATATATGCTACATCCACGAGAGATCATGCCGATCCACTACTTCTCAGAAATAAAGAGAAAACATGAAAACGATAAGAATAATCCTCTTCGTTTTCTACGAGAGAGTCACACTCTTATCTACCGTGAAAGGAGTCTAATATAACTTCAAATAGAAGTCGTATACCCCCTGGAACTAATCTCAGCTGCCAAATATGACCTTATAACAAACGGTACAAACATACCTGTGAGATTAAATTTTTTATATATAAAATATGCTACTCTTGAAAGAGATTTTTGTTACAGTTATCTCTTTCATCAATATGAATAGTGTATTATTTAAAAGTGATATGGAGCTTAATAAATCCAAAGAGCCAGATGAAGGAGATATAGTGGTTGAAGAAGTGTTTAAGCCGGACAGCACACCCAGTGATGAGGAGGGTAATGCTATTGGCCATGCTTTATTTGTGAGGTGTGCCCTTGCACAACCTCAACGGGATGAAAAGGATGACTGGCGAAGGGAGAACATCTTCCACACCTTTGCCAGATTTGATGAAAAGAGTTGTAAGGTCATCGTGGATAACGGTAGTTGCACTAACGTAGTATCAACTCATGTCGTACGCCTCTTGGGGCTTACACCCGAAGTCCACCCGAGACCTTATAAGGTCACATGGGTTGACTCTTCATCCATTCCCGTGTCGAAAAGGTGTCGTGTACCGATTCAATTAGGTTCTTATTCGGACATCGTATGGTGTGATGTGGTGCCGATGGATGTGGGCCATATCATTTTGGGAAGGTCGTGTCCCCCCTTAAATCTAACAGTAC
This sequence comes from Chloranthus sessilifolius, assembly GCA_021018995.1. Lineage (NCBI taxonomy): Eukaryota > Viridiplantae > Streptophyta > Magnoliopsida > Chloranthales > Chloranthaceae > Chloranthus > Chloranthus sessilifolius. Next base: position 7,325,790 of record CM037590.1, read on the forward strand.
TTGCTCATCGGACTGGACCCTAGCGGGATCTCGCCTGATCTACTTATCTGAATTATCTGAACCCGAAGGTATCGAGTAAATTTTGAGATTAAACTTGAATTAATTTTATTTAATTTCGGTCAAATTGCATTAAATCTTTAATCACGCATTTTAGGGTTACCGTCCCGCGTCAAAGCCCCTGCAGATTTTCTTCTCAAAGGAAGATATTAATTAATCACACACACTTGGTCATGATCTAAACCATATTTACTGGAGTTAGCTTGCTAGTAAGTGTGAAGAATAACTCATTTCCAAATGTTAGAAAATATTATAAAGTACTAAGTATGTACATATAAAACTTCTCTACAATGTTTTAATTCCAATGTTCCGTCTAATTAAAGTTGAAGCAATCCAAGTTTTATTATGAGACAACAAGCCCTTGAAGAGAAGTTTGCTAAGCATCTAAGATTGAAATATTTTGACTTCAACACATTTGCGAAGACCAACATAAGCCATTATCACCTCCCTAGAATCAGAATGAAAGACACCACCTATTTTGCTTGAAACATGCATTGTCGTCACTAACAGTGTTACGTAGGCACTTCTACTTTTTGGAATTTTGACGTGCCGACACTTGGTGGCACTTGGACACTCCTCAATACAATACTTCTAGGCATGCATGAAAACACCACATAATACCATCAAAATGTTCCTCGATCTGACATGATAAAATGAACCGTTGTTTTATAAAAAATATTTGTATAAAGTTTAGTAACTTACAAACTAAAAAGTTTGGGTCCTTGAAAACTATTTGTAGAATATAGTATACTTTTAGTTAGGTTTGTGACATATATTATGTATCTTTTCATTACATATGTCAATTGGCTCTCTAAGATGTCCCTTCAATTTATTTTTTCTATATACATTCAATATTTTTTTCTTGAGGCCGTGCCGCCGTATTTGAATCTTTAGAAATTGGCGTGCCAAACATCTGGCACTTTGGCACTTAGCGCCTGGCACCTGTGCCACGTGTCTAGGTAACACTGGTCACCGATACCATCTCCTTGTTTCATAAAATTGGCTTGTTAAAAACCTAGTCAGTTGAGAGAGGATGAAACAGAACATATAATTAGTAGTGTTGCACATTTGTTTGTTTTTTGTCTCTGAACATTTAAAGCATGCATATATAATTTAACATTAAGTACTATGGCAAACCTTGATCCTTTTCTCCCTTGAAATCTTTCTTTATATCACTGGCATGGTCTCATTTTTCTTGATCCATGATTGTTTATAGTTTTTTCCGGAGGCACTCCTTCTTCAACTTTTAAAGACCATGATGCATCCAGATGTCGAAGCCCGTGTACTTACTCACCAAATATATGCTGTTCTCCTTGTTCCTACTTCTCATTATCCAAAACACGAGTTTGCTTCTTTCCAATCAGAGTATCTGTACGAACCGAGGAAGTGGGAATCCAAAACTGCATCTGCATTTGCCTCAGCTACTGCTCTACTTGAAAAGCTTCGCAGGGAAAATGAAGGTGTAAAAGTGGATAAGAATGCCACTGATGCTCATGATGATTTAAAGGACAGAGAAGTGCTTGATGAGGAGTGGAGACATGGCCGAGTCCGAAAAAATTCACCAAATTTTTACAAATTAAGTTGCTCCATTATTGAGAAGACGGCTAAATCTACCAGCTCAATAGAGGCTGTAAGTATCTGTTGTACCTTGTTTTCTAAGAGTATAAGCTTGTGCCTTACTATATGCATATTGCGTTTTAAATTATTTTGAATCCCTGCAGCCTAATGAACTAAAGCCCTTCTCTAAGTACAACTTTGTACTATATGGAAAAATATTTTACATTGGTTCTTTTCTCAGCTTTTCCTTGCTTATTTTACAGGAACCCAATATTGTTAGATTAAGTGAGGATCAAACATCCCAGTTACTATCTGCTTTGTGGATACAAGCCAATCTCCCCGACAATTTGCCTTCAAATTTTGAAGCTATAGGTTACTCATTCAGCTTGACTCTTCTTTCTTCACGCCTGAAGGTGAGGTTCCATAACTCTTTGAATTTATGTATAAGGACGTTGAGGAATGAAATGTATGAACAATAACAGACCGTAATGAAATGTAGAATAAGTTTGAGGCTGGTGTTACTACCACACCACTTTATGTTACAGCCACCTCACTTAAGGAACAATCTCTTGACTGTTTGAATCAGATGATGGAGATTGTTTGTCGTCCCAATCTTCCATAGAATAGATCCTAAGATCATAAGCCTACCATTAGATGGTCAGATGCCATGTGGCACACCTCCCAAAAAGTGAACATGATCATAGCGTACCATCAAAGGTGGTTCACGTCCCCTTTTTGGGATGTGTGCCTCATGGAATTAACATATGACAGTCTGATAGTGGGCCCATGATCTCAAGATCCTTTGTGTCAAAGATTGGGACGACAAATGATATCCATTATCTGATTTAAAGGAGTCAAACAGATTTTTCCTTGGTTTAAGTGAGGTGGCTGTAACATAAAGTGGTGTGGTAGTAACACCAGCCTATGTTTTAACTTGGAATGTTTATAATTCACTCCCAAGAAAGTATGAGAAGAACATCAGAGAATTCAGGAAAAACTAAGTTTCAGAATGTGCTCAAGGTGAAAATGCCAAAATTGAAAGGAATTAGTGTGGGCCTCACTGGCCAGACAGAAGTGAGGCAGATTTAACGTGTATGGGGGGATTTTACGATCCAAATACTTGTAAAACTCTTGTTTAACTAGTTACCATACTCGCCCTTGAGGTCGCAGTTCAATCCCATTATATCTAACAAAAATAAATAAATTTATGTCTATGTAACTGAACTTCTGCGTTCTATATAACTGTTACCAATGTTAGTTATCAGCTTCTTATACTAGGGGAAGCTTGTGATAATAATATTAGTGATGGTGTTTATGTATGAATAGTAATACCATTTTATATTCATTTTTTTTTTTCAATTGTGGGTCTACTATCATGGAGATGCCCTTGCTGGGTATCGCTTCTCACCTTCTTGTACTTGCAATGTTACAGAATACAAATCATAATGTTGCCGTTCGCTTCTTTCAGCTTCCTTTGTCTCTCAGAAAAGTGTCCTTGGATCCTAATGGTATGAAGATAAAAAAAATTATTGCATATTTGTGGCATTGTTTATTCTACTAATATATTTGGAATTCACTTGCTTTTATAGTTAGGGTAGCTTTATTAACACCCACATAATCTTGGAGGGCCCCTACGCCAAAAACCATTGATTGCTTTGAATCAGGCGATGGAGATAATTTTTTTCCCCAATATTTCTACATAAGGGATCTTGAGATCATGGGTGTACCATCAGACGGTAATTTTTTAATTCCACATGGCACAAATTCCAAAAAAAGGCCCTAAAATCACGTTTGAGCATGATGTGTGCCTTGTGATTTTAGTGCCACTTTTTTGGGATCTGTGCCACGTGGAATTAGAGACTGACCATCTGATGGTACGCTCATGGTGTCCAGATCCCTTTTGTGGAAGATTGGGGCGAAAAACGATCTCCATCATCTTATTCAAAGCAATAAATGGTTTTTAGCGTAGGTTCCCTCCAAGATTCTATGGGTATTAATTAAGCTACCCCTATAGTTATTGATATGTGTGCAATTTATGTTTTATTCCATCACATTTTCAGGGATATTGCCTCCGTCATGCCGAAGATCACTTTTCACTTTGGCAACAGCCATGTTAATGTTTGCGGCAAAAACTTATCATATTTCTGAGATGAATGAATTGCTCAAGTCATTAATATCTTTTGATGTAAGTTTCATATAATCATAAAATTTGCTCCCTTTTGTAGCCTGCGAAAATGGATTTCGGCATGCGTATCTACTCAGTATTTACTTTCCTACGCACAAAACTCCCTCATACAAATACCATCAAACGTGTTATATAATTTTAAATACCCTTGATTCTCGGTGAAAGCAGTTTTGCAGCTATACAACTACCCGAGTGTGTTGAGGTTAGTTGTGTATGTGGACATATATACACTATTGATCATATTTTAAATTATTTGTTCACCCCCGGTTATAATCAAAGTTTGATAAATTTCAAAACTAGATAATCAAAAATACATATATAAATATCCATGTTAGACTAGACTGACATCTTTCACATATGTTAGAATATAAAATCGAGGACACTTGTAAAAACTTACCACAAATAGACTAAACTACTCATACATTGATACCAAAGGACAAGTTTTGTACGAGAAATGGGTACCCTTAATTACGACTTAATAGACACTTCGGAATGAAAGAGACTATTTGGAAGATACAGTAAGAAAAATACATTTAGAAAAAGATTTAAGAAACTATTTGGAAGATAAACTTCGAAATTTTTGTAATGGAGGAAGGATGTAATAACCCTAATTTTTAAAATGAGTAGCTGTTGCAGTTAAGAAGATGTAAGTCATTCCATGAAAAGTGGAGTAGAAAGGTAATTTTGGTTCAGGGAAGTGATGACCCTTTTGGAGAAAGGCAGGGGTAAAATAGTAATTTAAGAGTGAGAAACGATGGTCATTTTAGATAAAGATGAGGATAAAATGGTATTTTTAATTAAAAAGACGAAAGGCCATTTATCATAAAGATCGAGAACAAAATGGTAATTTGACATGAATTAATACACTAAATACACAGTCAAGGAGGTGATGCAACACTTGACCTTGGAGATGGCCAAAGGGCACAGTGAAGGAGGTGATGCGGCACAGTCAATTACAAATGGGAGTATTATCACTTTTTACACATTTTTATAGTTCGGAAAAAAAATTCTGCAATGATTTGAGGCTGAAATATTCCTCGTCTTATGTTAGCACTTCATGAAAACGAGCGTATGCATTCTTCGTGTACTGAAATATTTTGCGCTTGAGGTATGAATGCATGCGATCCGACTACACACTGGAACATTACCTATACTTTTCTGGTTGACTAAAAATTGGTCAGTGAAATTTTATTTAAACACCTGCCTTGTAGGATCAGTGTAAAAACTATCGGATGTCAGGGAGGCCCCTATGAATCACTGATCATGGTTTCAACTGCTTTAAGTGTAATGAGATGAGTTGCGGTTCTATTAGAGTTTGAACTTTGAAAAGGCAATAAGTACTCCTGCCAACCTTGTAGAAGATGAAGCCCACAAGGAAGAAGAGGAATACTGTGGCGCCGTGGGATTCTTGTTTACGTTGTCAATGACAATCTGGAAGACAATGAAGGCATAATGGATGAAGTAGATAGCTTCACTAAAATTGAATTAGTTTACGAGTTCCCATAGAATAATTTTGTTTTTTGCAATTTGCAGAAGCACACATAGCTTTCCACCTATAATTTTTCACACTTCATGTTCCATGTGTATTTACATCCCTTCCCATCATGTTATTAGTTCCTTTTCTATGATTTTGGGGTTTTTTTTCAAAAATGTTTTTGCATGCACATTTATGCAAAATACTATGAAAATAAATTGGGATAATGGCGCCAGATCAACGTTTAAACACCAAAATGGTGTTTAAATGATCTTACACCATTAAAAATATGCTTTTTATCTCACACCAAAAAATTATGCCTATAAGTGGATGTGAACCATCCGATTGATGAACTCAATATCAGCCATTAAAACTAGAAACAATGGTTGATATTATAATGAACAGATCGGGTGGTTTAAATTTTCCTAAAACACCATTTTTGGCCCTTTTGCACTTCAATCTATGATCTATCCCTTTGACAGTACAGATCAGCCACATCTTATTCCATTGATGGTGTAAGATCATTTAAGCACCATTTTGGTGTTTAATTGACGATTAGGAGAGTCGGGTCCAAATAAATTATAAGTAAAAAAATACATCATATTAGCTTTATTTTTGTTTTTGTTTTCTTCCTTTGACCAAAATTTCAAATTGATTATTTGTTATTATTATTATTTTAAAATCAAATTCATGATGTAAAGTTTGTTTCATATTGCTCTTTTCATTAGGTTACTGTAAACATAAATTTTTTTTTGTCAGGTCGACCAATATTTGAAAATTGGTGATGATTTGCAAGCATATGTACCTCCTCTATTCAATGGTAGAGATTATGGCTCCACAGCTGATCAACATGCAGCCGCATCCTCATTGTCCGACTTGATGAATGTTGTGTCTGAATCTGACGAAGTTTTATTGGACATCATGGTTCAAGGTCTCTTGGCTGTAACTGAGGTAGTAGTATCTCACTGACACAATTTTTGCTGATAACACATTTAATTCATCCTCCTCATCGCTCTTTTTGTGCTCCTTCAGACTAATGTCAATGATTTGGCCATGCAATTGTCGGAAACATTCACTCCCGATGACGCGTTCCTGTTTGATCCGCAATCAATATTCGACTTGGACCACATTCAAATGATTGCTCTTTCTAAAGAATCACTTTCTTTTGATGAGGTACCTTAGTTATGTTCTTGGTATTCTGATTTATAATTTAGAAGCTAACTTTACGGCCAAAATGCTGCTAGCTTGCTTTGGTCATCATTCTATCTGGTTTCTGTTAGAATCCATTGCTAGAATATATTGGGTGTACCTAGTCTAGTTGGGTATGTGAGTAGTGGTTTAGCCTTATGTATTTTCCCTCTCTGTGTTCTTGATATATGTGAGATTGGATGTACCTCATATAAATACTCATAATAGAAGGGGGTTTGAGTTAATAATAATAATAAGTCAACCCTAATTTCCTCTCTCTCTCTCTCTCTCTCTCCTCAGCAAACCCTAACCCTAATCATCAAACCCTATATTTATCTGCTTCAACATTTTCTTTCTCAATTAACAGCAATTTTTGTGAAGCTAATGAGAATTCTTGACAATTCCCTATTTTTAGTTTGATGAGGAAATGTTTTAATGGATAAAGAGGGATGAAAGTGTTTTTGTGACAAAAAAAAATCCGTTTAGCAGCTGAAGCTTCAGGCTACTTAAACTACCATTTCCATAATATGTAATAAATTTACATTGCCGAACACGGTGTCCGAATCTAGTGTGATCTATACAATCTAAAAAATGTGATGAGAAGAAGCTTCAATTTGATCTCACTTATCCTGGTCTCCTCCACATTCCAGCCAGCAAAAAACTTGGCAGACAGCCCACTTGAAAACACAATCCCAAGAGGATGAAATGGACTGAATCAACTTTCTCTTTCCATGGAAAATTCGTGCATTCCTCCCTTTCCCCCCAAAAGACTGATCGGAATCAGAATCCATATAGCCTTTCCTTTAGATGGAAAAAATGTGCATTCCTCCCTTTCCCTATGCTCACCAATTTCTGACTAACGCTTCCCATTGCGTGTTGCTCTCCTCCCTCCGTCGCCAAAACCATTTTCTTAATAAAGCCTTGCCAAAACCATTTTCTTAATAAAGCCTTGTTCATGTCGCTAAGTCTTCTGACACCAAGCAACCCCCCGCCCCCCTTAAACGGTGCTTTTCATTACAATATTTGTTGTTAAAGAACCCTGACAGAAAAATAAAAAATAATAATAAGAGGGGTACTAATATTTTAACTTTTAACTCGGAGCTGGGACACACTAAATTTCAGCTATGACGTCACAAGATGCTGCTTCTTGACTCACTTGAGAGTTAAGATGGAAAACCAACGGTCACAAGCTCTTTTATATTGATGTAAGGTTTTGGTTTCAATCTGACAATATTGCGACCTTAAGGTCGCAGGTTCAATCCCATCTTACCATTAAAAAAAAGATTGAGCTAGCTAACGTTATCCCAATCAACCCAACTATTATATGGATCTTTCAACGCTCATTTAGGGTTTTCATGAATCTTATGGTTTACGTTGATTTAGGATTCAGTTGAATTAGGCCCACTTTATGATTTGCTGATTTGATTCGATTTCTACAGCGGTGCACTTGAGTATACTCATATACACTACCGTAACATAAACCATAAATGACTATAATATGTTGATCCTGCTTTCTCAACATTATTACCTATTTACCTGGTTGTGTTACAGCCACACTTTTTTCCTGTAATGTATGAAATTTAAGTACTATTAATGGCATCCTTGACTCTCAGATTATATTGGGAAACTTTTTTTAGTCTCAGGAACACTGTCCCATATCTTAGCAGTGGATATATATAACCTGGGTGTCTGGGCCTCTTAGAGTACCCGACTAATCTCAGGGGCATATGCAGCACCCCAAGTTAGCACATTCTGGGTCAGCACGAGATATAAATCCCTCGCGTGGCCTCGGGGGGGGGGGGTTCGAACTCAGATCTCCTGCTTCTTGAGGCGGGTACCTGGCCAGCTCGCCAAGCCCCTCGAGCTTAGAGGATATTGAATTTCGAGCCCTCTATACTCATTTCTATATGATACTAATGGAAGAGGCAACAGCCATGCACTTAAGCATACAGCTGCCACTATACACATAAATTTATCACCATTGAAATTCCTTGAAATGGTTGACCAATGCAAAACAGCTGCCCTCAATATTTAAATCAAACTTGGGTACAACTGATGCACTTATCACTTCAATGAACTTTGGAATTTGAGGCAATTCCCTTTTCTTTCTTCTTTGCATTCCTATTGTTTACTTTTATTAAAGCTAATAAGGCTGGAGCCACTGGTGACCTTGTTTGTTTACAGGATTTCCCAACGAGCTCGCAAATTGAAGATGATGTGGTCAGTGAATTTTCAGCTGCTGACTTCCCCCGCTTCATCACAAAAATGCCTGCTTCACCATCCCTATCACACATAATTAGTGTTGGGCAGCTACTCGAATCAGTTATTTCTCTCTCTCTCTCTCTCTCTCTCTCTCTCTCTCTCTCTCTCTCTCTCTCTCTCTCCCTCTCTCATTTGTCTACATGGCCATGTGTTGACAATGTGAAATATAGGGTGATGCTCTTAGTTTTTTCCCATCTCCCATCCAAAAATCTGAAGATCCACTACATATTGGATCATACGTAGTTTTAACACCATTTTAGTCCTTGGCGTATACAGATTGATCGCCTGATTGATTCCCACTTTCAAGTACTCACGTACGAGCCACTCTCTTACACACACGCACATGAGGCCACCTGTTCATCAGCCTTGGTGCATGGTTAGGGCACCTAAAACCAATTCTTTACATATATGTCAGCCGTTTATTGCACATTTTCTCATATTTTATGCATTACAATGCAAAAAAATTCAACTCTTTGAGGGCATTCTTTTCCTCTCAAAGTTTGGACTATGATACCGTCAGTGTCCGTCACAACCTTCACTGCTATATTAACAATCTGTAGAATATTGGACATTAAATGCCCTGACAAAATTTTATAGAACAACTAAACTTGAAGTAGAAAATTGGGGCATTTTGGTAAAGACACCCCTTCGTATTCTTATAATTACTAAGGATAGCCTGGACATTGTCTAAAACGCTCATAGAATACCCATATTCACACTTGGTAGTTATACGAGTACCGAGGAGGCATTTTTACCAGAACACCGCAATTCCACTTTTGACTTTTTAGTTGTCTTTTAGAATTTTATAAGGGCGTTCAATGTCCAAGTTTTCGTGGACAATGCTAATGTCATAGTAACGGTTTTGGCTTAGCAATTTGCAGTTCACACTAAGGAAATTCGGGGTATCAGATTGGATATTGGCCACTTTTTGGACTGATGTGGGGATTTTATTTTTATTTTGAAAAAACAAAAATATAAAAATGAGGACAGTATCGTGGGATACTGTGATAGATCGGTTGATACCATCCCAGTAGTGCTACTGGTAGAAAAATCGATATTGGTTTTGGCTGAAACTGATACATTTCAGTTTCAGCAACTACTGGGATTCCTTGTATCAGTTTCAGCCACTACTGGGATTCCTTGTTCCACGTATGTGCACACACACAAACACTCACACAACCACATATGAATCTATCGCTGTCTATGACATGCTAAGCCATGGCTCCTTCCTAATGTTTAAATTGTTGATACCGGACCTCACACAGGCAATGGCTAAAACCGCTATTGTGCGGGCTGTTCTAATAATTTACAGCTACTACCAGTAATGTATGAGCCGGTACTAGTGCTTATCCATGGTTCCTTGTGGAATTTTTGTATTGATAATCTGGGCGTCCAGGACTCTTAGAGCACCCGGCTACTCCAAGGGGCATGTGAGCGCCTCAAGTTAGCACGTTCTGGGTCAGCACAGGATAAATTCCTAGGGTGGCCTCAAGGGGGGCGACTCAAACTAGGGTCTCCCGCTTCCTGAGATGGTTACGTGGCCAACACGCCTAATCCCTTGAGTTTAACATGTTTTCAAACCATTGGATGAATCTTGATGCGCACATGCACACACTTACACATCTATATCTCGGTATTCCTTCACGTCCCGTAACTTTTTAATGTGTTGCATTAGGCTCTTGAGGTAGCGGGTCATGTTGCTGGAACATCCATCTCAAGCTCTCCGCTTCCGTATAGCACAATGGCTGGCCATTGTGAGGCCCTCGGGACAGGCACAAGGAAGAAGTTATCAAGTTGGTTGGGTCACGATTCAAAATCGGACAAGCTGTTGCTAACCTTCCCTTCAAATGGGGGATCTGCAATCAGAAAGGTGAGACTAAGTCAGATGAGCAAGTTATTTATCTATTCAATATTTCTGTATGGACCCTTTGTTCAATACATCCTCTTTTGTTTCCATGCAGGTAAACAGTAACGCACTCAGACAAGAAGCTGTTTCGCTGTCGGAACCATGGCTGGCTCTGAGGCTGCCTCCTGCTAGCCCATATGACAACTTCCTGAAGGCGGCCGGTTGCTAGGGAAAACGACACTCTTCTCGTTTGTAAAAACATATTTAGGTACTGATCTGTCTTGAACTTGAACTGTAGTTTTCTTACATGATCTGTTAAATTGAATGTAAGCACTATTTTCTTCAGTTAGTAGAAGTCATGTTAGAACTTGCAGTGCCATATTTCATTTACATGTTCACTGCTAGTTCTTCCTCTGCCTTTTTGGAGAGGGCAATAACCTCCATGGACTGAAGATGAAAGCATCCCCTACATGGAATTTTGGAGGACTTCCAAGATATTTTATTGAGAGCGAAAATCCTCGACGCTTTATTCTGGCCAATAACTGTTTCGAGCTATTGATTCCTGTGAATAGCTGACTTTTGTGAATTTTTGCATGTCGTAAACAGTGTTAAGGCGCTATGCGTACCCGAGGTGACAAGGGTCCCTAAGGTCTAGGCGCAAGACTTTTTGTTTTCAACGTGCATATTTATTTTTATTTTTTAATGTATTTTTATTGCATATATATTAAATATAAAATGATGTCATTATATTTTACGTTTAGATTAATAATTTGTGATATTTAAAATAGTAAATATATTTATAAAATAGATTTATTAATTTTTAAACATAAACATGTATATAAAGAACAAAAAATAGAGTAACATTATAAATAATTGAACTGTATGTGCTCTAAAAAAAGTATAATTTAACAAACTAGCAAGGCAAGAAGCAAATAATATAATTTTCTAAATACCAACTAATGAACTAATAACCAGTAAGTAGGGATTGGAATTGTAGCTCTGTAGATCTCCATCGTCTGATTAAAGGCAGTCAATGGTTTTTAACAGTGCAAATGCGTGTGTTCTTCACAGGTTTAAAAGGTGTAAATAACAATACCCTTATTCCTTTTATTCCTAGGTTTTCTATCCAATTCGACATCAAATTGGAAACTCTTGTTAGGCCACCAGGTGCAGATGAGACTTGAGAGACAGCACCAAATTTATGGTACTGATATTTATAACCATTATATTTGCAACCAGGATTTTCGCCTGTTAAAACAATTGACTGCCTTGAATAAGACCAAGGATATCATTTTTTTCCCTCAATCTTCTTTCACACAATCGATCTTTAAATGATGGCCCACAATCAGATGTTTCAACGCAATACACATCCCCAAAAGTGACTAAATGGCACTGGGCATTTAATAAGTAGCATTTCACAAGTAGGGCAATGGTCAGGTCCAATCAGGTTGAACCGGATTTTGAGTTCAACCACATCTTTTATTCTTGCAAATATAGGAAATCTTGACTGCACGTCATCCTATAAAAAGTGAAAACGATGAAAGGCAATATTCTCCCTAGGGCAGTGCATTTTTTGGACCAAACCGAACCGCCGGGTTTGGTTTGGAAAAAAGGAAAATAAAAAAATTTGGTTTGATTTCAGTTCCAAGGCTCCCCAAGCTGAAACTGAACCGAACGGAATGTAGTTTATATATATATATATATATATATATATATATATATAGAGAGAGAGAGAGAGAGAGAGAGAGAGAAAGAGGGTTTTGATTAATTTCAAAGGGCATTTAAGTAAAATACATATTTTTATATAAACCCTACCCTTGTCTTTAGCCTATTTCTAAATCCTAAAGCAGTGAAGTAGAACTTATAGGAAAACCGATTGAGAAGTTCGAGAAAATTTTAATGTGCAAGTAAAACTTATAGGAAAATCGAAACCGATCGAACCAAACCAAACTGAATCGAATCAGATTGGTTTGATTTAAGAGTTGGACGGTTTGATTTGGTTTGAAAATCTAGAAATCGATTAGGACCGATTTGGTTTGTGATTTTGGCCCAAAATCAAACAAACTGAACCGAATACACCCCTAATTCTCCCATATCAAAGGGCTATAAATGGGGTTGAAAACAATGTGTACATAAATATGGTGAGGGAAAAAAATTCTAAAACTCCGACATGTTGAGATTTTTGTTTGATTAAGCAACCGTATCTTTCTAGTATTAGTTTTTTTCTTTGAGTTATTTAGTGTGAGAGAAAACTTGCTATAAAAGAAGTCCTAGTCTAAGTAGGAAATTAGGTATGAATAATAGGCAAATCATAAATAGGTGAGTGAGCTTTTTGGATGTTTTGGGTTGTTTTTTGGAATTGGGACCCCTTTGTGCGTGTGATTTAGAGAGAGAACTTGGGGCTTTATTTGACATATAAGTCTTGATTATTTGGGCACCAGTATTTGTGGTTCTCCTTTGTTGGGTAAGATTGGAGAATTTGATATCTATTATTTGTAACCTTTGTGCATCTTCTTCGTGATAGTGGAAACACTTTGTTTGACTGCCCGTAAATATAAGCTTAGGCTAAATCACATAAATCTTGTTCTTATTTGTAGTATAATCTCTTTCTCTTTTTACCTTTTTGTAATATTGATTATTTGATTTATTGGTTGTCTTCTTCGCACGTAAAAGCTATTAACGTGATTGAAAGTGCAAATGCCTTATAAGGGGTTTTTGCACAACAATTGATATCAGAGCCTAGGTTTTGATTTGGGCATCGTTTTGCTTCCGCGAGAAAGTTTTCTCTTATTGTTAGTGATTTTTTACAATTGGATGTGTGAAGGGTTAGATGTGACGGAGAAAATTTAAGACAAGATTAATCGGTATACTTGTGGCACAAATCGATTGTGTTTTGTGAAAGATCTGAAATAGTTCGTGATGAATGACACTAATTGCAAAGAAATATTTTACTAGGTGGAGCAGTCTCTATTGTTGATATAAAGATTGTTACTGCAAATAACCCTGTAGAAATTTGTAGTTTGGCACTTTCGGGTGCGGTAGTGCCTACGGGCACATTTGACACTATCGGGTATATTGGTATTAGTAATTTGGCACGCACCTTCAGGTGCATTAGCAGTTTAACACTTTTGGTGCATTGACAGTTCGACACATTCAGATACATTAGCAGTTTGACACTTTTGGTACATTGGCAGTTTAGCACTTCGGGTGCATTGGCATTTTGGATACTTTCGGGTGCATTGGTAATTTTGGTACTTTTGGGTGCATTGGTAGTTTGACACTTTTGGGTGCATTGATAATTGGGCACTTTTGGGTGCATTGGTAGTTTGACATTTTCGAGGGTATTGGCAATTTGGGCACTTCGGGTGCATTGACAGTTTGAGCACTTTTAGGTGCGTTGGCAGTTTGGCACTTCAAGTGCATTGGCAGTTTGATACATTCAGGTGCATTGGCAGGTTGACACTTTCGAGTACACTGACAGTTTGACACTTCTAGGGTGCATTGGAGTCGGTGGGCACATTTGAAGGCAGTTTTGAAGTTGAAATTGAATATACTTGATTTGTTTGAATAGCATGAGATTTCATGTCAAGGTGGAGAAATATTATTGGTTTGCAAATCTCGCCAAGGTAGAGATTGTTGGATTTCAGCTCGATTTGGCTTTAAACCGATTAACTCAAGCTATTTTAGTTTAACCCTTCTTATTTTGGGTTTGGATAAAAATAGAATCTTATTAAATATGATCTAAAAGATAGGGAATAAGAGTCAAAATAAAATTGGAAAGTGAGAGAGCTTTGGAAGTTGGGTTTTTTTCTTTGAGTTATTTAGTGTGAGAGAAAAACTTGCTATAAAAGAAGAGTCCTAGTCTAAGTAGGCAATTAGGAATGAATAATAGGCAAGTTATAAATAGGTGAGTGAGCTTTTTGGATGTTTTGAGTTGTTTTTTGGAATTGAGACTCCTTTGTGCGTGTGATTTAGAGAGAGAACTTGAGGCTTTGTTTTGCATGTGAGACTTGATTTTTTAGGTATGAGTATTTGGGGTTCTCTTTTGTTGGGTAAGAATGGAGAATTCGATCTCCATTGTTTGTAGCCTTTGTGCATCTTCTTCGTGATAATGAAAATATTTTGTTTGATTGTTCGTGGACGTAGGTTTAAATCGAATCACAGAAATCTTGTTCTTATTTATGATATGATTTCTTTCTTTTTCTATCTTCTTGTGATATTAATTATTTGATTTATTGATTATCTTCTTCACACGTAAAAGTCATCAATATAATTAAAAATGCAAACACCTTGTAAGAAGTTTTTGCACAATAGCAACTATGAGCCCAATACTTCACAAGCAATGCATTTATTCAATTCAACGAGGATTCGACCACAGAAACGCTCTGATGTGGTAGATTTTTCTTAAGGTTACAAGTAAGCACTTGAAGTGAGATTAATATGGTTGGTGACAAATATTTTCATGAAAGGTTTTTTAGGTGAAGTCATAAAAGTAGAGGTTCTCCTTCATCCAATGGCTTTAAAACCAGCTGAACCCAATATGTGATTCAGCCACTTGGACTTGACCAATTGCTCTTAGGTGCACAGGAAATCGAGCCGTCTGTGGTGTGGCTTTACCTTTTGGCGTCCACTTGAAATAGATTCTCTTAAAAGGCATGCCAGAAGCTGTTATTGGTGGCTTCCAGCTTTTTACCATTTTCAGAAGTATATGTAGGCTGGCAGATGATTCCTTGGGAATAATCGCAGCAAAATTCGTTAAATTTGGGTAAAGATAAAAATCAAGAAAATTAAAGAGAAAAATTATAAAATGATAGTAATTAAAAGTTATTAAAATCTTTAAAAAAAAAATTAAAATTAATAAAAAACTTAATGGTAGTTCCTTTCAAAAGTTTCTAGCCATCTGATCATATTCTGTTTTGGCATCTAGAGTTTACGTAGCCGTTCCTTCAAATGAGCTCTTGCAGGCTCTGGATAGGGCTCTGGAAATTGTTGAGGGTACCATTGAATGCTTTGAATGAGATGATAGATATTGTTTTTTACCCCATATCTTTCACACAAGGGATTTTGAGATCATGAGCTTATCATGGAATGATCAATTTTTTTATAGATCTCAAATAAATGTCCATAAAATTATGTTTGAGCGTGATGTGATTTTAAGGCCACTTACTTGAAATTTGTGCCATGTAGAGTGAAAAAATTCTTTCGATAATATTCTAATGGCCTCAAGATTCCTTCTGTCAAAAATTGGGCAGAAAGTCATCTCCATTGTCTCATTCAATGGTTTTTGGAATAGGTGCTCTCTAAGATTTCGTGGAGTTAATAAAGTTGCCTTTATATTTAAATAACTGCCAAACCGGAATGAGTTCATAGTTTAACTTAATTACAGTTAAAAATGACACTTTTAAGTAATAAAATAAATATATGATGTAATTCCGTGCATTAATAAGTTATAATCATAAGGGAATAATATGAAATTGATTCAAATATGTATCACAAGGACAAAAGCAAAAAATTAATAATAAATTAATTAAATTTGAGAAGAATTTAAAATATATTATTAGGATCAATGGAGCGTATATTTGGCAAAATGTTTAGAACACCATCTATTTGAATAATTTCTAAAGCGAACATCATGCGGCCGCTTTCAATAAGCATGTGGGCACAAATAAAAGTTCTTTTCTCTAAAATGGCAATAGGGAATATGCATCGGTTGCACAATATGACTCACGCAACCGGTTGTATTTTCACATGCCACATGATATGATGAATCCAAAACAACTCTCGTTTTGGAGTGATTAGCCATGGATTAAGTGATTTTAAAAAACTAATATTTTTTTTTGAAGTTTTTGACTTCTTTTTAATGGGTCAAGTATATTGATTCTATTGAACTTCGATCACATTTTTAATAGTAAAAATGTATTGGTCATGCCCAAATTTTGTGGCACTTAATCGGTCTTTTCCAAGTTGCCGAGTCACTCAATTCTTGGGATGACTACCACGGAGTGGCTAACTAACCGTGATTGTAGAGATTTCTCTAGAATTTGGTGCGGAGTCCTTGCCTCGTCTAAAATTTTGACTACTTTAGAGAATACTGTGATAAAGCTTATAAGTTTATAGCAAAATACCTCTAGTCCTTGCATTTAAGCAAGTAACTAGGGTTCTTATTGGGCCGACCGGTTAAGGATACACCTGACTGGCCTTACTTGGGCCGAGTTTAGGGTTTTTAAAGCCTAATGCTAACCGAGCCTAGATGTACTCAACTCAAGTATGACCCAATTGAGCTTTTTTTTTTACATCAAAATCTTTAGCTACTTAGCTATTTCTTTAAAATCATTTTTTTTTATAAACTAGACTTTGTAGCTTTAATGACATTTTAGTAAAAGTTTAGTCCACAATGGGTGTCCACATGTCCCTGTGATTGGTGACTTGTAGAGATATATATATCCATGCAAGTCACCCACTCATATAGACATATGGACGGCAATGCCCACTATAATACTCTTCTAACAGATATTTTAATAAAATGTCCATTAATTAAAAATTATTATAAATACATATTTTTGTATTACATACTTACATATATAAAATCGGGCTGGACCCGGGCCATGTGTTGGGATACCTACTCCAAGCGGAGCCCGGCTTACACAGCCCCAAAAGCCTGCTATTTCAGGGCCGGGTCCGGACTGAAATTCATGCAACCCGGTCCATTGAGAGCCCTACTTTCACCTGATGGTAAGTCATTACACACTCTCTCTCTCTCTCTAAAATACCGCACTCTCTTTCGCGCAGTCACTCCGATTGATTAGGAGATAAGAAAACACGAAAAACCAGGCAAAATAGCACAAAATCATAACCTAACAGAGCTCTAAAGAAGACGAAGACGAAGTAGGGCGTCAGAAATGGCTCATTCTTGCATCGCCACAGCATCATCTGCTCTCAATTTCAATTTATTCTCCATCTCTTCCAACACTCAACCCCAAAATCTCCCCCTTCAATTCAAACCCCTCTCTTTGAGGTACTTTTTGTATCTCCTCTCTCTCTCTCTCTCTCTCTCTCTCTCTCTCTCTCTCTCTCTCTCTCCTAGATTTTTGTTTTGAATCTCTATTCTGTTAATATTTCAGAAATTTTCGAAGAAGATCTGTCTCCATTGCTAGAACCTGCTTGAATGCTCCGAAAGCGGTTTATTCCGATGAATTTTGGGCACCTGAACAGAGTTTTCGCAAAGGGATTTGGTCGATAAGGTAGGGTTTATTATAATTTTTCGGATTCGTTTATATAATTATTGAGTTTTTTTACTTCAATTCGTAATTTTATTGTAGGGATGACTTGCAATTACCTTCGTCTCCCTACTTGCCTGCTTACGCGCAAGGTCAAGGGCCCCCGCCAATGGTACAAGAGCGTTTCCAGAGCGTTATTAGCCAGCTATTTCAGCATGTAAGGTGTTTGATTTAGTTGATTCGTAATTCCTTATGATTATTATTATTCTCATTGTTAGTATCCATTTTTTAAAATTGATTTATGTAGAGAATAATTCGGTGTGGTGGTGCTGTTGATGACGATATGGCGAATGTTATCGTTGCACAACTTCTCTATCTTGATGCTATCGATCCGAACAAGGTTTATTTTTTAATTTTTTGTACTTGTACTTGATTTGTGGGAAAAATTAGTGAAGAGGATCTTGAAATATTGGCTTGCAAATTGTTATTTATAATTGCATATAGCCTTGCTGGAACTTAATTTGTGAAGTTTGAGGATCTGAAGTTTGTATTTGAGCTACAGAATGAAGTATTTTTACAATGACAATTATTTTTTCAAATTGTTAATTATCAAAAAAAAAAGAAAAAAAGAAGACAATTATTTTTTCGTATACTCAGTATTGGGTCCAGCTCTTTAGTTGAGAAATTTTCGATTTTGTATTCGAGATCGATAAAAGCTAGGAAAAGGATGTTATGCTGCCACAGTTTTAAGCATTTTCCACAGGCACTACCTTTGCGCCTTTTGTTTTGGTGGAGAACATAAAAAATTTGGAATCCTGGGTCATGCACTCATGCTTCAGTAGCTCTTTATGTTGGATCATATTTTTTACTGTTTTATTTAATTTTAAAATTTTCTTTGCTTAAACTGGATAATAGAATTAAGCTTGTAACACAATTTATAGCTTAAAGATACATTGAGAGAATTATTTTGGTCTGCCAAAGTTGATAATTTTTTATTCATTTATTTATTTTAATTATTAAGCTAGTTTTCCCTTTTTCAGTTATGTTTCTTACCTCATGCGCTCATGTTTATTATTTGAACTGTTAATTTTTCAGTTAGTTCATGTATTAAGGAAATTTGCTCGGACGATACATATGTTAATGTTTTTCTTGATTGTTCTGACAGGATATTGTCATGTATGTGAACTCTCCTGGAGGATCTGTGACAGCCGGTAATATATATTCTCATATCTTCTTAATCATTCTTTTGGTATAATTTGATTGGGAACTATAGAAAAACAATATGAGTAAGGCTATATATTTGCGT
Organism: Chloranthus sessilifolius; assembly: GCA_021018995.1. NCBI lineage: Eukaryota > Viridiplantae > Streptophyta > Magnoliopsida > Chloranthales > Chloranthaceae > Chloranthus > Chloranthus sessilifolius. The sequence continues at coordinate 7,344,882 of CM037590.1, forward strand.
GATTTGGTTGATATTTCTGTCAGGTATGGCCATATTCGATACCATGAGGCATATCCGTCCTGATGTTTCCACTGTTTGTGTTGGACTGGCTGCTAGGTAAGAAGATTATTTGACGTTGCTTTTGCCATTTGATTTGGCACCCTTTCTATATTTTGTTTAGATATAACTCTTACCATCACATATGGCACTACATAGTAGCGATTTCCTTGGTTTTATATATCTTGATACTAACTTGATATTTGCTCTAGTGAATTCACACGCTTCAGTTCTGCTTAGCTAGTCTTGTTTTGTAAATGTCTTGCTCATTAACTTTCGGCATTAATTACTAGAGTGCCTTTTTTTATGAGCTGCACTCCAAGTTTAGGTTTATTCATATTATAGTCTTAAAATGAATCCCCTAGTCAATGTTTTTCATATTCACCCTTATTTGGGCATTTGTATGGCTGCATGGCTGCATGGCATGCCATGATGGTGGCCAAAGTGACAAAATACGGGTACAGGTTTAATATGGTGAGCAAGAAATCCAAAAAAAAAAGGGAAAAAACTCGGAAAAAATCATGAAAAAATGAGATAATATTAATATTTTTTAAGAAAAAAGCTTTAAAGAAGTTTTTTAAAAATACGATAAAATATGGGGAAAACGTTTAATATGCGGAAAATGCGTTTGATACGCGTATTGTATGAAAATACATATTTTATTCAAAAATATGGGTATTATACGTGTTCAGTACGTTGTGGCAAAATGTGTATTATACACATTTTTTTTAAAATGCCGTATTTTGTCACAATGATGGTGGCACAAGATATATGTGCTAGACTCACGATAAGCTTTTTCTGAAGTGTCTCAGGTAGCTTCTTGTGACACTTGCACTGAGAGAAGTTATTGTGTGCCTTGCTTTTCCTAATCATATACAACTAGTTTCATATTACAAAAGTTTACTTTGTCCAATGTGTAAAATTGTGTCGTGTACAATGGCACCTATTATTAGAAAATAGCTAAATCATTTGCTGGGCGTGAGAGAGTGGATCCTACATTATTTGGGTTGTTCTAGTGCACGTGTGAACAAAGTGACAATATGGGTACGGGTTTAATACGGTGAGCGAGAAAGTCGGAAAAAGAAAAAAGCAAAATAAGGGGAAAAACGAAAGGTAAAAAAATGTAAATTACAAAGCCGGAAAAAAAACCCCGGAAAAATTGGGGAAAAACAAGATAATATTAAAAAAAAAATTAAAAAATTTGTAACAGTCTTTAAAAGTACTATGAAATACGGGAAAAAAAAAACGTTTAATACGTGAAAAAATGCATTTAATACGTGAAAGACGCATATTGTACGAAAATATACGTTTTATTCAAAAAAATGGGTACTATATGTGTTCAGTACGTTGTGGGGAAAAAAACGTGTATTATACACGTATTTTTTAAAAAAGAAGTATTTTGTCACAATGCGTGTGAACTTTGAAGTGCCTTAATTCCATATCTTTGAATAGAGAAGCATCTAGTCACTTTCAGAAAGTAGGAAATTAATCGTTATCCCAAAACTTATGCTCGCAAGTGCTTTAAGGAGATCTTTCCCTTTGGCAATCCTCCCTATATACCTAGTTTCTAGAAAGAGTACCTTTAATTCCATGTGATGTTAAGGCCACTTTTTGGGAATGGATACCATGTGAAATAAAAAACTGATGGTGGATGGTGAGAGCATGATCTCAAGATCCATAATGGAAAAGAATGTGATGAAAAACAATCTGTATCGTCGGATTCAAAGCAGGCAATGGGTTTTAGCGTGGGTGAACTCAAAGATTCGGTGGGTGGGTTTAAAGGTACTCTTCTAGAAATTGCCTTAGCTCCATGCAATAAAATATGTACTTTGTTTCATTGCATGCTAACTGATCTTCTGATCCTGCCTTTATTCTATCAACATGTACTTCGTCAAAAAAGGAGAGGAGTTGCAAGCCATGAATTAACAGACTTAAGAAAATCTATGATAAAAAATCCTTTAGGACCCATGTGCCTGTTTGAAGGATTGTTTGAAATATTATAAAATATATGTGATTATCACTTTAAGGTTGTTTTAATGGATGTGCCTATGTGGGTATTCCCTTTCTTATATTGCAACTGCTATCGTCATGAAAGGTCCCTCTAGTAGCACTATAATACAATTTCCATCCGCCTTCCATCAATTTTTAGTTAAATATACCCAAGGGAACAATTCTCATATTCTTGTGATCTCTGTGGATCTTGGTATCTAGCAGAACCTGATTTCAATCACCACATGCAATTCTAACATTCATCTGTCTGTAACATTACAACAGAAGATGCAATTTTTAGTTTTGGCCATCTCTGTAATTGGCATTTAACTCCTTTTCCACCAAGAATCCCTCCTCTAAAGGCTTTATCTTTTGTTTTATATTCTTTGTCCAAATTTTTCATAGAAGTCATGTTCCCATATGTGATTCCACACTCAGGAGCTGGTTGCATATTGGAGAGAAGGGATGTTAGCTTTGACGTGGCTTGAGGAGCAGAGGCCGATTTACCCATGGAGCCTGAAGTTGGTTGTGGAGGTTTTTTTATTATTATTTATTATTAAATTGGTAAAAAAGAAAGTTTATTTTGTAAGCACAACATAACTAAGAGGCGGGAGTTGGATGGGGAAGTGAAATAAAAAAATAAAGATGTAGCGAACAGAGCAAAAAACTTAGATGACTAGGTTTGGGGAGTCAAATAGAGTGGAACCCAAATCAGTCCCCAATTTCATGGCATTCTATGTTCTGAGATTGGCCTCCCACGTTGCGTAGGATAAAGGAAAATGGGCCTAGAGAACAAATGCCAACAATATCCTCAACGATGTCCACCAACCTTGAACAAAAATTCATTTGTTCCGTAGGCCAACCTAATGACCTATGACATTAGAGGAGTCCTATACATGGATCAAAATATCGTTCGATACCGATACGTATCGTCCGATACGTGTCGGTTTTGGACATGAACGATACGGTAAATACCATTTTTACCGGGTACCCCACAAAATCACATAATTATCGGACGATACGGTGAAATTATCATCCGTATCGTTCGATATGGACAATAATTTCAAATTATCGGACGATAATTTGAATGTATTGTCCGATAATTTGGCAAATTGACAGGGACCCCATTTGGCCAAATTATCGGACGATTTATTGAAAATATCGTCTGTATCGTCCGATACAGACGATAATTTCAATTTATCGGACGATAATTTGAATGTATTGTCCGATAATTTGACAGATTGACAAGGACCCCATTTGGCCAAATTATCGGACGATGCATTCAAATTATCGTCTGATAATTTGATTTTTTGGATTTTTTTGAAAAAAAAAAAAAAAATTGTATTAAAACGATACATTCAATGTGTCGCCGATACATTGAATGTATCGGACGATACGCGATACGTATCGTCCTGGAGGTCAGGACGATAAGAATCGAAAATCCGATATTTTGATCCATGGTCCTATATTAAATAAGATGAGCTACATTTGGAGATCATAGCCTTTAATCCAATAGGTAGAGCTTTAGCCTCAGCCTCGATGGTGTTATTCGAATCGGTGTTTGCCTAACATACTTGAAAATAGTTATCCCATCATTGTCTCTAACAAGGCTAAACTAGAGATCTTGACTAGGTAAGGTGCACTGGAGACAAAGATCAAAGAATTTTGATAAAATAGGATGAGATAAAAAAAAAGATAACAATACTTTAAAGATCTATTAAGCATGGAAGATGCGAAGTAAGAAGATAAGAAGAGGAACCAAATCAAGGGTTGATCAACAAAATTCCAAAAGTTAAGTAAAAACAGCTTAGCAAAGATGAAGAAAAGAAAAACATTAGTACCAGATGGAATACCTATAGAAGTTTGGATTTTGTTGGGAGAGAATGGACTGAATTGATTGTCTAAATTATTCAATAAGATACTGAAAATGAAAAAAATGGTTGAGGAATGGAGGAAGATGATGGGGACGCCGACATCGTAGACATCGGATATGGACCTTTTTCGCGTGTACCGACGTCGGAAGAAGCGGAATGGAAATCATCAGAATTAGGCGAAAAACGAAATTCTGAAAAAAAATTGGAGGAATACAACAAGTTCGATCGATCGAATTGCAATTTCGATTGATCGACTGGCATCAATAGAGTATAGAGTTATGGAGTGAAATTTCGACCGATCGAATGAACTATTCGATCGATCGAATGTCGACGACGATTTTTCATAGAAGTATGAAATTTCGATCGATCAATTTTTTTCGATCGATTGAAATTTCAAATCGATCGATCGAAATCGCGCTGGGTTGTTTAGTTAATTTAGGAGTTTAATTTCGAACTTCTGTTTTGAGGGTTTATTTGTCTTTTATTTATTAATTGTTTTAGGGTTTTCTTTTATTGAAAGGACTCCTATATAAGGTCCTTAAATTGAACAATGTAACTAATTATTGATAATTAATGAAAAGAGTTTTTGCTTGTGCTCTTGAGATAAGCCTATACGGAGAGTGATTCTTCTTCCCGAGAAGGGTTTGGTGCGACGCCAAGGGTGTGAAGCCCGCAATTATATCTATCTATCTTCATCTTCTCTGCTTGTGTGTTGATCCTTGCAATCCTAAATCAATCACCATTCCTTTTGAAATCCTAAAACCCTAGTTTTATCCTAAGCCATTGAAGCGACCCGATTCAACAACCGTATATCCCAGCAGAATTATTAAACCCTTCCGCACTAAATATTCAGAGAAAATCAGTGATCCCATCATTGAATTGTAAGCACCCTAAACTGGGAAAACCTAGAGTTCTATCTCTAGGATCGATCTACGCTGCAACCTAATGGATCTAGCGCCTGGACTGAACCCTACCTGAAGCATACGTGATTCTCCCATGGAATACTACGAAAACCTGAGGTATTCGTTATATTTTGTGAATTTTATTGTTTAATTTAATTCTAATTTAATTCTGGCAATTCAATCATATCATTCACGTAGTTTAGGGAGTCGCCCTGCGTCAGAAGAGCATGATGGTCCCTTTCTATTAGAACAAAAGAGACATCCAAAATTGTGCCAACTATTGAGTCATTAAACTAATGAGTCATAGTATGAAACTTTGGGAGAGAATAGTAGAACAACAATTAAGGCAAGAATCAAATGTATCAAAGAAGTGGTTTGGATTTATGCCGGGAAGATCAACAATAGAAGCAATTTTCCTATTGAGGCAACTTATGGAGAAGTTTAGAGAGAAAGAAAAACCCACGTATGGTCTTTATTGATTTGGAGAAGGCTTATGATAGTGTCAAGACAAATAATATGTTGGATACTAAGGAAGAAATGCATCCTGAACTTATATATTGAAATTATCCAAGACATGTACGAGAGGGCGGTAACTAGTGTAAGAACGACGTGTGAAGAGACGAGTGAGTTTTGTGTCGGAGTTGAGCTGCATCAAAGATCGTCCTTGAACCCTTATTTGTTTGCCCTAGTCATGGATGCGTTAACGATAGCCATACAAGACGAGATTCCATGGTGCATGTTATTTGCAAAAATAAATAAATAAACAAATGTTAAGCTAGATGGGAGAAAACCTTTGGAGTCAAGGGGTTTAAAAATTAGCAAAATAAAAATATAATACATGGAGTGAAAATTTAGTGAACATGATAGCCCGCAGGGGATGAAGTTAAAATAGAAATTATTTTAGTGTCACATTGCATTATATTTCACTATTTAGGCTCCACTTTACAATCAAATGATGGATTTGAAGATGACATCTCAAATAGGATTAATGTAGGATGGATGAAATGGAGTCAAGCAAGTGGAGTATTGTGTGACGGGGCGACCTAAGAGTTCCACTTAGATTGAAGGGATGCTTATAAGACGACGGTTAGACCTGCCATAGTATATGATGCAGAATGTTGGGCTATGAAAAAATGACAAAAAGATAGAATGTGCATGTTGAGATGGATGTGTGGAGTAACATGAAAGGCCAAAGTTCGGAACGAGTGCATAAGAGGAAATTTGAGAGTGACAAAAGAAAATTTGAGGGAATGTCACTTGAGGTGGCTTGGACATATTCATCGGAGGCCAAAAGCAGACCTGAACGAAGGCTTGTGATGCTACAAGCACAAGGAAGTAGGAGAAGAGGAAGACAATGAAGACCTGGAGGGAAGCCGTGAGAACGGATATGAAGAATTGTAAAGTTATAGAGAGCTTATCGCTGATCACAAACAAGTGAAGAAGTAGGACTTGCAAAGTCGGCCTCAAATAGATGGGATAAGGCTGTGATGATGGAATCTAATGACAACAAAACTTCGTCTTCCAAGGTTTCTGCAGGGGCATTCATAGAAGTGGTTTAATCTTTGATGGATGATAAAAGAAGAAGCAAACCTGACTGGGATTGGGAACCCTCTTTTCAATAGTATGAGAAGGAAAATCGATTGGAGTGGTAGGTGCGTCAAATGCAGAGGTTGACAGATTATGATTTGACATTTCTCTGCAATAAACAATTAATCCGAGAAGATTGTTGATGAAGGGTCACTCTATCAACATTGTTAGATGGCTGGGTGCATCATGAAACTCCACCCTTTGTGCTAGAAATCGGCATGAAGCACATTGTAGGTTGGGATTAGGAGCGTCATCACAAACCTTTTTTTTCTATCTGTAAAATCTTGAAATTAGATTATTTTATGATAGGTAGCAGGAGCAGGAGTGAGAGCGCCATGCTTGGTAGAAGATTCCTACTACTAAGCCACACTCTTCAAAGCAGAGATTTAGAGTAATTGATAAGATTGTTCAATTTGTAAATGGTATCTTGTCCCACATTCATCAGATGATATAAGGACATAAAATCTTGCAAATGTGCCGGTGTGTTGGCAAGTGGTGTTGTTTGTTAGGGTCAAGCCCGACAACAAATCTCTTCGGTTCTCATAAGGTCTTCAAGTTGTTTCGACTTGTCTGAAACTTTTGTGTTATGGACTATTGGAATGGAATAGTGCTGTCCCATTCATACCAAATTTTTTTTCTTAGCTTTTAATAAAAACTTTAAACTGGTTATTCTGCTTCAACGAGGCAGATGGTCTCCATGTGATGGTGATTGTTAACACCCATCACTAAAGCCCTTTGCTTCCGAGTGTTAGATTTAAGGGCTGGTCGAGCTAGCTTGAGTTTCCTCCCTCCTAAGTGACTGGAAGAAATAGTGACTTGCAAAAAATTTAGAAGCATAATTATTCGCTATGAGGTCACCATGTCCTTTTTTATCAGAATATACAACTTGCTTGAGTACCTCTTAGAGTAAAGTTTACCATGTCAATCCTCTTTGCAAGAATTTTCTATAGAATCAAGTTCTTCATAATCCATCTCTTGTTATTAGTAGACCCATTGAATTAGTGGCATCTTTATGTCTAAAGAGTTTGAGTTCTCTGCAGGGTGGATCACTAAGAAAGAGAAAGCGTGTTCACTATAATGCTATTCTAAATGAAGCGGCGGCTAGTTGCTAGCATCAACCACATGGAGAATGTGGAGCCTTTCTTTCTCGGTCGTATGTCTTAATAAGTGGATTTTGATGCCTGCAATCGTTCCCTGCTGCATTGGTATTTTCACTCCCCACTCTCCACTCTCCACCATATCACAGGAGTAGTCAAAGGAAGTACGACAGGTCTGATTAGGAATAAATTCCCTAAGAAGTAGGGGATGGAATTTACTTCAATTCACTTCTCTTGTTAGCAGTAAATGTTGGATTATTGTGTCGAGTTGGGAGAAGTGATAACCTGATAATGCAGCGATTGAATTAATATCTAGAAGGAAAGGGGCATTCTTCAAATTTTCAAATTTCAATCAGTCTTTACACATAGCATTGTTGAATCAGGTTGACCTCCATATTGGCAATTGGTATGTGTCTTGGACGCATTTTGATTGCAGAGGTACATCTTGTCCAATTTTCATATTGTCAGCGCCATTAATGCCACTTGATCTTCTATACATGGAACCTAGCACATAGACTATCAGATTGTAGGTCACCCTATCATGTTACCTTAGGGATTCTGTTCTATTTAACCAGATAGAATGAGAGAAAAAATGGCTTTTGCACCACGTTTTTGCTTATATAGGTGAGGTGGTTTATTCTGTACCATTTTAAAAGGTGTAAAAATTGGCGTGATTGTGATGTTGTAAGTTGAATAGTCACACTCACTACCTTGCTTAAAATGTCAAAGGGTCTTCCATTGATGGTCTTAAACTATAATTTCTTCAGATTACTATTGAGCATTGCTAATTTAGTACGGGTACTAAAGGCACCAAAAAAAATAAAGGAAATGGTTGGTTGAACGGTTGATCCTACTAGAGACCAGCCCAAAAAAAATTGCATACTGAAGCTGTAGGAATATGTGTTGGTGCATATGTATTTGTGTATGGTGTGTGTGGAGTTTATATGGGTGTGTAGGTATTTTTACTCTCTCTCATAATATCAATGCTAGTGAGGGCATCTAATCGCACTAAGCCTTCTCATTATTAATTTTCACTCTCTTTTTTATTTTATTTATCGGTTATTTTTCAGTCTCTCTCTCTCTCTCTCTCTCTCTCTCTCTCTCTCTCTCTCTCTTCCCTACTTTCTCTAATTCTAAACCTGATACTATCTACTGAATCCTAATACCACCTTCCTAAACATTATTCCACCAACCAATACCACCCACCTTAGAATTCTTCTTGGTATCAACCTAGGCCTCGCCATGCCATCCTTTATGCTGATGTCAGAAAGTCAAATTAGTTGGCCACCTATATTTGCAAAACTGCTCTGGTTTGGATCGGTTTTTCATGCTGGTGTACTTTATGTCTTGGAGCTTCGTTATCCAACGTGTCTATAGTTGACTTTCAAAAGCATCTTTCTTCCTTGTTTTTCTCAGCTCGATTAGCAGATCTGATGATTCATAAAGATTGAAGGGTGTTTGATTGTAACTCTGGTGTGTACATGTGCAGGAAATCTATTCTCATTTTTTTATTCAAGTGGCATGAGATTTTATGGTGTATTGGGCAAGAACCCCTATCGTTCGTGAATAAATTTTGACTTGCTCTGAACACGATCTTAACTGTGGTATTTTCTCTTTTGGATATGAACAATGGTTCTGATGTGGTTTGTTCGCTTTTGGTACTTATACAATTGTGGTGCACTTTATGGATGATTGGAGCACATGGAAAATGCACTAAGTTCATCCGACATGGTGCGTTACAAGTATGAATATGTTTTCTTTTTTTTGTTTTTTCATGTTAGGGGGGTGGGAGGTGGGGGTGGGATCATAATCCATTGGTTGGGGTTGTTGAACCTGACTCTGTTTTGTACCATTATTTCTCGTACATGTTGTGTCACTGCTGAGTGTCCAGTTTTATTTGGGGTCCATCTGCTGTTTGGTGAAAGAACTATGAATTCTATAGTGAACATGCCAGAGGGTTGTAAACCAATGACTTCCAATATCTGCCCAATTGAATATTATCTTTCTGCTCCCGGTTGTGCTCCTTTATTGGTGGTTATGTGAACTGTTTCTGGCTAATCAGAACGGATTTCTTTACCTTAAGTTAGTGGAAACGGCTGACTTCTATAATGATCTGAATTTGGGGGGGGGGGGGGGGTGGGGTAGGGGGGGTGCAGAGGACTGTCAGGGTAGTTCAGTCACTTATATTGCTGATGTGTGTACTCCTTCAAGTACTTCAGCGTCTGCTGCCACTACTTCACCAACTTCTTGTTGGGTCATTGATTCCAGAACAACTGATCATATAACTATCGATACTCAGAGCTTCTCGTCATATTCTCCTCCATCCTCATCTGCACAAGTTCGGTTGGTCGGTGGCTCCTTTACTCCAGCTGTCATGTGCCTAAGACCTATTGGTGAATTGCCTCACTGTTTTTTTATTAATCGTACTCCTAGAGTTCTTGAGGGTCACCTTTTTTTCTGTCTTACGTCCTAAAGATCCCATGTTTCCTATTGAGCCTAGAGTTTTTGGGTGCTCTTGTTCAGGACCCAAGTCCAAATAGACATAAACTGGATGACCACGCTTTTAAATGGACATTTTAGGAGATGCTCAAGTGTTTCTGAAGGATATCGGTGTTATGATCCCTGAGCTATGAAGCACCAGTGCGGGTAAGGCATACAGGTAGGATACGATAAGGGTACGGCGATATGGCAATTTTCAAAAAATTACAGTACGGGTATGGCAGGGATAGTTATATTTAAAAAATAATTTATATATATTTTAGGTTATTTTTAAATGTAAAAAATAGTTAATAAACATTAAACAACATAAAAAATAATAATTCAAGAGACATCCATTCTAAAAGATATATTTAGAGTTGAAGGCTCAAATTAAAATGTAAGACATGAGTTTTACTGCTTACTTAATATAAGTGGAAGTGAACCATCCGATTGATGATCTTTAATATCAGCCATTGATAGGGAAAACAATGGTTGATATTAAAGTCCACAAATCAGATGGCTTAAATCTCGCTACAATGCCATTTTTGGCCCATTATGACTAAATTCAGATGGCTTAAATTGCCCTAATGGTACAGTTCACTACATCTTAAAACGTTCATCGATGATCTTTAATATCAGCCATGAATATTGTAAACGGTGGTTGATGTTAAAGTCCACAATCAGATGACTTAAATCACCCTACAATGCCATTTTTTGGCCCATTATGACTGAAATCAGATGGCTTAAAGCTCCTTAACGGTACAAATCACCACATCTTAAACTATTGATGGTTTAAACACATCATGACGGTCACGTGAGTCGGGCCCTTCAAAAATTTGGTCACGTGAGTGAGGCCCTTTAAATATCTAAGCAGGTGACGCTCGATAGTGAGAGGGGCTTTTTGTTTAAATGATCTAACACCATCAAAATAAAATCTGATGGTGTCAGATCATTTAAAACCAGGGTAAGAGGGTACCGCCTCAAAGCAAAAAAAAAAAAATCGCAGCAAAAACTGGAGAGAAGAAGAAGAAAGAAAGGAATAAAAAAATTGGTACCTGATTTGAGAAGAAGCCCCACCATGCAGCAGGTACGTCCTCCGCGCCTTCTAATCTTCTTCTTCTTTTATTTTTTTTCCCTCCTTTTTGCAACCCTTAAAATGAACCAGAGGAATGTAGCCCCACCGTATACGATTTCGGCTCCTAAAAAGGCAACCCTAAAAATATCGGAATTAAAATAATATTTTTAAAATATATATATCAAATACCATACCTCCGTATCCCGACCATACCGTACCGGTTTTTTTTTTTTTCGGAAACTCGTGGGATACACATGCACGCATATCCCACCCGTACCCGTATCGGATGCAGGTACGGCGCCCTTTTGGGCATATCCGTGCTTCCTAGTCTCTGAGCACTTCAGTTTTTTACTTCATTGGATGTGACCTTTTTGAGCATGTTCCCTTTCTTTCCGTTCATCAGTGTGAATACCCTCATAGGTTTGCCCTATCACTCTTACTCCACTCATAGTTTCTGCTGCCTCCACATGTCCTGCTAGGCTGCTACTGTTACCCTCCACCCTCCATTACCATTGTCTGTTCATGCTCATATACGGCTTTACCTAATGGGTTTCCTTAAATGTTGCAGAGGCAGTTTCGCACGTATGCTCGCAGACATGAGCATGAGATATCCTCTATCAGGCCTCATCTTTAGCCCTCTATGCAGGTAGATCCAGCTGAAACTTCCATGGGCTTTAATGTGGATTCAACAAACGCGTTACCAAGCTGCGCTACATTCCTTTCAAGTGTTGTGCAATATCATTGTAGACAATCCTTTTCCTGTTTTCCACATGGTTATTTCCCACTTCTCTTATTCCCACACCACTTGGTATCTCATCTTCACTTGCTTATTGCTCTTCGCAAGGGGGTTCGTTCATCTGTAACCCTATATCCTCTTGCTAAATATGTTCGCTACCAGGCTGTGTCCTCTTCTTATAGGGCTTTTCTCTATGAGATTGATACTTTTACTATCCACTCACTGTCCATGTTGCTTTTTTCCATCCTGCATGGAAGCCATCTATGGTTGATAAGATGAAAGCCGTTGAGAGTAATCACACGTGTAATGGTTACTCTTCCTCCTGACAAGAAAACCGTGGGATGCGAATGAGTTTTTTCTATCAAACATAATCCTCATGGCATTGTTGCTCAATATAAAGCCCATCTCATTGTGCGGGGATATACTCAGACTTATGGGATTAACTATGATGCCATGTTTGCGCCTGTGGCTAGGTTGACCTTTGTGCGTGTCCTCATCTCCATTGCTGCAAATGAAAATTGGACCATGTATCAACTTGATATGAAAATGCCTTCTTGAATGGTGATCTTACTGAGGAGATTTACATGGATCGTCCACCAGGCTTTCTACTTCAAGGGGAGATAGAGAAAATTTGTAAGGCTCTAGAAGTCTATATACGGTCTGAAGTAGTCGCTTCGTACTTGGTTTCTGCATTTCAGTGGAGTGGTTCTTGGTATGGGATTTTAGAGATGCCTCTCAGAGCATACTTGATGCGGGAACTTACTAAATACAATGTTAGGGCTTAGATTAGGATTAAAATTAATTTAATCAATTAAAAATAATAATTTCTCATAACAAATTATCACGGAAAATTCTAGAAATTCAATTAGGTGATTAAATTCCGGCCCAAAATAGCGTTACTTTAGTATACGTTCCCTATCGCAGGTCTAGAAGACTAGGGTTCTTACGAACGGCTAGATCTCCAATAGTTTTAAGGCGTCGAACGAACTCGCAAGCGGGTTCTCTCGATACCAAACGAAAATAAAAGGCTAATAAAATTAATAATAAACAAAATATTGATTTTGGGCTTTTATGAGATTAATAAAATAATTAGGATTACGCTACTTACGCAAACTGTAGATCTAAAGAAGATAGAGATGGAAGAAGAGTTGGCCTCGCACCAAACAGCAAGCGCGAATCGAAGAATCACTCTCCGTTTTGAGATAATCACACCCTCACGAAAGTTTAGAAACTCTTAATTTTGCATAAGCAATTTTCATTAACCAAAAACTTATAATAAAAGTGTTTACAAGCCTTTAAATAGGCTAACCAATGCATAAAATTAGAAATCCTAGTATAACTCTAATTCCTAATTCAAATAAAGAAATATCCTAATTCTTCTAAAACAATAAAGTCCTAAACAAAAAGGAAACTAATCATATTTTTAATAAAAGAAACAACTCTTACTTTCTAAAATAAAATAATAAAAGAGACCAATCCTAATTCAATTAGGATTCTTGAAATTCGTCACTTTATGTGCAGCCTCCGAAAGCTGACTATAACTTCTTCAATACTTGTCAGAATTGTTTAAATTTTGGCTCGTTGGAAAGGTACTTCGATAAGCTTTCAAATATGACCAATTTCGCATCAATCCGACTTCGTTTGACACTTCAAAATAGGCCAAACATAAAAGTGGCGGGATTGAAAGTTGAAGACCCTAATAAATTTTGGATTTTCTTCTTTCTGATCAAACTGGTTTTTAACGGGCATTTTTTAAAAAAAAACTCATTCGTGAGTCCACTTTCTCTTTTGACATCTCATATTTATCCGACCACGATTCAAACAGGCGGATCTAAAATACGCATCAATACTGTAATCTATCATTCTAGTCCTACTGGCCACACTTTGTTGGTGTATGTGGATAACATCGTAATTACTGGAGATGACTCCTCTTTCATATCCCATGTAAAAGAGGAACTTGGTTGGATTTTTGAAGTGAAAGACTTAAGCAGCCTGAGATACTTTATTGGCTTGGAGGTAGCAATATCGAAGAAAGGGTTATTTCTTTCCCAAAGGAAATATGCTCTTGATTTGCCGAGTGATACAGGTATGCTTGGATACAAGCCGGCCTCCTCCCCTATGGATTCTAAAGCTCTCTCTCTCTCCTGAGAGTGGCAGGGAGTTATTATCTGACCCCCATGAGTGTCAACACTTGGTGGGTAGGCTGATCTATCTTACTCTTATATGGCTAGACATTTCTTTGCCCTCAACCTTGTCAACCAGTTATGCATGCCCCCCAAGCTCCTCACTTAGCTGTTGTTCATCGCCTTCTCCCATTTTATTAAAGCCAATCCTGTTCAAGGAATTGTTTATCACTCTCATGGCCATCTTTATATCTGGATATACTGATGTTTGTACATATTGTGCTTTTATTGGAGGCAACCTTGTTTCTTGAAAGAGTAAAAAGCAGCTGGTTTTCTCCAAATCTAGTACTGAGGATGAGTATTGCACGATTGCTCATAGCGCTTGTGAGATTATGTGGCTTCTTATTTTTAAGCTCTGTTTTCCGGTTAGTGATCCTATGCCCATACATTGTGACAATGAAGCAACAAAAAAATTGCTGCTGGTTCTGTGCTTCATGAATGTACAAAGCATATTAAAGTTGACATTCATTTTGTCAAAGAAAAGGTTTGGATTGAGCTTGTAGGTGTACCTGCTCCCTAACAGCTGACCGATATTTCCGCTAAGGTTGTTGGCCCTTCACTGCTACAGGACATCACTGTTAAGCTGGGCAAACATGACATGTACACTCCAGCTTGAGGGGGAGTGTAGGAATATGTGTGTTGGTGCATATGTATTTGTGTATGGTGTGTGTGGAGTTTATATGAATGTGTATGCACTATTTTTTCACTTTATCATAATGTGAAGGCTAGTGAGGGCATCTGCCATCTAGTCTCACTAAGCCTTTTCATTATTACTCTCTCTCTCTCCCTCCTCTACTTTCTCTAACCCTAAACCTAATACCATCTACTAAACCCTTATACTCCTTCCTAACCCTAATTCCACCAACCTTAAACCCTAGAATTCCTGTAGAATCCTCATAAAGCATATCAAGCAAGCATATGCATGTCACATGTCACATGGCGACCGTTCTAAAAGTCTCTGTGGGATTTTGCAAGGCAACATGGTGTCGAGAATTTCAAGAAAGTTGTAATTGGAAACCTTTGTTGCCGAATGAGCAAGCTGGAGTGATTTGAGTGTTGAACCTGATTAAGCTTTTTTAATATTGGCCACTATAAAAAAAGATGTTATTGGAAAGGGGGGAAAAAAAGAAGAAAGAAGATTTTGCTTCGTTTGTTCGAATAAAAAAAGTAGAATGATATCTATATGTGAAAGACTAAGCTACCTTGCAGAGATACAAAATTCCTAACTGGATGCAACATGACATTCTCATACCTTAGAGTTCATGTCTTTGTGGCCAGTGGTTCATGATCTGGATGATGTTTTGAAATGAATTAATGCACTAATAGAATGCCCCAGTCTAATTTATCAACTCTAGACTTCGGATTGCTTCAGGCTTGGTACTCCTGGAAGTTCTGCTGCTAGCTGACAGGCCCCAAGAACAGATTATCAGCGGACTACTCTGGACACTGTATAGGTCAAACTTCGAAATGTGGAAAAAAGGAGATGTTTCATTTGTATGAATCTGAAGGGTAGAATAATATTTATGTGAATGACTGAACTACCTTGCAGAGAAACAAAATTACCAGCGATGCAACATGACATTCTTGTACCTTAGGGGTCGTTTTTCGAAATTAATTTGTTTGCTATATACTATCCCCCATTTAATTTAGAACTCTTAGTTTTCGGATTGCTTCAGCCTTGGTACTTCTGGCAGTTCTGTTGGTATCCAACAGGCATTTGTGTTGTATAATTTGGTTCCCCCCTGTTTGTATTTATTCTAGAAATCCTTCTATCTCGTCATTGATTCTAACTTTTACTGTCTCATAGGCAGTTAGAATGCGAAATAAACGTTTTTTTCTTTTTTCGGACCAACTTTTCAATTTTCATATTGCTTAACAATATATAATTGGATATCTGCAAAGCAAATCAATCCGCTAACTGTTGCTGTCAATGTTGTTTGAATTTTCATGAACAGCATGGGAGCTTTCATTCTTAGCTCTGGAACAAAGGGTAAACTCTTTACAGGCTTGTTACTCAAGTTGTTGTTTTGCAGTTTGAAGTTGATTTTTTTCTTATTCCATATTTTGTTCAAATCGTTTTTCTGATGTTTTCTGATAATCCAAATCAATGTAGGAAAAAGATACAGCTTACCGAATTCAAGGATAATGATTCATCAACCTCTTGGGGGGGCTCAAGGTGGGCAAACTGACATTGACATTCAGGTAAAACTTCCTTCTATTGTCATAATTTATGTATACATTTTCAAGATGTTATACCTAATTACTGGTACAGATGTCGTATGACACAGTTACATGCACTTAAACCTAGTTGTACTTGTTATTTTATTTTTTATCATATAACTTTTAATATGGTTATATGTTAAACTATGAATATTTATTTAAATTCAACGTAAACAGCAGACTGAAAGGAAAATTTATTATCATGGTTAATAAAACAATTCAACTATTACCTATTATCTTCTTTAATATAAACATAGCCAAGAAGTGTTTACTCATTCCATGTTACAGGGACATCTCAGAATATATTCATAGTGAATGCGTTCTTTGCTATATTCACATTAAAGTAGAATATGTCCGTGCTCCAATTTAAAGCAGAGAACCAAGTAGCTAATGATTTACAATATTTTGAGTGGTGATAGCCATAGTGACAAAAGTCAGTTCGGGAATTAGTCAGCAAGGAAAAAATTGGCAAAGTCGCGAAAAACTGGGGGAAATTTTGGACAAAATCGGGGAAGTTGGGAAAAATCTAGAAAATTTTGGAAAAAGTTTGAAAAAGGGGGAAAGTTGAGAAAATTCGTGAATTAATCGTGATGATCGAAATTTATTCAAAAAATCGAACTAGCGATTTATTCACATTATTCATTTGATGAATTAATCGAGATTACAATGTGAATATTTTACAAAATTGTTGATCATTGTCACTGTGGTGATAGCTACATAAACAATGAAAATACTATATTCAGTATAGAATACATCATTTTGATCATGTGTGTTTGCTTGTGTGCCTATTGCTTAATAAATTACCACCAACTACCTTCACATATAAAAATGAAGTATTGTTTCTTTCTCCCTCCTGGTGTAACATCTAAGGCATTACTTTTTTATCAACAAATAATCATATTTTTAATGATAAAAGAAAGAATCATGGGTAGCATTTAATACATAACTAAAACCGAAGAGTCCCTATTATGGCTAACTTATCCGCAATCTCACCTGTCTCTGGTTTTTACATCGGTGAACGTAATAGTTATGTTCTTTGCTTCTCAGTAATCTCTTCAGAAACTCCAACAAATTTCTTAGCATAAGGTTCTTCACCAACATCCCGTATAACCTAATTGAGTTAGTCTCCTTGGACATTGAGTTGTCCTTGTAGTGGGAAGGTGAAGATTCAAAGAGCCTCTACCATTGCTTCATTAGAGCTTGTAGCACCAAGCAGCCTGGGCACACCAATCTACCTTCGTATCTAGAAATGCCTCCATTTTTTAGCTTTACTCGTGTTTCCAACGAAACAATCATAAAGTGTAATCTAGTTCTTCCATTATGGCATTTCTTTACCTTGAGATGATTCATTTATCCTAATTCCACTCTCCACAACTCTTTTACTTCTCAACCGATCTTGAAAAAAAAAATTCCTGTCATTAATGGTCATACAATATTGAAGGATAAAATTTTGTATCCTCTCTATAACAATCCTCTGCTACTTTTTCTTTTTTTCTTTGCGACGGTACTGTACTATTCCTTAACTGAAGGAAATAGTAAATATGCAACAGTTAATCTGAGGCCCCCAAAGGAATTAGTAAGACAGCAAGTACATCCAAACTAGGCTCAAAGGCTAGGCCAAAGCAGCCATTCCTCCTGATTGCCTCCTATTATTAAAGATCCACTTATTTGCTCATTGCAAGTGCGCTCTGCGAGCACTGTACATCTTTCTTAGATCAAAACATGCCCTACATGCCGTGCCTCAACTAATAATCACTGTATATGATAACACGCCGTGCCTCAACTAATAAGCACTGTATATGATAACACACCGTGCCTCAACTAACAAGCAGAGCAGACTAAATAAAAGCAAGCATGCTCTTATTATACGTTATACGATGCCACTATCGAAGCTCGCAGCAGGCAGAACAGGAAAAGAGTCACTGTTGGAAGAAGCAAGCGGATTGGATTCAAACTCTTTCGACGTTGGGGTAGCCACTCACCCATATACATCTTCCATATCCCACTCCATATCCGCAGGACCCCCACCCCCTCGAGAGCAGGATGCAGGCCGCACCTTGCCATGTAGTTGCCAACTCCATACTTCCACTAAATTCCCGGGGCTTGCCTTGCCCCAACATCTAAATAAAGGGTGTAGCAAATTCCATAACAAAACACTAAGGGAGGCATCTTCCACAATATCCTTCCTTTTTTTTATTGGAATAAAGCTATTAATATCATTAATAAGAAAATGACATCAAATGAGAGGACTGAGAAAGTGCTCGGCCAAAAAGAAAGAACGAAAAAAGAAAAAGGAAAACTAAACTAGAACACAATACAAGAAGGGAGAAAAAAGAGATGGAAAGAGGGTGAGGGTGAAAAAGACCCCGGTGTAGTGTCAGGCCTGCGATGGGTAGCGAGGTCTATACTCCGCAGAAGCTCTACTCACAACCCCATCTCAAGCAGATCTCACTAAGGCACGAGAAGCTGCTCCCACTCAAGTAGATTCTCCTCGAGTTACGAGGCCGAAAAATCGGGTGAGGCCAGGCACCACCAGGAAATATCCTCAAGGACTGAGCCAATTGTCCCTTTGTAAGTGTCATACTTCCTTTCAAATATTCTTTTATTTCGCTCCTTCCAAATATCCCAGAAAATTGCAATCGGAAGGGATCTCTTGAGAATGGTGGCGTTCTCTTTAGAAGGGAATTCCTATCATTCCGCCAAAATGTTAGCACGAGACTCACCTAAGCAAATGCGCACCTCGAAATCCATAATGAAAAATTCCCAAACTTGCTTTGTAATTTGCAAAGGAGCATAATTATGTTCTTTTGATACCTTGAACTTGCTGCAGAAAAAAAACAACTGTGGAACAGACATGCCTCTCTTGCAAAGCTGCGCACAAGTAAGGATTCTACCCCTAGCCACTTCCCATACAAAAAATATACTCTATTAGGGATTATTGACTTCCAAAGCTATGTCCATGAGAGAACAAGTAGAGGTCTTCTGCCTAAAAACAGTTAGAAGGATTTCACACGTAAAGGACTCTTCCCATCTCCACAATACCCTTCTCGCGACTAACAAAATAATCAAACCTTCAACCATTGAAGAGGTCTAGTTTTTGACAGGGACGCCGACATTGTAGACATCAAATACGAACCATTCGCGTATACCGACGTCGAAAGAAACGGAATGAAAATCAGGACCAGGCGTAAAGGACGAAAATTTCATAACCAGGCGTAAAGGGCGAAGACGAAATTTTCATTCGATCGAATACTAATTTTGATCGAACGAAAATTTCGTTCGATCGAATACTTATTTCAATTGAACGAAATCTCGCGATGATGGATTTCTTTTAGAATATGAGCTTAATTTTTAGGGTCAAATTTGTCTTTTTATTATGTTTATTTTCGTTTTAGGGTTTTATTTTAAGACCTCCTATATAAGGTCTCTCCATAAACAATGTAATTAGTTTTTTGATTAATGAAAAGAGAGTTGCTTTTGTGCAAACCCTAGAGAGCTTGTGAAGAGTTTTCAATCGAGAGAGTGAATCCTTCAAACTTTGAGGACTGAGCAATCGTTTCTCGTGCGACTTGGTGCGAAGCCGACGTACAGCCGTGGTGTAAAACTTCGGAAAACCCTTGGTGTGAAGCCTTGGAATCTATCCTTTTTGTTTGTCTTTTCTCTAGTTATTGTCAGGTATTATCTTTCTTTATTTTCATTGATAAAAGAACAAAAATCTCAAAAAAAAATTGTATTCCATGATATCTTTAATTTCCCCTTTTAAACTATTTATTCAAGTTTTATTTCATTCAAAATCCCTGAGGAATCAAAAGACGATTTTGCAATTATGGCTTGATGCCCTAAATTAGAGCGAAACTCGAGTTCCTTCATCAGAGTCGTTTTTCTAGATCGGAAAATCTTCACGCATGCGAGCGCTAGAATGGATTAATCTAATTGTTTTGTTAATTTCATTGAATTATTTTATGTGTTGACTGATTTCGACTAGTTTTTGTTGTTTAATTCATTCTAAAGTTAATCCCAAATCATATATTAGGGTTTTAGCATTTTTGTCCTGCGTCAGTTTTGGTATCAGAGCACAGTCTTAGTTTAGGGTCGTCCGTGCCATATAGATTTTAGGGTTCACTTGATTTTAATATAGTTTGTCTTACACCATCTAGTCTTGCATAACCCCATCATGGATACCAGTAGCTTAGAAGCCCTTATTAGAGATCTTGCATCTAAAGTGACCGCTAGTCAAACCCAGATGGATGAGCACATCGCTGATTAACAAGCCCGACATGAGGCTTTAGAGACTCGTTTCAAAGCTATCAATGAGCTTATCGCTGAGAATCACAATAGAGTCAACAACATTGACCGTAGGAGAGATGTCCCTCCCCGACGTGAGGTCCAAACCAATCTGGACGATAAGGTCATGAAATCTGTGAAAATGGACGCCCCTACTTTTAACGGAAAAAGACAACGCAAGGTCTTTCTCGAATGGATTGCCAGCATGGAAAACTACTTTGAGTGATATGCCATGTTCGAAGAGCGCAAGGTCAGATTTGCCAAAGTCAAGCTTATGGGTCAAGCCAGACTTTATTGGTTGGGAGTGGAGCGTCGTAGGCAAATCCAGGGTCTTCGTGCTATTTTCACATGAACTGAAATGAAAGTCTAACTGCACGAAAAATACGTTCCCGTATCATATGATGAGCGCATTCTTGATCAATGGCAGTCATTGCATCAAGGAGATTCTCCAGTCACAGAATACATCGATCGGTTTGAAGACCTGATGACCCAAGCCAATGTCGATGAACCAGCAAAAGTTATCCTCTCCCAATTCCGAATGGGTCTTCGACCAGATTTACAAAGGGAACTCATTCCTTATCCTGTTGCGGATCTCGATGAATGTTTTGCTAGAGTTGAAGAATTAGAACGGTATCTCGACACTCCCAGTAATGAACGATCTAAATCTTCCAAACTTGAGCATCACTCTAATCCTACGGATAAGGTATATACCGCCTCTAGTCAATCCTCAAAACCCGTGAATCCGCATATTGACAAAGGAAAATGACCATTGATTGAGAGTTCTAGGCGTGCCCCGCAACAATGTTATAAGTGTCAAGGTTTTAGTCACTTTGCATCCCAATGTCCTAGTAAGAGTCAAGCTTTAATTATTCAGGAGCATGCCGAGAAAGAAGGTAATGAGTTACACGAAGAAGTGTATGAACCGTGTGAAACACCAAGTGATGATGAAGGTGAAGTTCCGGTCAGAGCCGTAGGTTGCATTATGGCAGTTCTTATTACCGAGGACGGTGTTGATAGTGTGTCCATCCCAAGTGAGTCTAGAGAGTTGGTAGGAGTATATTATCATTCTGATTTGCATGGGATTAGCAGTATGAATTTATTGAGTATCGAAAATACGCATGATCGTACTAACACATTGGATATGTTTAATGCATTTGATACTAACAGTTTTGTGTTAATTCCTGATGGTTCTGAACATGTGGAATCTTTCCCATTCTCAGAAAAGGTAATGATGGAGATCTAGATCTTCCTTTAGACAAGGGAAACTATCTGATAGTTGTCACAACAACTCTTACGCTTATTCTTAATCCCACTACCCCGCCCTTTGATCCATTCCTTCTTGAGCATCCCATTGAACCACGCCCATTTTCCCAATTCCTATCTCGTATCTTACCTGTGCAACATGAGAAAAGGTCGAATGAGGAGGTTATAGAATTCTCAAGCTTCAATGCCAATACAGGTAAACATCATAAGTATCTCACAGCGTGGAAAGGTAAGCCACGAATGAAGCTTCCGAAGTGTGCCATCCATGGATTCCCTAACTCATCGGAGACGAGTTTTTCCCGCCCGGGGAGAATTGACGGGGACGCCAACATTGTAGACATCGGATACGGACCATTTCGCGTGTATCGACGTCGAAAGAAATGGAATTTTCGTTCGATCGAATACTTATTTCGTTCGATCAGGCATAAAGGACAAAAAATTCAGAATCAAGCGTAAAGGGCGAAGACGAAATTTTCGTTTGATCGAATACTTATTTCGATCGAACGAAATCTCGCGAGGATGGATTTCTTTTAGAATCCGAGCTTAATTTTTAGGGTCAAATTTGTCTTTTATTATGTTTATTTTCATTTTAGGGTTTTATTTTAAGACCTCTTATATAAGGTATCTCCATCCATAAACAATGTAATTAGTGTTTTGATTAATGAAAAGAGAGTTGCTTTTGTGCAAACCCTAGAGAGCTTGTGAAGAGTTTTCAATCGAGAGAGTGAATCCTTCAAACCTTGAGGAGTGAGCAATCGTTTCTCGTGCGACTTGGTGCGAAGCTGACATACAGCCGTGGTGTAAAGTTTCGGAAAACCTTGGTGTGAAGCCTTGGAATCTATCCTTTTAGTTTGTCTTTTCTCTAGTTATTGTCAGGTATTATCTTTCTTTATTACCATTGATAAAAGAACAAAAATCCCCAAAAAAAATGTATTCCATGATATCTTTAATTTCCCCTTTTGAACTATTTATTCAAGTTTTATTTCATTCAAAATCCCCGAGGAATCAAAAGACGATATTGCAATTATCGCTTGATGTCCTAAACTAGAGTGAAACTCGAGTTCCTTCATTCACGCATGCGAGCGCCAGAATGGATTAATCTAATTGTTTTATTAATTTCATTGAATTATTTTGTATTGACTGATTTCAACTATTTTCCTCGTTTAATTCATTCTAAAGTTAATCTCAAATTGCATATTAGGGTTTTAGCGTTTTGTCCTGCATCAGTCTAGTTTTTCAAGTGAAAGAAAGTGGCACAAAATTCCGTTGCCATCCTAGAAGGATAGAACTCTGCCGATGCTGGTCCCAAGTGCAGATAGAAAAGGAGGGGGATTAGTGTCTGGTTACAACCTCGACAATGCTGGTCCCAAAACTATATGAGGGTTAGCTTCAGGTTGATGGCAGATTGATTTTTTATTTTTTTTTGTCAAATCGCTTTGGTGAATTATATGTTTTAGCCTTGATTGAAATCAGTGGAGAAATAAAACCTGCAAAGCCGACCCTGAATAAATGGAAGTATGGAACAAGTCGATCTTTCTTTTTATTCTTTTTTAAGTAACTAGGCAACGGTACAACCTGAAAAGGAATAGATTCTGAAAGGCCTGTTTCTGCTTCTCTACACTATCATGTACATGTTTGGATAACATTGCATTTTAGCTCCTTAGATGGTTCAGCATTCGAATTGTCCAGGGTATCCAGCCAAACAAAGTTTCCACCCATATGGGGAACCCTATCGATGTTACTAACACCTCAGAGCACTTGATAGCTAAAGCATCATTTGTAGCTAGTCTACATAATATAACCTGAGAATGACCATGCAACATCTTGTCACCCTCCACGGCATATGGTCACCCCAGCCTTGTACCTAATGTTTTACTAATTGTTGTCAAAACCTTTTTTCTGCTGTAATTTTGATGAGCACTGATCTCCTTTGCATTGGTGATTGCCTGTGGGTTGACTATTTTTAACTGATATTGTTTCGTATGCGATTTATGTGATTAACAATATTGACTCAAGAAGTCGAGATATCAAAACTCAGCCAATACGGATACGTATAAGTACATCTGGAAACCCATACCAATACCACCCCGATATAGGTATCGGGCTGGTATTGGTATTAGTATTGGTATCGACTGATACTATGGTTCAACATTTCGGCCAATAATTCAAGTTAGCGGCCGAAATTTATCGGTTTCAGTCCACACTGAAACGAAAACATGCCCCAAAATTTCAGTCATATTATGTATGGAAGTGAAATTTTCGGCTGAAATTCAAATTTTCAGTCATGCCCGAAAACGAAACCGATATTTTGATCCTTGACTGATACAGTCATTTTTATTATTTAAAAAAGAAAAAAAGAAAAACTGATTTCGGAATCACCGTAACCCCAATACGTATCGGTCCAATGATCGTATCGATACCCGATATGGCTACTGTGTTTGATACATTGTATTGACTGTTTACTTACTTCCTTTCCTATCTTCCTTTACAGGCCAATGAGATGCTCCATCACAAGGCTAATCTCAATGGGTATCTTTCCTACCATACCGGCCAAAGCCTAGAGAAGATCAACCAAGACACCGACCGTGATTTCTTCATG
The DNA here is from genome assembly GCA_021018995.1 of Chloranthus sessilifolius. Classification (NCBI taxonomy): domain Eukaryota; kingdom Viridiplantae; phylum Streptophyta; class Magnoliopsida; order Chloranthales; family Chloranthaceae; genus Chloranthus; species Chloranthus sessilifolius. Next base: position 7,369,205 of record CM037590.1, read on the forward strand.
AGTGCAAAAGAAGCTAAAGACTACGGGCTCATTGATGGTGTTATCATGAATCCGCTCAAAGCCCTTCAGCCATTACCAGTTGCCGATATTGCCGATCAGTAAGGACTAGTTTCTCTTTGTCGATGTCATTACAGAGTTAAAACGGAAAAAATCCCGACATTTCCCTTAGGGAAACGGTTCTCCATTAAAGGGGAGATGTTTGATATAGCAAGTCGCATAAATATGTGCACCAGCTTTTAGAATATTATCAGTTGTAACATTTGTTGTAAGGCTGGAAACAGATCAGGTTAGAATTAAATCAAATAGCTTCAGACTCCAAATCCTCTTTTAACAACATTTAAGGTTGCCCCTTGCTTAAAATTTTATTAGGCATCGTTTTCATGCGTTCCTCTAATAGTTCCATTATTTGTGTTGATGACTGCTCTTGGTTTTTTGTAGAGACTGAGACGACTCGCATTTTATCAAAGCTATCAAGCTTGTGAAATGCTTTTTTAGCCAAAATATCATGTCAAACCCTGAAATCTGTGAAAGTCAGCTTTTGACATGTTTTGAGCTAAAAGGATTTTCATAAGGTTGATAATCTCATGATGTTGTTGATTGCCCATCGAAATTATAGGACCCGATCTCCTTACTGTCACTTAAACACCAAAATGGTGTTCAAATGATCTTACACCATCAATGTTTTAAGATATGGATGATCACCGTCACAATGATGTTTCATAGATTGAAGTGAAACAGGCCTAGAAATGGTGTTTTAGGGAGATTTAAATCATCCGATCTGTTGACTATAGTTTTAATGGCTCATATTAAAGTTTATAAATCGGATGGTTCACATCTACTTATAGGCATGTTTCTTTGGGCTAAGATATGTTCCAACAAAGAATCACATTTCAATGGGGTGAGATAAAAGTATAATTTTAATGGTGTAAGATCATAGTGTTTAAATGTGGGAGCCATTATCCCTTATCATGACATGGTCCTAGAAAAAGAAATAAAAAATGATCTTCACGAGCGGATGACTCCGTGCAGGCATTGAGCCGAAATCCTGCCCTAAACATATAAGCCTAAATAAAAGATGAAATATTCTCAAGTAGAGTCAAGAGGTGCTTACTTACATGCTAAGCACAGTCTAACTCTACTTAGAATATTTCATCTTTTGTTACATGCTAAGCATGCTTTTCGTCAAAAGTTGACTTTCACCTTTATTCGGGGCCTTGACAACTGTAAACATCAGCTTCTAATAAGATCCTTTTCATCTTCTGATGTCAGTTAAGCCCGATGTCAATCAGGCCACTTAATATATGAGTGTCCACCCATCACGGGTAGACACGGCAGTCGACATATCCGTGACTGCAAGATGTGCACGATCTTTTAAACCATAAAAGTCCGTGCACATCACTTAGTCACATAAATGTGTGGATAATTTTAATTTACATGATAGGTGGACATCTATTCTAAACTAACTCTTAATATATATATATATATATATAAGTTCAAAAATAGAAATTTTAAACAAGTTGCTTTAAGAAATGACTCTTGTTGCATGTTGAGTATTATAGCACTTATCGGCACCCATCGATTCTTTGAGTGCATGTACCCTAAAAATCTATTAACTATTTTGAATCAAAAAATATAGATTATTTTCATCCTAACCTTTCAGACAATGGATGTTAAAGTAAAGGACATCATATTAGATAGCAATTTTTCATTTAGCTTGGCACGCACTCTCAAAAAAGTGACAAAAAAATCGTGTGAGACAACATACTGAAAAATTAATTTTCAGGTCACTTTTTAAAAAGTGCTCCATGTAACCAAAAACTTAATCATTGGCTATGGTTTATCCGAGTCCTAGGGTAAACTCGATAATTAAATCCGTACACAAATTCCCAAGATGCAAACACTTTTATCCACTGACTAATATCTCTTCAATAATTAGACACTCCATCGACATGAATGGGTCATTTCTCAAACACCCATAATTTAATTATTTTATTCATTAAATAGGCTACTTGCTATCCATATGGCAGACCAAAGAAGTGGTACACCATTAGATAAGAGGTGCACCATTAAATGAGTCCAACCTAGTGGGTAAATGAGTTAAATGACCCATAGGCAGTCACTACTATTGAACACTTTGACAGTTGGAGAGATAAATGATTTCTCAGTCAAGAATAGTCATTGAATGATTGAATCCCTTATCTTTTGAAGGACAGTGCTACAGATAAAGTTTACGTAGAGAAAGAGCAAGCGGCTTATGTGGCGTAATATAATTTGTTGTAAGATAAAATAAACTCAATTAATACAAGTTGGTACAGTCAATTACATTCGTACCATATCAGTCATATGTACTTTGTCCACCGCAAATATTCTTCTCCAATCCTTAAAAATGATTTATATTAGAAGCTCTTCTTTACAGTGATGAATCCACCAATGGGCCTACGAAAAGGAATCCCATATAGTTCATTCAATGGACCACCTCTTCATTGGGCATGGCCTAGAAATTGAATTGATTGTGGCATCATGACCATCTCCTAATAAAAAGTTGGTATTAGATGTTGTTCCTGTTGACTAAGAGTGGTGAATGGGTCAATCCTTTTCAGCCAAAATGGTCAAACTTAGGGAATAGCACATATATTTATGAGCACACATACAAGTAATAGAGTTGGTATTAGGTGCTGACCTAATATTAACTGCAGTCTTCGAGTCAATCTCCGAATGCCAACGTTGGGGAATGCGCTAATATTTTTTTATTTTTTTATTTTTTTATTTTTTGATATAGTCATTCGATCGAGACAGTCTCGAGAATCGAGGAGCAGACTCCCATAGACATGTAGTAATTGTGGAGCAGCGTGAGGAAATACTAACTATAGTGGCAAGGATTAACTAACATAACCCAATCCAAAGCTTGTAAAGACAAGGGTGAGAAACAACTTTGAGGACGAGAATCAAACCAACGACCTACTCCCTCACATTGGAGGGAGCCAATGACAGAGCCACATTTTGTAATGGAGGATCTCGAGATACCCCATCGTTAAAAAAAAAACTTCAAATCTTTTAAGTAAGAGTCTTTGGGCGTTACCGATCTTCCTAGGGACCCCCCAAGCCAATTTTCTAGCCGATAAGGCCATAACACTGCAAATAAAGCCTTTTTTTTATTTTAAAAGTTATTTAATTTTAAAGGATAACTTTATTTGCAATCGTAATTTTTAATATAAAATCTTTGGTTACAAACAACAATGCTCACCATTATATATTTTTGGCAAAGCACCTCTATTTTCGCTCCATAATCTCTCATTTCCAATACTTGCTCAACCAAAGTTTCTTAGGGGTGCCAGTGAGATTATATCATGGGTAACTCAGAATCTTGCTAGGAAAGTATACCAAAAATCATTGATTACTCTAAATAGAAATATGGAGATCATTTTTTGCTCTAATCTTCTACACAAGGGACTGTGAGGCCATGAACGTACCATCAAACGGCCAATTTTTAATTCTATAGAGAAAAATCCCAAAAACGTGGCCCTAAAATTATTTTTGAGCGTGATGTGTGCCATGTAATTTTAGGCCACGATTTTTATATCTGTACCATGTGGAATTGAAAACCAACCGTCTAATAAAACGTTCATGCCCTTAAGATCCCTTGTGTGGAGGATTGGAGTGAAACACAATCTCCATCATATGATTTAGAGCAATCAATGATTTTTGATGTAGGTTCCCAACAAGATTCCATGGACACTAATAAAGGTATGCTTATATCACAGGGTAAGATGTTGCCACTTGGCACAACCTTTCCATGAGCAATGTACAGGTCCAATCAGGTTGAATCAGATTTCAACTCCAACCACATTGCAATCCTTGTCCCAATCTTCAACACTGCAGATGTTGAGATCATGATCCTACCATCAAAAGGCATACATTACAAAAAAAAATGAACATAAATGATAGGCACACATCAAACATGATTTTAGGATCACTTCTAGGGACTTGTGACACTTGAAAATAATATTTGATCATCTGATGGTAGTGTGATAAAACTATTACTATCTGACAACAGGGACCCCATCAGAAATATCGTAACACTGCCACTGGAGGGAGCATATATATATATATATATCATTGATTTGTTACTAGGTGCTGACCCGGTATTGATTTTGGAATGACCCTTGTGGTTTCTCTCTCTTCTCTCTCATAAGCCCTAAAGAGTATTCTTTTCTTTTGAGGGTTTTGGTAAGGTCCAACTGGTTGAACTCATAAATGTGATTGTGGTTCAACCAGTTTAGCAACCATTGGATGCAATGATTCCCATAGTAAATGTAAACTAATAAAGATGAAAATCAAAATTCCCTCGCATCCAATGGTTGAACCACATTTAGAGTACAACCAGTTGATAATGACCAAACCTCTTTCTTTAGTTTGTTTATTATTATTAATAGTTTATTTATTTTTACAGACGGCCCTCAAAGCCAATTTGAAGGCCAACGTTGGGAATGTACAAATATCGTTGAGTGCCATATCATTGAAAATGTGAAAATAAGGATAGAAATTTCAGTCATTTTGTATGGGGTTGAAATTTTTTGGTCAAATTCGGGTTTGGGTCCCCTCCGAAATTGAAACGAAACTCAAAATTTTGATCCTTAAATAAGAAAGTGCATTTTCACTAATTTCCATGCAAATAAGTAACTGAGCACGTCTTTGAGACTTCTTGAACACTGGGAAATTAAAGAAGGAGATTAACCTGAGTGCTGCTTTTGGCACTCTGGTTGGGTACAAAATACCAACTCATCAGTGAAAGTGTCCTTTCGACCAACCGATCAAGATCATCGAATAAAAATTATAAAAAAAAAATTAAAAGTAAAAAAGGAAGAAAAAAAGTGCATGATCAACAGTGTCAACTGCCTGAAAAATGAATAATTGCGCTATTCGTGTGACACATTATGCATCTTCAATTAATATGTCGTTCGTGAGCCTTTTGACGGGTGAGGCTCGTAAGCAAGGATCAAAAATTCGGATTTCGTTTTGATTTTAGGCTGGACCGAAATCAAAATTTTGGCCGAAAACTTCACTCCAATACAAAAAACCCAAAAACTTCACGTTTCAGTTTGGTTTCGGTCTGGACCGAAATTTTGATCCATGCTCGTAAGTCATTTCTCTTGCACATTGTCCAAAAAGCGAGACAAATGCATGATTTATTATTTTGTTTTATTTTTTATAAATAACTATGAAGTTGAGGGGGGGGGGGAAGGATTGTGAATAAATATGACGTTGATTCTCATACTACTGTCGTCTGATATGAAAATTTCACCCATTACGGGCACCAATGGGCCGAAAACTGGGCCGGGTCCAAAACAGGAACCGCTTTAATTAAGCCTAAAACCATGACCCAGGCTTTGCCTTAACTTTGCTATTGACTCTATGGGCCCGAATTTCTGGCCCGAAATTCACTGAAACACTGAAACAAGGATTGGACGAAACTTTCAACGAAATTTAAGTGATTGCTCCGAAATTGCAAAAATTCCACTAATTTCGGCGATATTAACGAAATTAATGATTTTTTTTTTTTTTTTAAATTCTGCCATTTTTAAATAACTAGTAAAAGTGCATGTGCATAGTACATGTTAATATAATGTGAAGATACTATCAAATTTCTCTTATTTAAATGTCATATTCTAAAGATCTTTGATCTCTATCATATGACTTAACACAATAAATGATCATCATTTATTCCATATTTGACTGCTTTGAATTATATAATAGAGATTTTATTTTATACTAATCTTTTGCATTAAATATATTTAGAGCATGACCTTCAAATCCGATGGCTAAGATGAAGTTTTCACTTGACATAAGTCCTTCAAATACTAAGTCTTTCCTTTAAAGGATAACTCTAATTACACCAATCAGATTTCTAAGTGCAATACATTCGAAAAATCATTAACTGATATGAACCAGATGATAGGGATCAATTTTCTTTTCAATCTTTCACATAATGGAGCTTGAAATCAATGGTGTACCATCATACGGTCAATTTATGGTTTCTATTGCATACATCCCAAAAAAATGATCGAAAATTATGGGGCACGCATCATACTCAAATGTGATTTTCGATCACTTTTTAGAATATTTTATGTGTACCACATGCAATAAAAAATTAACTGTCAATACACTCATTATCTCAAAATCTACGATTTGGACGAAAACGACCGTAATTGTCTAATTCAAAACAGTCAATGGTATTCAACTATGATGTCATTCAAAATTGATTTCCAATTCGATCTTCTATATGATGATCCTGAGGTAAATGGTGTACTATTAGACAACCAATTTTTAATCTGCGTGACACACATCCCAAAACAGTAACTGAAAACCATGTGACAAACATTATGCTCAAACATGATTTTCGATCACGTTTTGAAATGTGCAACACCTGAAATAAAAAGTTGATTATCAGTACTCCCATGATCTCATACATTATGGGAAAGATTGTGCGACAAACAATCTCTATCTTCTGATTCACAATAGTTAATGGTTATCGGTCATAGTACCATTAAAAATTCGATCATTATAAATAGAACGATTCAATTTTCGTTTTAATCTTGCATCCCAAAAAATAACTGGAAACCATATGGCACACGAAAATATGATCATGGGCATACCATCAAAAGGGCAAAGAGTTATGTAGCTTACTAATTTTTAGAATATGTACAAAAATTTGGTTCATGCAATTGGCAGACCATTCATGTCATTTGACATTCAATCGGTTTATTGGTTATATAGTTAAAAAAATATAATCATTAACTATAAATCTCATAAAAATGCATGTGCATTACACATGGTGGAAAAACAAAAATTTTAATTGAAAAATGTGACAGAAAATGTATAATAATCACTTGCACCATGTATCAGTACATGGTGTCAAAATAGTGTCCTATATATAAAATCTCTAACCTTAATTTTATATGCATGTCATCATTTTAAAGCCACATGATTCACATGATAACATTAAAAAATAAAAATAAACATATAATTTAGAACTTAAAAGTAGGGTTGCCAATGGGTCGTGTTAAAGCTTTGACTGTCTGATTGATAAATGGCATATACTGGCCTGACTTGGCCTGATGGTGCACCCTGATTCGGCCTAATACTCGAAGGGTCAAGGGTATATGCCCAACCCGACCTGACACCTATTCCGACCTTAACCTGAAGATGTATATGTCCAACCCGACCTGACACCTGATTTGACCTGATTGAAAATACTCTATTTTATAATTATTATTATTAATTATTATTATATAAAATCTTGTAACTCGAGCTTAGTCGACCAAACCCCGCCTGACACCTACCCCGACCTTAATCTGAAGGGTTGAGTGTATATGTCCAACCCGACCTGACACCTAACTTGACCTGGTTGAAAACACTCTATTTTATTATTATTAATTATTATATAAAATCTTGTGACTTGAGCTTAGTCGACCAAATTTTTCCTTAATCCGACCCAACCATACCTATAGATTGTGTCTGACACTTCATGTCTGACTTAGCCGAATAATCCAAGTTTAGTACCTAGCCCAATAAAAAAGTCAATCTGTTGAGAGACCTATGTAGAAGTATCATATGTTTGTCTAAGTCATATAAAGTTAAGTGTTCCCCTAAATCTTACGACCAACATACGTATGAGTGCAAGTAATCCGATCAGGTAAGATGACAAGATTTGATCAGCAGTACATTAATCGTGGCTCAGAGAGTTTCAACTTTCGAGTAAATTATTATTTTGGTAGCTTTATTAACACCCGCGAAATCTTAGAGGACACCTATGCAAAAAAATATTTACTCTTTTTATTAGTTGATGGAAATCATTTTTCGATCCAATCTTCCACATAAGGGATCTTGATATCATTGGCTTACCATTAGACGATCATTTTTTTATTTCATAAGGTGCAAATCACAAAATATGGCCCTAAATTTATATGACATACATCATGCTCAAATTTAATTTTTTGGCTATTTTTATGTGATCTATGCCATATAATTCAAAACAAGTCAAATATGTTATAACAAAATTGTTAATTCTCTTAACTTTATGGATTTCTTTGAAGTTGCTAAAAATAAGGAAATATAGCTTTTATAGCAAAATTGTTAATTCTTTTAACTTTATGGGTTTCTCTGAAGGTGCTAAAAATAAGGAAAGAAAGAGATCTTATTTGGATACCATTATTTACGTATTCTCATTGGAAAAGAGATTCTATTTGGGTATCATTATTTGCAACCATTAAAATTGTGACCTCGTCAATATCCTCTAGTAGGTATGAAATGACCGCTTTGAATTAGAAGATGGAGATCATTTTTTATCCCGATCTTTTACCTAAATGATCTTGGTATCATGAGAGTATTATTAGACCGTCGATTTTTTTTAAAATGATATTAAAATCATGTTTGAGAGTTATGTATGCCATTTGATTTTAAAGTCACTTTTTTAGTTGTGTCAAGTGAAATAAAAATTTTACCGCCTGATGATACAAACAGGATGTCAAGATCAACTATATAGAAAATTGAGACGAAAAATAATCTCCATCGTATGATTCAAAGCGATCAATATATTCAAACTGAAAGAGGTGAGATGAAGTTACAATTTTTTGGATGGTAAATAATGATACCCATTTTAATTTTATTGTCACTGCTTAAGAGTGTATATAGGAGCAAGTGTGGAAACAATTGAGAGAAACTATTTTAGCTTTCATATAGTAGTAAGAATAGGGATACATAAGGAAGAAGATAAGGATAGATGGAATAGCTTAGGGGTATTTTGTTACTAAAAATATGAAAACATAAAATTGATCGAAATTATTTATACTTTTATATAGTAGTAAGGATAAATAAGATCTTTAATTTATACTAAATATAATTTATATAAAATTTTAGTACTCCCCTGAAATTTTCTCAAACTTTTTTTCAAAATTTTCCTCAAATACATCCGAGATGGCCCCATACCAAAACAATGTCGAAAACGAAATTTGTACTTAAAAAAAAAGAGGGATGCAAGCTTGGAATTGAAAACCCAAACTGACCCAAAACGGGCGACCCAAAGTGGACAAAAAAGGAATCAAAACCGAAAACGGACCAGGTAGGATGAGAAAAGCAGAAGCCGAAAACGGACTAGGTAGGATGGGAAAATTGAAAAAAAACATCTGAAAAAAAACCAAAACGAACCGAACCAGCACTAATTTTTTCCAATTTTGGTTTAATTTCGGTTTCAAAAATTGAAAGAAAAAAAACTGAACCAAAACCGAACCGATTTCTTTCACTTCGGTTTCGATCCAGGCTTTGCCCAACAAAAAATCAAAATTTTCAGTTTCGATTCGGCTAACCAAATCTTTAGCCGATTCTGCATGCCTACACTAAAGTGTCTTAAAATGGATAGCTTTGGTGGACCATATTTATGATTGGTTTGAAGGAATTGGTAGAAATGATGATGGTTGTTGAAATTTAAGTGGCATGAAACCTACCCAACAAGATAAACTTAAAAAGGGTGTGACCGCAATAACAATCAACTTGGTTTTCCACAACCTTTACTTACTTTAGTTATAAGCAAGGATCAAATTTCGGTTCGGGGATGACCGAAACGGAGGTTTCAGGGATAATTGAAACAAGAAATTTTGGCCGCCATACAAAATGGATCAAGATTTTGGATTTTGGATTTCGGCTTCATTTCGGCCATGCCCAGAACGGAAGCATTTTAGCCCAAATTTCAAATTTTCGGCCAAAATTTTGATCCTTGTAAGCAAGGTTTATGACTAAGTTGGAGGGAATGATAGAAAATTTCGTACTCAAATTTGTCCCTTTCTACTACTTTTTATAGGGAGCCATTACTTGCATCGCTTTTTAAATGATTGCACCCAAGCTAAAAAAAAACTATGTATTTTAGGGACATGTGACATGTGAAAATGAAATATGGGCCGTATGATTTAAAGTTCATGATTTATAGATCTTTTGTAGATAAGATTAGAGCAAAACATGATATTTATCATATGATCTATTGTTGTCAATCGTTAAATCAAATATTAGCCTTTGACTATAATTAATCACATGATAAAAATTATATTTCGTGTCAATTTTATTCATGAAGGATCTATAGATTATGAACTTTAAATAAAACGGCCTAGATTACATTTTCATATGTCGCATGTCCCTAAATATAAAGTCTTTTTTTAACCTCAGTGCAATCACTTAAAAATTGTGTGCAAGTAATAGCTCCCCTTTTTATATTATATAGTGGTAATAAAGTTTTTCCCTCCTCAAAGCTGGTCAACTATGAGACTAACTTAGGACTTAGGACCCTATAGTCACAAAAATCTCCGAATAATTAAACTATTCGCGAATAATTCACGATTTTTTTTAGAGACGAACAGAAGACGAATTATTCACAAACTTTTTGAAAAAGTCGCAAACATCACCGAGTTAGCGAATTTTTCAAATTAATCGCAAAGTTTACGAACATCACCGAAGTACAAGCTTACACGCTAAGTTACCTTAGTGATAGCTTAAAAGTTAAAAACACATTTTTATATTTTATTATTTATATCTAAAAGTAAAAAGTTAAATGTTAAAGGTTAAACCCTCCCATCTCTCTCTCTCTCTCTCTCTCTCTCTCTCAAACCCTCCTCTTTGTCCTCTCGACTCTGGACAGCTGAACCAGTGAACCTCTCTCATCTCTCAACTCTCAAGTTGGTCGACTAACTATCAACCACCTCTGGACACGGCAGCCACCTCCTCCTCTCTCATCTCTCTCTCTCTCTCTCTCTCTCTCTCTCTCTCTCTCTCACATCATGTGTAACGCCACACCAGCGGCACCAGCTATGAGTGATTTGATAATCATGTATTCATATCTAAATAGTTTAATAATTTATTATTTTACTAAAAAATATATAAAAAATTTTTAAATATATATTTAAATTATAATATTATATTATATTTTATTATATTTTATTTATTTATTTTTAATTATATTTTTTTATTTTTTTGAATTGTCCCCAAACTTTCCAAACTTTGTCAAAAAATTTCAAATTTTAATTTTGCCGAATTATTATCGAACCCCAATTTTATGACTATGAGGACCCCCACATTTTTTGTACCATGTGGCACATGTCGTAGCAGCCTATCATTGACACTTGCCTCGACCAAACGAAATAAGCCTACAAGAGCTCCTAAACCAACCCCTTAGTGCCCTTAGCTTCCAATATTAACTACCACCTTAATGGACTGAATTGTCAAGAAAATATTCCATTAGGCTTAAAATTGAGAGCCGTCATTCCTCATTTATGCTTTAATTTATTATATATTTGATTAGTTCTATTAATTTACTATATATTTGGGTAGTTAATACCAAAATTAAACTCACATAAATAATGGCAGGAGCTAGGGCTGCAACTGGTACAATTTTTCTATAGAAACTATTACTTGCACACACTAAGTTAGCCCAAGCACTGTTTTAAAGATATACTTGGCATTTTGGGCACAGTTGCCATATACCTAATTTGAAAGTCATGATCTAAAAATCTTTACTGTAAAAAATTAGCATGAAAAACTATCTCGGACATATGATTCAATGCAGTCAACCATCGACTCATATAATGACCTTCGACTGGGCTGAAGCATATCATAGAGATCGTGTTTCAATTCAAATTTTTACAATTAAGATCTTTAGATTATGCCCATCAAAGTAGAAGGCTCCAATGGTGTTTTAACATGACACAACTTTGTGAGTGCAGAGGAACCTTCAAATCTTTCATTTCCACAAGGTAATAGCCTTTTATTTAGGGTGTTTAAGTACCCTAAATCAGAGAAAGGCGAGACTCCACTCTAAGGCCTCGTTCGGGTGTTTCCTAGTTTTTCCCAGAAAAGCTCAGATTTTGCTCAGATTTTGGACACTCAGATTCCTGACAGATTCTTAGCAAACTCAGATTCCTAGTTTTCACCATATGCGTTCTTTAACCACTCAGATTCCTGACAGATTCTTACAAAACTCAAAATCCTTTGTTCTTAAACCACTCAGATTCCTCTCAGAAAATCCTCAGAATAGCTTCAATCAGTGGTTATACTACGACCGTAAAAACGTGATCTTAATCATCGGTTTATGTGCCGTACTCGAATTTCTCTCAAAATTTATGGGCAACCAATCGAGATGGGGCTGAACATATTTGACGGAGTCTTTTTTCGAATTTGATTTAATTACTATTATTTTTAAAATGGGTCCCTAACACTACCATTGCACGATTTACATTGTCATTGTCGTCACCATAAGGAGTCAGTCGAGTATGACAACCTCATGACGGTGACCTCACCTCGAGAAGAGTCATTTGGGATACGATACACAACCCATATGATTTGCTTACACGAGAAATAATAAAATATGAAAAGAGACAAGCTTCATATTGAGAATTATAAAGAAATCACAGTGACTGCCATACATAAATAACCAAAGTGAATAAGAGAACAATAAACATAAAAAAGCCAAACACTCATTTAAGAAACGAGATCTATGCCACGACGGAAGACTACAATATAAAATCGATAATTCTAAAGATAGATATGAGAAAAGGGATATTGACTCATATACGCTACCGATCATTTTAAGACGCCATCGACATACATAAAGTGTCGCCATTGGCTCTATACAGAGTCGCCATCGATTATATTAAAAAAAAAAAAAAATTATGTAATCGATAACGATTCTGTACCGAGTCGATGCCGATTCTGTACTGAGTCGTTATCGATTACATAAAATAAAAAAAAATAAAAAAAAATTTTAATTAATTAATTAATTAATTAATTTTTTTTTTTATGTAATCGATAACGATTCGAAGTCGATCCCGATCAGATCGAAGTCATCGATTACATAAAAAAAAAATAATAATAATAATAATAAATTTTTTTTTTTTATGTAACCGATAACGATTGCATCGAAGTCGATGCAGATTCTCAGATTAAGTCGTTATCGACATATAAAAAAAAAAAAAAAATTTTAAAAATAATAATAATTTTTTTTTTTTTTTATGTAATCGATGACGATTATCTTCAGAAATCGACTGCCGAAGTCGCATCGATTACAGGGCCATGTGAATGCACTGCAAAGGGAATCGGAGCAGAGATGGAGGCAGGTGTTTTTGAATCGAGGCTGGCCCCTACCTATCGCCATGGATGGTTGGGGAAGACGATGCAAGGTTTCAAAGAAGCTCTTTGCGTGGGAGGACACATAGTTTTGATCAGCTGCATAGATGGATGAGGAGTATACTTCACCAACCCAGATTCTGAGCTCAGAATCTGAGCTAATCCGAGAGGTTTGGTCGGACGACCAAACGTCGTTTTCACTCAGAAAACACTCAGATTCCCGCTTCCCAAAATTGGCTCTCGAACGTGGGCTTTGCTCAGATCTTGCAAAAAAACTCAGAATCTGCCCAGATTCTGAGTATTTTGGGTTACCGAACGAGGCCTATACATAGGGGGGGGGGGGGGGGGGGAAGTCTTATACATAGAAAAAGATTATTTACATCTAGTTTCCATCCAATTAATGCACAATCTATCAATCCAATCTATCCTATCATCTGCCACCAATCATATGCATGCTTCTTATAATCCAATCAATTCGCTATTTCCATACAATATATGTCTCGGAAACAGGCACTTGATCAGATGGTTGAGAATATCTCATCAGCAGAAATTTGATATGTGGCCTATCAGATGACCGCACAAACCAGTAACAGATAGATATGATACATAACAGGGTTCCATTATTTGCACCCCGTGAAAATGTAATCTCAGCCCATCTCCCTCAGCCAAAGCATTGACTGTTTTGAAAGAGACTATGGTGATTGTTTTTTCGTCTCAATCTTCCACAAAATAGATCTTGGGATCACATGCATACCATTAGCCGGTCAATTTTTTATTCCATGTAGCACCCCAAAAATTAACCCTAAAATCACATTTGAGCATGATTTGTGCCACGTGTTTTTTGGGTGTATTTTTAGGATATGTGTCATTTGGAGTAAAAAAAAATTGACGATATGATGGTTCTCCAATTTTCTCAAGATTCACCATTTAGAAGATTACCCTGAAAAGGATCTTTATCACGTGATTCAAAGCTATCAATGCATTTCGGCTGAGAAATGGTGTGAAAAATAATGATATTCTATACAAAATTTAAACTATACGTAGGAAACATTTAAAACTTTCCAAATCAGCTGTAAATTAATACGAATAAAGCAGTCAGCACAAAACCCATTTCACTGGTTGTAATATTATCTAATTGGTGCAATTTGTAGGCTATGATCAGTCAAAAAGTGATAATTGGATGATCAGGATCACTGTTCAAAATTGGTGTTTAGAGATTGATGAAGAGAACCATCATCTTTAACTATCTAATGGGTGCAATTTGTAGGTTATGATCAATCAAAAAAGTGATAATTGAATGATCAGGATCACTATTCAATAATAGTGTTTACAGATTGACGAAGAGAAGCATCATCTTTAATCAACTAAATCACAAGCTTTACAAATATGCTTGCTACAGGAATCGCCAAGTCCAAAACGACCACCAACTTTTTGGCCTAAGATATCTTGGAATCGAATCCCCCAACCCATTAAAAAAGTGCCAAGTCAGCAAATCAACTCCACAATACCACAAAACAAACTCATTATCAAGAGACCCACCTCGTGAAACTCGTGATATCTTTAATATATACATTAGAGAAGAAATACCTTTATATCTATGGCTTATCATCTTTTCTCCAATTTTTCTTAAGCATTTATTCATTAGGAAAAAAGAAAAAATAAAACAGAAAAAACAACTTGTTTGTATGAACATCAGTATAGTTTTCAGGCAATTCAAGAGGGAAGGATCAGAATCCTTTCATCAAAAAAGCTGCTCATCATGAAGCTTGTAAAAGTTGAAGAAATGGGTAGCTCTTCTAGCTCATCAAAGAAGTCATTTTCCTCTGATTTGGGAGTAGAGAAGGTCATTAGATGTGGGTAAGAAAGGGGTTCTTCATCAAAGAGGGGGGTCAAGGGATCATGGATCTTTTCTATAGTAAGTGATAATGGGTTTTCTTGGCTGATGTCCTGTGATGGATGGTGAAGATTATCAGTGAGATCTTGTTTAATGGTGATGGGTTGGTTTGGGGTGGTGAGGAGTTCTTCAATAGGTTGGTTTTGGGGTGGGTAGATAATTGGGTTGGTGTGGAGTTCATGGTTATGGGTAGAGGTGTAGGTGATAATGAGCATTGAAGAGTCAATTTTGCATCTCTCTACTTGCTTTTTGGCTGAACAGCCTTTTGAGGTACTGCATCTGTAATAGCCCCTAACAAAATAGAAAAACGAAGTGATAAGAGAGAGAGAGAGAGAGAGAGAGAGAGAGAGAGAGAGGGCTTAAACAGAGATTTATACAAATTTTAACTATTTTTGGTGAGCCAATAACTAACAAACAGAAGGCAAAAACTATACCCACAAAGAAATATGAAAAAGAATTGATAGTCTTATTATACGAAAAAAAAAACCTGAACCATTTTGGACTTTTCTTTTTAAGGAGTGGTTGGCAACAAATAAAACAAAAACTAAAAAGAAGAAGAACAAGAGCCTCCAAAATAGTTTAAAAGAGTTGTTAGAGTATAGAAATTTGTGAAAATAGAGTTCCCTCAGAAAAGGCTACCTAGCAGCTTCAAATTGCTTCACTGGTTCACTTGCTCTTAAGAGATCCAAATTTTAATGTTACTTTGATAAAAGATCTTTCAATAAAGAAGATAATGAAGAAACTGGTTTTTCTTCTCTGATAATCATATAAAAACCATAACAAAAAAGAAAGGATAAAAAAATCTAAAAAACAGCTACAAGCCTACAACACAAACCTTGGATAAGGAGACCCTTTGATGGGTTTTTGCCCATATTTCCTCCAAGACCATAAATCAGAAGGTGGCCCTTCACCCTTCTGCCTCCCAACATTTTCTTCAATCTTCACTCTAAACACAGTCTTTTGAAGCACTTTCCTATAAGAGAAAAAGAGAACCCACAAAATTTGAAATAAATAAATACATAGCCAACCACAAGAACATCAACCAAACATAATAACAAACTTTCTAAATAATAATTAAACAAAAAGATTTTAAATTTTAAAAAAAAAAAAACTACCTTTTTTTGGAGGCTTGGTTCTCTCTCTTGATCTGTTTTGAAGACTTCAAATCTTGTCTTGTAAAGGGAGAATCACCACCATCCATTCTAGATCTTAACTGTCCTCTTCTTCTTGTTCTTCTTCTCTATAGAGTTGTGCATGGGTCCTCTTTCCTTTATATTATTTAGTAAAGCTAAAAAAGAAAATAGAAGATGGGAGATGGAGATTAATATGAAGAGACTTGAGGTATAGGAGACCACTGAACTTGGCAGAAGATGGTGATAAAGAAAAGGATACGAATAGTGTTCCAATTAATTATGCTTGGTGTTACTACCACACACCTTATGTTACAGCCACCTCTTTACATAGAGTAACAAGTTGACTACATGATAGATATCATTTTTCGTCCTATTCTTGGCACGACAGATGTTGATATTAGGGGTCTCCTATCAAAGGGAATATTAAATATGGCATCCATCTTAAAAAGTTATTGTAATTATATCTTTTTTGAGAGATGTGTGCTATATGTAATTAACATATATCCATTTGATATTTTGTGTGAAAAAATCGTTCTAAAAACGGTTCGAATTTTATCGTCTGATTTAAAACCTTGAAACATATTTTTATTTTGCTCAAGTGAAGTGTGACAATAACACGAGTGGTGTGGTAGTAACACACTGGCACTAGCCTTAATCATAGGAGCACCTTAATCATAAGAAGAAATGCAAGCGAGGACAAAGCAAAGTTGCTTTCTCACTGCCTCCACTCATTAATAAAAGGTTAGAGAAAAAAAAAATATCTGCAAGGCAATAAATAGGGCAAACAACCACACCACCAACCACCGATATGATCTTTTACGGGTACCCGTATTTGCAACTAAATATTTTACTTCCGCAACCAAGGTCTCAATTTACACATGTTAACCTGTGACTGCATGCCTTGAAGCAGACAATGGAGATCTTTTTCAGACCTTTCTTCCCCAGAACTGATCTTGATCTTTAGATCATATATCACCTATCACAAGGTTCGATGTTGATTAATAGAGAATATTTAAGATTACAAGAGAGAGATATATATGATAGAGATTTAAAAGATGGGAAGCGGCCCGTATTTGCAACCAAAGATTCGGAAATTGTAATTCCAAGCTTTTTAGCATGTTAAGAGTCTTGAGTGCCTTGAATCAGATGAAAGAGACCGATTATCAGCCCAACTTTCTACAAAATTGATCTTGAGATCATCTTTCACCTGTAAAAGCTCTAAAGACTATTTTGATAATGATTTTTCTTATATTGAGGCGAAATTTTAAATGATAATGAAGAGGAGAAATTTTTTTAATAGAGGTGAGGACAATTAATTAAGATATCAAGAAATCTTTAATTATTTAAAACACAAAAAATGATTTTTAAATTATTAGGTGACTAACAAATTATGGGCTGATAATTTAACCTTTCAATATTTTGAATTATCGTCTCGATTTTGGCTGAAGGTTATTTAATTTGGCCGATCATTTGAATTATCAACCCAAATTTTGAATCATGATTAGTATAAAGTATTGCTCCATGGGATGTTAGTTACTCATTAGTCAATGAAATCGGCTACATAATACCTTCAGAGAACTAGGTCTCAAGCTCAAATGAGAAAAATATGTCTACGTCAAATAAATAATGGCTGCGTATGGCACAGCTTTTTGCTGGCCTCTGTCTCAGTAGAGTTTACTTGTTTTAGTTGGCTTTTATTCTTTTTTCTAATTTCTTGTAAAAGAGGATTTACCTACTCTAACAGCAACCCCCATGCTCTTTATCTACTAATACAGGTAGAGGATGTTAGCAAAGAAAATGGCAACCTGCTAAAACAAGTGAATTTTGTTATAACAGGGGCTAGTAGAGAGTTATGTTATTCATAGCCTATATTTCCTATATATAATAGGAGAAGGAGGCTGGCTTGATACAAAGACCGAAAATATTATATTTTTCTCTTGCGCTTTTCAAAAATTTAATAAAAATCATGAAAGGATATCTTTACTTGCAATCATGATTGCAGAAAAAAAATCTACAGTTGCAACTAATGGTACCCATCATTAAAATATTCTTACTATTTTATTGCCTGAAAATGACGGAGTGAGATGTAGATAAGATTTGATTAGAGAGTTCCCTGCAAGTAACTCGCAACTCAATTATTATGAATAGTTACCAAGATTTTGCACAATTATATAGACAATGAGTGTACCCAAAAAAAGTTAGTCTATTTGGAGCGTTATGATAATGTTAAGATAAATGTATATATTAATTTAGTATTTATGGGTCAATCGTACAAACTATAATCAATATTAGATTTTAATTAATGTCTTACCCAATTATGGAGGATACTGGTATTTACAGCCGAAGATTTGGTCTCTGCAACTTGAAGTATTTACAACCTTAAACTCTAAAAAATAATAATAATAATATCTCAGTTTTTCGGTTTGATTTCAGTATTTTTTCTATTTTTTTAATTTTTCAAATGTATTGTTTCGATTTTTTTAAGTTTTCAGTTTTTGTCACCTTAAACCAATACCGAAACCGAACTGGAATCAGTTCGGTATAGATCGGTCTGACGACCAGTTCGGTTTGCCCGATTTTTGGTTTGGTTTTGGGATTCGGGTCAAAGCTTGCATCCGTCTAGTTTATTGTTCAATCATTTCAAAGAATTGTTGACCATATCACCCTATACAATTTATGCCTACATAGATGCTGCTGTACTTGTACAGCTGTGTGGAGCATGATGCCTTTTGTAGAGGGCTGTTACGTGCTGCACACCACTTTTCTCTTCTGGCGCACTAAAAACAAAACAAGATTGTAGTGAAGTGAACATAGCCAAAGTTGGTGCAGGCCTAAAGAACTATTTTATTTCACCAAAAGAAACACAAAATTAATAAAAGTTTGTGTGCACCCAGAAACTGCTATGAACACACGTTTTGATATGCGCAACTTGTTTTTAGATCTTTAAAGAAAAATTCTACTACAAAAAATAAGACTATTAGCTATTAGTCATGCCGCTATTAGTCATGTCGCTACCAAATATTGTCTTAACAACAAGTGCCGTTGAAACACCTTATTGTGAACCCAACCCGACTCTGCTACCAAACATAAGGTAGGGAGTCGGGTTGGGTTCACAATAAGAAGGGATGACCTAGACTTAGGTGGCACTACAAAAAATAAGACTATTAGCGGCAGTTTTTTTAACAAAAATTGTTGCAATTAATACTGTTGCTACCAAAAACAGCCCCTATTAATTCTGTCGCAACCAAAAAATGCTTTAATAGTAAGTGCCGCTAAAACTCCTTATTTTTGTAGTATGTGTAGAATCATTTAACCGAATCGAAACTGAAATTTCGATTTTTGGGTCAATTTTTGCATAACCGAACCCTAATCAAAGCATTTCTGTTTTGGTTAACAGGTTTCAACCTAGTTCGGACTTGTTCGGAAGACTCAGATTTTGATTGGTTTTCAGGTATCGGTTTCCCTACCTGAACCCGACCTCAAGGGTCCCAATTTGGGAGCCAAACCCAACCTACAGGAGTCGATCGACCCATTGGGTCAACCCGACCCATTTGCAGCCCAGAAGCCTATTGCTCCTATCGCTTCTTTACACCATCTTCTTACATACCGTATAGAGAACATCTCTCTCTCCACCAAGGATCAAAATTTCGGCCGAAATTATCGATTTCAGTCCCCACCAAAACGATAATTTGGGACCGAAATTTCGGTCATTTTTATATGGGATTGAAATTTTTGGCTGAAATTTCAGTCTAAAATTTCGGTTTCAGTCTCCTCCGAAACCAAAATGAAACCCAAAATTTTGATCCTTGCTCTGCACTCATTTGGAGATAGTTGAGAACAGGGAGCTTCTGGCTATTGAGGCTGCTGATATATCCCCTTGAGGTTGTACACATCAGCACATGAAGGGTCTTTGTAGGTTTCAATCAATGCAAGTCGGTGCAGTTAATCACGTCATGACACATCAGGTACCTGCACTTTGTCCTCAACAAATCTGTCTTTCGTTTATAATTTTTCATAATTCATATAAAACCTATGAGAAGCTGTGGATTGGTCTAAAGTTATCGATGTCTGAAAAAGGGTACCATAGTAATTACCTTCTATTTGGTCCTACTAGAATATTGGTGGGCGCCTACATTGAAAGTCTTTGACCGCATTAGATCTGGAGATCATGGGAGTGTAATCAGACGGTCAAGTTTTTGAGCGTGACGTGTGTTATATAATTTTTGGGCCACTTTTTTAGGATTTGCGCCTCAAAGATTAAAATATTTGACCGTTTGATGACACGCCAATAACTTGAGGATATATTGAGTGAAAGATTGGAATGAAAAATGATTACTATTGTATGATTCAATGAGGCCAACGGTGCATTGGGAAAAGAACTCTTTATCGTAGCTTTTTTGCACAGGTCAAATCTATCTGGATGTCATAGAACTATTGTTAGATGCCCCTGTTTCTCCTTTCATCAAATGGTGTTGCCCTGCCTAATATTTGTGTGCAACTAGTAACTAAAGTTATAGTAATTGGTGTGAGTACAGTTAGCCCTTTCTGGTATGGCAATGACACCACCCATTTTCTCATGCAAACATATTTTGGGGTGGATTAGGAATATGGGTCCAAATTCCAAAACTATTACTTTTTACCTAAGAAGGTCTGACCTATCTTTTATTGTCTATGAGAGTAGGGACTCAAAAGTTATTCCAAAAATAATATATGGCTTCTATGACTTTTATTCACTTATCGACCTTTAATGAGCAAAAATATTCTTTAATTAAAAGCACGTACATATTTTTTTAGAGTAAAATCAATTGGTCTTATGGAAAACCCCAACCGGTCAGTCTCATATGAAACTGTGACGGATCAATCTCGTACAAGACCGCTACCGATCGGTCTCGTACAAAACCTATCGGTTAGCCGCAATCTAATACAAGACAATACACACGGGTATTTGAGTTAAAAAACATTTCCGGCCAGTAAAGGTGAACATAATGCCTCCCATGTAAAAAAATAAATAAAAATCAAAATCAAAATAAACTTTTGTTCTAGTGTTCCCCTTAGTTGTTCATATAAAATATAATTATAGCATGCAAATGGAGATGATAAAGGTTGCATTTGGCATAGCTCTTTGTTAGCTCCCCGCTCTAACAATTAACTTCTTGTCAAAGCAAATAAAATCTGCTCTGACAAGGAGTGAGCAGAGAGCAGGGGAGAACTGTTGGAGCTAGTAAATCTTGCCTTGAAAGGCGAGGAGAGGAGGACTTGCTAAAGTAGGTATCAAGGATTTACCAAAGAGAAAGAGAACCTAGTAAAGCATGTAAAACCTGCTATGGCAGGGAGTTAGCAAAGAGCTATGCCAAACACAATCATATAGCTAGATTATAGGGCAACTCGGCAAGATATAAGGGTCAAGCCTTCGACAATGTAAGTGATCGCAAGGGCACATTCGAGAATGCAAGCAAGATGAGGCCTCTGGATTGAATAATATAGCGAGTGACTGTCACGCCCCCGCAATCCAACTGCTCATCGTTCTCGTCACAGAACTCTATGACACCCAAGGATCAAAATTTCGGTCGAAATGACCAAAATTATCCATTTTGGTCCCCACCGAAACGTTAATTTGCGTCGAAATTTCTGCCAAATTTTTTTTTTTTGGCTAAAATTTTACCCTATATTTTTATCCTTGGTGACACCAGCCTCCGATATAACTCGCCGTCTCAATTCCAAGGCGCTTATGGTTCTGAACCGAAAGCAAAAAAGACTTAGCCATGGATGCAATGTGAGCTCTTGATTGATGTGGAGTGACGGTTGAGATGATTTTGTACTTATAGAGGGGAGAGGTGGGATTCTTAGCTTTGCATGGCTCCATTCATTGATTTAAGCACTCGTGTTGTTGCATAACTGATTTTTGATGTGGCTATCTTTACTAAACGTAATGGGAAGACTCACCATCAATGTATAGCGTGCGGACAATAGGCCAATTCGGGTCGGGTCGGATCGGATCCGGCTGGGGTCAGCCGAATAGTTGCTGGTGCAAATTCAGTTAATTGAACCGAACTGAAATCAAAGTTTCGGTTTTCGAGTTGATTTCTACAAATTCAAACCCTAAGTGAAACACTACAGTTTGGGTTAACCAAACTTTTCAACCCCCCAAACTGAAACCAAACTGAACCAATCAGATCTTGGTTTAGGTCAATTCGGTTTTCAGCTTTCTACATTTTTTTTTAATTTTTTAGTTTTTTTCGGTTTTCTCTATTCATTATTTTGTGTATGGGTATTGCTAGCATATTGTGACTCAATCCAACGGAGGGTCATAATAATGTAATTAGTACCACAATCATTAATATAGATTGAGGAAGCAGCTAGTGTATTATGACTCAATTCAACGGAGGATCATAATTATACAAATTATTTCTCAATAAAATCACATTAATTTTATTTTTATTATATTCCTTGACATAATTTAACTCTTGCGTAATTTAATACTATAAATATAATCTTATAGAATTGATCGTTACCATAGTTGTATGTGGGCATAATAAAGCCCGTAATTATTGTGCAACATTGAACCCGTCTTCTATTACTAATATGATTGGTAGAATTGAATCTTTGAGTGACTCAAACTATGACAAATGGAAAGAACAAGTTCAAATTATTCTCGGTTGTATGGATCTTGACTATGTTATACGATTTGATAAACTCAAAGTGCTCATTGTCGATGCTTCAGCTGAGGATCTGACAGTGAACTATACAGATCTGAAAAAATTGGATAGATCAAATCGTATGAGCCTTATGATCATAAAAAGTTTCATTATTGATGCGATCCGGCAATGTATTCCTGACTCACACAATGCAAAGGAATACATGCAAATCATTCATGAACAATTTCAGGGGACTTCTAAGGTATTTATCAATAGTCTTATTATTAAAATAGGAACCTTCTAATATTCTCACCCTAGAGGGCAGGTTTTTGGTTTTCAGACTAAACCATTGCCCTATTTTAAACTACGTAGGTGGGGTTTTGCAAATGATATGGGCAACAAAAACAAAGTAACCATAGAGACGGTGTAGAACGCTCATAGGAGAAAAGGAAACAAGATTTGAGTCATTTGGGCAGGAAATATTTTCAATAATTTAATGTAGAGTTAAAAGACGGAAACCTCTATTCGCACCTACTTAAACCCGTCGGCTTCTTGGATTCATATGATAGAGATCATTTTTCTTGAGACCATAAGTGTACTATCAAAAGGTTAATTTTTATTCCATATGCAGATACCCAAAATATTTCCTAAAATCACATTGCACTCATCACTCTCAAACGAGATTTTAGGGCGATTATTCGGAGATATGTTTCATGTGAAATAAATAGCAGACCATCTCGTGTGGAAGAATGAGTTGAAAAACAATCTCCATCATCTGATTGCAAGAACTTAACGGATTTCAGTAGAATTCAAACGTAGGCAACCTCATAAATCACGTAGGCACAAACAAAGGTACCTTAAGAGTCCAACTCAAGATTTAAGTCTTGTGTGTGAGTGTGTATTGCGGAGCATAGGAGCCCTCTTTTAAAAGGCGATATTTAACTAAGGGCTACATTTGTTTGCGCCCACGCATTCTCTAAAAGTGCCCATGTTTCAGACCCCTTGAAAACCATTGACTGCATCGGATCAGAGGATGGAGGTCATGTTCCATACCACCCCCACACCCTGGATATTTCTCGATCAATTTTTTATTCCATGTCACATATCCCCAACAAATAGTCCTAAGTTCAAGTTTGAGCGTGATGTGTGTCATATGATTCAAGGGCCTTTTTTGGGATCTGTGACACATGGAATCAAAAAATGACCGTCTCATAGGTACGTCATTATCTCAAGATCTATTGTGTGAAAGATCGGGGTGAAATACGATCTCCATCATATGATCCAAAACAATCAATAGTTTTCAAGGGATCTGAGAAGTGAGCGCTTTCAGAATATACGTGGGCGCAAACAGAGCTACCTTTAATCAACTACATAGATTATACAATAGCATGAATATGCTAACACGCATGATACATTTGTTTCTAAAAAAGTTGAGGGGCAGCCAATGCCCTTCTTGGCTCCACTATTAATAAGACACTAATTAGATAGATCAGATTCCCCTCGATGGTTATATCATAAACACATCCTTATCATCATATTAAAGGTTATAAGTCCCGAAAAATTATCGCCATCATCATCATGAAATAAGAAATGCAAACATGTATGTAGTGACACCTGATCTGAAAAACATTTGTAGCCGTGAATTGCTTGTGTCAAAGAACAATCCGACTGGAGACACACTCTCAGTACCTACTATGATGGTATGCCGGCAAGCTCTTCCCATCCAGTTGTTGTTGGCTTGTTAGTTCAATTTTCTACTCATTTCTGATCAGCTTGCTTCCTTCGAGTCTTCATAGGGCTTCCTCTTCTACTTCCTTGTGCCTGCAACGTCTCATCCCTTTGTACAAGGTCTATTTTTAATAGACATGTACACACCATCTCAAGCGATATTTTGTAAATTTTCTTTTACATGTGACACTCTCAAAATTCTTCTTACGAACTCGTTTCAAAGTTTGTACTTTCATATTACTCCACATGTCAATCTGTACATACACATCTCAACCATATGTATTATAACTTCTTTTCTCGTTTTTCCGTAAATTAACATTTTACAGTACTATATAATATGACAGGTCTAATCATCTTTTTATAAAATTGTTCTTTCAATCTAAGTAAAACTCTTGGGTCGCACAATACGCTGCTTGTTTGACCTACATTAATCATATTTGAGACGCCCTCTTTAAATCCACCATTTGATTATGAATAGAGCTTAAATTGTAAATATATGACCATGAGATATTAGATGATATTTTATTTTAGCTTTTTTTTTCTTTAATTAATTTATCTCCATTATGTTCACTAAATTTGCACTCAATTAAATCGTCTTGGTTCGATTAACTTTGAAACTTCTGAACTTCAAAACTTTTTTCCATATATGATTACAACTTATCATTTATTTATTTCATATTTTTGCCAATTAATATCACATCATCCTCAAACAACACGCTCCATCAGAATCACTTATTCAGTGTTTATGATTAACACATCCATAATTACGACAAGCAAATAAAGGCTCAAGGAAGGACTGAGCTTGTAACCAATGGAAGGATGAATATTTTGCAATCATTAGGTCGTAGGTTTTCCTTAGGGCTCGTAATCGTAGTGACAAATTTCTCCGAAATAGGGGTTGGACGAAATTTTCACCGAAATGACAGTAATTTTCATGAAATTTTCAAATTTTCATTAAGTTTAGTGAAATTAACAATATTTCACAGAAATTAATGAAATTTTTTTATTTTCAGTCATTTTGAAATAATAAATAAAAGTTTTATGAATATTAACTATAAATCATATTGGGGTTGTGCAGAAATCGACCCGAATCGACCAAACCGACCGAAACAGACCTGAATTTCAATTTGATTTCGGTTTTGGGACATATCGGTTTGGTTTCGATTTCGAAAAATAGAAACCGATAGTTATCAGTTCGGTTTCAATTTTAACGTTAGAAAATCAAAACCGAACCGATAAAAAATCGATAGCGGTGCATGCCTGAGAATAGGGTTCTGTGAAGTTATTGGGATTTTGATATAATTTTTCTATTATCTGCATACATATATTTAGATGGATCTTGTTCATGCATGGCTTCTGAATTTGTTTGTGAAAAATATGCTTCAATTGAATATAAGTTGTAACGTAATGAAAATATGAAATAGCTATAAAGGGTCATATGTCATAAATCTGGTCGATCTAGACGATATATGTTGACAACTCATATCATGCATTTGAAAAATGTATGACATTTTACAAATCAGATGATTGCTAAATTGATGGTTGAAAATTTTATGATCAACTGTCTAAAATTTGGCATGCAATTAGATGGTTAGGGTTGTTTAACATCCTACTTTCGGGTTATCTTTTATCGAATGGCGGCCTGCCTGTGAATGATTGGATTGTAATTTTGTATGGATTCATGCCGTCGAGACTTACCAATGTGTACTAATAATCAGTACATCTGCCCATCGATCTAGACTGTCCGATAGGTGCATTAATTTCTTAGAAATGTTCTTAGCTATCTGATCAATCACCTACTTTTGAATGATTAATAGCAAATTAATGATATAGGCAACAACCTACAGAGTCATCAGTGATCTGACTCTTATGAATTGGCAATGACTTCCTAATAAAAATAAAATAAAAAATTGAGGTTTAGAAACCGAAAACCGACCAAATCGATAACTATCGGTTCGGTTTCTATTTTGACCCTTATCGGTTCGATTTCAATTTCATAAAATAGAAATCGATAGTTATCGATTCGGTTTCGATTTTGCCCCAAAACCGATCCGAACCAACTCGATAACACCCCTAATTTATATATAAAGTTTTTGTACTCACCGAAAATTTTCGAGAACAAAATTTGTCACTAAGCATGTAACCAATCCAATGGTGAATATTTTGCAATCATTAGGTCATAGGTTAAATGTCAGCTTACCTACAAAAGTAAATAAATAAATAACCTAGATGTAGGCCAATGTTCATAAAGAATTCACTCTCTCTCCTCACGTGATTCTAACACCCACAAACACAAAATATAAGGTATAAAACACTAATTTAGTTCATTTTCTCAATCATATTCTCATAATGATAATGTATTGTAAGCTTAAGTTAAATCAGATTTCAAGTTCAACCACATCGGTAGCCCTTAGATTTGGGAGAATTTTGACATGCAAAATTCTTTTATTTCCAAAAGCTATAGATGTGGTAAATCTGTTTCAACCTAATTGGACTGACCATTGCCGGTATGAATTATAAGGCATCAAAAAATAGTGCCACAGATACAGAAAGGTACCGTTATTGACACCTCATTAGACAGTTGTCTCACCCTAGTGTTGAAAATCCTCAACTATTTTAAAGCTCACTCCCCTCTTTATTTTTGTTTTATTTTCATTATCGGGGTGGGAAAGCAGTCCCGTAGGGTATGAATAATGGTACCCTATACAAAATCTACGACCCAGATACCAACATTGGTGCCCGTGTACGTGTATACATACTTATCTTCCCCAGAAATAGTCAAAATATAAGGGAAGCTTGGTGGTATAGAGAGATAATAAAAAAATTAATCAAAATATTTCGGACGGCCGTTGACTATATGTACAACAGTGGGCATCCACCTGTCACTCTCCTAACGAAAATCATAGTCAATTCAATTAGGGTACTGCTTTTTGCAACCGAAGATTTAATCTTTGCAACTGACGATTCCACCATTAAAATTGTTGATTGCCTTGAATCAGCTGATGAAGATCATTTTTCATTCTAATCTTTCACACAAAATATATTCAGAAAATGATTCACATATCAATCGGCCATATATTAATTCCACATGGCACATATTCCGAAAGTAACTATGATCATGGAGTATTATGAGAACAGTTTTTGAGTCACTTTTGAGGTTATAGTCCAAACATTTGACTATCTGATAGGTGCGCCGTGATAATATATCTTAATATATTGTGACAAAAATTGAAATGAAAAATTATCTCCATCATCTGATTTAATGCAATCAAGTGTGTTAACTATGGAACCAAACCAAATCGTCGGTTGATAAATCGGCACTTACTCATTTTATATAGAATTTGTATTAGTTACATGGCCAATCCACCTGGTAAGCCGATAAGCTCCGCACGATGCACTATGTGCAGAGGCTCACAGATTTTAGGGGCTCTAATGATTGCTCACATGGGAGCACCTGATAAAGGGCCCATTTCAAAATTTTGGCCGACATATGAAGATTTTGGCCAAAATGTTTCGGTTTTGATCCCCTCCGAAACTGAAACGAAAACCTATATTTTCGGTAATTTTTGGTCCACAGTGAAGTTTTCGGCCGAAATTTACGAAATCCGAATTTTTGACCCTTGCCTAATACCACCTCATTTTACATTTAATATCATTCATTAAAAAACTGAGTCACCAGACCGGCAGATCACTTCGTGGTCAATGGTTGACCACAATCTGACAGTCGCCCTCTCGAGTCACTGAGTGACTGGAGTCAGGTGATCATTAACCATAAAAAATAAAAATAAAAAATAAAAAAATAAAAAACTATATATATTTTATATTACATATGACTAACAACATAAGAAAACCAACCGAACTCCTCAAGTGGACAATTTCGTGCTTCCAAACATGTCTCTGACTACTCATTGTCGTGCCTAGCAACTCATAACATATTGACATCAATGGTTTGGTGGTATCTATTGTAAAACGTCTAGACCTAATCTATGTATAAGTAAATCTAACACCTCAATAATTAATTTGAACGGTTCTAAATTCACTTGTATCTAATCTTCCATATAACATAACCACACAACAACCCAACCATCAATTAATTTATAATAATCTATGCCATATATATAATCTCCTTATTTCAATTTTTAGTAACATAAGGAAACTTGTATTCTAGTTGGCTCTTATGGGTTGGAGAGAGAAATGGGAACAAGAAGAGAAGCCAAGTGCTACAATGCTAACATACGCCTTTCGCACCATCACCATCTCCTTGCTTAGTCTCCTCCTCCCTCTCTCCTTTCTTCTACTTGCAAGGCTCTCTGCAGCCCAACACCTCTTAACCTACACCCCTTATCCTACACCCTTATCCACCACCCGCTCTCTCTTCCTTAACATAAACCCCCCTCTCTTGCACTCTCTAGTCATCTTGATTAGCTTAACCACCCTTCTACATGCCATAATTGGTCACACTTTTCAGCCCAGCATTTATATCTCATGGGGTTTGGTTTGTGTGTTACAAGTTTGTGTGGGACTTGGCCTAGAAGCTACAATTGCGGCGGGAGTTCGGTCGGCGGCGCACGATAGCATAGGGCACTATACATGGCCGCAACACGCAATTTTCTTCGTCGGGTTGTACGAGAAAATGCGTTTTTGGGCACGATCAATCGTGAGGCCAATCGTTGATGACACGGTTTTTGGAATGGAAATGGAGGGGGGGAGATTTGATGGGGTGGTGATGGGTGTGGCTTTTAGTGTGCTTTGGTGGTGTAGGTTAAGGAATGAGATTGAATTATTGTTGTATAAGGAGGAAGGGTTGTTGATGGGTTCTAGTGTTTGTTGGTTTATATATTGTTCGACAGTTATTACAGGTGTGGTGAGATTATTAAAGGGGTTTAAGTGGGTAGTGGGGAAGCTCTTTGACTATATAGAGGTGGAGGAGATTAGTTGTTATTATGATATAGTGTGAAGAGAATAGAAGAGAAAAAACAGAAAGTAGTGAAGAGGCCGTTATTGAATTTGTTCAAATCAATATTGCTTTATTTTTTCATGTAATAAGATTTATTTCATTTTCATGTTCTTGTATAAATTTATTTGTTATTTTATTTTTTCTGTTTATTGAATTTTCAAGAGAAAATTAAAAAAAAAAATCCTGAACTTTCACCCTATATCACTAACACACCTAAATTATTGATATTATCAAATTAGTAAGAAATTATAAGTTCATCAACTAGACCCTTGCCGTCAACTCTAGTTAATATGCGAATGGAAAATGCTGATTACAACCTCGCCACGTCTGCAAGCTTGTGTCAGTTGTATGCTAACTCAGCGTTTTTGTTCGCATATTAACGGAAGTTAATAGCAGAGGTCTTGTTGATGAACTTATGATCATTTCTTCGAGTGTTGATTTGACAATATCAATAGTCTAGATGTGTTAGTGATATCGGGGTAAAAGTTCATGAATTTTTTTTAAAATTTCCTATATATTTAATTAAAAGATCAAACGGATATGTAATTATTGGGTTGCTCATTGATACGAATCTAACCCTAGATTAAGATCACATGGATTTTTGTGGCAGCCAAAAACTGCCACTATTAACCAAAAACTACCAATAATACCTTTGTCGCTAATAGTCTTTAATAATTTTTTTTGTTAACAAGAGCTGTTTTTTTTGTAGTGCAGATAATATCCACTGTAAATGCCTTTAATTACTGAACGTTTGTCTACACCCTTCTCGCTTACAATCTCATTTATTTATAATAATTTTTATCCCTACGTTTAGGAAAGCATCCAAGTAACACTAGGTAACCGATTAAAATAAGGAAACTACACCTACTATAATTATATTATATTATCCTAAATATATAGGCGTGTTGAGCATACACAGAGTGTAGGTGTAGTTGGATAATTATATTATATTATCTTAAATATATAGTGCATTGCTCTCGTAGCTTGTTAACCTCTCCTGTGAGCTTGCTATTTGTCACCATATTGCCTTCTAGAGGGCAATGGTGTTACTAGACTGGTGGTCGCTTATTGTAGCTCGTCCGATCGATATAAGATATATCTCATATGTCCAATCACACTTTTTTCCTGTGTTAAATATTATTTATATAAGCTATAACACTATAAAAAATAAGACTATTAGTTGCAGTTTAGCAAAAACTGTCGCTATTAATAAAAAGGCTATTAAGACTATTAGCGGCAATTTTTTTTTAAATAACGGCAGTTTTTTGTTGTCTCTAATAGTCTTATTTTTTGTAGTATAGTAATATAACCGATAGATTTTCCATTAAGAAGCCTTATTCACCCTCTTAATCACAATATATGTAACCGTTCTCATCATTATTGTATTCTATTAATCACCAATTAGTTATATAGCCATAATCGTTGGATGACATTTATAGCCATATTCCAATAGATTGCTTAACTCTGATACCAATGGATATGATTCTGATCATATATCATGTTGATTTTTATGACAAATATGACAAGAAAAAGAGAGATGGCAAATCGCAAACAACAAACCATTCAACAATTGCTTATGTGGAATGATGAAAGTGCATTGAGTCCAGGCAATGCTGGTCAAGCCTTGCATCGCACCACACAAGCAGTCCGTTGTTGGTATTATGTTTGAAGTTTGTTTATTATAATTTTCCTATCTACTATGTGAGGGTGGACAGGTCTCCAAAATGCCTTTAATTATTACTCTTTTCTCTATGTCTTCCATTATAATCTCATTTATTGATAATAATGATAAATTTAGGTATTCATCTCAAAACTAATTGACTATAAGTGGAGGGTCGAGGATATTATAAAAGGAGAGACAAGGCTATACTTTCCGTTAGTGACATGGAGTGGAGAAGGGTTTGCTCTCATACCATGATAAATACGTATGCATCCACCTCAAACCAATTGGCTATAAGTACTCAGGTTATTATAAAGGAAGAGAAGGCTATGATTTACTCAATGTGGGACTAAACTTCAACACGCCCCCACATGTGTTGACAGAATTGAGCCAAATCATGTGAATAATTGAATTAGATAATATGGAGTGGAGAAAGGCATGCTCTAGTATCAAGATAAATCTGTGCATCCAACTCAAAACTAATTATATCCTGAGATTTGAATATTATAATCTATAGATCTATGGTATACAAGATTGGGATGAAAAACACATTTTTATCATCAAAAGTGTCAAACGCATCCATTGTGACTTTGGGAAATAGGATTTAGACTTGATCCAAGTTTTTTTTATTTGGGATTTCAAATTCAGGATTTAAAATAGTTGTATTTAAGGATTTGTAAATGCTTCATTACGCTAATAATAAAAAAAGTTGGATTTGGATTTCGAATATCACGATTATATATATGAATCCTCCATGAGGAATGTCACTACAAAATTCGAGAAAATTAGAAAAAAAGTGTCTACTTTCAAACAATTTTAGGCTATTATTTTAGGAAAATAATGTTTTTGTATTTTTTTCGAAAAGCAATTCAACCCAAAATAACACATGTTTTGAGCATAATGACAAATATCTTCAAAATTCGTCGAAATAAGGGTCAGACGAAACTATCAATGAAATTTCAGTGAACTCTCTGAAATCGCTAAAATTTCATTAATTTCGACGAAATTAATGATTTATTTTTTTTTTAGCCATTTTTAAGTAATAAATAGGATTTATATAAATATCAAATCTAGTTTATATATATTTTTCATAATCCTTGAAATTTCCCCGAAACTTTTTTTGATTTTTTCTCAAAATTGATTCGAAATGATACCCTACCAAAATATTACCGTAACCAAAATTTGTCACTGTAGTTTTGGGTTGATCAGCCACAATGTGATTTATAATAAAGAAGACTTTTTAAGTCTTTTTAACTCTTCATTTGATGGGTCAAGGATAGGGGAACGCCCATCCAATCTAATGCATTATATTTGTGCACCTTTAACTACATTTTTAATAGTGGATATGCATCACTACAAAAAATAAGACTAATAGGGGTAACAAAAAACTGCCGCTTATAGTCTTAATAGCTATTTTAATAATAGCGGCAGATTTTTACAGTAAAAAATTGTTGCTAATAGTCTTATTTTTTGTAGTGTATTTATCATCATGCCCAAATTTTTGAGTGGTATCTGATCATTTTGGGAAAGTTGCATGTGGCACCCGATCTAAGATGAGTGCCGCGTGAAGCCCATGAACTGATGATGAGTATGTTAAACGTATTGTTTTCCTAAAACTATTTGACGTAGGATAATAGCCTAAAACTGTTTGAAAGTAGGCATGATTTTATACAGACCCCACAAAATTGTTGGATCCTAATCTAACAAAAGCCTAAGCGATTTACTGAGCACTCTAAAATCAAACAAGAATTCATGTACACAAAATCAATTGCACAAATAACAAATTATGAAATAACCATTTGGAATCAATTTAATATGTTGGAATTTCAGAACAACGTTGGGATCAAGTCTGGAGGTTCCGAGTTTGAATCCCACTCCTTGTTGGCCACTCGTAAGGATTTATTCTACTGATTATGAGCAGGTGTTGCACGTAGCCAAGGACTGAGCCGATTGCTCTAAGAGGCTGCATACCCTGTAATCAAATAAATAAATAAAACGTGACATATAATAAGTTTGTCAATGGGCCCAAATCTTTTTGGATTTGAAATAATACCCCTTCCAAGGGTTATTTTAAAATCCAAAATTTACACTATTTCTTGGTATTTGCAAAGGACTTGAATTCCAGTGTAGGAGCCAAACAGTGGATTTAGATTTGACTAACCCAAATCTGTGGATTTAGATTTGACCCAAATCTATATCTAACCCGTCAACCAACACAATCTTGATACTGACTATGGAGATTTAGGTTGTGTTTGGCATAACGCTCTCTTCTAGCTCTCCACCTGAGCAGGGTTTACCCTAAATCCATGCTACTTACTTTAACATGACCCCCTTCTCCTTGCTGAGTCTCTCCAATGCAAGATTTACATGTCCCAACCATGGTATCAAAAATCGACTGATACCGATACGTATCGGCGATATATATCAGTTTCTTGGCAAACCGATACATATCGGTATCTCAACTAGGTATTGGATACCGTATCGGCTGATACGGTATCAGTTTCAGCCAATACCTCTATTTTCTTCTTTTTTTTGAATAGGACGATATGTATCGGTATTCGCCGATACGTATGGGTATCGACCAAGTCGTACCGGTCCTTCGTGGATCGATATCCGATACCGATTCGGACACCTTGGCACCAACAGTTCTCCCATGCTCTCTGCTTTGCTTGGAGGTAGATGCTAGAGCAAGTAAATCCTGCTTTCTAGGGAGTTAGCTAGGACGAGACATGTTAAAGAAAATCGGCTCTAGTAGGGAGCTGACAAAGAGCAATGCCATACACAGCTTTAATGGTAATTGTTCATTTTAAAAATACTTGATCGCTTTGAATTACAGAGAGAATTTCCAAATGCAATCTTTGGGCCCATCAAATCCTTGTATCAGATCCTTCGAATCACATAGTAGTTCGCTTAATGAAACAAAAGGCACACCACCTAACCTTCAGATACCGATGCACAGAATCAAGCCTAAAGATAAAGCGTGATGCATCTGATCTTGTGTTCACAATATTTTTCTCAGAAGAAAACCTTATAAAAGGTAGTTTTATGAGAAATTTGCACTTTCGGTCCTATACGTTTGCGTATTTACAGAAAAAGTCCTATA
Source organism: Chloranthus sessilifolius (assembly GCA_021018995.1). Taxonomy (NCBI): domain Eukaryota; kingdom Viridiplantae; phylum Streptophyta; class Magnoliopsida; order Chloranthales; family Chloranthaceae; genus Chloranthus; species Chloranthus sessilifolius. The sequence continues at coordinate 7,403,476 of CM037590.1, forward strand.
ATTTCAATCCTTGCATAAATGGCCAACTCCAAGCCTAGCCGGCTCCACGTCAGCAAGGGCCTCTTTTATGCAAATTGCGAAATTTTGCACCGCCCTTTAAATAAAGTATAAAATAACTTTTTTACTTTTCATTCTATACTAAAAATTAAGAGAGCGGCGGCTTAGCGGCAACAAAGCGGAAAAAAGGTCCCAGCAAATTTCCAGGTAATTTATTTTTTTATATTTAAACACATTTAGTCATCCGCAATGTTTCCCACCTAATCCGCTAACTTACCGATAACTTAATTTGTCGATCGATAACTTAATTTGTCGGGCGATAATTTAAGTTATCGATCGACAAATTAAGTTATCGCCCGATAATTTAAGTTATCGATCGACAAATTAAGTTATCGGTAGTTTTTTCAAAATCACTTATTTTGTTAATTAATTGGGTTTTATTTATGTTGCAGTTCCTACTAAGTGATTGAAAATGACCATGACTCTAAAGCCCATCGGAAAATGTTCTGGAGTTGGTGTTAAGAAATTTTACATGCACTGTAACGAAGAGAGAAAGAAGATACTAGATGATTCAATATTCGGTCATCTATTTAGGATTAATGAGAAATTAGGATTCGTTGGAGACTTGGTTGACGCTATTTTAAGTTTTTGGGTTAAAGATAATATTTTCAAGGTCAAGAACACCAATGTACTCCTGCAAGAGATCGATATAGCCTTGATTTTAGGCCTCAACATGTTGACGGAACCTGAGTCTGAGAAGGTGGCCGTGCCAGAGGAACAAACTATTCGATACAAATTCTTTCGGGGGAAGCCGGCGAAAAAACCTCGTATTGAAGAAATTATTGATAGTGCTGATTTATCCAACGATGATTTTTTGAAACTATCATTGTTATTTTTCGTATGTTCTTTTTTACTTTCGGACACATACCAGGAAGTGGATACACGGTACTTGGAATTAGTAGATAACATTAAAGAGTTCAACAAGTTACCGTGGGGCCTGATAGTTTACAATAATTTATTTAAAAACATATCAAAAACGAGCGGCAGAAGGGAAATGGCGAAAATGTGACAGCCCGGATTTCGGCACCCCGAAACCCGTGCCATCAGCACGATCCTCTTGACCGTGCCCTTTAGCTAAGCACGGAACACTGGTATATCAAGCATCCAAAGTACTATAAATGAAATTGCGGAATTTAAATCTATATTAATTAACTTCCCGAAAGACAGTTCTACCCTCATGCCTCTGCATGAATGGAGAACCGATCCGAACCATCGATGATAGCAATCATCACGGATGGTTCGCCCCAAAAGAATAATCCCATCTATATATATATACATGGTTTAAACAGAATCAAGGCTTGACATACCAAGCCGTACAAAAACTCTCTCCAAAATCCCTCAAAGTGGCACAACGGAGTCCTCTAGAAGAAGTCCTCTGGAGGTGGCTCCAACTCTTCACCGGCCGCAAGGTCCGACTCGCCGGGATCAGCGTCTCCTGAAGCCGCGGCAGCTGCTAGTAGTGAACCTGCGACGTATAGTCTATAGGGTGAGCTACATCCTAGCTCAATAGGGAACAAACACGGTTTGAACATATAAATTATGACTCACATGTATTCCATGATATGCTATGCATGATGTGTCTATGCAGTTATTAGTAAAACAGATTAAAAGCATTTCGTTTTACTGTTGATTACTTATATTTTCATTTACTCATGAATGATGCTGAGAAGGCCTAAAGCAAAACTTAAACTTTCAACTTAAGTAATCCCCGAGCAATATAGCATCGAGCCCCGATGAGATACCCTTCATCGTCATCTATATAGACAGTTTTAATGTATTCCCTGGGAATACCATATAGTACCCAAGCCCCTTTCCCCTGGGGATTGGTGGCGGGGTTTCACTTGTCTCAATCAACACCCCTGGGGTGTGCTTACTATGTACGGATAAGCCTCCCGTCTTTGGCCTCTGATTTCATGCCGTATCGGTCACGGATATCCTGCCGGTAATATCAAACCTCAAATAACAAAAATATCGGTGCCTTACATATAGTTATTCACCGTGTAAGTGTGCTATCTTATATCAGTTAGGCCCTATCAAACATGATTCAATCCTTGGATACATCCCTGGGATGTATCCATTTACTTGCATCACACCTGATGCTCTTATCTCTTTACTTCTTCATCCCCTGGGAATGGCTCATTATGATTACTCTTATGGGTGTCACACACACACACTTTTTACAAATTCTTAAGAAATAAACATTTGAATTGAGTTCTATATCACTACATACATGCTCTTGTAAAATAAAGTACATGTTCAAGGTGTTCCCTACCTCAAGTCTTCATTCGATCATTGCATCAAGGTTCCACATGGCTCCTTGTGCACTAGTCCACACGTACCACCTATGGTACCACATCACATGTGAAACACATCACAAAGGATGCAATAAAGAAGGTATAAGATCCCCCAAGAATCTTAAAGTCAAACATAGTTTATCTCAGTCGATTAATCGAATTCCAAAATCAATTAATCGAATCTGATTCGATTAATCGATTTCCAAAATCGATTAATCGAAGGTCAATATCGATTAATCGAAGCAATTTCGATTAATCGAAATTCTCCTTTTCGCAAAGTCCATTCTCAGTTCGAACAGTCGAGTTTTCATTCGATTAATCGAATCCAATTTCGATTAATCGAAATCCTTCTTTTCGCAAAGCAAATTCACTGTTCGAACAGTCGAGTTTTCATTCGATTAATCGAATCCAATTTCGATTAATCGAAATCCTTCTTTTCGCAAAGTAGACCCTCAGTTCGAATAGTCGAGTTTCACAAGTTGATTAATCGATTCCAAATCGATTAATCGAAAACTAAAATCGATTAATCGAAATCCCATTTCGATTAGTCGATTTTTCCTCAAGTCATTTCCTTCAACCCCTGGGGTCCACTGGAGGTTCTCAGTCGATTAATCGATCCCCAAATCGATCAATCGAAATCCAAAGTCGATTAATCGAAATCAAATTCGATTAATCGAAATCGGGGTCCTCTGACCTTTCAACTTCTTGGCCAATTTCGATTAATCGAAACCCAATTTCGATTAATCGAAACCCAATTTCGATTAATCGAAATTGTCAGATTCAGCCCCTTTCGAGCTGTTCTTCCCAATCTTTTTCCATACTTTTTCTTCTATTTTTCTAAGCCATTATCCTAAGATTTAAACTATTTTCAACTACAACTTAAACCCTATAATCTATGCATTTTATTTACAAAAATCTTACCTTGAATATATCTCAAGTTGATTTCAAATCTAGGGTTGGAAGGCTAGGGTTTCCAGCTTTGTTCTAACGGATCCCTTGCGCTGAATCAGCCTCTTTAATACTTGAATCCCTCTTCCAATCACCCACAATAACTCCTTGCTTAATCACCCTTTTTACTCCTCTCTCTCTCTTCTTTACTTCTCTCTCTCTCTTCTTTACTTCTCTCAACTACCAAACATCTATTTTAGGGTTATTAAACCCTTTTATCCCTCTCCTAGTTTGTGTGTTGGGCACATGCACCTCAATAGGTGTATGCGACTTCATATTTACAACACACACCACGCAATAATTCAAACTATCACATCTCGTCCGTTCATTTCATCCTATACCAACTCTTGATCTCCTAATTGGTCAAACTTGTGACCAATCGGGCACGGATCCCGAGGTCATAGTTTTGCGTGATTTTTCGGATTATTACATCCTCCCCACCTTGGGAATTATCGTCCTCGAAAATAACCCAAGGTTTATCTCACTCTAGGTCTCTCTCTCTCCCCACACTCTCAGGTGAGGTGGTCCCGTTTACTTAAGCGCATTTAGGTACCCACAACACAAGCATAAAAATAAATTTGCGGAAATGAAACCATGTACTCAAAATAAATTCGATTTCTATAAATATCAAATGTATTTACAAAGCGCCCATAAGTTGGCATATAACTATACATGGTCAAAAGAGAATGACTGATACAAAATAACTATACTACTCAGGTAGTCCCCTCGTCGGGCTGGTCAGTCTTTGGGCAGCTGCTCCATCTGAGGTGGCACGGAATGGTCGTGGTCTCTGAGCCGGCTACGGGCCGTGGTGGTGGCGATCTCTTGGCGTCTCATCGTGAGCAGACGTGGATGTAGAAGGAGCCGCGTCTGTGGTGGGATGGAAGACGGGTCCTCTATGGAAGGCGGTGCGTCCGGCCGTTCACTCCTCCTCCTGGGCGAGGTAGCGGCGGTAGTCGGTAGGGTAGATGTGGCGGAGGGTGTGGAACATCAAGAAGTCCATCCGTCGGTTCATCCGGTCGTTGTTGGCCTCCATACGAGCCAACACGTCCTCGATGATAGGACCGGATGGGGCGTGCTTGCGTGAGGATGAGGTGGGTGTCGCGCGGGTGTGCAGTGGTGTCGGTGAGGTCATGCGGTGTGGGAGGGAACCCTCTCCACGGATGGCTCTGCTGGCGGTGTGCCCACCCACGGTGGGTCATCTTTGAGGTGGTGGGGTGGTGGCGGTGCTCACTGCGGCTGCTGCTGGGGCGGGAGCGGGACCCGGAGCTGGTAGGGTCCGCTTTAGGAGGTTGTAGCTACGGGTCCATGAAGACTTTGTAAACGTCTTCACGCGATCCATAGCCCTCACCTCATGAGGCGAGATGGTGTAGGATGGCTCGTTGGAGTAGCACTCCAACATGCTCGATATGAGACGAGCATAGGGCATCTTTTCTTTGGGCCTCATGTTGCCCTTCATCAACTTGCCCTTGATGTATTTCATCCCCTCTAGGATGACCATCGTGGCGTCGAACCACCGGCCACAGAAGGCCGCGTAAAGTGCATGTTGCACTTTGTCCACGCGCTCTGTGTCGTGGCGCATCGGATAGAGGTTGCACTTGATTATGGAATCAAGCATCCACATGTATGGTGGAAGGTCAACCCTCTTGACGGAGGAGCCCGACCCCTTTTTGCCATTTGTCATGCGGGTCATGACCTCCTCAAATCGAGGGTCCTCCTCGAAGGGTGGGAATAGGGTGGTCTCTGGGGTGAAATCGAGGTAACACTCGATTACCTCGTGAATATGGCGACGAGTGATCGTATAGAGACGACCCTCGATCTTGGTTATGATACAGTCGTCGGTAGGGCCATTGGTTAACCCTTGGTAGAATAATCTCACCAATCTAGGGTAGTAGGAACCCCGGATTGGTTTGAGTAGGTTGCCGAGACCGGCATTGTTTATGTAGTTTTGAGCCCATTGGGTCTCGTCCGGTACATCGGGATCGGTGAAAAGGGTAGGGTCGATGGTATATTCGACCTCGAAGGTCTTTGCCGCCCACCATTCATTTGGTTGCTCGACATTGGTGGGTGGCGGTGGCATGGGGGTGGATTGAAGACTCACAGAGACGCCTTCGAACCGGAGGTGGTCTCCGATTCCGACGGTGAAGGAGTCCTCACCGGCGATGGGGTAGGTGGTGGCGGTGCGGCGTTCTTACGCCTAACCGATAGTTTGGACGTAGCCTTCTTTGAAGACAATCGGGTTTTAGGCGGCATATTGGGAAAATCTAGGGTTTTCTAATTCAAATTGGAGGAAAAAGTACAAATCTAGGGTTTACCTTAGGTTCCAATCCGAAATGAGGCGATCTCGGTCGGAGATCGGTGGAGAATGCGCAAAAACCCTAGCACGGATGGTCGGAGAGGAAGAAGAAGATGAAGCGCCAAAAAAAACCCGAAGCAAGAAAATTTTCGAATGGGGAATAAAATCCCCAATCTTATATATATAGCCCGCGGTTCGATTAATCGAAATTTAGAATCGATTAATCGAGATTCAAAACTAGGTTAAGCCGCGTAAAATCGATTAATCGATTTCCCAAATCGATTAATCGAAAGTCAAATTCGATTAATCGAAACCATTTCGATTAATCGAAATCGTATCTATTTAAAATTTCAAATTTTTAAGCTCACTGGCGCGAGCCAGTCGATTAATCGAAATCCATTTCGATTAATCGAAATTCCAAAATCGATTAATCGAGTTTAATTTCGATTAATCGAAATCGTGCTGTAACTTCTAATTTTTCCAGAATTTGTTAAATTTTTCGATTAATCGAATCCATTTCGATTAATCAAATTTTCGAAATCGATTAATCGAAATCCACTTCGATTAATCGAAATCGTCCATTTGATTTCAATTTCTCGTAAGTCCCTTTAGTAAATCGATTAATCGAATTATAGTTCGATTAATCGAAATTTCAAAATCGATTAGTCGATTCTAAATTGATTAATCGAGATTCCAATTCGATCAATCGAAATTGGTTTTCTATGTATATTCTAACTCTCCTTTGAATTTCCAGTCACCGGCACATGCCAGTCAACTAATCGAACAAAATCGATTAATCGAAATTCCAAATCGATTAATCGATTTGAAATTCGATTAATCGGTTTTGCCCAGTTTCTACAGAATTTCAATCTCTTTCTTTCTTTTACTATTTTGACAATTATGACAGATTGGATTCAAAATTTCCATTGAATTTCAAGCATAGTGGAGATTTCACAAACATGTTTGTGATTTACATTGAATTCTCACGTCGTTGGAAACAAGGTCAGATATTGTTCTCTCACATCGGCCTCTCGTTCCCAAGTAGCCTCTTCTTTTGGATGATTGTTCCACTGAACAAGCACTAAGGGAATCACTTTAGTCTTGTAGATTTGTTCTTTTCGATCCAAGATCTCCACTGGTTCCTCTATCATGCTCATGTCCTCACACATCTCTATAGGTTGTTTTCCTAATACATGAGACGGATCATTCACGTACTTTCTGAGCATCGATATGTGGAAAACATTATGTACTCGATCAAATAGCGGTGGTAAACCAATGCGATATGCAACTTCACCTACTCGTCCCAAAATTTCGAATGGTCCAACATAACGTGGACTTAACTTCCCTCTCTTGCCAAATCTCATTACACCTTTCATAGGTGACACCTTCACAAACACATGCTCGCCCACTTTGTAGTCAACACTAGTCCGCTTCATATCGGCGTAACTTTTCTGTCTACTCTGTGCTGTCTTCAACCTTTCTCTAATTATTCGAACGACGGTAGCATTATCTTCAAGTAGCTTTGGTCCTAATACAAATTTCTCACCTGTTTCCTCCCAATTGAGAGGTGACTTGCATCGTCGTCCATACAGAGCTTCGTACGGTGCCATGCCAATACTCGTTTGAAAACTGTTATTATATGCGAACTCGAGCATCGGCAGATACAAGCAGACCGAGAGTGCTCAAGAAGGTTTGAAGCGCATAAAGGATGTCTATTGAATCACCTTCCGCGCCTTCTTTACACTGTCGGTTTAAAGTCAGCTTTCGATCAACAGTGGAAGGTATCGGCATTCAACAGTGTCGTTCTCCTGATCCAAAGAAATGATTGGGATTGCGGTGTATACGTTTTGAAGTATATAGAATACTTCTCCCAACGGCGGCCTATTGATTTCGAAGAAAAACATATGCAACCATTTAGAGCCGAAATCGGACATTTAATGTGCACGTTTGGGAAGAAGAGTTAAACTTTCATATCTTTGTAAAATTTTATAAACTTTTGTAAATATTTTTTTTGATAAAATTGTAAATAATTTATATCAACTTCTATAATTTTCGTTGTTATCAATTTATCGTAATTGTCTAACAATTCCTTATAAACAATTCTTTACCTAATGTTTAGATTTCACCATGCCCGATAAATTAAGTCATCGATCGATGACTTAAGATATCAGTCGATGACTTAAGATATCAGACGATATCTTAAGTCGACATTTAATGTAAGTCATCGACCGATATCTTAAGTCATCGACCTATATCTTAAGTCATCGACCGATTGGAATTGTGAAGCTGGATATCTTTGGTAGGGCTCTATGCCAAAAACAGCCTAACATTTTAAACCTTCCTTAAAAAAGGGTTGAACTTCACAATCTCCAAGCCCTCAATAAGAGTCAAATATTGGAGAGAATGCTAATCCTAACCAAAACATGATTGTTTCGAGAGATGAAGGCTCCGTTGATTTACTAATAGATTAGAGGCGAATTTGGCAACTTCCAATCCTTTTTAAGTTAATGAATTATTAAGCCTAGCAATCTATATCAATCACAATTCCAAAAGGAAATTATTAATTTTAAAAAAAATATTAATCAATTGACGGTGAACTCGATTAATAAATTCTCACCCCTACAGAGTGGACTAGAAAATGAAGAATCAGAATTTAAAGATGATGATATTGGCATGGATGTTAATCGCTCTTTTCTTGAGGTTCAATCTGTTGATGTTGAAGAAAAGAAAAAGAGAAAAAAAAAATACTCTTCAATCATGAGATCATTTGGAAGCTCGATCACCACTAGGTCCAAGGTTCGCTCAAACAAACAAGGTCAAATAAATAAATTTATTCCTTTCCCCGATGACTTAAGATATCGGCCGATGACTTACATTAGCGGACGCAAATTTAAGTTATCGGCCAATATCTTAAGTCAGCGGCCGCTGATTTAATATTAATCTAAAGGCTATGACCGTATTTGTTATATTATAAAATATGAAATGCTTTGGAAATCTGATCTCAATCTCAAACTTCGAAGTAATATAAGTTAATTTCAAATATTAACAAATTTACACGAGCGACGGTTATGATCGTACTTGTTACAATTTTTACATCGTAGTGATCGAACTTCGCCTTTAGATCTTATTCTCTTTTTCTTCGGATGACCGGCTTGACGTATTTTATAGGGAGGCAAAACTTGAAGGTCGTCTCTTTGCGAAGTCCACTGGCGCTTGTCAACGGTCGGGACAAAGTGTTCTTTATAAGTTTTCCTAAATAAGTTACTGGTAAACCAGTGTTCACAAAATTGGGGGATCTCTCTTTTTCTGTTTCGACGCGATAATGCGACGATCGCATGTGAACATAGTAATCCAAGAATAGCCCAACGTCTACGTGTACATGTTCGCGATTCTAGATCGACACTGTGAGTGTAATCACCACATTTAACTTGAAATATATCACGGCCATATAATATAATATTTTTTCAACGGGCCCATCCTGAATTTGGTGTTATGTATTTTTCGGCCATCGGTGTTAACACATGTGTCATTTTATTTCTTTCCTCCTGACGATGAAGATAAAATTCGACTACCTTTGTACGAATAGTTTCTAACATGCTCACAATCGGTTCCTCCCTGGCTATTTTCAATACACTATTTATGCTTTCAGCTATATTAGTTATCAACATATTATAACGCCTCCCTTGAAAATAAGCGCACACCCAGAAATGATCACCAATTTCTTTAATCCATTTTGTACATTCCGGGGGGGGCGTCGTCTTCTATTTTTCGCATAATTCTTTTAAATTTTGCTTAGAAAATGCCTGACGACAAGAACCCGTAATTGTATCCTTATATTTATCAAACAGATTTAGAGCTAGGTGCCGCATACAGTAGCTGTGAAAGGTGTTAGGAAAAAAAAATTTCACAGCTTCCATCAAACATTTCTGTCTGTCTAATATCAATACAAACTGTTCTTCAAAGTCACCAATTACACGTCTCCCTAATAGATCAAGGAACCATGTCTAATAATCTTCATTTTCTTTCGGTACAACGCCGAACGCTATAGGGAATAAAGGTCTATTCCCGTCTATCCCCGTAGCTATTAACAATACTCCCTTGTATCGTCCACGCAAATGCGTTCCATCTACCGCAATTATTCTTCGTAAAGTATTATGAAAGCTTCGAATGCAAGGTCCGAATGCCACGAAGAATCTCTGAAATGCATTATCAGGCTCGAGACACCATTCGGTCTGTTCGTCTGGATCGGTCCGCTGTAATTCGATAACATATGACGGTAACATCTTAAATTGCTCCTTCCAGCTACCTCGGATGTCATTCAACGTCATTTCTTTTCCTCTACATGCTTTCCAATAGCCTATTGTTATACCGTATTTTTTTTCAATATAAAAAATTATTAAAGCAGGAGTCTCGTTAAAGCCCTTTAATAGCTTATCTCTCACGAATGAAGTTATCCACGATGTCGTACATTGGCGATGTCCGCTTCTAAAAGCTGGCATTCCGCACATATGTTCCAGGTGAAAAGTTTTCATAGCAAACGTGTTCGCGCCTACTAATTTCGATGCATGTATTCGCCAAACGCATCCTACTTCAACACACATCGCCGTAACTCAAAGAGGACTGATTTTTATTGGTTTAATCTGAAAATTAATTATGATTGCAAATTCTTTAAGAGCTTTTTGAAAGGATTTCTTATTTCTAAACGTCTGACCAATAGTAATTGTTCCCCCTTCATACAGTTTCTCATCGTCTGAATCCATATACTCTCCTTCCGAGTCATTAAGCTGATAGTCTTCGTCCACCAGAGGTTGATCAATTCCCCTATTAGTATCAACACGAGAAGTGAGAGACGGCGATGCTTCATTATTTTCAGGATCACTATCACTGTCATCGACTGGATGGTTATTACGTGATTGGGATTGAGCCCGTCGATGTACGCTTGATTGATATGCAGTTGTTTGGATTGACGTTGACCGATGCGGGAATGTTTGATGTACGAGAAGTTGTTCTGTTGAAGGCTCGATTATCGTTGGCTCCAAAAATATTTTGCTCGGAAAGCCATTGATATGGACTAAGGCCGACTAAAAACGTTTCTCACTGATTTACCGAACCGAAGTTGAACTGAGATGTATCATGCGTCAGATTCATTTGATGGCAATATCCTTGATCTTCATCGTCTTCACTCATTGAAATGTCTGAAGAGGGTTGCTCCAGAGGCCTACGGTAGGAGCGAAATCCTATATTCATATTTCTATCATCATCGGCTATCATCGGTGCAACAATGTTCTTCTCTTCATACCGTATTTCTTGATTTTCAATTAAATATTCTGTTCCCACATCATGATCATCTTCGTTTGTTTGCTGGAACGGTTGAAATGTTTCTAAAGACGATAAAATTTCTGCTGCGGTAGTGACTAATGAGTTTTCGATATAAATATTTATCACACCATCACCGATACGATATGCTTTGAATAAGTTTGTAAGATCATCAGAGTCAGACAATTCGGCAAATACAAGTTCATCATATGCGTAATGAAACAGTTAGTGTAATAGAATGTTCTTCTAGTCGTGTCCCAATGACTTTGTACATTTTCTCTATAAACTCATCAAATGATATGTTCTCCGTAATAGTGACAATCCTCCGATGTCCTCCGTTGTAAGTATTATCTCACACGCAGACGAAATCAAAATGACAGAAAAGAGGAACATCCATTTCAACCTACAATATTTACAAAATGAAAATTGGTTGTTTATAGGTCATACTTGACTTAGCGCTACAATATTAAAAAATAAAAATTTTAGGATTAAAAGTCCATCATAAGATATCACTCGATATCCTAAGATATCAGGCCGATATCCTAAGTTATCGAGCCGATATCCTAAGATATCGGGTCGATGAAATTTTAACCTAAACCATAAAACTAAACCCTATCTTAAGATATCGGCCGATATTTTATGCTATCAGCCGATATCTTAGAATATCGATCGATATCTTAAGATATCAGCCGATAGCATAAGATATCAGCCGATATCTTAAGATATCGGCCGATGCCTTACATACCTCGGTCTACCTACAATATTTTGAAAATTTGAAAAATCAATAACTTAAAAAGATAATATACTCGATAGCTTACCTAGCCTGTTGTATTCTCTATGTTATACGAACTGTAGTCGAATCTCGAAATCGCTATCCAAGAGAGAAATAAAATGTTAAAAAATGCTAGAGAAACTCTAATTTCAATCCTTGCATAGAGAAGCATATATATATCTGACGTAGAGCCGGCTAGGCTTGGAGCTAGTCATTTATGCAGGATTGAAACTATAAGGCCGTTTCTGCAAATACGCAAACGTATAGGACCGAAAGTGCAAATTTCCCTAATTTTATTATTAAATTGTAAGTAAAAGCGACTATAAATATCTTCCATTTAAAAGAATTCTTACAAAATATATCATAAAAATATTTGCAGCATCAACCTACGTTCTTTCTTATTTTATCTACTACAACCCTCCACCCATATCGCCCACATACCCGTTCGACTTCAAAAACTTCTTTAATAAAAGAACCGCAATAGCAAAAGCCAACCCGATGGCTGCCCATGTAAACAAGCGGTCATCACCGGAATTCCGAACCCTCACCTCGGGTTGCGGCTGTTCAGCTGCAGCTGGCATTCTTCTTGATACAGTCAATCCAGCAGTAAAGCTGACTCTTAAGGGGCCGGCATTCGCATTCACTCGAACCTCACGCACATCTTCCACAATTCGGTGCTCTGCTTCTGGGTCCGGACGCTCTTCAGCTGCCGCTAGGGAGGTAGAATTTTGACCGACCTGTGTTTGACCTTCGACGTTGCTCTGGTTTGATTGTTCATCGGTAGTTGGAGCGCAGAGTTGGGGAACTGGGGGTGCCTTGCTTAGCATATATTGATGAATCTGTCATTAGAAAGGTTTGTGTGAGGAGAAAAATTAAGAGTTTCAAATAATTTAGCAAGCAGTGTTACAAATTACTTTATAAGGAGCTTTTAGGACTGTCAACAGACCAGGTCGGACCAAAATCTGGGCCAGCCCTTTGAGCTCTTGAACCAACCCTCATGTGCACCCAACCCGACCCGACAGCCAGAGAGCATATGTGTCCGACCAAACGAGAAAAACCAGGTCAGATCAACCAGTTTTATAATAAAAATAATACCTATTATTGTTGGGTGTGGTAGGGTCGGGCCAAAATCAGTCACGACCTAACCTTCGAGAGTCAGCCCAACCTGACCCAACCCTGAAGGCTGGGATGGAAGCTTCAATGGCCCACCCAACCCAAACGATCAAGTTTATGTGCAGGCCAGGTGAGGCAGGTTGGGCCACGTGCCGCCGACCTTGACCTGAACCAGCCTGTTGACAGCCAGATTGTAGCTAGATGCAAGTGTGACAACATCGTCAACTTGTGGACTAAATGGTTTCAAGAGCGGCTTATATTCAGCTTGGTATAGGTGTTTTGTAATTCCTGAAGATTCGCAATATAGATGGACCTCATCAATTAATTTTTGGCGTTCATCAGTCCCAAATTTAGGGGATGCTTCACGTGATTTGATGGCAAGTGCACGCCTTTCTTCCTTCTTATAATCCAGAGACCCCAATGCTCCATTTGGATCAGTGGGCATGAATGCAATCAGAGCCACTAAGGCAGTGCGCACTGCAAGCCAAAGTACCAGCATTAGACACGTAACATAATTCTTGCTTCAACATTTTCCTGCTGGAAAAACTATCAGATATTCCAGATTCATGCAAATATTTAGACTTAACCAAAATGGGGAGGGGGGGTGGGGGAGATACACCCAACAACTGCGAAGTCCGGATGAGTGCTGAACTCCTACACTCACTTTCAACCAAAGAATACAAGAAAGATGAAAGGGCATATATATATATATATATATATATATATATATATATATATATATATATATATATATATATATATATATATGTATGTATGTGTGTGTGTGTGTGGGCATATATTTTTATATATCCATACATATATATATAAAGCAGGCTAATCATATTCTACAAGGGAATCTCAGCCAATTTATAAGAAAAGAGAACACAGCATTTTTGCGTTCAATAATAAGAAAACAGGCCAAAGGATACAAGGTCAAGACGAATGAAGAAATCATGAACTCACTATCTTTGATAGGTAGAGACAATGAACTCTCGAACTCGAGATACAGTTCTTTCCAACCAGTAAAAAGATGATACAAGTCAAACACACTTATCATCATCAAACCCAAGAATAGTAAACCAAAAGGAGAAACAAAGAGAGAGTTGTCCCTCTTAAACATGCATCCATCTATGTCTCATGTATACTTTCTTGCCCGTTAATGTTACAATCTAAACCTGAATTCTAGATTTCTTATATCTTTATCTTGTCATTTAAAAAGAAAACATATATCGTTCAGGCATTGCATTGATTTATGTGTTATGCACACCATCTACATGTATCTGTTATCCAATCATGCTAATGCTAGATTTCTTCGGCGTTAAGTCTTGGCATTTGACAAAAACATGTAGATAGATCTATTCATATGACACCATGCTTGTATAATCTGTTAGAAATGGGTAAGTAAACTGAATTTTGAGTGCTCCAAAAGATCACCTTTACAATAAGAGTGAAAATAAAATATCCCAAAGGTACACGAAAGGTGCAAAGTAAAGGAGCTTATCCAGTAGCTTACAAAGGAGGCTTTTCAAGGGTGGCCTTAGAACAAAGAAAAAGTAGCTTTTACTGTAGATACATCAGGATACATCACACAGATAAAAAATGCATCCATGGACATATTTCTGAACTAATTTGTATCGGACAATCAGTCTTTGACATCAACAGAAAACTTTGGATGTTCTTACTCATTGGTCTAATCAAAAGGCAGTAAGTATGCCAACAGGTTGCAAACGCAGAAAAAGTATTTCTTTAGCACCATATGTTCGAATAGTCTACCCAACAAAAAATACAAGTGGACTGAATTTTTGGTGCTCCAGGAGACATTATAACATGAAAGGCTTACAACAAATAATCCTTGTTCCAAAAAGTAGCAGTATTTCAAACAGGTTATTCAAGAGAAAACACACAAAAACAGGAAGCTCAAACAAGCAACAATATGTTGCGCTAAGCCAATTCTAAAGTTCCAAGGCATTCTAATTAGCAGGTATCCTTCAGTTAACGAATCTACAATATTATATTGTAGCAACCTGGCAGTATGTAGGTACCCTTCGGTTAATGGATATTCCTATTCATTGGTCTAATCAAAATGGCAATAAGTAATCAAGTATGCTAAATGACAGGTTGCAGACACAGAAAAAGTATTTCTTCAGCACCATGCTCGTGTAGTCTACCCAACATAAAATACAAGTAGACTGAATTTTTTATGCTCCAGAAGACGTTATAAAATGAAAGGCTTACAACAAATAATCAGTGTTATCTAGACACGTGGCACAGGTGCCAAGCGTCAAGGTGCCACTAGATGTTTGGCACGCCGATTTCTAAAGATTCTAATACGGCAGCACGGCCTTAAGAAAAATAAATTAAATAAATAGAAAATATATAGAAAAAAATTGAAGGGAAATCTTAGAAAGCCAATCGAGATATGTAACGAAAAGAAACATAGTATATGACATGAACCTAAATAAAAGTATACTATATTATAAAAATAATTTTCA
Source organism: Chloranthus sessilifolius (assembly GCA_021018995.1). NCBI lineage: Eukaryota > Viridiplantae > Streptophyta > Magnoliopsida > Chloranthales > Chloranthaceae > Chloranthus > Chloranthus sessilifolius. The sequence goes on from CM037590.1 coordinate 7,418,764, forward strand.
AAGACAACATTTTGTTTTAGTAGACTAGTAGTTACTAAACTTCACAAAATTTTATTTTAAAACGAAGTTCATTTTGATGGTATTATGTGATATTTTTGGTATTTTCATACATATCTAGAAGTTTGGTAATGTTTGAGGAGTGTGCCAAGTGCCACCAAGTGTCGGCACGGCAAAAATTCCAAAAGTAGAAGTGCCAAGGTAACACTGCAAATAATCCCCTATTCCAAAAGCATAAGCATTTGAAACAGGTTATTCAAGAGAAAACAAATAAAAAAGGGAAGCTCACACCAGCAACAATATGTTACAATAAGTCAATTCTAAAGTTGCACGGCATTCTATTTAGCAGGTAGCCTTCGGTTAATGGATGTTCCTATTCATTGGTCTAATGAAAATGGCAATAAGTACTTAAGTACGCCAAATGCAGGTTGCAGGCGCGGAAAAAGTATTTCTTTAGCACCATGTTTGTATAGTCTACCCAAGTATACTATGAAATTTTGGTGCTCAGAAGACGTTAAAGGCTGAGAACAAATAATCCCCTGTTCCAAAAAGCAGAAGTATTTCAAACAGGTTATTTAAGAGATAACACATAAAAACGGAAGCTAAAACCAGCAACAATATGTTACGATAAGCTAATTCTAAAGTTGCATGGCATTCGTTTTAGAAGGTACCCTTCGCTTAGTTGCATGGCATTCATTTTCAAAGGTACCCTTCGCTTAACAAATCTACCATATTATACTGTATCAACCTGGCAGTAAGTATGCCGTGCAAAATGGCAGGTACCCTGTGATTAATGGATGTTCCTATTCATTGGTCTAATCAAAATGGTAATAAGTATGCCAAATGACAGGTTGCAGACGTAGAAAAAGTATTTATTTAGCACCATGCTCGTATAGTCTACCCAACAAAAATACAAGTAGACTATGAATTTTTGGTGCTCCAGAAGACATTATAAAATGAAAGGCTTACAACAAATAATTCCGTGTTCCAAAAAACATAAGTATTTCTTACAGGTTATTCAAGAGAAAACAGATGAAAAAAGGGAAGCTCAAACCAGCAACAAAATGTTACGATAAGCCAATTCTAAAGTCGCATGACATTCTTTTTAGCAGGTGCCCTTCGATAAATGAATCTACAACATTACATTGTAGCAACTAGCAACCTAGACAAGAAGAGAAAAAAGAAAACGAAAAAACAGCTTTTGAATATGTTATTGTGCTATCATAAACCAATAATGGATGCCTATTCCCCTTGGGCAGATGAAGAAGTGCGGACTGAAATCCCTCAGGATAACCATGCAAGCAATAGCAATGTTACCAATCATACCATGTAAGACCACAATGCGAAAAAATGATAGTGGACCTATCACCTAGTCCAAGACTGATATAGTAAGAAAAGGTGCTCTGACCAATTTGTTGTAATAAAAATAAAATGGTGGTGGAATCACTCACACCAAGCAGAATCACTCATGCAAATACTAGGGAATCACTCACCTAATATAGAGGAATCACTCACTCAAAATGGAGACATCAAGATCTCAACAAAAAATAATTCAGATTTTTTTTCTTTTTTTCACATTCACCAAATGCCCAATTTATAGAAATAAGCTTACAATCACTTAATGAGATAATTAAAGTTAAGCTATTTCCTATGTGACTTTTGAAATTTTCTAAATGACTTTTCAACTCCCAATATAGCCTTTAGAATTCTCATGTGACACTTCAACTCCCAACACTAACTATTAATTAGACTCCATAATCACTAATAGCCAAAAACCCACAAAACATTATATGTGTGCCACATAGGCATGCCATGCGGATGGATTGAATTGCGTCAAATTTTGTGCCACATGGATGATGGGATAAGGCTATGATGATGATGATTTGAGCCACATGGGCAAGGGAGATTGCATCATTCCCATTGACTCAACACATTTTGTTTGACCTACTTTTCGCTTCTTCAGCAATTGATGATGAAGACCCAACTTTTCATTCAAGGCTTACATCTTTGCAAGTCCATCATGAAATGTACCGTACCTCTACATAATCGTTAATGAGCACTTTCAATAATCAAGGAATCAAATCTATCGAAAATTCATCTAAAAATGGATCCACGTGATCATATTTCCTTTGTTATTTATCGGAATTGCATGATTCTTGATTAATACACTTGATTTCGAGTTGTTCCCGTTCCCCGGTCCAATGACTCATAGAAGAACTAAACCGCCTTTGTTCGATGAGAAGTCTATTTCATTCCGTAATCTATCTATCCTTGACGATTATCATCATGTTCGACATCGTATATAGCGTCTCCATGAGTAGTAAGAATCTAGGTACGTGTCTACTCATACTCAAGTCGTAGGCCTCCAAGGAACTTCTAGATTTGGTCCCTCATAACAGTTACATGTCTACTCATAACAGGGGCAAATAACAAATTATGAATCTACAATATTTTATTGTAGCAACTTGGCAATAAGTATGCCATGCAAAATGACAGCCACCCTTCGATTAATGAATGTTCCTATTCATTGGTCTAATCAAAATGGCAATAAGTACGCCAAATGACAAGTTGCAGACGCAGAAAAGGTATTTATTTAGCACCATGCTCGTGTAGTCTACCCAACATAAAATACAAGTAGACTATGAATTTTTGGTGCTCCAGAAGATGTTATAAAATGAACGGCTTACAAGAAATAATTCACTATTCCAAAAAGCATAAGTATTTGAAATAGGTTATTCAAGAAAAAACACATAAAAAAAGGGAAGCTCAAACCAGCAACAATATTTATGATAAGACAATTCTAAAGTTTCATGGCATTCTTCTTAACCAGTACCTTTCGGTTAATGAATCTTGAATACAATATTATATTGTAGCAACCTGGCAGTAAGTACGTTGTGCAAAATGCAGGTAACCATTCGGTCAATGGATGTTCCTATTCATTGGTCTAATCAAAATGGTAATAAGTACGCCAAATGACAGGTTGCAGACGCAAAAAAAGTAGTTCTTTAGCACCATGCTCATGTAGTATATCCAACATAACTATATGTAGACTATGAATTTTTGGTGCTCCAGACGACGTTATAAAATGAAAGGCTTACAACAAATAATACCCTGTTCCAAAAAGCATAGGTATTTCAAACAGGTTCTTCAAGAGAAAACACATGAAAAAAGGTAAGCTCAAACCAGCAACAAAATGTTATGATAAGCCAATTCTAAAGTTGCAAGGTATATTCTCTTCAGCAGGTACCATTCAGTTAATGAATCTTCACTACAATATTATTTTGTAGCAACCTGGGAGTAAGTATGCCGTGCAAAATGGCAGGTACCCATCGGTTAATGGATGTTCCTATTCATTGGTCTAATCAAAATGGTAATAAGTATGCCAAATGACAGGTTGCAGATGCAGAAAAAGTACTTATTTAGCTCCATGCTCATGTAGTCTACCCAACAAAATTGCAAGTAGACTATTTATTTTTGGTGCTCCAGAAGACGTTATAAAATGAAAGGCTTACAACAAATAATTCCTAGTTCCAAAGAACATAAGTATTTCTTACAGGTTAGTCAAGAGAAAACAGATAAAAAAAAGGGAAGCTCAAACCAGCAACAATATGTTATGATAAGCCAATTCTAAAGTCGCACGACATTCTTTTTCGCAGGTACCCTTCGATTAATGAGTCTACAACATTATATTGTAGCAACTAGCAACCTAGACAAAAAGACCAAATAAACAAAAATGGGCTACTAAAAACCCTGTCGTGCTATCGTAAACCAATAAAGGAACGCTAGGAAGATGAAGCGCAGGGCAGATATCCCTCGCGATAACCATGCAAGTGATACAATGTTAACAATCATACCATGTAAGACCACAATGTGAACAACTAATAGTGGACCTACCACCTCGTCCATGATCCCCGCGACTATGATAACCATCTCTATCACTCCCCCTCCCTCATACCTCCCGGAGGCAAATATCAGATGCAAAGGCAACACGCTCAAGTGGAGTAGAGAGAGGAATCAGGCCAGAAGACACCACAGATCACTGCTGCTTCTCAGTAAACAAGATATTATAAACTGTGCTAAGGGTAGAAAGAGGTCGAGCGGTAAGAATCTAGGTACATTTCTACTCATTGTCAAGTCTTAGGACTCCAAGGAACTTCTAGATTTGGTCCCTCTCAAGACATTTCACCAAAATTTAGCTCCTACTTCTTCCCCAAAGTCTACTCATTGTCAAGTCTTTGGCCTCCAAGGAACTTCTAGATTTGGTCCCTCTCAAGACACTTCATCAATTTAGCTCCTACTTCTTCCCCAAAGTCGGACAATGGCTCGTAGTGACAAGCTTCTCCCACATACTCTGTAGTGTACTATAATACTCCCCCATAGATAAATCCCCATGTTTACATTCAGGGATCATTTGCTTTAATCGGTAAATATAGGCATCATGTTCAATAGGGGCAGATGTGTTGGAAAGCTTACTCCAAAGCTTAGAGGCAATGTCATAGAACATAAGAGTTCGATAGATGGAGAAATTCATGGAATTAAATAACCAACTCAAAATAATACCATTATTTGCTTCCCATTTTCCTGCATTAACACTCCTTTTAGGTCGTGTGGTGGTGTCAATCAGGATACCCATCTTCATACGGCCTTGCATGGCCTTGTACACACAAGGTGATTGCCCATTTCCATTCCAAATAATTGGTGGAATTCAATTTGATCAAGGTGATACACTTGTGGGTAGATTATCAGGCTGTGTTTGACATTGTTCGTTGAAAGAGCAGAAAAGAGCAGCTGCTGCTCTTTGTTATTGCAAATGAATATGGGGAGAGAGAGATTGGAGGAAGAAAAAGGGGAGGGTGGGTGCTCTTTTCTACTTTCCCAAAGAGCAATGCCAAACACAGCCTCAGAACTCATGGACACCAAGGGATTCAAAAAAAAAATATTCAAACAGCAAAAAAGGGCAGTGCCATCCTACGACAAATGATCTAGTATTAATCTTGAGGAACCAAGCAGAATTTTTAAAAAAAAATACACTGAGAAAAATGCGGCATTTAATCAAACCATGGGCAGCAGTGGCATCACGGTTTTTAAATTCCAATACAAAAAAATCAACGGCACATGGGTAACTGGAGATTATCAAAATATATCAGAACACTGGGCTACACCAGAGCGAGATTATAGAAGCCATGAAGATGAGCCGATAACATGAACCCCACAAGATCCAACAGATCTCACTCAAATTTACTGATAAATGAATCAAAACATTCCTTGATGAAAAACAATTCAAATCCATGTATTTTTCCCTTGCATTTCATCCCACAGAAGGTAGTATCCTCAGGAAAAGCGAACCTGGGTGATAAAAACAAATCTAAGAATCTCCGCAGATAGAGGCTTCAAATCGTAAAGTTGCAAGAGAGAAGAATAATCAGCAGGAAATTCCAATTTCAGTGATGTGAGTTTTTAGTTCAAAACAGGTCAAAGGTTTGACCTCACATGTTGACATCAGCAGGGAAGGATGATGTGGCACCAAGGTAGTGTCCAAAATTTGGCTCTGATACCAAGAAGAGGTTTAGGGGTTTGGAGATGTGAAGCCTAGATTAGCTGTATTAGGGTCAGAAAGGTAGTGTTAGGATTACGTTAGTATTTTAGGTTTAGTATTAAACGAAAAAAGGAAGAGAGGAAAAAGGATCAAGAGGAGAAATAATGAAAAGGCTTAGCTAGTAGAGGAGTCCTCACTAGCATTTACATTAAGAGTAAAAATTTATAAATACACGCCCAATGCTACTATTTATACACCACACACATCACATACAAACTATAGACATACCACACATTACAAACAGATGATACCCGAGACGAAATGTAACCGTATACTCTATAAACAAGGAATAAGAAAACTAGGAATTTTAGGTGCTCCAAAACAACAACTCTAGAATAAAACATGCTAAAAAATAGATACATTTGTTTACATCACATACATGCAAGAATGCATCAATGGACGCATCAAATTTCTATACATCTGTATCGGTGTCTAATATCAACAGGATACTTTGGATGTTGTGATTCATTCCTCTAATCAAAATGGTTAAAGTATGCCAAATGACAGGTTGCAGACAAAGAAAAAGGATTTTTTTAGCATCATGCTCTTATAGTCCACAGAAAAACTAATAAGAGTAGAATATGAAAGTTTGGTGATCCAAAAGCCGTTACAAAAATGAAAGGCCTACGAGACTATGACAAATAATCCCCTGTATCAATAAGCAGTCGTATTTCAAACAGGTTTTTCAAGAGAAAACATATATGAACGGAAGCTCCAATCAGCGTCAATATGTTGAGATAAGCTAATCCTACAGTTACACAGCATTTTTTTTTGGCAAGTGACATTCGGTTAATCGAGCTACAATATTGTAGCAACCCTATCAAGAATACTAAACTGAAGACGGTTACTGAGAGTCGTTTGGTGCAATCATAAACCAATAATGGATGTGGCAGGGACGCCGACACCGACACCGACACCGTGGATATAGGTTTTGGGCCGCATCATGTGTATCGACGTAAGAAGAATCGAAGAAGGAATCACGAAGTATCGACATCATCCAGGAGGGGAGCCTAGAGGAGCAACGAGAGGACACCTAACTGCCCAAAGTCGCTCGAGCGACCCTAGCTATCGCTCGAGCAAGGTTGAAAACGATCCAGAGGCAAAACTTCCGGCCAAACATCGCTCGAGCGACCCCATCCAGTTGAAATTCGTCAAACCCTTAAGATTCTCACTCGAGCGAGAACCAAACCCGCTTGAGCTACTCTAATGACGACAATTGTCTGTTTTGTCCTTTTTCTTTATTCTTTTCTTGCCTTTTTTTAATGTAATGTTCCATTTGAGGGACAATTTAGTATTTTGTGATTTTATGGTTAATTTCTTTTTGCGCCTAGTATATAATATCCTTACGTAAGCTAAATTTGGCATTGGTTGATTTTAATGAAAATGCTATGTATTGAGAGCTTGAGAGGAGCTTAATGGAGAGTGAGTCTTCTTCCTTATGTGGGGCCAAGGGAGTGATGACCATGTTCTATCTTGGATCTTCTTCTTACCTATTCTTCTACTTTGTTTGCTATTTTTTCATCTATTTCTTCTTTTTCTTGTTGCTTCCAATCCCTAAACCCTAACTCTTGAGTATTCTTGATGCACTTCTTTGTGGATTGACTCCAATCTATACCCATCAATTCATGACCGTCGTTAGGCTCGAGTTTACTCTACTTGTGACCAATTAACCGATCAGTCTGAAAGCCCTACCAAGGAGCTACGAGAATCCCCGTTGATCTACGAGCGAATGCCCAAACCTAAAAGATGCTAGAGTTCTATCTCTAGGGTAGCACTTTCCACAGTTCTAATGGTTCTCGTGCGCCAGATTGGACCCTAAGTGGACCAAGCATGGTCAATTAAGCGCAATTCCACGAAATCCTAAGGTATCGCTATAGTTTGGGGTTTTCATTGTTCAATTAATCCGCTTAATTTTGGGAATTTCGCATCTCATGATCACTCACGTATTTTAGGGTCGTTCCTGAAAGGAAAACTATATTTTTCGAGTAGGAAACCGTTGTTTAAAATTTGTCATCGCCCCTTTCAATTAGGATTCAGGAGTATAAATGAAATTACTTCCCTCAATCTAGTCTACTACTTTTACACACTTGAATTATTCTTTTAGCATGATAGATTGACAATTATATCCTACAAATCCATATGAAATTGATGACCCTGGAGGAATCAGAGACTAGACTTCTGCAAATTTATTATGTATGCTACAACCGTTCCACCATGACTGGTAAAAGAAACCTGCATATTCTCAACATCCACTGAAGTGCTTAAATCCCCAACATTAACATTCATCATAATATAAATTTAACCAAAAAAGGATAAAATTCTATATGATGAGAAAGAGAAACTTTCATAAGCAATACATATTGTGTGTTTCAGATCCATAATAACCATGCCAGTAAGGAAACTTGGAACCATACCACTCCAAGAAGGCTGCCAATGTTCAGGGTGATGATTTGATATACTCAGGCATATCTTGGTTTGTGTTTCAAATCGACCATTTGGCTGAAAACAGAAAATAATAGAAGCTGATAAGTATGTTATTTATCCTTAACAAAGAAATTAAACAATTTATTCAACAGAAGTTCTTCAAATGTATAAAGCATTACAGTTAACAACATAAATGATGGAGGTTGAAAGGGATAATCTGCTGGCAGCTGGATCCGTCCATGATAGATTCCTCCTTCAAATTCGGTCTCACAAGGACCCCTGATTGCAAATTGCCATTCAAATATGTTTTCCTGATAAAAATGGAAGAGAAATGTTTTTTAAAAAAATGGTCAGCTATTTGTATATAAAAAACCAGTATATTTGTAGCCAGGGAAAGCACGAATAAAGTCACTACAGTACTGTAAACATTGCAAGTTGATACAATTGAAAACTTTGAGCTTGCAATGACACATCTTAAAATGTCAATGACAGAAGATATTGAAGACCTTCCTTGTCCATATATGCCTTTTACTCTTCATCAGACAAGCTTTACAGAGATGCAGTGTGTACAGTGGAAAAACAATAATGTAGCCTAAGTAGAACAAAGATCATACATGACTGAAAGCGGATTACAAGAAGCTAGGATATTGGCCTTTTTTGCTTGTCAATAAAAAAGAACAAAAGTATCGATCAAAAATAATAAAAAAGAATAAAAGTTAATATAGACTCACACAAATATCTTCATAAAATCACATGTACGAACTTGTCTGTTGGGCGGTCTGTGACGGCCTCATTAATCTGTGCGCCAGTATGAAGGCATGGCGACCTTGGAACTGGGCACTTAGCTAGCAAGAAGGCAAGCGAACTTTGCAAGCTAGCCGTGTAGCGCGTGGGCACAGAGGCACGCGGCCCTGCAACGCGTGCAGGTGTCCCTTATATACGATGCGACGACGAATAGACGCACGTGGGGGCATGAAATGTGGTGCTCTGTATAGGAACGCGCGACGTGATGCCAAGAGAGCACACGATGTCCGAGTGCCATAAGGCACGTAATGCGGTGCTCCGCGTAGGGGCACGCGACGTAGTGCCAAGAGGGCACGCGACGTCCAAGTGCTATAAGGCACGTGAGGTGGTGCCATGTTCGCACGCGATGTGGTGTCAAGAGGACACGCGACATCTGGCTTGTACGGCAAGCGATTGGGTGCCAAGAGGGCACGTGATGCGGTGCCAAGGGCACGCGGCATCTGGGTGCAATGACGAGCCCGATATGGTGTCGAGTGGGCACGAGACACAGTCACGACTCAGACGTGATGCGGTGCCATGAGGGTACACCATGTGGTGCCATGAGGGCACGCGACATGAGGCCATGAAGGCCTTGCGACATGTTCGCGATACGGGCGCGACATAGTCGCGATACGGTGCTATGTAGGCATGAGGCCATGAGAGCTTCACGACTTGGTCGCAATGCGGACGCGACACCGTCGCAAGAGAGGCTGATGCGTGACCTCGCAAGCCATGTGGGCTTGGAGGATGGCACTGGGTGCCACGGACAGAGGATCGTGTGCCATGATTAATGGCAAGACACCACCTTTGCAGGTGTGTGCCACGAGCAAGAGGCCATGTGTCATGGTGGTATGTCAAACCAATAGGTTTGAGGGTTTTCTCCTATTTTGCCTAAGTTGGTGTTTAGACCATACTTAGAGGAAGGGAACTGTGGAACTATTCTCCCACACATGGGGCCTTGCGTTGCGGGACGAACGCATAGGCTTTCTAGGTTAGGGGTGGGCCTAGAACATCGTTGCAGCAATGCGGCGCTGCGGCGATGCCATGTGTCACCTGGGGTGAGGTTACCATGTGGCCCCGTGCCGGCATCGCGGTGCACATGGATCGGTGACCTCACGTGGGCACTCAAGGGCTACGTGGGACGCAGTGGCGCACAGTAGCTAAGGACCTGGAGCGGAAGTGTGCTGGTCGTACAAGCCACACACGATGTTTGGTTTGGAGAGCATGAAGAGTTGCATGCTACTCCAAGTATGCTGGTCACGTGGGCCACACACGTTGGTTGGCTTGAATGGCATGAAGAGATGCATGTCACTGTCGTAAGCAAGGGACTAGTGCTTTGCACAGGGTGAAGCTAAGCAGGCCAAGTGGCACTGAGGTGCTGGCATGCGTGTCGCGATTAGACACGATGCATTAAGTGGGTTTGCCTTGAGTGAAGGCAACCACGATGCGGGAGTTTCCATCCTCTAGGCGGGTGGTATCAGAGTGATGGTTGGATAAGTTGGTCTCGCTGTGCGCGGCAACGAGATGTTGCACGAGCATGATAACCAGTGTTAGGTTATGCTTCGTGACAAACTGGTATCTGAGTTAGGCTGGCCTCGCTGTAGCGGCAGCAAGGCGCCGCACGGGCGTCGAGAAAAAGTTATCCCGTGACAGGTCGCTTGTTTTTGTTTTTCATTTTTCTTGTCGTTCATTTTCTTAGCTTTTGTTTATTCTTTGTTTGGAAAACCATCTCGTTGTGTTCCATTTGATCTTCTCATTTCCATTAACAAAATTATGGAATTATACCGGTAAAAGAAAAAAGGGATTGCAAGTTCATCCTTAGTCCAATCCTATTCTTTGCAGTACAGCCATGCAATTCTATTCTTCTAAACGTGCGTGCATACAATACAAAAAAATCGCCAAACAAATGTTTGATGCAACGCACAAAATTTTGATAACATAAACTAGGTAGTTGCTAACCTTGCAAGTCGATTAATTCAAAAATCAATGGCCATTAAAGAGCCAGAAAACCATTTGCTAAACAGCATATAATCTTCTAACATTAAAGGTCAGACCCTAAATTGTCAGGTAAGGGTGAAATCTCAAAAAATGGGAGTCATACAAAATATAACACAAACCATTGAGGTGTACATTTCTTGTTAAACGAAAAATCTAGCACAAGCGGTTTACCTGACACCATTTGTTAATCAGCATATAATCTTCTAACATTAAAGATAAAATCCTAAATTGTCAGCATTTAAGGAAATCCCTTTTCCAATTAATCTATATAAAAGACATATTGTGAAGTCTTTAACAAAATTAGCAAAATTGCTTTCCCTAAAAAAATTTAAGCTGTAAAACTAAGTAGTTGAAACAATAATTTGTACAATGTATATGGTCTTATATACATATATATATATATATATATATATATATATATATATATATAAGCCCCCGCAACTATCAAAAAACCTAGGGGACTAGTGTAACTTGCGATCACATGCCAGTGGCACGTGTTCTTGCGTTCGAATGCACGGTTTCGCAGCAAAAAAATCTGGAACTAGGCAAACAAAGATCATTTTAGCGTGTCCGTGACTTGCAGGTTTGTGGGTTACACCATTATATATGTATTTACGAAAAATAAATTCGGATCATCAAATATGAACCTCATTTAAGCATAGTGCACGCATAAAAATTAGAGTTTTGATATACCTCAAGAGGAAGGCTCATGAAATCATCACATAAAAATTCAATCAAAAAGGAATCAATGACGAAGAAACAACTATACTTTTACGAAACACCGAAAATCGAAAGAACCAGCAGGGTTACAGAGACAAAGAGAGGCGTTAGAAACCCTAGAAAAATTAGAGTTTTGATATACCTCAAGAGGAAGGCTCATGAAATCATCAGAAGGGTTAGCCTGCATCTCCTTCACTTCCTGAAGAATCCTTTTCACAGCAGGATTCTTCAGATTATACTTCTCCCCCATGGCGTACGATAGCGGGATTCAAAAACCAGATGGATCTACGAAGAAGAGGAATGAAAAAAGCGTTCGGTTCTTTTATTGGAGAGAGAGGGGATCTGGTTCTCGGACGTGCTCAAGGATGGCACGTGTCCAATAGATTCAGATCTGACGGTGTAGGTTTTCCTGTCGTCGTGGCAGTTCAGATCTTAGTGAATTTTACACGTGTCACATTTCTACTGGTTAGAGGTTAACGTTTGAACGTCGGCCTTCCAGCAACGCGTTGTCCATGAAACGGGTACATGGTCAAAGACTAAAAACCGAAGACTTTTGACTGGCTATTTGCTTTGGTAGGGATGGCAATGGGCTGGATAGACAGCCCGGCCCATTAAGACTAGCCCGTTTTACCGTTTTAAAGAAGGCTTTGGCTTGATCATTAAGCCCGCAAGCTGGGCTTAGGCAAGCACTTTAAGCCCAATAATTAAACGGGCTGGGCTCAGGCCTAACCTTCTACGCTCGTCGGGCTCTCATGGTTGATGTCGGGCTCTCTGTTTGGTAGACTTTTGTTAAAAGTCTAACTGTCCAGTTAAAGGAGAGGAGATCTCTCTCTCTTTTACAAGTCTCCAAAGCCAAGCTTGCCGCTTTATGATCAAGTCAAAACCCTCTCTAAACCACGGTTGTGCCTACCAGGCCGGGCAGGCTACTCATGTGAGGTCCCCAAATTCACACACTCGATCAAGGCACACACATGGAGATATCACATTATATTACATATCCATTATCATAATTTAATCAAGAGAAATTTACATTTTTGGCCCTACAAGTTTGCTTATTTGCAGAAACGGCCCTATGTTAGCTTTATACGATAAAATTAAAGGCGAAAACGATTAACCAAAATCATACCTCTATCCATGATGCACTGATTTATGATACCGAGATTCGAGGATCTTCAAGTCTATGCAAACCTTTCCGAGATGCAGAGATGGATTCTACAAACTTTGTTCTCTCTTATATTTTTTTTTTGTTAGACTTGAGACATCAAAGATAGAATGACTTTATAATCTCTTTACCATCATTGAAAGATTGTGAGCTAAAATTTAGGTACATTATGCCACTTTCCAAATAACCACTTAACCGTATGGGCATGATCCCATTTTTCAAAACCTTCTTAACCGTATGGGGCTAATGGGCTAAACCATAGTGGGTCTTAATGTAACAACTGTGCCACACCAGATCTTAAAAAAGATCTGGCTAACATTCTCTCACTTGGCTCGTGTTGACTAAAAATTCATTTTAGAAAAGAAAATTAACGTATGACCATACTCATTTTGGGAAATAAAATAAATAAAAGTGACATCTTTTCCTTTTTAGGTTTTGGATAACCCTATACTCTATTGAATATTTTTCAAACATATGAATCATTGCGATTAACACCTAGATTAACCAAACATTACCATTAATGTATTACAATATTTTTAGTCACATCCAGCGAGTACTATATGTGGTATAGTGCTTTATGAATAAGCTTTCAATGTCTATTCTAGGTCCTACTTTATTTGTTAATATGGACAATCTGTCATCATATATACAAGCCTAAATGAGACAGATAAATAAAAAATATCAATAATTAATTGCAAATTAAACTTAATGGTGTTGTGATTTACATCAAATTCATGAAAAATCAATTAAACTCATATGATCCACATATTCTTTATACAATTTGAGCGATAACCCTTTTGTCATGGGATCCGCAATCATTGACGCGGTTCTAATTTCTTCAATTGACAGCTAACGATTATGAATACGCTCTCTAACGACAAGATACTTTATGTCAATGAACTTGTTGATACTGATACTTGAATTGTTGTTAGAGTAAGTCACTGTTGCATAATTATCACAATAGATTCTTAATAGCTTAGACATAGAATCAACAATCTTAAATCCTGTGATAAAATTTTACAGCCAAAGAGCCTGCGATATAGCTTCATAGCAACCCACATACTCTGCTTCTATGGTAAAAGATGTGGTCAACGTTTACTTCTTGCTTCTCCATGAGATAGCCCCTCCAGCAAGAAGGAAAATGTATCATGAGATTGACCTTCTAGCGTCAAGGCACCCACCAAAATAAGAGTTTAAGTATCCTATCACTTCCAGATGATCTGATTCTCTATATATAAGCATGCAATTCTTTGTTCCTTGCAGATATCGCATCACTTTCTTTGCAGCACGTCAGTGATCAATTCATGGATTATTTTTATATCTGCCTAACATTCCTACTGCAAATGCAATGTCTGGTCTCGTCGAGACTTGAGCATACATCAGACTACCTAATATAGATGCATAAGGAATATTTTTTATTCCCTCCGTTTCTAAGTTATTTTTCGGACACTGGTGTAGACTGAATATGTCACCCTTGATAATGGGTGCTTCCTTAGGTGAACAGTTTCCCATTCAAAAATTTTCCAACTCTTTGTTGGTGTAGGCCTTTTAAGATAGTCCTAATTATTAGTGCGCACTTTTTCTGGGTTCCTTTCGGTCCTCGAAAATCAGTAGCCCAATTCTGTCCTGAAATCAGTTGCCCAATTATGTCCTGAGCAGACTCTGGCAATGCGATATTTTGAATGTTGAAAATAAAGGAGGGATTTCTAAGAAGGTTCCTAGTTTATTGCGATCGTCAGCTGCAGATATTTTACAACGCTACAACACATCAGTGATCACCCTTTGAAGCGGGTGTGAGTTACTTCTTTATTGAATCGTCAGCGTGCCAACGTCGGCAGCACGGGCTCTTCTTGAAGTTTTGGTAGTTTAGTTTTCTTATTATCGCTGTAATTCTAATTGGCTTGAGTTTCCTAGTTCTATTATGAGTCTAACTATGTGAATCTGTTGTGGTGAATTAATCTACTATTCTAGTATCATAATCCTAGTATAAGTCTACTTGCTTTAAATATCCTAGTATTATCAGAAATCCGACTAGTTAGGAATCTAATTACATTTGAGCGTCCTACCTTTATTATAGTTCTATTGTGATTAGGTGTCTTAATGCTATTAAAAGTCTAATTGGATTTAGTATCTTAATCCTACTAGAAGTCTAATTAATTTGAATGCTTTAATCTTATTAGAAATCTAATTAATTAAGTTTCATAATTCTACTAGAAGTATAATTAATATTAGTCTCCTAATTATACTAGAAACGCTAATATGCTAATTTTAGTGAAACTGTAATTAAAATAAGTATACTAGTTGTACTGAAATTCTAAGTAAAGCAAATATATTAATTTTTTTGAAATTCTAATTAAAGTAAGTAAACTAATTTTACTGGGATTCTAATTAAAGCAACTATACTAATTTTGCTGGAATTCTAATTAACATGAATATACTAATTTTATTGAGATTCTAATTAAAGCAAATGAACTAATTTTACTAAAGAAAATCAGAGAAAAGAGGTTTTTGGCCCGCTATGCTAAGGAGGATTGGTTTCGTTCTCGAGTACCATCCGTAAGCCCCCTTGAGCGAATCGGGTGGCTAAGATTAAAGCAAATTGAATTTTGAATTATCAGATAGTATTTTTTTTATTTTTGAAGTCGATAATTTTGGGTTATAATTACGAATTAAAATTTGAAACTAGAAATTAAGAACTGAACTATAAATTGGGGTTTTTTAAATCTCATTTTGAGAAATTAAGACTAAAATTTAAAATCTAAGGTCTGAATTCGAAACCAAAATCAGAAAATCAGACCGAATGATTAAGGACTGGTTCTAGAAACAAAGAACTAGAACTAGAGATTAATAATAAGACTGGAGATTGAGATTTCCGAATGAAATTAAGGTTTAGGGTCGGTGATTAGACGGTCTGATTAAGGACTGATCTCTGATTCTGAGAACTGAAACCATATATTAAAAATTATGATCTAAAAAAAAGGGTGTTACGGTCTAAGACTGAAAATTCAATGCTAATAGTTAAAACTAAAAAAAAAATATTAAATCTAAAAAACTAAAAGACTAGGGTCGAAACTAATAGCTAGATTTTACCTAAGGCCGGGGCTGCAGAGAGGAATCTCGAAATTCGAAGCTTTGATGCAGAGAACTTGAAAAACGAATCATGAAGTCGTTGTTGTGCTTTTCTCTGTGTTCGCTCTGTTCACTCTCTGTGCCTCTATTTTTTTTTAGGGTCGAAGTAAAAAAAGTCTTTTATAGGTTTTTTTCTAATTACGTGGCGCTTATTCGCTTTATTCGGTCATCAACTCGTTGAGTGATCGGTGGTGGGCCTCGGTCGAGCTCCCAGATTCTAATCACGTTATGATTAATTGCACGCTTACTTTTGCGTGCGCAATATGATTAAGTGCTTCATTCAAAGCGCTTAATAGTGGAAGTTTGGTAGTCAAGGACTATGAGACTAGGTTGGGCGTAGGCTAATTGTGTGCCTGTGATGGAGCACTCAATCCGATCATGCGTGTCATATGGAGCGCATAATCGAGTCTCGAGGTGGTTTGAAGAAAGGAGGTTTGGTCTGAAAATGGACTGATTGCACATTTGTGGGTTGGCGTGGAATCGAATTACGCGTGTGATTTTAGGCGTGTAATTCGGGGTTGTCCGGGTCGGGTCTGAAATGCAAGACTATTGTTTCAGTCGGTATTTCGACTATATACTATTATTTCAGTATATAGTCTCCCACGTTGGGAATCTGAGCCACAGAGCTATTGTTTCAGCTTATGTTCAGCCATGTACTATTATTTCAATATACAGTTTTAATGTTAGAGTTGGGGGGTCTGAGCCATAGAGCTATTGTTTCAGTCTATGTTCAACCATATACTATTATTTCAGCATATGGTTCTCATATTAGGGTTAGAGGGTCTGAGCCACAGTGCTGTTATTTCAGCCTGTGTTTAGCCATATATTATTATTTCAATATATGGTTCTCGCCCTTGGGTAATGGGATCTGAGCCACTGAGCTATTGTTTCAGTCTGTGTTCAATCATGTATCATTATTTCAGTGCATGGTTCCCATATTAGGGTGGTAAAACTTTCAGAGAAGGTAAGTCCTTTCCGAAAAGTCACGAACAAGGTCAAACGTTGACCGAACAAATTTATATATTTCGAGAGAGCAAAATGAAGGTGTCTATACTAATGTCCCTTGAGACCTATCTCTGTGAATCTCTATGCCAAGGACATAAGATGTCTCACCCATATCCTTCATCTCAAAATTTCGAGAGAGAAATTGTTTTACTTCATGTAGCAATCTCAAGTCATTGTTGACAAGCAGAATGTCATCCATATAGAGGACTAAAAAAATAAATTTGCTCCCACTAACCTTAATGTATACACAATTATCAACAACATTTTCTTTAAAACCAAATAAGGTTATAACGTTGTGAAATTTGTGATATCATTGTTGGGAGGCTTGTTTTAGTCCATATATGAATTTCCTATGCTTGCATACCAACTGATTTCCTTCACTTGAAGAAAATCCTTCAGATTGACACATACAAACTACTTCCTCTAAGTCCCCATTTAGGAACGATGTCTTCACATCCATTTGATGTAGCTCTAGATCATAATGAGTCATCAATGCCATGACCACTCGCAATGAATCTTTTTGAGAAACTGGAGAGAAAGTTTCATAGTAATCTATGCCCACTTTTTTGAGTGAACCCTTTGGCTACAAGTCTAGTCTTATATCATTTTATATTGCCATTTGAGTCTCTCTTGGTTTTGTAGACTCAATTACAGCCAATGGCCTTGGCTCCCTTAGGCAATGGAACGAAATCTCAAAAATGATTTTTAGTCATAGAATCCATCTCATCTTTCATGACATTCAACCAATGCAAGAATTTTTTTTAGTGGGAACCCTGTTTAGGACGTATATATCGATTTTTAAGGCCTCACTCCACAGAGATAAGGGAAGAGAAGAGTTACTTATCATACTCCTCACCATATCCATTAGCGTCCGATTCTTTCTTTTGGCTACTCCATTTTGTTGTGGAGAGCTTGGCATTATATACTGTGTAATAATGCATTCACGTTCAAGGAATTATGTAAATGGACATGGATTTTATCTTTTGCTCGTGTACCTACCATAATATTCTCCTCCCCTATCTGATCTCACGATTTTGATATTTTTACCTCTCTGTTTCTCTATCTCTGCTTTATAAATTTCAAAAGCTTATCATAGAGTAGATAGAGATACATAAATCGTGTATGATCATCTATGAAGGAGATGAAATATTTCTGACAATTTAAACACGGAGTTAGAAATGGTCCACATATATCGGTGTGTATGATTTCTAATGTATCAGAACTCCTTCTGACACCCTTTTTGGCCTTGTTGGTCTTCTTGCCCTTTATGCAGTCTACACAAGTTTCAAAATTAGAAAAATCAAGAGTATTAAGGACTCCATCATTTATCAACCTTCTAATTCTATCTATGGAGATGTCCCCCAATCTCCGATGCCATAATCAGGAGGACTTCTCATTCACGACATTTCACTTAACACTAATACTATCATTCAAGGTTAAACGATTTTGATCATAACTAGGTTTCATGTGAAGTTTATATAAATCATTAACTAGATTTTCAGCGCCAAATAAAGAGGAATCTTTAAACAAACTAAATTTGGGTTCAACGAAATTAAAAACATAACTACAAGTAGCCAAGCGAGAAATATAAATAAGATTTCTGAAAAATGGAGGAGTATAAAAAGTTTTTTCTAGATTTAAAACAGAACCGGATTTAAGGATGAGTCTACATGTCCCAACAACTTCCACATATGAACTCATCCGATTTCCCGAATAGATGCATCTTTCACTTTCCATTGATTTCCTTTGGTTGATGAAATCCTGCATAGTGTTGATAACATGGATTGATGAACTGGAGTCAATCCACCAAATGTCATGAAAAATATCAATAGTATTTGATTCATAACACACCAAAGACAAAAAATTACCTTTCTTTATGAGCCAAGACTTATATTTTGGGCACTCTTCCTTTATGTGTCGTGCCTTCTTGTAAAAGAAGCATTTGATTGTCTCCCTATTGCCACCTGGTGCAGATGACAATTTCATTTTCTTCTTCTTAATAGGATTGACATCATTCCTTTTCTTAACTTGTCCCTTTCTATAAGAAATTAGATAAGCACTTTCTAGTTTTTCCTGCTTCAGCCTCCCTTCCTCTTGAACACACATGACCAATAATTGATTTATTGATCATTTGTCCTTATATGTGTTGTAGGAGGTTTTAAATGGCCCATATTCTATTGGGAGAGAGTCAAATAAGAATTGGACAAGAAAAACCTCAGAAAAGGTAATCTCAAGGGAGTTTAGCTGAGCAGCCATATCCCTCATTTCCATAATGTATTCGTAAATTTCTTTATTACCATTGTACTTCATGGAGGAGAGCTTATTCATTAGGGTGTTGGTAAGAACTTTATCAGAGCTTGTAAATTGTTCCTCAACGGCGTCGAGAAAATTTTTAACTTTAGTTTTATCTGGGATAGATCCTTTAATGCTCTTCTTAATATGAGACTTAATGAGCATTAGAATAAACTGATTGGATCGTTCCCATTGCTCATACAAGTTCTTTTTCAGTTGGCGTGTTAGATCCCGAAGGGATGACGGGTTTATCCATTCGAAGTGGCAAATCTAAATCCATACACCCCAATATTAGGAGAATTCCCTCCTTCCAGCCCGAAAAATTATCACCAGTTAGAATAGGAATGTAAATTGATCCTTTTGAAACAATGGCAGATGACAAAACTGCAATAATTAGAAGAAAAAAAAATGCTTACAATGGTGTTATGAAGAACATATAAATCCATATTTTATTTAGAATATCAACTAATGTCAACATTCTAGATAATAAATCGATGAGATATTTTAACTATCCTGTGGGTAGGGGTTGAAATACACCACTGATTTATTTAATTGCTTTATAATGAGACTAAGTGATGAATAACACCAAAATAGAAAACTTTCCCTACCTGTGGGCATAGAAAAATCTCTATCTTAATGTCATGTTCAATGTCTCATTCCAATTGATCTGTGAATCACAACAACTTCTCCATAGAGTCTAGCCATTTTTATTCATAATCAATCACAATTTATGAGATTACACAAAACCAATTCAATTTAAAAGACATGTTTTATGCTAAATAAATCATTGCAATTGAAGATGTTGTGACTACTCTTTAATCTATGGTGTATTTAGTCCTAATGGTGACCTCAAAAGAAATAGTGATCAGTTCTGCTTAATAGAGATGTCTGATATAGAAACAGACCCCATAAAAGTGTCTGAAAGGTCTGAGATACTTTAAAAAATATATAATATGTGGAAAACTAATATTGATAGCCCCCATAAATAAATAAATAAAAGTGGACCCTTCTCGAGTCGGGTCTCGGATTTGGTCAACCTTTGACTAGGTCCAGGTTGGGTCTTAGGTCTAGACAAATTTTGATTAGGCCTGGACCAGGTCTTGGGTATGCGGGTCAATAAGTTAATGGGCCTAAGGCTCAAAACCTTATATATAAAATAAATTTAAGAGTGTAGGAAGCACCTAGTATGGTGCTCTACCCACATATCCAATCAACCCCACTTTTTACCCATATTCCTCACGTCTTTACCAAAACACTATTACCAAAACACGCCTCTGCAAAGTGCAGAGACGTGCTTATGTGCCTAGCCAATGCCACGTGGTCACGTCCAATGCTGATAGTGATCGGCGACCGGTGACTGGCTGAAGGAGATCGGTGATTGGACGACGGTGACCAGTGATGCCGGCAGCCGGTGTCCGACGATCATAAAAAATCTCAAAAATTATCAAAAACTCACAAAAATTCGAATTAATCCATAGAAAAATATCCTCAAGAATAAAAAAATATAACTTCTCCATCAAACATGGTTTGCAAAATTGAGAGAGAGAGGAGTCAAACTCAAAACTTTACAGTCAAAATTGGCCATGAAAGAGTTAAACTTCTTCTCTTTAAATCATAAGGCATCAAATAAAATTAAGCAGACACCATGATCAGAGATACCTGCTCTAATACCATAATGTTAGCTCTATACGATAAAATTAATTAAATGCGGAAATGATTAACCAAAATCGTACCTCTGTACATGATGCACTGATTTATGATGTAGAGATTCGAGGATCTTCAAGTCTATACAAACTTTTCCGAAATGCTGAGATGGATTCTACAAACTTTATTCTCTCGTATGTTTTTTTTTTGCTAGACTTGGGACCTCAGGGATAGAATGACTTTATAGAGACTGTGGGCTAAAATTTAAGTACATGATCTCACTTTTCAAACAACCACTTAACCGTATGGGCATGATCCCATTTTCCAAAACCCTTTTAACCGTATGGGGCTAATGGGTCAAACCATAGTGGGTCTTAATGTGACAACTGGGCCACACCGGATCTTAAAAGAGATCCAACTAGCACCCTATAGTTTGAAACTGTACAGAATAGGCCGATTCCAAGCCATGTCATTTCTATGTCAGCATCGACCTATTTTTTCATTATATATATTTTTATTTTTCATTTTTTATTATCGTCCCTTTTTTCAATTCCGACTATAATAGGTAGCTTAGTGAACGACAACCGAGCACTGATAACCTAAAATCTTTCATAGCAAACATAAATAAAACACAGAACATAAAAAATCATAAGATAGCGCAACAAGATAGCGTGCATTATTGTAAGATAGTGACTGTTATCTTAAGATAGCGGGCCGCTAATGTAAGATAACAGACCGCTATTTTGTCGCTATCTTAAGTTCACGACCGCTATCTTAAAATCTTAAGATAGCGGTCGTTATCTTATTTATGATTATTTAATTTTTTTTCTTGAAGATAAATATTAGAGTACACCTTATTTGATAACTACCACGTCTATGTCAGTTATCTAACCAATTGTTATAATCTTATTTATCTAAACCAATTGTAACCACTTGCGGTTATATTTGTAATCTTATTTATACACTTTTCTGTCCAACCGCTATCTTACCGCTAACATGCCGCTATCTTAACTTGGCGCCACTATCTTAAGATAGCGTTCGTTATCTTATTTATGATTATTTAATTTTTTCTTGAGGATAAATATTAGATTATACTTTATTCCACGCGTCACTTATCTAAACCAAAGTACACTTTATTTGATAATTATACGTAAATTATCTAAACTAATTGTTATAATCTTATTGATTTAAGCTAATTGTAACTACTCATAATTATATTTGTAATCTTATTTATACAATTTCTTGTGCGTTCATTATCGTAAGATAGCAGACCGTTATCTTGCCGCTAACATGCCTTTATCTTAAGTTGGTGGCCGCTATTTTATTTATGATTATTTGATTTTTTTTTAGGATACATATTAAAATACACATTATTTAATAACTACCACACCTTATTTATCTAAACCACCGCTATCTTAAGTTGGTTGCCGCTATCTTAAGATAACAGCCGCTATCTTATTTATGATTATTTAATTTTTTCTTGAGGATAAATATTAGAGTACACCTTATTTGATAACTATCACGCCTACGTCAGTTATCTAAATCAATTGTTATAATCTTATTTATTTAAACCAATTGTAACTACTCACGATTATGTTTGTAATCTTATTTATATACTTTCCTGTGCGGTATCTTAAGTTGGTAGCCGCTATCTTATTTAAGATTATTTAATTTTTTTTTTAGAATAAATATTAGAGTACACTTTATTTGATAACTAAACCAATTGTAGTTATTATATTTGTAATCTTATTTATACACTTTCTTGTGAGAATATTGTAACGCAAAGCAATGTAATCAATTTTTGGTAATTTATCTGTTCTATATTGTTATCTTCTTCTCTCTTTCATCTTCTTCTAATTTTCTTATGTATTTTATATATAATGAAAAAGCATATATATATATATATATATATATATATATATATATATATATATATATATATATAATGAAAAAAATAGGTAGATGGTGATGTGGAAGTGGCTTGGCTTGGAGTCAGCCTATGCTGCACAGTTTCAAAATATAGGGCCGTTTATGCAAATAAGCAAACTTATAGGGCCGAAAATATATATATTTTTTAAATCAATTAATCCATAAATATCAACATATAAACGCACGGAAACTAACTATTAAAAGTACACACAAAAAATTCCTTTTTCCATCATCATGAGAGTAATACAAAAATATGAGATAATAACCTATTATACCGATTTCTATGCCTACTCTTCAAATTAAATAAAAACTAAAATCAAGCAATAATCCATCATTAACATGAACTTGTTCATTAAATTTAAATCTGAAATAAATGTCTTAAGATCCTTCCTAATGTATAAAGAAAAATTTAATCAACTAAGCTTCAAATTTTTCTTCGCTTAAATCTAGATTTCTAACAATCATTGACGCATCTATTTCATCCACTTCATGTATAACTGTACTCTCTGGAATCCCAAATAATGAATCAGTTTATCAAGTAAATTTGTATGGACCAGACATGATGAGGCTAATAGAAAA
The DNA here is from genome assembly GCA_021018995.1 of Chloranthus sessilifolius. NCBI lineage: Eukaryota > Viridiplantae > Streptophyta > Magnoliopsida > Chloranthales > Chloranthaceae > Chloranthus > Chloranthus sessilifolius. The sequence continues at coordinate 7,442,022 of CM037590.1, forward strand.
AGTCCATAACTCAAACCAACTCATAAAATCAAGCAATAACATGTGATATAATTAATGAGTAAAGCAATAGAATGAAACTGAAGCATATCATTACATCTAAATAAATATTATGGTTAAGGTCTCTACCCTAATTTCATGTGTAGTCATTTTTAATGATGCATTTAATGTTCATGAATCGGCATACATGATGGACATGATTATCTCTTTCTTGATTATTATCTTAATTTTCTCTGATCCTTTAATTAATATTTACGTTAACCTTCTCATAACTTCTCTTCAGTTAAATAGTAAGTTTAAAATTAAAGACCTTTTCCTATTTCTTCAGTCTTATCATGAATGCATTGATGCATAACTTTTATTACTTGTCATTCTTATTCATGTTAATTCTTCTAGCATGAGTTAAAACGAATTTTATCGCAATTATAAAAATATTTTACTTTCATGTGTCATGTCGTAAATGTGTCTTTTCACTTTTATGGATGTCACAAATGTACATGCATAGAAAAAAAAATGAAAATTAATAGATCATGCAATAGCTCTTTCACTTGTTTAGGCTTAACATATTATAAACATATACTCTATCGATCCTTACTTGTTTCATGTTGTGTAAATTAAACATCTTAGGTTGCATGAATTCTAAGCAATAAAAATAAGGATGAACATAAATAAATATTTACGCATAATGATTAAACATAATCAATATTTGAATAGAAATTCATTGCTAATATCCTGGACAAATTCTTAAATTTCTGGCAAATTCTGAATTCTGGATAGATTCTAAATTCTAAACAGATTCTGAATTCTACACAGAATTTCATGATCAATCACAAAACCCGGTGTACCATCGAAAATCAACGATTAAGCATTAAAATTTAACAATTTAATATGAAGAATATTCATTAAATAAAATAAACCATAATTCCTATTTTATTTTTGTGTTATCTACATTTCCGATTAATCTCAACATGATTTTTCCATACCTCTAGTCTTCGTATAAAATTTATATAACTCCTCTCCCTTGATCCAACCCGGAGTTCTAATTCGAAATTCGGTTGCGTAGTAAGCTCCTCTCGCGTTATTCTAAGCTTCCAACTAAAAACTCTATGGTTCCTCTTCCAATTCTCCTTCTTCTCTATAGTTTTCTCTTTCTCTCTAAGGTTGTTAAGTTATAAGAGTTATGTAAAAATTCTATAAATTAAACTTAATCTTTATATTTCTAATACTTTAAGGTTTTTTATTTAAGATCCAACTCTATTTAAAATTTCTTACATGGGTCTTAAGTGATTTTATGGGCCTTTAATTAATTAACGAGTCTTTAATTAGTTATTGAGTCTTTAATTACTTAATGGGTCTTTAATTAGTTAATGAGTCTTTAATTTTTTTTATATTTTTTTTATATGACCATTTGGCCGAGATAGTCTCGAGAACCGAGGAACAGACACGCATACACATATGATAATTGCAAAGCAACGTGATGGAGCACCAACTACAGTGGTGAGGGTTAACTAATATAACCCAACCCACACTTTGTAAAGACAAGGGTAGGAAACAGCGTGTGGGACGAGTATTGAACCCACGACCTACTCCCTCACAATGGAGGGAGTGTACCAATTGGGCTAATGCCTCTTTGGTTAATGAGTCTTTAATTAGTTAATGGGTCTTACTAACGTATATTTAAAGGCTTTTAAGATCTATTAATTAGATTAATTAATTATCATGGATCATTATTAAGAAAAATTAGCATTACACTCATGTGCAACAACTAATCACATGCATCAAATCAATCAAACTAATCGTAATTATAAATTTTAAGTCAAATAAGTCAAATAAGTCAAATATCTCTGTCGTTACAACTCAGCCCTTTGGAGGGAGTGTTTCAACCGAGCTAATGCCTCTTTGGTAATACACTAACAATATTAATCGTATAGGAGTAGCTCGTGGGTTCGATACTAGTTCTCCATGCTATTTCCCATCTTTGTCTTTACAAGGTGTGTGTTGGGTTCTATTAGTTAACCCTCACCATTGTAGTTGGTGCTCCCTCATGCTGCTCCACAACTGTCATATGTGTATGTGTGTTTGCTCCTCGTTTCTCGAGGCTGTCTCGACCGAATGGCCGTATAAAAAAAAAGAGGAACACGCGTATAAACCTATGATGGAATGTAGCTTGGTTACTCATCACTTTATAAATGGTTTGTACCATACTGAACAAGTCAGGGTTCGAGAATAAATCAACTTGGAAAAAAAAAAAAAAAATCTAACAAAATTTATCAAATTTGGAAAAAATAACGTCAAAATTTGTGAAAATTAAAATATATTAATAAAAAAATTTTTTAAAAAAGAAAAGAAAATTAAAGATTGTAACAAAAATAGGGAATAAGTCATTTAATTTGCATATAATTCGCAAAATTCACGACTTATTCGAAAACATCATATTTTAGTCGAAAACTTAGATAATTTGAATTTTATTACTTTTTAAAAAATTCTTTAATTATTCGTGACTTTTTCCAAATGTCGGTGAATTTGGTTGTTATAGTTTGTATTAACCGATTTTGAAACACTATGACATTGTATAATATCCGGTCTTTGCATTTAAAAGAATGAGTTAGATATTTTGAGGATATGTGCAACGCATGGTTTGAAATCTTGGAAATCCGAGTTGTCTCGGACACCTCCGAGAACAAGACATCTCACTTCTCGGTGAGATGGTGTGATATGCCGAGACAAACAAATAATTTATTTTTAATTTAAATTAAATTTTAAATTGATAAAATATTTATAATAATTATATTTAAGTTAAAAAAAATTTAAAAACAATATATATATATATATATATATAAACATAATAAAATTATTTTAAACATATATAAATATAAAACCCTATATAAACATAAAATCGGTTGAAGAATCCTAGGAATCTGGGTAGTGGCCCTAGTGGGTACTTTCTTTTAGGGTACCTTCATTTAATACCTAAGATTCTTCTTTATCAACATCTGAGGTAATTGTAATGACTTGACCGCACGAATTTCAGACATTGATGAAATGAACCCAAATTTTACATGCTTAGACCTTTGACTGCTTTGAATCGAATGATGGAGATTGTTTTTTGTTCTAATCCTCAACATAATGGATCTTGAGATCATGGTCCTCTCATCATATGGTCAAATTTTGATTTCACATAGCACAACTCCCAAAAAGTGATCCAAGGACCATGTTTAATAGACGCTCATGATCATGTTCATGTTTTTGGATGTGTGTCATGTGAAATCAAAATTTGACTGTCTTATGGTAGGCCCATGATCTCAAGATCTGTCATGTCAAAGATTGGGCTAAAAAAGAATCTCTATCATATGATTCGAAGAAGTCAATTGTTTAAAGATTTATCTTGGATTGTAAATAGAGGGACCCTTTTTTCCAAACCAACTCAAATCACACCATATCTCCCCGGGATATACTTTATCTCGCCCATGTCGGACGAGATGCCCGAGATTGCCGAGATCTCGTATATCTTGACGAGATATGGTCTGATTTGAGGCCCCTAGCGATTCACACTTGAATCTTGTACAACCGGAGCCCAAGGCGCAAGACGTCTTGTCTCAGGCGAGGTTTCAAATCATGGTGCAACGTGAAAACACCACTAACTGTCTGATTTGAAGGCTTTGATCTAAAGATCTTTGGAATAAGTTATGGGTACCTCTATTAGAGCCCATGCAATATCTGAAAGCACCAACGTGTGCAACCCTTCAAAATCATTGATTGCTTCGTATCAGATGATGGAGATCGTTTTTCACCCCGATCTTCCACAACATGGATCTTCAAATCATGTATCACCTGTTAGACAGTGAGTTTTTTATTCCATATATCACATATCCACAAAATACTCCTTGAATCCTATGGCACAACATCACGCTCAAACGTGATTTTAGGGCCTTTTTTGGGATTCGTGACATATGAAATAAAAAATTGGCCTTCTGATAGGTATGATATGATCTCAAGATCCATTGTGTGGAAGATCAAGGTGAAAAATTTGATCATTAAATAATGTAAACCTTGCAAGTGCATAAGTTTGTGGCATTAGGGCAAGTATTATGGATATCAAACCCACAGAGAGCAAGTAAATTTACTAACTCGTAAGAGTGTTAAACTTAATTTTTATTAAAGTTGGAAAGGGTTTTAATGGTAAAATTAACACTACTCAATAAAATCAAAATAAACAATTAACAACTAACTATGATGAAACATAATTATTGAATGTAATAAAGATGATGATAATATTGAAATATACAGGTACACCCTAGGTTCATAAATTCTCTCTCTTCAAATTAATCAAACATAACTTTTAAATATCTACCCTCATTTTACTACAAGCAAAATAATTGGAAAATAATATGATTAATGACCCATACATATATTATCCTAGTTACTATGATACATTAACGAATGACATAAGTCATGCACAAGGTATAACATATCATGAATAAACAACCATAACAAATTAATCAACCATATAGCATCCTATATTAATCTACAAGATTAATATTGGTTACGAGATAATCCTTCTACGCTCACTAATCTAAATGATTAATTACTATAGATAGATTTGCGATGGAAGCTTAATATTCAGTTAGAATAATTCAACCATATGATTCATTATTGAAAATAAGAACGAAAAATAGAAGGGAAATCATTTACTCATCTAGGGTTCGCTGTCCCTTTGAACGAGAGAGAGAGTCTCTGACCTCCAATCTATGCATCACGCACAGATCCAATCTCACCAACATAATATTTCAATATTAATTGTTGAATCTTTAAAGAAAAGACTCAAAACCTGTACAACTATTTAATGATATAAAGATTAAAAGATAATTAAAAAATGTTTTGCCCTAATTACAAAGTATAATTTATAAGCAAGAATATAAAACACGGATTTTTAAGCATCTTTGCGCACATCTGGGCATTCGGAACACTAATACCAAAGTTTCGGGTCCATTCTCACGGCCACGAGAATTTAGCTCGCAACCACGAACTCGGGGCTCATGGCCACGAGGCTCATTCCATCTTTATTTTCTTCCGAATTTTGATTTGAGCTTCTTTGCCTTTTTCTTTCCTTTTTTGCAACCACTTTTTGCTACTTGCCACCAAATGCTTCTTGATTCATACTTCATTACATTCTTCGCCTTTTGGAGCTCCTATTTGGTTCGACAATCTTGTTGCATTGGCTCAATGATTATTGCCCTCTTTTGACATATTTTATCAATAACTTGCAATATGCCTATAAATCACTAAACTACAAAAATCATTAGTAATTATCTTGTTTGAAGAGACTGATCAACACTATCTCTATAATCTTATCCGAAGCATTAAATGGTTTTGAAGGGTTTCCGGCATGGGCACTAATAGAGGTACCCATAAGTTATTTGCATAAAACACAAATTCTATCATATGATGCATCACAATCACCTATTCAATCAGATAATGGCCTTTGTCTGCTTGAATCAAATGATGGAAATCACATTTCGTGACTATCTTTTCCAAATAAAACCTTTCGATAGTGGTCTTCAAATCTAACGGCTCAGATTGTGTTTTCACCTAATAACCGTTCCAAATATACTTGGCCTTTCTCTTAAACTATATGGAAGGGCAACTTCCCATGTGCCAGTGATGGCTCTCTTTGATGATCCACAAGTAATTGGTCCGAAAAATTGTTCATTATTTTCAATTAGATGATGGTAATCGTTTTTTGCCCTAATTTTCCACACCATAGATCTTGAGATCATAGCCATCCCAGACGATTAGATATTGATTCCATGGGCCACACATCCCTAGAAGTGTACCATCAAACATGGTCCATGTTTACTTTTTGGTATATGTGCTAAGAAGAATTAACATCTGACCATCTAATAGCTAACCCAAGATCTCAAGATCTATTATTTAAAAGATTTAAACGACAAACTGTTTCGATAGTCACATTCGAAGCAGTCAACAATTTAACACGTTAAATCTAGGTTGAGAAGAAATAATTTAGGGATGTAAAGGATTTCAAATAAAAGTACCCTTAGAAATTATAAGCAACGATGCAGGCGGAAAAAGTTTTCAGCAAAAATCTCCACTAAAAAAAATTTCCCCTTTTTTCTTCTAAATTTACCAAAATGTGGGAACCACTTGCTCGTCCAACGTCAACTCTTTTTTATTATTCGTACAAAAATCAAAATTTTCACCGCATCTTTTTGCAAAATTTGCAGCGTCGAGCAGGCCGAACAGCCTTGTTCGGACCTTTTCTTACTACTTTCTAACCTTTTCTTGTTTGAGAGCTATTTTAGGAAACCGTGTTTTATGAACATTTCTAAGTGAGAGCAACAAAATGATTTCTGAACAAAACGCTCAGAAACGATCAAATTTTGAGCTTTACATCCCTGATTCTTAGTTTAGGGATGTAAAGCTCAGGAACACAAGATTCTTAGTTTTTCTGGAAAAAGCTCGGACAAGCCCAAGAGTCTCTCTCAAGAACACATCCCCAAAATGTATGGACTCTAAATAAGCTCAAAATCAATAGAAGGAAGTCTAAAAGTGTGATATCTGTACTATCCTTACTACTATATAAAAGCATAAATGACAATTCTTATTTCTGTCAATTTTGGCATATTTTAGGAATAAAATACCCTTATACTACTCTATTTCCCCTCACGTTATTCCTTATGTATTCCTATATTTTCTAATTTCCTACTTTTATATAATTATGATTCTTTTAGCTAATTAATCGGGTAAGTCTCGTTAATCAATGGGGTAAGTCTCGCCAGGCTTTTGGAAAATTCCTCGCTTTTTTTTTTTATGAATTTACAATTAGTGCCTTTGATTATACTTTATGCCCAAACTCGTCATTTAATGTCCCATTACTTTTGATGAATTTACCAATAGTGCCCTTGATCGTACCTTATGCCTAAACTCATCATTAAATGACGAGTGTGTTGTGTCGGTCTCCAATGCTCTCTAATGCTGGTAGCCTACTTGGTTTGCAAATGTTATATGATAGTTATTGGCGCCATGGAAGATAGCGGTTCCTCCCTCTTTTGGCTCATGTTTCTTTCAATCTGAACCGTCAAATTGTTGAGTAGTCACTTGCATAGTCATAGAACTATAGTTTTAAACCTTGGTCTTATCTTATATACATTGGATTAGGCCCCATCCAATACAATATATACCCCGGTAGGAGGTCAAATATCGGGTCATATGTTATATCGACTTATATGAATCGGAAAAGGTACGAACTCTTCTGACCTTGATTTAAACACTAAAATGGCGGTTAAATAATCATATATCATTAATAGTGTAAGATATGGGTAATCACTATAAAAGATAGTTGACTGCCTTGAATCAGACGATAGAGATCATTTTTCTTCCCAACCTTCCAAATCTTGATATCATGGCGCCCCTATTAGACGGTCAGATCGTGATTCCACATGGCACACTTCCCCAAAATTGATCATGACTGTGGGTATACCTATCAGACCGTCACTTTTGGATGTGTGCCACGTGGAATCAACATGTGACTATCAGATAGGGGCGCCATGATATCAAGATCTATTGCATGAAAAATAGGGACGAAAAACAAACTTCATCGTCTGATTCAAAGCAATCAAAGATTTTTTCACTCATACAATATTGACCGATACGTATCGATTCAAGATTGACCAATACCTGATACTGATATCAAGTTTGATACAAAATGATCTAAATCCGATATAATATCAAAAATGCCCTCTGGGCACATTTTTATTATTTTAAAATCATATATAAATTTAAAATAAAAAAATAAAAAAAATAGTTAAATACTATTTATAAAAGCGCGAATACCTCCATCAAGAGTATACTTACGAATCTTTGAGAGAACTCATGTAAAATCTCATTGACTACTTTGAATTGGATGATGAGGAACGTTTTTCATTCTAATCTTTCACACACTTGACCTAGAGATTATAGCTCAACCATCAAGTGGTCAGACATTGATTTGACTTGATATAGATACCAAAAATGTCATTTTTCAATAAACTTTCCCTTACTTTATTTTCTCCTAAAATATCTCTAAATAAAATTAGAATTTTATTTGAAAATAAAATTTTAATTATCCTTATCTTTTATTAAAAAAAACTTATGTAACAATTCTCTCCAAATAGGGGTCTATGGCCCAATACCCACAACTATGATGTGTGAGGCAGCACCCAAATTTTGGCTGAAGTTTAGACAAAAAAATATATTATTATTATTTAATAGATGACATGTGACATTGCACGCAATCCCAAAAAAGGCACTATCTTAGAATCAAGTGTCAGATGACATATGATATAAGGTTTGAATGCTTTAGTTCATCTATACATTAGAACTCATAAACCTTTTTCATTTTATAAAATTATTATTATTTGAGAAAATTTTAAAATAACCCCTGAACTTACACCCCGACATCAATAACGCACACAAATTATTAATAATATCAAATAGGCACCAAAAGTACACTTAAGTTCATCAATTAAACCCCTACCGTCAGCTTCCGTTAATGACTGAATGGAAAACGCTGAGGTGGCATACAACTCAGCAAAATAGTGTGCGTGACATCCACGTGGCCCCACATGTGGTGCTACGTATGCTATATTGCTGAGCTGTATGCCAACGTGGTAGTCATGTGACAGCTAAGTCATCGCCACGTGGGTGCTGCACACGCTATTTTACTGAGGTGTATGCCAACTCAGCGTTTTCCGTTCAGTCATTAACGGAAGATGACGGTGGGGGCTTAATTGATGAACTTAAGCGTACTTTGGGTGCTTATTTGATATTATCAATAGTTTAGGTACGTTATTGATAACGGGGTGAAAGTTCAGGGGTTATTTTAAAAAAAAATTCTTATTATTTTTATGAATTTACAAAGCAATGCATGTAAAGCGCGTGCATGTTTACTAGGATCTTATGAAAAATGATCAAAGATAAATTAGTGCTTTAAATTATTCCAAGATAATAAAAGGGTGCTGTCAGTAAACAAGTAGGTGTTAATAGTGCTACCCTAAAATCAAATGTTTCTATGATAAAAAAGGCTTGAGAAATTTAGAAAAGTGGGCTACTTAAAATGGCGGAAGGGGTATCCAAAAAGTCATCATGTCTACAAGTGAGAAACATATATCATTAAAATTATTAAAAACTCCCTTCTACTAAATGTCATATAAGACAAAGGATATCATGAATTTAATTGAGACGAAGGGTGATTCGGTAATTTTAATTTTAAATGTTTTTAAAACTTTAGTCAAATGTGAGCGCCCAAAACTTATAATAATCTCTTTTTCTTAAAACTTACTTTAGTCAAATATGAGCGCCCAAAAATTATAATAATTTTTTTTTCTTAAGACTTTGTAAATTAGTATAATAAGCTAAAGCTTTTCAATAATAATCCTTGTTTTCTAAAAAGCCCAAAGGATATAATCGATAAAAATCGCGTGATAATTATAGTCATAAAAATCGCCGAATTTTACAAAAATTCTCAAATTTAAAGTCCCCCGAATAATTCGTGAATTATTCAAAAATTCGCCTAATCACAAACTTTGCAAATTATTCCCGAATTTTTTCAAAAAATTTGTGACTTACTATATTTTTAAATTTTTTATTTTATTATTATTATTTTTTTAAAAAATTCTCACCGATTTTTTCTCCGAATATTTCCCCGAACTTCTCGGATTTACCAGATTTTTCTGAATTTTCACCTCACCGAATTATTGCCGAACCCCGATTTGGTGACTATGGTGATAATCAATCATTATCTGGGCATTTTGCAAAGAACCCATCATAAGAATACTAAATTTTATTAAAAATTATTATGATTTGTTTATTTAGTGTTTGTTAAGCTGGGATTTGCAGGCCAATCAGTTCCATAGTTGCTTTATTTTTTGTACTCTATGCAGAATGATTCTTTCTAATTTGTTCCTTAGCGACGACACCTTCTTCTTCCTCACTTGTTCTTGTCTCCTTTGTCCTAGTTGTCGTTTGTGGTGGAATGGGTCAATTTTGGGCCGGGCTATTAACAGGCGTGGATCGATGCGACAAATCAATGGAACCGACCAGCCACAGATCAGGTTTGGGTCAAATATCCCGATCTGTCGGGTCATTTTCGGTAGGCAGAAGTGTCAACTCATTTATTGAACGGGCAGGATTTGGGTCCTAGTTTCTTGAAACTTGGCCCTGACCCAACCGACCATCGGTTGGGTATGGGTCCAATATCCAGATCTGTCAAGTTGGTGTCGGGCTAGAAATCTTGACCCATTTATTAAACAGGTTGGGATTGGGTCCTAATTTCTTGACCCAATTCCAACCCGACGACTACCTACCATATATTTTGATCTAAGATGGGCCAAGCCGACCTGGCCCAACCCAACCCAAGAATACGCTAATTGGGTTGAGGTGGGTACAGGTTGAGGATTTAAATAAACGGATCGAGTCAGGTTCAGGCTGAGGGTTTGAATAATCAGGTTGACCTCAACCTGATTAAAACCATAGTTACCAAGTCCGAATTGAGGAGAAACTTAGTAAGGCATAAAAATGAAAAAAAATTGCAAAATTTGAGAGAAAAATCGGGAAACATTTGAAAAAAATAATGTAAATTCTAAAAATAATTATTATGGAAGAAATAAGAAAATTTTTGGAAAAAATTTGTAAAAACTCTATAAAACCCAAAATGGCTTACTTTCAAATACACACACATATATATAAGATGCGTTTTAAAATCGTTCCCAATGTTTTTACTAAAAAACGCGTTTAATTTAAAAAGAAAAAAACAACTGTCAATTTTTGTGACCATTGTAGAATTTCATGGGCCCAACTCAACCTCACAAAACTGGCTTGTAAGGTGAGGAGTGCTCAGATTATATATAACCCAAGATATCCAAACTATGACCTGAACCCGATCCAACCCGACCCATATTCACCGCTAATCCTAATCACTAATCTCAGTCCATTTAAGCATATATGGGCTAAGGCAGAAAATGAAATGGCTTCCAAGTCATTATCTTTGGTTACCAAGTCATTATCTGTCTAGTAATCTTTGGCTGAAGTTCTTAGGAAGTTTTGAATGAAGTTACCAACGAGAGCCAAGGATTTTGTAATAAAATATTATATGAACTTGGGCACATTCACTTGTTCTTGTTGCATAAAATTTCTAAACTCTTTTGCCATCAACTGTAGATGCAATTGAACCAAGCTGTGTACTCAGTCACTGTTCCTTGTTATGTTCCCTTGATCTCAAAATTAACGCCGATTTTTGGATTTTCGAAATATTCTTATTTAAACTAAAAGCCCTCTGAGTAAGTACCAATTTCGACATGGTGTTCTCTTTCGAGCAATTTGATTTCAATGGAGCACAAGAGGTCTACTACCCTGTTCAACAAGGATTTGAGACAGAAGAGGAACAGATCACAGGGAAACAAACCCATTTCATTGGAGCAACCGATTTCGGCGATTTCGAGTATCTCAATTCGAATTACGGTTTCTGTCAAGAGAGCTCTTTCCATAAAGGGTCCTTTTCGGAGTTCTCGATGGTTAACGATATGCAATTCGATGCATTCTCGGCAACCGATTATTCTCTCCAAGAACCCGTACAGCTTGACGCGGGCCTAGATTTCAATCTAAAGTCACTGACCACAGAAATTCCGGCACTCGTTGAACCGAAGAAGGAAAAGGTGAATCCAATATCTCTAGCATCATTAGAGCTCCTAAAAAGCTATAGACCATCTACAAAGAGATTGAGAGGAGAAGCGCCGACCGAGCCAATTAACGAAACCTCACATCCTACTACAGGAGGAAGAGAATTATCGACCGAAGATGTCATGAGGGTCGCGGGGGCGCGGTACATCCAAATCTCGGGCCAAAGGGAAGCCAATCTCTCTATGCTTCAACATCCCTTTGGTTGTATGCTCTCAAATCTTACCAAGGAGGAAACCAAAGATGTCGAACTAGCCCACATTCTTCTATCTTCCGTGGAGAAGGTAGGCAACCGACAGTATGAGCGAGCAAGCAAATTGCTTACACATTGCGACAACTTGTGTTCGACTTTGGGTAATCCGGTTCAACGAGTAGTCTACTATTTCTCCGTTGCTTTGTGCGCGAGGATCAAAAGAGAGACCGGAACAACTGCATCAAAAGCATTGGAAGAACAACAAATTTCCAGTTGTATCAAAGAATTGGCGCTGGGTTCTCACCCGGCCCTTTTGACGTTCCACCAAATACTACCCTTCGCGCAAGTTATTCAATTTACGGCGATTCAAGTGATCATAGACAACGTGGCTTCATCAAAAACGATACATTTGATTGATCTTAGCATTAGGAATGGTATCCAATGGACCATCTTGATGCAAGCTCTGGCAGGGAGATTTTCGTGCCCGCTTGAACTGCTAACCGTAACCGCCGTAGGAGATTCCGAGAAGGACCTTTTGCAGACTGGTAATCGATTAATAAGTTTCGCCGAGTCCCTTAATTTGCCTTTCAAATTCAAGATAGTTATAGTCGCGGACATGAAAGATCTCAAGGAAGATCAATTTGAAGTAGCCGTAGATGAAGAGCTTGCTGTCTACTGCAATATGAGTCTATGGATCATGATAAGTAGGCAAGAATGTTTAGAAAACTTTATGAGGGTGATCAAGAACCTAAACCCTTGCGTAATGGCCGTAACCGAAGTTGAAGCGAATCATAACTCGACGTCTTTTGTCACCCGATTCACCGAAGCCCTCTTTTACTACAGTGCACAATTCGATTGCCTCGATACTTATATGGATAGAAATGATCTTAATAGAATTTTTATTGAAGAGAACCTCTTTTCGATTGGAATCCGAAGTATCGTTGCCACCGAGGGTGATGAGAGGTGGATAAGGCACGTGGGGATCGATGTTTGGCGATCTTTTTTCGCGAGGTTCGGTATGGTGGAGCTGGAGCTGAGCCACTTGTCGTTTTATCAGGCCAGCCTTCTTGTTAAGCAGTTTGTTTCTTGGAGCTCTTGCACCATCGATGTGAATGGGAAAGGAATGATTGTTGGGTGGAAGGGAACCCCATTGTATTCAATTTCAGCTTGGAAATTCAATTGATAAAGAGAAGTTTTTACTTGATGTAAAATATATGAAATGATAGGTAGATATTACTCAATTTTACAAATAGAACTATCAAACTAATTAATATAACCAAGTAACAATCCAATATTTTAGCTTCTTCCAAAATAATTCAAACAACAGGTGTAAGACGCAAAGCTGTCAATATTTTTCAACAAGTAATGGAAGGGTGAAATAAATATAAACCAGAGGCCTTCTTGTAAACTACAAGTCTCCAATTTTTTTTGTATTTTCTCCTTACCCGCTTTAGCAAGTTCGCTTTCTCTTTGTTATAAATCTCTGCTAGCTACCTGCTTTGGCAGACACCCCCCCTCCCCTTCTGCTTGCTAACTCCTTACATGACAAGATTTACCAGCTTCAACAGTTCTCCCCCCTTCTGCTTGCTAACTCCTTGCAAAGCAAATCATGCTTTGCAAGGAGTTAGCAAGGAGAAAGTTGGCCTGTTAAAGCAAGTATATGCGGCTCTAACAGGGAGCTGACAAAGAGCTATGCCAAAGGCAACCTAAATCTCTATTCTAAAGGCGAAAAAACTGCCTCTGTGATTACATGCTTTCTCTTCTGGAGCCCCCCACCAAAAACGTGATTCAAATAAACTTTCCCATCCACAACAGTTGCTGCCGTAGCCATCCGATGCATCGGCCCGATATACCTGCCGACAACTTTAGCCGTCTCCCAACCGTCCGTGCTCTCGACCAGTCTACCGGAAGGAGTTCCGGCAACGACAAGTGTCGTCGTAGACAAGAGCTCTAGACCATCCCCCAATAGTAGAGAACCTCTAGTTAGGTGAACCAACTTTACTTCTTCTTTCACTACATCAACTTTGAATAAGTAACCACTTGAAGTGTGGATGACTAGTAAAAAGCCAATGGGATGGTACACAATCCCATTGAGCGCAATTAAGTTGTAATACCACTCACTTCTTTGATTGAAAACTTTGCTTTTTATAACACTTAGCAACTCCCCATTCAATCCAACCTTCCATATTTTGCTTGATTTGGCATCTGTGATATAAGCATTGCCATCTTCATCTACGGCCACATCGTCTACCAATGATTTCTCGTCATCTATGCCAAAGAATCAGGAAAAGATACCAATCAAAATAAACAAAATAATTAACATGCAAAGGCTGCTAATTCATCAATAAATAAATAAATAAATGTGAAGCCTGCTATGGGCATACTGCTTTTTTCTTCTTGCACACTTAAAGCAAAACAAGAAGAAAGTGCTATTCATATAGAAAAAGTTGGTGTGCTCGTAGGAAAAAATAATTAATTAGTCGAAAGAAAAAAAAAAATTATATAAATTAGTGTGCACCCAAAAGCGGCTACATGATATACGTTTATAATCCCCCAATTTTTTTGCAAATCTTTCCCAAATGTATGCAATTAAACCGAAATGGTTCCTCACCATATTAATGTCGCATCCAAACTTGGTTAGTATGTCAAGTCGGATCAGGGGCAATCCAAACTTAAACATATCACATTAAACCCTCACCTAGGGATTAGGCTTGTAATTATTATTATTATAGGCAAGCGGTTGTGAGCAAAGTATCAAAAATAAGTCGATATTGATATGTATCAGTTTCGGCCCGTATCTGCCGATACGTTTCGGTCTCGGCTGAGACATAGACTTTCCTTTTAAAAAAAATAAAAAATAGGCCAAAATGCATCAGTATCAGCCAAACCATATCAGTCTTGGGCAAACCGATACCCAAGACCGATACCAATTTTGGTACCTTTGTTGTGAGTCTATAACCTAGAGTTTGCAATATTATCAAATTAAATTTGAACGGCCAATCACATATTGACATGCATAGTCACCAAATGGCCCAACTCTTGAAATTTCGCTTTTTTCCCATAAATTCACATTTTTGAAAAAAAATCATGATTAATTCAAAATTAAAGTCAATTTTTTAAAAAATATCATGATTAAAGTGGCTTTTTTTCAAGAAATTCGGCAAACCAAAAAAAGTGAGGTATAAGTAAGGTATTAAAATCGGTATCAGTTTCGAGTATTAGTTTGCCCGAAGCCGATACCAATACGTATCGGCCAATTTAAAAAAAAATTAAATTCTCGATCGAAATTGAGACATATCGGCCGAAACCCGATATATATTACGTATCGGCGATACCAATACGGGAAACTGATATATACCGGATTAACCGAAGTTTGGCCGAAAACCGATATGTATCGGTATCGGCCGATTTTTGATAACTTGGTCATAAGGTCTATTTGAGTATGGTTGGTAAGGCTGCGTATGGCATAGCTCTCTGCTAGCCCCTATCATAGCAGAGTTAACTTGTTTTAGTAGGCTCCAATCCTCTTTGCTAACATCCTGTTACTTGCTTTATTTGGTACCCATTTTCCTTGATAACTCCTTGCATAGCAAGATTTTATGCAAGATTTACCTGCTCAGTAGTTCTACCCTCCTCTCTACTCACTCCTTGTCAGAGTAGATTTTATTTGCTCTGATAGGGAGTTGATAGAGAGCAGAGAGCTTACTGCTAGAGCAGGTAAATCCTCCTTTGAAGGGAGTTAGAAAAGAGAATGGAAACCAACTAAAAAAGGTGTAACTCTATTATGGCAGGAGCTAGCAAAGAGTTATGCCATACGCAGCCTAAGACTGAGAGTTTGAATATAGCACATCTACCAATGGCTGACATTTTGCAGCATGGCCACCAAGATAGAGGATGAGAATAAAACCACAATGAAAATTCTGAAAAACAAGGCAAAAAACAGAAAATATGTGAAGAAAAAGCAGTGAAAAATTCAATGTGGGGAGAGAGTATGACAAAGGAAAACTTTGGGAGATAAGGGAAAAAAAGAAAAAACATCCTTCTTTTCAAGGAGTTAGAAAAGAGAATAAAAATCAACTAAAGAAGGTAAACTCTGTTGTGGCAGGAGCTAACAAAGAGTTATGCCATACATAGTCTAAGACTCCGAGAATTTGAGCATAGTACATCTACCAATGGCTGACATTTTGCAGCACGGCCACCAAAATAGAGGATGAGAATAAAACCACAAGGGAAGATTACGAAAAACAGGGCAAAAAACAGAAAATATGTGAAGAAAAAGAAGTGAAAAATTCAAGGTGTGGAAAGAGTATGACAAAAGAAAACTTTGGGAGAAAAGGTAAAAAAAGGAAAAACAAGAAAAAGAGAAAAATATGGAGAAAATTAAAAAAAATTATACATATATATTAAAAGGGAGCTAAAACTTGCATACAAGATTTGTACCGAAGTTTAAATACATATATATGAAAGACAGTTATTTTTTAGATCTGTGATTAAAAATACCAACTGGTTTACGGCATGGTGTGAGGCTAAAAAATGGCACAAAACATAATTTTTATCATCCAATTTGTCAAAGTCAACCATTGAATTAGATGATGGCCTTTGACTATTTTCAAGCAGATGAAAGAGATCACTTTTCATCCCAATCTTTGACCTCCAAGATCTTTTCATCATAGTCTTCAAACCCGATGGTATAGATGGTGTTTCAAATGTCACAAATCCCAAAAGTAAGTCTTTCTTTTTAATTATGTGTCATGGTACAAATCTCGTGTGCAAGTTTTAGCTACCATATTAAAATTATGAAAAAATATTAAAAAAGCATATATTTAGTTAAAACTTTTTTCTATTTAAAACACTTTTTTACTGTTTAAAATGTAAAAATATTTATTATACATTTAAAAAAAAAAACAAAACTGTTATATGTATATACAAGCATATTTTCTTAACAGTAAAATAACTTTTCTGATGCTGTAAAGAAGTGTGTCACATGCTGCTTTTGAAATGTTACTTTTCAAAAAGTTTTATCACATGGTGTTATGTCAAAGGCATCATTTGGCAACTTTTCAACACCACTATTTTTAGCTAGAGATGACCACGCCCTTGGGTGAAAATGTGTTTTTCATCTAACATTTTTCCCTTAAACAATGCTTTCGAACATAGTCACAAAGATTGCTGAATTTTTTGAAAATTCGCAAATTTAATGTCCCCCAAATTAATCCCAAATTATTCGTGAAGTTTTCGAAAATTCGCCTGATCACAAAAATTCGCGTATTATATCCGACTAATTCCCGAATTTTTCATAAAATTGTGACAAACTAATTTTTATAATTTTTTTAATAATTTTTTAATAATTTTTTTATAATTTTAAATCTATTGATTTTTATTTTAAAATTTTTCCCACCAATTTTTCCTCTGAATCTTTCCCTGAATTTCCTGGATTTTTCCGAATTTTAACCTCGCCGAATTATTGCCGAAAGGGTTACCAAACGTGGCTTAAGCACTGTTTGGCAATTTTTTTTCAAAAAGTAATTTTTCAAGGGAAAAATATTAGGTGAAAAGCATATTCCACTCATGAGCATAGCCACCTCTAGCTAAAAACGGTCATTTTTAACATGTGGTAGACCTTTTTGAGAAGCCACAACTAAGAAGTAGCACACGTGATAAGACTTAAAAGTCCTTTTAAGAGAAGGGTTGCCAAACAGGGCCTTAAATTTACTCTTTGAGTTGTGCCGTAAAAATGCATGCAAGCAAGGTGTCAAAATCAATATCAAACTCGGGTAACGGTCCATAAAGGACCGCTACGACTCGACTGATACGCATCAACCTTTTTTTTATAAAAATAAAAATAAAATAAGAGGTATCTGCCCAAATCGATACTGTATTGGCCAATATCCGATATGTATCGGATAACAGCCGATACCCAATACGTATTAGATATCGGCTAATACCGAGTTGAGATACCAATACGCAAGGTATCAAAAATCGGCTGATACCAATACGTATCAGTTTTCAGTCAAAACGATATGTATCGGTATCGCCGATATGTATCAGTATTGCCGATACGAAACTGTATCAACAGATACGTCTCGATTTCAATGGAGACATCTTGTTTATTTATTTATTTTTTACAAAATCGACCGATACCTCGGCTGATTCGTATCGGCCGCGGGCAAACCAATACTCCAGACCGATACCAATTTTAATACCTTGTCGGTATGTATAACCGATATGTATCGATATGGGCCAATTTTTTGTACAATGCATGCGAATATCAATTAATCCCTCATATAGGGAAGAGATTACGCCAGAAAACAATCTATTCTCAGAGGCTTCACATTATATTACACTATTCCCATAAAATCCGTGAGGTTGTAACCTGTGGACCACTATAATTACAGGTAAGAGGGTAGCCAGGTAGGTGCCCATCACCACTTTTGCCTCCACTAACAAATTAGATAACCTACGCTTAAAAATTAATTAAATAAAAGCAGATCCGTTAGACCGTTAACCAACCCTCCCTAACACCTCTATAAAAAAATATAAAAAATTTATTTTGAGGGAAAATAAATAAATAAATTTTGGTCCACCGACGACTCACGAAGCCAAAAATAGCAATTAAAATGGGCTTGTTTGGGAAAGCTTTTATCGGTTACCATGTTCGCTAATAGAAAGGGAGAAGCATCAGTGTGCTTCCTATACAAACAATTAACTTGTATATACCATAGGAGTTCAAGTTTGGTTAGCCGAACTGAAAAAAAAATTGTTTCGGTTAACTGGAAAAATCGGTTCTTTCAATTTTGGGTCAGTTTTTATCAATCCCTCTAAACGCATCCATACGTTCTTTGAAAGCACCTATGTCCCAGGCCCCTTGAAACCATTGATTCCTTCGAATCATATGATGGAAATTATTTTTCACCTTGATCTTCCGTACAATAGATCTAGAGATCATGACGCACCTATCAGACGGTAAATTTGTGATTCCATGTGTCACAGATCCTCAAAATATGACCAATACGTTTGAGTGCGATGAGGGACATACGATCCAAGGTCCATTTTTTGGGGATCTATGACACGTGGATTAAAAAAATGACCGTCTGATAGGTGTGCCATGATCTCAAAATCTATTTTATAAAAGATCGGAGTGAAAAACGATCTCCATCGTCTGATTCGAAGGAATCGATGCTTTTCAAAGGGTCTAGGATGTGGGCACTTTAAGAGAATACGTGGGCACGTTTAGAGGTATCCTTGGTTCTGGGCCGGTTCATCATAGATCTAATCTGGATCTTCCAAATGGCCGATGACTGCTTGGGTGGATCACAATCCAACTATTTGAGTATATAGTTTCTCTAAATCAATTGCTTATTAATTGGATAGTTAGGATACCGCAATGAGTTTTTT
The DNA here is from genome assembly GCA_021018995.1 of Chloranthus sessilifolius. Taxonomy (NCBI): domain Eukaryota; kingdom Viridiplantae; phylum Streptophyta; class Magnoliopsida; order Chloranthales; family Chloranthaceae; genus Chloranthus; species Chloranthus sessilifolius. The sequence continues at coordinate 7,461,337 of CM037590.1, forward strand.
TTTTAATGTATATGGACTTAGATACGAAGCCACAAACTTAAAATGGATCATTGGCGGTTGGCCAATTTTGTATTAAATGGACGGCTGAGAGGAACCGGATCCCATAAAAAGCGCTGACATTGTCAGACGCCGAGGAGACAATGCAGGATTCCGTGCACTTCTCACCGACTTGCGCTTAAAGTAAAAAATAATAGAGCTGCCTTTAAATCCACCGACCACATCTTTGAGTTAATCACATTGATTATGTTGAATCGGATGACAGAGATTATTTATCGACCAAGTCTTTCACACAAAGGATTTTGAGAAAATGAACGTATCATTATACTGTCGATTCTTTATTTCATATGGTACACACCCAAAAAAATAACGTGAAGGCCATTTTTCTAAAATGTGTGTAATGAGAAATAAAACACTAATCATCTGATTGTAGGTCCATGATCTCAAGATCCATCGTGTGTAAGATTGGGAGAATAAACAATCTCCGTCATCTCACTGTGGGCAAACTCAAAGATTTGATGGATGGATTTCAATGTACTAAAAAAGGCAAGCACCTTTATTTGCCGACTACAAATCTGTCAATGTAACCTTACAGTGAGTTGCTCCTAAGTTTTGATAATTTGTCAAGCTTGATTCTCATGGTCATTTTTGATATATGTGCCACTCGCGTAAGCGAAGAAGATTAGGATGAAAAAATATCTCTAATTCTATGCCCCAGCCATTACTTGCACACACAAAATTAGTCAAAGCACATAATTTAAAAGAACAATTTTGTATTTTGAGGATGTGTGCAATCTAGAAACTCTATTTAAACAATCTGATTTGAAGGTCATGATGTAAAGATCTTTGGTACAAATAATTGGAAAAATCCTTTATTTCTATCATGCCATTCAATGCAGTCAAACATTGACCAAAGGATGACTTTTGATTGTATTGAATCATATCATAGACATTGTGTTTCAGGCAAATCTTTTGCATGAAAAATATTTAGAACATGATCTTTAAATCAGAGGGCTTAGATGGAGATAACGTGTCCAAAGGGCACATAGGTCTCTAAACTAACAAGTATTTCTTTAAAATTGTATGTGAGGACCAACGTTGTGCGTGCAAGTAAAGGATCCGTTCAATGCACTAAAACTTACATAAATGGAAAAAAAAAAAAATGGCTATTCCATATTGGTAATTTTATTTTATTTTACAAAAAATACCTTCCTTTTAATTGCAGTAATTGGACAGTCGAGAATTACCTTTAAAAAAAACCTTCCGTTTATTGCATATTGGTTATTTCACAATTTCTATTTTCATTAGATGACGTTTAGTCAAAATTCTCTCATATTCAATGACTGCAAATATAGTCAAACAAGTTCAACTAGTTGCACCGGATTATTGCCCCCTTCACATAATAGATCCTGGGATCATCGTTTAGCACGAGACATTGATTCTATGGAGCACACATCCCAAAAATTGGCATAAGAACCAAGTACATCAAATCAGGCAGTGGTGTTCTACAATTTCAGTGGGTGCAAATAATGGTTCCCTCGCTCATGCATTCTCTAAAAGCACTTACATCCCAGGTTTCTTAAAATTTGTTGATTATTTCCAATCAAATGATAGAGATCTTGTTTCACTGAGATCTTTCACACAATACATCTTGAGATTATGATGCACTTATCAGACGATCAGTTTTTTATTTCATATGTCACCTAGCCTAAAAAAAAATGGCTCTTTAATCACATGATACATTACGCTCAAAAGTGAGTTTAGGGCCATATTTTGAAGATTTGGAACATTAGAAATAAAAATTGACCGTCAGATAAGTGTACCATGATCTCGAGATCCATTGCATAAAATATCGGGGTGTAAAAAGATTTTCATCATCTGATCTGAATCAATCATCCATCTTTAAGGGGTCTAGCACATAGGCGCCTTACGAGAATGTGAGTGCGAATAGAGGTACCTTTACCCTTACCAAAAAGGTCTTGAAAAAATCATTTGGTGAACATGTAAGAAACATTTATGATTAAAATGATAAAAAGATCCTTCTACTAAATGTCATATAATATAAATGATATCGTGTATTTAATTAAAAAGATGGCTATTTTGATATTTTTAATTATAAATGCTTCTAAATTTTGGCCTGAACTCTTATTGGGAACAAAATATGTGACCATCCTTGTTTTTCTGAAACTTTCTATGGAGTTTAATACGCTGAAACTTTTTAAAAGTAGTCCCTATTTTATAAAAAGCTGCTTTTTGGGCTGCAAATAAAACTACCCAAACCGAACAAATAAACAGATAAAACAAGAGAAAATGGCACTTTGCGTTTCGGCCTCACCTTCACCGCTGAGCTGCGTAAGAAACAAACGGTCCCACATGACGATATCGTAGGCCGCTACCGCACCGTAACGGTTTCCCTTCACATCAGCATAAGCCACAAGCAGCCGATTTCTCGGCCGGTCGACGAGAATCCCGAGAGAGGAGTTTCCGGATACGTCGGAATCGATGAAGACTGTCTGCTCTTCCAATACCACCCCCGGAGAGTGGTTTTCCGGCACCGGAATCTGACCCACACCACCTTCGAAGAAAGATACGAGGAATCGACGGTTGTGATCGTCCCATTTGCTGCACTCACGGAGCCATCCACGGCTGTGGTATTCGTAGAAGTGGGTTGAGCCCTTGATTCGTTCGAAGGCTATGATGATGGAAAGAGGAATAGCTGATGCGATGAAGAGAACGACGAGAGTGGTTCGAGAGCAGAGACGAGCCATGAGATGAGAGAGAGAGAGAGATTGATTTAGCAGGCAGTAAAAAAAGAAGTATTATTATTAAGCTGGCGATTTTGAATTCTCCAATCGATTACTTACGCCTCACCGGCTTCATAAGGGAACAGGGAATCGAACTAATGAAGCAACTTTTGTCCACGGAATCATATAAAATTATAAAAATTAAAAAGCGTATCATCACTGATTCTCAATGGGTCTGAAGTCCGTGCGTGGTTAACCTAATGATGACAATGAGAATAAGTGTTTCTTTTAAGGTATAATGGCTTGTGTTCAAACGATCTACCACCACTAAATTCGAATTTTTTATCTCAAATTATTGAAGAGTCATTTTCTAATATATTATGTGGCATTAATTTATGATAATACAAATGATTTAGAGTGCAATCCATAAAATGTTTTTTAGTTAAAAAATTATGTTCATAAGGGTTTTTTTTTTTTTTTCTTCAATGATTTGGATATTCTAAGCTTTTAGAGCACCCTCCTAAATCAGGGACACATGTGCACTCGAAATTCAGCACATGCGGGTCAGTACGGGATGTAAATTCTTTAAGGGAAGAGGAGATTCGAACTCAGATCTTCTATTTTTGAAAGTAAGTATTTAGCCAATTTACCTAACCTTTTAAGATTAATTATGTTCATAAGTGGATGTAAATAATCTGATTAAAGAATTTGAATATCAGCCATTGAAAATATACAACCGTTGATATTTGAACTTGTTGCTCTTTGTGCTATTAGAGTGTAATATACCAGTTCATAATATAGATTACGTACGTGGCACACAAGAGTTTGTACAGTGGGGCACTAGTATACAAACAGTCGACCTTTGGGTCAAGAGTAGCTAAACGCACACGAACCCCTCACGTGTCAGATAATCTAAGTTAGGGCTGTCAGAGTTTTGGTCGATGCAAATAGATGTAAAGTTAGGCCAATAGCACCTAAAGATTTTAGAGTACCTCCGGACGAACTTACAAAATCCATTGATTGCTTTGGATTAGATAAGAAATCATTTTTAATCTTCACCTTCCCCACAATAGATCTTAAAATTATGGTGCACCTATCGGACAATTAGTCTATAATTTCACATGTTACAAATCCAAAAAAAAGACCCCAATATTACATTTGAGAATGATGTGTGCCATATGATTTAAGGGGCTTTTTTTAAGGATCGGTGATATATGGAATCACAAATTGACTGTCTGGTTGTCTCAAGATCCATTGTGTGAAAGATCGGGATAAAAAATGATCTCCACCATCTGATTTGACGTACTCAAGTGTTTTTAAGTAGTCTAAAATGTTGGCGCTTTCTGAAATCACATTGGCACGCGTAGAAGTACCCAAGATTTTATTGAAAAAGCAAAAACTTGTGTGCTTAATAGTGGTTAATCGCTTGAAGAAATGAACCTTTAAACCATTCATTTTTGTGACATTTGATCCAAAATCTCCTTAGCATCATTTGAACACTAAAGTAGTATTTAAATGATCTTACACCATTAAGGGTTAAATATATAGGTAATCCACACCGTCAAAGTGATAAACTAAACATTAAAGAGCAATGGGCTCAAAAATTAAAGTTTTTGGGAGATAAACCATTCGATATGTTATAATATCAACCATAGTTCTTTGTTTTCGTGGCTGATATTAAAGTTCATTAATTAGATGGTTCACATTCACTTATAGGTATGTTTGTTTGGGCTGAAATATTTTCCAATAATGGATTGTCACTTGGACAATTGGTCAAGATATTTGTCGTTTGGCATAATGACAAATCATATTTTAATGGTGTGAGATAAAAAGTATAACTTTAATGGTGTAAGATCATTTAAATACCATTTTGGTGTTTAAATGACAGGATCCATTATCCCTTTTGCAATAAAATCTCCAGACACCATTTATCTAAGGGCGAATAACATAATTGGGTCCAAAACTTTTACAGTTTACTTGACAATCTATTTCTTATACTTATGATGATTCGAGATCTTGTAACTTTTCTAAAAAGATATGCATGTGTGTTTTGTTCGCTTTTAATGCAGTTTTTATTATGGCCCAGGTTCTTCTTGACCATATTTAATGGTGTTTAATCTAAGAAGCACCAAGACGCAATACATGTGCTCACACCTGATCATGGCCCTCACAGCTTTTAAAATAGAAATTCTATAATAGAATTTGTTTACACTAAAATAGCAATCGAATCCTAAGAATCCTAATGCCATAAAACAACTAAGACAAGTAAAATTTAATTCTTTTATGTGAGATTTGATTTAGTGACCAAATTGAATCCTAAAAGGACTCTTGCTCTTTCAAGCTAGTCAAACTTTCCTAATTATACTCCTTCTCTATTTGCCCTCCTATTATAAATAAAGAACCTAGAGAGAGATTTCGAAATCAATGCATTCCTTCTTTCTCAGTTGTTTGTCTCTCTTCTATTCTCTCTTCTCTGCAAGAAAACAATCGCCTTACACCACCCGCCCATCTTTCACCGAGATTTTAAATCAAGCATTTCATGTGTTTGAATCACCATCATATCGCAACTCGTGCAGCCTAATCTCTCTCATCGAAGCTTCTCATCACCACGATCAATCTACTGTAAGAAAAGAGTTTCCGCAAAAGGGCTTGGGCAAATCGTCACTCGAATCCGATCTCTGCCAACCCAAATCGTCGCGGGAATCAATTCACGCTTTAATAAGTGGGTGTCTCTCAATCCATCTTAAATTATCCTATCTTTTTTTTCCTAATAAATAAAAAAAACTCAAAATTTAAACTTAAGAAAGGTTAGGGAAGAAAAAGATCTCGCATAGCAGTTTGAAATCTTGAACTATGCTTGAAAAATCCAACTTCGATTGGTCGAAATAGCCATTTCTGACAATTATGATTCAAATCATGACATTATTCACTCAAATCGTAATACTATTCACTCAAATCGTGACACTGTTCATTCAAATCGTGACACTATTCACTAAAATTGTGGCACTGTTAACTCAAATCATGACTTTGTTCACTCAAATTGTTGTACTATTCGCTTAAATCGTGACACTGTGTAAGCAATCGTGATCCCTTTGTATACACTCACGTTCAATCGTGACCTATTTCCTTAAAATCACAATCCATAATTGGTTATAATAGGTCTAACTTGAAATCGTCATATCTTTTAATGTAGTTGTCTGATCATTACGTATTATATATCAAATTTCATCGCTTCAATGCGATCATTATAATAAAATAAAAACTTTAGAATTTTGACATCATCTGTGAAATCAAAATCTGAACCTTTCACCACGCTTATATTTGGACTGCACTCATTGTATATTCATATTAGTATGCCTTTTAGAGTATAAAACAAATCTGATCATTGTATCGATCAATTATCAAGTTCCACAGACACAATCACACCCTATTGAAGAGTATTTTCAACTAAATCACTAAATAAATGTAGTCAATATTTCTTATTATTTATTTTATTTCAATACTTTTTGTATTATGCTCTATATTAATTTTTTTCAAACATATGAAATGCTTAGGATGCATATTAAGTTTTCTTCTTATATATGTTCACCATCATCATATGATATCCATCATAAAAAAATTTATGATATGGTATACGCATGATAAGTTAAAAATAAGATATGACACATGATATAAGCCTTTGTTACGGGAGGATTTCTTTTACGGTCACGTGAAACTTGAAATGTAGGCGTTCATGTATGGATATAACTCCTCTATGATAGTATAGGATATCATACGAAGTACATTCAGGTTACTACGGAACCCGTCCTTTTGAAAGCATGTTTAATGAAGCCTATCGCACTGTGACCCATTTTCATTGAGTTTTAAGAAAAGATGATAAATGAATATGTTAAAATACGATACGTTAAGAAAGTGAGGACTTAAGCCCATGCAAATATCAAATGGGGACAGCGATACGTAGCGCCCATTGGATAAATTATATGGGAACGACGATACGTAGCGCCCATGTCAAGAATAAAATCGTGGTAGGGTCCTAAGCCCAGAACCGAATAATGTTATGATATATTAAGACCTGCAGTGAAGGTCAATTGAATATAAATTAAGCTCTACACATGTCATACCTTATGAACCATCGTAAGGGTCTAACGTTTACAGCTGAGATGGGTCTTAAGGACAATATGTTAGCTTTGTCTCGAACTAAAGAGACATTATGGTTACTATGCACGCAAGCTCATATGGTTGAATGGTAGTTTATGTTATGATATAGAAGTTAGGTGATTATCTACACGTAGACCTCGCATGGTAGGCTCGAGCAACAATCCTGGCACAAGTTATTTAAGTAAAATAATTAAGATACGAAATACGTTGTATAAGCGAATGGAGTAATAATAAGACTTCCGATATGCCACGAATGATAAATTGATGAGCCAGATGAGAAAAGAAATAAGAAATTGAAGCATCATGCATATTCCGTTCTACGTTATGATTTTCAGTTTTGTTATGCCATGTTATGAGAATCATGAATATTATTGAGATTTTACAAGGCTACTTGGTTTTAAATTTAAAATGCACCGCAGCTCAAACGAATGCACACGCAATTACTTAGGTAAGTTATGGTGGATCGATTGTGCAACCCACCAAGTTTACGCGACTGAGTAAACTCACCTCCTCCCAAATCTGACAGTTTCATGTGAAGACTCTGATCACCCTACTTGCGATGATGTAGAGCAGTTGTACCGGAGGTGACTTATGTAGATGAGGACATCAGCTTCCACTTGGATGAGAGCATAAACCCGACAGACTTTTATGAGCCTTAAGCGTCCTTTAGTTCTAATTTTTTTTTATTTTCTTATGAGACATTTTATTTTCTCGTTGATTATTATATATTTCATTGATTTGTATAGCATTTATTCATTATCTATGACTGTCAATTTATTTCATTCTTATTTTATTGGATTCAAGAATCTTGTAGAATTGTAATTGCACGAGAACTTTGATTATATGTATGTCCGCTTTGCGTATCTGGGATGCGTGCGGGTCATAACTCAAAATTTTAGGCCCACAGGATGGGATAAAATTTCAGGTCGTGACATTTTTTAAGTGAAGTCGATTGGTCCTGTATGAAACCGCGACCAATTGGTCTCATACGAGACCGCGACGAGTCAATTTAGTACGAGACCACGAGGTCTCATATAAAACTGTGAGGTCTATATGAGACCGCAAGTATGAGACTACGAGGTCTCATATGATCGACCAATCAGTCTCATACAAAACCAATCGGTGGCACAGTTTTATACGAGACCCTATTGATATCAATTAAAACCAAATGCGCGAGTTAAAGGACATTTTCACCTCTTAAAAGTGAACATAATGTACATGCACCTTTTTCGTTTAGGAAAAAAGTTGTAAGGGTCTTAGACCTTTCTAGGTAATCGGCAAGAGTTTGGATCTTGTCACTTATTCATGTAAAAGTTTGTGACCCCTCTCACATGAAAAAATCCTTGATCTAAACATTTACAAATTTGCATCAGCGATTTAGCAATACCGTTGAATAAAAAATAATGCCACATATTTACAATGGAGCAAGGTATCAAAAATCGGCCGATACCGATACGTATCGGTATATCGGATACTGTATTGGCCGATACGTCTCGGTTTCGACCGAGACGTGGATTTTTTTTTTAATAGGCCGATCCGTATCGGTATTGGCCGAGTCGTATCGGTCTTCGACAAACTAATACCCATTTTGTTACCTTGCAATGGAGACCTTCACATAATCTAAAATGTAGATGGTTATCCTACAACTTATCTCCCTCAAGTGTTTGTGGGACAAAGTATGAAATTAGGGATTATTTTAAAAAACATTGCTTACCAACTTACGATTGCTTCAGAAAGTAGAGTTGCTAGGAACCATAAACTAGGAAAGTGCCACAAGTATTGTCGGTCAAAAGGTTAATGTTAGACCTCTCCAATGGTCTATCCCTTTTTTTTTTTTTTGGCTCATGTGACAAATTTGGCATATCAAATTTATGAGATAAAAATTTGGGATATAATACACTCTACCCGTGTATCCCTAATTTATTACTTTAATATATATTTTCAAATCTACTAATCATTGGAGAGTGGACAGTTTGTTCATTTACCAGTAAAATTTTCAAAATGTTTTAATAAAATAGTGTTTTAAAAAATAAAATTTCAACTTAGATTCCTATATATAGGATACCAAGTTGGTATCCTATATCCACATTGGATTTGGATGGCCATTGGAGCGGTAAAAAACAAGCTTGTATCCAAAAACTAGCTATTAGGCTGTCTACGGTATTTTTGGGATAAACTATTGGAGTTGCTCTTATATCATAAAAGATTTAGCGTTAGATTGTTGGTGTTTGTGCCCCACAATTAATATTCTCTTATAAAAATTAGGTTGACCAAGTTGACCAATATTTTATACGAGAGTCTAACCCATCTAGCCATCCTAATTGGAATATGTTTGTCTAATAAGATTTGAGGTTATCTTAATCCTTATCTAAAGATTTATATAGAGAGGACACTGCCCCCTCCTCATCTTCAAGCTAAGTCATCTCCCATCATTGTGAGAGAGAGAGAGAGAGGTAGTGTGTTCTCAAGGAAAGGTGCAAATCTATGTGTACTTGAATTAGCTTGGACTCTCATTATCAAGAATTCAAATTCATCTTACAACAAGTTTAATTATTTTCCTTAAATCTGATTAATATTAATTTTTTAACATAGGTACACTACCCTACTCAAGTAACTTTTTTAGATGTGTGCCACAAAGATGTGCTTCGTATGATTTGATGCCCATGATCTTCAAATCTTGGTGCAAAGAATTGGATAACAAAATAATCTCTATCATCTAATTCAAAGTAGTCAAAAGGTAATCTGTTAATTTTAGATGGCACTTGAAAACTCAGACTTAGATGATGGAGATCATTTTTATTTGAGAAGGCTTAGAGAGACAATATGTCTCGGTATCATTTATATTTGATGTGTATCTCCTACTTTAGGAAATAAAGATAAGATAGTTGGATTGATTAAATTTATTTAAGAAATAATTTTAAATATAATATATTTTATAAGTTGTATTAACGTCTATATATAGGCTATTCTCTTCTAATGAAAGATAAGGATAGACAAGACATAGTCAGGAATTCTCTCTCTCTCTCTCTCTCCCTCTCTCTCTCTCTCATTTCTTTGTCTTCTCTCTTCCATAAACTATACGATCATACATTGTAAGCTTTTGATAGAAATCATGATAGACTTGACCTATTGAGCCACCGCCTCTAACTAAAAAAAGAGCGAGATGTGATAGTTATCAACTATATATACAGGCAGTGACCACTAGCAAGTATGATTTGGTATTACGAGTCATTCAAGGATAATACACTTCATGATATCTATGGCTAATATATCTATTTACTTCTATATAGCAATTGATAATCTAGCAATTTTGTCCATTTTTTTCATAATGACAAAAATAGTTATATTTATTTAAACATAGTACAATGCTTTTATACAAATAATTGAAAAAAAAGAAAAAGATGGGGAGAGCAATTTTAGGAAAAACTTAATGTATAGGTTTTCAACACTGACCCTACAAGGAATAGTGATAGATGCTAATTTTTTGAATATTCTTACTTGTCTTTTGTTACTTTTATAGGGTATTATTAGTAATTTCTCATCCTTGTACAACTTCAAATAGTGTAAAGTACTACTTCCCATCTTTGTAGAACTATAAATAGTGTAAAGTACCACTTCCTATCTCATCTATGTGCAACTAGCCTTTAGAAAATATATTAAAAAAATTCTACCTTCTCCACCAAGTTTGCTTAATATGTAATTAAATTAGAGGATTTGAGTATACCATTCGGCCAACATTAAACAAGCATGGTACATTAAATGAGCACAGTACCGAAGTATTTAGAAATTATATTTTTAAGAAAATCTCCTTCTCCACCAAGTTTGCTTAATATGTAATTAAATTAGAGAGTTTGAATGTACCATTCGGCCAACATTAAATAAGCACAGTACATAAATGAGCATGATACCCAAGCCTTTAGAAATTATATTAAAAAAAAAATTACCTTCACCAAGTTTGCTTAATATGTAATTAAATTAAAGGGTTTGAGTGTACTATTCTGCCAACATTAAATAAACATGGTACCCAAGCCTTTAAAAATTATATTTAAAAAAATTCACTTTCTCCACCAAGTTTGCTTAATATGTAATGAAATTAGAGAGTTGGAGTGTATCATTCTGTCAATATTAAATAAGCATGGTACCCAAACCTTTAGAAATTATATTAAAATCAACTCTACCTTCTCCACCAAACCTTTCCAGCAACTGCACACACAGGTCTTTTAGATTCATTTAGTGGTCGTTGCTGATAGCACTGCTCTTAATATATAATTAAATTAGAGGGTTTGAGTATACCATTCTGTCAATATTAAATAAGCATGGCACATTAAATGAGTATAGTATCAAAACCTTTAGAAATTATATTATAAAAAAATCTACCTTTTTCACTGATGAGGTGTGAAATATGATCATATTTCACACCCTAAAACCTATATTTAGCCTCCCGATGAAAACTATTTAATATATTTAATATATTTTTAGTGATTTACAGGTCTGGAGATAAGTTGAGCATAAAATAGCCCAAGAGTTCAAAAAATAATGTCAAATTCGTGCAACTATGGATCATCTAGAACTTATCCTAACTTATATCTTAATTTTAACCTTTAAAACATCATATTCGTGAAATTACTAAATCATCAAAGTTGTAGAGCTCGTTGTCGTCTTTCCAACGCCATAAGAATCACTTCAATCCGAATTTTGAGCAAAAAGTTATGACTACAATACTGAGGGTATATCTGTTGAAGAGTTGGGCCGAGTTTCACGAAAATCTGGAAAAATCGATGGATCGAGCAACAAACTCGATCGATCAAGTTTGGGTCGAATCTCTATATTTTTAAAGCCGAAAATTAGTCAAAATTGGGGAAAAAAGTTAGGGTTTCGAAACTAGACCCTATTTGAGGAAAAATTAGAGTTAGGGTCAGGTGTCTCTCCCTTTGGGGAGCTTCTTATTTTTTCCTTAACATTTTTATTTTTCTCTCTAGTTTTTCTTTCTACGCATTATTCCTTTAATTTTTAGGTTGAATTTTTAGATTAGTTTAATTTCTTCACTCAAGAAAGGATTATGCACATTGGATTAAAGTTTCGTGGATTTCTTTTCTGTTGATCATTTGTTACGGTATTTTAATGTTATTCTTTGTTTTCAATTTAATCATATTTTTAGTTAATATTATCATGCGTAGCTAAATCTTTTTGAGAATGGGGATCTAATAAATCCCATCCCAAGTATTTATTTATTAGGGTTTCTTGCATATACCCCCCTGAGATATGCTGATATTGCATCAAACCCCCTGAGTTATGGGTATTTATTCTACAGCCCTTACTTTTGTGTTTTTGTTTCACATACCCCCTCGCCATTAACTAACCGTGAGTTTATAGATGGAAGGATCATTTTGCCCTTAATGAAATCAATATTCTAAAAATACCACCATTCTAAAAGGCCCTTCATTCATCTATATTTACAAGTTATGCCATTAAAGTTTACCACTATTCTAAAAGGCCCTTCATTCACCTTTATTTACAAGTCATGCCATTATAGTTTACTACCATTCTAAAAGGAGTACCTTTAAATTCACCCACAAAATTTTTGAGTTCACCCATGTTGAAACACATCGACTGGATTGAATATGGAGATTGTTTATCATCCCAATCTTTCATGAGATCGATCTTTAGATCATAGGCTTACCATCAAATGATCGGTTTTTTATTTCATGTGGTACACATCCATAAAAGTGACCTTAAAATCAATTTTAAGCGTGCACGTGATGTTAAGATCACTTTTCTAAGATGTGTGTCACGTGAAATAAAACATTGATCGTCTGATGGTATGCTGATAATCTCAAGATCCATCGTGTGAAATATCAAAAAAATATCTGATGAGTCTTGAATCATTTATCCTCCCAATATTTCACATGATGGATCTTGAGATTATCGGCGTACCATCAGACGGTCACTTTAAAAAATAGTCATAATGAACCTAGCCTATATCGCAACCAGGTCCATACATACTTCTCCGAAGAGAAACTGAGAAACTTTGCAAGTATGTAATCCTAGTAAAAGTAACAAGTCGAAATCTGTTGTAACGAACTAAAAAATATGATGAATCGGGCCTTTTAATTAAAATGTGCAATCAAGGTTGCGTCATATGGCACCAAACCCCACATAATAAATAAGTTGAAATTACGTAGCATTAAAAACATAAGAGCAATAAACTTGACAGAAATGGCAATACTGGTTTTGCATATCCCATATAATTGCTGAAAATGATATTAAATTATATTGCACAGGCCCTGATTAACATTTGGTACTTATCCTTTGCTAAGGGTAACTGGTCAGGTCGTGCCCAGTCCAGCCTTTTGAGGGTCAAACATCAAAAGGGGTAAATGATTCAAGACCCATCATATGTTTTTATGATATTTCACAGGATGGATCTTGAGATTATCGGCGTACCATCAAATGATCAGTGTTTTATTTCACGTGGCACACATCTTAGAAAAGTGACTTTAACATCACGTGCACTCTTAAAATTGATTTTAAGGTTACTTTTATGGGTGTGTACCACATGAAATAAAAAAACGGCCATCTGATGGTACACCCATGATCTAAAGCTTGATCTCATAAAAGATTGGGACGATAAACAATCTCCATCGTCTGATTCAATGCAGTCAATGTGTTTCAACGTGGGTGAACTCAAAAATTTTGTGGGTGGATTTAAAGGCACTCCTTTTAGAATGGTGGTAAATTATAATGACATGACTTGTAAATAAAGGTGAATGAAGGGCCTTTTAGAATGGTGGTAAGCTTTAATGGCATGACTTGTACATATAGATGAATGAAGGGCCTTTTAGAATGGTGGTATTTTTAGAATATTGGTTTCACTAAGGGCAAAATAGTCCTTCCGTTCATAAACTCACGGCTAGTTAATGGCAAGGGGGGTATATGAAATAGAAACACAAAAGTAAGGGCTGAAGAATAAATACCCATAACTCAGGGGGTTTGATGCAATATCGGCATATCTCAGGGAGGTATATGCAAAAAACCCTATTTATTATAATATAGATCCACAGTTAAGATATTATCTTATTATAGATGTCTGATTTTTAACTGCACTAATATCTGATTGCTATTTAAGATGAGGATGCTAATCATGCTCCATGATCTTTGATCTGCAATGGTTATTTTACTCTAACCTTCTTTTATATTACTCTTGCCCATCTTAGGATAAATTCTTATTACCGTCTGAGGTAGGGATGTTAATCATATATTTATGGGGTGTTAATCCTACGTCTCTACGATCTCAGATCTGTAATGTGAAATTTACCCGATGATCAAATTCTGATTGTCATCTGGGGTATGGATGTTAATCATATATTCATGAGGTGTTAATCATACATCTCCACGATCTCAAATTTGCAAGGTAAAATTTATATGAATTTAAGATATGGATGTTAATCATACATTCATGGGATGCTAATCATGCACTCCCTTGATCTCAGATTTATGTATGATTGTATTTAGTATTCATCTGTTGTATATCATGCGACAATATTATATCTCGAAAAATAAATCTATATTTCGTAAATGATAAGCCAACGATGGGAGGATTTAGTATCCTAATCCTCACTTTTTGACATCTGCTTCATTCCATATTATTACTTAGTTTTTATTTTATCCATCAAACTCTCAAAATCATAAATTAGTTTAAATATTGTGCTAGATCTGCGGCAGTTCTTTTAGTTAACTATTGTTTTCTCTTTTAAATTTTCTGATCAATCCTTGTGGGAATGATCTCGTACTCCGCACCTACTAACTACATCTCCATTTGTGCGCTTGCGAATTTAAAACATATTTAAAATCACGACATTCACCAAGTTTGCTTAATATGTAATTAAATTAAAGGATTTGAGTATATCATTCGGCCAATATTAAATAAGCATGATACATTAAATAAGCATGGTACCCAAGCCTTTAAAAATTATATTAAAAAAAACTACCTTCTCCACCAAGTTTGCTTAATATGTAATTAAATTAGAGGGTTTGAGTGTATCATTCTGCCAACATTAAATAAATATGGTACATTAAATGAGTATGATACCCAAGCCTTTAGAAATTATATTAAAAACAACTCTACCTTCTCCATCAAGCCTTTTCAGTAAGTATTTTAGATTCATTTAGTGGTCGTTGCTGATAGTGCTGCACCACTTTTCTATAGTTATCTATTTTGAATATTCTTACTTGTCTTTTATTACTTTTATAGGGTATTATTAGTAATTTCTTATCATTGTATAACTTCAAACAGTGTAAAGTACCACTTTCCATCTTTGTACAACTTCAAATAGTGTAAAATACCACTTCCTATCTCATCTTTGTACAACTAGCCTTTAAAAATTATATTTTTAAAAAATCTACCTTTTACACCAAGTTTGCTTAATATGTAATTAAATTAAAGGGCTTGAGTGTACCATTCTGATAATATTAAATAAGCATGATACATTAAATGAGTATGGTACCCAAGCATTTAGAAATTATATTAAAAATAACTCTACATTCTCCACCAAGCCTTTCCAGCAACTGTACACAAATATTTTAGACTCATTTAATGGTCGTTGTTGATAGTGTTGTTCCACTTTTCTTTAGTTAGAAGCTTTCTGTGATAGCTGTAGGCATATATGAATAACCCAGTTGGTTGAAAAATTGAAGCCCTATGAGTTAGAAAGCCTTGAAAAGGTTCATCTGATTGATGACCCTACCAACAAAGGAAAGAATAATGGTTATACATTCTTAGATTTCATAACCCATATGAATGTTGTGTCTGCTTGCATTAAACTACATAAGGCAAATGTTTTCTTTGGCACATATGTCAAAGCAAAGGTTGCTTTTTCAAAATCCATAGAACCAGACGAGGAGGTTAGGTCACAGGTAAAAGATTCATTTTAGTTGAACTTATGTTAGGTTCTATATATTTGAATTTGTGACTTCAAATATGTCTGCTCGGTTGTTGTTTCCTAACTATGTCGCAGTTGCATATTTCTTTAGTAATCTTCATTGACCTTAAATCTTCCTGCAGGTGAAATATGTTTTCTTAGATGGTCTACTAACTAGCTGGGATGAAGAGCAAGTGCGTGAGCAGTTCAAGAAGTATAGTGAAATTGATAATGTGCAGCTTGCTCGCAATATGCCTACGACAAAGCGTAAGGACATTGGGTTTGTCAACTTTACAACTCGGGAAGCATCATCTGCTTGCATTGAAGAGGTCAATAAAGATGGCATTGGTGAGGGTGAGCAAAAGATAATGGTTACTTTCATATGTCATACTTCCCTTCTATAATCATCGTTGTACCTTTGTGTTGTCATGTGTTGGAATGGTTACTTTGAAGTAATGCTTTATTACGTTTTATCTACTTTGTTTCTTTTATATTTTATATTTTCTTATGCCTATGTTGGCATATGTTGGGGCCATACGTGTTAGGGAGAGCTACTTTGCGGAAACCTTTGCAGAAAAGGCTACCACCAGTGGTGGGTGGTTGAAGAGGACGTACACGAGTAAAAGTTATGGTGTTATAATGCTAGGACCACTGGGTATTGATCGCTCATACCATAGCAGGCCTCGTAATAGTAGATTTGTTACTCTTAGTTGACATTCAACTAGAGAGAATGAATTCAATATGGCTCCTATTGAAAAATATAGTGATTGTCTTCAGAGGGATATTCTTAGACGAGAACCTGGTAAGTTTATATCTTTATCTGGGAAGAAATTTTTTCTCTTTCATGAATTTTGTGATTTACATTTCATATAGTTCTTCTATTATTTATTTATTTATTTGGATTTTCAAGGTTAAATTTCAGCTCCAGTTGTATCGCATATTAGATCTGATCTCTATACCAAGAGTCATTTGTCCGATAAACATGATTCCTATTCTCAATTTCCTTCTCCACTATGATACTCAGATGATATTTATGATCCTCAGTTTGACCTTTATGAGGATAGAGCAACATCTGCTTATGATTATCTTGCATTCTTTGGAATAAAATGCCCCTATTCTGCACTTGTAAATTTCTTGCACTTAGTTTGCTTGCCAGTTTCCAGCCTTTTCTTTGTTGGTTTCTTTTCTGAGTTGACCCTTCTAATGGAGAATGACGTCAACTTTGTGTCAAGTTCTCTTAGGAGGCGTGGAAGTCGATCAGGTTTGGAGATTAATGCATATCCACAACGTAGTATTTCTGCTTATGAAGAATATTCAAGGTATGCATCAACTTATGCAGTTATGGTGGGAAACAGAACTCGTATCCTTCACTTTTCTTGTGTTTGACTTGATCAATGTTTCATTAGGATTTTTCCAAGTGACCACGTTGGTTATGAGAGGATGAGGTACCCAATTGAGAAATATGGAAGTCGATATTTATCTAAGCGTGGTGCCTCCTCTAGATCATACTACTGAATTGTGAGAAATTTCTCCATTTAGTTTTATTGTATTTAACTATACCACGTGGTTGTAGCTACACACATTTGATTTGAGAAATAGTAAGATGTTATATAGTACTAGGTACTGAGTGGTGTTCATTGGTCGGAAAGGAAGAACCCACACTTCTTCTCCGTAGTTGTTCTTTCCCTAGCAATGAATTGTCTGCATTATGTACTGCACGTAGTACACTACATATCCAATGTTGCCATCTACACATATTTGTATGTACTTTTGAGCAAACCTTCAAATATGGGCTTCCTGAATTTCTTTGTTTCACACTTCTAGATCAAGATTCTTCATTTACCAAAAATGATGACTTCAAGCATGCATTTTGAAGTATTTATGTTTAGAAACAAATATGTGGATTGTTCTTTGATCACTAAGGAGTTCAACGATAATGAAGATTCCCGAATCTTTGGTAGGACTTATGAATTAAACACCATGCTTAATATATAATTTTCAGGTTTTCCTTTTTAATTAGATGAAAAACTACATTTTCTTCTCTTATTAGGAAGTGAACATTTCAAACTTTGTAATATGTATTATTCACATTTCCAATGACCTCGTATAGTACTTATCTACCACTGATTGCTATTTTTTAACTTCCAAGTTTGTAATGTCACCCTCCACAACACAGGTATCCTGAACAAGTTTCATTCTTAATTGATGTTATGAATCTTTTAGATCTTTGATGAGTAGTGAAGAATGATGATATTTCACCCCTAAAAACTTATATTTAGTCACCCGATAAAAGCTATTTAATATGTTTTATATAGTTTTAGTGATTTACAGGTCTGGAGATGTGTTGAGTATAAAATAACCCAAGAGTTCAGAATATAACGTCAAATTCGTGCAACCTTGGATTATCCAGAACTTATCCCGACTTGAAGCTTAATTTTGACCTTTAAAACATCGGATTCATGAAATTTCTAAAATACCAAAGTTGTAGAGCTCGTTGTCTTCTTTCCAACGCCGTAAGAATCTCCTCAATCCAACTTCGAGGTAAAAATGTATAACCAAAATACTGAGGCTGTGTCTATTTAAGAAGTTAGGCCGAGTTTCACGAAAATCTGGGAAGGTTGATGCATCGAGCAACAGACTCGATCAATCGACTTTGGATTGAATCTTTATATTTTTAAAGCTCAAAATTAAGGAAAAAAGTTAATGTTTCGAAATTATATCCTATTTAAGGAAAAATTAGAGTTAGGGTCAAGGATCTCTCCCTTTGGAGAGCCTTTTAATTTTCTTCGCATTTTTAGTTTTCTTCAGTTTTTCCCTTTTATTTTCAAGCATTGTTCTTTTTATTTCCTAGTTTTAGATCTTAGATTAGTTTAATTTCTTCATTCAAGAAAGGATTGTACGCGTTGGATTAAAGCTTTCGTGGATTTTTGTGGATCATTCTTTATAGTATTTTAATGTCATTTTTAATTTATTTTTATTTTGTTATTTATTTCAATCATGTGTGACTAGTTTCATTGAGGATGGGGATCTAATGAACATCATCCGAGGTATTCATTCGTAATAATACAAATCTACAGTTGAGATGTGAGATTATTTTAATGACCCTGATGTTATTATCGATATGGATATAATCCGATTGCAATTTGAAATCTATGAGCTAATCATGCCCTATGATTTTAGATCTGCAATGGTGATTCTAATATAATTACTGTCTTCTATGGGTTAAGTTCTACCACTATCTGAGGTGTGAGTGTTAATCATACACTCATGGGATGTTAATCATATATCTCTGTGATCTTAGATCGGTAGTGTAGACTTTACCCCAGGAATAAGTTTCAATTATCATCCGAGGTGTGAGTATTAATCATATACTTATGAGATGTTAATCATACATCTCCTTGATCTTAGATCGGTAATATGAAATTTACCTAGAGATTGGATTCTGAGTACTATCTGAGGTGTGAGTGTTAATCATACACTCACAAGATGTTAATCATACATCTCCTTGATCTTAAATCTGCACTTTAGAACTCATGTGTGTTTTGGTCCAGTGCTTGCACATTGACATCTTTTGATAATCTCATATCTTAATCAACATATTTGTATTGCATGAATGATAAATCTACGATGAGGGGATTTGGTATCCCAATCCTTATCTTTTATTAATTGTTTAGATTTTATTTTACTGTCTAGTCTTTATCTCATCTATCAAACTCTCATAATCTTTAAACTGGTTAATACTGTGCTAGATCTGTGGTAATTTTTTTATTAATTATTGTTTCTTTTTTTAAAATTTTCTAATCAATCCTCGTGGGAACAATCTCATACTCTATACCTACTGACTACATCATGATTCGTGCACTTACGGATACAACTTAATTTTTACAACAGTTTTCATTTGCAAGTTCTCTTACATAGAAGACATGAAATTATGTGCAATGCACGTGCTTTTTACTAATATATATAAGTTTGGGTCTAAAATCTAAAGGACCAGACTCAACTCAATAACTCGGGTTAGGTTCAGGTCGAGTCTCCTCCATCGTGTACCAACTCAAACCCAGTTTCAAATCAAGTTCAATTTGTTGGATTCAAATTGGGTCTGATTAGATCGATTTCCTAGGTCGGGTTCCAATTGCACCCATATGGCCATACCCCACTCATATCCTTACTACTATATAAAAATAAAAATAGTTTCTGTCACTTTTCTATGCCTAAAATACCCGTAACTCAAAAGTGCATCGGGGTAGTCCCTAAAAGAGAGTTCTGTTTCTTAACGGCATGTATTTTTTATGTCAATATTGCTACCAAGTTAATAATCCAAAAAACTAAAAAAGTTACTGCTACTAAGTTTGTATCAGGTGGTCAGCCATGAGCACCAAATTTGGTGCGTCATTCATGTAAAGAAACATATTGCACTCGAAATAACTTCATCTAGATCATCTACATAGAAGATCAATATGTGGTTGGATGCAAAAAATAAAGATCAATGATCAAACGATCAACGAATGAAAGGATCTTGATCAGATTCGGATCAAGATACAATAATAATAATAAATGAAAAAACATCGATGCTGAACCACATGTGTTTCTTATGCCACTATTCCTACCAAATACCAAGTTGGCATCAACTGGTCAACCACAAGCACCAAATATGGTGTGCCATTCATGTAAAGAAACAAGTATAACACTCAGAAAATAACTTCCTCTAGGTCATCCACATAGAAGATCAATCCATGGATCGGATGCAACATATAAATATCACTGATGAAATGATCACTAAATCACAAAATCTTGATCTCCACATGCATCAAACATGGTATGCCATCCTTGTAAAGAAACAAGTAGCACTTGAAATAACTTCATCTATGTCATCCACCTAGAAGCTCAATCTGTGAATCGATCAACGAATCACAGAATCTTCATCAAGCAGGGTCAAAATATAATCTATAATCTATAATCTATACCACTCTTAAAAGTGAAAATAGCAATTAAAACTTTATGTAAATTTAGAACTTATAGGTACAAAATATCCCTCCAATCTAAAAATGCCTTTCATTGATGTCAAATTTAAGTTTATCTAAAATACTTTCAGTACCCTAATAAAAAATTGAAAAAAAACAAAAAAGACTTCCTATATTTTCTCCACCTTCTATCTTAATCAATGTATCAATAAAACTCTAAAATGATATTATAAGAGTTTATGACGCATCCCCACACTTTCTTAATCTCATCTCTGTACAAATAAAACTCTAAAATGATATTATAAGAGTTTATGACTTATCTCCACTACTAAGTCATCTTATTATGTATGATCAAGGATCAAAATGTCAGGTAAAATTTTGGTTTCGGGCATGGCCGAAATCGAAAATTTGGACCTAAATTTCAGCCGAAAACCAATAATTTGGCCGAAATTTCGACCAAAATTTTAAGTCCCATACAAAATGTGACCGAAATTTCGGTCACTTTCGCCATAATTTTGATCCTTGCGTATGATTCATGCTCGAACTTGATATGAGGGGTCAAGTTCATATGCTCGACCTAATTAAAAAATTGAGTCAACCAATTAAATCAAATCAGCCTGATAATGTTTTGATTGGTGTTACCGGCACAACACTTTATGTTACAGCCACCGTATTCAATGAATAAAAACTATTGAAAAGGAGTAAACATCCACGATCCAAAATAGAGTCAAACGATAAAAAATTTAATGCACTATGATGTGTGAGACAATATCTAAACTTTAGTTGAAGTTTAGACAACAATAAAAAATTAATTTTTTTTTAATAGATGACTTGCGGCATTACACACGATACAAAAAAATTCACTATCTTGAAATCAGGTATCACGCGACATATGATTTGAGGTTTGAATGCATAGATTGATCCACAAATTAGAATTCATAAACTTTTTTCATTTTATAAATTTATTATTATTTTTATGATTTTATAGAGCAACACGCTGCATATTTACTAGTTAAAGATAAAGATATACATATCTACAAAGAAATTAATTAGGAAGTGACTCTCCTAACGCAACAAGGCTAAAAAATGGTGCTTTTATAGAAACTTAAACCATCAAATCCGTTGACTATAGTAATAAAGTATCAATCATTGCTTTTAATTTGCTTTTAATTTTAATGACTGATTAAAGTTGATCAATTGGTCACGTGGACAATTTAGATTCTTTGATAGATGTGTAGACACACATCTATGATAAATTATTCCTAACCCTATGTTTGTGTTTAAATTTGGGTCAGGATCCATTAGCTCATAACAATTACACCTTTTCCCTATCCTAGAGGAAAAAGCTAAGTTCTTTCATCTAACACCGTCCAACTCTACAAATTAACGGTTGCAAATTCAACAATATTGCTCATGATGTCCTAGAGAGCACCACAGTTTAACCCTAAATCGGAGCTTCTCTTCAAGAGGCTGCGTCTTCCATCACCAAAATTCCAACTTGTGGTTTGCGAGGTGTTCTAACTGTGGCTTGTCGACCTCCTTTTTAAAGGTTACTCTCTCTCTCTCTCTCGATCTCTGTCGATTTACAGAAACCCTATTTGTTTTCTCTTTTACTTTTGGGGCAAAGCTCAATTTTGGGAAATATCTTATTTTTTGTGAAATTGTCATAATTATTCTTTATATTTTAAATTTTATATATATATATATATATATATATATATATATATATATATATATATATGGTGAATTATCACATTCTACATGTAATTTATTGGATTGCTGAGCTGATTTAAGTTTGGATTTTGATTAGAAAATATATGATTGTTCCATCCGCTTTAGATCGTCGAGTGATGGGCTAGCTTCTAGATCCTCCATGGCCCCAAAAATCTCACTATACAGACAATTTTAATCGGTCAATAAAAGTATTTAAAAGAAAAAAACCCCACAAGTTCAGTGGCCGGCGGTTATGATCATCCAATCTCTGCATGGATCAATTGGACGGTTCAGATCATTATACACACATGTTGGTGGATACAGATGGGACCATGACCATCTTGGATGTTGCTAATCACTACTCTCTACTGATTCACTTTTGAAAATTGCGAGGATTTTCAATCCCTTCAGGTTTTATGGCTGGAGCTAAATTGTAACTATTTGTACTAGGAAGTGAACTTCAACTGTTTTTTGTGACTGGCCGGCTGGTTAAGAAGGAAGTAGGAGAAGAGGAAGACCAGTGAAGAGCTGGAGTGAAGCCCTGAGAAGTTATATGAAGGATTGCAAAGTTAGAGAGAGGTAAGCGCTGATTAGAAACAAGTGGAGAAATAAGACTCACAAAGCTGACCCCAAATAGATGGGATAAGACTCTGATGATGATGATGAGATCTATTTGTCATATGGACTATTATGTAGTATTAATGTACTTAAATGTAAATGTATCATCTATGAAGGACGTATTTGACCCCAACTATTGCTTCCCTAGTTGATCAGCATTAAACATTGTGAAACTCAATTTGTCTGAATTGCATATAATAAATTTATTTTTCAAAAGAAGCGATAGAACAACATGACCACGCAACCAACAATTCCACACTTTCAAATTTACTTGCGAAAAGTATAATGTTGAAGTAGATGAGAATCAGAGCATCTTGAGAAGAAAAAAGATATAATGACCACAAATTATTGCAACAAAGTACCTTCATCTTGAGGAGGCAAAGGATATAAGACGTATTCATTCCTGTTCTCAAGAGCTTCAAAGTGTATGGTCACATTGATGGTTCTCTTCCACGTCCTATAAAACGGATCCCACTGGATCCGAAACTCCTAATTCAAATTAATTTTGTTGGATTCATAGAGATGCCACAATTCGATCATGGACCAATGCCAAGTTGATCTTTGATATTGTTGTAGCCATTCTAGGTTCCACATCCACGATTAGAGAAGCTTGGTTAGTTATTTAAAAACTTTACGTCGATCAAGCTTCTTCGCGCCACTTGCAACTGATACTTCAATTGCAAACCTTAAAGATAAAAGAATCTTTGATTATGGTGGTTTGTCTTCAATAAATGAATAACATTAGTGACTCGTTAAATGCTATTGATCACAAAGTGTTTACATTGATCTTTCCATGTTCTCTCTAGCCTTCCTCGGGTTTATGAGAGTTTTGTTACGGCCATTTCTACTCACCCACATATTCCTTCATTTGATGAACTTCGTTTGCTCCTTAATCAAGAATTCTTGCTTCACCAATTTACTCCTAACTCGGATCAACATTCCTCCTTTTATTCTTCTTATGGTTGCGAATTTATCATGGAGATCGTGGTAATCAATGTGGACGAGGTCATGGAAACAAATCTGATTCTGGCAAAGGATGTCACTAGACTACAAAATCTTATACAAATGCAAAATGCGGAAACTCCGAGACCAACACTAATGCTGGTGTTACCTTTATTTCTGCACCAAATTCGGATCTTCCAAACTCTGGCATTCAATGCCATATCTGCGGTAAATATAACTGCTTTGCACTTCAGTTTTACCAGCGATTCAACCATTTCTTCACTGTTGATGTCATCCTTAAATCCTTGTGGCAATGCAACTCTCGGACTCCTCATGCCTGGTATCCTAATAGTGGCTCCTCGTTCCATAAGACTCCTAACGGAGGTATCTTAATTCGCAAATGCCTTTATTATGGTTATGGAAAATCCTTGTTGGTAATCAGAATTTATTACTCATTTCTCATGTTGGCAATTATGTTCTCAAAATTCTTTCACAGTCATTTAAACTTAATGATGTTCTCGTTGTTTCGTCATTAAAGAAAATAATTATTATTTGGTTCATTAATTCTGTAAGGTTGCGTTTGGGAACAATCATTTGACTGATTGCCATTGGATTTGTATTTGGGTGCCTGGATTTCAAATTCTCTGTTTGTAAACATTATTTGAAATATTAGATTTGAATTTGAAAATTCCAAGTGATTTCTAAATACGAGAAATAAAGGGAAATAATGGCGTTTGAAATAACACCTCTAAGTTGTTATTTCAAATCCAAGTGAAGTCATTTGATGTCGAGCGTTTATCTGGGGAAACTTTGCCGCAAGTGCTTCTCGTTGAGGAGAGGGAGGAAAGAGAGACGAGTTGGATGGTGAGAGAGTTGGACTGAGAGAGGGAGCAGATCGGGAGTAAGAAGAGAGAGAGATGTGCTGGGAAGAGAGAGAGAGAGAAAGAGAGAGAGAGAGAGATGTTGGAGGAGAGAAATAGAAAGAGAGGGAAGAGAGAGAGAGACACCAACATTTAATCTTACACCATTAACGTGTGGTGTATTATTAGGACAAGTGGCGTATATGTCTGAACAATCTAAATTGTCCAATAGATAATCTATCATTGAAACATGTCTAAGACAAAAATCAAGCCTATAAGTGGCCATCAACCATACCTTTGGTATACTTTAATATCAACCATTAAAAAAAAAAAACGACAGGTATTAGAGTCGACTCAGTAACAAATCCGAGTCTGATGGGGTTGGGTATCGGTCGACCCAACTCATTTACAACCTTAATTATGACATATATACTACAATATGATTAATTGAATCTAAATTCTTTTTCTTTAAACTAATCAAACAATGCATTTACAAATCCTCAAACCAAATCCAAATACAATGATTAAACATCCAAACAGAAGATTTAAAAATCCGAATATTTCAAATCCAGGATTTGAAATTCCTGAATTTGAAATCCCCAAATCCAAGTACTTGTTCCCAAATACACCCTAAAGGAAATGATTGTCCTTTTGTCTTTGACCAACTTGACGTTTTTGTGAAGGATTTGAAGTCCACGATGGAATTTCTTTGTTGCAATAATTCGAGTCTGTTATATTGTTTTTTTCCGTCATGTTGTACTGTTGGGCCGTTTACTTCAGTGTTATACGTATTGCCAGTAATCGTTGTTGTTCATTGGATTCCAGAGGAACTGCTTTGTTAGAATTGGGGAATTGTTGTGATTCTTCCTTAATAGCCTCGATTCTCCCGTCGAGAGTCACTTTGAAAGTCTTACCTAAACTCTTCTGACTGAATATGATGAAGCCTATAAAACGACAAGCTACTGTCATTTCTTCATTATAGATTTAGATCTTCGGACTTGATGCACAAATAGCATCTTTCTATCTTGCATATCCGTGGAACTCAATCTCATTTAGAAACATTATCAACATCTATCTTTCAGCGACTGAACGGGAAGTTGTTTAGGACAAGACTATAGAATCGAATGCGCTTGCCCAGCGAGAAAGGCCTGCCCCTGCCGTCGATTGCGCGACCCCAGTGCCATTGTTTTATCATTTCTTTTGAAAATAACTTTATTGTAAGAAATTCAGACAAATTTAATTTCAATGTACGTAATGCTTGTTGGCTAGATAAACCATTATAGTTATTTTTTATCGATGCTCAATCTACTACATCTTCGTCATATATGTTAATTTATGCTAATGTTAATGTATATGTCAATTGCATGTTTTGGTTACTACATTATTTTCATAAATAATTACTCAATTGTATTCTTGGGTCTGCCCCATTCTATCCAAAACAGAAGTCTTTGATAAATTCTTATCTTGTAACACTATGGTTTCCAATGTCTTTTCATCAAATATTGATGCTTTCCAATCGTACAGTGGAGGGGAGTTTGCTAGTCACAAATTCTGTAGGTTACTCAATGATTGCTGAATTTTGCATCTTTCCCATATACCTCTCAACAAATTGGGGTTGTAGAGAGGAAACACATGCACTTAATTAATATGGTTCATTCCTTATTTGTTTCAAGAAAATTTGTCACCTATGTTTTGGGTAAGAGGCATTACACGTGGCAATCTTTGTGATCAATCGATTACCATCCAAACTTTGCATAATCATATACCTTTTTCAAATTTTATATGGTCAATCCCTTGATTTTTCTAATCTAATGATATTTGGATGGCTATGGTACCCCTATATTTCCTCAACCGCCACCCATAAACTCTTTTCACGAGGCCTTCCATGTATATTTGTAGGCTATTCACCCGATTATAAAGGTTTCGTCGTCTTCAAGTACCAAGCGATCAAGTTATCCTTTCTCGCCATGTCATTTTCAATGAATACCCATTTCCTTTCTCCAGTTTTCCAACAAAAATGCAACTCCTACTTGTGGCCTTGAATTTCGAACTTAAAAAATTAGTCCCCATTAATTTCTCCACAGTCAGTCACCACGGTTTCTTCTCTACAGCACGTTTCCAATCCTACCACTTCTTCAAACTCCCCAAATTTGGTCAACATTATTCTTCTCATAACCACCTTTCAGTTCCTACAACTTCTCCACATATCACTTATGTTGTATCTCCAACGAATGTTATCAAACCCACCGACTCCCTCCCAAATTCAAACACCAACATTCCTAATTCCTCTAACTCCTCTCTTTAATATATCCACTACACTAACTCCCTCCCTAATTTGTCTAACACCCAATTCTTTCTCAACTAAATCTCCACTACTTCCTTCACATGGTGTGGTAACTTCTCCAACCACATTAACTTCCAATGACATGGCACCATGGTTCAAAATATCAGGCGAAACCGGTACGTACCAGACGATATTTTGAAGGTCATCGGCATGGGTTAAAATATCGGGTTACCAATACGTATCGTCCGAGCTCCAAAACGATACGTATCGGTACCGGTTTGTATCGGACGATACATTGAATGTATCGTTCGAGTCCAATACTGATACGTATCGTCCGATACGTATCGGTATCGGACGATATTTTGATCCATGGTCATCGGTATGATACGTTGGATGTATCATACCGGTGCATTACATATATATGGGTGACGGTAATGTATGTGACAATGCATACCAATCATGGGTCAAAATACCAAAATTCCATATTGTATCGTTCAGCCTCAAAACCGACACATACCGGATGATACATTCCGGTATTTTTCCAAAAAAAAAAAAATAATAAAACAAAACGAAACAAAATGATAATTTGAAATTATCGGACGATACTGATGATAATTTGACTGTTTTTTAAGGGACCCAAGAAAAACCCAATTTATCGTATCGTCCAAGCCCAAAACCGTTACGTATCAGATGATACGTATCGATATCGGACGATATTTTGATCCATGATACCTATGTATTGTCCAAAACCGGTATGTACTAGACGATACATACCAATTTTGGAGTTGGACGATACGTACCGGAAATCCGGTATTTTAAACCGTGCATGGAACCCTCTAAACCACATCTTTTTTCCACACTACCAATTCCACAACATCCTATGATCACAAGTTCTATGAATGGGACCCGAATAATAGGGTTCTCCCTCTCCCCTCTTTATCTAGTACTATCACAGAGGAAAATTTGCCACATTCGCACGCATCCATGGTCGACAAGTATAATGCTCTTCTTCATAACAAAACATGGGAGCTCGCACTTCCTCGTCCACCCAAAACCTTATTGGTTGTTTAAGGTCTTCGCACTGATGGTCAAATTGAATGTTGCAAAGCCCTGCTGGTTGCGCTTGGATTTAAACAACAATAAGGCATTGATTTTCATGAAATGTTTAGCCCCATTTTCAAGCCAGCGACAATCCTCAGAGTTCTCTCTCCTTGCTTTGTGTCGATCCTGGCCAATCAAATAACTTGATGTGAAGAATGCATTCCTTTATGTTCCACATTCTGAAGAAGTGTTTATGTATCAGCCTCCCTGGTTTGTTCATCCAGATCGACCAGAATATGTTTGCTGGTTGCTGCCTTTGTCGTGCTCTTTATGGGTTGAAACAAGCACTGCATGTTTGGTTTCAACGTTTTACTCAGTTTCTCTATGAACATGATTTTTCATACAGCTAGGCCGACTCGTCCATGTTTATTTATTGCTCAAAAAGGAATATTAATGCAGAGCAAAATTTTAATCTATTGCAAAATCCGAGAAAGAAGACTAGAGAAAGTAGGAAGAAGAAGAATTGGAATAAAAGAAGAAAGAAAAAGAAAATTCAAATTTATTGCCAAAATCTCTTATCGGCGGGTCTTTGAGTATTCAACTTTCAATCCCGTCACTTTCTTGTTTGGTTTATTTTGAAGTGTGAAATGACGCTGGATTGATGCGAAATTGGTCTTATTTGAAAGCTTATCGAAGTAGCTTTCTAATGAGTCAAGAAACACGCAATTCAGACAAGTATTGAAGAAGTTGTAGTTAGTTTTCGGAGGCTACACTGAAAGTGGCAAATTTTAAACTCTAATTGAATTAGGCTTAATTTCTTTTATTATTCTATTTTAGCAAATAGTATTAGTTTCTTTTATTAGAAATAGGATTAGTTTCCTTGTTGATTTAGGGTTTTATTTTATTGTCTTAGAAAAATCAAGATATTTCTTTTATTTGAATTAGGAATTGGAGTTAGACTAGGATTTCTAATTTTATCCATTGTAAAAGCCTACTTAAAGGCTATTACTATTAGAATTTAATTAATGGAGAGTTGAATGAAATATTTTGCTTGGAGCTTTTGATCTACTAGTTGCGGTTAGTATTAGGTGTTCCTGCGGGTTCACTGCTAGAGAATTTGTGTGGGATATTCCTTAATTCAACCGCCTTGGAAGACTAATTACGGCCTTCTTGCAGGTTTTGCTAGTTTTGTGTCAAAGCTAGTACCCTCTCAAGTGGCTATCGTTTGGATATCACATCAGATATGATTGTGCCTCTTTTCTATGTTGCTGGCATAATTTTAAGAGGCAACTTTTCACATCTCGTATCGACTCTAATTCGGTGCCTTCAATCTGAATTTGCAAACCTAAATTATTTCCTTCGTGTCAAAGCACATGATGTTCCTCAAGGTATTACTCTTTCTCAAAAACGGTATGATACTGAAATCTTGATTGAACTGTCATGCAGTCTTTTAAACCGGTTTGTGACGGAGGTACGCAACGTGGCTACCTGGGCCATCCGTAGCGCCACTCGAGCCGCTTGTACTCTGTGTAGATGCAGTGGCGACTTGGTGCCTAGGGCACGCGACATTTTGGTGCCGGGACGACACGACATGTGGTGTCAGGAGGGCACACGATATGGGGCCAGGAGGGCCTCGCGACGTGGTCGCATGGGAGGACGATGCAGGGAGTCATAGGCGTGTTGGTTGGGACTTGACACTGTGTGCCACAGGCAGAAGACGTGTGTCATGGGGGTATGTTAAACCAACATGTATGAGGTTCTTTGGTTGTTTACCCATAGATGGTGTTTGGACCATCTATGTGGGAGAGGTGTTGGAGAATGCCTTCCACCCACACGGGGCCTTGACGCAGCGATGCTGTGTGACACCCAAGGTGAGGTTGAAGTATGGCTTCGGACTATGTGTCGCGGTGCATACGGCTAGGCAACTTCACGAGCGCTTCGTGGGATGCAATAGAGCACGACAACATGAGGGAGTTGAGCCTGCAGCGGCATGAGGTAGGCACCTGTTGTAGGGCTTGGTTGGTATCGAGCAAAACATGGCATGGGAAGCGCATGCCAACATCAACATTATGACGGTACTAGTACGATGCAGTGGTGAAGCTTGAGCAGGCCAAGTATGGAACAGTGGTGCAAGCGAGCGTGTTGAAAGGGGCACGATACATCGGATGGTAGGCTTTAAAAAGAAGGTAACCACGAGAGAGAGTTCCCGTTCTCTAGGCGGGTGGTATCATAGCTAATGAAGAGATTGGTTGGCTTCGTTGCATGCGGTGGCGAGGCACCGCGTGGGTTGATGGTGTGTCGAAGGACGCCCCCACGACAATTGGTATCAGAGGTGGGCTGACTTAGCGCATCGGGCGTTAGGTGCCGCACGAGCTGACACTGCTGGAAGAGTGACCCGTGCGAGGTTGCTACTCTGATCAAGATGAAAGCTCAAGTCTCTCTATAGGATGGTGATCTTTGTGGTTGACCCTACCGTGTATCATTAGATAGTTGGTGCTTTGCAATAACGTACTTTCACGGCACTAGACATTGCCTACGTTGTTTATTTCGTCTCTTAATTTATGCACGATCCACGAGAGTAGTATCTTCAAGCTGTTAAAATGGATTCTCCTTTACATCAAAGGTGCTTTGGATCCTGGACTCTTGTTACACAAAGCTTCAAATGCTTCTATCATTGCGTACTCAGATGTATATTTGGGCAGGCTGCACTGATAGTCGATAGTCCACCAGTGGATATTGTGTGTTTCTTGACCGTATCCTAGTCAGTGAAAAAGCAACCTATTGTGTCTTGATCTAGCACCGAGTTTGAATACCGATCACTAGTTTACATGGTGGCGGATACAATTTGGATTCATCAATGACTTCCTGATCTACGAGTGTTTCTTTCCATACCTATCACGAGATATTGTGACAATGTTAGTGCAACTTACCTTTATTTCCTCATCCGCGAAAAAGGTAACCTACTGTATCCCGATCTAGCATCAAGTATGAAATCGATCACTATCTTACGCGGTTGCGGATACATTTGATTTTGGCAATTACGTCGCAATCTATGAGTGTTTCTTTCCAGACCTATTATGATATATTGTGACAATATTAGTGCAACTTACGTCACTATGAATCCAATATTGCATATTGAAATTGACTTCCATTTCGTTCGGGTTAAGGCGGTCAATGACGCGCTCGTAGTTTGATACGTTCCAACAGATCAACAATTTGGTGATATTTTTACCAAAGGTCTACCTTTTGCCAAAGTTCCATTTTATCATGGAATCACTGCATTCGCTCATCTCTCTCTTCGAGTGAGGGTGGATGTTAGTATTAATGTATCTAAATATAAATGTATCGTATATGATGGACATATTTGGCCAACTATTGTAAAAATTCATATATACACACACACACACACACACACACACATACACAATTATACATTTTCAACCTAATCAGTGGATTCTTTTGTGGACAATTTCCAAATGTAGATAATTGATTCAAAGGGTAAGAAATCCCATTAGTGCAAATTTTGTGCTATTGACAATGGTCCCGATCAATCGACGCGTATGTTAATTCTACAATCTTCAAATTGGGGTCATTGAGTAATGGTACCCCCTTAGTTGCATGTAATTTGAGCAGATTTAGAGTTGAGTGAGGAAGCAACAATTCTCAGAAATTTCAGATATGGGAGCACCCAGGAACCATCTATATAAGATACTATTACAAACGCAAAATATCCACATGTATCAAATAAATTAATTGATTAATTAGCATGTGATTGTGTAAATAAATATTTCCTCAAATAGCCCGGACAAGGCAACGAAGATGATGGTGATGTATACCGTTTTTTGTAATCTTCAGATTCAAATATGATGAATTGAGTGAAATGCTTGTTGATCAAGTAAAAACAGTGGTAATTGGTCCTATGACCAATTTAAGGCTTGGAAGAGCAACACTCTAATTGGAAGATTCCTGCTACTAAGGGTACATGGGCTTTTAGGAAATCTTGGAAGTCATATATAGAAGTAAGAAATGAAAATATGTTCTTGCTACTAAATTTTATATCCTTGATGACTCATAGGCAAACCTGCAATTTACCTGCAGGGAAAGAAGATATCTTACTTTTAGAATCAATTAGCATGTGGGATGTGTTCGATATCAAATTTAGAAAAAGAAATGAAAAGGGAAGTCACACCACGAGAACACACAAAGTAGATCCAGCTTTCTATAGTGAGAAATTTAAGGTTTAAGTCACTTTAAACAAAAGAAGGCTCTTACCTCTAATGAGGTCTATTTAAGGCAGTCACAAAAGTCAGGTTTTTTTAAAGAATCGGAAAAAGTTTGTGACTTGCATTCATCCCGATTACATCATCGATTAATCATCCAAGTCGGCGGTTCGGCTGATTAATCAGCGATGTTGTGATATTGGTCGATTTTTTTTTAATTTGTACTTAAAGTGGAAAGAAAAACCTTTAGGGTTATCGCCTTCTCTGTTGCCTACCCGTCTCAGAGCTCTATGCTGTTCTTCTTTTTTCTTATTTTGTACTTTTTGTTCATTAAAACCATTATTCTTAAATTGGCATACATTATGATTTTTTTTATAATAAAAAATATATATAATTTTTTGAAGTTGTTTATGTTTCCTGATTTTTTCTGCCTCTGACTTTGACCATTTTTGCCAATATTTCCCGACTTAGACTCTTGCCCATTTATTGCCGAATCCCCATTTTGTGACTGTAATCTAAGGGTAGGAGGACAGGAAAGATACTGGCAACAGGGAATAGGAGAGGACCGGATGCTTTGGTTAAAGGAGAGCAAACACTTTAGGTTAAAGTCTGGAACGGTACCAGAAGGCATTCGTCCTTAAAGACTCGATCATCAACAATTGAAAATTTTGAAAATTTTAAATTCTAGATATTAGGCTGTGCTTGGCATTGCTGTTTGGAAGAGTAGAAAAGAGCAGCTGCTGCCCTTTGTGCAAATGAAAATGAGGAGAGAGAAGGATTGGAGGAAGCAAAAAGGGGAGGCTGCTATTTGGAACATGAAAAACATCCCTCTTTAGAAGAGAATGAAAATTCATGCTCTTTTAAAGAGGGCTGTTTTTCCTATTTCAAAGAGCAGCCTGCCTTTTATCTTCTTCCAATCCTTCTCTTTCTCCCCACATTTTTTTGCAATAACAAAGAGCAGTTTCTGCTCTTTTCTACTCCCCCAAAGAGCAATGCCAAACACAGCCTTAAAGGAGATAACTGGAATCACATACCTTCTGTGTTTGCTAGTTGTTAGATACGTTGTAGCTGTTGTTACGCTTTTCGCTCAATAATACAAAATTTGAGAGGCCACTGTTTAAAATACATTCTGAAATTTGGGCTCCTCTTCCAGTTACCTCTTATCATAAATTTAAATACTATGTGGTCTTTGGGACGATTACACCCAATTCATTTAGTTTTATTCACTATGACAAAAATTTGATTTCTTGAGGAATTTTTTGAGCTTGCAACCATTACTTGGAAACCGCTGCAATAAAAAGTCAAAATTTTCTAGTGTGATAGAGAAGAATTTGCCCCCACTAAATTCATTGTACACCTAGATATAATTTAATTCATCGTCAGATGTCCTGCCTAGATACTCTTGAACGAAATAGAATTTTTGAAGAAATGGGCTTGACAAGGATGATCCGTAGTAATTTTCCAAAACATTTGCAGGTTAAAACATTTGCCACAACAGCTCATCAATCGGTTACCATCCTCAAGTCATTAAAATGGCTCCTCCCTGCTCAACGCTCTATGATAAAAAATCAGACAATTCTATGCTTAGAGTTTTAGGGTGCTGATGTTTTCCTTATCACCGAGACTATGCCAAGAAAAAGTTTAGTCCGAAATCCCCACATATTCCTGGGATACAGCCCTCAACATAAAGGATATTGATTCATTGATACCCTTATTGGACGGGAAGAAAAGTGAAAATTCCCGCACTGTACACTATAGTGAAATGTGAACCTTGTGCCCTGAGATCCCAAGATGAATCTTGTTTGTTAAAAGTGGGCGTTCAAAACAAAATTGGAAGCTGATGACATGGTTGATCATTTCAAGTTACAGTTCAATTAGGAGCCATTGATTTTGATGAAATATTTATTCCAGTGATCAAATCTTTTATTATTTAACTTCTTATTATTATGAAACAATGGCCTATAAGACGGAGGTCATCAATGTGTTTTCATGTGGGAACATTAAGGAAGAAGTTTTTATGGAGTTCTCTCTCGATTTTATCAACTCATCTGCCCCAGATTATGTTTGTCACCTCTAGCGAGCTTTTTATGACCTCAAACAAGCACTCAAAATCTGGTTCAACCGACTCAATGAGTACCTACTGAATTTGGGATTTTTTTTTAGCGAAGCCAACTCACCATCATTTCTTTTTTGATCCATGATTGTCAATCTCTTACGTTATACGATATTATAAAAAACGATATATATCTTTTTTTAAACGTATCTCACGATACACGATATGAACGATACATGTGATTTCAATTATAACTAGTTTTTTATTTTAGAAAATTATCACTTATCCCAACTCTAATTTCAAAAAAATTGTTAAAAAAAAGGAATGTCAAGAATAAAGAAAGGAGAAATAAGAAAAAATGATAATTTAACTGCTAACGAAGATGCTAGTGGTGATATTGGGAATAGAGATGAAGAATGTAGACTTCGTAATTTCTCTTTATACATTTTTTTTAAAAATTTGGGGTTAGAAATTGGTAATGTCAAGAAGCAAGTATAACAAAAAAATTAAGTAGAAGTTGGGACTTGAAAGACCCTTGATATAAATATATGATGCAAGTATACAATACACACTCACACCACACTTATACTTGTGCAGCTATAGGGTTTCCTTTATAGTGGAAAATTGAAAGTTTATGATTTTATGTGACTGGATTATTACTGTACTTTGAAATCAATCCAAAGAAATGTTTTGTTCAATTTATTTGATTTAAATTCTAGTTTCATATTTACCATGTTCTTA
Source organism: Chloranthus sessilifolius (assembly GCA_021018995.1). NCBI lineage: Eukaryota > Viridiplantae > Streptophyta > Magnoliopsida > Chloranthales > Chloranthaceae > Chloranthus > Chloranthus sessilifolius. Next base: position 7,496,587 of record CM037590.1, read on the forward strand.
CTTTTAGAATTTTATATATTTCGTATATTATAAAAATCTTAGTGTATCTTAGTATTTTATGATACTCGATTCGATACGATACACAATACAATTTTTTTTTTCCAACGATACACGATTTGACAATCTTTCTTTTAGCTTCTTAGAATGCAAGAGACCTTGCTTTGAGTTTCTTACATTAGTTTTTTGGAATTGAGAGGACTAAATACAACCTAAATATGCAAGAGACCTTACTCGAGCACATAGGATAAATTGCAAGTCTCTACACCAAAGCCCAAAAGCATCACATGTAGTGAGCTTCTCACCCGCTTTCTGGTCCTTCTTCATACTGCAGCAATGTTGGGGGGCAGGGTGGGGTCTTCAGTATTTAATTATGACTCGTTTAGATATTCTTTTTTGTAGTCAACTTGGCGTGCCAATTTATGCATGCTCCTATTGACACCCATGTCCAAATCACTAGGCGCATTGTTCGCTATTTAAAGTGTACCATTGCTCATGGAATTCAGTTCTTATCCCATAGTTCCCCATTTTTTAGGCATTTTTTAATGTGGCCTGGGTGGGTTTGATCTACTACTAGGTTTTGTGTTTTCCTTCCGGCTAACTGCATCCCTTGGCTCAAAATAAATTATTGAAAATCGACAACCCTCCAGCCTCTTACTTCCACCTCATCAGAGCCATTAACTCCGATAGGCCCAGAGAACAACTTCATAATGTACCCCTATCGTTTCCAAATGCGCTCCAGTGGCAGAATGTTTCCAATTTTCTGTCAAGTGAAAAGCCCAATTTTCTCCTTTTTTTTTCAATCAAAAGCATGTAATATTTTCTGATATATGAGAAACACCCATTTAAGTCACGTGGCATACATTTTGACCACTTTAAGTGTTTTCATGTGGATGGCCATGGCCATTACCTGTACGAAACTCAGCCCCCACGATCACCAATATCAGAGCAATCGGAACCATCAATTAGAGCACTTTAACATGAACCATATTAAGGCCCTCTGATTGGATGGTTCCAATGCATATCTGATAGGTGTGATTTTCAGGCTGAGGGGTACAAATGGTGATGGCCTTCCACATGAAACATTTAAAGTAATCAAGAGATGTAGGCCATGTAGCCTAAAAGGATGCTTCTCAGGGCAATTTCCATTCAAAGTGGTCATAGGAGTTGGTTTCTATTTTCTATAAGAGTAAGTCTACAATGGGTGAGCCTAAACGGGCACTTCTCAGGGCAATTTCCATCCAAAGTGGTCATAGGAGTTGGTTTCTATTTTCTATAAGAGTTACTCTACAATGGGTGTCCACCCATCATGGACGGTAAAGCAATCCACAGGTCCGTGTGACTGTGACATTGATGCACTGCCAATGCATGGAAGTCCATGCATGTCACGCAGTCACACAGACGTGGGGATTGCCGTGTCCGCCCATGATGGGTGGACACCTATTGTAGACTCACTCTTACTATAATTACTAATTTAATCCCATCTCAACTTCTTGCAGGGTCCATTGGCTTTTAACCAAACAAGGAAATGGCTGCACATCGGATTGTTCATGCTACCTTGACCGGACCCAGTGTGGTCAAGGAGATCTTTAACGGCCTCACACTGGGCTTGCTCGCCGGCGGCATGTGGAAAATGCATCACTGGAACGAGCAGAGGAAGACCCGGGCGTTTTACGATCTGCTAGAGAAAGGTGAGATCAGTGTCGTTGCCGAAGAATGAGTATGAATTCTCATTTCATTCCATCATTCTCGCTCAATACTACTAGTTTTCTTCCCTTTTGTTAATAATTCTCATTCGGAAGTATAAGCTGCTAATGTTCAAATTTGGCACTGGAGCTTGAGATCCATTTTTCTACAACTTCAAATAATTCATGAATATTTTTGTTCTGGTTTATTTATGGTGTCTGGCATTTATATATTGTTTTTAAGCCCCTGAGTAGAATGGGAAATAAAATACAAAAGCCACAATCCGAGTTGTCTGATGGGATGGCAGGTTGCAGATTTTGGCTGGCTGTTGTGGTAGAGTCTGGAAACAGGTAAGTTGCTCTTAGTTTTGAGAAGGGAGCTATTGCACACACAGTTGGCTCAAGCACACAATTTAAATGAAAGATTCACTATTTTGAGGACCTGTGCCATGTGGAAACACCATATAAGCCATCTGATTTGAAAGGATCTAAAGATGTTAGGCGCAAAAGATTGGCATGAAACATGATCTTTATCATATGATTCAGTGCAGGCAAAGGCCATCGTTTGATGTGACAGTTGACTGCTTTGAATCATATGCTAGAGATTGTGGTTTGTGCCAATTTTTGTAGCAATGATCTTTAGATCATGGCCTTCAGATCAGATGACCAGTGTAGCTGCACTCAATTGACCCATAAACCTCTGCCAACTCTTCTTGAAAAGGTTTGTCAGTTGGGTGTTAAGTACCAGACCTGAGCACCCCCAGAAATTCTCCGTCCCGTCAATCTTTTATTTTTTTTGTACCTTTTACTGGTTTCACTCTTAAAAATATCCGTGCATATCCAGCATTTGGCGGAGGGAGATGGACCAAACTCTGCGGGCAGTGCTCAGGTAGGGTACCGAATACTAACTTGTAGGTCTTTAGTGTCAGTTTTCATTCATAATGTAGATGTCCATTTGCATAAGGACTGTTATATGGAAGGCAGCTGATGTGGTGTGGCGCAATTGGCTGAAAGTGCAGTGGGACACCTGACTATTTAAAAATAAAAATCAATAATAAAGTTTATATAATCATATGATATTTTTTAAGATACATAATAAAAATAATATTACTATCTTGAAGTCAACAAGTATATTGATGTTTGTGGGTCGGAACATAGGTTTTAGGTGATACTATTTGGAGTTTTTTGCACATTTATAAATGCCACCTCCTGTCTCACTTGTACTTATTTAGAAATAACTCCCTAATTTGTAGTTTTGTCTCAATATGAGCTGCTCTGCATATGTTGTTTAGCCTTAGCCATCGATTTGAATGCTCTTGATCAAATCATTTAAATCAGTCAATAACACAATATTTGGGTTGAACGAACCTGGTTCGCTAGAGGTAGGATGGTTTTAAATTAAAGATATTATAAATTTGATATTTTTCCTTAGGGCTCAACTCTCCTAACTGTCATTTAAGCATAAAAAATGATGCTTAAATGATCGTATACCATTGATGGACTCTAGGTGTGGGTAATTGACACAGTCAAAGTGATAGATCATAAGTTGAAATGCAGTGGGCCAAAAAATTAAGGTTTTTGAGAGCTTTTAACCGTCGGATCTGTGCACTCTAATAACAACTGTTGTGTTTAGTTTTAATGGCTGATATTCAAACTCGCTAATTGGATGGTTCACATCCACTTATGGATATGATTCTTGGCTAAAACATTTTTCTGATAATGGGTTGCTGCCTGGACCATTTAGATTGATCATAAATCAATGTCACGCCATATATTAGGGGTGAGATAAAAAAAATTCTAATTTAATGGTGGTGGGTCGTTTAAATACCATTTGATGTTTAAATATTTCACTAAGGTCCCTAACGAATCAGGTAACCATGGTCTAAACTATCTATAGTGGCATTGAATGTTAACCATTTGATGAAAAAATGGCTCTAGTGCTCAAAATCATGAAACATGTTCCTATTATCATTTTTAGCATAAGCTTCAAATATCCTTACACTAGAACGATCAAACCTTGCCAAGTGTACAATTATTTATAATCATGCAAACTGATTGAGGGTCCATTTGGTAACTTATATTTTGCATAAATTACATGATTATGAAGGATTTTTTTGTAAAGTAGCAACAATCCCCCAATGTGGAGGGCCCTACAAAAGCATTTAATAATACAAGATTATGAGTGGTGTCAGAATACAAAAAGAAATCTCTGATTTAACTCATAATCAAGGTATCAAATATCGGCCGATACCGATACGTGTCGATGATACATATCGGTTTTTCCGATATCGATCGATACCTATATATATATATATATATAGGCCAATTCACTGATTCGTATTGGCCTTCCAAAGAAGTTTCTTGTCACTGTATTATTTCTCGGGTAGTAAAGACTGCTGTCACTTCATCGTTTGGTTTTTACATGTAAGTAGTGAAAATCTTGCATTATATATTTTACAACTCTAAAATACTATTAAACAAATGACATTATAAAAAATTTCATAAAATATATACTATAAGTTTCTACTTTGCAAGTAAATACAAGATTTTGGAATAATACTTATAATCTACATTTAAGGTACCAAACGGACCCTAAAGCATGTTTTCGGCCTAAACGTGTAACAAAAATCCCAAACAACTCGTAGCTGGAGGAGGGAGATTTGCCTATCCACACTTGTGAGCTACCGGGTTGACTACATTTCTTAAGGCGGGCTGCGTTTGGGTTAACTATTATAAGAGCGGACACAGCTCTCTACTTGACTCTAGCAGATAAAATCTATTTTGGCGAAAAGCAGCTTAAATTTTATTAATTAAAACAACTCTCCGCAAGAGTCGATTGGGAAGGGAGCAGTGTTACCTGACCTAAAAACTGTTTTAGGTCTAAGTCGAAGAGATTGACACGTGCACCACTGATACTGCACGGGTCCATTATCTAATATCAACTCCAGCACATAATTCGTATTTGGTACTAGGGCAGGTCACCATGTATCGTATGTAATTGTTTTATGTGTACCTTTAAATTCACCTATCGAATCTTTGAGTTCAACCACGTTGAAACATATTGACTATGTTGAATTAGACGATAGATATCATTTTTCCTCCCAATCTTTCGCATGATGGATCTTGAGATCATAGGCTTGCCATCAGACGATCAATATTTTATTTCACGTGGAACACATCTCAAAAAAGTGGCCTTAACATCACATGCACACTCAATTGATTTTAAGGTCACTCTTTCCATGTGTACCTCATGAAATAAAATACCGACCGTCTGATGATATGTCCATGATCTCAAGATCCATCATGTAAAAGATTGGGACGATATATAATCCCCATTGTCTGATTCCATATAGTCTATGTGTTTTAGCGCGGGTGAACTCAAAGATTTGGTAGATAAATTTAAAGGTAATCAATGTTTTATAGGCGTGATTGTTTAAATGAAATGTGTTCCACCACTCAAACTGTTTAAATTGACTATATGTATGTTTCACCTGGCATAACAGTGAAGTACACCTTAATGGTGGATAATCAAACACCTTTATTAACGGTGTAAGATCATTTAAAGCATGTTTTTCGTTTTATGTTATATTGCTGAGACACAAATTATCTTCATATTGGTTTTCGAAATTAACGACTGTTAATCTGAAAAGAAAAAATAATAACTAATAATAAAAACCAACACCGCTTGTGCAAATACTAGTGCCCGGAGCAAGTAAGAATTGGAAAGAATGGGTAAGTGAAAAAAAAGGTAAAAAGGTGAAAAAATTTACGGAAATATTTAAAAATGTTAAAAAATAGATAATTTTTTGACGAGTATGAGGAAACTTTCGGGAAAGAATTCTTAAAATACACATTTAAAACATTAAAATCGTGATTTTTTTTAAAATACGAGTATATGCATTTTAAAATCGGTATCACCGATACATATTGGTTTTTTGGCAAACTGATACATATCGACCTGATATTATATCAGTATCCTAACTGATACTGTATCGGCCGATACATCTCGGTTTCTATTGAGACGTTGAGTTTTTTTTTTTTTTTTTTCTTTTTTTTAAAATAGGCCGATACGTATCAATATCGGCTGAGTTGTATCAGTCTTAGGCAAGCCGATACCGATTTTGATACCTTGGTTGGAAAGGAATTGTTTGTAAAAAAACTTGGAGATTTTGATATGTATTCCTTAAATGACATAGAGGTCCAACCAGTGGAACCCTGAATGGCGTTCAACCGTTGGATGCAAGGGACCTGAGTTTAACTTTGGTAAGTTGATAACCATGTTTGGATCTCGTCCATGATTACATCCAATGGTTTAAAAATCAGTTGTACTCAATTTAGGGTTCAACCGGTTGGACCTGACCAACACTTTAAAAATCAGTTGAACTCCATCTAGGGTCCAACCGGTTAGACTTGAGCATACCCATTTCACATCTCAGCTCTTTGGTGGAGGGACCTTTTCAACTGTCCAAGTCAATCGAATCAACGAATCATGACCCCACTAAATACCTAACCAGATATTTTCTTCGGTTTTTACTTTGTAAGATTGCCATTGTAGCCTCTCCATTTTACCTCTTTGCCATTTTTGAAATTTACTATTTGCACCCACCGACTCTCTAAATACACAACAGCCCAAAAATCATCTACGATTTCGAATCAGACAATGTATTAATGAACATGAATTTAAATATCACCCGAGACCAGACATTTGGGGGCAAGGATCAAAATAATCGTTTCGTTTTCGGTGTCACGCATGACCGAAATTGAAAATTTGAGGGCTAGGCTGAAATTTCGGTACCTTTTTTTTTTTTTTCTTAAACCCCAAATATTGAGACTTCAAATTAGCAGATGATAATTTGAAGTCTCAATATTTTGGGCAAAATTTTGGGGATTTCGTTTTGGTTGGGTTCAAACCCAATGCGTTTTGGCCGAAATCTTGATCCATGCTTGGGGGCGATATGTTTCGGCCTCGGGGCTAAGCCAAGCTATGTCTCGCCCCAAGGTCATTGATTAGACCCTTTGTATCCTCTTATAGGCTTGTTTCTTAGAAGTGGGGTATGTTCTAATGATGAATAGCCCACTTGGACAGTTTAAATTGATCACATGTGTGTCACGTGGCATAACAAAGAAGTGCACTTTAACGATGTAAGATCAAACTCAATTTTAACTGTAAGATCTGTGATTGATTTAAACCGTCTAAGTGGCTATCGATCATTAGAACATACATCACATAGAGTCACACCTATAAGAGGATACAAACAAAGATCAAAATTTCAGTTGAAATGACCAAAATTTCGGTCGTTTTTGTATGGGGATCAAAATTTTGGCCAAATTTTCAGATTTCAGTTTCGTTTTCGGTCATGCCCGAAACCGAAATTTCGGCCAAAATTTTAATCCTTGGGTACAAACCGTCCCATCAATGACCTTTAATATTAGCCATTAAAAACACTATTTTAGTCTCACACTAAATGCTTGAGATGTTCAGCCGAGATGCAAGGCGTCTTACATATCGGCTCTATCCGATACTTCTCAGACTTGAGAGATTTTCCTGATTGTAGATCATTTTTTTTCTAGTGCTCCACACAACAAATGTTGAGACCATTGGATAATTTTTTGTTTCAACTGACACACATCTAAAAAATTCATCAAAAGATCATGTGGCGCACATCACACTCAAACATAATTTCCAAGTTCACTTTTTGGGATGTAGAACAAAAAACCTGTATGATGGCATACCTATGAATACTCATGTAAGAGATTGGAATGAAAAACGATCACGATCTTTTCACTTTGATTTAAAAGAATCAGTGAATGCACGCATTTCCTTGTGAGGGTGTTGATGTATTGGTCTCTCTCATGAGTGCCACGCAAGGTTAGTGGTG